>JAUIMM010000263.1:0-1341973 GCA_031769625.1 Taudactylus pleione | reverse complement strand
TCTCTCCATCTGATTCCTCTTGTCAAGAACATTCTAAACAAATTCGTTGAAAAGTGAGTGTGTACGCGTATGCCTCTGCCACCAACAGTCTTCCTGCTATGTCTGCAGCCATTAATCCTTCTATAGGCCAAATGAAAATCCTTCAATTAACTCGTAAGATATCTTTCAGTATTAGCAAGCATCTGGTGTTAAAATATCACTTGTCTAGGAGGCAAGCATGCAAATGAATGGTAATTAGCTAATTACGTATTCATTGGATTTATCTCCAGGGATATTAGATGGTATTATAATGAGAATATACAATCCTATTAGGGATTTGGGTGCTAGTTTTCTTAGTGCTAAGTATGCAGGAGCTAAATAGAGAAACTATCCCTAAATACTTACCACCTCGGCTTATTTGCATCCAATTAGATCCAGGTCCGGAACAGATGAACACAGACTATGCGAACCGACAACAGACCCAATACATTACAACATCTATGCATAGATAATTGTATATACTGTATATATAAATCCTACTTCTTTGTGGAATGAGTGGATATTGTGTAGCCTACTGGAAACATTGGGGAGAGTTGAATGTCAAAGTGATTCTGTGGACAAATATAAAATATTTAATCACAATGTGACCAGCAAAGTTCCGCTGCTGTAATGGTGTCTAAGCAAATAGTTTCACTAACATTTACAAATTACTAAAATGTTTGTTTTCACGGCTGTATTTAATTATTTGCCCACCTAAGCGCCCTTCTCTAGCCCCAGCCCCAAATTCCATTGCTTCAGAGCTTCATATCCACCAACGACCACAACTAACCATCTACTGTGTATATAAAAGAAAAGTAACCATCTACCGTGTACAGTATATAAGGTCCAAATTCGGCCACATCTAGCGAATTCCAGCAAACTGTGTATGGGCTACATCCGACATACAATATGCATCTCAAAGCGTTTTTAAGTTGTGCACATCTCACCAATGGCTAAATTATCATTACTGTGGCTACTAGGCCTTTGCCTATAAAAGAAGTGACCCATGGCCATGTGTGCAAACCTATTCTTTCTGAGTCATCTATATATGGATTGTGCACACCATTTTCAGTCGCATGTACTCATCGTTTAGTAGTCCTGGGAAGGGATAGATAGGCCATGGATCCTCCTGCCTATGATTTTCATATCAATAGCTCGCTATTTCAAAGTCTGTCAATGCAGCTTCCACTTCTGGCTAAACACAGCATGGTAATGTACCATGGACAGCTCTGTAACCATCACTAATATACAGGTAGAGAACCAGGGGTATATTTACTAAAGTAAGGGTTTTTAGAAGTGGAGATGTTGCCCATAGCAAGCAATCAGATTCTAGCTATTATCTTCTACAAGGTACTAGTTAAATGTTAAGTAGAATGTGATTGGTTGCTATGGGCAACATCTCCACTTCTAAAAATTCTCACTTTAGTAAGTATACCCCCCAGTGTGGTGTGCGGTTTATGGTTTATTACCCCCTTGTGTCACCAGAGGTAGTTTACTGACCAGAACAGGTTTGTTACATTTCTGTGCTGTGTTAGTTTTGCACAAAACAACTTTCTTATTGCAAAGTTTAACCAAGCAAATTACATATTATTATTTTCAGAAGAGATAGATCCCTTGTTTGGTAGCATATTGAATTAAATATATGTTTATTTTATGGGCACATGACAGGGTAAAAAAGGTAAAATTATCCTGAATTCTTCTCATGTCCAGATTGGCACAAGTCCAAAAAATGACACTAAGACATTGTCAAGTAGTTTTCCCGACTATGGGAAAACCATATTCAACTTTCATGCTTAAAGTGAAGCATCAGCACTTACCTAAAGGAAAACTCTACTTATAGCTGTGTGCACTAAGGGGGCAGTTTAATCACTACTATGAAGGGGCTCCGCCAGAGGCAATAAGAGAGCGGAAAGAAGGTGGAATCTAGACCAGCACAGAAGCTTAAACTCAACAAGATCGGTAAGAGGATTTTATCTATAAATACCCGCTGAGCGTTCTTCTCTACAATATTCTTGATCATTCCATGATACCTATTCCACAGTGTATAAGCTTCAGGCAGCCGCCCCTCCCCATAGCAAGCTTAAATATAATATTATAGGCTTCCTTGTTTCATGTCTTTGACCTGCTTCCAACTAGTTTCACTTAATGCTGAGATCTCAGCTGGAGAATTAAAGCAAACTGTTAATGTTGGATGAGGAGCGCTCCTGTGCTGCCTCCATTCATAGTGCCAAACAGGTAACTGAGCTGGCGGTCTCTAGGACCTGCCGGAGCTCAGCGGGAGGCCTGACCTCTGACATGAGCTACTGCTCATGCCCCTTGTTCACGTGTCTTTCCTACCTGGCGTCCTCTGCATATTATAAACACATCTCTGAGACTCTCATATGACAGCAGCCCTGGAGTGCCTAAAGAAAGCCCGCAAGTACAGTGTATCAACACTGCTATATTAGAGGGACTTAACGCTACCTTATACTGGGGCACATACCACCAAGACACTTGGCTCACTACAATGCTTAGCAATACCCTACTGCTCCAAACTACATCAGTATTATTGTTATATCCCTGTGTAATACTGTATGCTACTTATTGTTCTACTTGGTTCAGTAAACCTAAGACTTGGTTAAGCTACAGTCAGGTGCATAAATATTGGGACATTGACAGAATTTTCATATTTTGGCCTCTATTCACCATCACAATGGCTGTGAAATGAAACAAACAAGATGTGCTTTAACTGCAGACTTTCAGATTTAATTTGAGGGTAATTACATCCAAATCAGGTGAACGATGTAGGAAGTACAACGGTTTCTATATGTGCCTCCCACTTTTTAAGGGGCCAAAAGTAAAGGGACAAACTAAACAATCCTAAATCTAACTTTCACTTTTTAATACTTTGTTGCAAATCCTTTGCAGGCAATTAGAGCCTGAAGTCTGGAACGCATAGACATCACCAGACGTTGGGTTTCATCCCTGGTGATGCTCTGCCAGGCTTCTGCTGCAAATGTCTTCAGTTCCTGCTTGTTCTTGGGGCATTTTCCCTTCAGTTTTGTCTTCATCAAGTGAAATGCATGCTCAATCAGATTCAGGTCAGGGGATTGACTTGGCCATTGCATAACATTACACTTTTTAGCCTTAAAAGACTCTTTGGTTGCTTTTGCAGTATGCTTCGGGTCATTGTCCATCTGCACTGTGAAGCGCCGTCCAATGAGTTCTGAAGCATTTGACTGAGTATGAGCATATAATATTGCCCAAAACACTTCAGAATTCATTCTGCTGCTTTTGTCAGCAGTCACATCATCAATAAATACAAGGGAACCAGTTCCATTGGCAGCCATACATGCCCACTACCACCATGCTTCACTGATGAGGTGGAATGTTTTGGATCATGAGCAGTTCCTTTCCTTCTCCATACTCTTCTCTTCCCATCACTCTGTTACAAGTTGATCTTTGTCTCATATGCCCATAGGATGTTGTTCCAGAACTGTAATGGCTTTTTTAGATGTTGTTTGGCAAACTCTAATCTGGTCTTCCTGTTTTTGAGGCTCACCAGTGGTTGATATCTTGTGGTGAACCCTCTATATTCACTCTTGTGAAGTCTTCTCTATATTGTTGACTTTGACACATATACACCTACCTCCTGGAGAGTGTTCTTGATTTGGCCAACTGTTGTGAAGGGGTTTTTCTTCACCAGGGAAATAATTCTTCTGTCATCCACCACAGTTGTTTTCCGTGGTCTTCCGGTTCTTTTGGTGTTGCTGAGCTCTCCGGTGCGTTCTTTTTAAGAATGTTCCAAACAGTTGATTTGGCCACACCTAATGTTTTTGCTATCTCTCTGATTGGTTTGTTTTGATTTTTCAGCCTAATGATGGCTTGCTTCACTGATAGTGACAGCTCTTTGGATCTCGTATTGAGAGTCGACAGCAACCAGGGGCGGATTGGGCCACCGGGATAGTGGGATAGTTCCCGCTGGGCCGGTCCCATACACCCCTCTGCCGGGCCGGCTGACACTGCCTGCCGAGCCCGCTGACATCGGCTGCCGGGCCAGGCCAATTTCTAAGTGCCAGGCCGGCTGCCGTGCTTCCTAGATTTGCATTCCTAGGGAACGCAAACAGGAAGCTGTCACTTCCTCCGGCTAGCAAGCACTTCATAGTGCCGTTAGCCAGGAGCAGCGCTGCAGCGACGCGGCAGTGCAGCAGAGTGAATGGAGGAGCTGTTGCTCCAGCCGGGGAACAAGCAGAGTGTGGCTGTGTTAGAAGGGGTGGTCCATTTGTGCACAAGACCACCCCTCAGAAGTGCAGGCAGCGGGAGGCGCCAGTTTGGACCCAGGAGCGGGATTGTCGGGGGCGGGGCGGTTCCTCATCCTCAGCTTCCATTCCCAGCGGTACTCCACCACGGTCTGTCATCATCCTGTGAACCTGGACCCTGCAGCCGCCCGCACTACTGTCACAGCATGACCCGATGCTCCAGGTAAGAAGCGCAGGTGTCCCAGATTGCAAATAGATCACTGACTGCCTGTTCAGGTGTGAGGAGACTACAAGCACCAGCACAGTTTGTCAACTTGATGTGCTGGGACTTGTAGTGCCATCTCAGCTAGACAGGCCCTGAAAAGACAAGTGATTATATATATATATATATATTGTGACACAGTTAGGTTAGGGGGTCCCTCTAATGGGTAGAGGACTCCTTCCTTACACACACACACAGCAGCAGGGAAGCAGCACACCAGTCTGGATGCAAGTACAAGCTGGTCGGCGCCAGTCTTTATTGTACAATGACAGAAATATAAAGAAAACATAAATATAAATCCTAGCCCTGTCGGGGCACTAACTTCACAGGTAGTTCCCTCACTACCAGAAACTGGCAGGGCCTAATGCCCTCGCCAGCAACAAAGCACAGCACAGTACTCACAGATAGGTTTTCCAAGTGTCTCTGAGCAAACTCCCTGTCTGCTCTCCCAGGTGAGACAATCAGCCCTCAACACACTAGGCTTATATTGGCCACTCTCAGGTGGAAAACTAACAAGCCTGTTACCAGGCTGCGAGAACAAAAACCTGGAGTGGCCGTGGGTGGAGCCCTCCCTCTCCTCTCACCCACAACCCCCAGGTCCCAAACCGGCTTTTCAAAAAGCCGAAACTCAAGCCTGCTACACTGCAGACTTTCTCCTGGGGGTTTAAAACACAAAAGACAGGAATCTGGGACAAATGTACCTGCCACAGACCACTTTACCAGTGATCCTATCACAATATATATATATATATATATATAAAGTTTAATGAATTTCCTCTTACTATGCATTTGTACACCTTGCTTTTAGTCTGCTTTAGTTATGTTGTATACGGTGTGTGTGTGTGTGTGTATATATACATATATATATATATATATATACACACACACACACACATACACACACATATATATATATATATATATCATGCCGGTTACTCCTCTACACAATAATTGTACCTGTCCACATACCTTCCTCCGAGATGCTCTCTCTTTTCTCTATACATACATACGCCCCCTCAGTGTCCCTGCCCTCACCCTCCTTGTAACCCCCCTCTGTGTCCCTGCCCTCACCCTCCCTGTAACCCCCCTCTGTGTCCCTGCCCTCATGGTAGAGCACGGCAGAGAAGAAGGTTGTCCCCTCACAAGCTCACTGCACTCGCCATGCTTCGTAACTCCCCCTCTGTGTCCCTGCCTTCACCCTCCCTGTAATTCTCCCCTCCACTGTCCTTGCCTTCATCCTCCCTGTAACTCACCCTCTGTCCCTGCCCTCACCCTCCCTGTAACTCCCCCTCTGTGTCCCTGCCTTCACCCTCCCTGTAACTACCCTCTGTTCCTGCCCTCACCCTCCCTGTAACTCACACTGTGCGTACTTACCCTGCTCGTCACCTTACTCTCAATATTCCTGCCACTCATACTTACTGTCACTTACTCTGACCGTCATTGTCCTGTCGCTCAATCACATTCACCTATGTATCACTCACACTGAACCGCAATGTCCCTACACTCATCAATTACAGTTCTGCCATTCACACTATCACTCAAGCTAAGTACCACACAAACACCCACAATGTTACCGTCACACACTCACCCTAAAGGCAGGTAACCACTTGCCGACAATTAAGGACTGAACGATAAGCTTATCGTTCAGTCATTCATTATACTGTGCAGTGGATATTGTGCCTACACTAAACGATATGTCATTCAGGGCAGGCACCCTCCCTCATCCGCAAACATGCTGAACCTGACGATATCATCAGTTTGACCGTCATGTTCGGGCAATGAATGATGCCGACAACTACCAGCGGGAGCGCGCATCGCTGGTCGTTTCCAGCATATCCACTGCATGATTAATGAACAACTGAACGATAACAAAGTTGTTATCGTTCAATCGCCCATCTATATGGATATGCAGCTTAACACTCACGCAACGTAACACACAATCACCATCAATGTTCTACATCACAAAAATTTTGCAGGATAGAATGGAAACAGACAGAGGGGAGGAGAGCGAGAGGGGGAAAGTGGAAGATGGGAGGGAAGAGAGAGACAAAGTAATGGGATGAGGGAGAATATTAGAGCAAAAAGAGAAATTGTGGAGGGAGAAAGCGATAAGGGGAAAAGACAGAGTGGAAAGTGAGAGATGAAATAAGAAGAGGAATAGGGGAGGAAAAATGGGGCAGGACAGAGGGCTCTACTTATTAACATTATTTTTACTAAAATAAAGTGAAAAAGGGTGTTTTCACACCCTTTTCACATTATTTTAGTTTCACCTGTAGTTATTACAGGGCAATTGGAGTAGAATTAGTAAAATTCTACTCCAACCCCTAGTATCACTTATTTTTAGTAAAGCAGATCGCATTTCCCATAATTGTAATGGGAAATGTGATCCGACCAGAGTTACTAAAAATAAATTGTAAAAAAATACTGGGGGAAGCCCTGTGATAATAACGCCACCTGCAGGTGGCGTTATCCAGGGTCTCCCCCGTTTACCCGGGCTCCCACTCTGCTCTAACGGGGAAAGCAGAGGCGGAAGCCGGTACCAGTAATCAGCTCTGTGGTCTAAACAGACCGCAAGCTGATTGCTGTAAAAAAAAGAAAAAAAAATTGAAACATTTTTTTTTTACTTACCTGAATCCAGGGACCGGTGATCGGGCCTCCGGTGATGGCTCCTCTCCGGTCAGCTGGTCTCCCATAGTGCACTGCGGCCCGGTCATCAGGTGATCGGGCCCCAGTGCAGTATGGGAGATCACCTGATCGGGAAGCCCAGAGAAGATCACCGGAGGCCAGGAGGATGCAGGTAAGTGTAATGAAGGGAGGGGGGGGAGGGGGGGTCGCGGGGGTCCGCGATCATGGGGGGTGGGGCTTAGCGTCGGTGGGGGTAGCAGTGATGGTGGGTCGGCGCATGCGCGGGCTCTTAGTCGTGGTATTTTTTCCGAAAATACCGCGACTAGAGTGCGGATGGGATCCGCAGGGACAGAGCTTTATCACAAGCTCTGTCCCTGCAAGGGATTTATAGTAAATCCCTGTGATATTGCCTGAATTCGCAATGCGAATTCACTCGGTAATATCACACTACAATCCGCATTCAATATGCGGATTGTAGTAAATAGAGCCCAGAGAGAGAGAGAGTAGGAAAAATATAAATTCAGGCAGCACTGGGGAAAGAAATAGTTAAAACAAATAAAAAGAGAGCTATGCAACGCTGGCCATTACATTCAGATTGGGTGTGTATGTACTGTACATATGAATATGTTTTTAAATGTTAATTTTTGTGTGGATGTTGTTTTGCTTTAATGTGTATTTTGGGAAGAGTATATTAGCCATATCCACTGTAAATTTTTACACACACGTGAGATTCACACTGGGTTCTATGTAAAAAGCAAAGTGAAAGCGTAATTTTTTGCGTCCAACTCAGAATCAGGCCCAGTGAGGAGGGATCCCGCCCCCTCAACAGACTCCACCCCCTCCACAGACCCCGCCCCCATTTGGGCTGCTTCCTTAAATTTCCCGGGCTGGTTTTCCATCCCAATCCGCCCCTGACAGCAACTGATTCCAAATTCAAATTACACACCTAGAATCAACTCCAGACCTTTTACCTGCTTAATTGATAATGAAATAACGAGGGAATAGCCCACACCTGTCCATGAAATAGCTTATGAGTTAATAGTCCCATTACTTTTGGCCCCTTAAAAAGTGGGAAGCACATATTGAAACCATTGTAATTCCTACACCATTCACCTGATTTGGATGTAATTACCCTCAAATTAAATCTGAAAGTCTGCAGTTAAAGCACATCTTGTTTGTTTCATTTCAAAGCCATAGTGGTGGTGAATAGAGGCCAAAATATGAAAACTCTGTCAATGTCCCAATATTTATGCACCTGACTGTATATCACATGTGAACTAACCACCACCAGCACCAAACAACTGCTCAACACATTCATGAACTCTAGCCAAGTGTACAGTATTGTCTACTACTTAGGGTGTGAGAGCGCATAGCACCAATTCCTTCCAGTATTATCTCACTGCACAATTCCTCTACCCTGCTAATAGTAAAATCCTTTTAAAAACACAGCTACCCTGATTGGTTTAAGACATATAAATAATAATTCCCAGCACTCACACCCTTTTATTGGATTTATTTCCATTTTTCAAGGAAGAATGTTTGACAGGACCACCATCACCAGGGCAGATGTTGTTATTATTGATAAGGATGGAAAAGATCCCAGTCTGTGCTTTAGCTACAGGCCGATTTATTTATTGAAAATGACCTTAAGCTGTTTGCTAAGTTGTTAACAAAAAGATTGTCCTCAGGCCCTGATTCAGAGCCGGACGCTCTGACAGAGCGCTTGCTCTGAATCAGGGCCGTCCCTCTTACTGTTTGGAGCGGCCTCCTGGCTGCTCGCATAGCTGTGGGTGTCCACCCACAGCTATAGCGAGCGGCCAAATGATGGTCGTGATGGTCAAGACCAACGCGACCATCGGGCTTGCGACGAGACCCTTGCGGTAGGGTCTCGCTGCCGATAGCCCTGGAGTGCTTTTGGCTCTATCAGAGCCAAAAGCACTCCCACTGACATCACTAGTAATGTCAGTGGGGCCGGCCCTAGACGGTAGGCGTTCCCATGGGAACGCCTCTGTCTGGGCAGCCACTCCCCCGGCACGCCCACCAAAGAGGCATCGACAGCACACCAAATCAGCATCGACAGCACGCCCCCTTTGGAGCGAGACCCATAACGACGGCTTGGCCGTCGTTATTCGGGTCTCGTGCATGCGCACGACGGAGCCGCTACTGTCGTGCGCATGAGCACTTGGGCAACATCGTCCCGCGGGTCTGAATCAGGCCCTCAGTCCATTCGGATCCCAGGGAATAGGGATGGACTGGGGCTGTAGATCGGCCCCGATATATATGTCTGCATGCGCACATCGTAGGTGCGCGCGCTAAAAATTGGTGTGAAAATGCCTCAAGGGGCGTGTTGTGAATCACAAGGTATGGTCTTGCCGCACACTCCCATTTCTCTGCATGTCGGCTGTGCTTAGTGCCAAGAGGCAGCGCTGCTTGGTCAGGCTTTTGGGCCAGACCAGTACATCAGCCCTTGTGGCATTTACCAAAAGTGCAAGATCGCCAGTCCGGCCCTGTCTAGGAGTCAGGCGGCTGAGAACACCAGGAAAAATATGTGGTCAAATGTAATAGGATGCAGTTTGGCAGAAGTGCCAATTTTACACCAATTTTGCCATGGCATTTAAGGTGTAGCAATTCCTCCATTTTCGACCGTAAAAGCAGCTTCTAAAGGTTTCTGTGGGGTCTGATAAGGGCTACTTCATCACAAATCCGGATTCCTCTCCCTCGACCCCACTGATGCATGTACACGCATCGGGTCCAAAGACTCCAAACCCAGAAGCAAAGTGATAGCAACCACTTAGCTTCTATCTTTTATAGAATGTACTTGAGTAATGCTAATAAGAAGCTCATCGCTATGGGCAATGGACTATGATGCATCTCCCCCCATAGTACATGCTATTGCACAAATTCAACTACCATTCAATCTTTCCTATTGCATACCTTCCAACATTTGAGGAGCTCAACTCACAACCGCACGCCGAAAAGGAGAGTGGTCTATATGAAAGGGGGAGTGGCCTAGTGGCACGCCCCGTTTACATCACTAAGGGGCATGCCCAGCATCTCCGAGATGCTGGGCTTCCCCCCATACTGTGAATAGATGCTGTTCTGCTATGAAGAGCAGCGGTATATGCTTCCCCCCCACCGCGGGACACAGGCGGCCCGTGGGTGGCCTAGCGGGACAGTCCCAAAAAAACGGGACAGTCCCGCTGAGTGCGGGACATTTGGGAGGTAAGCTATTTCCATCTTGTATGCTCAATCCCAAGTTTATCAAAGCACAGCCAGAAACGAATAATACATATACTCACAGCATCTAGGTAGCTAATAGCTATCCCCTGGAAACAGACAGATCCCACCACAATCCCAGCTCTAACTTATGCTGGGCATACACTATACAAAAATAACCGAGGTTTGCATAGAACAGAGGGCATGTAAAACTCTTGACAGGGATGGATGGGGTTAATAATGTGAAAGGAGTGGTAATTTAGGATTTACAGTTGCTAAGTTACAGGGATAGGTTGTTTGTCGTTAAGGGGGGAGTGGTTACTGGGCTTATGGGTAATATTTGTAGGTTAGTCAGCCTCTTGGATTCTGATCTCCCACCCTCCCTTCCCTATTGTGTCTTGTGTCGGCTTTATTTCATGGAGAGGGAAGACCGGCAGTCTGTAAAGCGTCCATATTGCTGCAGTAAGGGTGGTGCACACCTGTTCAATGCACGGGTTAGGCTGATTTCACCCTACTGGGGTCAGCAGCGCCTCTCATCCGGGAGGGCTTAAATCGTGCATCGGTATGGGTGTTGGATACCGTCTCACTTGCTAGAAAGGGAGAGTTGGCCCTTGCAAGTAGCTCACTTACCATTGTGGGATAGTTGGCCCTGGTAAGTTGTGCACATCTTTTGCCTAAGTCAAGCTGGCGCCGGTGGTTTGCCGTTCTTTCCTCTGCCACCATACTCATTATTGTAATAAATAAAGCTGACCTTTATTTTCAAATGGCATTAACTTGGTCTGTGTCTTTATTTTGGAAATAGTGTGGTTTGAAGATTATGGTTACATCCATCATCTGACAATAGAGGTTTATTATCTGTCAGATATCTGTCCAATCTGGCTGGTTGGAATGAAAACCTGGTAATGTATGGGGAGCAAATGACAGTCGATCATATGGTTTTAAACACTGGAAAATGGACAAAAAACAATTGTTCAAATTGGTTAAATTTGTGTGCTTTAACTTTTAGCCAATTTGCCTGAACGACCATTTTCGTCTATTTTCCAGTGTTTGTGAGCAAATAGTCGATTGTCATTTGCTCCCATACATTACCAGGTTTTCATTCCTACCAGACAGATTGGACAGATATCTGACAGATAATTGCATAGTGTATGCCCAGCATAACAAAGTTTAGCAAATTTCGAAGATAGCACCATTGTCATTCACGACGGCCCTAAAAAGCTCCTCTGTAACTGTAACACCTGGTCAGCACACTTAAAGCCATTAGTAGGGGTAAATTTACTAAAGTTAGAGTTTTTAGAAGTGAGTTTTAGAAGAGGTGTTGCCCATAGCAACCAATCAGATTCTACTTAACATTTAACTAGCACCTTCTAGAAGATAATAGCTAGAATCTGATTGGTTGCTGCCTCCCAGTAAATATTGGCAGGAAATTGTAAGTAAGTAAATACCTTGGGCTCTATTTACTACAATCCGCATTTGGAATGCACATTGTAGTGTGATATTACCGACTGAATTTGCATTGCGAAGTCAGGCAATATCACAAACGCAATCTCTGTCCCTGCGAATCCCCTCCGCACACTTATCACGGTATTTTCGCAGTGCAGTAAGGGATATCAGCTGACCAGAGGCATGGAAGACATCACCGGAGCACCGATGACTGCAGGTAAGTGCTATTAAGGGAGACGGGGTCGCGCGGGGGGGTCCGTGATCGTGGGGGTGGGGCTTAGTGACGGGGCAGGGCTTAGTGCCGGGGGGGCGTAGCAGCAGCGGCTGGTCGGGGCACTAGTCACGGTATTTTTTTTGCGAAAATATCGTGACTAGAGTGCGAAGGGGATTCGCAGGGACAGAGCTTTCTCGCAAGCTCTGTTCCTGCAAGGGATTTGTATTAAATCCCTGTGATATTGCCTGAATTCGCAATGCGAATTCAGTCGATAATATCACATTACAATCTGCATTACAAATGCGGATTGTAGTAAATAGAGCCCTTAATAGTCTTTAATTCCAGTGTCCGGAGATAGGGACTGTTATCTCAGATTAACAAATTGTATATGCCAGGAGGACATTTGGACAAAGGATATAGTATACACTGAAACCAGACTCAACACTATCACACTAATGTATACACAGTGCAGACAGCTAGTGTATATTAAATACCAGTGGCTAATATAAGTGTTACAATTAACTGCACAAATTAATTTTGTTGAGCACTTCTCTCGAAGCATACATGTACTCCAGAATAAAAATAATTACATGGTGAGTCAACTCCCCCACAATCTGCAAAACACCCTCATAACTGAAGATGTCTAACCTTGTATTGCAATTGTTCATTTGGGAAAAGTAATCTGTAAAGACTAGAGTGAATCTCTATTAGCAGATCACATTCAGAGCAGACTGCAAATAGTCTCCAAGAAACAGAGAATGCAAAAAAATACATCTAGGAGGGCAACACTAGGGCACACATACTGAGCACCATGGAATCTGAAAATGCAGATGGATGGAGATTTAATTATGCATTCAAACAAGTATACGCAATGAGGCCGAGGCATGGTCCTCTCGTCCTCTTCAGCGTGCCTTCAAGATGCATATGAATGGTTTGCATTGGACAAGGGATACTTATCAATCCAATGACATTAGCTGCATAGCAAGACATTAATTTCCATTTGCAAGAACAATGTATTATTTCCGTGTGTGTAAGCCACCCTGCAGAGGCGAAAAGGGTGGTAACCTTTATGTAAGTACAATGTCTGCTTAATTAGGTAATGGGATTAAACGAGTTATACTCTGCTAATTTGCATATCACGGTAGAGGGTGAGAAGCCTTTCTTGCCCCCTTACGTGTTTGCACGTCCGTGCAGCAAAAACATCTGAGCCTATGCTACCAAACCAGGCTTCCTACAAGTAATAAGTCAACTGGTAATTAGCAGCAATTAAAAAGTCTACTGTGGGGATTCATCACAGTATAATCTTGGTCCAATGTAGAAGTGATAATTGTCGTTCTGAGTAAAACAATTTAAGAACAATTTTTTAAAAACATACTGTAAAACATAGTGGTTGCATTCAAGGTGTAGCTGGACATTTGTTAGTAAATCTGAGACAGATCGAATTTCCCATTTAAAGTATGGAAAATGCGATCTGCTCACTAAAATAATGCAAATTTAAGGGCTTGGAGTAGTTTTATTTTTGTTTTTTTGTTTTTTTCGAAAACTGCTCCAAAAGCCCTTTCATACATTTATGTGATACTATGTTGTGAAAGGGTATGAAAAAACTATTTACACATTATTTTAGTAAAACATAATATTGATAAATTTGCCCATATTGCTTTTGCTCAGCCCCCCCCCACCTTTATATAACTTGGTTGATTTTGTACCCCCCTCCCATTTATATTGCTTTATTGATAATGATGTACAATATGATGTACAATAAGATGTACGATATATACTGGTTTTAAATAAAACCCCTTTCGCACCTAAGTCCTGGGTCCGATCTGAGTTAATGAACATGGTTTCAAGCCGTGTCACAGCTGTCCAAACCCCTTTTAGACCGCATGTTGGTCCCGGGTTATTCCCGGGCCATTCCCTTTCACAAGGCACTTCTGTCTGCCCTGTAAAACTAATAGAGTCGTTAAAAGCGGACGTTACAGGCTCACAAGATGAGTCATGAAAAGTGGGCGCTTTCAATCCACAAAATGAGCAGCTTGTAAATATAACCCTGGTAGAATAAAAATCTGGTCACCGCCTTTCATAACGCAGTGTCCTCGGAGTCGGAATAACCCTGGTTGTGACCAGGGTGGACCCTTTCATACCAAACCAGGACAAGGGTTGCCCTGGAAATATCCCGAGTCAGAGACTCAGGGCTTTATTCAGAGGCGGCCGTACAGTCTATGACCGCACGGCCGCCTCGATGTTTGTCTACTGTGCATGCGCACGAGGGAGCCGGCTCCGTGCGCATGCATGAGACCCGCTATGACCGACAGCGCCGGTCGTAGCGGGTCTCTTTCCAAAGAGGGCGAGCTGTCGATGTTGATTGACAGCTCGCCCCGTTTGGAAGGCGGGCCGGGGGGGTGGCAGCCCAAACGGAGACGTTCCCATGGGAATGCCTGCCATTTGGGGGAGGCCCCACTGACATCACTAGTGATGTCAGTGGAGAGCTTCCGGCTCTGACAGAGCCAGAAGCTCTCCGGGGCTTACGACAAGTGAGACCCTACCCTAGGGTCTCGTCGTAAGCCCCGAAGGTCGCGATGGTCAATGACCATCGCGACCATCACCCTAGCGGTTGTTAGAGCTGTGGGTGTTAACCCACAGCCTAACGACCGAAACAGAGGTGGACGGTCAGGATGCAAGCGGCCGCCCAGTTTCTGAGCGACCACTTGCATCCTCCGACTGCCTCTGAATGAGGGCCTCAGTGTGAAAAGGGTACACTCATGTTCTCAGACATGGCTAAAACCAGGACTACCCAAATGCACTTTGTTCAGGCCATACAATAATCCCTTCCTTTTTAGTGTGAGCCCAATGAATTAAAACAAGTGAGGAGTCTAACTTCGGGAAAAATAAGGATATGAGGGTCCAACTGTCTGTTATATTCTGTTTGTTTGTATTTTTTACTCCATCATTATTCATCATAATGTAAATAGTGATGTCTGTAGTGTTTTATCCCTGGCACAGAGAAGTGCGGCTACGTTAGCAATAATTCCTGTCAGAAATGTTTGCAATGTGGTAGAGAGTGTCACATTATTATATGTGTTAAAAAAAAGATATTTTTATATGGAGCAAAAAATTTACTTTTTTTTTCCACATTGTTCAAAAAAATAATGAATTCTTCAACGCAGCTGAGGCTTTGATGCTTTTTCTTTCAATTTTCTGTCAATATATGGAAATGTTGGTAAATTTGTTTTTGAGATTAGCACAGAGAATTAGAGAAAGGATTTGTAAAAAAAACTAAAAAAGTCACACTGGGATTTACACACCGCCTCCTCCCATAAGCCTTTTCATATGTACTAAATGTCAAAAGTAGACTGATGCGCTGGCATCTGGAACAGGCTGAAAACAGCCTGTGTGTCACTTCTAAATGATCACACAGACTTTATCTTTCACTGTTCCTGGAAGATTCAAAATAATGCCAAAGTCAACAGGAAGCCTGTGATCCATTAGTGGATAGGTGTCACCTGATAAGCAATGAGACAAACCAAGGAGCAGATCTGTCTCTTCTGATTGACGGCAAGCCCTGTTATTTATCACCACACTTGATAGTATATCACTGCTCTCTGCTCCAAGAGAAGTGTCTGTCAGTAAGTCAGCGACAGGACAACGGCTTCTTATATTTGCCTCTAACTTTCCCTTCTCTAACCGTTTTATTGAAAACCCCGAATATGACATCTAAGTTCTGTCCGTTGTCCAATATGAATGCTCATGTGGGAAATAGTTCTCCCTTCATTATCATGGGTTTCCTCCGGGTACTCAGGTTTCCTTTCCTCACGCAATCCAAAAACATACTGGTGGGTTAATTGTCTTCTGACAAAAACTAACCCTAGTTTGTGTGGATATGTGGGATGGAATCTAGATTGTAAGCTCCAGTAATGCTGGGACTGATTCAGTAAGGATTGCAATTGCAAAGCTGCACGCAGGCAGCTGCTGCATTTGCGATCCCAGCACTGCGATGGAGGTCGCAGTACTGTGATCACCCTCGCGACCATTGGTGGTCGATGGTCGCAATGGTGGATGGTGCCAGGTGGCCGGCCAGCTGAGTAAGCCTCAGCTTACTCAGGCTGGCCGACTTGCGAGCCCAGCAGACTGCGTACGGCAACGTAGTCTCTGGGCTGGCCACTCCCGGAAAATGGGGCGGATATGCCTTGTTGAATGCCTCTGTCAATCTGGCAGAGGCATTCAAGGGCTAGCGTGCGTGTTAGCAGGACCCATTCTGTACACTCGCAGAATGGGTCCTACGCATGCGCAGATTCCTGATTATTGAAATAGCCCCCTCCATTCTCTGTACAGCGCTGCGTAGTATATGTGCACTGTATAAATAACTCTTAATAAATAAATATTCTTTGGTAGATTCAAACTGGGTGTACCATGGACATCCTGCAACAAGCGCATGATAAACAGCTACAATAATGAACATGACTGTCTGTATCCATAGATGTGCAGTGATGCAGGGTTTGTATGCAGGGGATATAACACCAGGCAAACTGTTTTACATGCAACATCAGATTTATATTAATAACTACCACATCACTTGGCTCCAACAATCAATCAATTAAATCAATAAATCACATAATATGTGTACGCATGTGATAGGAAATATAAGGATTTAATTCAGACCCGGTCGCAAGCGCCGATGCGCTTGCAACCGGGTCCATGGTTAGCCCTGCGCACGCGCAGCGGCCGCACTGTGCGTGTGCAAGCCCCGGAGCGAGAGAGAAACTCTCTCGCTCCGGAGCGCTCTACAAAAGGGGCGGCTGTCGATGTTGAAAACGGAAAGGAACGCCTACTGTTTTGTGGGCAGCCGCACTGACATTATCAGTGATATCAGTGGGGAGTTTCCTGCTCGATCAGAGCAGGAAGCTCCCTGGGGCTTGTGGTTGCCGAGACCCAACCTTAGGGTCTCGTCGCAAGCCCCGATGGTCGCGATGGTGTTCACCATCGCGACCATCAACCTGGTTCGTCGCTAAGCTGTGGGTGGTAATCCACAACTTAGCTAGCGACCAGTAGGCCACACTAAAAAAAAGGAAGCGGTCGCCCTCATTCAGAAAGAACGATCGCTTCTTGCGACCGCCTCTGAATGAGGGCCATAGATTGTAAGCTCCACTGGGGCAGGGACTAATGTGAATGGCCAAATATTCTCTGTAAAGCTCTGCGGAATTTGTGTGCACTATATATAATAAATAACAATAGTGATTAAAACTTTCACATCTCTAATATATACTGAGCACATCCTGTTGTGAGTAAAAAAAAAACAATTATGAGAGGGAATAAAGCTACAGTACTGTATATGGTGATAACATGAGGCTTTATTTTGCACTATGGGGCTCTGAGGTGGGAAAGGGCATGTACTATATCAGTGGTGGCAAACCTATGCCACACATGCCAGAGGGGGCACTCAGAGCCCTCTTTGTGGGCACACGCCGTCGCCCCTGCACAGCACAGCGCGTGGCCGGGCTGCTCCCCTCTGCGGTCCTAAAGACATCCAGCCAGCACTCTACACAGCACAGGCTGAGGGAAGCAGCACAGGAGGTGACATCTGTCTCCGGATCAGGTTGGTGGTCTTGGTTAATCAGGTTGGTGGTCTCGGTAAATTCGTCATTTATTTACTATCATGTAGTTGTCCCTGTTATTATGCCCCAGGAGAGGACCCCCTTACATTCATCTGCTCTTCCCCCTTCGTAACTGGGACATGTGGGTGCCGCGGGGCCGGAGGCCTGAGGCCACGCTATTTTTATTGTTTTCCTTCAATTCAATTTGGTGAGCGCCGGTCAGAGGGACGGTGCGGGGGCTGTGGCGCGATGAGCGGGGTGTGCGTATGTTAACTAGGGATGGGGCTGTTAAGATGTCTTTGGGGCATAATATATTATAACTATATTGTACAGCGGAGGTGAATCAAAGGTAGGAAATGCACTCAGATGCCTTTTTCAGAGCAGGCCAAAAGCTGGTGGTCAGTGGAACATTCCCCCCTTGCGCTGGTGGTCAGCAAATTCAAAAGGAACCCCAGCTGTGAATCACTGCCATAGATTGTTGATTCAGGGAATATCCATTTCTTTAGTGTTATCTAATAGTGTTAGCTATCTTTGGTATAGAGATAGATTTGTATTGAGTGCTTAATTTTTTTTTTTAATTTTGTGTTTTTGTAGACTCCAAGGGGTAAATATACTAAGACTGGAGTTCTATTTAAGAAGTGATGTTGCCCATAGCAACCAATCAGATTCTACTTCTCATTTATCTAGCACCTTCTAGAAGATAATACCTGGAATCTGATTGGTTGCTATGGGCAACATCACTTCTTAATAGAACTCCCATTTTAGTAAATTTACCCCCAAGTCTTGAACACCCAATAATGAGTAAATGGGAAAGCGTTATGTATTCTGTGTAATGAAAGTGTTGTGTGTCAGACAGCACTTTGACACCAACCACAAAAGTATTTCCAAACTTGGTGAAACTGAAAGAAAAGAGATTCTTGAAGGGGAATTGAGGAAATATCATTCCCAGTATCTTAGTTTTTGCAACTATCTTTCTAGAACAAATCATCTGACAGCTGCTAGTTTTCAAATTTGACTCTGCATAGCAAAACATGGTAAGCCCCTCTCTGATGGGGATATTATCAAAACGGCCATGTTGTCTGGGAGTAATTCCATTTTTCATTATTTCGCAAACAAGGATAAAATTATTTAACGCATCTCTGAGATGTTACTTAGCAGTAGGGGTGTGCACCGGCCACTTTTCGTGTTTTGGTTTTGGATCTGGATCTTTCTTCGTGTTTTGGATCTGGATTGGTTTTGCCAACACCACCCTTCCGTGTTTTGGGTTCTGGGTTTTGTGTTTTGGATCTGTATTTTTTTGAAAAAAAGCATAAAAACAGCTAAAATCACAGAATTTGTAGGTTTTTCTGCTCCTATGCTATTATTAACCTCAATAACCTTAGTTTCCACTCATTTCCAGTCTATTCTGAACACCTCACACCTCACAATAGTGTTTTTATGTCCAAAAGGTTGCACCGAGGTAGCTGGATGACTATGCTAAGCGACACGACGTGGGCGGCACAAACACGTGACCCATCTAGGCGTGAAACTGCAGTGGCAGACAGGATGGCAGTTTGAAAAACTAGGCCCCAAACTGTACATAATGCAAAGAAAAAAAAGAGGTGCAAGATGGAATTGTCCTTGGGCCCTCCCACCCACCCTTATGTTGTATAAACAGGACATGCACACTTTAACAAACCAATCATTTCAGCGCCAGGGTCTGCCACACAACTGTGGCTGAAATGATTGGTTCGTTTGGGCCCCCACAAAACAAGCTGGCAATTAATCTATCCCTGCACAAACTGGCTCTACGGAGGCAAGATGTCATCCTCATCCTCCTCATCCACCGATTCCTCACCCTCTTCAGTGTGTACATCCTCATCCTCACAGAGTATAATTCGTCCCCGTTGGAACCACAGGTCCCTCTGTACGTTCTGGAGGCTGGTCTCTCTGGAAGAGTTGATAATTCATTTTATGAACATCATCTTCTCCACATTTTGTGGAAGCAACCTCATACGCCTTTCGCTGACAAGGTTCCCGGCTGCACTAAACACTCTTTCGGAGTACACACTGGAGGGGGGCAACTCAGGTAAAATAGAGCCAGTTTGTACAGGTACCTCAAAATTGCTTCTTTTTCCTGCCAGTACAGGTACGGACTGTCTGACATGCCTACTTGGATGCTGTCACCAATGTAATCCTTTAACAGACAGACGCACGCTTGTCGCTGCTGCTTTGAGGATGCAAGTGCGGCTACAGCCCACACAATTCACAAAGACAGAAAAAAGAAGAAGAATATTTTTATTGTTTGTGTAGCACACTTTGAGGGTGTCACCACCCTTTAACAGACAGACGCACGCTTGTCGCTGCTGCTTTAAGGATGCAGGTGCGGCTACAGCCCACACATTTCACAAAGACCGAAAAAAAAAAGAACAATATTTTAATTGTTTGTGTAGCCCACTTTGAGGGTGTCACCACCCTTTAACAGACAGACGCACGCTTGTCGCTGCTGCTTTGAGGATTGCAAGTGCGGCTACATCGCACACAAGTCACAAACACATTAAAAAATAGTTTTTTATTTTTTGGAGCACTTTGAGAGTTACACCACCCTTTAACAGACAGACGCACGCTTGTCGCTGCTGCTTTGAGGATGCAAGTGCGGCTACAGCCCACACAATTCACAAAGACAGAAAAAACGAACAATATTTTTATTGTTTGTGTAGCACACTTTGAGGGTGTCACCACCCTTTAACAGACAGATGCACGCTTGTCGCTGCTGCTTTAAGGATGCAGGTGCGGCTACAGCCCACACATTTCACAAAGACTGAAAAAAAAAGAACAATATTTTTATTGTTTGTGTAGCACACTTTGAGGGTGTCACCACCCTTTAACAGACAGACGCACGCTTGTCGCTGCTGCTTTGAGGACAGTATCATATGCAGTGACAGTAGACTTGTCAGAAATTGTTGGCACGTCCTTCAGTCCGGACCAGATGTCCAAACCAGCCCTTGACTTATGACACAGGCACATGCTTGGCGCTGCTACTATGTTGATGCAAGTGCGGCTACATCGCACACAAGTCACAAACACATTAAAAAAATAGTTTTTTATTTTTTGGAGCACTTTGAGAGTTACACCACCCTTTAACAGAAGATGCACGCTTGTCGCTGCTGCTTTGAGGATGCAAGTGCGGCTACAGCCCACACAATTCACAAAGACAGAAAAAAAAAGAACAATATTTTTATTGTTTGTGTAGCACACTTTGAGGGTGTCACCACCGTTTAACAGACAGACGCACGCTTGTCGCTGCTGCTTTAAGGATGCAGGTGTGGCTACAGCCCACACATTTCACAAAGACCGAAAAAAAGAACAATATCTTTATTGTTTGTGTAGCACACTTTGAGGGTGTCACCACCCTTTAACAGACAGACGCACGCTTGTCGCTGCTGCTTTGAGGACAGTATCATATGCAGTGACAGTGGACTTGTCAGAAATTGTTGGCACGTCCTTCAGTCCGGACCAGATGTCCAAACCAGCCCTTGACTTATGACACAGGCGCACGCTTGGCGCTGCTACTATGTTGATGCACGTGCGGCTACATCGCACACAAGTCACAAACACATTAAAAAAATAGTTTTTTATTTTTTGGAGCACTTTGAGGGTTACACCACCCTTTAACAGACAGACGCACGCTTGTCGCTGCTGCTTTAAGGATGCAAGTGCGGCTACAGCCCACACAATTCACAAAGACAGAAAAAAAAAGAACAATATTTTTATTGTTTGTGTAGCACACTTTGAGGGTGTCACCACCCTTTAACAGACAGACGCACGCTTGTCGCTGCTGCTTTGAGGATGCAAGTGCGGCTACAGCCCACACAATTCACAAACACATTAAAAAAATAGTTTTTTATTTTTTGGAGCACTTTGAGAGTTACACCACCCTTTAACAGACAGACGCACGCTTGTCGCTGCTGCTTTGAGGATGCAAGTGCGGCTACAGCCCACACAATCCACAAAGACAGAAAAAAAAAGAACAATATTTTTATTGTTTGTGTAGCCCACTTTGAGGGTGTCACCACCCTTTAACAGACAGACACATGCTTGTCGCTGCTGCTTTAAGGATGCAGGTGCGGCTACAGCCCACACATTTCACAAAGACCGAAAAAAAAAGAACAATATTTTTATTGTTTGTGTCGCACACTTTGAGGGTGTCACCACCCTTTAACAGACAGACGCACGCTTGTCGCTGCTGCTTTGAGGATGCAGGTGGAATCTAGATGGGATTTGGAACCGGGGACACACTACCTCCATCAATTGTCTAAATCCCACTGCACTAATGGCGGATACCGGACGCACGTCTAACACCAACATAGCAGTCAAGGCCTCAGTTATACGTTTTGCTTCAGGATGACTGCTGTCGTACTTCATCCTCATCGCTAGGGACTGTTGGAGGGTCAATTGTTTAGTAAAAGTAGTGATGTTCCTACTTCCTCTCTGGTATGATGAACAACTCCCAGCAGCAGCAATAGCACTAGGAGGAAGTGGTTCTTGATCTTTCCCTATTTTATTTTTATCGGAGAAAGTTTGGTCCTCCATTTATGTTATATTGATATATACGTGCAGCTAAAGCGCACACAAACACTGAAAATATTTTTTTATTTTTGCTGGAGAGTAGTGCACTTTGTGGGTTACACCACGCTTTAAGAAATGAGCCAGCCGGCTCTTTACTTATGGGACACAGGCGCACGCTTGGCGCTGCTCCTTTGTTGATGCACGTGCAGCCACAGTGCACACAAGTCACAAACACAGAAAATATATATTTTTTTGTTTTGGAGTGTACTTTGGGGGTTACAGCACCCTTTAACGGTCAAGCCAGCCGGCCCTTTACTTATGACACAGGCGCACGCTTGGCACTACTTTGTTGATGCACGTGCGGCTACTGCGCACACAATTCACAAACACAGAAAATAATTTTTTTTTTGGTTTGGACTGGAGTGTACTTTGGGGGTTACAGCACCCTTTAACGGTCAAGCCAGCCGGCCCTTTACTTATGACACAGGCGCACGCTTGGCACTACTTTGTTGATGCACGTGCGGGTACTGCGCACACAATTCACAAACACAGAAAATATATATTTTTTTGGTTTGCACTGGGGTGTACTTTGGGGGTTACAGCACCCTTTAACGGTCAAGCCAGCCGGCCCTTTACTTATGACACAGGCGCACGCTTGGCACTACTTTGTTGATGCACGTGCGGCTACTGCGCACATAGGGCCTGATTCAGACCCACTCGCGAGTGGCTGTCCGCTCGCAAGTGGGTCGATGGTCTGCACTGAGCATGCGCACGATGGAGGGAGCTCCGTCGTGCGCATGCGCCAGACACGACGAGCGAAGGACTTTCCTTCGCTCGTTGTGTCCGATCAAAGAGGGCGTGCTGTCAATGTTGATTGACAGCACGCCCCCTTTGGTGGGCGTGCCGGGGGCGTGCCTCCCTGACGGGGGCGTTCCCACGGGAACGCCTCCCGTCAGAAGCCGGCCCACTGACATCACTAGTGATGTCAGTGGGAGTGATTTTGGCTCTGATAGAGCCAAAATCACTCCGGAGCTTGCGGTTGAAAACCTCAACCGCAGGCTCCGGCTCGCAATTTCGATGGTCGCGATGGTCACGACCATCGCGGCCATCAAAATGCACGCTCGTATAGCCTGTGGGTGGTGACCCACAGCTATACGAGCGTCCAGGAGGACGCTCCATGAAAATGGAGCCCGTCCCTCATTCAGAGCGTGCGCTCTGCTCAGAGCGTACGGCTCTGAATGAGGGCCATAATTCACAAATACAGAAAATATATATTTTTTTGGTTTGGACTGGAGTGTACTTTGGGGGTTACAGCACCCTTTAACGGTCAAGCCAGCCGGCCCTTTACTTATGACACAGGCGCACGCTTGGCACTACTTTGTTGATGCACGTGCGGCTACTGCGCACACAATTCACAAACACAGAAAATATATATTTTTTTGGTTTGAACTGGAGTGTACTTTGGGGGTTACAGCACCCTTTAACGGTAAAGCCAGCCGGCCCTTTACTTATGACACAGGCGCACGCTTGGCACTACTTTGTTGATGCACGTGCGGCTACTGCGCACACAATTCACAAACACAGAAAATAATTTTTTTTTTGGTTTGGACTGGAGTGTACTTTGGGGGTTACAGCACCCTTTAACGGTCAAGCCAGCCGGCCCTTTACTTATGACACAGGCGCACGCTTGGCACTACTTTGTTGATGCACGTGCGGCTACTGCGCACACAATTCACAAACACAGAATATATATTATTTTTTTAGCACTTGGGGGGAGCACCCCTGATGGACAGAGCACCCCCTGGACAACACTACAGCACCCCTTTAGGACTTAGACACTGCACAGGACTTTGGAGTGGACACAGCCCCTATGGAGAACTGACTGCACAACACAGTCCAGCCAGCCCCTATGGACTCTGAAGTAGTGGACACAGCCCCTATTAACAACAGCAGCACAGCACAACACAGCCAGCCCCTATGGACTTTGAAGTAGTGGACAACAGCAGCACAGCGCAGCACAGCACAGCACAACACCACTCTGCACTACACTACACTACACAGCCCAGCCAGCCCTAACTCCCACCCTCCCTCTTCACTGTCCACAGCCGAGTGAGAAAATGGCGCCGACGCGGGTACCTTATATAGGATCCAAAACCCGCGAGACTCGGAAGGTGGGATGATGACGTTTTGCCTCGATTTCAGATCCGAGTCAGACGGGAAAAGTCGAGCCTGACTCGGATCTGCCTCGGATCGGGGGGGCTCGGGGGGGTTCGGATTTCAGAAATCCGAACCCGCTCACCCCTACTTAGCAGAAATACTGTTAAAGATCGAGTCCAGCGCATGGTAAGTTATGTTAGTCAGAACCTCACCACTGACCTACAAAAGGCAGCCTGTTACTCCATGTGCTTGGATGAAAGCACAGATATAAATAATCATGCAAGGTTAGCAGCAATTTTGCATTATGCTGTTGGTGTCATCATGAGAGAAGAGCTGGTGAAACTGGCATCTTTGCCTAAAAGAACACAAGGGATAGATATCTACAATGCTGTGAGATGGAGGCCTTTTTTTCACAAGACATAAGACCAGAAAAAGTGGTTTCAATTACTAGTGATTGGGCACCTTCTATGGTGGGGGCAACATCTGGTTTCATACAGTTCTTTGCTAAAGAAACAAAACATCAAGTCATTCAGGGCCTGATTCAGACCCGCTCGCGAGCGGGTCGATGGTGCCCTAGTGCGCATGCGCATGACGGAGGGAGCTCCGTCGTGCACATGCGCGAGACCCGCATAGCGACAGCCAAGCTGTCGCTATGGGTCTCGCACCAAAGGGGACATGCTGTCGATGGTGAGTGACAGCACGCCCCCTTTGGTGGGCGTGCCAGGGGCGTTGCTGCCCAGACAGAGGCGTTCCCATGGGAACGCCTACCGTCTGGGGCCGGCCCCACTGACATCACTAGTGATGTCAGTGGGAGTGCTTTTGGCTCTCATAGAGCCAAAAGCACTCCTGGGCTTGCGGCAGCGAGACCCTACCACAGGGTCTCGTCGCAAGCCCGATGGTCGTTATGGTCTTGACTGGAAAAATAAATTCTATGACCTGCGTGAAACACTTGAGAAGATAGAAGGGATGACAAAGGATAGCACAGTTAGTTCTGAAAATGAAATCCTTAAAGTGTGGAATTCTCTGCACAATAAGTCAATGAAAGCACTTGGGATTGCTTTCCTTTCTGTGTTTGGATCATCTGATGCTTGTGAGCAGCTGTTTTCATCTTTGAATTATATAAAATGTGACACCAGAAACAGACTAACAGATGACATGCGTGCTGCATGTGTTGCTCTCAAACTTACAAAGTATGAGCCAAGGTTAGACTAATTATCAGCATGCATACAACAGCAAACAATAAACTGGGAAGCATGGGATTGGATACAAAGATAGTTGAATGGATAAGATCATGGCTGCAGGATAGGAAACAGAGTTGTTGTAAAAGGAGAACAGTCTCAAGAGGGAAATGTTACCAGTGGAGTAACTCAGGGATCTGTACTTGGACCAGTGCTTTTTAATTTCTTTATTTGTGACATTGCAAATGGTATTGAAGGGAAACTATGCCTGTTTGCAGGTGACACAAAAGTATGTAACAGGGTAGATACACCAGGAGGGGTAAAACAAATGATTGATGATCTAGGTAGACTAGAGGAATGGTCAAGAACGTGGCAACTACAGTTTAATGCCAAAAAATGCAAGATCATGCACTTGGGTCTCAAAAATCCAAAGGCTAAATATAGTATCAATGGCACTATACTGGTAACTACTGAAGAGGAAAGGGATCTAGGAGTCACTATTTCAGGTGACTTAAACGCAAGCAAACATTGTAACAAAGCAATGAGGAAGGCAAGTCAGATGCTTGGTTGCATAGGGAGAGGAATCAGTAGCAGAAAGAAAGAAGTGATAATGTCACTGTACAGGTCATTGGTACGTCCTCATCTCAAATACTGTGTTCAGTACTGGAGGCCATATCTCCAGAAGGATATTAATACATTAGAGACTGTACAAAGAAGGGCAACTAAAATGGTGCAAGGTCTACACCACAAAACGTACCAGGAAAGACTAAAAGATCTTAATATGTATAGTTTAAAGCAGAGAAGTGAAAGGGGGATATGATAGAAATGTTCAAATATATAAAGGGTTTAACAAGGTAAAGGAAGGAGACATTCTTCAAAGAAAGAGAAGTATTAGAACAAGAGGACATGTTCTGAAATTGCAGGGTGGTAGGTACAGGGGAAATTTGAGGAAAAATTACTTCACAGAAAGGGTAGTGGACAGGTGGAATAGCCTCCCATCAGAGGTGGTAGAGGCTACGACAGTAGAGCAATTTAAACATGCATGGGATAGACATAAGGATATTCTTCAGAAGAAGTAAGGATCAATAAGGTTTGAGGTAACAATATGTTTAAAAAAATGGGGCAGACTAGATGAGCCAAGTGGTTCTTATCTGCCGTCAAATTCTATGTTTCTATGTTTTAATTGTTCAAAAGCATGTAAAATGCAAACTATTACCTTTCAATAAAAAGTTGTTTGTGTCATTGAAAACTGTTGTTGTGTTTTTCTTTTATGGGTTGTTTGTGCTGGACAGTTGGATCATTTTTTGCCATATTGTGCACATAACAGTATATAGTTGCAGTGTGAAGTATTATTATTATTATTATTATTATTATTATTATTATCCTTTATTTACATGGAGCCACAAGGGGTCAGCAGCTCTTTACAAAGTACAGAAACATTATGAACAAAACAAGAAAAAAAAGCGATTTACAGTACAAAACATTGTAGGACATGGACAAGGTTTATATAAACAGTCCTGCATCAGCAGTCATAAGACCGTAAGGCCCTGTTCACACTGATCCCGGGTCAGTCATGTAAATCCCTATGGAAGTCATTAAAAATTTACTTTTTCAGGCGCTCAAAGATAAGAACACAAGGGAGGAGTGAGGACTGCTCCCAGCATTGCAAGAATCATGGCTGATTGTGTAGCCCTGAGTTCATTATTGTTTGTGCTCTACTGTGATTTGCAGCCAGTGAGAGCATGATGCAGCTCCTGGCAGCATAGTGTACAGGTCACTTCATCACTCCAATTAACTGCAGAAATGCTGCCTCTTGTTGTTGTCTGCAGTGTGCTGCACGTGTGCCCAGGGCTCTGGTTGCAGTGCTGACATCATCAAAGGTGACACAGGAGCATCCAATAATCGCTGTTTGCTGAGTCCAGAGTTGGATAACCCAGGTTAGGTCCGTTCACACTGCACATCAACCTGGCTTGTTCCCGAGTTCAACTCTGGTCAATTGCACGGTTGAAATGCTGAGTTGCTGGACCCGGCAACTTTTCTAGTGGCGTGTTCACACTGCACATCGACGCGGGTCGACCCGTCAATATACTTTTGCGATGTGAAGGAAAGGGGTATAACTTATATACGAAATAAAATATATGAATCCGATTGAATTTGTTCCAAAATATCTGTCCAAATTTGCTTTCGATTTTCTTGCTTGGCAGTGAGAAGCCATGGAGCCATCTTAGCTCAAACCTTTGTCATGTTAAGATCTTAATGCAAAATTTGCCTAACAGTTTCTATGTCGATGTTTACCATTTCTGCTATCATTCGGATAGTCGACGATTGATTCAAACAATTTTCCACATTTTCATTTGTTTCTGATGTGCAAAGCCTTCATCATCTTCGTCATCCTCACGACTGTCACTATATCTTTTGTGCCTCTTAAACACACGTGCATGTGAGTGACATATAATCTGCCCCGTAAGCCTCGGTTAGCATACAAAAAGATTTGGTTGGCGTTTTGTTCACTATACTGGAACAAAATATTTGATGTTAACACGTTGCTCTACTTTTGACCTAAGAATTTTTACGACACACAGGATAAACACAACTTCTTGTGTGACAACAAACTAACTATCTGTGCGAGAGGGGTGAAACTTGCAAATCGTTTTGGGATAGTCCAAAATCAGAGTTTCCCCACTCCATTTTAACTCAGGCAGCATGGTTTATTTTTTTACAAGTACAGTCTTGTTATATTTAATAGTCATACCTCGTAAGTGAGGAAAGGAAAATTACAAGAGGGAAGAGAGCCTTGCTTGTGAGAGCTAACAATATAAAGGGGAGTGGGAGACAGACGGGTTACACAGAGGAGAGAGACAGTGAGCAGGGAGTACTGAATTAGGGTCGGAGCTAGAAGGATTTGATAAAGAAGTGGGTCTTGAGAGCCCGTTTGAAGTTTTGTAGAGAGGTGAAGAGTCTGATAGGGAGAGGGAGAGAGTTCCAAAGGTAGGGAGCAGCAAGGGGAAAATCTTGGAGAAGGGAGTGGGAGGAAGTTAGCAGTGGGGAGGTGAGGCGGCATTCACTTGAGGAGCGAAGTGGGCGGGCAGGAGTATGAAGGGCGATGAGGTCAGAGATGCAAATAGGCAAGGAAGGCCCCCATTTATCAACGAAGCATAATCCTTTGAGCACTCGCTAAAGGGATTATGTCCTCCTTTCTGTATTTAACAAACACTGCACGATTTAGAAACTATTTTTAAACGATTGAACGATAACGACATCGTTATCGTTCAATCGCCTACTAAAATCGTGTAGTGGATGCCCCCCTTTAGATTACCACTGTTTGTCACAGCATCACAGCATTTAGATGGTGAGAGCGATGCGGTCCCCATTGATGGCAATGGGGACCCGCCACTGCCATTCCAGCTTCAATGCAGCCTTCCAGGCACTGCCAGGTCCCCGTGTCATGCACAGACGGACCATCGCACAAGACCCCTGTTGCTGGCAGCGTTACGCTGCCAGCAGTCCAGCGGAGGACCTCACCGACGAGGAGTACTTCACTGGGCCTCGTCGAAGGGGTAAGTATTGGTAAATACTAGGGGTGTGCACCGGCCACTTTTCGTGTTTTGTGTTTTGGTTTTGGATCTGGATCTTTCTTCGTGTTTTGGATCTGGATTGGTTTTGCCAAAACCACCCTTCCGTGTTTTGGGTTCTGGGTTTTGTGTTTTGGATCTGTATTTTTTTTTTTAAAAGCATAAAAACAGCTAAAATCACAGAATTTGTAGGTTTTTCTGCTCCTATGCTATTATTAACCTCAATAACCTTAATTTCCACTCATTTCCAGTCTATTCTGAACACCTCACACCTCACAATAGTGTTTTTATGTCCAAAACGTTGCACCGAGGTAGCTGGATGACTATGCTAAGCGACACGAGTGGGCGGCACAAACACGTGACCCATCTAGGCGTGAAACTGCAGTGGCAGACAGGATGGCAGTTTGAAAAACTAGGCCCCAAACTGTACATAATGCAAAGAAAAAAAAGAGGTGCAAGATGGAATTGTCCTTGGGCCCTCCCACCCACCCTTATGTTGTATAAACAGGACATGCACACTTTAACAAACCAATCATTTCAGCGCCAGGGTCTGCCACACAACTGTGGCTGAAATGATTGGTTCGTTTGGGCCCCCACAAAACAAGCTGGCAATTAATGTGTCCCTGCACAAACTGGCTCTATGGAGGCAAGATGTCATCCTCATCCTCCTCATCCACCGATTCCTCACCCTCTTCAGTGTGTACATCCTCATCCTCACAAAGTATTAACTCGTCCCCACTTGAATCCACCACCACAGGTCCCTCTGTACCTTCTGGAGGCTGGTCTCCCTGGAAGAGCTGATAATTCATTTTGATGAACATCATCTTCTCCACATTCTGTGGAAGCAACCTCCTACGCCTTTCGCTGACAAGGTTCCCGGCTGCACTAAACACTCTTTCGGAGTACACACTGGAGGGGGGGCAACTCAGGTAAAATAGAGCCAGTTTGTACAGGGGCCTCCAAATTGCCTCTTTTTCCTGCCAGTACAGGTATGGACTGTCTGCCATGCCTACTTGGATGCTGTCACCGATGTAATCCTCCACCATTCTGTCAATGGTGACAGTATCATATGCAGTGACAGTAGACATGTCAGAAATTGTTGCCAGGTCCTTCAGTCCGGACCAGATGTCCAAACTTGGTCCTGCCTGCCCTGCATCACCGCCAGCGGGTTGCTTAGGATACCTAAGTTTTTTCCTGGCAGCCCCAGTTGCAGGAGAAAATGAAGAAGGAGCCGTTGACGTGTCACGTTCCGCTTCAGCTGACAGTGTGTTCACCAGCAGGTCTTTGCACCTCTGCAGGCTTGTGTCGGCCGGAAAGAGAGACACCACATAGGCTTTAAACCTAGGATCGAGCACGGTGGCCAAAACGTAGTGGTCTGATTTCAACAGATTGACCACCCTGGAATCCTGGCAAAGCGAATGAAGGGCTTCATCCACAAGTCCCACATGCCGAGCGGAATCGCTCCGTCTTAGCTCCTCCTTCACTTTCTCCAGCTGCTTCTGCAAAAGCCTGATGAGGGGAATGACCTGACTCAAGCTGGCAGTGTCTGAACTGACTTCACGTGTGGCAAGTTCGAAGGGCTGGAGAACCTTGCACAACACGGAAATCATTCTCCACTGCGCTTGAGTCAGGTGCATACCCCCTCCTTTGCCTATGTCATAGGTGGATGTATAGGCTTGTATGGCCTTTTGCTGCTCCTCCATCCTCTGAAGCATATAGAGGGTTGAGTTCCACCGCGTCACAACCTCTTGCTTCAGGTGATGGCGGGGCAGGTTCAAGAGTGTTTGCTGGCGCTCCAGTCTTCGGCACGCAGTCGCTGAATGGCGAAAGTGGCCAGAAATTTTTCGGGCCACCCAAAGCGTCTCCTGCACGCCCCTGTCGCTTTTCAGAAAATTCTGCACCACTAAGTTTATTGTGTGAGCAAAACATGGGACGTGCTGGAATTTGCCCAGATGTAATGCCCGCACAATATTGGTGGCGTTGTCAGATATCACAAATCCCCAGGAGAGTCTAAGTGGGGTAAGCCACTGGGCGATGATTTCCCTCAGTTTCTCTAAGAGGTTGTCGGCGGTGTGCCTCTTACTGAAACCGGTGATACACAGCGTAGCCTGCCTTGTAACGAGCTGGCGTTTCTGAGATGCTGCTACTGGTGACGCTGCTGCTGTTGCTGCGTAAGGTGATACATCTACCCAGTGGGCTGTCACAGTCATATAGTCCTTAGTCTGCCCTGTTCCACTTGTCCACATGTCCGTGGTTAAGTGGACATTGTGTACAACGGCATTTTTCAGGACACTGAGGACACTTTTTCTGACGTTTCTGTACAGTCTCGGTATCGCCTGCCTAGTGAAGTGGAATCTAGACGGGATTTGGAACCGGGGACACACTACCTCCATCAATTGTCTAAATCCCACTGCACTAATGGCGGATACCGGACGCACGTCTAACACCAACATAGCAGTCAAGGCCTCAGTTATACGTTTTGCTTCAGGATGACTGCTGTCGTACTTCATCCTCCTCGCTAAGGACTGTTGGAGGGTCAATTGTTTAGTAAAAGTAGTGGTGTTCCTACTTCCTCTCTGGGATGATGAACGACTCCCAGCAGCAGCAACAGCAGCAGCGGCAGCAGTAGGCGTAGCAATGCAGGATCCTCCAGAGGAATCCCGCATAGGAGAGTCAGTCATGCCAGTGACATGGCCTGCAGGACTACTTCCGATCCTGACTAAGGAGGAAATTGACGAGGAGGGAGTTGACGGTGTGGTTTGCAGGCGCTTGGATACAACAGGACAACGGGATTTAGGTGTCCCTGGACTGCTTACGGTCTTAGCCAAAGTTTCTGAACTTGACAGTAACTTTTTATGAACGCGCTGCAGGTGCCGTATAAGGGAGGATGTTCCTAGGTGGTTGACGTCCCTACCCCTACTTATTTCACCTTTACATATGGTACATATGGCAAGACAGTTGTTGTCCGGATTTGGATAGAAATATTGCCAGACCAAAGAGGTGGAATGTTTGGTCTTCTGCCCAGGCATGACCGTGATGGGCTTTTTCATCCCACGGACAACAACTGTCTCCCCCGGAGCCTGATTTAAACAAACCACATCACCATCAGAATCCTCCTCGCCAACTTCCTCCTCAGCGCCAGCTACACCAGTATCCTCATCCTGTTGTACTTCAACAGTGACATCTTCAATTTGCATATCAGCAAGTGGACTGTGGGTGCTCCTTTCAGCACTTGCAGGGGGCGTGCAAATGGTGGAAAGAGCCACCTCTTCCCGTCCAGTGCTGGGAAGGTCAGGCATCGCAACCACCACCACACTTGGACTCTCCTTGGGGATTTGTGATATCTTCTTAGAAAGCACAGTTCTTCGCTGTGCTTTTGCCAGCTTAACTCTTTTGATTTTTTTAGTGGGAGGAGGGCTTCCATCGTCATGTGAAGCTGAACCACTAGTCATGAACATACTAGGGATCGACCTTAGCCGTTCCTTGCCACTCCGTGTCGTAAATGGCATATTGGCAAGTTTACGTTTCTCTTCAGCTGATTTAAATGTCTTTTTCAAGGTCATTTTCCTGAACTTTGCCATTTGGGATTGTATGTGCCCTCTACTATGACATTGGGCATCGGCCTTGGCAGACGACGTTGATGGCATGTTATCGTCTATGTCATGACTAGTGGCAGCAGCTTCAGCACTAGGAGGAAGTGGTTCTTGATCTTTCTCTATTTTATTTTTATCGGAGAAAGTTTGGTCCTCCATTTATGTTATATCGATTTGATATATACGTGCGGCTAAACACAGAAAATAATTTTTTTTTTGGTTTGGACTGGAGTGTACTTTCGGGGGTTACAGCACCCTTAATGGTCAAGCCAGCCGGCCCTTTACTTATGACACAGGCGCACGCTTGGCACTACTTTGTTGATGCACGTGCGGCTACTGCGCACACAATTCACAAACACAGAAAATAATTTTTTTTTTGGTTTGGACTGGAGTGTACTTTCGGGGGTTACAGCACCCTTAACGGTCAAGCCAGCCAGCCCTTTACTTATGACACAGGCGCACGCTTGGCACTACTTTGTTGATGCACGTGCGGCTACTGCGCACACAATTCACAAACACAGAAAATAATTTTTTTTTGGTTTGGACTGGAGTGTACTTTCGGGGGTTACAGCACCCTTTAACGGTCAAGCCAGCCGGCCCTTTACTTATGACACAGGCGCACGCTTGGCACTACTTTGTTGAAGCACGTGCGGCTACTGCGCACACAATTCACAAACACAGAAAATATTTTTTTTTTTGGTTTGGACTGGAGTGTACTTTCGGGGGTTACAGCACCCTTTAACGGTCAAGCCAGCCGGCCCTTTACTTATGACACAGGCGCACGCTTGGCACTACTTTGTTGATGCACGTGCGGCTACTGCGCACACAATTCACAAACACAGAAAATAATTTTTTTTTGGTTTGGACTGGAGTGTACTCTCGGGGGTTACAGCACCCTTAACGGTCAAGCCAGCCGGCCCTTTACTTATGACACAGGCGCACGCTTGGCACTACTTTGTTGATGCACGTGCGGCTACTGCGCACACAATTCACAAACACAGAAAATAATTTTTTTTGGGTTTGGACTGGAGTGTACTTTCGGGGGTTACAGCACCCTTTAACGGTCAAGCCAGCCGGCCCTTTACTTATGACACAGGCGCACGCTTGGCACTACTTTGTTGATGCACGTGCGGCTACTGCGCACACAATTCACAAACACAGAAAATTTTTTTTTTTTTGGTTTGGACTGGAGTGTACTCTCGGGGGTTACAGCACCCTTAACGGTCAAGCCAGCCGGCCCTTTACTTATGACACAGGCGCACGCTTGGCACTACTTTGTTGATGCACGTGCGGCTACTGCGCACACAATTCACAAACACAGAAAATAATTTTTTTTTGGTTTGGACTGGAGTGTACTTTCGGGGGTTACAGCACCCTTTAACGGTCAAGCCAGCCGGCCCTTTACTTATGACACAGGCGCACGCTTGGCACTACTTTGTTGATGCACGTGCGGCTACTGCGCACACAATTCACAAACACAGAAAATAATTTTTTTTTTGGTTTGGACTGGAGTGTACTTTCGGGGGTTACAGCACCCTTAACGGTCAAGCCAGCCGGCCCTTTACTTATGACACAGGCGCACGCTTGGCACTACTTTGTTGATGCACGTGCGGCTACTGCGCACACAATTCACAAACACAGAAAATAATTTTTTTTTTGGTTTGGACTGGAGTGTACTTTCGGGGGTTACAGCACCCTTAACGGTCAAGCCAGCCGGCCCTTTACTTATGACACAGGCGCACGCTTGGCACTACTTTGTTGATGCACGTGCGGCTACTGCGCACACAATTCACAAACACAGAAAATAATTTTTTTTTGGTTTGGACTGGAGTGTACTTTCGGGGGTTACAGCACCCTTTAACGGTCAAGCCAGCCGGCCCTTTACTTATGACACAGGCGCACGCTTGGCACTACTTTGTTGATGCACGTGCGGCTACTGCGCACACAATTCACAAACACAGAAAATATATTATTTTTTTAGCACTTGGGGGGAGCACCCCTGATGGACAGAGCACCCCCTGGACAACACTACAGCACCCCTTTAGGACTGGGACACTGCACAGGACTTTGGAGTGGACACAGCCCCTATGGAGAACTGACTGCACAACACAGTCCAGCCAGCCCCTATGGACTTTGAAGTAGTGGACACAGCCCCTATTAACAACAGCAGCACAACACAGCCAGCCCCTATGGACTTTGAAGTAGTGGACAACAGCAGCATTACACTACACTACACTACACAGCACTAACTCCCACCCTCCCTCTTCACTGTCCACAGCCGAGTGAGAAAATGGCGCCGACGCGGGTACCTTATATAGGATCCAAAACCCGCGAGACTCGGAAGGCGGGATGATGACGTTTTGCCTCGATGTCAGATCCGAGTCAGGCGGGAAAAGTCGAGCCTGACTCGGATCGGACTCGGATCGGGGGGGCTCGGGGGGGTTCGGATTTCAGAAATCCGAACCCGCTCACCCCTAGTAAATACCAGTGGCTTTTCCGTTTTTATCACAGTTACTAAGTGAAAAATGCCACTGAAGTTTGTCTTCGTTGATAAATGGGGGCCGAAGTATTCTGGCGCTATACAAAACTTATCTTATCCCAGGCTGTATGAGAATGACAATTTAAATCCTCACTAATTAAAACCATTAATTGGACATTATTTATTTTGCACCTATATATCTCATTCACTTGTATGCAAACAAAATACCTCATGCATGTTTATTTAGTTGTAGGAATCTCGCTGTGAGAAAGACATTTTCAGGTTGGCAGGCGTGAAAGGTTATTATCTATATAAGAGGGAAGTAACATCTATGCCATGGCAGTATATTTATGCGGAAAAAAAAGTAAAAGTGTAGTTTTTCTACTATTATGACCCTGCTGCACACTATTCTCGTGAGAGCCGAGTGCAATCACTTTCACAGCATTCTCAGGCCAGGCTCCACAAGCCCATATTTCTCACACATTGTACAAATAATGCCTCTTTCTAAATGCTGAGGCTTAACTTTCATAAATCTTCAGTTCATTAATAGACAGAGAGAGCTTTCATCCTGGCTGACCTGGTCGCTGAGTGTGTGGGGAGAGGCTTGTCCAGTGGGGGTGTCTGTCTGACCTTTGTAGTACTGCCACACGCGCTGCCAGACCAGCTATACATGATAAATTTATAACACAGAGAAGAAAAGTGACTATAACATCTGTGGATGGGCTGATGAAAAGGTGTTTGCTTAGAAGGGGGCTGAAGTAAGAAGAAAAATTGAACAGTACCTAAATCTAGACAAAGCTGTTTAACAGCTGCTTTGTATGCGGGAAGAATTGCTCTTTTTAATGTAGGAGTCAGGAGGGGGCCAAGCCATGTCCTACGTCTTGTTCTCATCACCATCCCCATTTTATCTTCCTCCCTATTCTCTACATCTATTTAATGGTTAACGTAAGACATAAAAACCGTGCGTAGCGAATGTTTGCTATGTTCTGGCTGCAGGCTTTCCCAGCAAGGACAGGGTTGAAGAGTTTATCCAAAGCCCTGCTGTTCAAACAGTTATTTTGGATATATAAAATAACGCATAATAAGTTATTTTTAGGGATGTGCGCCGACCCCCGTGTTTTGGTTTTGATTTTGGATCTGTATCTCCTTCAAAGTTTTGGATCTGGATTTGGTTTTGCAAACCACCCTCAAGTGTTTTAGTTTTGGATCTGAAATTTTTAAATACAAAATAGATAAAAAGTAAAAACAACTAAAATCATATAATTTATGCAATCCAAAACCCGAATTTCGGATTTAAAATGTGAATTTCGAACTGCAAAAAGATCAGAACCGTGACCCGGATTTACCTGGATCTCTTCAGGAGATTAGAACCGTGACTCGGATTTACCCGGATTCATGAAAGTCGGGTGGATTCGGATTCCTGGAGAATCAAACCGCACATCTCTAGTTATTTTGCAAATGTTCTTAACATAGTGAAAACCCCCCAGCAAGTCTTAATAATGTGACATTTTTATCATTTTAATATGTTAGCGTAAAAGTTTGTAAATGCTTTCTCTATGGCAGGCGATGTATAAGTCACAATACACACTTGTGGCCCATAAGTTGCAGAGAGAACCATTAAGGAAAAATAGACATCACAAAAAAGCTCACACATCTACAGGCGAATCAGAGCAACTCAGTCACATCTCCAATTGCAGGTCTCTTCTACCAGGGATAGGGATGGTGCAAGCGCGCACTGATAATGGTGGTGACTATGAACCATCTAGTTCCGTGCGCATAATGCAAGCAGGGCCGCCTAGAGCTCTGGCAGGTCGGGGTACTGGGGGTGTGGCCAATTCTAAAGAGAGTTTCAGTGCAGTGCATACCAACACATCTGTCCTCATCATGCCCTTACGGGTACACAAATACACTGGTTTTTATGGGAAGCAAATGGGCCTACAAATAAGATGGCTTCTTCTGCAGGAAGTACAAATGTCTGCCTCTTCTGATGGTATGAGCTGGGTGTATAAGGGGAATTCTGGACTAAATAAGGAATAACCACACTTATACACTCCGTAACAACACCATAGTAAAAACAAGATATCGTTTTGTGGAAAGAGATAGTTATATGAGATTGAAGAAGTGAGAGAGCATATAACTGGTAGATATAGAGCCTCTTATGCACTGCAAAAGAACTGTTTGGTGGATCCTCAGGAGTTGTCTTGCAATTCAATGGTCCCATTTTTGAACCAACCAGGTGCATTTAGTGCTCATAATATCCATGTAATCAATAATAATACTTATAATAAATACATATATTAAAGAAAAAAAAAATAAGGAACCTTATTTTTACACTTGCTACCATGTGTATTTTCACATGAACCCGCAATTGCACTAAAGACAAACCCTTTGCTGACACTAGATGGACTAAGCAAGTTACACAGTTACGCGTTTTTGTAACCACCAGTCCTCTATAAAGGCAGCTCTACTTTTACTTAGGGGTAAATTTACTAAGAATCATGTCTGGTCCGAGTTGAAACACTCACAGACTTTTGATAGCTGAAACACTCAAATTTACCAAGAATCGTGTTTTGCTGAATCGTGTTTTTCGATGGTGTATGTGATTGTGTTTCTCCCCGAGTTCCCTGTGTCTGACTGCAGCCAAACACTCCCGAAAATGCAGCCTACACATATCAGTGAGATACATGCAGGCTGCATGTGTGTATAGTGTAAAAGAATAACCAGCCCAGGGGTCAGTGTGATCTGTGTATGTTTCTGCCTGAAATTTGCCAAAAAAGGGTTAAAACTTTTTTTTTTAAATGGTGTGCGGTTCCTTCCAAAAGTATAACCAGCCCAGGCTCCTGAGCCAGTCCTAGTTCTAAAAATACAGGGAACAAAACATGTAGTGGTTCCTCATATTTTATGAACCAGCACTGGGGAAAACATGGTGTGGGGGTCCCCGTATTTTTCAAACCAGCACCGGACTCAAACTAGCTGGAGTGTAATGCCACAGCCAGGGGACCCTTTCACCAGGTCACCCCAGTCAAAGCATTAACACTCCAAACTAGCCAGGCTGGGGATCTCAGGGGAGGTGGAAACCCCCCCAAATAAAGGGATCCCCCTTTCCTTAGCACCCCAGCCCTGGGGTGAAGCCCGGGGCTCTTTCCTGCACCCTTGGCTGGTGGGTGCAGGGGTAATAATGTTAATAATAGATGGGTACTATTGTTTTTTACAGTGGACCTACAAGTGCCAGCAGACGGCCAGCACCCATACACGCACTGTAAAAAAAAAAACACAGTATACACTAGTGATGAGCGGTTCGGATTCTGAGGAATGCGAACCGCTCCGAACAGGTGGAATCCGAGTCCACCCAAACGCAAGTTCGGGTGTTCCCGCCTGACTCGGATTCCACCTCGACGCCGAACGTCACCCTGCCGGCGTTGGATTCTCGCGAGAGCCGGGGGACGTTCGGCCTCTATAAAAGGCGCCCGGCTGTCGGCGCCATTTCGCGTGACTGTATCAGACGGAACAGTCACGCTTAGTTAGTTAGTGATAGAGAGGGGAAAAGTGAGACTAGAGTTAGATTACAGTTAGAGAGAGTAGTTCTTGCCACTGTGTGCTCCGTGACTGGGCTTAGCCCACTGTGTGTGCATTATACAAGTTCCGTGACTGGACTTAGCCAACTGTTTGTATTATACAAGCTCCGTGACTGGACTTAGCCCACTGTGTGTATTATACAAGCTCCATGACTGGACTTAGCCCACTGTGTGTTTTTATATTATACAAGCTCCGTGACTGGACTTAGCCCACTGTGTGTATTATACAGGCTCCGTGACTGGGCTTAGCCCACTGTGTGTATTATACAAGATCCGTGACTGGACTTAGCCCACTGTGTGTATTATACAAGCTCCGTGACTGGACTTAGCCCACTGTGTGTATTTATAATATTATACAAGCTCCGTGACTGGACTTAGCCCACTGTGTGTATTATACAGGCTCCGTGACTGGACTTAGCCCACTGTGTGTATTATACAAGCTCTGTGAAAGGGCATAAGCCCACTGAGTGTATTATACAAGCTCCGCGAAAGGGCATAAGCCCACTGTGTCTATTATACAAGCTCCGTGAAAAGGCATAAGCCCACTGAGTGTATTATACAAGCTCCGTGAAAGGGCATAAGCCCAGTGAGTGCATACAAGCTCCGTGAAAGGGCATAGCCCACTGAGTGTATTACACAACCTCCATGACAGGGCATAAGCCCAGTGACTGCATACAAGCTCTGTGAAAGGACATTAGCCCACTGAGTGTATTATACAAGCTCCGTGAAAGGGCATAAGCCCACTGAGTGTATACAAGCTCCGTGACAGGGCATAAGCCCACTGAGTGTATTATACAAGCTCCATGACAGGGCATAGCCCAGTGAGTGCATACAAGCTCCGTGAAAGGGCATAGCCTACTGAGTGTATTACACAAGCTCCGTGAAAGGGCATAAGCCCACTGAGTGTATTATACAAGCTCCGTGACAGGGCATAAGCCTACTGTGTGTATTATACAGGCTCCGTGACTGGGCTTAGCCCACTGTGTGTATTATACAAGCTCTGTGACTGGGCTTAGCCCACTGTGTGTATAATACAAGCTCCATGAAAGGGCATAAGCCCAGTGAGTGCATACAAGTTCCGTGAAAGGGCATAGCCCACTGTGTCTATTCTACAAGCTCTGTGAAAGGGCGTAGCACACTGTGTCTATTATACAAGCTCCGTGAAAGGGCATAAGCCCACTGAGTGTATTATACAAGCTCCATGACAGGGCATAAGCCCAGTGAGTGCATACAAGCTCCGTGAAAGGGCATAGTCCACTGTGTGTATTCTACAAGCTCTGTGACAGGATATAAGCCCACTGAGTGTATTATACAAGCCCCGTGAAAGGGCATAAGCCCACTGAGTGTATTATACAAGCTCCGTGACAGGGCATAGCCGAGTGAGTGCATACAAGCTCTGTGAAAGGGCATAAGCCCACTGTGTGTATTATACAGGCTCCGTGACTGGACTTAGCCCACTGTGTGTATTATACAGGCTCCGTGACTGGACTTAGCCCACTGTGTGTATTATACAGGCTCCGTGACTGGACTTAGCCCACTGTGTGTATTATACAGGCTCCATGACAGGGCATAAGCCCAGTGAGTGTATTATACAAGCTCCGTGAAAGGTCATAAGCCCACTGTGTGTATTATACAGGCTCCATGACTGGACTTAGCCCACTGCGTGAATTATACAGGCACCGTGACTGGACTTAGCCCACTGTGTGTATTATACAGGCTCCGTGACTGGACTTAGACCACTGTGTGTATTATACAAGCTCCGTGACAGGGCATAAGCCCAGTGAGTGTATTATACAAGCTCCGTGAAAGGGCATAAGCCCACTGTGTCTATTATACAAGCTCCGTAACAGGGCATAAGCCCAGTGAGTGCATACAAGCTCCGTGAAAGGGCATAGTCCACTGTGTCTATTCTACAAGCTCCGTGAAAGGGCATAAGCCCACTGAGTGTATTATACAAGCCCCGTGACAGGGCATAGCCCACTGAGTGTATTATACAAGCTCCGTGACAGGGCATAGCCCACTGTGTGTATACAAGCTCCGTGACTCCAGTTCATAGTGATAAATTAATATGGATCACGAGAATGAACCGAGAGGAGAGCAGAAACAACAAGCAAATGCTAGCATTGCAGCGGCTGGAAGTCCATCACTTTCATCTAAAGCTGATGCTCAAGGGCGTAGAGGCTTTAAAAACGTAGGGAACCTGAAATCAAAAAATTTTGATTTCACAGGGGTAAAGAAAAAAAAAAACCTCTAAAGACTACTACTATTGCAGAGAAACAGAAAATTGGCAACATACCATTCACCATAGAGGCAAGGAAAGACTCAGGCTTTGCCCTTTATTTCTGAGTGGTGGTTCTGCAACTGTCAGTGAGGCATCTTGTGCCTCTCATAACGATAAAAGACCTTTTCAATCAGACTATAGAAGTGTGAAAAAATGTAAAACCAATAAGGCAGTAGATCAAACTGTGTTTTTTGAAACACAAATGTCAGAAATCCCTGAGGAGAGTCTAAGTGAGTCCATGACTGGCATTGCTATGTGTAAGCCTGACCTTTCAGAGAAGCCGCCCTCCACAGTTTCTTTTCCATCTGTAGTTGTGGGGATGAGCAGTATTGCTGAGGACATAGAAATTGAGGATACAACCCTGGAATTGCAAGAGGATGAGGGGAATATATGTGCAGCTGACCTTGGCACTAATGAGGATGTTGAGGATGAGGATATTATTTGTATAAATCAGGCACCAGTGGAATCAGCTCTTTGCCAAGATAAGAAGGCCATTGCCATGCCTGGGCATAGAACCAACAAATTCACATCTTTTGTGTGGAATTATTTTTACCCAAACCCTGACAACGTTTGTCAAGCCATTTGTAGCCTCTGTGAGACCACAGTTAGTAGAGGTAGGGACGTTAAGCATCTAGGAACCTCTACGCTATTACGTCATCTGCAGCGAGCTCATGACAGGTGTTTGATAACAGAAACTACTGCTAAAAAAATAACAAGCAGTCCAGCATTAGCTAGATGCCTTCTCTCTACTAAATCCCAGCACCTGCAATCTCCGCCGACAACACCTTCCTCCTCAATATCCTCAGGAATGATCAGTGGTAGTACAACATCCAATTTGTTAATGCTAAGTCACGGTGATTCCTCCAATTTCCGGGACACCTCAGAAGAAACTGAATCTTTGAGCGCTAGGCCTGCTGCTGCTGGTGGATCTTCATCCCAGAAGTGGACCAAGAAGACTACTAGTAGTATACCAAAAAAACAATTGACTGTTAAAGAATCTCTTGCAAGCAAGTATGACAGCTCTCACCCTGTCGCACAGCGGATCACTGACGCCATGACAGCTATGCTAATATTAGATCTGCGTCCAATATCCGCAATTAATGCAGTGGGATTTACACAGTTAATTGAGGTCATGTGTCCCCGGTACCAAATTCCATCTCGGTTTCATTTTACCCGAAAAGCCATTCCTCGGCTGTACCAGGACGTTAAACAGAACCTAATTATTGGCCTGCACAATGCCAATGTACCCACTATCCACTTAACCACAGATATGTGGACAAGCGGTAGTGGACAAACTAAACATTACATGACTGTGACGGCCTACTGGGTGGGTGAATCACCTTCAGCAGCAGCAGCAGTATCTAACAAACAACACCAGCTCATTCAGAGGCAGGCAACTCTGTGCATCACCGGATTCAATAAGAGGCATACCGCTGACAACCTCTTAGAAAAAAGAGATGTCATAGAAACATGGCTTACCCCACTTGGACTCTCCTCAGGATTTGTGATTTCTGACAACGCTACAAATATTATTACAGCTGGGTGAATTCCAACACATCCCCTGTTTTGCTCACACAATAAACTTAGTGGTGCAGGGTTTTTTAAAAAACAACAGGGACGTGCAGGAGATGCTGTCTGTGGCCCGAAAAATTTCGGGACATTTTCGGCATTCAGCAGCAACATGCAGGAGACTGCAGCACCTGCAAGAGCAGTTTAATTTGCCCTGCCATCAACTGAAGCAAGAAGTGGTAACGAGGTGGAACTCAACACTGTATATGCTTCAGCGGATGGAGGAGCAGCAAAAAGCCATCCATAGCTATACGACAAGCCATGACATTGGGAGAGGAGGGGGAATGTACCTTAGCCCAGCACAGTGGAGAGTACTTTCTGTCTTGTGCAAGGTGCTCAAACCATTTGAAGTTGCCACTTGTGAAGTGAGGGCTGACACTGCTAGCTTGAGTAAGGTGATTCCCCTGATTTCGCTTTTGGAAAAGCAGCTGGAGAAATTGAAGGATGAGATTAAACAAAGTGATTCCGCAAAGTATGCTGGACTGATAGATCAAGTCCTTTGTTTGCTTCGCCAGGATCCACAGGTGGCCAAGATCTTGAAATCTGATCATTATATTTTAGCAACCATGCTTGATCCTAGGTTCAAGTCGTATGCTGTGTCTTTTTTTACAACTGACCCAGATCTTAAAAGAACCAAAGCGCTCCTGGTGAGCAAGTTGGCAGCTGAAGTGACACTTGGCACTACGATGACGTCTCCTCCTACGGTTTGTCCAGCAGCAGCCAGAAAAAAAATCACCTTTTCCAAAAGACCCAGTGGTGATGCAGATAAGTCAAGTCAACATTTTGACATCTGGTCGGGTCTAAAAGATTTGCCCAACACCAGTGACACCTCTACCGTAACTCCATCTAATACGATTACCATCCAAAGAATGGTGGAGGATCATTTTCAGGACACCGTACACGTAGACATGTCACAGAGTCCATTCGAATATTGGAAGAAAAAAAAGGCAATTTGGAGACCCTTGTATAAACTGGCTTTGCATTACTTAAGCTGCCCACCCTCCAGTGTGTACTCGGAGAGAGTTTTCAGTACAGCCAGGAACCTTGTGAGCGAACGACGAAGGAGGCTACTTCCACAAAATGTAGAAAAAATGATGTTCATTAAAATGAACTGGAAATTTCACGAGGAAAACCTTTCCCGCCAATCACGTCACAGTACAGATACTTCTGTAATGGTGGATTCCAGCGGGGATGAACTGATAATGTGTGAGGAATCGGATGATGTACACACTGATGAGGGTGAGGATGGCAATGATGGTGACATCATGCCACTGTAGACCTGTTGCCTTTAGTAGATTGGAAGATTTTTTTGTGGGGGTCCAAACAAACCAAGCACTTCAGCCACAAAATGGCAGTACCTGTCGCTGAAATGCTTGGTTTGTTAAAGTGTGCATGTCCTTTTTAAGATCCAAAATAAAGGTGGGTGGGAGGGCCCAAGGACAATTCCATCTAGCACTACCTTTCATTTCTGCCACTGCTGTGTGGCATAGTTTCATAGATGTGCTTTAAACTGTGGTGTCTGTGCCACTGCGCCGCTGCTCTGACGCTTGGTAACCAGTCAGCTCACTGCAACCCTTGGCCAATAATGGTGAAAACAATAATTTAAGCTGTGAGGTGGTCTAAATTGATTGTAAATGACTGGAAATTAATGTTATTGAGGTAAATAACACTCTAGGAAGAAAAAAAAGCCCAATTTATGTCATTTTAGATTTTTTGGCGAATTTTGGCAAAAAATGCAAATCCAAATCCAAAGCCAGTCACCGCAGTTTGGCAAATCCAAATCCAAAGCCGGACGACGAATTAGAACCAAATCCAAATCCGGCAAAAATGGTCCGGCGCACATCCCTAGTATACAAACACTGTAGAAACTGCAAGGCCTCTGTCATTTACCGTGGAAGAGATGTATGTGTAAACACATGCATATCTTCCATGTCTGCACTTGTCGGCGTTACTCATTTTTTTATTTTGTCGGACTGGGATCTCTACAGGAGAAGAGAACCAACCTGAGCCAGGAGGTAGGTGAGTATTTAATTTATTTATTTGGGAAACACTTTCTATTGGACAAGGGGACAGATCAACGGGGAGAAGGTGAGTATGTGTGAGTGTGTTAATTGTGTAATAAAATTATACTTTCTACGGTGTGTGTGTACTGTGTTTTTTTTTTTGTTGTTTTACAGTGGGGGTAGGGGTGCCTGCTGGCACTTGTAGTTCCACAAGTGCCAAATGGCAGGCATGCTGGCACCTATATTCACACTGTAAAAAGCAATAGCACCCATCTATTAACACCGGACAGGGGAGCAGGGAAGAGATCCGGGCTTCAACCTAGGCCTGGGGCGCTCAGGAGAGGGGGGGTCCCCATCATTAGTCTTCTAAGTAGAAATAAGATTTTTTTTAACTAATGCATAAAGTTCTATTTTATATTGATTCCCCATTCTAGCTAGTGTCTCCATTCGCGGCATGCCACCACTTAGGAAAACTGTTTTTGTTTTTTTTGAAAACTCCATATGGTCTCAACCTTATTTGGTCCTGAGAATCCTTGCCATGAACAAGGAAGACATCTGGGGACAGAAGGTGAACAGCAGCACTCGGTAATGTAACTTGTATGGCGGTAGGGATGAGGGCTCAGCAGCCAGCCCTATTACCTTGGAAACGGCAGCCTGAGAGAACAAGAAAACAGATGAGGGGGGTCTCAAAATTGAAGTGCTTGCACTCAGTCGCCTCCCCTTGTTATTTATTTTTACAGAGCAGAAAAGTCATGCACTGTTGAGCCCATTGTAAGTATATAATGCTCAACAATAGTAAAAAAAAAAAAAAAGGGGCATTGTACTCGGCTGGTGACTTATGGCTATGTCTGATGCAAGGTGTCCTCTAGTCCCAACACAAAGTAATGATAAAATAGTGAGAGGTCACCAAAGAAGCTGTGAGTTAGGATGATATATTTTTAGATCTGCAGCCTGACTAAAGATATCTTCACACTGGCATGGAAAGGGTGATGGGATGAATCGCATAACGGGTGAGAAATGTCCCAAACACAAATGCCTATATATCTTTTTTGTTAAGGAGATGCATCTGCATTTTCACTATTCAGTAAGATGATTAGTAAAGGCAAGCATGAAACCTCACAGTGATCCTGCCGCTTGCATTTATATGAATAAAGCTTATTTATGTCATTAATCTAGTGAAAAAAAAAAGTTGTGTGTTTTGAGGTTTTCTTAGCCCCATGTGAAAGACTTGCAGTGATTTTAAAAAGTTACAAATATTTTCATTCAGTTACTAATAGTCCAAATGATAAAGTATAATGATAAAATATAATGTAATACAAAATATAATGTAATACAACATGGTGGTGCAATTATTAGCTTGCTGCCTCACAGCACTGAGGTCTTGGGCTAGATTCTCTCCAAGGCCCTCCCTTTGTGGAGTTTGTATGTTCTCCCAGTGTTTTCTTGTTTTTCTCTGAAATGGGGTAAAAACGAAATGGTTGCAGTCAACAACTGATGTATTTAAAAAATCTGTAATGTTCAAATTAGTAATGATTAGGTATTCCGAAGAAAAACATGACGTGCATATATAGAGATAGAAGTGGCATAAGTAGGGCAGGGCAAGCAGGGCACGTGCCTGGGTGCCATGGCAGGCCCAGCAGAGGGGGAAACCGCACTATAGAAAAAATGGCCCTTGACAATGTAGCTTCCTGCTTTATGAGTCTGGGCATCTCCTCTGCATCTGATCACATCTTCTCCCCTTCAGTTATATTCACATTTCAAAATACAGTCATAGTTGGGACTCAAACCCATCACTTCATGTTCTGTAGTCAGACAGCTTACCAATAGAGCCATCTACTATTACAAGCGAAGACTGTGAATTCTAACTATATGAAGCTACTTCATATTCTTATTAATCTGAAATACAGCCATACCTAGGATTTCAACTTAGCACCTCATACTTTGCAGTCAGTCAGCTTACCAATGGAGCCATTTGCTGCTACAGTGAAAGCCTGTGATTTCTAACTAAATCAAGCTACTTCATATTCTCCTTAATTTAAAATACAGTCATCCCTGGGATTCAAACTGGAATAGAAAGGAATGTTCCCAGAGTGACGAGAAATGTTGACATGCCCCCACTTTCAGTGGCCACACACATTTTTGTTTGCTTGTGCATTGGGGGTTTTCGCCATTTTTCATCTTTCCCTGGGCACCAAAGACCCTAGTTACTCGATAGATAGATAGATAGATAGATAGATAGATAGATAGATAGATAGATAGATAGATAGATGAAAAATGAATATTTCTTGCTGAATTTTTGGTCCATTGTCACTAGTGCCCATTCAAAGTACTGTGAACAAGGACATTACAAATTGGACCTCATTCAGAGTCGGTCGCAAGCGGCCGCTCGGTCGTACGCCTAACGACCGAGAAACTGAAAAAGGAAGCAATTGCGCGGCCAGTCGGTCACAACCAAAGTGACGCCCATACATGAACAATACACCTCCACTAGCTAACGAGTGATAGCAGCTTGAGATCGAGTCAATCATTGTCAGTCGTTGTCAGTCGCTGTATGTTAATTTTCTTCTGATGGTTGCGGCCAATTGTGTTGTGTTGATACCCACAAAAATATAAAAAAAACGCATATAAAAAGCCATCCCCATGAAATTTATTTATTCTTATTATTCGCTAATGCAAACGCAGCTGAATCAATTACAAGCCAATTAGCAGTGTTATTAGCTTCATCAATCAATTATCAGCTGCTTGCATTGTGTGGCTCAAAATAGAAACATCAATCCTAACATCAGTTACATAAGATAGTATCGATTGTACTGTGTGGCTTGCGGGAGCTCCTACCCTACCTTAAGCTGTACGAACAGCCAGGCCTCTAACCTGCTCGCAGAGTGACGTTTTACTACTTCCGGCCTTCTATGTCGTAGCAGGTAATTTATGTACGCCCCTAAAACGCCCTCAAAACGCTGAGGCACTCCTGCGTTTTCAGACCACCACCCCCGTCAACACCCACAAATGGCCTTTCATGTCAATCAACTCTCGGAATCCACTTCCTGCTCGTAAGCTGTACGATCTACAGCATTTTGGATCACAAAGCATCGTACGCACATGCGCACAACTAACCGTGGTTTGGAAACATCGGATGCTTGCGACCGACTCTGAATGAGGTCCATTATCTCTATCAGAGCCTTATCATGCAACTGTTTGACCTACCATGGTGGTGGCTGCTAAAAGAGACATGACTGATTAATTCAATGACAATATTTGCTCTGAATCTGAGACCTGGTTCAAGAAAAAACTGATTGATAAAAGATTGGCACTATACTACAGCTGTTGTATAAGACTTTACATCACTGTACAAAGGATCAGACTCGGTTGGGATATGTTTATCTCAATGCATAAAACTTGGCAAGCATTTTGAAAGATATATCTGGTGAAAGAATGCTGCACACAGTCTACAGCAATTCAAAGGGAGGTTGGAGGCAGCTTAGTGCTTTGGAAGAGCGGGACCCACCCAAAGAGCAGAGCACTCCCATGTGGTGACCATGCCACTGTACCTGTCAGTATGCATATAGATTTGGCCAGTCCTTATGTTGGGAGGCATGTATGATTTGTTCTGGCAGCGCCAGACTGAGGATTCCTTTTAAACTCTAGGGGGTATATATTATTTACTAAAGTGCAGGTTTTTAGAAGCAGAGTTGTTGCCCATAGCAATCCCTATAGAATCCTATGGGCTTCTATTCAGAGAGTTATGTGAGAGGGATCCAATCGGATCCCTCCCAGAACCCCCCGTGGCGCGTGTGTCATTCTGCGCATGCACAGAATGACGCCAGAGGGACTTCTGGGTCATAAATCTAGAAGTTCCACATTCGCAAAGGACCGCTCTTACCGAGAGAGCTGTCCTTTTGTGATTTTGTTCATGCATACGAGGGCAACTAACACCGGCATGCAGGTGAAGAGTGGCGGGGTGCATCACACCCGCCCTCAGTGTGACTATAGCACCCTTCTCCTCTAAGTAGGTTGCACTGTTGTTGTGGGGCATTTGTGCTAGTTTGTGTTGGTATATGGACTACTACACTACCTCCATGATATTCCATATCTGAGGAACCTGTACCCTACCAAGATGGCCGCAGTTAGGTAGTGTGCACATGCACGGCGCCATCTTGATTCACTTTATTTGAGTACCATAGTACTACACAGACATGTAGTACTTAGCTCTGTGGGGGACCTGATCTATATCCCGCAATACTGCCTACATACATGACCAGACAGCCTGCTGTATGCTCTGCTCCATCTCTGCCACTTGTATACGTAACTGAGTACGGCTGTACAAAACTGGTTCACTGCAATAAACCAAAGCTCCTGGTTAAGTCTATCCGACTGGTGTGTCTACAATAATACTTTCCACTGGTGTCTACTATTTACTGACTGTGTATATCACGTAATAGTACATACGTATCAACAAATTCCACAAGCAAAAATGCATTGAGTAGGATTATCATCATCAAAGAGTATTTATAAAGGGCCACAGCATCAGAGAATCAATATAACATAACAAAAGAGGCATAAACATACAAATCACAGGGTTGATAATATCAAGCAGTGCAAAAAAGAGGGGAGAAGTGGAGAAGTTAACTATAGCAACCAAATAGCTTTGAGATAACATTTATCAGGGTACATTATATAAAATGATAGTTAGAAACTGACTGGTTGCTATTAGCAACTTACCCACTTTTTTCACTACTTGATGCATCAAGCCCCATGTGAAAACAGTTGCACTTCAAGATAGGTACAGTATAATCATATAGATATAGGGGTCTATTCATAAAGCAGAAAAAGGCAGTTTTGCGGTAAATAAGGTTGTTCTCTGCTTACTGCTTTCACAGAGAGGGTTTCCGTGGAGAAATGCATTACTTCTCCAGCTGCATCCCCGCTCCGTGGATGAATCCCATCACCACACTTTAGTATGGTGAATGCGATTCATAAAAGAACGGAAAGCTCAGCTTTCTGTCCCTCTGCTGTGTACAGATTCTCAGGACGGTGTAATCTGTACAGCAAGGTGAAGCAGTGAAGGTGAATACTTTCCTGCTCTCTGCCCGACACCCAGCGCTGGCTCCGCCTCCTTTAGCCCAGTGTCCTTTGCAGCAGGTCCGACCTGACTGGCTGCTATCAGACGCCGGCGCATGCGCAGTGGGAAGAAGACATATCGGACTACCAATATGTCTGACTCATCACTGCTTCCAGGGCTAACTTGCCTACCCTCCTGATTTTGCCGGGAGCCTCCCGAAAATTGGGTTCCCCGCACCCTGTGGACGATATCGGAAATCTCAGCATTGTGTAGCGGGGGCGGGGCCAAAATGACGCGATCACGTGACCACGCCCACTCTCCACCCACAAATGCCGGCCACGCTCTCGATTTTGATGATCTGTCTGCCCCCTCCCAGAAGGGTCAACCAGACAGTTACCGGACAATTAACAGAGGCCGGACAGGTACTGTAGGTGTACACAAATGGCTACAAAACATTACTATATATTGCATCGATGTGATGCGATATATTGTAATATTTATCAGTAGCCAGTTCATGTTCTACATTAATAGACCACATAGTTCAGAGCATGTGTAAATACAAATCATGTAATGATCATACAGTTAGAAATTGCAAAAAGCAGAGTTTCCCAAACTCCGTCATTACAGGTTTTAAGGATATCCATTCTTGAGTCCAAATGGTCAAATCAAATTGGTTAAGGTACTAATTAAGGGGCCTATTCATTATTGATAAATGGCCCGGTAACCATGCAGAAGCGCTAGTTTCCGCATCTTTAGTTACCAGGCCATTCATCATCAGGGGTCCCAAATGGACTTCAGATGGCGCTTGTTCTCGGATCCCCGCTCCTTCCTATGGGAAGCACTTCCAGAGAATGCGAAGAGGGATCTTAGCAGATCCCTCCACCGCCTCCTCACTACCTCCCCGGTGGCTTTGCGCATGCGTGACCTTGGGTCACGCATGTGTAGCTGTGCCGACGGGAAGGAGGTAAGTAACCGAGGGGAGCAGCTGTCCACGCACTGGAGCAATGATGAATTGCTCCGGTGCAGAGTTTCCCCTGCTGCGAGTTGGATACTTAAGTATCCCTCGATCATTACATAATCATCGGGGGCCATACGGCCTCCGATGATGAATAGGCCCCTTAGTCACCTGTGCTCAAGCATGGATTCCTTAAAACTTGGCCTGTAATGCCTGAAGTCACGTAACTCTGGCACAAAGAATGGAGGTAGATGTATTAAGCCTTGGAGAGAGATACAGTGGAGAGAGATAAAGTACCAACCAATCAGCTCCTAACTGTAATTTTTCAAACACAGCCTGAACATGGCAGTTAGAAGCTGATTGGTTGGAACTTTATCTCACTCCAAGGCTTAGTACATATACCCCGGAGAGTGTGGGAATGGATAGAAGCAGGAGGACAGATGTGAGACATAAGGTTCAGAGGGCCCTGCTCCTGAGAGCTTACAGTCTAGTGGGAGGGGACAGAGAGAGAAAAGATAATTTGGTGGGAGAGGAGCAAATGGGCCGAGTGGTAGGAGATGTATCAGGTTGGAGAGGAGGTAGGGACTGGTGTAGAGGTGGTTTTTGAGGGACTGGTTAAAGGAGTAAAGTTTGGGGATAGCTTGGTCAGGCGGCATAGGGAGTTCCACAGTTGGGGAGCAGGGCGGGAACAGACTTGGATGCAGGAGTGTGAGATATGGGGAGCCAGTATAGGGATTTACAGAGTGTACAACATATATACAGTAAGAACTGTCAAATTAAGTGAAAGATCTGTCTAATGACTTTCATTGTTGTATGTCTTGAAGTTTTTTCATGTTGTTTTTTTTTTACTTCACTATCCCCACACAAAGACCAAGGCATTACATCAGCAAACCGGCAACATGGAGGAACCAATGTACAGAACAACAGGATGATTCCACTGTTCTACTTCTACTTTTAATCATTGACATCCACACAGATCACTAAGATAATCTGCCTCTCTGCGACAAAGGAAACATGCGTGCAAAGTGGAAGGGTCACTGATCCCCCCTATTGTCTGGTACACACTCCTTCCCTAACATTCACTCTGTCCTCGCTTTACAGGGAGAAAATGGAAAGAAAGAAATTGTGACAGCAGGGTCAGTAACGCAGCCTTTGTGACATCCTTAGATGGTTAACTAGTAAACCAGAGAAAAGTGTATCTAAAGAGTGAATAAGGCTGCCCTTTCTGTCCAATTACCACAGGACTAATGACTGCCCTGACCCCAGGATAAATTGAACAACTTTCCCTTAAAATACATACAGGCTTCTTCCTATTGTGTCTGCTGCCAAGATGAACCCTCTGAGCCTATTAGTATCACCTAGGAGCCAAATGTCAAACGTATAAATAAAGTAGATATCAGGGATACTCATATATAACTGGATCCTTACCCTGACACTGAACTGTTGCAACTTTTTTTTGTAAATATTAAGATATATCATTGTTTTGCACAGCAGTAATGACCTCCTGCTTGTTATGTCCACGTCCAAATAGATCATTACAGGGATAAATAAATATACCGGGCCATCAAGGACAGCACCATGTGCTTCAGCCAAGTCACCTGTGTGATTGCAAAAAACATTGCGCTGTTACAATCTGATTGTTTACCACGTTTGCCAACCAAGCAGATGAGTACAGATCTGGTTGTTATGACACAACACTGAAAAATCAGATCATAACGCAGGAGTGTGCTCCTGCACTTGCAGGTCATTGGTCCAATGAAGACACAGTTAAAGTATAAGTGAACATCATTTAATAATATTGGTTCACTTTCTACTAGGGGTGTGCACCGGCCACTTTTCGTGTTTTGTGTTTTGGTTTTGGATCTGGATCTTTCTTCGTGTTTTGGATCTGGATTGGTTTTGCCAAAACCACCCTTCCGTGTTTTGGGTTCTGGGTTTTGTGTTTTGGATCTGTATTTTTTTGAAAAAAAGCATAAAAACAGCTAAAATCACAGAATTTGTAGGTTTTTCTGCTCCTATGCTATTATTAACCTCAATAACCTTAATTTCCACTCATTTCCAGTCTATTCTGAACACCTCACACCTCACAATAGTGTTTTTATGTCCAAAAGGTTGCACCGAGGTAGCTGGATGACTATGCTAAGCGACACGAGTGGGCGGCACAAACACGTGACCCATCTAGGAGTGACACTGCAGTGGCAGACAGGATGGCAGTTAGAAAAACTAGGCCCCAAACTGTACATAATGCAAAGAAAAAAAGAGGTGCAAGATGGAATTGTCCTTGGGCCCTCCCACCCACCCTTATGTTGTATAAACAGGACATGCACACTTTAACAAATCAATCATTTCAGCGCCAGGGTCTGCCACACAACTGTGGCTGAAATGATTGGTTCGTTTGGGCCCCCACAAAACAAGCTGGCAATTAATGTGTCCCTGCACAAACTGGCTCTACGGAGGCAAGATGTCATCCTCATCCTCCTCATCCACCGATTCCTCACCCTCTTCAGTGTGTACATCCTCATCCTCACAAAGTATTAACTCGTCCCCACTTGAATCCACCACCACAGGTCCCTCTGTACGTTCTGGAGGCTGGTCTCCCTGGAAGAGCTGATAATTCATTTTGATGAACATCATCTTCTCCACATTCTGTGGAAGCAACCTCCTACGCCTTTCGCTGACAAGGTTCCCGGCTGCACTAAACACTCTTTCGGAGTACACACTGGAGGGGGGGCAACTCAGGTAAAATAGAGCCAGTTTGTACAGGGGCCTCCAAATTGCCTCTTTTTCCTGCCAGTACAGGTATGGACTGTCTGACATGCCTACTTGGATGCTGTCACCGATGTAATCCTCCACCATTCTGTCAATGGTGACAGTATCATATGCAGTGACAGTAGACATGTCAGAAATTGTTGCCAGGTCCTTCAGTCCGGACCAGATGTCCAAACTTGGTCCTGCCTGCCCTGCATCACCGCCAGCGGGTTGCTTAGGATACCTAAGTTTTTTCCTGGCAGCCCCAGTTGCGGGAGAAAATGAAGAAGGAGCCGTTGACGTGTCACGTTCCGCTTCAGCTGACAGTGTGTTCACCAGCAGGTCTTTGCACCTCTGCAGGCTTGTGTCGGCCGGAAAGAGAGACACCACATAGGCTTTAAACCTAGGATCGAGCACGGTGGCCAAAATGTAGTGGTCTGATTTCAACAGATTGACCACCCTGGAATCCTGGCAAAGCGAATGAAGGGCTTCATCCACAAGTCCCACATGCCGAGCGGAATCGCTCCGTCTTAGCTCCTCCTTCACTTTCTCCAGCTGCTTCTGCAAAAGCCTGATGAGGGGAATGACCTGACTCAAGCTGGCAGTGTCTGAACTGACTTCACGTGTGGCAAGTTCGAAGGGCTGAAGAACCTTGCACAACACGGAAATCATTCTCCACTGCGCTTGAGTCAGGTGCATACCCCCTCCTTTGCCTATGTCATAGGTGGATGTATAGGCTTGTATGGCCTTTTGCTGCTCCTCCATCCTCTGAAGCATATAGAGGGTTGAGTTCCACCGCGTCACAACCTCTTGCTTCAGGTGATGGCGGGGCAGGTTCAAGAGTGTTTGCTGGCGCTCCAGTCTTCGGCACGCAGTCGCTGAATGGCGAAAGTGGCCAGAAATTTTTCGGGCCACCCAAAGCGTCTCCTGCACGCCCCTGTCGCTTTTCAGAAAATTCTGCACCACCAAGTTTATTGTGTGAGCAAAACATGGGACGTGCTGGAATTTGCCCAGATGTAATGCCCGCACAATATTGGTGGCGTTGTCAGATATCACAAATCCCCAGGAGAGTCTAAGTGGGGTAAGCCACTGGGCGATGATTTCCCTCAGTTTCTCTAAGAGGTTGTCGGCGGTGTGCCTCTTACTGAAACCGGTGATACACAGCGTAGCCTGCCTTGTAACGAGCTGGCGTTTCTGAGATGCTGCTACTGGTGACGCTGCTGCTGTTGCTGCGTAAGGTGATACATCTACCCAGTGGGCTGTCACAGTCATATAGTCCTTAGTCTGCCCTGTTCCACTTGTCCACATGTCCGTGGTTAAGTGGACATTGTGTACAACGGCATTTTTCAGGACACTGAGGACACTTTTTCTGACGTTTCTGTACAGTCTCGGTATCGCCTGCCTAGTGAAGTGGAATCTAGACGGGATTTGGAACCGGGGACACACTACCTCCATCAATTGTCTAAATCCCACTGCACTAATGGCGGATACCGGACGCACGTCTAACACCAACATAGCAGTCAAGGCCTCAGTTATACGTTTTGCTTCAGGATGACTGCTGTCGTACTTCATCCTCCTCGCTAAGGACTGTTGGAGGGTCAATTGTTTAGTAAAAGTAGTGGTGTTCCTACTTCCTCTCTGGGATGATGAACGACTCCCAGCAGCAGCAGCAACAGCAGCAGCGGCAGCAGTAGGCGTAGCAATGCAGGATCCTCCGGAGGAATCCCGGATAGGAGAGTCAGTCATGCCAGTGATATGGCCTGCAGGACTACTTCCGATCCTGACTAAGGAGGAAATTGACGAGGAGGGAGTTGACGGTGTGGTTTGCAGGCGCTTGGATACAACAGGACAACGGGATTTAGGTGTCCCTGGACTGCTTACGGTCTGAGCCAAAGTTTCTGAACTTGACAGTAACTTTTTATGAACGCGCTGCAGGTGCCGTATAAGGGAGGATGTTCCTAGGTGGTTGACGTCCCTACCCCTACTTATTTCACCTTTACATATGGTACATATGGCAAGACAGTTGTTGTCCGGATTTGGATAGAAATATTGCCAGACCAAAGAGGTGGAATGTTTGGTCTTCTGCCCAGGCATGACCGTGATGGGCTTTTTCATCCCACGGACAACAACTGTCTCCCCCGGAGCCTGATTTAAACAAACCACATCACCATCAGAATCCTCCTCGCCAACTTCCTCCTCAGCGCCAGCTACACCAGTATCCTCATCCTGTTGTACTTCAACAGTGACATCTTCAATTTGCATATCAGCAAGTGGACTGTGGGTGCTCCTTTCAGCACTTGCAGGGGGCGTGCAAATGGTGGAAAGAGCCACCTCTTCCCGTCCAGTGCTGGGAAGGTCAGGCATCGCAACCACCACCACACTTGGACTCTCCTTGGGGATTTGTGATATCTTCTTAGAAAGCACAGTTCTTCGCTGTGCTTTTGCCAGCTTAACTCTTTTGATTTTTTTAGTGGGAGGAGTGCTTCCATCGTCATGTGAAGCTGAACCACTAGTCATGAACATACTAGGGATCGACCTTAGCCGTTCCTTGCCACTCCGTGTCGTAAATGGCATATTGGCAAGTTTACGTTTCTCTTCAGCTGATTTAAATGTCTTTTTCAAGGTCATTTTCCTGAACTTTGCCATTTGGGATTGTATGTGCCCTCTACTATGACATTGGGCATCGGCCTTGGCAGACGACGTTGATGGCATGTTATCGTCTATGTCATGACTAGTGGCAGCAGCTTCAGCACTAGGAGGAAGTGGTTCTTGATCTTTCTCTATTTTATTTTTATCGGAGAAAGTTTGGTCCTCCATTTATGTTATATCGATTTGATATATACGTGCGGCTAAACACAGAAAATAATTTTTTTTTTGGTTTGGACTGGAGTGTACTTTGTGGGTTACAGCACCCTTTAACGGTCAAGCCAGCCGGCCCTTTACTTATGACACAGGCGCACTCTTGGCACTACTTTGTTGATGCACGTGCGGCTACTGCGCACACAATTCACAAACACAGAAAATAATTTTTTTTTGGTTTGGACTGGAGTGTACTTTGGGGGTTACAGCACCCTTTAACGGTCAAGCCAGCCGGCCCTTTACTTATGACACAGGCGCACGCTTGGCACTACTTTGTTGATGCACGTGCGGCTACTGCGCACACAATTCACAAACACAGAAAATAATTTTTTTTTGGTTTGGACTGGAGTGTACTTTCGGGGGTTACAGCACCCTTTAACGGTCAAGCCAGCCGGCCCTTTACTTATGACACAGGCGCACGCTTGGCACTACTTTGTTGATGCACGTGCGGCTACTGCGCACACAATTCACAAACACAGAAAATAATTTTTTTTTAGGTTTGGACTGGAGTGTACTTTCGGGGGTTACAGCACCCTTAACGGTCAAGCCAGCCGGCCCTTTACTTATGACACAGGCGCACGCTTGGCACTACTTTGTTGATGCACGTGCGGCTACTGCGCACACAATTCACAAACACAGAAAATAATTTTTTTTTGGTTTGGACTGGAGTGTACTTTCGGGGGTTACAGCACCCTTTAACGGTCAAGCCAGCTGGCCCTTTACTTATGACACAGGCGCACGCTTGGCACTACTTTGTTGATGCACATGCGGCTACTGCGCACACAATTCACAAACACAGAAAATAATTTTTTTTTAGGTTTGGACTGGAGTGTACTTTCGGGGGTTACAGCACCCTTAACGGTCAAGCCAGCCGGCCCTTTACTTATGACACAGGCGCACGCTTGGCACTACTTTGTTGATGCACGTGCGGCTACTGCGCACACAATTCACAAACACAGAAAATAATTTTTTTTTTGGTTTGGACTGGAGTGTACTTTCGGGGGTTACAGCACCCTTAACGGTCAAGCCAGCCGGCCCTTTACTTATGACACAGGCGCACGCTTGGCACTACTTTGTTGATGCACGTGCGGCTACTGCGCACACAATTCACAAACACAGAAAATAATTTTTTTTTGGGTTTGGACTGGAGTGTACTTTCGGGGGTTACAGCACCCTTAACGGTCAAGCCAGCCGGCCCTTTACTTATGACACAGGCGCACGTTTGGCACTACTTTGTTGATGCACGTGCGGCTACTGCGCACACAATTCACAAACACAGAAAATAATTTTTTTTTTGGTTTGGACTGGAGTGTACTTTCGGGGGTTACAGCACCCTTAACGGTCAAGCCAGCCGGCCCTTTACTTATGACACAGGCGCACGCTTGGCACTACTTTGTTGATGCACGTGCGACTACTGCGCACACAATTCACAAACACAGAAAATAATATTTTTTTTGGTTTGGACTGGAGTGTACTTTCGGGGGTTACAGCACCCTTAACGGTCAAGCCAGCCGGCCCTTTACTTATGACACAGGCGCACGCTTGGCACTACTTTGTTGATGCACGTGCGGCTACTGCGCACACAATTCACAAACACAGAAAATAATTTTTTTTTTGGTTTGGACTGGAGTGTACTTTCGGGGGTTACAGCACCCTTAACGGTCAAGCCAGCCGGCCCTTTACTTATGACACAGGCGCACGCTTGGCACTACTTTGTTGATGCACGTGCGGCTACTGCGCACACAATTCACAAACACAGAAAATAATTTTTTTTTGGTTAGGACTGGAGTGTACTTTCGGGGGTTACAGCACCCTTTAACGGTCAAGCCAGCCGGCCCTTTACTTATGACACAGGCGCACGCTTGGCACTACTTTGTTGATGCACGTGCGGCTACTGCGCACACAATTCACAAACACAGAAAATAATTTTTTTTTTGGTTTGGACTGGAGTGTACTTTCGGGGGTTACAGCACCCTTAACGGTCAAGCCAGCCGGCCCTTTACTTATGACACAGGCGCACGCTTGGCACTACTTTGTTGATGCACGTGCGGCTACTGCGCACACAATTCACAAACACAGAAAATAATTTTTTTTTTGGTTTGGACTGGAGTGTACTTGGGGGTTACAGCACCCTTTAACGGTCAAGCCAGCCGGCCCTTTACTTATGACACAGGCGCACGCTTGGCACTACTTTGTTGATGCACGTGCGACTACTGCGCACACAATTCACAAACACAGAAAATAATATTTTTTTTGGTTTGGACTGGAGTGTACTTTCGGGGGTTACAGCACCCTTAACGGTCAAGCCAGCCGGCCCTTTACTTATGACACAGGCGCACGCTTGGCACTACTTTGTTGATGCACGTGCGGCTACTGCGCACACAATTCACAAACACAGAAAATAATTTTTTTTTTGGTTTGGACTGGAGTGTACTTTCGGGGGTTACAGCACCCTTAACGGTCAAGCCAGCCGGCCCTTTACTTATGACACAGGCGCACGCTTGGCACTACTTTGTTGATGCACGTGCGACTACTGCGCACACAATTCACAAACACAGAAAATAATATTTTTTTTGGTTTGGACTGGAGTGTACTTTCGGGGGTTACAGCACCCTTAACGGTCAAGCCAGCCGGCCCTTTACTTATGACACAGGCGCACGCTTGGCACTACTTTGTTGATGCACGTGCGGCTACTGCGCACACAATTCACAAACACAGAAAATAATTTTTTTTTTGGTTTGGACTGGAGTGTACTTTCGGGGGTTACAGCACCCTTAACGGTCAAGCCAGCCGGCCCTTTACTTATGACACAGGCGCACGCTTGGCACTACTTTGTTGATGCACGTGCGGCTACTGCGCACACAATTCACAAACACAGAAAATAATTTTTTTTTTGGTTTGGACTGGAGTGTACTTTCGGGGGTTACAGCACCCTTAACGGTCAAGCCAGCCGGCCCTTTACTTATGACACAGGCGCACGCTTGGCACTACTTTGTTGATGCACGTGCGGCTACTGCGCACACAATTCACAAACACAGAAAATATATTATTTTTTTAGCACTTGGGGGGAGCACCCCTGATGGACAGAGCACCCCCTGGACAACACTACAGCACTCCTTTAGGACTGGGACACTGCACAGGACTTTGGAGTGGACACAGCCCCTATGGAGAACTGACTGCACAACACAGTCCAGCCAGCCCCTATGGACTTTGAAGTAGTGGACACAGCCCCTATTAACAACAGCAGCACAGCACAACACAGCCAGCCCCTATGGACTTTGAAGTAGTGGACAACAGCAGCACTACACTACACTACACTACACAGCCCTAACTCCCACCCTCCCTCTTCACTGTCCACAGCCGAGTGAGAAAATGGCGCCGACGTGTGTACCTTATATAGGATCCAAAACCCGCGAGACTCGGAAGGCGGGAAGATGACGTTTTGCCTCGATTTCAGATCCGAGTCAGGCGGGAAAAGTCGAGCCTGACTCGGATCGGACTCGGATCGGGGGGGCTCGGGGGGGTTCGGATTTCAGAAATCCGAACCCGCTCACCCCTACTTTCTACCATACAGAATTAAATCTAATCCAGTTACATGAAGTCAAAAAATAAAGGTTATTTAACATGTAATAAAACGATTACTGGAAAGTAAGTGCAATAACAGCAGTGAGGCAAATGTGCCAGCGCTGATATTAGGGGGTAAATAATAAACATTGTTATTGTCTCTGTAGCAACATCTACACCAGGGATTACTCTAGTTAGCCTGTGGCTGTGTCATGCTTTTCAGGATAAACATTAAAATTATATAGAGTGAGGACTCACAGGAGCTGGGTAGGTGTTTCCTATTTTAGAGCCACATAGGTTTATCCGTCTGCCTTCCTGATATTAGTTTTAACCCTTGTTTCCAGTATAGAAAGTGACAAATAAGAGAATATGGTTTTCACTAACTCGTGGCAGTTGCAGAGATTATTTCTGGCGTAATATATAAATTTGATATCATTCTGTTGTAGTTCAGCATTGATTATGCTCTTTTCGTCTATCAAAGAAGTTACCCTCCCTGTATTTTCTCCATATGAGACCAGCGGAGGTTTCATTAAAAAAAAAAAAAAACCTGTAAAAAATGACCCTTCTCTCCATCAATAGCACCATCCAGTGTTGCAAATGTGTTTTCCCTGGACTCAGTATGATTTACCGCTATGCAGCCAGCGGTTCTAATCCTGACAGCAGCATCCCGGCAGAGGAGGAAATCCCAATCGTCCTCCGGTATGTATAAACTAACCTAATTCCCCCCCCTAACCCTAACCTCTCCCCTAAGTGCCTAACCCTAATCCCCCCTCTAAGTTCCTAAACCTAACTCTCTCTTCTCCGCCGCTAAACCTAAGTCCCCCGGGGGTGCCTAACCCTAACCCCCCCTTCCCCTAGCCTAATCCTAACTTCCCGGTGCCTAACCCCAAGTCCCCCCTAAACCTAACCCTGCCTCCCCCCCCCCGGCTGTCCGCGCCCGGCTTACCTTCGATCGGTAAGCCGGGTATCGGGCTCCCGGCGTAGGGAAAATGACAGGCGTCGGGATTTTGACGCCTGTCATTTAACCCTTGCCGGGATTATACAGTTGGGAAGCCAGTGGTCGGGATTCCGTCCATCGGCTTTCCGACTGTTTCCCGATTTCCCTGTCTGAATGGTTGACCAGTCAACCTATCGCAAGTGTTGGAAATGTTTTACTCTTTTTCCCATACTTTTGATTGTATCCCTTTTTTTAAAAATTCATTTAGCACCCTTTAGTGTGGGTTTTTCATACTAGAATATGTTTTTTCTTTTAATGTATTGTTTTACTAAATATATTTAGAAAAAAAAGGAATGTGTTTATGATGCCTAAATTTAAACTGCTACCTTTACCAAGAATGTCAGCACTATCTAGTGCTGAGCTGGTAGCTTGTAGGTCATTTTACATCCAATTTTACCTTATTCACTTTCTGTTTGTTTGTTTAAGTAACAGTGCAGGCCCTGCCTCAACAGTACAACCAGCTGTGCTTCAGTCTCCTTTTCTACCACTGAGGCACAATTAGCACTAATGATAAAAAAAAGAAATAATTTTTAAAAGGTACAGTACTGTTGACTATAAAATTCAATAACCAGCTCAGCACTAGTCAGTAGCATGGATTGATCCAGTTCGCTGATGGCAGCCGGAGAGAGGAGGGAGCCCCAGACGGGGAGTGAACACGGGCCCCCTCCTTTATTAATATGCCCCTGGTTTGATCATAACTAAATTAGGGAATTCAGCAGCATAGCAGTATGCCTTTACTAGAGGTTCTGGGACCCCAAAACATGCCATAACCCCTTACACCCTGGGTGATGGGAGTTGGATAATTAAAAAAATAGGAATATTTAAGTGACAACTTTATTAATATTGTGGTCCCGCTATATAGGGATAAAGGGTATAATTAGGACAACTGTGTTTACTAATATTACTAGTTTACTCGGGTAGAATTTGTAATGCAGTGTGTTTGGATAGCAGTAATGCAGATTGCTTCTATATTAATATTATTTATATTAAATATAATATAAATTTGGCTGAAACAGTTAGACTTGCTTTAAAAATACCTGAGAAGAGGATAGCTCTGGGGCCCCATCTAGACATCTCAGTGATCCAGGCCTACTAACACTATGCTAGGTAACTGTAATTAAGATTATTACTATTATGGGTATCGTAAAAAAAACTAAGAGGTAAATATGCATTCAGTAGTTGGCCAGGCTTTGTGTAAAGGGCACATAGGCCAGGGTCTAGTTGGTAGAATTTAAGGGATAGTATATTAGCACTTTTTTCTGTTGGAGTATAACAGCTACAGGCTGGTGTTGCTTAGCAATCTATGGGGCATATGTATCAAAGCCTGATGTGAGATAAAATTGTGAGATATATATCACCAACCAATCAGCTTCTAACTTACATTTTGCAGGCTGTTTTTAAGAAATGATAGTTTGGAACTGATTGGTTGGTGATATATATTTCACAATTTTATCTCGCATCAAGCTTTGATACATATGCCCCTATATGTGATGCTGTTTTCTGAGTTGTGACAGTGTACTCTTTTGTAGAGACCAATCCTCCATCTTATGTTATGAAGTTTTACCATTTACTGTTCACAGATAAGTTTATCCCAAATCTTCCCTGTGTGCTTGATTCTTGAACATATAATCATATTCTCTGATAGGTTCATCATATTGTCACACGTGTTGCTCATCTTGGTGGAAGGCAATAATGCTTTTATATGCTTGTATTCTCATATTTTTGGTACTATATGGGGCATGGCTTCCTTGCACACCAAAGAGGTCCACTGGAAATCCTGCAATCTTGTTGTACCGTATTATCTGTGACGTGCGCCGATATTCATTACCGGTGGAGTTGATATGAAATTGATATGAAATAGAATAATTCACATCCCTGTGTTCTCTTCCCGCATCTTTGGCTATACCTTGATCCTGTTTCAAGAGTGGAATACTAAAGGGACCCATACACAATTTATGAAACCTGCTTGTCTACAAATAAGGACCATCGCTATCTTTCATAACTGAAATTTGCATTGACCTCTCCCTGATATGAGATGACGATTTCCATTAGCCAATGTGAATTATTTTCCTTTCCCCTTCATCTCCTCTTTAACTTATGCTCTGCAGAAAGAAAAGCATGGCTTTCCCCTCTGATGGATTTAAGCCTCTCTTGCATTGAAGCGTCGAAGCATTAGAAACAGTATCTTTTCATTCTCAGTTTGGAAGGACACGGCTCTCTCTGTTCTTCCCTGCCTGTGAAGAGAAAGTTCTCACACTGAATGACCTGCCGCGCTCTCCAAGAAAAGTGCCTCTCCATTAAAAGTTTCCTATTGAAGCCTAGTGAATGAAAATTGTGCCATGGAATTCAGTCTTTCTGAATGGCTGGGGTCTTCATGAAATGTGAAGGGTCCAATAGATTTCCCACAATATTTGTGCACCTCCTTTTGTAAGGATTTTTCTCTCCATTGAAGCAGAAATCGTTAACACATCCGCTGCGAGGCGTCGTTCTGCTGCTCATTAAGGGGGCGGAGAAGGAGGAAAAGGGGGGCAGCTGAGTTAGCCCCTCCACAATGCTGTTCTGAAGGGTTCTCATGTATTTATAAGAGGAATTATAGTAGATATAATGACCACCTGCTTATATTCATTCTCCATGCGACATACACAGTCTAGCTGTCAGACTGAACAATTTCCATGGAGTTTGAAGAGATTACTGACTGAAGAGAGGCTGCAGAAAAAACTTGATGGACATTAAAAAACAAAATAAAAATTCCAGTGTTAACAGAACTGTTGAGCAGTGTGGAGACGAACAAATAGCCTGGCCATATGTCAGCAAGTACTGAAGCCTGATCATTTATGGCATCTAGGCAGTGTGAGCAGATGCTGTGCCAGTGTATGTTTGGACAATCAAACCACTAAGGGGCATATTTATCAATTATTGGGCTTTAGACCTGATAATTGTAATTTCTTATTGCCGCTGTTTGCGGCAATGAGGGCTTAAGTTTCACCCGAATTTACTAATATATCTGAAGATAGCAGTAGCTGCTGGGGGCAAGCTATGGAGTGCTTGGAAAATCCGATAGCCTAGCAACGCCCATAGAAAACTATGGGGGCTGCTTCTGCTGTCGGAAATGTAGGGACTGCAGCAGATCCTTACAGGTACACCCTAAAACGTGTGTTTTCGGGAGATGTCCCACAACTATAGTTTAATAAATTAAATAGGTCTTTAAGAATTATTACACAGTGGTTACACTTGCTAAGTCGCAGCATTTGGGTCCGGGATTTGAATCCAACCCAGGATGCTAACTTCTGGACTGAATGAACCCCATATGTGCTGTCTGTTTCCATACTAGCAAATGAACAATTCCCAATATCAACATACAGTTATGTGTTTATTAATGACAATAATTTGGTTGCACTCCCTATGGTTGTAGGTTTTTGTTTTTTGCAAAATGGTGGTCAAATTAATATTTTGTGTTCAAGATTAATTAATGGCATAGAAACATATATACCCTATTTATTGATAAATGGAGAATTGGTCTAGGTTTCTATCACTGCTTTCCACAGCAATATTAAAGCTCCTATGACCTTAATTTAATTATACCTTCCCAAGACAACTGAGTGATACTAGCTGTCAGCAGTAAGAGTGGTCTGTCAGCCCGGGCTGTCACAGCGATGATGTCATCGGCCATCTAAAGATGACGAGAGAGATGCAGTGACAAACAGCGGTAATCACTGTTTGTTAAATATTGATAACCTCTGTAATGAGTGTTAAAGGGGTTATGTATCATTGATAAATGGGGCCCTCTATTCTTTATATATAAAGCAAATATAGCTCTATAAAATAAAGTCCCCACTTTAGGGGGTTTGCCTGTTTGTTCAGGCTAATCACTTGACCCACCAGATGGATTTTGATGGGGGATTCATAATTCTATACAACATTGGTTGAGGAAGGTTTAGGTGTATGAACCATTCATCTGTGACAAGGAAGCAGAACAGTCACAATTTTAGTGAAGCAAGTCACAGAAAAAAACTAGCACCGAGCTGCTGTCTGTATAGGAGCTGGCCATTGTGCTGAAATAGCAAGAGAGTATATGAAACTGAGACAATCAGAGCTAGCAATGTTCCCTGTTGCTTAGTAGCAGCCTAGAGATAAGAGGGAGTCAGAGACTGAACAAGGTCACGTCTCAGGCAGACAGAGAGTGAGACAGCCTCAAGCAAACCCATGATGCCCTGATGCAGACACAGTAGCCAGGAAGGAGCCAGGGGAGGCATAGCTATCAGGAATTTAATAAAAACAAATAACCATCAGAACACCATCAAATTATTTAAATTTGATGGTGGCAAACAGCAGACCGCCACCATCAAATGGTAATAAAAACTACCATTGGAACAAAAACGTTGATGGTTGGTAACCATCAGATTCCGATGTCCATCCCTATGCTGAACCTACAGACAGACTTCGGCCACCACTCCTGCACTGTGATGTTCCAGTTCAGTCATATGCCCACCTCTCATGGAAGACAATACTGTTCTTGGACAGGGCTCAATAGGAAGGCCAGGAAATACTGGGTACATAGTGCAAAGAAGACATTGCTCTTCACCATGTCCGCCAGCTGGGGAAGGGTGCACATTGAGGCTTTGGAAATATGCACAGGTGCCCCATCCCTGGGTACATGCTGCTGATAATGCTTACGGTAGCTGCAATACAAATCTCTCATCCATGACCTCCCCCGCCCTTCCCAGCATATCCCAGTGGCCAGGCCCCAGCCAGGCCAGGCCCCAGCAGGGCAGCAGCAGTGGGGGTTGTGGTGACATTGGTGAGATTTAGGAAGCAGGAGTGAGAAGCAGGGGGTTGTGGTGCAGAGGCCTGTGGTGTGATGCAGGGGGCTGTGGTAAGAAGCAGAAGTGAAAAGCAGGGGCCTGTCTTGAGATGCAAGGGGCTGTGGTGAAATATAGGATTCTATGGTGAAATGCAGGGGCCAGAAATGTGCACCATCTTCACTTCTAAAAACTTTCACTTAATATAAATATACCCCTAAGTCAGAGTTTCACAAACTCCGCCATTACAGTCCAGGTTTAAGCATATCCATTCTTGAGTCCAGATGTCTAAATCAAATTGACTGAGATACAGCACTAATTAAGTCAGATGTGCTCAAGCATGGATATCCTTAACACCTGGACTATACTGGCAGAGTTTGGGAAGCTCTGCTCTAAGTGGTATGGGAAATAATTGCAAAAAAAAAAGTAGAAAATAACTACTGTACAGAAGCTGACTACCAGCCACCAATATTACCACAGCCAGTGGCAACTGCCATATATATGGCATATATATGCACCTACTGTTGTTTGATTGGAATGAGGAGAGATCATGGAAGGAGAGACATGAGAACTGAACTAATCACAGTAGAAATTTCTATAGTCAGTTGCTGGCAACCATGACTGTCCTTTACCATTTATCTTGAGCCTCCTCCCTCCTCTTGTAGCTGAGTTTCCTCTGCTTGGCATCATGTACGCACAGGGACACAAAGCAGGGACACTTGTTATGTGTATTTGCAGAAGTTGTAGTAGCAGTTGCTGCCTCTGTGGAGGCCACAGAGATCACCAAAGGAGAAGCTCAAATGTCCATCAGTGATCCAATCTTCACAGCACCCAGAGAAGTCTTTGTGTTGCTAGTCCTATGGAATGCTGTAAAAGTGCTTTCGCTGTTGGGGAATGTCGGTTTGGGAAAATGGTCAGGGACCAAAATAGTGTGCACATGTTCTCTGGTGATATAATCAAAGCCTAGGTGATATGCCAAATCATCGGTCCATCAAATCAAATGCTTATACTGTAAACAGCTTGAGATATCAAAACCTGTAACATAATGTTGGTAGACATGTGCAGAAGAAAGCTGCAGGGAGATCCTTAAAACTGTCACTGGCTGCCCAGACACCACAGACTGTCCTCTCCCCAGCTAATCCCTATCCTCCCATATGGAGGCCCAGTGAGTCAGCACCTCCCACACCCTCCACACTTTGACCAGAAGTCCTGTGAATCTGCACCTCCCACACACACACAACCACAAATTGGCAACTCCAGCACCACAAACACTACCTGCAGGATGAAGGTCATCACCACTATGCCACAGGAAGGTCATTAACTGACCACCCCTCATGCCCCTGCTGCATAGTAAAGACATATAGCCACCACTGTGAGAAGCTGAACACGGAGAGATGAGAGGAAAGGGCAAGAACATGGGGAGCAGGGCTGCTATCAGAAATTGTGGGGCCCGGGACTGACAAAATAGGCACCCCCCTTATGTTTTGCAACTCCAGGCCCACAGTGTCTCTCCAGCTCCAGCCAGCCCCCTTCTCTTTCTCCAGTCCCCTTTTTGTATCTCCAGTCAGTACCTTTTTTGTCTCTCCAGCCAGCACCCCTTCTGTCTCTCCAGCCTGCAAGCGGCTGCGTGGACGGACCCCACAGTAATGCATAAGATAGATCCATCTATAACCGTTGCCTGTGCTCTTGCAGTAATCAGCAGGGTGCAGGCCGTGGTTATAGATGGCTCTCTCTGTGCCCCCCTGACAGCTGGTGCCCATAGGTTAATACTCCCATGGCCTCCAGGAGTTCTGCCACTGTACAGCTCTCCAGGTATCGGCAGTAGGAGCCAGGTGCGTGCCCCCTCTCTGTCCAGGCCTGTGACTCCAGTCCTGGCAGTCCCCCCTTGATGGCAGCCCAGAGGAGGAGACATGAGAGAATGGGAAGAACATGGGGGAAATAGGAGGAACATGGGGAGATAGGAGGAACATGGGGCGATTGGAGGAAAAGAGGAAGAGTGGGTTGATGTGCGGAACAGGCCTAAAAACAGGGTAAGATGGTAGGAAAGGGGAAGCACATGGGGAGAAGGGAGGAAAGGGGAAATGACAAGGGGAGTTGGGAGGAAAGGGAAAAAGACAGTGGGAGACAGGAGGAACAGGGGGAGAGAAAGGCTAAAAAAATATCTGCACTATAGCTAGCAACTTGAGGAACAATGGGTCCAAAATACTAGTTATGTTTTCAAGATTAGTATAGCTAGTCAGGATTTTCTGTCAAAGTATAATCAGGCTTAATGTGTCCAACAACCGTAACAGGCACATCTACAGCAATGATAGTGATGCTCACTGGGCCTAAAAAATGCACTTAGATGGTGTTCCAGTAAGTCCACAAAACAAACCACCCCTTGGTGTGATAACACTGCCTGGCACCAACTTTCAAATACCACAAATGTGTAACTGTTTTATATTTATGAGAAGATGCTTATGTAGGCTATATGATACAGATCCGGTCTAAAGGGTTAGGGGTTGGAGTTAGGTGCCATGGGGGAGGGTTAGGGTTAGGCACCAGGAGAGGAGAGTTAGGATTAGGGTGCGGGGAGGGTGAGGTTTTGTTTAGACACTAGGGGGAGGTTAGGTTCAGGCACCGAGAAGGGAGGGGTAGGGAGAGGGGGAGGGTTAGGATACCTACCTGTCGGGTTGCTGGCATCGGGATTTTGACCTCCTGGATCCCGAGTGTAGGCAACCGGCGCCCATCCCCTATATGGGATACGGCACTTAGAATACCGGCTCTGGAGTCCCGACACCTATCAGAATCCCAGCGCTGGCATCCTGACCACCGGCATCCCGAAGGTAAATAGCGGGATTGGGAGAAGGGTTAGGGTTAAGCACTAGGGGGGAGGGTTAGGCACTAGGGGAAGGGTTAGGCACCTGGGGGGGAGGGTTAGGGTAGGGAGAGAGGGAGGGTTAGGATACCTACCGACAGGGGTCTGTATTCTAACCCTGTTGAGATGCCGGCGTTGGGATTTTGACCGCCGGGATCTCGAGCGCCGGCATCCCGTACTATAGACGTCACAATGTTATCTTTCTTACGGTGATTAGATAGGGGAATAATTCTGTTTTCGTTGAAAGCAATAATTAGGAAACTGTTAAACTATTATATCGGCGCAACAGCTAAATTGACCTTGAACCAGCCAATTTATCACTGCGTCCCAGGCCTCAAATAAGGATTTGTCAATTGATGTCCCCATTGCCAAAACTAATATTTATAATAATATCGATGCATATGATACCATTCCCACATATTACATTAATTGCTGTTTATTTTAAGGTTTTCAATGTTCGGTATATGAATGTATATATAGGGTATGTGTTGGATAATATACCGTTTGTCTGGATTAATGAATCCATCAGGAAATTCTCTCACGGTGGTCTAAGAAAAGCTCTCTAAGGAACTCTCAAACATTTCTTGCCCAAAAGGGGGTTGGGTGAGAGAGAATTTATATAAAAAAAAAGTATTCTGTTCTTTCTGTAACAAAAGGAGCTCGGAATATTCCAAGAGCGAAAGTACCATTTGAACAGTGCTGATTGTTCTGTGGGTTTTTTTTGTTTAGTATGGAGTTTCTCACTTTAACAAATGGACCCAATTAGAGACCTACATTGACCACACTCAATGCAAAATAAAATGACTTTCTGTCCAGCCTCATTCTTTTGTCGTATATGAGAGGTGTGCTGCTTCCCCAGACTTCTATCCATGAATATTCCCCAGGAAGAATAGTGTTAGACATTTCTAGCCTTATTCCTCCTCCTTCTCCATATACTCTTGAACTATTCTTCTTCAAGAACATTGTAAGGACTTGCTGAGCCGCAAAACAATACCATGGGAGCATGATTAGTGTACTTGAGCTGAGAGGTAGAACTACGGCTGCACGCCTAGTGATTTAAACAACTTCAGGAGATATGTATGATACATATTAAGCATTATCTTTAGAAGTAGTAGCTGCAAGCTTGATGAACGTTTTAAAAGAAACTAAATCTGAAAAATGAGCAAGTTTATCCAACATGTTTCTGGAACTAGTACTCTATCCTTAAAGGGTTTATCCACTTCTGTTTTAACTTTTGTTCCTTAATGCCTTACCGCCTGCATTGCTTTATCTTTCTGACTGCTTTCCACTTTATTTCAATCAAACAGAACTTTTGTTAGTTTTGATATTAAATTCTGTCTGATGATGTGTTTATGACTGCATCTCGTTGTGTGTGTGATCACTGATAGTTTTTCAGGTCAGGCCAGAGCCGTAACTAAGCTTTTTGGTGCCCTGTGACAGAAAGAGCATTGGGGCGCCACCCCCCCACCGCCATTTTTCAAATAGGGACATAAGATGCACACCTAAAAAATGGCCATGGCCTCATGGGGAAGGGCCAGGGAAGAGATAGGGGAGGCCAGGAGTTGTTGTGGATAAAAGAAGAAGAAGCTACAAGTGAGAATGATAATAAACTGAAATTTGACAGGATCGAACAGTGCCCATTGCCCAGCGGTGCCCTGTGCCACGGCACAGGTCGCACCACTCTAGTTACGGCCCTGGGTCAGGCCACATAGGTTTATGTACCTATGGCCAAATTTGGCCACCATTCAATCATACTAGTTATCGTTATTGTTCATAGCATTCAGTATCGTCCAGTGTGTATGCACAATATAGTTAATGATTTGCGCTCGATGTCTTTCATCGCCCGAACTTCCAAGACAACCTGACGATGCTGCAATTTTGGGGATGTGGCAGATGACATCACTGAACGATATCGTTAACGATATCGTTCAGTGTGTTTGGTCAATGTCGTTCCCGACATTGAGCCCAGCAGTTCAAGGCCAAACACTGGACGATAACGCTCATGGAGCAAGTATGTATGAGCCTTAAGGCCAGACTTACCATAAGACACAGCTTGGCTTCTGGAAACAATTGTTTCAAAGAAAACTGCCAGTAAGAAAAATTCTGAATGTTAAATTATTATCCCTAGGAATTCTGCAATACAGACATGATTAAGTTAGGGCCTGATTCAGAGTTGTACGCTATTGCACAATAGCTGTGTTTTTGGGCGCAGCTACTGTGCAATAATATGCAAATGCACCAGGAGGCATCTTGTGTCAATAGACGCCTCCTGTCGGCTGCGTCCGAGGATGCAGCATCATGTCACTCTGCATGACCATCGGTTTGCTTAGTAACCATCAGGTTACTCAGGATGGCCAGTGTTTTCAGGCAGCTGCATACAAGGACGCAGCCACTGGCTTCAATTACACACCCAGAAAACAAGGGCAACATGCCCTCATTTTCTGGGACACAGTATGATGTCGCTCCCGCTCTGCCCCCATATGGCCGCAGCCTATTAATCAGTTTAATTTGGACACTGCGAGTTAGCTCGCAGAAAAAGATTTGTCCATGCGCATGACAGATCCTGCGAATGAGCCATCGGGTTGCATACAACTCTCAATTATGCCCTCAGTGTGTAGCCCACAGATGACTGTGATGCCTGATAATAATTAATAACCAATCCAAATTGTAGCTTATTGTTGGTTATTTTGGTAACTGTGTTCAGAAGCACTTATATGAATACACATAAGCTGGTCCAGTTTGGTCACTTTGTGTGTACCAAGACCTTAGTCATGATGCCCACATATTGGTCCAAGCAGCAGGCCTGAGCGGCCAGTTTTCAGAGGCACCTAGGCAATCTCAAATGATTGTAAGGTGGTTACTTTTCTGAGTACATGGAAACCTCAGTTTCTTTAAGCCTTTAACTTAGTGGTGGCTTCATAAGGGCACCAAACATCACCTGTGCTGAAAATCATCAGAGCATAAGATCACAGCACCTACAACTGACTAGTCAATCTGATAAAAACATCACTATCTACTAGTAACTGTCTAATCTTCTACATAGAGATTACAGATATGTGTTTTGTGTGACACTAGATCACTAAGAAGAACTAGCAATGAGCGGTTCGGTTTTGCTGAAAACCGAATACACCCAAACTTTGGGGTCCCATGTCAAACAGAGTCCCGGCTCAGATTACTTTGGGGTTCCTCGTGCGGGGCCCCCTCCTCTCTCCCTGGTGGCTGGCAGCTGACTGACGCAGCTGGCCAGCCACCGGAGCATTAGTAGACTCTGGGCACTAGAGTGTGGCCGGAGTCTACTGCGCATGCGCAGAACGCCAGATCAATGGCCGCGGCGTCGCTTTTTCCAGCGTTCTGTGCATGCGCAGTAGACTCCGGGCACACTCTAGTGCCCGGAGTCTACTGCGCATGCGCAGAACACCGGAAAATGGCCGCAGCGGCCATTTTTCTGGTGATCTGAGCAGCAGTGATACCAGACACGGGACCTCAGACAGGTAAGTTTAAAAAAAAATATGGGTACAGTGTGTGCGGTGCGGGGCCACTATGCCACTGCTCCATTGTAAGATGGACAAAATTGACTGGAAATTACTGGAAATGAATGTTATTGATATTAATAATATTATAGGACACAAACAGGCCCAAGTTACATAATTTTTGCTGTTTTTATAAATTTTTAAAGAAATCCAAACCCGAACCAAAACACTTGAGGGTGGTTTTGCCAACACCCAAAGCACGGGGTCTGTGCACATCTCTACTAAGAACTAGAGATGAGCTATTTGGATTACCTTAAATCCGAACCGCTCTGAACTTGGGGATCCGAGCCTAATCCGATCCCTGGCTTGGGTGTTATCAGCAGGCTCGGATTTCACATTGAGGGCGAACATCCTCCTCCCGGCGTCGGATTCTCATGAGTTTTGGTTTCTATAAAAGCCACCGCGGCCGTGACTCGGGTCCATTTCACTCCAGTCATGCTGCTGCGCTCTACTCTGTGGTGTCCATCAGGGCTGTCCTTCTGTCAGTGGGTCCATCAAAGGGGCTGTTCTGCTCTCACTGTGTCCATCTAAGGGGCTGTGCTGCTGTCACTGTGTCCATCTAAGGGGCTGTGCTGCTGTCACTGTGTCCAACTAAGGGCCTGTGCTGCTGTAACTGTGTCCAGTCCCCTTAGTGTAATTCCATCACAGTGGTGCCGCACTGACTCCGCAGGCCCCACCCACTGATTTCACAGTGTGACTCCATATATGCGCTGTAGTACGTACAAAGCGTGCGTAAAAGCGGTCTGACTCCACACAGTGTGAGCCATGTGCCATATTTGAAATTGAACTGCCACGTGTTTGTGCCGCACACTGCTGTTTGTGCCGCCCTAAGGGCCTGATTCAGACCTGGTTGCAAGCGCTGAGCGCTCACAACCGGGTCGATGTTTGCCCACTGGTCATGCACACGACGGAGCCGGCTCCATCGTGCGCATGTGAGACCCGGGCTAGCGACGGGTACTCCGTCGCTCCGGGTCTCGCACCAAAGGGGGCGAGCTGTCGATGGTGATTGACAGCTCGCCCCATTTGGTAGGCATGGCCGGGTGGTGGCTTCACAAACGGAGGCTTTCCCGAGCGAATGCCTGCCGTTTGTGGGCGGCCCCACTGACATCACCAGTCAGGCTCCCGGCCCTAAGTTGATTTGTTGCTGTCGTTCCACCATTCCTCCTCCTAATATTGGTCAAAAACATTTGGCATTGTTTGTATTTTTGAAATCCAACATTATTTCATCATTATGAATAATGAAAAATTGCATTGTTTTGTTTTGAATATGGGTATTATGAAACAGGAGATACCAAGAAAAATGTGTCTATGAACAATGTAGAAATATTGATAATACTATATGAATGATATAACCCTTTGGAGACTTTCACACCAACTATATTAAATCAACACACCATTATTATAGAATTAAATAATTTGGTTAGTGTGATTGTGTCAGCTTCATATCTCTTTAGCAATCACGCAAATTCTTATATAAGGGATATAGTATGTTTTCACCGCTTTCCATCTTTTACATCAAGCACTAATTATGTGATTATCTTGTTTATTTAATACTATTTTAGTATACCAAGTACACCATAGTGTACCTTTTATAAGGATTCTTCATTAAAAGTTAGCTTTTATTCTATTTTCAACTTGCATCTATTAAGAAGAATGCCCCAGGATTTATTTTTGTCCTTTTGCCTTTGTGGATTAGTATTTAAAAACATCAAAATGCAAAGTAGATATGAGACAAAAAGTGAAAGATAAAAAGGGTGTTTCCCCAGATGAAATCGGAAAATATTAACAAAACGTGGAAGGTGATAATTGGTAATAGTTACACAGAATAAAGACTGTCTGTACTGTAGAAAGAATTATTTTGTAAATCATGGCACTGTACCTATTAAAGGGTTCTAATAGTCCTATAGATAAATATGTACAGGTCACTTCTATTTAATCATATTAAGCTTATCAGATACCATGTTCTGCTTGCATGTTGCAGGTTTGGGTGGCTTTTTCATCCTATTTTACAAAGTCTTTCTGCACCATTACCATCAAAATACATATATTCTAGATTGTTTATAGATTTAACCTTTCCCTGGAAGGCAGTTTTAGGGCCCTATTTATTATTCCCTATGGGTCCGTTACACATGTGGAAGCACTCATTTGCGCATGTAGAGTATTAAGTAACACGGCCATTCATCATTAGTGTCCCACTGTGCCTCCCCTTTAGTCAGCAAATTCCAATGTGAAAGTTTTTAGAGTTTGCTTGTGGGGACTTTCCCCATCTTCTGATGGGTGTGATATGTATTACCGCCGGGTGCATGGCCGGCGGTTCAATTCCTGACAGCGGCTGCCCGACAAAGGAGGAAATTCCAATTGTCCTAAAGGTAAGTATTTACTAACCTAACCTAATTCACCTAACCCTCCTTAGGGGTGCCTAACCCTAACCTCCCCCTCTAAGTGCCTAAACCTAACCGCCCCTTCCCCGCTACCTAAACCTAAGTCCCCCCAGAGGGGTGCCTAACCCTAACCACCCCCCGGGGGTGCCTAACCCTAACCCTCCCTCCCCCTAGTCTAACCCTAACCTCCCGGGTGGGTGCCTAACCCTAAGTCCCCCCCGGGAGCCCTAAACCTAACCCACCCACCCACCACCCCCACCGCGGCTGTCCGCTGCGGCACCCGGCATCCGCTAGATAGGGATGCCGGGCGCCGGTCTCCCGACGTCGGGCAAATTACAGGGGTCTACATTTAGACTAGGGGTGTGCACCGGCCACTTTTCGTGTTTTGTGTTTTGGTTTTGGATCTGGATCTTTCTTCGTGTTTTGGATCTGGATTGGTTTTGCCAAAACCACCCTTCCGTGTTTTGGGTTCTGGGTTTTGTGTTTTGGATCTGTATTTTTTTTTTAAAAAGCATAAAAACAGCTAAAATCACAGAATTTGTTGGTTTCTCTGCTCCTATGCTATTATTAACCTCAATAACCTTAATTTCCACTCATTTCCAGTCTATTCTGAACACCTCACACCTCACAATAGTGTTTTCATGTCCAAAAGGTTGCACCGAGGTAGCTGGATGACTATGCTAAGCGACACGAGTGGGCGGCACAAACACGTGACCCATCTAGGAGTGACACTGCAGTGGCAGACAGGATGGCAGTTAGAAAAACTAGGCCCCAAACTGTACATAATGCAAAGAAAAAAAAGAAGTGCAAGATGGAATTGTCCTTGGGCCCTCCCACCCACCCTTATGTTGTATAAACAGGACATGCACACTTTAACAAATCAATCATTTCAGCGCCAGGGTCTGCCACACAACTGTGGCTGAAATGATTGGTTCGTTTGGGCCCCCACAAAACAAGCTGGAAATTAATGTGTCCCTGCACAAACTGGCTCTACGGAGGCAAGATGTCATCCTCATCCTCCTCATCCACCGATTCCTCACCCTCTTCAGTGTGTACATCCTCATCCTCACAAAGTATTAACTCGTCCCCACTTGAATCCACCACCACAGGTCCCTCTGTACCTTCTGGAGGCTGGTCTCCCTGGAAGAGCTGATAATTCATTTTGATGAACATCATCTTCTCCACATTCTGTGGAAGCAACCTCCTACGCCTTTCGCTGACAAGGTTCCCGGCTGCACTAAACACTCTTTCGGAGTACACACTGGAGGGGGGGCAACTCAGGTAAAATAGAGCCAGCTTGTACAGGGGCCTCCAAATTGCCTCTTTTTCCTGCCAGTACAGGTATGGACTGTCTGACATGCCTACTTGGATGCTGTCACCGATGTAATCCTCCACCATTCTGTCAATGGTGACAGTATCATATGCAGTGACAGTAGACATGTCAGAAATTGTTGCCAGGTCCTTCAGTCCAGACCAGATGTCCAAACTTGGTCCTGCCTGCCCTGCATCACCGCCAGCGGGTTGCTTAGGATACCTAAGTTTTTTCCTGGCAGCCCCAGTTGCGGGAGAAAATGAAGAAGGAGCCGTTGACGTGTCACGTTCCGCTTCAGCTGACAGTGTGTTCACCAGCAGGTCTTTGCACCTCTGCAGGCTTGTGTCGGCCGGAAAGAGAGACACCACATAGGCTTTAAACCTAGGATCAAGCACGGTGGCCAAAATGTAGTGGTCTGATTTCAACAGATTGACCACCCTGGAATCCTGGCAAAGCGAATGAAGGGCTTCATCCACAAGTCCCACATGCCGAGCGGAATCGCTCCGTCTTAGCTCCTCCTTCACTTTCTCCAGCTGCTTCTGCAAAAGCCTGATGAGGGGAATGACCTGACTCAAGCTGGCTGTGTCTGAACTGACTTCACGTGTGGCAAGTTCGAAGGGCTGGAGAACCTTGCACAACACGGAAATCATTCTCCACTGCGCTTGAGTCAGGTGCATACCCCCTCCTTTGCCTATGTCATAGGTGGATGTATAGGCTTGTATGGCCTTTTGCTGCTCCTCCATCCTCTGAAGCATATAGAGGGTTGAGTTCCACCGCGTCACAACCTCTTGCTTCAGGTGATGGCGGGGCAGGTTCAAGAGTGTTTGCTGGCGCTCCAGTCTTCGGCACGCAGTCGCTGAATGGCGAAAGTGGCCAGAAATTTTTCGGGCCACCCAAAGCGTCTCCTGCACGCCCCTGTCGCTTTTCAGAAAATTCTGCACCACCAAGTTTATTGTGTGAGCAAAACATGGGACGTGCTGGAATTTGCCCAGATGTAATGCCCGCACAATATTGGTGGCGTTGTCAGATATCACAAATCCCCAGGAGAGTCTAAGTGGGGTAAGCCACTGGGCGATGATTTCCCTCAGTTTCTCTAAGAGGTTGTCGGCGGTGTGCCTCTTACTGAAACCGGTGATACACAGCGTAGCCTGCCTTGTAACGAGCTGGCGTTTCTGAGATGCTGCTACTGGTGACGCTGCTGCTGTTGCTGCGTAAGGTGATACATCTACCCAGTGGGCTGTCACAGTCATATAGTCCTTAGTCTGCCCTGTTCCACTTGTCCACATGTCCGTGGTTAAGTGGACATTGTGTACAACGGCATTTTTCAGGACACTGAGGACACTTTTTCTGACGTTTCTGTACAGTCTCGGTATCGCCTGCCTAGTGAAGTGGAATCTAGACGGGATTTGGAACCGGGGACACACTACCTCCATCAATTGTCTAAATCCCACTGCACTAATGGCGGATACCGGACGCACGTCTAACACCAACATAGCAGTCAAGGCCTCAGTTATACGTTTTGCTTCAGGATGACTGCTGTCGTACTTCATCCTCCTCGCTAAGGACTGTTGGAGGGTCAATTGTTTAGTAAAAGTAGTGGTGTTCCTACTTCCTCTCTGGGATGATGAACGACTCCCAGCAGCAGCAACAGCAGCAGCGGCAGCAGTAGGCGTAGCAATGCAGGATCCTCCAGAGGAATCCCGGATAGGAGAGTCAGTCATGCCAGTGACATGGCCTGCAGGACTACTTCCGATCCTGACTAAGGAGGAAATTGACGAGGAGGGAGTTGATGGTGTGGTTTGCAGGCGCTTGGATACAACAGGACAACGGGATTTAGGTGTCCCTGGACTGCTTACGGTCTTAGCCAAAGTTTCTGAACTTGACAGTAACTTTTTATGAACGCGCTGCAGGTGCCGTATAAGGGAGGATGTTCCTAGGTGGTTGACGTCCCTACCCCTACTTATTTCACCTTTACATATGGTACATATGGCAAGACAGTTGTTGTCCGGATTTGGATAGAAATATTGCCAGACCAAAGAGGTGGAATGTTTGGTCTTCTGCCCAGGCATGACCGTGATGGGCTTTTTCATCCCACGGACAACAACTGTCTCCCCCGGAGCCTGATTTAAACAAACCACATCACCATCAGAATCCTCCTCGCCAACTTCCTCCTCAGCGCCAGCTACACCAGTATCCTCATCCTGTTGTACTTCAACAGTGACATCTTCAATTTGCATATCAGCAAGTGGACTGTGGGTGCTCCTTTCAGCACTTGCAGGGGGCGTGCAAATGGTGGAAAGAGCCACCTCTTCCCGTCCAGTGCTGGGAAGGTCAGGCATCGCAACCACCACCACACTTGGACTCTCCTTGGGGATTTGTGATATCTTCTTAGAAAGCACAGTTCTTCGCTGTGCTTTTGCCAGCTTAACTCTTTTGATTTTTTTAGTGGGAGGAGGGCTTCCATCGTCATGTGAAGCTGAACCACTAGTCATGAACATACTAGGGATCGACCTTAGCCGTTCCTTGCCACTCCGTGTCGTAAATGGCATATTGGCAAGTTTACGTTTCTCTTCAGCTGATTTAAATGTCTTTTTCAAGGTCATTTTCCTGAACTTTGCCATTTGGGATTGTATGTGCCCTCTACTATGACATTGGGCATCGGCCTTGGCAGACGACGTTGATGGCATGTTATCGTCTATGTCATGACTAGTGGCAGCAGCTTCAGCACTAGGAGGAAGTGGTTCTTGATCTTTCTCTATTTTATTTTTATCGGAGAAAGTTTGGTCCTCCATTTATGTTATATCGATTTGATATATACGTGCGGCTAAACACAGAAAATAATTTTTTTTTTGGTTTGGACTGGAGTGTACTTTGTGGGTTACAGCACCCTTTAACGGTCAAGCCAGCCGGCCCTTTACTTATGACACAGGCGCACTCTTGGCACTACTTTGTTGATGCACGTGCGGCTACTGCGCACACAATTCACAAACACAGAAAATAATTTTTTTTTGGTTTGGACTGGAGTGTACTTTCGGGGGTTACAGCACCCTTAACGGTCAAGCCAGCCGGCCCTTTACTTATGACACAGGCGCACGCTTGGCACTACTTTGTTGATGCACGTGCGGCTACTGCGCACACAATTCACAAACACAGAAAATAATTTTTTTTTGGTTTGGACTGGAGTGTACTTTCGGGGGTTACAGCACCCTTTAACGGTCAAGCCAGCCGGCCCTTTACTTATGACACAGGCGCACGCTTGGCACTACTTTGTTGATGCACGTGCGGCTACTGCGCACACAATTCACAAACACAGAAAATAATTTTTTTTTGGTTTGGACTGGAGTGTACTTTCGGGGGTTACAGCACCCTTTAACGGTCAAGCCAGCCGGCCCTTTACTTATGACACGGGCGCACGCTTGGCACTACTTTGTTGATGCACGTGCGGCTACTGCGCACACAATTCACAAACACAGAAAATAATTTTTTTTTGGTTTGGACTGGAGTGTACTTTCGGGGGTTACAGCACCCTTTAACGGTCAAGCCAGCCGGCCCTTTACTTATGACACAGGCGCACGCTTGGCACTACTTTGTTGATGCACGTGCGGCTACTGCGCACACAATTCACAAACACAGAAAATAATTTTTTTTTTGGTTTGGACTGGAGTGTACTTAGGGGGTTACAGCACCCTTTAACGGTCAAGCCAGCCGGCCCTTTACTTATGACACAGGCGCACGCTTGGCACTACTTTGTTGATGCACGTGCGGCTACTGCGCACACAATTCACAAACACAGAAAATAATTTTTTTTGGGTTTGGACTGGAGTGTACTTTCGGGGGTTACAGCACCCTTTAACGGTCAAGCCAGCCGGCCCTTTACTTATGACACAGGCGCACGCTTGGCACTACTTTGTTGATGCACGTGCGGCTACTGCGCACACAATTCACAAACACAGAAAATAATTTTTTTTTGGTTTGGACTGGAGTGTACTTTCGGGGGTTACAGCACCCTTTAACGGTCAAGCCAGCCGGCCCTTTACTTATGACACAGGCGCACGCTTGGCACTACTTTGTTGATGCACGTGCGGCTACTGCGCACACAATTCACAAACACAGAAAATTATTTTTTTTTGGTTTGGACTGGAGTGTACTTTCGGGGGTTACAGCACCCTTTAACGGTCAAGCCAGCCGGCCCTTTACTTATGACACAGGCGCACGCTTGGCACTACTTTGTTGATGCACGTGCGGCTACTGCGCACACAATTCACAAACACAGAAAATAATTTTTTTTTTGGTTTGGACTGGAGTGTACTTTGGGGGTTACAGCACCCTTTAATGGTCAAGCCAGCCGGCCCTTTACTTATGACACAGGCGCACGCTTGGCACTACTTTGTTGATGCACGTGCGGCTACTGCGCACACAATTCACAAACACAGAAAATAATTTTTTTTTTGGTTTGGACTGGAGTGTACTTTCGGGGGTTACAGCACCCTTAACGGTCAAGCCAGCCGGCCCTTTACTTATGACACAGGCGCACGCTTGGCACTACTTTGTTGATGCACGTGCGGCTACTGCGCACACAATTCACAAACACAGAAAATAATTTTTTTTTGGTTTGGACTGGAGTGTACTTTCGGGGGTTACAGCACCCTTTAACGGTCCAGCCAGCCGGCCCTTTATTTATGACACAGGCGCACGCTTGGCACTACTTTGTTGATGCACGTGCGGCTACTGCGCACACAATTCACAAACACAGAAAATAATTTTTTTTTTGGTTTGGACTGGAGTGTACTTTCGGGGGTTACAGCACCCTTAACGGTCAAGCCAGCCGGCCCTTTACTTATGACACAGGTGCACGCTTGGCACTACTTTGTTGATGCACGTGCGGCTACTGCGCACACAATTCACAAACACAGAAAATAATTTTTTTTTTGGTTTGGACTGGAGTGTACTTTCGGGGGTTACAGCACCCTTAAACGGTCAAGCCAGCCGGCCCTTTACTTATGACACAGGCGCACGCTTGGCACTACTTTGTTGATGCACGTGCGGCTACTGCGCACACAATTCACAAACACAGAAAATAATTTTTTTTTTGGTTTGGACTGGAGTGTACTTTCGGGGGTTACAGCACCCTTAACAGTCAAGCCAGCCGGCCCTTTACTTATGACACAGGCGCACGCTTGGCACTACTTTGTTGATGCACGTGCGGCTACTGCGCACACAATTCACAAACACAGAAAATAATTTTTTTTTGGTTTGGACTGGAGTGTACTTTCGGGGGTTACAGCACCCTTTAACGGTCAAGCCAGCCGGCCCTTTACTTATGACACAGGCGCACGCTTGGCACTACTTTGTTGATGCACGTGCGGCTACTGCGCACACAATTCACAAACACAGAAAATATATTATTTTTTTAGCACTTGGGGGGAGCACCCCTGATGGACAGAGCACCCCCTGGACAACACTACAGCACTCCTTTAGGACTGGGACACTGCACAGGACTTTGGAGTGGACACAGCCCCTATGGAGAACTGACTGCACAACACAGTCCAGCCAGCCCCTATGGACTTTGAAGTAGTGGACACAGCCCCTATTAACAACAGCAGCACAACACAGCCAGCCCCTATGGACTTTGAAGTAGTGGACAACAGCAGCACTACACTACACTACACTACACAGCCCTAACTCCCACCCTCCCTCTTCACTGTCCACAGCCGAGTGAGAAAATGGCGCCGACGCGGGTACCTTATATAGGATCCAAAACCCGCGAGACTCGGAAGGCGGGATGATGACGTTTTGCCTCGATTTCTGATCCGAGTCAGGCGGGAAAAGTCGAGCCTGACTCGGATCGGACTCGGATCGGGGGGGCTCGGGGGGGTTCGGATTTCAGAAATCCGAACCCGCTCACCCCTAATTTAGACGCCTGTCATTTGTCCCTAGTCGGGATAAAGCAGTCTGGAAGTTGGTGGTTGGCATTTAGACCGTCGGGTTCCAGACTACATCCACTTCTGATGGCGTCAGTTCCATTGGAAGGAGCTCTGGAGTGTGAAGTGGGATACGATCGGCACTGCTGTTGTGGGTATTATGACAGCATGTGCAGCAATGGTTATATAGTTTGTATCTCATGTACTGCAATGTTTCATACTGTAAGTCTTTTGCTTTTTTTTCTTATTTTGTTTGCACAGCTTCTGACTATGTACTATGTAAAGTGTTGCAGACCCATTGTGGCACCATATAAATAAAGCATAATAATAATAATATGCCTGACCTACCATAGCCATCAATTAGTGGGATAGGCTGAATCCTGTAGCAAATGTGTATAACTATAAAACAATATAAAAGGAGGATAATAATAACATGCATTATTGTTTTCTTTTTGTTATATATTTTTCCCTCAAATGTTAGTATTTTCCAATGAATGATATTATAATTATTATATTGTTGTTGGTTTGTAAGGGGCCACAGAGCTCTGCAGCGTCAGACAATGGGAAGACAGGCCATATATAAAAAAGGCATATGAAAGTTAGACAAACCAAATGTGGGCATGAAAACAAGAGGGAGGGGGGAATCTGCTCATAAAAGAGCTTACAATCAAATATATTAGCAGCTGTGAAGGACATAGTCATAGGAAGTGATTATTTAGTGATTTATTAGATACCTGCAGGCTCTGGATTACTGAATAACATGATAATTAGCAGTGGTGAGCTAATCGCCAATTGACAAAGTCATCACTCTTTATTACATGCATGGCATGCTTTCATTATATCAATGGCACAATCATTTAATCAGCAAATTCATAACATAAATGCTTTTGCTTTGCATTTCCTATAATGTTGTTTGTAAAGAATAATTACCCCATATACTGTTTACATGAATGATAGGATTGATCGCAGTCACCCTTATGACCAAGCAGGAGCAGAGACAAAAGGAGATTATCTCAGTGTTAGATAAATCACTCCATGGACCACCATCCATTGTGCCCAAGTAGGCTATCAATCAGTGCTGACATGCCAGGACTCTAAAGCGCTGGCCTGATTCACTGGCTCAGATCAGCACTGCTCCTTCCTCCTGCTGGGACACACAACCTCTTATAGCAGCTCCTTAGTGCTTCCTGTTCCTCCAGATGTCACCCATGTGCTGAGATAAGAGACACTCCTTAGGACACTGTCCACCATATGGGGAGGACCAAACTTCTTCTGTAACTTGAAAAAGACACCAGATGCCAATATTCCTGTTTTTGTTTTATCAGCACTATATGTTCTGCCCATTTCATCAGGTCTGCAGCTGCCTGTAAGATGATGGCCTGCAGCTTTCTTCCCCTTCTTTCCATCCTCCTTGCTCATGTCTATAACAGTTCAGCCAGATTCTGTAACCTCATGTTACCATATGTAACTGACCAGCAGGACTATTCTATGAAAGGATCTTGGACACAAATTAGAAGTGTCTGGGTAGCTATTGTAGTGTACTGCAATGCTTACTAATAGCTGCTACTTTTTACATATATTTTATTATTGGACTTTCCGTCACTAACATACATGAATTACATACTTTTATTCTCTCCACAGCCTAAATGCTTGCAATGATGTAGGGTACCTTACTACAAACACCTGCTATCTCTCTTCTGCACAAAACCTTCTACCTGCTCTCCACATAGTGGGGGTCATTTATGAGATGCAAAACACCGGATGCAGCTTTACAACTACAATGCACATTGATTCATACATGTCGACTATTTAATGATGTCTTCCGGGAGAAGCCGGAGGGCAGGTGTAGCTGTGAGGTGCTGCTCAAGGCCGCAACTCGTGGCAGGGGGGAGATGTTGACACAATTCACATCATCAAGCCCAGGGATGAAGGTTTTATGGATAACTATGCTTTGGCACATGTGACTTAGGGCTCCATTTACTAACGAAATATAACCCCTTTAGCGCTCACTAAGGGGTTATGCCACCTCTCTGCATTTAATAAACAGCAGTAATCTTAGATTACAGCTGTTTTTACAGCATCGCTCTCGCCATCTTTTAGATGGCGAGAGTGATGCGGGCCCCAATGTCGGCAATGGAGACCTGAAGGTGCCTTTCCGGCTTCAGTGACGCCTTCCAGGCACTGCCGGGTCTCCGTGTCATACATATGCGCAGACGGACCGTCATGCATGCGCATAACACTGGGGCCTCGTTGCTGGTAGCGTCAGGCTGCCAGCAGCCCAGCAGAGGACCTCGCCGAGGACCTGGACTTCAATTGACCTCGCCGGAAGGGTAAGTATTACTAAATACCAGTGGAATTTTCATTTGTATCACAGTGATACTAAACGAAAATTGATGCTGGTATTTCGTTTGTTTGTAAATGGGGCCTTTAGTTAATACATCAGTCAATTTGATTTAACCATCTGTGCTCAACCACAGATATCCTTAAAATCTGGACCGTTAGGGTGCCTTGAGGACCGAGTTTGGGAACCTCTGGTCTAAGTTGTACTTCACAGATAAAAAATAATCACTGATTTATTGTTATGATTCAGTTTAAATTTTTATCCTAAATGCAATTTTAGTAAATGAGTCCTAATATGTAAATTGAATTCCCCCTGGATCAGAGCTTCCCAGTGCCACAATTCAGCTGCCGCTATTTGGACACAGAACAAAAAAACTACATCCCCCATCAGGGGGTGTTTAGGAGCAGGTACATGCGAAGTCAAGGAGCCCAAAAGATGAGGTTCGTATCGGGGAGAATCTTGGTTGGGAGTGTTCGCATGAAGTTTTTTAACCCATGATAGAAGCCCACGAAACGCCAAAAAAAGAAAAAAACAGGTAACTGGTGGGGCGGAGTCTCACTAGAAGACCCAAGAGGGAGGGGGGCACCTAATTTTAATGTGCCTAGGGGTGGCCTGACCCCTAAATTTGCCCTTGTACTTAACAGTAAGTACATACAAGTCTCTACATACAGCATTATGTGTATGTGTATAGATTTGTGTTAGTTTAAATCTACATTTGTGGGAGTGTAGTGTGCTACAAATTGAATCACTGTTGTTAAGGGAAAATCTGATTCTCCAGACAGGATAAGTGATCGTCAATCACACTATCTTAATCCCAGATCATTATTTGTTGCTAGGTTCTGTAGATCGTGATAAGATAGGAAGTATGAGCTATTTTCAGGACCTTTGACTATGGAATCTATTTATCTAAGAATTCCATGGCTTGCGGAAGCACCTAAGTCTTTACTTACTACTGGTGTATAGTTCGTCATTGTAATGCGTTACTGTATCCAGACCATACAGCCTGTAGAATTATTCACTGGTGTAGTACAAAGATAGTAATACACAGAGGTCTATTCATTAAGGTGAACGGGAAACAATAGTTTCTGCAGGTTTTTATGTAACAGATCTATTTACCACCCCCCTGCCGATGGGCCGACATATATGGCGGCCTGTACACACTAGACGATCTGGTGCTAGACCGCCCGATATGTCGACCCCTGCCATATCCCGCTGCATCGGGTCGTCAGCCACATCGTCAAGTTGGCCTGCATGTAGGGCCGACCTGACGATGTGGCTGATGACCCCACGGGAGCGCACACCACACGACATAGTATGTACACACTTAACAATTTTAACGATTTCTTGTTCCAATCTGTCGAAATCGGGCAAATCATTAAAAATATCATCTAGTGTGTATGCACCTATACTTTATTCCCATATGTGATTCAGGTCCACAGTACCAAACAGTTTTATTAATAATGATATGACAGTGAAATGAGAGTAATAAAAGTTGGTCTCTTAAATGGCAAAAGTCAAGCTATAGGCAATTGAGATATTGCTGTTAAGCTTTAAAGGCTTATATAATAGAATTCAGTATGTAATTTATCCACTTTCACGCTTGTTGTGATGTCGTTGGCTGTGGTCCTTTTTGTGAAACTGACAATCTGTACAAAGCATTTCTGTTAACTAGGAGACGTCGTGCGCATGCGTGAGACCCACTACGACCGACAGTGCCGGTCGTAGCGGGTCTCGATCCAAAGGGGGTGAGCTGTCGATGTTGATTGACAGCTCGCCCCATTTGGAAGGCGGGCCAGGGGGGGTGGCAGCCCAAATGGAGGTGTTCCCTACCGTTTGGGGGGCGGCCCCACTGACATCACTAGTGATGTCAGTGGAGAGCTTCCGGCTCTGACAGAGCCAGAAGCTCTCCGGGGCTCACGACAAGTGAGACCCTACCCTAGGGTCTCGTCGTAAGCCCTGATGGTCGCGATGGTCTCTGACCATCGCGACCATCACCGGAGCGGTCGTTAGAGCTGTAGGTGTTAAACCACAGCCTAACGACCGCAACAGAGGCGGGCGGTCAGGATGCAAGTGGCCGCCCAGTTTCTGAGCGACCGCTTGCATCCTCCGACCGCCTCTGAATGAGGCCCTTAGTAACATGTTACATCTCTTCTCTTCTTTATATATATATAAAATAAAGTCCCAGGTTTAGGGTTCTGCCTTTTTGTTCGGGCTAATCTCTTAAACCACTGGACGGATTTTGAAGGGGTTTTCACTATTCTATTCAGCATTGGTTGAGGAACGTTTAGGTGCACAAACTATTCATCTGTAACACAAGGGCGCAGAGTAGTGATGATTTTAGAGAAGCACAGTCACAGAAAAAATCTTGCACCACACTGCTGTATAGGAGCTGGCCAGTGTGCTGAAATAGCAAGAGACAATGATAGCCAATCAGAGATAGCAATGTGCCCCATTGCTTAGCAGCAGCCTAGAGAGGGGAGGGAGTCAGAGACTGAGCAGGGTCACGTCTGAGAAAGATAGAGAATGGGAGACAGCCTCCAACGAACAAATGAAGATGCCCTGATGCAGACACAGTAGCCAAGAAGGAGCCAGGTGAGGCATAGCTATCAGGAATAAAAAAATCAACAACCATCTGAACACCATCACATGATTTCCATTTGAAAGTGGTAAACATCGTACCACCACCATCATATGGTAAAAACATTGGATTCTGATGTCCATCCCTATGCTGAACCTGCAGGCAGACTCCGTGCACCACTACTCCACCGTTAAGTGCTCCCTCTCCAGTGTGATGTTACCGCTCATCCACATGCCCTCGGTGACCAGGAGGCACCTCCCAAGGAAGTTAGCGCTGTTCTCGGACAGGGGCACCACGGCGAGGAAGCTCAACAGGAGGACCATGAAATACTGGGTACATTGTGCAAAGAGGACATTGCTCATCGTCATTTTCGGCAGCTGGGGAGAGCTGCGGAAATATGCACAGCCTCAGGGACATGCTGCTGATAATTCTTACGGTAGCTGCAATACAAATCTCGCATCCATGATCATCCTGCCCTTTCCAGCACATCCCAGTGGCCGGGCCCCAGCCAGCAGCAGAGCAGCAGCAGTGGGTGCTGTGGTAACACTGGTGAAATGCAGGTTGCAGGAGTGAGAAGCAGGGAGTTGTGGTGAGATGCAGGGGACGAGTGTGGATCATTAGATCGGACACAACTTGTTCGACCATTAAATGGTCGACCACGTTAGTTTGACATGTGCTGTAGTTTAGGTAGACAAAGTATAGATCGACAGTAACAATAGTCAGACAATAATATAGTCGAACTGGACATTAGATCGATATGTAATATATCGAATATGTAAGATCGAAAGGTATATAAGGGCGACACAACGTAGATCAACAACTAATAGTTAGACAATGTTCCAAGTTTGAAACAAAATAGGTAGACAAATATTAGATCAACAGTTAATAGATCGACACCACACAAATAGACATAATAACAGATCGAAATCAAATAGATCGACAATTAATAGATCGACACCACACAAATAGACATAATAACTGATCAAAATAAAATAAACAGCTAATAGATCGACAGATAAAAGATTGACAGTTAATAGATCAACAGATAAAAGATCGACTAGTCCAAGATCAATGCCAACTAGGTCAACAGTTGATAGAACGACCAATAAAAGATCGACACGTTACTTTTAGACAATACATAAAGGTATACATATCCTACATGCTGCCTGCTAATAGCGCATCCCCCGACGCTACTTTCAACTGTGGAACTACAGGTCCCAGCCAGCCCTTTCATCCATGCAAGCGCTCCTGGCAATGCTAGCCCCAACATACACCTTGCAGGCCTAATTGGTCTAAATAGGAGCTATTTAGCGTCTTTGAGAAAGTGGCGAAGAATAGCATTAGCAACTTTTTGGGGGCAAAATAAGTATTTACATCAAATTTGGGGTACATGAAAATGGGTGCAAGCATAGTTCAAAATCATTAAAATCAAGCTTTAAAGTGCACCAAAAAATGCACCTCCAGCAAGCACCTGCAATCAAAAAAACACCTTCCCCCTACTTCCAGACACCCCCAAAGGCTATTTCGTTACTTTTTGATTTTGTATCCCCACTTTGATTTTTTTCACCCATTTTTTCAAAGTGCTTTTTTGGGGTGTCCATTGTGGTTTTTTTAGCGTTTTTGACACAGTTTTTTGACGCATATTAAACCCTGCTTTGCACAATTACCTGCATATCAATCTTTCCAAATTACAGATTACAGGAGTGGAAAAAATAAAAAATAACAAGAGTAGAGCACTCTAGGCTGGTTACTGCCAATGGGACACCTACCATTACCTCCATACATCTCCCACAGACATTAAGCTTCCAGGAAACATTACCTCCATACATCTCCCACAGACATTCAGCTTCCAGGAAACATTACATCCATACAATGGTAACTTCAAGCTAGCTTAAGCAACAGGCCCCCAATCCACATGTTTTTGTGTAAGATCAATCACTGAAACATTAATAATTCTTTTATCCCCTAAGAAGCACTTTTGTGATTAAATGGCACATAGTAAGCACCTCACTCATGCATTTTAATTTGTGTAGCAAGCCACTTGCCCAAAGTATTTAGCAGTAAGTGGCTAAATAATTCTCCCTGAGCTCACTGGAACATACAGTAAGCACCTCATTCCTAGCTCACTTTCTCCTTTGCCTATGTAATGTTGTACCACTGAGTTTAAATGTTAAGTTGTCTTTTGTACCCGTAAAGCCCTGGGACCCAGACTACCGTCCCAGATGCCTCTATTATAATCCACCACTAGATCCATAGAGAACTGATTTTTAAATTTAGATCCGGAAGGTTGCACGGTTTGAGTGCCGTTTGGACAGAATTACTGTATCTGCTACCTATGGCTGAAACGCCGGCCTCAGCAGCTGGATAATAAAAGTTTGGCAATATAGTGGTTAAATAGGAGCAGCGGTGTAAGTAAGGTGGTACGGGCCGGTAAGCAGTACCATAAAGAAATTAGTAGCCGGTATGCCACACCCCTTACCATCACATACACAGCACTCAGCGGTGAGACAGACTTCGATCTGTGAGTGACCTGGGGAGTCCAGCAGCATGTCCGCTGAATGAGGAGAGACAGGGATGTGTCATGCAGGCATGGCTCACGACAGGTGGCCATGGATATTTATTACACTAGTGGCCAAAATTGTGGAAACTTTTTGGAAAAATTTGAGTTTTTAGGGTTTAATTGCGTATAACTGCATTATTTTTAAAGAAAATCATATGAAGGTATATATCACTGGAAAGATAATTTTATACACAATAGAATGCAGTTCACTGCAAAGAATTATCTTTATTACATAAAAAGTTATAGCTAAATAAAGATAGGGAGCACATTTATTGCTACCAGAATTGATAGTAAAACATCTTATTTAGTTGTTTGATTATCACTAAGTTGATTGCTGTTTTTTATGCATTTATTTACTTTAATTTCTTAAAGTAAGCTGTGTAACTTAATTAGGATGACATGCAAAGTAAAAAAAGTTGACTGGTCACCTAGAAAATACAAAATGATTACTTTTCGTGAAGAAGGTAACCAAAGGAGGAATTTCGAAACTGTGGATAAAGTATCAACAGACTCAGTCGATTCAAAACCAAACTGGTAAAGGTAGGAAAAGATCCACAACACCATGCTGTGATAGAAGAATGAAAAACTGTGCTTGAGTGAGAGAAGAAAATCGTCTGAGGCAATTCAAAATGATTTATGTGAATGTGGTGTAAACATCCGTGCCAGGACTGTTCCACACAGACTTCAATATTTTGGATTACACACCGGAATTCCAAGGTAAAAGCCGCTTTTATCTCTCACAGACAGAAAAGATTAGAATGGTCTAAAAAGCCTATTAATTGGTCAGAAGAACAATGTATCAGCAAATACATCAGTGTCCCACAGTGAGGTGGTGGTGGGGGGGGGGTAATTGGGGTGAGCACAAACCTGCAGAGCAGCAGGTGTATAGACGCTGTGCACATGCGCACAGCATCTATTCAGGGTGCAGAGAGAGCCTGGGGCACACGCTCACAGTGATGGAAACAGTGGTGCCACGAGGCTCCGCCCCTTTTTCATAGGCTCCACTCCCTTTCCTGCCATGGGAACACAAAGGATCCCGGCCCGCTGGCCACCAATGTTGGGAGGTATGTAATTGCATCAAAAGACTTTCAAACAAAGTACTAATGGATATTGTGCAAAACTAAGAAATGTACTTTCCCATAGTACAGTACATATAAATGTTTTCAAAATGTAAATTTTGTTATAAAGTTCATTGTATTATGTTGTATTATGTTCTAAATGAAATTGCCACTGTAATGATGTATGGTTTTTGGTATAATATTAAAATATATTAGTACTATAAGTTGTTAAACTTCAAAAATGCACATTTTCCAAAAGGTTTTCACAATTTTGCACTAGTGTTTGTGCATGCCTTTGGTACACACACAGAGTATCAGTATACAATAAACCCCACTTACATCACTGAATAGGGGACCTATAAGGGTCTCACATCTTGCTACAACTAGCTAAGGGGGCATAGCCAGTGGAATCAGCAGGTTTGATCTAAATGAAGTTATTATTTAAAACATAAGCAGTATCATGTAGCTTTTGAAGTCAGTGGAAAAGGTATGTGTACAATATGTAGGGGATATTTCTGAAACAGTATACAAGTACTGCAGTGGCGGAATTTATGAGTGGTGGGCCCAGGTGCAAAAATTTGCTTTGGGCCCCCCTTCTCCGTCCTACTCCAAGTTCAAACACAGGCAGTAGTGACAGGGAAAAGCAGTTGGTGAGAGGGAGAGGGAGAGGGTGACAGGGAGAGGTGACAGGCAGTGGGTGACAGGGAGAGGGATGGGCAGTGGGTGACAGGGAGAGGTGGCAGGCAGTGGGTGACAGGGAGAGGGATGGGCAGTGGGTGACAGGGAGAGGTGGCAGGCAGTGGGTGATAGGGAGAAGGATGGGCAGTGGGTGACAGGGAAAGGGCGATAGGGAGAGGTGGCAGGCAGTGTGTGACGAGGAGAGGCAGTGGGTGACAGGGAGGTGCAGTTGGTGACCGACACCGTATACCACACTGTAGTACCCCCCCACATTATGTCACACTGTAGTGCCCCACACATTATGCTACATTGTAGTACCCCACACATTATGCCACCTGTAGTGCCCACACATAAAGCTACACTGTAGTTCCCACACATTATGCCACCTGTAGTGCTCACACATTATGCCACCTGTAGTCCCCACACGTTATGCCACCTGTAGTCCCCACACATTATGCCACCTGTAGTGCCCACACATTATGCCATTTGTAGTGCCCACACATTGTATTCACCAGCAGCATCCTCAGGCAATCGGCAGAGCAGCAGTCACAGCCTCACAATGAGTCACACCCATGAGGCTGTGCTGCTGCTGGGTCAGAGGAGCATGTGATGGGCTCCTCCAATCAGAGCTCAGCACATGCTCCTCTGACCCCACTGCAGAGACTACTGGGATTTATTACTCAGTAGTGCACTGCAGTGCTGAGCCTGACTCCGGTCCCCTGCGTGTAGCTGCCGGCTGGGTCAATCACAGCCCTGATGACTGCCCGGCAAGTAGCTGCACTGCACCTGCCATACAGGCAGTGTGGACCCCTATATTGTGGCAGCCCTGGTGCAGTGCACCAGCTGCACCGCTGGTAGTTCCGCCCCTGAAGTACTGTAACTAATAAGTTGCTATAACAATGCAGCAACTAATCAGATCCTATCAGTTTTCTAGTTGCTACAAAATGTTCCTGCAAGTCCCTTTGCAACAGTTTTCAAAAAATGCCCCACACAACGAAAACCAATCACAAGAGGTTTGTTACCTCAGATATTAATGACAACAATATAGTCTACTGTATGTAGTACACGGTACAAAAAAAATGTTTTGGCATGTTAGACACCTGCATTACGTGGCCAAAAGTTTGTGGGCATCTCTACTAATTTTAGCCACACCCATTGGTTACAGGTGCATACTGCAATGCCATCTCCATGGTCAAACATGAGCAGTAGGATGAGTTGTGCTGAAGAGCTCAGTGCTTTCAATGTGGCACTCACAGAGGATGCCACGTGTCCAACAAGTAAGTATGTCAGATTTCTAGCATGCTAGAGCTGTCATGTCAAATATAAGTGCTGTTATTGTGACGTGGAAATGCCTAGTAGCAACAAAAGCTGAGCAGACAAGCTGTAGGCCACACAGAACGGGACAGACAAGCGCTGAAGGGCAATGAACCAAACTGCCTCTGGAAGCAATATCTGCATAAGAACTGCTCGCCAGGAGATTCATGGATTGGGCTGTCATGAACAAGCAGCCACCCTTAGGCCTATTAAGTACAATAATAAGAGATTGGCGACGGGTAAAGCACTCTGCATTGGCCTCTGGAGCAGGGAAGAATTACCTGCAAGGACGAATCACACTTTACCATCCGGCAGTCTGATGGACAAATCTGGGTTTGGAAGATGCCAGGAGAATGCTTTCTGATGGATATGGAGTGGACAGCCAGCTGTGGGGAGGAATAAAGGTCTGGAGCTGTTTTTGGTTTGGCCCGGACACCTTAGCTCCAGTGAAGGGAAATTGAAATGCTAGAGTATATACGGTGACATAGAGTATACAGAGAATTATGTGCTACCAACTCTATGGCAGCAGCTTGGGGAAGTCTCTTTCCTGTTACAGCATGACAATGCCGCTGCTACAAAGCAAGGCCCATCTATAAAATGGTTTGCAGTGTTTGGTGTGGAAGAAGAAGTTGATTGGCTGTGCTGACCCCTGACCTCAACCCCATGGAACACCTCTGGGTTGAAAAGGAACATGGACTGCAAGCCAGGCCTTACTGCCCAACATCAGTGCCTTACCTCACTAATGTGGAAAGCCTTCCCAGAAGAGTGGAGCATTATATAACAGCAAGGGGAGGGGTTCATATTAATGACTATGGGCTCTATTTATTAACATTATTTTCACACCCTTTCACATTATTTTAGTATCACCTGCAGTTATTACAGGGCAATTGGAGTAGAATTAGTAAAATTCTACTCCAACCCCTAGTATCACTTATTTTTAGTAAAGCAGATCGCATTTCCCATAATTGTAATGTTACTAAAAATAAATTGTAAAAAAATACCTGGGGAAGCCCTGTGATAATAACGCCACCTGGAGGTGGCGTTATCCAGGGTCTCCCCCGGGTTACCGGGCTCCCACTCTGCTCTAATGGGGAGAGCAGAGGCGGGAGCCGGTACCAGTAATCAGCTATGTGGTCTAAACAGACCGCAAGCTGATTACTGTAAAAAAAAGAAAAAAAAAATTGAACATTTTTTTTTACTTACCTGAATCTAGGTACCGGTGATCGGGCCTCCGGTGATGGCTCCTCTCCGGTCAGCTGGTCTCCCATAGTGCACTGCGGCCCGGTCATCAGGTGATCGGGTCCCAGTGCAATATGGGAGATCACCTGATCGGGAAGCCCGGAGAAGATCACCGGAGGCCAGGAGGATGCAGGTAAGTGTAATGAAGGGAGGGGGGGGTCGCGGGGGTCCGCAATCATGGGGGGCGTGGCTTAGCACTGGGGGCGGGACTTAGCGTCGGTGGGTGGTAGCAGCTCTTAGTCGCGGTATTTTTTCCGAAAATACCGCGACTAGAGTGCAGATGGGATCCGCAGGGACAGAGCTTTATCGCAAGCTCTGTCCCTGCAAGGGATTTATAGTAAATCCCTGTGATATTGCCTGAATTCGCAATGCGAATTCACTCGGTAATATCGCACTACAATCCGCATTCAATATGTGGATTGTAGCAAATAGAGCCCTATAGGTGCCAACATACTTTTAGCCCTGTTGTGTATTTATGTGATCTTGTTGTAGATCAGAAAACTATGAAACTTTCTCTACTGTCAGCTGGAATATTGAATGGACTTTTAGTGCCCTCAAGTGGAGAACTATAAGCATACACCAAACTTAGAATATGTTAAGGGGCTCAAACAGCGGTTTAATATCTGATTTAGCAATGCTAAAATGTATCAATGAACTATATTGTAGCATGTGTAGCGTAACCAATAAATAGCCGCTTTTCTACACTTTTACCAACCAGAGTGAAGCCACTTTTTTAAATCACAGTGAATCTGCTCTGTATTGATTAGTAGCTGATATGCCAATCGGCAACCACAGAGAGCAAGTCTTCATGTGAATAATGTTTTTATTGTTTTCCCAAAGGATTAGAAACAGGGAAAAAAATGATTTGCCCTAGATTTAGGTTACTAATAAATTAGTAAAATTGGGCGTATAAGAGAGTTTATAGCTTGATAATTATTTCAGTGTCAGTGTTTTTAATTACCAGTATTTTCTGTCTGTGTACTACAGGTTCCAGGATGCTGAGACATACTTGCTCTTGTATGTTTACAAGCTCCAGCACACCCAAGCAATATTAGGGCTGCCAGAGCTTCTTGGGTCTAGTAATCAGGGGGTGCCGAGAGGGGAGGGGAGGGGGGGGTAGGGAGCGGGTACTAAACTCCAGGGCCTGGGTTTGAAGGAGGGGCCTCCCTCTCACTTACCTGTCAGCAGCTTGTGTCTCTATAGCCCAGCACACACTACTGTGTGCTGGGCTGCAGTGGGGCCAGGGAGAAGTCTCCTCTGCCTGTGGGGGAGAGCGATCACACTGATCGTGACCCCCCTGGAGTTGTCCCTGGCTGAGGGGCTAACAGCCCCTCCCTGCATAGCGGTACAAATAATTTTTTTCCTTAGGGGGCGTGGCCATGCCTTCCACGATTATGCCACGCCAAGAAAGTGCAAAGGCTCGGGCCAGCGTTCAAGTTGTTGATGATGATGACTGCCATATCTTTAATTCTTCTGGATGTGCTTTACGCTTAGAGCGTATTTTAGGGCCCGATTCAGACCCGCTCACTAGATGCGTTCGCACGCAAAGTATGCAAATCCCACGATCGCACGGCAAGGCATTAGCATGCCCATTATGTCTTGGCATGCGATCGCGGTGTGTATTTAGGCGCCCACCAGCCTATCTTAAGACGCCCACTTTCCCCTAGTGATACACGTCAACTCCAGGAAGTGTATGCAACAATCGGTAACATCGGACCCATATGCAGCACTTGTGGCTGACTATACCCTACCGCAAGCACTGTGAGTGCTTCAGTGTGTAATGCAGCCATGTGACGTGTATTATGATGCTGCGTCTTAACTGTGTACTCCTCTGGAACGGAGTTAAGATGCTCAGACACACCTGCGTTCGCACCACCACTCCCCCGTTTCCATCGACCAACCCGTCACCACCCACAAAGGGCTCGTCCTGTTACTCATTCTAGCAAGGAGTCTGTGCTTCGCGATCGCAGTGACTGGTTCGCGCACTGCATCTTATACACGTGCAGATTACAAATATCGGCAGGCTGCTTGCGATCGCATCCTAGCTAGCAGGTCTGAATCGGGCCTTAATGCAGCCATGTATTTTACAGTCCATCCATAGCAAAGCACATGGCACCACCTACAGGAATGTACAGTTGTTGCATCCTAACTATACTGAAGTCAAATGTATATTGCTACAGCAAAATATTTAGAATTTGGAAAGTTTTAATCTTACAAAGCATCGCAATTATTACTAGGTTGTAGGGGAACTAGCTGAAAGTTTACAAAACATTGAAGTCGGGTAACTTTTTGGTCTTTATTTAGTCTTCCCAGAAACAAGTATTCATCTTCTGTAAATGGTTATTATTAATGACATGTATTCTCTTCCACTTTAAATAGTAATTTGCTAAATAGTCTAATTGAATTTCCAGTGTTCGATAAAATGTTACCAAGATCCCAGTTGATGCTAAGAAAATGCATTAGATCTATGAAGATTTAGCAGATGCTATCCTGGATGATGACCATAAAATGTGGTTCCGACAATGCGAAACACTTAATAAAATAAAAGCTATTTGGGCGTGACATGTGCTATAAAGCATGGGCGCCCAAAAACAGTTTCATAACCCCCAGATTTTGCAGAGATAGGGCACAATAAAACAATTGAATCACCCCTGTTGATTTCTTTTTTTTATTATTTTCCTGTAATCAACTTCTCGTTGCCATATGTGCACACAATGTATGCTGTGATGCTGCTGTCTTGGTGGGACTGATCACACAAAAGTATCCTCAGTCATAATCATAACCAGGGTTTAATTCTGGAAAGAATAAGTAGGTCACCTTGGATACCGCATGTTCGCTTTAAGTCAATTAGCAGAGAGGGAGCAGTGTGACTGTGCCACTCATAACAATACAAAAGAATGCTCTTGTGGAAGCTTGTGATTAATCCAAGGATAATCAAATTAAATAGCAGAAAATTAGTTCATAGGATTAACAAAGAAATCTATAACAGGTTTGAAAGATTGGTTGAATTCCTTTTGTAATTAAAGGGGTTAAAGTGGACCTACTAATAAATATAAGAAACACAGACATTTAAAACATAATGGTAATTTAGCACCTGTGGTGGTGATTATCCAGCTGGTGTGAAACTACATGTCCCAGAATACCTTTCTGACTTTCTTTGGAAAATCACTCTGTTTTGTCCCTTGCATACTGTGGAATCAGAAAGACACTGGAATTAGGGAGAATGATGCTAGGAGGATCTGGTGACAAATGACAGAGCTTAGATGGGTCAAAAAAACATGTATTATACAGTACTTTATAATAATAATAATGTTAGAGACGTTATTTATAAAAGCACAGTACAGTGTACTTTGCAACAATTGTCCCGGTCCACAATGTCACCCTATTCTCACATAAAGGGGTGTAGTCATCATCACCTTACTGAAGCTACCTCCTGGCTCCCTGAGCTCTCCTCCAGGGAGCTGGGAGCAAGGGAGCGGGCACAGCAGGAGCGACGGGGGACTCGCGCTGCGGGGCTTCACGGTCACAGACTCCCGCGGAGGCTGCAGCTCTGTGGTGGCAGGGGGTGGCCAAAGGACAGGCAGTGGGGTTGGCCGCAGACGCGGGGCTAAAGACAGGCTGCGAAGAGACAGTGAAGCAGGAGAAATGCCCCCTTATTTCGAAAAGCTGTCTCCGCAAAAGGAGCAGCTTTTTGGAAGTGATAAGTATAGGAGGCATCACAGGAGATCATTTTATCTTACTGAATAGACCCCATAAACAACATTAAGGGGCCCATTCATGGGATTTTCTCCCAATAATTAGAATTTCTTGTGGCCACTATGAACGGCAATATGTAATTCTGTAACACTGGCATGTATTACTAATCATATGCAAGGACAGGGGCTATGAAATGCAATCATGGCCACGCAGCTGGAACCCTGTGGTCCCGTGCTTTTTACTGGGGGGGGGTTGCAGGAGGTGCGGACTGCCCTGTGTGCAGTGCCGGCTCCCTCACAGTGTCCTGTCACTGAGGGGGTGCATTCCAGAGCTTTTCAAATCCTAGAGCCTAGCAGCCCCCATAGAAACCTATGGGGACTGTTTCTGCTGTCCGAAATGGAGGGACAGTGGCAGATATTAAAGATATCAGTTGCAGTCCCTCCTTGTTGTATCCTGGGGATCCGTAGTATTTGGGGGTACCTCACGAAAATGGGTGTTTTGGGGGGATATCAAATTTTATTTGATAAATAGGCTCCTAAATATATTACTTTCACTTTGTCTTTAAAGCAGAATTCTTTTAACACTTCCTTGAAAAATTCTGCTTGCTTAGACCAGGCTTTAAAGATTACTTTGTATGGGGGAATGACTATCATTTAAGCGTTCATAAAAAATATTTTCTACTCACTTCATTAAATCCATAATAATTTTTTTAAAAGGGCAGCAACTTTCACCAGACACGACGGCCATTTTCCTGGCATTTTTCGCATGTACAGTAGGGAAATTGCCGGGAAAATAGTTGGCACGTCATGCACAGAACAGAGTAGACTCTGGCACAGCGCTAGAGTCCAGAATCTCTGCTGCACTCAGCGCGCTGCCAGACCCCGGGTAAAGATGAGGGGGGCCCCAGACGGAGACTGCACATGGGCTTAATACACCCCTGCTGTAATGGGTAATTAGTCAGTGTGTGTTTTTGCCATTACAGTACCCCAGGCTTGCCTACCTTCCCGATTTGGGCAGAAGCCTCCCAAATGTCAGGTTGGGTGCCGCTCACAACGACCCGGAAAGGCAGGCAAGTCTCCCGCCATATCCGCAGCGGGGTTTATATATCGTTACTGCTCCTGGCCAAATCTGGGGGGTGGGGCGGCGACATGATTCACACTGATTGCGTCATCATAGCCCCGCCCACTGCTTCACAATGCCATTAATTTCAGCATTGTGAATGCTTAATTCAATACTTCATCATTGTCCGGCCACGCCCCACGCTGTATACAGCTGAATGTCGGCAAGTATGCAGTACCCAGCATAGTCTGCATAGTCCTCAATGCCTCTATCAGCTGTGCCATTAAAGTACCCACCATAGTCTGCCTAGTCCTCAATGCCCATATGCAAACGCAGGGGGGGTTCTGTCTGCCTGGAAACCCCCCTCCCCAGCCCACACCATGACCACAATAGAAATAGTAATATAATAGAATGTTACTAAAGCTGCATGTTCTTCTCAGTATCACAAATGAAATAATTAGCACCACCTGTGGATCTTTTAACATGTATCAGCCAGTAATAAATAACCTGCCCACCAACTAGGAGATTTGGAAAACATTCACTGTTAAGGATGTGCTGCTATAGAGCCCAATATGTACATATATGTCCAGGGCAGTGCTAGGTTCCTCTGCTGCTCCCAGACTCCCGGACTTGCTCTAATACTCTGGAATGGTGCTCACATCTAAAATAAAACCATTCAGCTCAGACAGGATGTTCTTACTGACGCATTTAATGGCTTACTGTGATCGCTGGTCTTGTATATGCTGGAATTATGACACACAATATACTTTGTATGACGCATATTAAAGCTGGTTAAGTGCTATTTCACCCTCTAGAAATCCATCGTTTGCCACTGATGCCTCTATCAGTTGTGCCATTAAAGTACCCAGCTCTACATAGTCATCAATGCCTCTATCAGTTGTGACTTATGATGACTGCCCTAAATTTACCACGTAATTATTAGCAGATTTGCTTGTAGCTTGTTAGCAGTTTGCACACGACTCTAGAACGTTTGTTTACTTACTGTGTCAGGCCCCAAAACTTCTTTGGATAAGAGAATATTGCAAATGAACCACGCTTTGTGACTATAATTAAGCTGGGTACACCCTAGGTCGACCTATCTGATGATTGGTAAGTGTATATGTAACACTCTTTGGTAACTTTAATTGGAGACTACAAGGAGTGTAGCCAATTATAGAATATGTTTTCACAGATTTTATTTAACATGAGTCAGACAGTACAAGGATTATGCACTACAATCTTGTTAACAGTACAATTTGTTCAGAAAACACTTTTTATAAAACCACAACAATATTATTTATTTTTATTTTTCAGGAACTTGGTGGTATCCGACTGCACCTCACTCTAATGCTGGCCATACACGCTACAATTATCGGGGCGATCCGCCTGATATCGGCGGATCGCCCCGATAATTGTAGCGTGTGGGGGGGCGACCGAGGGTTAAATATTGCTCGGATTGTCCAGCATGCACGTCCGATGCGATATTTCCCATTAAACTGTCGGCCGCATCGGGCAGTGTATGCCCAGCCGCGGCCGACAGACAGACATTTCCTGTGTTCCCTCCTACGGAAGGAACAGGGAACTGTCTCCTCCCCGGGGGCGGAGTGCGGATGTCTGCCGAATACACTGTGAAAGAAATCTCACAGTGTATGCCGGCGACATCTGCGACTGGCAGCCGGCCAGATAAAATGTCTGTCGGTCTGACAGGCATTTTATCTGGCCGTGTATGCCCAGCATAAGGGGTACCTGCAGACTTCTAAAGGTAAGTAAACAAACATCTCTTATTTATACATATAACTTCGATACAATGCAACCCCTCAATTACCCTCTTAACTAATATAGTTTTCAAACATTTAGTCTAAAATAACATGTTATTCTAATTAAGTCCCAAAGTAGTAACTTTTTAAAGGAAGAGAACAGTATACTGATCGTTGCCCGGGTTGAAGCAAAGTCACAGTTAGTAGTGCGCAATATAAGTTGGGGATCCCTTGGTTGATTAATTTAAGATAGTCAGAAATCCCTAAATTCCTCCCTGCTTTCTGCTTATTATCTGTCTCTTTCCTGGAAAAGTTTACGGCAGGTAAATAATCTACTGCCCAAGGAATAACTTTCTCAACTCTCCTAGAATTACTTCAGGATACTTTGTGTTACAGTGCAGTGAGATCAACTGTGTCTATTCAGCAGACCGTATCCGTCTGCAATTTCCTCACTATCTCAATACACTATGGGCTCTATTTATCAACATTATTTTTACTAAAATAATGTGAAAAAGGGTGTTTTCACACCCTTTTCACATTATTTTAGTATCACCTATAGTTATTACAGGGCAATTGGAGTAGTATTCGTAAAATTCTATTCCAAGCCCTAAGTATCACTTATTTTTAGTAAAGCAGATCGCATTTCCCATAACTGTAATGGGAAAATACCGTGATAAGGCTCCGAAGGGGATTAGCAGGGACAGAGCTTTATCGCAAGCTCTGTCCCTGTAAGGGATTTGTAGTAAATCCCTGTGATATTGCCTGAATTCGCAATGCGAATTCACTCGGTAATATCACACTACAATCTGCATTACCAATGCGGATTGTAGTAAATAGAGCCCTATGTATTAGGGACCTTGTCGCTGAAACTCGGTAATTTCCAAATGTCAACTACTCAGTGGGCTAGACATCAATGATGGTTGGCAGCGTGACGCTATCTCATTTATGAGTCAGTCCTGTCTATCTCTTCTGTGGCTATTCTACAAGGGTGCTGTTTTCTACACTGATTATCCTGTTTGGCTTTTAGTTTTAGCAGATGTAAGTGGCTGGGGATCACTGTGTAATGCAGTTTACTGTCTCTACCTCACTGCACAGAGGTGATAAACTATAGGTCTGTGAGAGGTCTAAGATCCGCTTGTACTCACACTGCTATCGCTTCAGCCCCAGATGCCTCCTCCTAACTCTGACTGACTTGGGCCCTGCGTCACCAGGAACTGCCTCTCAACAGCCAGGCTGGCTTAACAACCTCCGTCCGGATCTCCGCCTCTGCCGCACCTCCCAGGACTCCTGTTGGACACTGACGGGAGTACCTGATCTCCTCCAGACAATCTCCTCCTCTTACTACCACTCCCTAGTTGGCTGCCGAAAGGTCTACAGGCCCTGCTGTCCAACGCGATGCACTGAAGCCTCCGTCTGCTCTCTCCAACTGCTGGTGACTGCCAGCAACTGCCCTATCAGTGCGTGCCTCCTCACTTCATCAATTCTAACGTCCTAGGGCAGTACCATACGTAGGTACTCAGGGGTGTTCCTTCTTACATTCTCTCTGCATTAATGACCTTCTTACCCCATAAATATTCTTTTACATACATCATGCTATATATATATATATATATATATATATATCAATAGGCTATATGTATATCAATATATTAAAACTAGGGATGAACCGAACCCACCCGAATTTTGGGGTTCCGGGGTGATCCGAGCCAAACTCGGATCTCCCTGCCTGCCCCAGATCCCTCACCCGAGGCAAAACCTTGTGATCCCGCTGTCGGGTTGCAAGGTTTTGTATTGAGCGGGCTTAACGCTGATTGGCTGAGAGAGCAGTCTGTCACGGCTCTCAGCCAATCAGCGTTAAGCACATTTAATATGCACACAGAAACAAAAGAAGATGGCGCCCGCCATCCCCCACTGCCTGACACCGCCGGCACCCCCACTGGCAGCATCCCCCCCTGCCGACACCACCGCTGCCAACACTGCCGGCATCCCGGCACTGCTGCCCCACGTATTGAGGACACCATCTGCGACTCCCGCCCTGCCAACACTCCCACACTGAGGACACCACCAGCACCCCTGCAGTGCCGACACTGTCAGCACACATGAACTGAGGACACCCCTGGCACCCCCGCTCTGCCGACACCGCCGGCACACTGAATTGTGCACACCCCTGCACTCCACTGAGGACACCACACGCACCCCTGCACTGCTGACACTGTCAGCACACATGCACTGAGGACACCGCTGGCACCCCCGCTCTGCTGACACCTCCAGCACCCTGCATTGAGAACACCCCTGCACTGCCAACACAGTCAGCAAACCTGCACTGAGGATACTGCTGGCACCCCCGTTCTGCCGACAGTGCCGGCACCCTGCATTGAGAACACCCTTGCACTGCCAACACAGTCAGCAAACCTGCACTGAGGACACCGCTGGCACCCCCACACTGCCGACATTGCTGGCACCCTTCACTGAGGACACTGCCAGCACAGCAGCACTGCTATTCCACGTACTGAGGACACCGTCAGCACTGCCGACACAGCCAGCAAACCTGTACTAAAGACCACTGGCACCCCCGCACTGCCGGCATTGCCAGTACCCTTCACTGAGGACACTGCCAGCAGCCCCGCACTACTGCCAAAAGTATTGAGGACTCCGTCATCGACCCCGCACTGCTGCTACTCCCACACCGAGGGCATCCCAGCACAGCCGACACTGTCAGCACTCCTGCACTGAGGACACCGCTGACACGCCCGCTCTGCCGAAACTGCCGGCACTATGCACTCAGGACACTGCCAGGGCCCCCACTCTGCCAACACCTCCACACTGCCAACACAGATGGCACTTCCGCATTGAGGACACCACTGGCACTCTTGCATTGAGGACACCGCCAGTACCCTGCACTGCCGACACTGCTGTCACTGTAAGTGCACTATTGATGTATCCAACCCACACTGTATAACACACTGTATCTGTGTTGGAAATTGGAAGCTGAACTGCCACATGTTAGTGCCACCCACTGTGTCGCTTAGCTTAGTCAGCCAGCTAGCTGGATGCAACCTTTTGGCCTTGACTAGATGAAAAAAATAATATTGTGAGGTGGTCAAAATTGATTGGAAATGACTGGAAATACCTGTTATTGAGGTTAGTAATACTGTAGGAACAAAAAAGGCCAATTTTATGTGAATTTAGCTGTTTTAATGATATTTTAAGAAAAAATCCAGATCCAAAACTGAAAAACAAAACACCACGGAAAAAAATCCAAAACCAGAACCAGATCTAAAACCAGGATAGATCCAGATCCAGAACCAAAACCAAAATACGGGGGTCGGTGCACATCTCTAATTAAAACCCAGTTCTAATACACAGTTCCTCTATAATGAATATAATTTGCTTCTGGTATATTACATATACACACTTACCAAATGTCTGCCTGATGTTCCGGGCTTGAAGGCTGAACTGGGCAGGCATTTAAATTTGCCCGCCCAGTTGAGCTGTCAATCACCACTAGGTCCCTGCAGCATGAGTACGGGCGATCGGCGGGTCTTCTGCCGTTGTGCACAGCAGATTGGATATGGATATAATTATCAATCCATGAACCAAAACCCCATTATTTATGTATTATTGTGAGTGATTTAAAAATGGTGATTGCTGAGTTTTCTGTTTTTATTTAGTTACGCAATGTGGTCATAAGCCACTTTGCACCCCAGGCCTGGAAATGGCGAGTGCAGGTCTGCACCACAAATCTGGGGGTGGCGAGTGCAGTGGATTTTTTACTTTATTTGGTTAATTTATAATTAACTTTTTTTGTGATCATAGCTTTCTCATACACCCCTGTGCATGATCATTTATATTAACCTGTCCCAGCTGCCTCTTTGGTAGCATGATTAGAAGCTATGTTTGGTGACTGCCTTGCCTTGAAAAGCCATAAGCTAGTTGGCAGTTGAGCTTTAAACCAGTTAACATGTTTTAAGTTTAAACTCTGTGATAGCAGCTACCAGGTTTGCATAAGTATGACGGATAGTGTAGGACCTGCAGAGAAATGGGGTCCCGTGATGTGGGCTGCAGGCTTAAATGCATTGATCAATCCATGAACCAAAACCCCATTATTTATGTATTATTGTGATGTATTGAGTGATTTAAAAATGGTGAGTGCTGAGTTTTCTGTTTTTATTCATTTAAGCAATGTGGTCACAAGGCACTTTGCACCCCAGACCTGGGAATGGCGAGTGCAGGTCTGCACCCCAAATCTGGGAGTGGTGAGTGCAGTGGATTTCTGACTTTATCAATGCACTATAAATATAATGGATGGAATGGGCGATATCTATCAGTGTGTACGCAGCTTCAGTCTAATGGTGCATACACACCGTCAGATTTGTTGTCAGATATGAACGATAAAGCTGGCCACACACTTGACCAACTTTCATCCAGCCATCCAACTAGTTGATTGGTTGGAATGAATATCTGGTAACGTATGGGAGTAATTGATGATCAGCAATTTGCTCCTAAATGTCAGAAAACAGATGAAAATGGTCGTCAGACAAGTTTGTTAAATGTTTGATCTAAACAATTTGTTCAAACAACAGTTTTTGTCCATTTTCCGGCTTTTGGGAGCAAATTGCTGATTGTCATTTGCTTTCATACCTTACCAGATTTTCATTCCAACCAATCAATTAGTTGGCTGTAAATTGGTCTAGTGTGTGGCCAGCTTAACTATTTAAAAAATCGTTCATATCTGAAAGAAAATGTGACATGTGAGCCTGCAACGATGAACGATGCGCTTTCCCGCTTGTCAGATAACGATATCTGACATCGTCTGTGTTTGAAGTCAGATTTTGACGATTTCATTCATTTTAATACTGTCTGAAATTGTTCAAATCATTGGTAAAATTGTTCAATCGTTCATTTGACAGATCTGACCGTGTATATGCACCATTATTAATTAATAAATGGTGAGCTATTTCTGATATGTTTGCAGTGCTTATTTATACAGGATTACAGGAATTGGAGCTACATGCTGCAGTCTGACAGGGCTGTAAAGAGATTCTTATCTTTTATTACAGTAAACAGTCAAGAAACTAATGCATAATTTCCATACAAACTCTACTCTTGGCATGTCTGATTAGAAAGAAAACAGTACTTGCAATCAGTGATTCCACCTGTCTGGTTTTCAGTCAGACATTCTGGGTTTGAGAGGTATTATCCAGTTCCCTACTAATACCCCTTTTCCACCTAAATTCCGGGTGTGACCCGGAGTTGGAACAAAGTTCCTATCCGGATCAGACCTGGAATTTTGCCGGTGCCGACTCGGGATATTCCCGAGTCGGTGCCGCTCACACCGGAGTCGGGTCTGAATAGACCCAGCTTTCCCGGCGTGAAAGTGGTCACTTGGAGATTACATCATCTCCAAGCGCCACTGAAGCCGGACCAATCGGCCGGCTAGCAGCGCACTCCAGGTCATCGTGACCCGGAGTGCGCTGTACTCACAGCAGAGTTTCACGGGCTACGCCATGTTAAACCCTGCTAGTTACCTGGGTTGGATTGTCGAGTCACTCGACCCGGCGATCCAAACCTCACCCCTTTTATACCAGGGAGCTGCCCGGGTTAACCCTTCAAAAACCCGGGTTTTAGCTCCGGTGTAAAAGGGGTATTACTGTATGAATTCCTTACCCACTAACATGACCCGTTCCACCAGGTAAAAAATGCTCTGCTCCTGAACTTCCCACCTAATGTATGATTGCAGACACCTGTGCTGAACTAGTTAATTGATGAGACAGGTGTTTCCAAACAGGTGGCTGCAATCATAAATTAGGATGCCGAGTATTTTGTACCTGGTGGAACGGGTCATGTTGGAGGGTCTGGAGGTCCAGTGGCATAGGGAACTGCACACAGACCTGCTAACTTAAGCTGGCCACACATCTAAAGATTATCTGTCCAACCAGCCAACTAGTTGATTGGTTGGAATGAAAATCTGGTAAGGTATACAATCAGCAATTTGCTCCCAAATGCTGGAAAATGGACCAAAACTGTTGTTTGAACAAATAGTTTAGATCAAACATTTAACAAACTTGTCTGACGACCATTTTCATCTTTTTTTCTGGCATTTAGGAGCAAATTGCTGATCATCAGTTACTCCAATACGTTACCAGATTTTCATTCCAACCAATCAACAAGTTGGCTGGTTGGATGTTAGTTGATCTAGTGTGTGGCCAGATTTATACCCCTTTTCCACTGACCTCAAAATCCCAGGTTATTGCAGCTGAATGCGCATCAACTCTGGATTTTTGTCAGTGGTCCAGTCACCTGGGAAGCCAACGCTGATAGCGAGCAGGGGTTATCCCCGGGAAGGTTCCGGGTAAAGCTCAGTGCAAACGGATAACCCGGATCATCCGACCTGGGACCCATTTACAGCATGGAGGAGCCGCATTCCTGCACAAGGAGATGATGTCATCTCCAACCGCTGGCACTGTCGCAGTGGAAAAGGAGTCTGTCCTGGGTCAGACTTGCTTCTGTATAGTCAGACACTGCTTGCAGAGCTGAGGGCGGGGCCACACTATGTGCAGTAAACTGCGCATAAAGAGAGCTAATAGAGGCATGCCTCTGAGTATGGGGGAGCGTGCTTTGAGCACTCATGGACACCTTGGATGTGTCATGTGACCTGGAAGTGCACTGCCGTGTTTAGAGATTGGAGCTCAGTCAGCAGCAGCAAGAGAAGACACAGTGATGCAGATATGGAAATCAGTAGACACTGAATCTTAGTGTAGTGAGGAGAGAATTATAGCAGTGGGTGAGACAGGCTCCCATTTTGTGCAGAGTACCACTAAGAAATGTATTTTACTTGCACCGCTGATGGGTGCAAGTAAAATATGCCATTCCTGATGGCGCAAATGATACTATTCCTGATGGCGCACATGATGCCATTCCTGATGGCGTACATGATGCTGTTCCTGATGGCGCACATGATGCCGTTCCTGATGGCACACATGATGCAGTTCCTGATGGCACACATGATGCTGTTCCTGATTATGGTGTTCCTGATGGCGCACATGATGCTATTCCTGATAGTGCACATGATGCCGTTCCTGATGGCGCACATGATGCCGTTCCTGATGGTGCACATGATGCTGTTCCTGATGGCGCACATAATGCTGTTCCTGGTGGCGCACATGATGCTGTTCCTGATGGCGCACATGATGCCATTCCTGACCAGAATCAAGTTTTATTGGCCAAGTATACAAACATATACAGTACAAGGATTTTTTTCTGGTTAGCCCCATCTCCCATAAAACATAAAAACAACTATACACTTACATAACATTAAAGACAACAATGATACAGTAAGTACAACTCCTCTATAAATATAAATGTTAAAAAATGAATTCACGATGATGCACATAATGCCATTCCTGATGGCGCACATGTGTGCCGTCGCAGGGCTCAGCACACAGTTACATGTTGCAGGGTTCAGCACACAGTTACATGTTGCAGGGCTCAGCACACAGTTACACGTTGCAGGGCTCAGCACAGTTACATGTTGCAGGGCTCAGCACACAGTTACACGTTGCAGGGCTCAGCACAGTTACATGTTGCAGGGCTCAGCACACAGTTACATGTTGCAGGGCTCAGCACACAGTTACATGTTACAGGGCTTAGCACACAGTTACAGCTTGCACATACTTGCCAACTCTCCCTGATTGTCATGGAGACTCTCTGAAATAGTAGCAATCTTCCTGACTCCCTGAAGAGTCTAGAAATCTCCCTGATTGCACTTTATCCCCATTATGAAGCTGTTATATTACAAAAAAAGAGAGATATATACATTCAAATGGGTTCATTAGTATAATTTCCCTTGGTTATTATAAGGCACAATGGGGGAGATGTATGAAGCCCAGAAGCGGTATCAGCGCACGTTATGTGCGCTGATACCGCTTCTCCCCGATGTATGATCGGAGGTCTGGGCGGTAAATGCGCCCCTGTCATTATCGGCGCTGCTATCTACAAGATTGCAGCGCCGAGCAGCAGGGCCATGTACGAATGGTCATACCGCATGACCATTCGGCCGGCTGTAGCTGTCGTTATCGACAGCTACAGCCTGGCGCTAGCCTATCCCCACAGCAGGGACAGCGCTGTCCCTGCTGTGGTGGCTGCCGGCTCCAGGCTGCGCGTGGGGATCTTGCGATACTTGCGAGATCCCGCACATGCTCAATGGAGCCGGCCGGGCCTGACACACATCGCATCAGCACTAGGCTGATGCGATGTGGTCTGCAGCGGGTAGCGCCGGAGGGGGGAGTTAACGCTCCCCCTCTCCGGCCGATGAGATGTTCACACATCTCACCGGTAGTGCTTCCTGCTTCGCCTCGGTAAAGAGACGAAGCAGGAAGCGTTATAGCGGCACTTAACGTGCCACTATAATACATCTACCCCAATGATCCCTATATGGCTACATATATTTTCTAAAAATTATCAGCGTGTTTCATCAATAAAGGTACAACCACACGTAATGATTTTGTAACCAACGATTATCTGTCAGATTTTCCCTTGAAAAGTGAACACATTTTTGAAGTGTAATGAACGATTTTTACAACAATGTACGAAAAATGTTCCTTCATTTAATGAAAATCCTTATGTTGGACAGTGTGAAATGAACCACAAACTACAAACAGGAGTGTGCTTGAACAATATTCGTTCATTGTTATAACTCAGAAACTGAAAGATTTTTTGAACAATTGAATGATAACGACGTCGTTAGAGTTAAATCGTTCAAAAAATCATTACTTGTGTATGCACCTTAAGTCTTACTAACTACTTTGGGGCTCATTTACAACATAATTTTAGAGACGTCATAAACTACATACCTAATTTATCATATGTAAGCATTATGGGATCTAATGTAAGATAACAGGACAGTAAAGAAAGCTGTTAGTGGCCATAAGAAAAGTATTGGTGGCAGTTTAATGGTGCCAAATGGTAGATTTTTGCTACTTTTATAAATGATGGATAACTGATAACCAGCACCTGTATCTCAGCAAATTAAAATTTAGATTCTAAATTCATAATCTAGATTATGATTTTTTTTTGTTATGGTGGGTGAGGGGGGTGCAGAGCCAGGATGGTCGGTAAGTGACAGTTGGAAAGTCCTCTCACAGCTGGGAAGGGGCTCCAGCACTCAGTGGCATAGCGTGGATGGAAAATGTGGAGCTCATGCTCCAGCCGTTGACATTGGCAGGGAGAGTTGGCCAGGGAGGATAGTGGCGCACACAGAAACCCCCCTAATGTACCACAATTGAAGCTCTGCCCCTTAGAATGCTGTGAATTGTGGATGTATAGAGAGGGAATGGGGCCAAAATGATATTTATTTAAATATGTAATTTTGGCTCTGTCTTTACCCATACACCCACAAATCACGGCTTTATGCTAAGAGGGGGCGGAGGCTCAATGAATGCTCAGCCCCTGCATTTCTAAGAGAAATGCCACAGGTGCACTAGAGGTACCAGCAGACCCTTCTCCAAGTACCAGCATGCGGGGAAGGCTTGATGGAACCTGGAGTTCTACTGTTAAAACAATGTTATCGCTTCTATTTTTACACCACACTTTACATATCAACCCGGCACCCAACACCCATGGGTGCTGAGGATAGCCCCGGGCTAAGGGCCAGGCCTAGGGTGCCCTGGAGATGGGGACCTCTTTATTGGGGGGTCCCCACCTCTCCAGGGATCCTTGGCCTGGGCTGACTAGCGCTCAGGCGTAATGCTTTCAGTCAATCAAATTTTAGTAAATGTGGGATTTGGTGAGGGATTTTGTACATTCGATTTGATATGATTTGAGGTGAGCATCAAATCGAATATAAAGTCGAACTTTGATAAATATACCCCTAAGTGTGCGAGCTGCTGGTAGGTGTAAGATGCCGTGTGACAGCCAGTTGAGGGATACTGATTAGAACCTGTACTCACAATGGTGCAATATGTTCGTAAGAATACTGTTAGTACAGCCTGACCATAAATAATAGCCGTACTAAAAAATTGGAAAGTCTCTGCTCATCAAATACTGTAATCATACACAGAGACCATTTTCCATGCATCCAATCCAGCATCGACCATTTGCTCACAAACACTGAAAAACAGACAAAAATGGTCATCCAGACAAATTGGTTAAATCAAATTCATTTAACCAATTTGACTAATCATTTTTGCCCATTTTCCAGTGTTTTATAATATATTGTCGATTGTCATTGGCTCCCATACATTACCAGATTTGCATTCCAAACAGCCAGATTCCACAAATATCTGACAGATAATTGTATAGTGTATGCCCAGCATAAGTCTCAGTCTCAGGAGAGGAAGCGAGTCCAATGTTAATGAAATGAAATGGAGTCTCACAAAAAGTGTTCCAGGGAAGACCTACATATTTGATCTAAAGACTTCCTATGGGGATGGGACAGTTGCCTTATGTGTCCCTTTTTATAGATAGTGGGAGCCACAAAATTCCATCTCAAGAACAATGTTAATTTTCACCTGGATCAACAATGAATAAAACCCAGAAATGACCTCCCTTCCAGCATTGCTGTGTACACCAAGTAAGAGGTCACTTCTATCTATCCATCTGCATGGTACTACAGTGTCATTTGAGACTGTTTGCTAATAAGCAAAAAAGCCAGCACCAATTTTATGAAGATCCTCATGGACCTGTTTGAAGTTTGAGGCACAAAGAACAAGATAAGATCAGACTCCAATCACTTGATGTTGCACCGTTATGTTGCCAGATAAGCAGTTAAGCACAGTTATTACGCAGAATATTTGTACTCATTATAGGTATTATCTTATGCTTAATTGAATTGCACTATGTTTGGTGTCTCATATTTTTCATAATCAGTTTACCAGCTATGGAGTAAATGCAGATTCCCACTGAAACACATCAGTACCTGTATCAACTGCAAGTCCATAAGGTCTGGTGCAAATGCACTAATGATTGTGATGTTCATCAGCACTGGCTGATTGTGAATTCACCTCTGAAGTTGATAGGTGCTTTTTTCAATGATCGTTCATATATTATATGATTTTTGCTGCTTTCATTGCTATGCTGTTTTTACATACATCTTTCTAGATCTTTATTTTTGTCAGCATACATAGCCAACTCAACATCAGCCCTAGCGTGAGCAGCAAACAAGTAAAATTCCAAACACAACAGATACCCACTGGAATGGACCATATAAGTTAGGTAAGACAGCTGCTTATTAGGGATAGGGTTTTGCAAAGTGGTGCGGTAGATGTTTAGCAGCGAGAGAGGAAGATAAGTGTAGTTGCTGTAAGAAACTAGCTACTTAAAAGAATTACTGCTTTATTTCATGGAGAATAATCTTGGGTAATTTCAACTCCAGCCAGCAGAGGTCACTATTGTACCTAAATCTTGTTATTGAATATGCTCTTAAACCTGTAATAGTAAAGGTGCCCACACACATACCGATCTGCCCACGATCAGCCGATGTGTACGATTTCCCTTGAAACTCTCCCCGGCAGCTCAGCACACGATTTGGTGTCCAATCTTCAAACGATCTCTCCTGCAGTCAGACTTTTTACAGTGCATCACCTCCTAGATTGTCAAATCTGCCCTACTGCACGGCAGATCTGAAGATGCGATGTGCGACCAGTGGGGACGCGTATCGCATTGTGATCGGATTCGGCCAGATCGTGTAAAATATCGCTAGTTATATCGTTAGTAGTGTCTTAGAAGAATCTGTCATGAGTCCTGTTTACTGTTTTGGCTATAAAAAGTCAACCCCCTACTAAAGCTTTTGTTTGAGTATTTTCTTAGCAGGAGCTGTGCAATCTGAACCTTCTCCTGTTAGATTATCTTCTCTGTGCTTTTGTAATTTCCTGCCTTACTATAGAATACTCATATGTGTGCAAACCCACTTTATGTCCCAATATCTACTGATATATATTCAGAGCACTCTTGAATAGCTATTTCCAATTAGCTCTCTTGGCAGTTGGACTTCAGCTGACGCAGGAGTACTGTGACAATCAGGCTTTACGATCAATTCAAAGACCAAGTATTAATCAGTGTTCAGAAATCATTGCAGAATAGAGCTGCCAAAAATGAAGTTGTAGCTCATGCCTCCCAATTACAAGTGTATTTACACAAAGTTTAGGCAATTGTGACAGAATAATCCAGAACTGATAACTAAAATCATGACTGGTGATGAAGCTGCATCACTGCTCAATACACTGCTGAAACACGTGTTGCATTATGTAAGGCTATTCAGCCATTAGAGTTGATTTATGGTGATTTGTGTGTGCCAATGAGAAAAGAAGCCCCATCTGGCAATAAGGGGTATATTTACTAAGTGCTGGTTTTTAGAAGTGGAGATGTTGTCCATAGCAACCAATCAGATTCTAGCTATTATCTTCTAGAAAGGGCTAGTCCATATGTTCCCAAATGTCTTCCTCAAAGCTCCCCAACAGTTCAGGTTTTACAGATATCCATGGTTGAGCACAGGTGACTTAATTCACCTGTGTTCAACAGTGAGGTAATACCCCTTTTACATCGGAGCTAAAACCCAGGTTTTTGAAGGGTTAACCTGGGCAGCTCCCTGGTGTAAAAGGGGAGAGAGTTGGATCGCCGGGTCGAGTGACCCGGCAATCCAACCCAGGTAACTAGCAGGGTTTAACACGGGCGTAGCCCGTGAAACCCTGCTGTGAGAACAGCGCACTCCGGGTCATGATCACCTGGAGTGCGCTGCTAGCCGGCTGATTGGTCCGGCTTTTAGTGGCGCTTGGAGATGACGTCATCTCCAAGCGACCACTTTCACTCCGCAAAAGCCGGGTCTATGCAGACCCGACTGTGATGTGAGCGGCGCTGACTCTGGAATATCACGAGTCGGCGCCGGCAAAATTCCGGGTCTGATCCGGATAGGAACTTTGTTCCAACTCCGGGTCAGACCCGGAATTTAGGTGGAAAAGGGGTATTAATGGCTCGGGAGGCACTCGCTAGTGTCAAAGCCAGATTTACACATACTTATATGAACTGAAGGTGCAGCAGTATATAGTGCTGGAAATTTGGTGTGTCTGGTATACCCCTTTTACACCGGAGCTAAAACCTGGGTTTTTGAAGGGTTAACCCGGGCAGCTCCCTGGTGTAAAAGGGGAGAGGGTTGGATCGCCGGGTCGAGTGACCCGGCAATCCAACCCAGGTAACTAGCAGGGTTTAACACGGGCGTAGCCCGTGAAACCCTGCTATGGGAACAGCGCACTCCGGGTCACGAAGACCAGGAGTGCGCTGCTAGCCGGCCGATTGGCCCGGCTTCAGTGGTGCTTGGAGATGACGTCATCTCCAAGCGTCCACTTTCACTCCGCAAAAGCCGGGTCTATGCAGACCCGACTGCGGTGTAAGCGGCGCTGACTCAGGAATATCCCGAGTCAGCGCCGGCCAAATTCCGGGTCTGATCCGGATAGGAACTTTGTTCCAACTCCGGGTCAGACCCGGAATTTAGGTGTAAAAGGGGTATTAGGTGGGATGTGCAAAAATTGTAGGCAGGGGAGTCAGTGCCTCACCTGCCATACACTTTTTACTACAGAGTTTTGACTATAAAAATTATTTAGAATACAAAGAAGATATATATAATATTTTCTTTATATTTTTCCTATAATTTTTATAGTAAAAACTGTGAAGTATACCTAATTGAGCATACACACAGTCAGATTTGTCAGATCTGTCAGATGAACGATTTGAATGATTTTACCAAATATTTGATCGATTTTTGACTGCAATAAAATTAATGGAATCATCCAAGTCTGACTGCAAACACATCAGATGTCAGATATCATTATTTGACCATCGGTAATGAGCATCGTTCAAATCGTTCATCTGACAGATCTGACAGATATGTCAGATTTTCCTTCAGATATGAATGATTGAACTATTTTTTTAATCGTTATCATTCAGATCTGAAGAAAAATCTGACCGTGTATATGCTCCATAAGTATGACAGGAAAGGTTCTGCCTCACCTGCCTTACATCACCACACATCACTGACTTAATTAGTACCCCCTGTCAATTTGATTTAACACCTGTGCTTAACCATGGAAATCTCTAAAATCTGAACTGTTGGAGAGCCTTGAGGACTGCGTTTGTGAATCTATGGGCTAGACCAGTGGTTCTCAAACTCAATCCTCAGGACCCCACACAGGTCACATTTGGCAGGTAAACTAGCAGGTGCACAGGTGTATTCATTGCTCACTGACACATTTTAAAAGTTCCACAGATGGAGCTAATTATTTCACCTGTGATTCTGAGAGGAGACCTGGAACACTTGCACTGTTTGGGGTCCTGAGGAGCAAGTTTGAGAACCTATTGGCTAGACCAGTGGTTCTCAAACTCGGTCCTCAGGACCCCACACAGTTCACGTTTTGCAGGTCATGCAGCAGGTGCACAGGTGTAATCATTACTCAAACATATTTTAAAAGGTCCACAGGTGGAGCTAATTATTTCACTTGATTCAGTGTGGAGAAATGGAAAACATGCACTGTTTGGGGTCCTGAGGACCGAGTTTGAGAACCAGTGGGCTAGACAAATGTTAAGTAGAATCTGATTGGTTGCTATGGGCAACATCTCCATTTCTAAAAACCTGCACTTTAGTAAATATACCCCTAAAAGTGTGTATCCACTAGGTGATATTAATGGACGACTGAACGATAACGACATCGTTACTGTTCAGTCATTCATTAATCATGCAGTGCTCGTCCATGAAAATGTCGTAAACGACCAGCGAGGCGCGCTCCTGCTGGTCGTTTTCGACATCGCTCAGCGGCCAAACATGACGGGCTACCTGACGATATCATCAGGTTGACCATGTTCATGGATGAGGGAGGGTGCCTGCACTGAACGATATGTCGTTCAGTGTGGGTACTGCACAGTTTAATGAATGATTGAACGATAACGATATTGTTATCGTTCAGTCCTTTATTGTTTGGTAGTGGATACCCACCTTAAGGGGTCTATTTACTAAGCAGTGTTAGGAGACAGAGTGAAAAGTGATAAGGTGCCAGCCAATCAGCTCCCAGCTGTCATTTTTCAAACACAGCCTGTGAGATGACAGTTGGGAGCTGATTGGCTGGCACCTTATCACCTTCTTATCATTTTTCACTCTGTCTCCTAACACTGCTTAGTAAATAGATCCCTAAATGTTTTATGACTTTCGCAGATGACTACTCCACATAGCTGAAAATGGGTTTCATGAAACACAAAACTGACACACTAGAAAAACTCAGGCAGTGTACATCAGTACAAACTTGCCTACTTTTGAAAAAGCATTTCAGGGAGATTGTGAAAGCAGCACCTATGAGCGCGTGTTACAGTGGGCGTGTACTGATAAATCTGAGAGGCGTGTCCTAAACCTGACTTACATCCAAATGTAAACCAGCCCAAAAGCAGTTAGTAAGATCTGTTTGTTGATGAAAACACACTAATACTTTTCAGAAATTCATAGGGATCATTGTGCCTTATAATAACCAATGCAAGGAAATGACACTAATGATCCCATTTGAATGTATATACCGTATCTCTGCTTTTTAATATAACAGCTTCATAATGGGGGTAAGGATGAAATGAGGGAGATTGCTAGACTCTTCAGGTAGACAGGGAGATTGCTACTATTTCAGAGAGTCTCCCTGACAATGAGGGAGAGTTGGCAAGTATGCATCAGCAAGATGAGGATAATTCCTGCACAAGCCTGTAATGCTACTAACTGATAATGGAGGAGAGTATATTAGCAAACAAGCTCAAGCTTATTTTAAAGAGAAGGGTACTGATCATAGTAAATCCACTTTACCAATAACACAGTGGTTGTTTGCACTTACCCTTACCAGTGGAAATCAGGCCCTGATTCAGAGCCGGTCGCTCTGACAGAGCGCTCGCTCTGAATCAGGGCCGGTCTTTTTTTTTTTTTTTAGAACGGCCTCCTGGCCGCTCGAATAGCTGTGGGTGACAACCCACAGCTAGAGCGAGCGGCCATGATGATGGTCGCGATATTCAAGACCATCACGACCATTGGGCTTGCGACGAGACCCTTGTGGTAGGGTCTCGTTGCCGCAAGCCCCAGACAGATTTCGGCTCTTGTGACGTCAGTGGGGCCGGCCCCAGACGGTAGGCGTTCTCATGGGAACGCCTCTGTCTGGACAGCCACCCCCCCGGGCCGCCCACCAAAGGGGGCGTGCTGTCACTCAACATTGACAGCACGCCCCCTTTGGTATGAGACCCGTAGCGGCGGAGTGCCCTACGCTGTCCGGGTCTCGCGCATGCGCACGACGGAGCCGGCTCCGTCTTGCGCATGCGCCCTGGGCCACCATCGACCTAGTTGTGAGCGCTCAGCACTTGCGACCGGGTCTGAATCAGGCCCTCTGTGTTGTATTTGCTGACTTTTAACTGCCGGCGGAGGTGGGAATGGAGCATCAAAGCTGGGTGTGTCATCGTAGCCCGGCCCACCTGCTTTGCAATGCCTCGATCACCGGCATTGTAAACCAATGGGCGGAGCCACGATGATGAGATTTAACAAAGCTTACATCATCGGCCGTGTGTGTTTCCCACTTCATCCGGATGACTTGCTCACATTTCCAGCCTTCTGCCCATTCCGGGAGAGTAGGCAAATATGATCTGTTTACAATATAAATATGTTATTGATTTATATTTTGGATAATACATTTAAGCTTGCAATCTCAATGGTCCTTACATTTGCATTCACTAGAGAAGGGAATCAGGATACCAATAACCAAATGCCACCACGGAACCAATACCCCCAATCATGGGTGACCGTTATCTTCGCCCTCTTGGTGAGTGATCATCACCAGCCATCAGAGACGTGCGGTGAAGACAATAGCTGGGGAGGCACTGGCTAGTATCAGAGCGATGTCGTGCTGGGTACACATTGTGTAGTGTGTACCCAGCTTTACACAGAAGGTGCCAGACCCTGCATAGTGATGAGGTGCCAGCTACTGGTGTCTTCAGGGAAACTCCCTATCCTGTTGCACAGTGGTTTACAAGTCCCCATACAGTGTCCTGTATCCAAAGCAGACCCTCCTCTCCCTTTTTCTCCTTTGTATAATTCTTCTGTATGCATATTCCAATTTTCTTCCTTCCTCAGTGCTGCTGCTGAGCTCCTTAAGGTTAGGTCTCTGATGACTAAGTACTTCCTGGACTAGTCAGCTGATCATCAGAGGTGTCCATCAGAGCTCAAGGCACGCCTCCATTAGCTCTTTTCTCTGTGGTTTATTGGCTGCTTCATTGCCCATCCCCCAGCTCCAGGCATTGTCTGAGCGATCAGAGGTGAGGCTGAGCTCTTACTGCCTCATCTCTCATCTCTCCCTGTATTTCCAGGGATTGCTGCAATTTTGGTGAGTTTGCCTTTAAAAACGATCAAAATAATACAAAGAAGATATTTATAAGTTATAAATATCTTCTTTGTATTATTCTAATAATAGTAAAAACTCTGCAGTCTGACAGGGAGTATGACTCGCTCTGCCTCCCCGGCCTACCCTGACTGCATGCCTCTGCCAGCTCTAGGGCCTAAGTCATCCCGTCCCACCACTTGAGCTTTCATGTAGTGGAAGTGAGATGAATTCTACTTGAGTGTGCAGCAGGAAGCATAGGTACCCAGGGGAAAGGGGAAGGGATGGACAAAACAAACACAGACATGTGCTCAATGAAGAACTACTTGTCAGCTTCAGGCCCAGCGACAGGAGGGTCCAAGGGGGACACTTGTACTTTGCCGTGAGATTCCAAGGGGCTCTGGCATCTCAGGATTCTCGGGAGCCCAGTTCATGTGTCCCCCTTGCCTCTGCTGCTGATGTATTCTGTAGGGCACAGGCAGAGAGAGGGAGGCCAGCAGCTCGCCACACCGCTCATGACACCAGGAAAAAGGAACATCATGCAACAGGTAAGTGTTGGCTGGGCTGGAGAGACATGGGTCAGACTGTGATTTTGGGGGCTGGAGATGAAGTGGCAGAGTTGGGATGAATCTGAAGACACAGAGCTGGGGAAACACAGGGTATTAGGCTGGGGTGAAGCTGTGAGGCAAAGGGGCTGGAGTGAAGCTTTGAGACACAGGGGCTGGGGTGAGGCTGAGAGACTCAGGGGCTGGGGTGAGGCTGAGAGACTCAGGGGCTGGGGTGAGGCTGAGAGACTCAGGGGCTGGGGTGAGGCTGAGAGACAGTGGAGCAGACAAATCTGAGAGACATAGTGGAGAAGATGAGGCTGGAGTCACAGTGTTGGGGATGAAGCAGAGGGTCACAGGGTAGGTGGATGAAGCTGAGAGACAGGGTTAAGTGAATAATGCTGAGAGAGGGGTGGTGAATGAAGCTGAGAGATGGGTGGTGAACAAAGCTGAGAGACACGGGTGGGTGGATAATGATACTGAGAGACATATGGGAGATAAAAGGATTGCTGTAGTTGGAGAGACAAGAGAATGATGCTGGAGAAACATATGGGGGTGAGACTGGAGACAAAGAGATTGTGCTGGCATGACACAGGCAAGGTTAAGTCTGGAGAGACAAGAATTGAGGCTAATGCAACACAGGCAAGGATGAGCTGGAGAGATACAGGGGATTTAGGCTGGGAGACACAGCTAGGGATGAGGCTGGAAAGATATGGGGGATGAGTTAATGGCTGACTTGCATGTACCTACTGGGAGGGGATAGGGGACCCCAAAAACATGAGTGTGCCGGCCCCCAAGAGTTCTGTTGCCGTGCCTTGTCAGCTTACTGGATGTTTTATATAGAAAATGGGCCTCAGACTGCACACGCTGAACACACACATATATATATATATATATATAGAAGGTGGTTTTCGGATCGCGCACAGTGTACTGTCCTGAATATGTCTGATGGTGCAAGTGTCATACGTATAGATGATCAGCAGTCCCTTCCGTGTGTCTGTATGGCAATCAGACGAATAGTAATCTAACCTTGGCCAAGATTATGCCAAAAACCTCTATTTACTGCAAAAAAAAATTTATTTATATATAATCAGTTAATTTGGAGTTGTGCACTTGTATTTTTTTTTGTGCATATAGCAATTGTCTCCACAGGTAGCACCTCCAATTACAAATATTATGGAAAATGGGGTGGAAAGGACAAGCGCCAAATAGTGTGATAAATTAAAAATAAATGTGCCTGTGCTCAAATAATAATGTGCGTACCAAAAGAAAATTCTTTAAGGCTTATCTGAAAATCCTGAAGCAGATCAACCAAAGCAATCCAGGGGTACCCACGCCCCGAAAATAAACCAAAGCTGCACTACACAGTCTAAATATTTGCAGGACTTACCTATATTGTGCCTCTGACTGATGTGCACATTACAATGCCAGACTCCATGCTCTAAACCAATGTAGTAGAGGTGCTAGTCTGAGTGGAAAGTGTCTCAAGCTTTCAGGTGTGCAAAGCAATGCACTGATTGGATTTATATAGAAAATGGGCATCAGACTGCACACCATGAACATATATATATGTAATTGGAGGTGCTACCTGTGGAGACAATTGCTATATACACAAAAAGAAATAGAAGTGCACAACGCCAAACAAAGCTTACTGGATGCTCTCTGATCAGCTGCACCTAGAAGTATATCCCTCCCACACACTTTTTATACTAAATTCTTAATGTACCACCTCTCTAAGACAAAACTGGATGGCTTACTCAAAATACAGGCCCTAGCTAACACTGGCCTAGTGAACACAACTGAATGGTTACTGAAATACAACTGAACAACTCATTGCAGTGTGATGCGCTAGCCCCTAAGATCTAATAGATGTTACACAGCAAGACTTGTTTTCAAGTGTGGCATTACACTTATACAACCCCTACATGCCTTGACTAGACCATCCGTCTCCACCTGGTTTAGATTTCAGCTTCCCTATCCATACTTTCTTTTAGGAAGATGCAGGGATGCCTGGGACAGACAAACCCTACACAAAGGGGTGTGATTTTTACTGCAGGACACTTCATACATCTCCCTCCATGTTCAACCACGTAAGGGGTATGCAGTGGTGCCAAATGACCACATACAGGACCCTGACCAACCTGTTACAATGAACGTAGGGAAGATGCTATCTGTCTTATGCAAGTGCGGGATAGAGTGGTCAACACCTGCATGCCATGGATGATGCTACAAATGTGGTGGTCAGACAACCTCTGCCCAACTTATTCTTGAGTTAACCCCTGTTTTATGGGCCTACTGCCCTTAGTTGTTTAGACTTGTTTCACCTTGTTTGGGCCTATTACACTTTTGAACCACAGGCCCAATGCCAACCTACTGCAGCATACCTGGATAAATATATTGGCCTAATGCCTTTTGAGACTTTGGCCTAGTGCCTGTTACTGCAGCACAACCAATCTGTGTATCTATATTGAGCTTACTGCCCTTTAAAGTCTTGGGCCTAATGCTCGCCTACTCTGGTGGTGAGTCCCTAATGAGGCTGGGAACTGTAGGTGCTCAACTGCAGCATGGACCTAGCGCTAGACAAAGCAAATACAATTAATGGAAATATTTAGTCTTGCCAGCTCTTGGGCCTTCAACTGAATCAAACTGAACTCAGCCAGGAATTCTTCTTCTGAAAGCACCTTCCAGATTGTATTCACCTGAGGTGAGCACCTTCCCACTGCTTCAGGGCAGTTGACTGTACTGCTGGTCTTCACCTGGCCTGATTAAGTTCTTTTACATAGGCCACTGCTCTTCCAGGGCTTCAGACATCTTCCCTGAAGCGTTGGCTCTTCTGTCTTCACCTGAGTAGCAGTGACCTGTCTGATATCTTTTGCATAGGCCTCCGTTAACCCAGGTCTTCCGTCATCTTTTGTGCATTTTCCATCGTATTCTGCTGTGTCTTCCGTGTCTTTTCTGGTGTCTTCTCCAGGCTCTGCAATTTTCGGAAGCTCTTCACTGCTCCTTCTCCACCGACGAACTGCCCTGCATTGGCTAACGAACGCTTGCTTGCTTATTGTGCCATTTTAAAATGTGCTGCTGAAGTTTGCGGGGCCTGAATTAAGACCCATCGTGTGCTTGTTGGGCGGTGATGGTAAATCATAACTGCTGAACACGCGGCCTCTAGCCCAGATGTCTCCCTGATTTTGGTGTGCGCACACTGGTGCAAAGATAAGGAGAGTTCCTGTGGAACAAAGTCAGGAGCAGGAGTATGGGGTCTAGTTACTAAGCAGTGTTAGGAGACAGAGTGAAAAGTGATAAGGTGCCAGCCAATCAGCTCCCTATATATATATATATATATATATATATATATATATAGCAGTGAGTACGGCTGCACATTCACTTTCTACAAATAAACTGCAGAGCTTGGTTAAGCTACTTGAGCGTTCATTGCCTTCACAATTAACCGCTAATGTGTATGGTATTCTGCTTATCCTCAAGACTGCGCACCCATTCTCAACATACTATTGGCTACAATGGCACTAGCTACTGGAGTCAAGCTCTGGAATGCTTTGTTTAATGGGGTTTGGCATATTTGGCACCCATAGAAAACTAAGGGGGGCTGCTTTTGCGATTGAAAATGAGCGATCGGAGATATCTGGTGCAATCTTCACAGACACTTAGATACTTTCTGGGGATCATAATAGCTATTAATAAGGTTAGGTCTTTTCTTATATAGAAAGATGTCACATTTATGACATCATTAAGTGACCTGAATGCTCTTTAGTAGAGTTATTTATGTGATCACTAAGTGACATTTGTTCCATTTTTGTCACGGTAACAATAAGTGTGTCCTTTTATTCATTTGAAGACTCACACATTACACTGTTAATATAGGGGGAGGACGATTGAGATGATTGAAGGAAGGTACTAACCATAGCCCATGATGCAGGCCACACCCCTTGTGCATACCACATGCCAACCCCAACAATAGTCACACCCCCTGCAGCGCTCGTCACAACTCCTGCGGTGGCACACAGTAGGCCATTCAGAAAATTCAGCTACAGGTGCTTGTGGAACCTAATCTGGCACTGCATGGTAAAGATTGCTTTAGTGATTTATACACAGTAATATTATACACACTGTATACCATACTTGCCTACCCTCCCGATTCGGCCGGGAGACTCCCGAAAATCGGGTGCCGCTCCCGGGCCCCCCCCAGAAAGGCAGGCAAGCCTCCCGGTCCCCGGTGACCCGTCTGGCCCCCCCACGATCACCATATAAACCCCAGCAGCGGTTCACGCTGAATCGCGTCATCATGGCCCCACCCCCTGCTTCACAATGCCATTATTCTCAGCATTGTGAAGAGGGGGTAAAGAGGGGGCGATGACGCGATTGCGCTGTCATGCCCATGCCCCGCCCCCATTTTTGCATCACTTATCTGGCCACGCCCCCCCACTGATGAAGCCCGACCGCTCCCTCCCAAAAGGAGGGAGCTAAAAGTCGGCAACCCTGCCGTATACTGATCCATCCTCTGGGCCATAGGGAATGGTAGGGATTGGTACATTGATATATGTTGAAAGAGGATCGTGTTACTGTGCAGTCTCCATCTTAGTATCCCTCCAGGGAGGTTTCATTAACTTTACCAAGATTGCAACCATAGTTAGTACTACACATGAGTTGCGCCATCTTGACACTGTGTGGAGTGACATGGATGTCTCCTGCCCGACGATTAACTGCATAAAAGGCTGTTCCAGTGCCCTGTACTGCTGCCTGCAAGTGTCATATAATCTCCAACTGGTGAGATGTATAAAACCCTGCTCTGCTTCATTATCTGTGTGTATGTAACAATGAGTACGGCTGTTCCAGCTATTCATCAGGTAAACCAAGAACACTGGTTAAGTAACTTGGCTATTCATGGTTTGAGCCATCTGCTGGTAGCTGCCTAACTACTCTGCAATTACAACACCTGTACACATACATAATTTTCAACAAGATATGGGCCCAGGCACTCACAGACTCAAATAGCTATTAGGATGGCAAAAGCAGCATACAGTACAGACACCATCTTAGGCACATGTGTGGTGCAGACTGCATATGGACACAGAGAAATTACAGCACAGAGTGTTTCCAGCGCAGTATAACAGCAGTGAAGCTGATTAAAGTACAGAAGCTGCACAGTTATATATGTAAGAAGCATAAATACAAGAGCTACACCCATAATGGGGTTTATTAAGCTAAAAAGTGCACACAATTATACAACCTGGAAGTTTTCTATGGAATTGCAATTAAAATGTGAAAGTTTGTGGAAGTTCACCGAAGACCCAAAGCCATATTCAAACCCAGATGATATGGAGAGAGCCATGGGGACCATAGGCTTAAGTGTAGAGCAACATGTGTACTTTATTATACATGAATAAGAGTCAGCAAAAGACATGTGGACAGCACTACAGGCTGCGTATTAAGGTGGAGGTCTCATGAGAAGGATCTATTTAAGACATGTATTGTTTAACACCAAATTGAGTAAATGCATCAGTATGAGCAATTACATAGACAAAATAATGTCTGTCTCAGCAACTACAGCAATGCTGCACAACTTGACACCTGAGTTTGACTTCCTTGTTATGGCATTAGAGGCAAACACAGCAAAGTTAACAACAGACACACTCAGAGCAAAATTATTGCAGTTTCAAGAACCTGTGCCCTGTGATTTGAATGCTGAAACTGCATTATATTCAAAAAGTGAAAAATTCTGAACATTTTTATTTAAGTGTTACAATTATCACACTATAGGTCACAAAGCAACTAAATGCAAAAGAAATGTGAATCCTATGCAAAGCAAGAAATGCGATGGCAGAGATGAGTCAGACCTGAGTCTCAGAAGAAATTGTTGGTATATCGATTAAGGTGCAACAAGGTATTTCAGCTGCAATGAGGAATGGTTCATCAAGTTAACCAAATGTGACCCTGACACTATCAAAGATATTGGTAAATCAAGTCCATACAGCTACTGAAGTTGTAACATTTAAAGCTTGCTTAAAAATTGGATCAAAAACAAGTCACAAAGACCAAGATGTGCTGTATGTACCAGAAATGGGATCAAATATAATAGCCATCAGTGTCCAAGGACAGAGAGGCCACAGTTTGTTAATGGAAAGTGCATTGTTTGAAACAGAAAAGGGATTGTCACAGCTACAGTCACAAGATGTCAGCAATTGTACATCTTTGACATACAGCAATGATGACAATTGAGTCTCAGTCATTAGAACTTGGCATAGAAGTTTTGGCCACCTTGGATACGACAGTGTTTAGAAGTTACAAAATGGAGTGGTCACAGGAATATCAATGGTTATCGCAGAGAAACCCATATGTGAGAACCGTATTGCAGGAAAACAAAGTCATCAGCCATTTCTAAAATCAACAAACAAAGCTTCAAAACCACTTGAATTAGTATAGTCAGATGTGTGTTGTCCAATGGAAGTAAAGTCTGTGGGGTAAATTTACTAAGATTCATGTTGGTTCGGATTTGATCCCTATTTAATCACAGATAGGATCGATTAAAAACGGACATTTTTTTCACACAAAAAATCGGGAAATTACCAAGTTCCCATGTTGGTCAGGATAGTGTTGTCTGATGGTGTATTTGATCAATCCTGTCCATGCTAAAGCCCTGAGCTTACTGCCCGATTTTCCCTTCCAAACAAGCAGCCTGCAAGTATCAGTGAAATATGTGCAGGCTGCTTGTGTGTTAGTGTAATGTAATGGGTTAAAATAAAAAAAAATCACGTAGGGTCCCCCTTCAAAAGGCATTACCAGCCCCGGGCTGCTGAGCCAGTCCTGGTTCCTAAAAATATGGTGGGAAAAATGAGTAAGGTCCCCCCATATTTTAGGAACCAGCACCTGGCTGCTGGCCAGTCCTGGTTTTAAAAATAGAGGGGGAAAAATTGTGTAGGGGTCCCCCTATATTTAAAACCAGCACCAGACCAAAAACCAACCGGGGTGTAATGCCACAGCCAGGGGACCCTATCACCGAGTCTCCCCGGCCAAAGCATTATCACCCCAAGCTGGTCAGCCCAAGCCGAGGATCTCAGGAGAGGTGGGGACCCCCAAATAAAGGGGTCCCCCCTCTCCTGAACACCCCAGGCTTAGTCTGAAGCCTGGAGCTCTTCATCGCACCCCTGGGCTGTGGGTACGGGTGTAATAATGGTGTAAAAATAGAGAAACAATTGTATTTTACAGTGATAGGGGTGGTCTATTTAAAATTTCTATTGACTCACCGATTTGGCTGCAAAACTGGCCGAATAGAACAAAAACGAATAATGGTAAATTCCCTTGTTATGCTGAAGTGAATGAAAAGTACTTCCGATTTGAGTCGATGGTGTATTCATTTCTTTTGAAAAAATGGCTGATTTCGCGGGATTAACAGGGCCAAATTCACCCCCCTAAATGAAAAAACACCTGATTTTAACAATAGTAAATTTTCGTGTTGATAAAAAGCGATATTTTCACCCGGGATTGCTATCTCGGAGCAGCACAAATCTTAGTCAATTTACCCCTGTGAGTGGATACAGATACTTTGTGATGTTTGTAGATTACTTCACAAGGATAACACATGTACTTCATCAGATAGAAATCTGAAGTGGCAAAAAAGAGTGCAGACTAAAAGAGACTTGTAGAAAATTATACAGATTAGAGACTCAAGACCTGAGATCTGATAATGGTGGAGAATATCTGAACAGAGAGGTGGAGCAATTCTTAGGAAAATATGGAATAGAGCATCAATTGGCCATTGCCTATTATCCTGAGCAAAACGGTGTCTGTGTATGAGTAAACCATACATTAAGATACAGTATATGCTAGAAGATGCATTCCTAGACAAGCAATTTTGGGCACAAGTCGTGTCCACAGCAGTTTATCTCAAGAACTGTTCTCCTACAGTTGCCCTAAAGGACATAACATCTATTGAAGCACTGTCAAATAGAAAACAAAGTATAATGGAGCATACACACGATCAGATGTGTCCGATGTGTCAGATGAACAATTAGAACAATTTGAACGATTTTACGAACAATTTTAATTATTTGAATGATTGAATGATTTCTGACTGCATTAAAATTAATGGAATCATCCAAGTCTGCTTGCAAACACATCAGATGTCAGATATTGTTATCTGACCAGCGGGAATGCGCATCGTTCATCGTTCATCTGACAAACATGTCAGATTTTCCTTCAGATATGAACGTTTGAACGATTTTTAAAATCGTTATCGTTCAGATGTAAAGAAAAATCTAACCATGTGTATGCACCTCAAGACATCTCAGAACCTTTGGAAGTATGGCCTACATTCATATACCTAAAGAAAAAAGACACAAGCTGGATTTAAAGTCAATAAAGTGCATCATGCTTGCCTATTACCATGATAGCAAAGGTTACAGATTGTGGAATTCAAATACCAAAAGGCTTTTTAAGTCAAAAGGTGTTATCTTTAAAGAAACAGCACAAATTGTAGAAAAGCTGGTAGTTGATGCAGAGCAAGTATGTGTCACTGGAATGTATTTTCCAAGAAGACCAAACTAAGATAACTTGCTGGTAGTTGATATGCAGAGCAAGTATGTGTCACTGGAATGTATTTTCCAAGAAGACCAAACTAAGATAACTTGACTTTTTATGTATTTAACCCAATTTATTTTACAGGTTGCTACAGAAAGATTAAATTAAATGTTTGTGTAATATAGAGAAGCTGATAGCTAGAGAGGGTGTTGAAATAGGAGTGCGATAAATCGCAGACTTCATCTTAGTGTCCCATCTGGGAGGCTTCATTCCCTGTAACAGGATAGCTATCTTGTCACTGTGTGTGTACTGGGAGACTTCATTCCCTGTAGCAAGATAGCCATCTTGTTACTGTATGTGTACTGGTAGGATTCCTTCCCTGTACCAAAATAGCCATCTTGTCACTATGTGTGTACTGGGAAGCTTCATTCCCTGTTTCAAGATAGCAAACCTGTCACTGTGTGTGTACTCGGATGCTTCATTCCCTGTATCAGGATAGCCATATTGTCACTGTGTGTGTACTAGGAAGCTTCATTCCCTGTACCAAGTTAGCCATCTTGTCACTGTGTGTGTAGTGGGAAGCTTCATTCCCTGTACCAAGATAGAAATCTTATCACTGTGTGTGTACTGGGAGGCTTCATTCCCTGTGTCAGGATAGCCATATTGTCACTGTGTGTGTACTGGAAGGCTTCATTCCCTGTACCAAGATAGCCATCTTGTCACTGTATGTGTACTGAGATGCTTCATTCCCTGTATCAGGATAGCCATCTTGTCACAGTGTGTGTACTGGGAAGCTTCATTCCATGTACCAGGATAGCCAACTTGTCACTGTGTGTGTACTGAGATGCTTCATTCCCTGTATCATGATAGCCATCTTGTCACTGTGTGTGTACTGGGATGCTTCATTCCCTATACTAAGATAGCCATCTTGTCACTGTGTGTGTACTGGGAGGCTTCATTCCCTATACTAAGATAGCCATCTTGTCACTGTGTGCTGTGATGCTTATCATAGGTATTGCATCCTGCATATCATCATCAGGTGTCCTAGTGCGGTACTCTCGAGTAGGTTAACTTTTCCATGGGAATGGGGGTTGATTTCCACTGTGGCCCTAAGTGGGTGGAGTTTGTATATGCTCCCTGTGCTTGCGTGGGTTTCCTCCAGATACTCCGGTTGCCTCCCACACTTCAAAAATATACTGGTAGGTTAATTGGCTCCCAACACAAATTAACCCTAGTGTATATATGTGTAAGCATGCTCCATTCATCAATGAACTTAAATACCAATGACATATTTTGTTTAGTATTACAGTGATACAAACATATATGCCATTGGAATTCATCATTATTTACCCCTCCGGAGAAGTCCAGCAAAGTCCCCCTCGTTGTCGGCACCCTACGCTCATTTGCTGGCAGCCTATCGTCAGCAATGGGCTTCTATGTCATGCGTACGTGACGGTCAATCTGCGCATGTGCATGACTGTTTCACCCAGCGGAAACTTTGCAGTGCCTGGAAGGCTTCACTGAAGCCAGAAAGGCTGCTGCCAGGTCCCATTACTGGCAATAGGGGCCATAGCGCTCTACCCATCTAAAGATGGAGAGAGGGATGCACTGACAAACAGCAGTAATCTTAGTTTACCGTTGTTTGTTAAATATTCAAAGCATGACATAACTCCTTTAGCGAGTGCTAAAGGGGTTATGTATCGTTGTTAAATGGTACCCATAGATTGTAAGCTCCACTGGAGCAGGGTTTGATGTGAATGGCCAAATTTTGTCTGTAAAGTGCTGCGGAATATGTGTGTTCTATATAAGTAACTTGTAATAAATAAATAGGCCTCATCAAGATTGGTTCTTGTTCCAGATCATGTCTAACAAGTAAGATTGTGACAATCCTAAAGCATGAAAAATAAATCTATCCTCCTGATTGTAGAAATAACTACTGTACTGACAAGCAAAAAGGCTTAGTAACAGTTGCATACATTTTGTGAATTAAATACTTAACAGAAGGTGTAGCAAAACACTTACAGCTATGTAAGATTGCACATTTATTTATGTAAACTAGATTGCAATATGGGTTCTCACTGCTTAATGATGCTTTACGGTGGGTACACACTAGACGATGTGCTCACGATGCGATATCATTAACGATTTCCCTTGAACTCTCCCCGGCAGCTCCCTGGCACTCCAGGACACGATATGGTGCTTAAAAGTGTCCAATCTGACCTACAATCTTTTGTGCGTCCTTAACGATTTCCAGTGCATCGTGTACAAGATTGGCAGATCTTGCCTGCTGTAGTCAAGATCTGAAGATACGATGGACGACCAGCGGGTACACGCATCAGCATCGTGATCGTGAGTGGACACTCACGATTTGCACATAATTTACACGATTTGTCGTTCCGATGCGTTGAAATCGGGTGAATCGTGCAAAATTTCGTCTACTTAACACCTTTACTTAGCATCTTTTAGAGACAGCAGTTTTGAGAGCCATGAAAATAATTATGGAAATGTTGTCCTGAAAAAGAAAATTTGGATAAGCACAATGGAATTCATAACATTTAATGTGAAAGAGAAGCTTGCCAGGACCCTGTGTGCTGCATCGGATTCCACTCTGTAGGAGAATGTGCTTATGTTTTCTTGGCACAACCTAGAGCAGCATTCAATTAAATGAAGTGCTTCTGTGAATTATCCTATGTCTATTAGACCCATCACATTTACTACACTTTCATTCCAAGTTCCCTCCTCCTCTTGTTGTCTGGAAAAGATCTTAATTTGCAAATCTGGCTGCAGATGAATGTTGATTGATTAGGATAAATTAACTAATGCACTTGGTGAATTTGTGCAGGAATGCCTTAGCTATGATATATGGTACATTTTTCTAGTAAGCATTATATACACAGCAAGGGGAGCAATGTAAGGCACCATGGCCCTGATTCAGAGCCGGACGCAAGTGGCTGCTCGTTCGCTCCGAGCGATGTTTGCCCAACTGCGCATGCGTACGGATCGTAATACGCATGCGCGAACCACTCAGTGCGGCCGAAATTCATGTGCTCGCAAAATAGCGAACGCCTGATAATTTGAGTGACAGAATGAGGCGTATGTGGGTGGTAACAGGGGAAGGTGCTTGAAAACGGGGAGTGGAGATCCGATCGCAGGCGTGCTTAAAGGTCAAAACGGGCGTTTTATGGGTGTGCATATTTAAAACAGCAGCGTCATTGACCACGTCACTGGGTTATTTTAGAGCCAGACCTGCTATGTACTATGACGCTGCGTCTTAATTATGCACACCTCTGAAACAGCATTAAGACGCTCAGGCATGCCTGCATTCGCACCACCGCTCCCCCATTTCCATCGACCAACCCCTGTCACCACCCACAAATGCCTCATCCTATCACTCATTCTAGCGTGGTGGCTATGCGCAGCGAACAAACACTTCGCGCACTGGGATGCATACGCATGCGCACATTGCAAACATCGGCAAGCTGCGTGCAAACGCATCCTAGCGAGCGGGTCTGAATCGGGCCCTAAGGGCCTGATTCAGAGCCGCTCGTAAGCGGCCGCTCGTTCGCTCCGAGCGATGTTTGCCCAACTGCGCATGCGTATGGATCGTTATACGCATGCGCAAACCAGTCAGTGCGGCCGAAATTCGTTTGTTCGCTAAACAGCGAATGCCTGCTATTTTGAGTGACAGAAGGAGGCGTATGTGGGTGGTAACAGGGGAAGGTGCTTGAAAACGGGGAGTGGAGATCCGAACGCAGGCGTGCTTAAAGGTCAAAACGGGCGTTTTAAGGGTGTGCATAATTAATACAGGAGCGTCATTGACCACGTCACTGGGTTATTTTATAGCCAGAACTGCTCGCAAGATTGTGGTAGCAAAAACCAACCACATGAATAGCGAGCAGCTCATACCCTGGTCGATGTACTCGATTAATCTAATAAATAGCGGACATGACGTAGGATGCGAGCGGCCAGAGGGTGTAGTTTCCCAAAAAACGACCGCAAGTTTTGTACGCTCGTTCAGACCTAGAGGCGTGAACAGACCGCAAACAGCGAACGGTTCATTTGAATAGCCACCCCTATTTTCTTGACGAGTGAGCGCAAATAGCGTCCGGCTCTGAATCAGGCCCCAAAACCACATCTTTACTAACATCTTCACTAAAATTATTTGATTAATTTGTAGTAATGGGTTAGCAAATATCCACCTGAATGTGGCCCCACCTTCTGCTGTACAATGGCAAGATTCTACAGGTGAAGGTAAGGACAACCAAATATCTGGAGTGGGGACAGTGGCCAGTCTAGGGGGTTGGCTATGGCCCTCTCGGCATATTGTCCATTACCTCACATGTGTATTGCTCCACCTCCCCGGCTGGACTGTAGTCCCACCGTATCCCTCAGACAGGCATTGGCGCAGGTAATCTGTGTCAATCCTCCCCACCGACCTCTCAGTTTACCTGGCTAAAAGCCCAGGAGAATCAGCTTCAGAGCTGACACACTGACAAGCTGAGAAAATAGATGTTGTAGAAATAGCTTACACATGGCAGGATTACCTGAATCATCAACTGGCGTGAAGATGGACTCACACCTACCTCCTGCCATTCCTGAGCAAGCTCTGCACTGGTGATGCCCTGATCCCGCAGCTGAATCAACTTTAGGAGACGGTCCTGGCACTTGCTGGATGTTCTTGAGCGCCCTGAAGCCTTCTTCACAACTATTGAACCTCTCTCCTTAAAGTTCTTGATGATCCGATAAATAGTTGATTTAGGTGAAATCTTACTATCAGCAATATCTTTGAATGTGAAGCCTTTTTTGTGCAAAGCAATGATGATTGCACATGATTCCTTGCAGGTAACCATGGTTAATAGAGGAAGAGCAATGATTTTAAGCTCCACCCTCCTTTTAAAGCTTCCAGTCTGTTATTCTAACTCAATCAGCATGACAGAGTGATCTTCAGCCTTATCCTCATCAACACTCTTACCTGTGTTAACGAGAGAATCATTGATATGATGTCAGCTGGTCCTTTTGTGGCAGGGCTGAAATGTAGTGGAAGTTTTGATTTTTGGGATCAAGGGCTCGAATCAGACCCACTCGCTAGATGTGTTCGCACGCAGCGAAAGTATGCAAATCCTGTGATCGCACAGCAAGGCATTAGCACGCCCACTATGTCTTGGCTTGTGATCGCGGTGTGTACGCCCACCAGCCTGTCTTAGGACGCCCTCTTTCCATTAGCAATACATGTCATCTCCAGGATGTGTATGCAACAATCAGTAACATTGAGAACCATCGGATGCATATGCAGCACTTGTGGCAGACCATACCCTACCGCAAGCACTGCGGGTGCTTCAGTTTAAAATTCAGCCCTGTGACGTGTACTATGACGCTGCGTCTTAATTATGCACACCTCTGAAACAGCATTAAGACGCTCAGGCATGCCTGCATTCGCACCACCGCTCCCCCATTTCCATCGACCAACCCCTGTCACCACCCACAAATGCCTCATCCTATCACTCATTCTAGCGTGGTGGCTATGCGCAGCGAACAAACACTTCGCGCACTGGGATGCATACGCATGCGCACATTGCAAACATCGGCAAGCTGCGTGCAAACGCATCCTAGCGAGCGGGTCTGAATCGGGCCCTAAGGGCCTGATTCAGAGCCGCTCGTAAGCGGCCGCTCGTTCGCTCCGAGCGATGTTTGCCCAACTGCGCATGCGTATGGATCGTTATACGCATGCGCAAACCAGTCAGTGCGGCCGAAATTCGTTTGTTCGCTAAACAGCGAATGCCTGCTATTTTGAGTGACAGAAGGAGGCGTATGTGGGTGGTAACAGGGGAAGGTGCTTGAAAACGGGGAGTGGAGATCCGAACGCAGGCGTGCTTAAAGGTCAAAACGGGCGTTTTAAGGGTGTGCATAATTAATACAGGAGCGTCATTGACCACGTCACTGGGTTATTTTATAGCCAGAACTGCTCGCAAGATTGTGGTAGCAAAAACCAACCACAAGAATAGCGAGCAGTTCATACGCTGGTCGATGTACTCGATTAATCTAATAAATAGCGGACATGACGTAGGATGCGAGCGGCCAGGGGGCGTATTTTTCCAAAAAACTACCGCAAGTTTTGTTCGCTCGTTCAGACCTAGAGGCGTGAACAGACCGCAAAGAGCGAACGGTTCATTTGAATAGCCACCCCTATTTTGTAGACGAGCGAGCGCTAATTGCGTCCGGCTCTGAATCAGGCCCTAAGTTCATTGTTATGGCAAAGAGAGATTTTTCAATTAATTGCAATTCATCTGATCACTCTTCATGACATTCTGGAGTATATGCAAATTGCCATCATAAAACACTGAAGCAGCAGACTTTGTGAAATCCAAAACTTGCGTCATTCTCAAAACTTTTGGCCATGGCTGTATGACCCACAAAAGACTGGGAATATTTGTAGGCACAACTTGACCTAAACTGAAACCATGGGCTGTTTACCTGTTATATATAAATAAATACATTTAGGCCAATGTTTGCCAATTCCAGTACCCAGGGAACCCTAACAGTGCACGTTTTCCATATCTCCTTTCCAGAGCACAGGTGTATTTATTACTGCCTGACACATTTTAAAAGATTTACAGGTCGTTTTACTTATTTCACTTGTGATTCTTTGAGGAGACCTGGGAAACATGCACTGCTAGGGAGCCCTGTGGGGACCCTGATGTAGGCAGTGTTGAATACGTTTTCTTATCTAGGTGTTTTGCTGTTGCATAAAGTAATAGACTCCAATCCAATATATTTAAGAATTTATAAATGTCTCCAATTTAATCATATTTGGTTTGAATCTTAACCATAGCCCAGTATTATACATAAAAATGGTCAGAAACTTCAGAAATCAATGTTTTCCAGGGAGTTGTCTTAAAGACAACTCAACTTACTTACTAAGAATAAGGTCACGCATTGAACTGCATGAGCTGTATTCTTAATAATGTTCTTTTGTTAACTTGCTGCTGCCCACCCCAACCTTGAGTCTCCACCTTTGCTCATTGTCTTCTTGTTAGTGGAAACAGGGGTCACTCACTGGGACCACACCTGTCCTGTTTGTCTTCTGTGACAGATATGAAATATCTATGAATGACTTCATAAGTATCACACTAAAGTGAACACATCCACATGCAATGTGTTTTCATAGAATGTTTGTGGGTTGAATACCCCTAAAAAAAATTCTAAGAAACTACCCAACACGTGACCATGCCAGGCAAGTGGTTAATTATCACTGGTGGTGGCGGCAAAAAGAACTGTGGTGCCGTCTAGGTAATTAAATTACGATGCTCGGTCAAAGTCTGGGTGCAACCCGTCAGGGATACTTACTGAGGCCACTGACTCTGGCCATAATACATTCTCAATGTAAGTGAGATGCATCTAAACTAATACAGAAATCATGTGAGAGCAACTTAAACTAATAACCTGATTCTGAATCGGATGCAAGTCCAAATGCAGTCACATCCTGCGGACACCTGTAAACTGCACATCCGCCATAGAGAACAATTGCAAACTGCACATGCACCATTACATCCGCATGAGGATGGAGACGGAAAGAATGAACAGTCCCACCCATCCGTTAACCGCTCACTCTACCTATGAAATGGTCATTTCTGGGCTGCAACTGGGCACCAACAATGCGATCATACAGAACTGATCCATCTCGAGGGCGCCGTGGCCTGAAAGTGGCCGCAGCTTCCTCCTACACAGATACAGGCCCTAATACCTTGGGATGGAGATAAAACGTGAAAGAGTACATTTCCTCCATTCTGACAGTAACACACATTACCTGGCCCAATCACCTTCCTCATTCAGAGCTTTTGAGACAACAGTTCAACTCAAAGGGCTATAGGATGCTTTTCCCTTAATATTTCACCTGCTGATCTTACACTCCTTCTGTGCGTGTGTATGACTTAAGCTAGGTACACACCTGAACAAAGGTAGCAAGTAACAATAAATTGCACTGCTGTACACACTACACGATTCGCCGTATGATGAAACAATATATTACAAAGTATTACTCCTGAGTATCCCCGGGACTAATTAGTAATGGGCGTTTCCTGTATTGCGGGTACAGGAAGCCACCAGGTGACCCGTGTCTCTAAAGTATAGACAAAGATTCTTTTGAATACGTCTCTGTCATTCTTCTTTAGAAAGACGGGTATGATTAACCTGCATGGTTTCTTCATCTGTATGAGAGGGAGGAGAACGGGTAGCAGAAGGTTGAGGATGAGGCTTAAAATTATCAGTTCTGTGCTTCTCAGTTTGGCGCTCTCTTAAGCGTATATTAACCTTGTTGCATTGGGAAATGAGATCATTAAGACTAGAGGGTAAATCACGAGTGGCTAGGTCATCCTTTATACGATCCGATAGTCCATGCCAGAAAGCCGATGTTAGGGCTTCTTTGTTCCATCTGAGCTCTGATGCCAACGTCTGGAACTGAATGATGTACTGACTGACAGGACGGATACCTTATTTCAGATTCCTAATACTGGATGAAGCAGAAGTGGTTCTTCCGGGCTCATCAAAAATCCTCCTGAATGATGTTAAAAATTCTGGATAATTATCCAGTAGTGGATCTGATCGCTCCCAGAGTGGAGAAACCCAATCTAAGGCTGAGCCAGACAACATCGACACAATATAGGCCACTTTGGTTTTAGGAGTAGGGAAATTGGAGGGTTGCAAAGTAAAATGTACATCACACTGGTTGAGAAATCCACGACACAGTTTAGGATTGCCATCAAACTTGCCAGGTGTAGGTAAATACAAATGAGGAGGAACTCCAGAGGCAGATACCACAGAATTGGAGACAGAAGTAACTGCAGGCATACTTGGAGAAGTTAGTGTTGCTTGTAAAGTATCCTGATGGAGTGCCATTTCTTGCACATACTGTGCTAATTGCTGTTGCATGGTTCCCAATCCTTCCAGGCGAGAAGCCATGCAGTGAATTAAATTTTTTGGACTCTTGTCCAGTAGACAAATCAATTGGGCCAGTGAAAACTGTCAGAGTCTGTGTTTGTTGTGGACCCGGGGTGGAAACAGGAGCAGATTCCGGAACAGGTTTAAACTAAAAGGTGGGTTATTTAATGTGACTGTTCGTAGACATGAATAATAAGATAAACTAAAGTCCAGTAATAAACAAACTGATATATGTGGCTGATGGGAATTGTAGTGAATGGGAGTAAACGAATGTCCAGATCAGTGACAGAGATGAATCCAGATAGACTGTGAGAGTGAAGTGGATATACTGGTTTGCTGAATAGTGGCTGAAGGGTATATCCGGTAATGCTGTGATGATGGTTGAAAAGGAAATCAGGAAATACTGTGATGATGGCTGCACAGGAATGGGTTAACTGAGGAGACAGGTTCAGGCAGGAGTGGCGCTGGTGGAAGGTGCAGGGCTGATCACCAGCGGAGTGCAAGGCAAGGCAGAGCGGTGCAGGCTAAGCAGGAAGCCAGAGACCAACAAGGAGCTAGAGTGAGCACAAGTCTAGGGTAAAGCAGCGTGGAGAACTCTCTCTCACAGCTACGCTGTGAACACGTTGCACTGGTCTGGCAACTACAAGGAGCTCCAAACTACCTTAAGTACCCAGTAGCGGAATGTGATAGGCCAGAGAGAGCAGGTGACCTACAGACGAATGGTCTGCTATGTCACATGGCCAAAGACAACATGGTGGTGCCAGACTAACCTTCTCTTGGTGGTGCCTAACCCTAACCTCCCTGGGGGCTGTCTAACTCTAACCTCCCCCCGGTGGTGCCTAACCCTAAACCCCCTTCCCGCACCCTAAACCTAACCCTCCCGTGCAGGGCTGCCATCAACAGTTGTGGTGCCCGGGTCTAACAAAATAGGCAGGGCCCCCCATAGTCCCCCAAGCCTAACACCCCCCACCCCCACCTCCCACCTGGCAGTGTATATGTAAGTAATACAGATGACCCCGCTCACTCTATCCTACGCATCTGAATGACATGCTGGCTGCTGCAGACTTACCTCATAGGCTCCTTTATCTCACGGGCTTGTTGGCTGGTTGGCTGGCTGGCGCGGCTCTTCTCTCTTCCAGTGGTGTAGCATGAAGTCACGCACACCGACTCAAAATAAAAACAAAATTATTTTGAACAAGTGGGTGGGCAGGAGGAGCGTCGGGCCTCCTTGTCAGCTGTCCCCTGTAAATCGATCAGGTCCGGCACAGTGCGCCAGTTGGAGAGGGTGCACCTTCCAGTTAAGGAAGTAGTAGTGGGTGTTAGGGGTGGGCTCCCTTCTTTCTGCCAAGTCTTGGCAGTCCCCTCCTGAGGGCGGCCCTGCTCCCAGCGTTGTGCCTAACCCTAACCCCCTAACCTCCTCCTGGGGGTGCCTAACCCTAACCCCTCCTCCCCGGAGACTAACCCTAACCCTCCTGGGGGTGCTTAAACCTAATGGCCCCGTCCTCGGGCTAACACTAAAGGTAAGCTGGATACTTATCTTCGGCGGTCGAGATGCCGATGTTGGTATCTTCATCCTCTTTGGGATGCCGGCATCGTGATCTTCATCTTGTTCGGGATTCCGGTGTCAGGATATTGGCAGTTGACATCCTGACTATATCCCCTGTCAGCATTGTATATTAAATTCCAGTTTGCTTAGTGATTTCTCCTAACTGGTTCATAGTCTGCAGAGAAGAGATCATATCCTACTGTAACCTTATGAAATGTGTGTAAGGCAAATACTAACTAGCTTGCTACTGCTGGACACAGTGTTGCACCATTCTGTAATTAACCTATAGGCTGGAGTACAATTTGTCACTACTTGGTGGTAGCTACCAGGGTTAGAGAGTAATACCCAGGTATGGGAAATTCACTCATTATTCACCAATTGTGTACTTTTAACTACATACCATGCGTCCAGAATGGTATGTAGTTAAAATCCTGGCTGTCGGCATGCCGATGCTTAGAATGCTGGTGCCAGAATCCAGACACCAGTCAGAATTCCGGCGCCGGCATCCTGATGGTAAGTAGTGGGTTTAGGGTGAGAGTGAGGGTTAAGGTTAGGGTTAGGCACTAGAGTTAAATTTAGTTTGCGGGTGGGGGTGTTAGGTTTAGGCTGCGAGGGGGAGGGTTAGGTTTCGGCTGCAGGGAGGGAGGGTTAGATTTAGGGGTTGGGGTAGGGTTAGGATACTTGATGACAAGTGTCAGTATCCTAACCCTGTCGGGAGGCCGGCGGCGCGATTCAGACCGCCGGAATCCCGAGCACCGGCATCCCGCACCCGAACCATCTGGAACTAGAGTGGTCTGGTAACCCTGACTAGGCACAATTATTGTTAGGCAGTTTCCCTATGGCACATTCATATTTGAACTGGCAATAACAGAATATTACAAACTTCTGTCTCTGCAGCTCTACCCTTAACTGTTACAATAGTCTAACAATATTTTTCTGCACAATATACCACTGCCGAGACCTAATTAATCTCATACTACGCTTATATTTAAACAAGACAGTCTGTGCCAGTTCCGCAAAAATATAATCACTTAACATTAATAATCCTACTGCAACTCACAGCAAATCTAAGCATACGTTTCCTAGACATGTATAAATCTAAACTGGCTTCTCTCTTTCATAAAATACTGGCTTCACTCTAAAATATATACATTCCAGAACTGGGCCAACAGCTGCAGCTGGAGGGTAACTTAATAGTTAAGATGATATTCAGGGTATTAAATCAATTAAAAAAACTCATTAACCTAATCTCACATAAACCCCTAACAGTTGAAATGGCTACAATAAACCATTGTATACAGTAAATGTTTAACCAACTTTACGTCTTACTAACACAGTCTCTGCATATATAGAAGTCTTACATAGAAGCAAAACAATCAGAGTATTCTCTGATTGGAACAACCAATGGTACAACATGTAAGAAATGCAGATTAAATGTAATTTCCTCATGTAGGGGTTGATTCAGAGTGGCAGGCAAGTCCGTTTTGCAGATGGACCCTGCTATTTTTTGCACTGTACATGCTCCGTAGCCCAGAGTGTGTGTTATTGGGCAGCACCTGTGGGTTCCCATGTTAAATAATTATCCTATGGGAATCAGTGACGTGTGGTGAGGTCAATGGCTGGGGAGGCACACATTGAGATGGGTCTGGGTGCTGGGAGCCCATCTCGCCCCCCACTCACTGTATTACTCTCTACTCACTACACTAAGCTTCAGTGTCCATTGATTGTCCTACCTGCATCACTGTGACTTCTCTTGCTGCTGCTGACTGATCTCCAATCTTTAAACACTGCAGTGCACTTCCTGTTTACATGATACATCCAAGGTGTCGATCAGTGCTCAAAGGATGGGAGTAAAAACAAATAAAAAATAAGTAATAAGAAAAAAGAAAAAATGAATCAAAATGTCCGCTTGTAAATGTCCTGGAGTAACTGTCCTAGTGGGTGTTGTGCTCTGGAGGGGCGGCGTCCCGAGCCCTCCAGTCCAGCAACTTACCTGGTCTTCTGTTTCTTCTTTAAGATGAAATCCGTCTGTGCCTCTGACTCTGCTGGGGTGTGCGCCTGGTTGCACACTCAACTAGATGTCCGTGTATCACCGAGAGTGGTGAGACCGCCGGGTGCCGCGATCACGTGAGATCACCCAGCCTCCGGCTATCTGCTGACGCTGACGGCCTCTCAACCCGCCGGCCAGCGGGGAGACTAGATGCTGCAGAGGAGGGTGGGTGTCTGGTGTATCGGCTCTATCTAGAGCACTGCTGCACTTCCTGGTGGCAAAATCCCACGATCGCACGTGGTATCTCGTGGGCACTGACAGGGAGTCAGCAGTTGGTATTGTGTTCAGTGAGAATGATATAATGGTGGGTCCAATGCGTAGCGGCTCTCAAGCCTTCATCAGGGACTGAATGTAAGTATGTAATGGATCTCATATATAGGCAGATCCCGCCTGACATCACTCCCAGCTGTGAACTCTGGGGTTGCAGGGATGGGTGTGGCCACAAATGGGGGTTGTGTAAAGAGGGAATAGGTAATAGACACAAAGGCAGTATTTTGCACAAAACAGAGAAGTACTTATATTTGAATAAACTTAATGAGTAAATGGTTAAGCTAGAAAGTTCTTCAGGGTAAATCAATAGATATTCAAATTAGGTGGAGTAGCCATATCTGCAAAATATAAGACCAAGGGGTCTATTTACTAAGCAGTGTTAGGAGACAGAGTGAAAAGTGATAAGAAAGTGATAAGGTGCCAGCCAATCAGCTCCCAACTGTCATCTCACAGGCTGTGCCAAGTATATCACCCCTGCGTTGTCACATGTCATGTGTTCCCTAATATTGTATTCAATCTGGGTTTGTTCTGATTTGAACATGGTAATCCTTTTGGTCGTTATGTTACATGTTTTGCGGCTTAAGCATGTGCCACAGTGAAAAAAGCCTCCTTTCAGAGTGTTAATGCATATTTATATGACAATTGTGGGGTCTGTCTTAGGAACTACTAGCAGCGGTTTTGGGGCCACAAAGTTGCTTCTCCAGGGGTGCCAATCATGTCAATTATCCTGGCTCAACAGCCCAATTGGATTAGATCCATCATTCTCCAGCCTGGTGCTGAGACGGGGCATGCCACACCATGGCACGTTATCTCCCTGTTTTAGAGGAATCCAGCCCAAGCTGTTTAGCATTAGGGGAGGTAAAAGAATTTGAACGTAGACCATGCTGCCCACTTTTATTCCATATATTATATATTTATTTTTGTTTTAAATCTGCCCTTTGCTAGACATTATTAAAGGACCATAAAGGCACATAGGGTGCGCTTGACCAATTATTTAATATGATTATTTAGCAAAAATAGCACATAAGGTTTATAAAAAACATACATACTGTATAATAAAGGCTAAAAATTCAATACATAGAGAATCAAGTGCTCCAAAAGCAAGATATTAATCCACTTAATGGGCTCCGTAGAAAAAGATCCACAATGTACTAATTTACGGAAGAAAATCCAATGATAAAAGTCACTTGGAAGCAACAATGTATCTGAAGAGCTGGCATACAACTCGACCTCCCCGCTATAGGATCAGCTCACCACCAGCGCAAATGTCAATCTCTGGACACAATCACAGAGCAGCAGCGGTGGGAGAAATCTTCAGTGTATTAAACTCCCCGTTTAGTGGAGTGAGGCAGCCACCTGGCGTGATGCTAAAACAGGATCCAGCTGAAGTGACAACGGTGGGGGAAAATGCTCATTGTGCAACAATCCCCGTTTGGTTGAATCAGGTAACCAATGAGGTGATAGTAAAGCAATGTCTAATGGGAGAGATACTTTAGTAGCCGGAGTGTGGGGGAGGGAGAAAGCCACTCACGTAACAAATCAGACATCCATATTTTCATCAATGGCGTCTCAAGCAATGTTCGGAGCAGCAAAGTGGTATTGGAATTCCTGCTTAGAGTCTCTTAATGAGTTTCTCTGTTCTCACAATCTAACGGTTTCATCAGAAGGTTCACCTTGTCTAAATAATCATTTTAAATAATATTGGTCAAGTGCTCCCTCCCGATGTGCCTTTATGGTCCTTTAATATTGTTCATTATGTAGTAACTCCAGAATACTTATTGGGAGCTGTTATTAGGATAAACACCTGTGATATTGATTTGTTTTCATTTAGTATTGCACCTGATTTAGATTATTAGGATCTGTTTGTTTTCTTGCTAGACATGACTAGCCTTATGAAACCAAGATAAAGGGTTGGAGGTGTTATTTTCTAAAATTGGCTTATTACTTTAGACATATCTGAATTTTGACTATTTATACATATTGTGTCTGTTTGTAAAGTCCATGCTGTTATTATTGTTGTGGGATGAATTGTTTCCTAACGCTATTAGGAGTTTTTTGTTTTTGTTTTATAAAAAGTCCCCGAATATATCATATCTGACATTTTAAGCTAAAGGTGCCCACACATATAGCGATCTGCACATGATCCCACGATGTGTACGATTTCCCCTGAACTCTCCCCCGGCAGCTCTCCAGCAGTCCTACACACGATTTAGAGTAAAAAATGTCCATTCTGACTTAAGATTTATCATGCATCCAGTGCATTGTGTCCCAGATTGGCAGATCTTCCCTACAGCACGGCAGATCTAAAGATGCGATATAAGACAAGCGGGGACACGCGTTGGCATCGTGATTGTGGACACACACGATTTAGGCATATTTTACACAATTTTTTGTCACGATTTGTCGAAATCGGGCAAATCGTGTAAAATATCGCAATGTGTGTAGGCACCTTAACACAAAAAATAGACTCAACCCTAAATTGCTAATGATTACTCTTCTGATTGATAGTTAGTTTCAAATTGGGTTATGTTCATTGTAGAACTTGAGTAAAATATGTGTATAATATAGATTTCAGTGGTAACCATTTATAGCTCCACATTCCCCAGATTCCTAGTCAGTAAATATTTATATCTAGAGCAGCTGTAAATTTTGTGCAATGAGACAAAACTAGTAATTACGTGGATTTGCTCATTTCTGTTACATCTCAGAATTTCTGCATTCTCACTTGGGAATTTGGGGAATTTTTAGGAGTCTGCTCAAAGATAACCAAAGATTAATGAGCACAAGGTACTGTGTGACTCAGAAGCAGGGATCCAGGAATACTTTGCTGTGGTCCATGACAGGTTACTGAGTTTTGCTGGTTAATGGTCAATTATTAATCTAACCATAAATACTTAGCTTGTGGTTTTACTTTTTACACATTGATGGGAAACAGCTTTAGTAGCTCTCACAGGAAACCAAAGAAAATTATAGACAGGAGCGAAGTCTAGGGAGCTATGTCAGCCCAATTGCCTCTAATTCATTACTGGCTGGCAGCCTACTCTGCTTACTATATCCGGCAAACAGCTGCAGAAATAAATTACAGTAGCCTGGCTTTCCTGCTCTTGGTTAGAGCAAACTAATGCATCAGACCAGCAGGGGGCAGATATGTCTGTAAAATAAAACACACGTGACTTATCTATGCTTACTGCTGTAAAAAAAGGTTTTGGGACCATGCAATACCTACCTGAGCAGCAAATGGGAATGGTTATTTGCAATCTGCGCATCTCAGCCCAAGTTCTCCATGTCAAAACTGGCCTACCGAATGTCAGGATGCTCTGTGCATTTTATAAGGATTGCTGAAGAATATAATGAATGTATGTGCTATATTATTATTATTATTATTATTATTATTATTATCCTTTATTTATATGGCGCCACAAGGGTTTCGCAGCGCCTTACAAAGTACATAAACAAGTGAGCACACAAGAAAAACTGTTATTAACAGTACAAACAACGCAGGACAAATACCCTATTTATACATTGCTGCATAACATTTAAATAAGCAGCATGGCGTCAGCAACCAAGGGTTAGGTGCTGTTGTAAATTAAAGTAGGAGTAAGTGAGGGAGAAGCACATGAGGGAAGAGGGCCCTGCTCGTGAGAGCTTACATTCTAAAGGAGAGGGGGCAGACAAACAGGGGTGACACAGATGGGCTGGATTGTGAGGAAGAAACATGGAGTAGTGGGTTAGGATGAGAGCTGGAAAGCTTTGAGGAAGAAAGGGGTCGTGAGAGACCATTTCAAGGTTAGGAGCCAAGAAGCAAAGTTAACATGGAATTTTGAGTTAAGGCCAGGGGGATGAGGAAAGGCAGCTACTCAAGGAAGTTGGAAAAGGCCACTGATATGAGCATTGAATGCAAATAATGAAGTGGAGAGTTTAGAAGGTAAGAGTTGGTGGGAGTGACCAGATGATAGAAGTGCCCAAACACCAACACTGTGACAACCTCCAGGCCAGGGAGTGTGAAAGAATGTGATGCTCCCAAAGGAAATAGCTGCAGGAGAAGTGGTGTCAGATGGGTAAGTCCAGGATTTGGTGATGGCTAGGAGATTGAAGGAGTTGAGTATGAAGCCATAATGGACAGGGACCAGTAGGTTATAGACAGTACTGGCATTCCAGAGGAGACAGGAGAGAGGGACAGAGTTGGGAGGAGAGAGAAGGAGATTGTTAGGGTTGCTGTAGTGTGGGGTTGAGATTGATTTAGAGAAGGGGGATAAGGAGAGTGTGGGTATGTGGTGGGCTTCTGAGTGAGGAAGGGTGACCGCAGGTGGTGGGCAATGTGGAGGTTTAGTGTGGTGTCGGTTGAGAAGAAGAGGTGTAACTTGGAGAAAAGGGAGGGTGCAGGGCTTATGAGTTATGGGAGATGCAGTAGAGAGTACTAGATGGGATGAAGGGAGAGAGAGGAGAGGAGGGAGGGATAAGAGAAAATGGAGGAGACTATGGAGGGAGAAAATAAATGGGAACTGGTGGTAGAGGAAAGTATTATGTAGCTTCTGAGTGAGGAGGGGAGTATAAGAAAAGAGACATTGCGTAGATGAGGGATTGGGGGGTAGGAAAAAGCAGTAGTAGTGATGAGAGTGAGATACAGGAACAGTAAAGTTAAAATGTCTAAAAATCAGATAAAAGGAAGAACAGTGTTAGTTGATGTAAAGGCACAACTACAAGAGTATATAATAAACAAAATGAGTTTTAAGCCGTTAAAGTTGCAGGACTTTAAATTAAGGATAAAGCATTCCTGTAGATGAGGTGTTTAAAAATGGTAGATACTATATAAATTAATAAATACATAATGAATTCTACTTTTTAAATACAACTCACAGGGATGCTTTGCTTGACTTGATAGTAATGTCTCATAGATTACTATAATTTGCATAGCGGTGTACAGTAATACCACTTTCAGACAGAAAAATCCCAAAAACCCGGGTTTTTCTCGTATCGTTCAACCCGGGAAGGACCCGGGAATTTGCTCCTAACCCCCTTTCACACAGCACATAAGCCCCGGGAAATTCCTGGGTAGACCCCTTTCACACAGAACCCAGATTATCCCTGTAATATACAGTGTGTCATAATAAATGGACTGCTTTTATGGCACACAGAGATGAGGTCATGAACAGTGGGTGGTGTCTGCTCACTGCATACATACAATGAAATAGTATAGACGACACAAGTCTTATTTTGCAATCAAATTTTTTTTATTTGAAAGCCTCATGTTATGTACATGTTATGTCACGTGTAACACCTGCTGTATTAAATTTGGCCTTAATGGATTCAACAATTTAAATATATATAAATATATATATATAAAGACAATAGAAAAATAGGTTGTGCTGTCATGGAACTGAAAAATATAATAGGGGAGACACCCCATCTATTAGAACTGTATGTCAGGGCCAGCCTTAGAAACGACACATATACAGTATAAATTTTGTAATACAGCGGCCACACATGGGAGAAAGCTCACGACTGGCCTGAAGTGCAGTATACAAATTTTTACATTCTAAAAAATGTACACCTCCATATATACACGTAGCTGACTTAAAGGGCACCCACACATTGCCCTAAGCTCTTGCCAGGCCTGTTAACGGCAGGATAAACAATACTGTCAAAAACAACAAGTTCAACAAAAAAGAAATATAAAGTAGACAGCAAACATGTAAAACATCATACCAGTCTACAACTGTCTGTAGGCAGTGCTGACTATAGTGCTAAGTGGAGTGTTATGATGAGTGCCATCTAAATAACTATGCACTCTGCCATCCTGTGTATTAATCCCCGTGCCATCTGCATAAGTATGCACAGTGCCATATTGATTAGTATTTCCTGTGCCGTCAGGACTATTATGCACAGTGACATGTGGAGTGCTAGGCACTGTGCCCTCTGGACTGGTATTGGCATGTGGACTGCTCTGTACAGTGACATGTGGATTACTATTCCCTGTGCCATCTGGATAACTATGCACTGTGCCATGTGGAGTAGCATGAGGTGGACTGGAGGGGTTAATTTGCAGAAATGGTAGCCCTCTGCTATGCTGTTGGTAATTTCTAACAGGACCCTCATAGTACTGAGGAGGATACATTACATAAGGTTGTGGAGTGTGTAACCTAGACACTAGACCGTTAAGGAAGGACATCTGTGCCTCTCTGTTTTCACGTGAAATTCGTTCGTGTAGACCAACAAGCTGACTGACAAATGAATTTTGTAACTCTCTTTCATTGTCAAAGAAGTGCTGGAGTCGGGCATCCTCCTGTGCCTGGAATTCAGCATCAGAATCTCGCAGCTGATTTACTAGGATTCTGGTCATTGTGCGCATTGCTAGCTCCATCTTGGAAGTTTTTTTCTTCCGCTCTGGTACTTCAAATACTAGGAATAGAAGAAAAGAATAAATACATTTACAAATGAATTCAAAGCCGTAATGTAAACATATATGTGCTCGCGGCCTACTGCACACTAGATTCACATTGCAACAGATACATTGAGTTTAGATTTCAGCATAGTAGAATCAGCATAGTCATACTATAATGACAAGTCAATACAGGACAATGTTAACATCCCAAAAATAGTGGGTGTATAGTAACTTACTGTTCCTGCGCAATGTCGGAGTCTCAGTCTGTGCAGGAGTTGGCGTCCCACTCGTACTGCTTCCACTAGCCTAAACCACACCCTCAAGTGTATTGGTGTCTCGGACCCCCGTGGCAGCCATCGGATCTGTGTCACTTATCTCTGTGATGTCATCAAAGAGTTTGGTGGTGTCATTGGGCTGGATTGGCTGTTCTACGGGGTAACACTTCGTGAAGATGCACAACTAGACGATGATATGGCAATGGCAATAGGGGATTAACCAGTGCAGAATTGCCAAAGACTTCATTACACTGATCGTAGTAAACCCATTCCATTCTGGCAGCACCACTTTTCGCCTGTTATGGTCGTGAACTTTGTTGTAGTATTTGTGTAGAGCTTTCAGTTTGCTCACTACCTGCTGCTGGGTCCACACAATGCCCCTTGAGGTGAGGACCTTAGCTATGTTTGTGTAGACTATCGCGTCCTTCACTGTGCCACTGATCTGTTTGCGGATCTCCTCATCCCCTCTGACTAACGGCAGCTGCTCACAGATCTCCTCATCCTTTCAGTGCACCATGCTTCTCTCTCTCTCCTTTTCTGCAGCCCAATTATGACATCAGACACCAGCGCCACTGCCCTGCCCGCTCAGCCAATCAGGGAGACCCAGCCGCTCAGCCAATCAGCCTGTGCACCGCCATGTTTACTATGCCCGGAGTTGAAAAACCCGGGTCGGCGCCTTTCAGACAGCCACCAACCTGTGTAAGACCTGGAAAAAACCCTGGTAAATACCTGGGTCGAAGTGCCGGGAATTAGGTCCCGTGTTGATCCTTTCAGACAGAAAAAAAACCTGGGTCGACCCGGCAAGAGCCGGAAAATTACGTGGCTCTTTCTCTGTCTGAAAGGGGTATAATTGTAATCACAAAATGGAATAAAGGTCGTATAATGAAATTGAAGTCCACAAATCTCTCAGTAGAGGATGCTAGTGAGCAGCTTAGTTTTTAAGCTGCAGACAGTGCCCCTTTATTAAATACTTGCTTACCACAAGGTGTATACTATTCATTCTATCATACGCCACCCTCTTACTATAACACCAATTCAACCTAATGCTTTAACATGGGAGCGCTGTATTTTGTATAGTTAGATATATGGTTATGTAAAATGTGTTTGTTTGAGACCAAATAATGCACTATTGCAATTGACAAAGTCTTATGCAAGATATATATATTTAAATCTTTACTTTCAATTTAGAAAACTTGTAACCAGTTAAAGGGGCATGTTTATTAAGTCCTGCATTTTACCTCCCCCCATAAAAAGAACTAACAATTATCATGACAAATCATGTTGATAAGATTTTGTTTTCATGGAAATGTTCATGAGAAGACATTATAGTAAAGTGCTATCTTGCATTTACGCTATCACTTTACTTTCAGGGTCACAGTCTTCCTGCATGTCATTGAACCACGCATGCCCAGGCAGCAGTTAATGGAGAGGGTGCTTTTGGTTCCTTCTCCCAAATAAAGTGCGATAATGAGGCATGTGCGCGTTCTCCATCTTGATACATTGCATATTTCTTAAATTTTTTTTTTGAATCCGAAGCATTTCAGACATAGGGCTCTATTTACTACAATCCGCATATTGAATGCGGATTGTAGTGTGATATTACCGAGTGAATTCGCATTGCGAATTCAGGCAATATCACAGGGATTTACTATAAATCCCTTGCAGGGACAGAGCTTGCGATAAAGCTCTGTCCCTGCGGATCCCATCCGCACTCTAGTCGCGGTATTTTTGGAAAAAATACCGCGACTAAGAGCCCGTGCATGCGCCGACCGACCACCGCTACTACCCCCCCACCGATGCTAAGCCCCGCCCCCGGCGCTAAGCCCCGCCCCCGTGATCGCGGACCCCCGCGACCCCCCCTCCCCCCCCCTGACCCCTCCTCCCTTCATTACACTTACCTGCATCCTCCTGGCCTCCGGTGATCTTCTCCGGGCTTCCCGATCAGGTGATCTCCCATACTGCACTGGGACCCGATCACCTGATGACCGGGCCCCAGTGCACTGTGGGAGACCAGCTGACCGGAGAGGAGCCATCACCGGAGGCCCTATCACCGGTCCCTGGATTCAGGTAAGGAAAAAAAAAATGTAAAATTTTTTTTTCTTTTTTTTACAGTAATCAGCTTGCGGTCTACTTAGACCACATAGCTGATTACTGGTACCGGCTCCCGCCTCTGCTCTCCCCGTTAGAGCAGAGTGGGAGCCCGGTAACCGGGGTAGACCCTGGATAACGCCACCTCCAGGTGGCGTTATTATCACAGGGCTTCCCCCGGTATTTTTTTACAATTTATTTTTAGTAACTTGCACACAGATCACATTTCCCATTACAATTATGGGAAATGCGATCTGCTTTACTAAAAATAAGTGATACTGGGGGTTGGAGTAGAATTTTACTAATTCTACTCCAATTGCCCTGTAATAACTACAGGTGAAACTAAAATAATGTGAAAAGGGTGTGAAAACACCCTTTTTCACTTTATTTTAGTAAAAATAATGTTAATAAATAGAGCCCATAGTAGCATTTACACAATGCCTTTCAATGTAGTAACACAAACAATATAGTATCATAAAGTATCCCCACAGATAGTAAATCAAAATAGAATAAGGACAAGTGTCATTTAATTATACACACAGGTACATAAACAATGATCAGGTATACATTCAAGACTGGTTGTCGAAACGCGTAGATGCGCAGCTTGGTGTGGTGACAGCCCGTGGGTTATAGCATCTGTGGAGGATCCAGATGTATTGCCGGGCAATTCTTTATATACACTGGAATACATGCGGTGGATATACCTCCATCGTTGGTACGTATGTCAATTTAGTTTTCCTTAGTGATTGCTGTAATAAAATGCTTCTACTTTAATGCACTATGTAGTGCTCCCTCTATTTGTTTTAATTTTAGAGATGTTCTCCCGACTGGATTCGGGTAATTTGGGGAAGACGCCGACACTTATTGGATGGTGTGTGCAAGTGGACTGTTAGTAATACTTGTTGCTGATACCAAGTCCATTACACATTGAGCAATCGATTTTGGGACTTGTTGTTCCACAAAGACATTCTGTGAGAAATTACTTGTTTACGCCCTTACAAATCTGTGTGTATACATTCAATAATGTCTGCTGCTGTATGGACTAGGGTCCCCTCCCCCACACACGCACACCAGTATTGGGGCATCATTATCAACCATTCTCAATTCAAACCACACAGTGGAAGAAAAGCATTGATAAATTAATTGCTGTGTCCTCCAGGGAAGAGGAGTGATGTAACTTTCCCATACATCGAAAAGTGTACCAACTTTAGTTTCCTTATCTAGAGAAGCTTCATCAACCTATAGATACCACTATAACAACCTATAGATACCACTGACCGCCCAGGTTACAAAAGGGCGAATGCATTACATATTTAAGAAGTTCAAAAAAGAAGAGATGGGCACAATATAAACTATTAGGATAGAATCTGATTACATATATTAATAAAAATAGAAATGAACACAGGGTTGATGTGATAAGTGAACCGACTATTACTATTTGTACTAATATATTCCATCATATTCTCTCTTCATGATTTCTATTACGCCCCTGTCTTTTCTTTCTGATTTGTGAATATGTGATAGTATTAATACATCACAGGGTGGCAGCATTTGGAGCCTGATTTATCAATGAGTTTTATCACTCACAACGAGTGATAAAACTGGTTGAGTATGATAATGGTGCGCCAGTCAATCAGCTCCTAACTGTCACCTGTTTGAAAAAAGACAGTTGGGAGCTGATTGGCTGGTGCACCTTTTATCATACACAACGAGTGTCATCCCTTGTTGTGAGGGGTAAAACTTGTTGATAAATCAAGCCCTGAGTTAGCGTTAGGGTAGTGTTAAGGCATGGGTTAGGCTAATATAAGTTAAAAAATCTGTATTCCGTCATTATAAACATGTTGATATTTTAATCATGATATGTATGAATGTCAGCAGTTCTCCTGTCGACCTACCGTTCATGTCAACATTCTGACGGTCAATATTCTGAATGTCGACTTTGCAAACCACACTGTCTAATTAAAGGAACTATATTCACTTAAATATTACCAGGGACGTGCCCTCAGGATAGGCAGAGTTTTGATATAAAAACTGTGTTTTTATACATATGTGCCTCCCCAGCAATTGACCTCACCGCACATCACTGAATATTACAAAACTCTTTGTTAAGCGCCAAGAACACTATTTATTTGTTATATTTTAGCAGCCCCCAGGAAAACCTATGGAGGCTGCTTTTATGAACGAAAATAGAGGGACGGCAGCAGATATCTCTGTTACACTTAATTTTTGCTGGATTTTGGAGGAATATAGTGTAAATATGCCTCAAAGAGAGATGAGGTTAGATTTGTCAGATGGGTCATGGAGTTAATCTGCAAACTTTCGATCCATGTGGCTCTAGTGCATAAAAACTGCGCAAGAAGATACCGTCAAACCCAAGAGAAAACAGAAAGAGGTAGTGGCATTAGGAGGGGAAATGATGGACTTCATTTTGGACATATCGAGCTTTAGGTAGCATTGGGACATCCAGGTGGAGATGGCAGAGGGCCAGTTAGACACATGGAATAACAGAAAGGAAGAGAGCTGAGTGGAGGGCTAGGTATATTTGGGTAACATCTGCATAGAAGTGGTAGTGGAGGCCAAAGGAGCAGACTAGAACACCAATATAAAAGGTACAAAGAGAGAGAAACAAACAGAGAATGGAGCCTTGATGTAGTGCAGCTGTGGATGTGACACAAGTAGAGATCCTGTAGGAGCGTTTGGAAAGATAAGAGGTGAACTATGTAAGAACTGTACTGCAAAGGCATGGGCGAATAGTGTCCAGAAGAGGGTGTAAATGTATCAATAGCGGCACAGAAGTCATGGAGAATGAGTAGTGCTAAGTGACCCTATGCATGATTTGATCCTTGGTCACTTTAGTTAGAGCAGTCTTGGTACAAAGTAGGAAACAAAAGCTGAATTGTAGATAGGAGTAAGTGGAGAGAAAGTGGGTGTGCCAAAGTAGTCTAGAAGAAAAGGGGAGATAGAAAAGGGTGGTAGTTTGGGAGAGAGCTAAGGGTTTCTTGAGGATAGGAAAGATGAGCAAATATTTGAGGATGTAAGGGACAGTACCACAGTGCTAGGTGCAGGAATACATTTGGGTGGGAGCAGAGGTGTTTGGTGGGAACAGAGTCTAGTGGACAGTCAGAGTGGGAAGAGGAAGAGAGGAGTGTGTAGGTCTTCTCTGAACTGGGTGGGTTGGGACGTGAAGGAGAAGGCGAGTGTGGGATGAAGGATTGAGGAGATTTGTTGACAGATGTCTTGTTGATTTTTGCTGTTGAAGTAGTTGGCGCATGCAGAAGTTTTGCCTAGGGTGCCTAGAAGTCTAACACCGGCCCTACGGCTATCGTATGTATACCGGCTGACTGATCGCCGTGTCAGTTTCAGCTGCTGAGCTCCACATTGATTGAAAGGCACTCCGTGATTTTGTGCTTTAAACCAGTGACTGTTTACCAGTGTATATATCTATCCAAACTCAATACACATAGAGAGACTTTCTCTCTTTTCTCTGCGCATTGGCTAGTTGCATGTCTTGGTTTGATGGTGCTTTGCCCTTCATACATTGTCAACTATATATGTAGACATCTAGTGTTTGGAGACAATTTCCTGGACAATATATGATTGCACTCACCCCAATGATATGCAGATGAGTTAGTAGTGCTCATGGACCTCTTTTCTCTTTTTTATTGACATAATTGAGACATTTGAATCATAAGAAACTCTATGTACAGGGATATCTTGCCACTTAGTAAAATTTCTGCTGGGATAATTCTGCTGAATAATTCTATAATTAAGCAGTATTGTGGAGATTGTTATTGGCATAGACATCCACAGTTTCTCTATACAACTTATGTCACTAGGAGCTCTTATTCATTTGTGACCTCTAAGAGATTCAGGGGTCTATTTACTAAGCAGTGTTAAGAGACAGAGTGAATAGTGATAAGGTGCCAGCCAATCAGCTCCCAACTGTCATTTTTCAAACACAGCCTGTGATATGACAGTTGGGAACTGATTGGCTGGCACCTTATCACTTTTCAATCTGTCTCCTAACACTGCTTAGTAAATAGACCCCGAAATCTTATCTCTTAAGGGGCACATCCACTAGCAGACATAGAAACGACTGCATGATTATGACATTGTAAGCATGCAGTCGTTTCACTGTCTGGTGCTGTGCCTACACTGAACGATCAGTCGTTCAGTGTAGGCACATCAATCATCCCCTAACGTGCTGAACCCATTATCGTCAGGTGGACCAGCATGTTCGGGCAATGATTGATGTCGGGAACGACCAGCGGGAGCGCAGAGCGCTGGTCGTTTCCGACATTTACATCCCCGATGTGTGCCCGATTACTGTACAATTGCACGATTACGATGTTGTAATCGTGCAATCGCTGTATGTAATCAGGTAGTGGATAGAGACACTTTGATATAGCCAATATAACTGCCAGTTACTGATTTGCATTTTGATCTTTGATGGTCCAATGTACAGACCCTTTGTGAGGCTTATTTACAATGCTGACATGTATTTTATGCATAACTAACACAATTGGATCCATTAGGACTCATTGGTAGTGATGTTTAATCTTACTACTGACATATCCGATATACATAATTAACATTTGAGTTGTAAGAACTTACCTGTATATAAAGGGTACACCTTGATGAGATTAATCTTTGAATCAAACACATTTTTGAAGTTGTACAATATCTTATGATACATATGTGATATTATTGACTGGTATACATATGTGATGAATTATTTGTGGAACAAGTAAAGTACGCTTATGCAATACTTTTTTTGAAATGTGTAAAGCTGCATACACACACAACGATTTTGTTACCAACGATTTTCTGAACGATTTTCTGAACGATTTTCTGTCAGATTATCTGTCAGATTATCTGTCAGATTTTTTAAAGTGTAATGAACGATTTTTTTGAACTACAAATGATTTTTGCATATTCCCTCAATGAAAATCGTTCAGTTGGTCAGTCTGAGTGAACTACAAACTACAAACGTGAATGCGCATGAACGATAATCGTTCATCGTTTTAACTCAGAAAGTGAACGATTTTTACAACGATTGAACGATAATCGATATCGTTAACGATAATCGTTCAAAAAATCGTTGTGTGTGTATGTAGCTTAAGTTTTAACAAAGTGGACTCTTTAAAGGAGACAGTCCTACAATGACCCTGCTTTGTGTTTACCTGGGCATTCACACTTTCCCTAATGGTTACACACCTACAGCCATACCATACTGAATATGCCCAATCTCTTCTGATCTTGGAAGCTATACAGTATTGGGTCAAGTTAGTACTTGGATAGGAGACCACCTAGGAATACCTGGTACTGTAGGTTTATGAATAAGGAGGTGGATTGGGACAAAGTGGTAACATTTATGTATCTTTGTCCACACACATTCATTGGTCTGGACAATCAGCTAATCACGTTGTTACTATAATACCAGGGTTATTAGGGTACCTATCCTCCTACACAAAACTTCTATGTAATGGTATAATACTCAGACTAACTATAAATAATCGTAGGAGATTTATTGCCCTCATTCAAATATTTTCGCCACTTTATAGATGAGGTATTACCTTTAATGATATCAATTTTTTTGTAAAAATAATTTTCTGTGTAGCACAAAGGGTCCCTTTGCAATTTTAACGGTGTTTAGTAATAGTTATATTTTAAACTTATACTTCATGTAATATTCTAAGTTAAGAGTGCCCCAACAACAAGTCATTCTTTGTCTCTTTTTTGGTGTTCTAACATATCAAAATCAACAAGCTTCATCTACTGAGATCATTTACTGCAGGTTTTCCACAGTAACCCTAAATAACTAAAAAAAAATAAAATAATAATTATGGCATGAAAACGGCTCTTTGTATATAAACTAAATGGCAGAAGCTAATTTTGAGAGTGCATTTGCTTTTTAAAACCCATATTGATTGATAAAGAATAAATATATTTGGATTTGTCTGTTGTGAGAACCGATGTAGCATATTTGTGTTGCTGTAACATCAATGGAAAGCTATTCTGCTGTCCACTTGAATATCTACCGCTGGCATCGTAATGTTTTTAAAATCTGAAAGATTAGATAATTGATTGAGTTATGTCATTTCATTTCTATTTGCCGTGCTCTCTCTTCCAGTTCATAACATCACTACTGTAATCCAAATGGAAATGAACCAGTTATCTTCTGGCGGTTGATTTTTTTCTAATTCCTTAAAGTATGACTTATATTAATATACGATCCAGGATGTACAAACAATATATCAGCAAGAGAAATGTCTGTCAAATTTACCCACTTAAGTAAATGTCATATTTGTATTCTATGTTAAAGGACGTCTGAAGCTGTTTACTTGTTTGTGTGCAAAGTGATAACTGCCAGTTTATTGGCTTTATAATGAATGGGATTTTTCATGCAGAATTTGTATTTTGTATAATTTAGTAAATGAGTTAATAGTTCAAACAGTGGCCCTGATTCAGACCCACTCGCAAGTGGGCGTACGCACGTTCGGCGTACGTAAAAAAATATTTAAATTCAAGCACTCGCTCGTATTTTCCTACGCAGCTAAAAATCCGCCCCAAACTCAGGCGACCCCTCCTCTGACTAACGAGCGTGCCAAATAGCGAGCGTACATCCCCGAAATGGCTTGAAGGGAACGCACGCACAAGTACAAACCGGAAGTGGGACTGTCAGATTCCGATTACCTGCTCGTTTTTTCGGCCTACCTCCCTCAATCGTATCATGCCAATCAATGTATCAATTAGCTTAATTGTTTTTTTTTTTTCAACACAATGCAATAAACTTTAATCTTGTCCGTGTTTGTATTTGCTCGCAGAATACGTACGGCTGAAACCTTCGCTTTTATTGTTCAAAAGACATGTTAGCCCCAATTAAACAATTGTTCTATTTGTTTGTCTCCCCACAAGTTTTCTGTGGTTCATTTCTTTATTTAAATTTGCTTACGCATGTCACTGCATCAAGCCTATCATAACTCTCAAGAGATTTGTGGCCCTGTCGAACACATGACTCATACACTAACCAATAGAATTTGTCCTGTTAATTTCCCAAATACATTAGCCAATCAAATTTTTTTGTGGTGCTTTATTAAAACTATTTTGACAAAAAAACACCATTGCCATCATGAGATCCGCCGCATTCACCAGGCGCGAACTGCTGGTGCTGACGGAGGTGATGGACAGGAGGATCACCAGTCAGCCTCCACCCATCTCCAATAGGCGCAAGCGTTCCGCATATGCGGAGGTACGTCGACGCCTGCGCTCCTTCGGCTCACGCCGACATATTGGCCAGCTGGAGCGCAGGTGGTCGGACCTGCACCGGCGGACGCCCCGCTTGCTGGCATGCTTTCGCATGCAGATTGCGGAAAGTAAGTGTTCTGGACTGTGGTTTTCAAGTTTATCTTGTGGGCCCTAACTGCGTGTGCATGTTTTCATGTCTGTCCTATTGAGTCATTGTAGTCATATCTGCATGTGCATGTTTTCATGTCTGTCCTATTGAGTCATTGTAGTCATATCTGCATGTGCATGTTTTCTTGTCTGTCCTATTGAGTCATTGTAGTCATATCTGCATGTGCATGTTTTCTTGTCTGTCCTATTGAGTCATTGTAGTCATATCTGCATATGCATGTTTTCATGTCTGTCCTATTGAGTCATTGTAGTCATATCTGCATGTGCATGTTTTCTTGTCTGTCCTATTGAGTCATTGTAGTCATATCTGCATGTGCATGTTTTCATGTCTGTCCTATTGAGTCATTGTAGTCATATCTGCATGTGCATGTTTTCATGTCTGTCCTATTGAGTCATTGTAGTCATATCTGCATGTGCATGTTTTCATATCTGTCCTATTGAGTCATTGTAGTCATATCTGCATGTGCATGTTTTCATGTCTGTCCTATTGAGTCATTGTAGTCATATCTGCATGTGCATGTTTTCTTGTCTGTCCTATTGAGTCATTGTAGTCATATCTGCATGTGCATGTTTTCATGTCTGTCCTATTGAGTCATTGTAGTCATATCTGCATGTGCATGTTTTCATGTCTGTCCTATTGAGTAATTGCAGTCATATCTGCATGTGCATGTTTTCATGTCTGTCCTATTGTGTTTTTTTTTTTTTGGTTTCCTGTTGAAACTAACCACAATTTTTTTGTAATTTTTTAGGGGCACAGCAAACACTACGGCGGCATCGCCACACAAGACGCCGGTCCCGGCCCCTCTCTCCAACCCCCAATTCCTCTATTACCCCCTCCTCCCCAGACCCTGTGGCCGAAATTTCAGGCCTACTTCCCCTCCAGCCCAATTCCCCCTCTCCTCCATCCGTCCCTCCTCCAAATACCCCCTCCCAGGATCCCGAAAACACCTTGCCCCACGGGTTGGGGAATGTAGCCACCTCCGAGGTGGTCCAGGGAGTGGCTTCTGGCTCTGTCGTTTTGGAGAACGGTATGTTTTTAAAGTTTATTTTGGACACCACAAACTGTATGTAATCATGTGTCGTCCCCATTTTTTTTGACTTTTTGTCGCCTTAGGGTATTTTTGGGGGTTGTCTTTACCTGTTCCTGCTGATGTCACCATACACATATCACACCTGTGTGCCTTTTTTTAGGGCCCTTGTATTTTTGCCCTTAGACATTTTGGGGTGCTGGGTTTTATCCGTGTAATGTTTTTTTGGCCCACAAGCTTGTAAGTTTTGGGTTGCTTGTTTTGTGTTTTTTTACAATGTTGCTTCATTATCGATTTATTAATCCCCAAACTTTTGTCACCCACAGAGGAACAGAGGCGTCGGGAAGAGATAGTGAATTGTGTGGGCCGTATGTGGGAGCAGGTCACCGGGCTTATGCAGGGCCTTGACCATCTGTTGGTCCTCCTTAGGAATTAGTTTATTTTTTTATTTTTTTACAAATTGTTTCTTAATAAATCTGTTTTAGATCAAGCTCTGTCTCATGCGTTTGGAGTAAATCCAAGATTCTTTACACTGACATAAGTAGACTCTTCAAGCAAGGTTTGCCACAGAATCTCACTACAGATTGTGTGTTCTATTTTGAATGCAAACAGACACAAGAAACACCTCCCAGTACCAATGTCATTTTCCTTTTTTGTGGTGGTCAACATGATAGTTTACACCATTTTTCAGGTTCCTATTTGGTGGCCAAACTGCTTTGGACAATCTTACGAAGGCAACTGATTGTACACGATTCCTTGTTGTGTTGGTTAGTACCCCGAAAACATATTACATTTTAGCTCCACTTGCTTCATTACTGGGTTACCCCTTAGGTAAAATTAACGTTTGGGAGTTTGTTTACACTTGTTTCTAACGTGCCCAAAAAGGAAACAAATTACACTCTCCAAATATTCACAACAGAAATCAAAATACAAAGTGGTCACTCACAAATAAAACACACAGTGATAATCAGAAAAACACCACATACCAAAAACACTAAACAAACACACAACAAATCAAGAACTGGTTGACGAAGGTCCATGCCCACATGATTTCAAAAATATGGCGTTGCAATATTGGTGTCAGAATATATTCCCGAAGTTTCAACAGAAAGGTTTTTGAAGGGTAGCAGGAAGTAGTCATCGTGGGAGTGCCAAAGATTATGCAAACAAACAGAAGATGGTGCAAGAATTAATATAAAAAAAGATGAACGTTAAAAAACCGTAACACATTGGGTATACACACTGTTATTTGATCAATAATTACCTAAAATATCGGGCCACCACATCATCGCGTATGGCCCCCCCACATACTGACCTCCGACCAACCTCGGGGGGGCCATCCTCAGGTAAGGCATCCTCTGGCTGCATTGGAACACCACTCCTTATGGCGATGTTGTGAAAGATCCCACACAGGACCACAATTTTCGAAACCATATCCGGCAAATACATGAGCTCGCCACCAGAGCGGTGGAGGCATCTGAATCGGCCTTTTAAAAGGCCGATACAGCGCTCCACCACTTGCCTGGTGGCTGTAAGTGCGGTATTAAACTCACTTTGTGGACCTGGTGTGGGAGCCAAATAAGGAGTGAGCAGCCAGGGCATGCAAGGGTATCCACTGTCTCCTGTGAAAAAGAATAGACAACATCAGGATCACTGTGTATCAAGCTTAACATTGTTATGTACTAAAGGTCTCCACTTACCCAGAAGCCACGCATCACCAGCTTGTAGGTTGGTTAATTTGTGCCATATCCCTGATAGCCGGATGACGAAGGAGTCATGTGCACTTCCTGGTAATTTTGCATTCAGGGACAGGATCTGGAGGGAGGCATCACATACCACCATTACATTCAGGGAGTGATAGTGTTTCCTGTTTCGAAATATGGCCTTGCTGGAGGCTGAAGTGGTATGTGAGTACCATCCACAACCCCTATGATGTGTGGGAAGCCAGCTATTTGGTAAAAATTGGCCTTGGCCACACTAAGGGCACCCATATCCAAAGGCATTTGAATAAAATGATGGAGGTGCTTGAAAAGTGCCTCCATCACTGCCCTCAGGATCCGGGAAAAGGAGGATTGTGAGATGCCCGCCACTATTCCCACCGTTGTTTGAAACGATCCTGAGGCACAGAAATGTAACACCGCCATAAATTGCGGAAGTGGTGGTATTGCTGTAGGACTGTCAATTTGCCGCTCAAGATCACTCTCTATTAATGAGAGAGTGTCTATGATGATTTTGGGAGGAAGACGGTAGCGTCTTAAAACCTCATCATCGGGCATTCCAAAAAGGGTGACACGTGTTCAAAATATCTGGGGCCTTGCACGCCTACGATGCCTATGCCTGGGACGAGATTGAGGTTGGTCGGCTTCCGGGACCATGGCCAGAACAATCCGCCCAAGATCAACCTGAATGGCAAGATTGGAATGTAAGGCTTTGGACCCACCCCAAAAGAAAATTAAAAACAACTTAGCTTGATGATACCATCCATTGCTGCTTACATGCCGGGGTATTGTCATGATACGTCCAAACTGAAATTAATCACAAAAATAATTTGACAAATTTCACTCTGTGCATTTTTGTTTCTAAATTTTGTGCTGGACAAAACTTAAAATATGCGAAACACACATTTGGCAAAAGAGCAAAACGACATTGCACACAGTACATCAAAATGGGTTGAAATGTTTGCCAAAAAAGCGAAAGGGCAACCACAAAAAATTTTACAGGATTAATAAGCATTTAAAAATGCGCTAATTACTTCGCAAATACATGTCACAATAGTAAGTAGTAAAAATGTGCTAATTAGTTCGCAAATACAAGTCACAATAGTAAGTAGTAAAAATGTGCTAATTAGTTCGCAAATACAAGTCACAATAGTAAGTAGTAAAAATGCGCTAATTAGTTCGCAAATACAAGTCACAATAGTAAGTAGTAAAAATGCGCTAATTAGTTCGCAAATACAAGTCACTATACAAACTGAGAAAAATGCGCTAATTAGTTCACAAATACAAGATAAAAAATGGACTTACCAAGAGCAAATATATAAGAGTCCAAATCAAAAGGTCTTTGGGTCCGAAATTAATAAAAAGCTAAAATATATGAAATTATGGATCCAAAAATTAAAAACAAGAAGAAACACAATGAGACAACAATTGATCAAAAGTTAGACTTCACAAAACTTACCAAATCAAGAAACGAGGCCAAAAAACAAAAAAACAAAAAAGAGAACGGAAAATAAAAACGCAAATCTAGCAAACAAAATAAACTCCAAACGCCAACTCCTTTATCCGCAAACAAGAAACTCCAGCCAAGGTAACCTCCAACAATCCAAAAACGCCACCTCGACTCGAGACACACCAAGCCATAAATAGTGTTTCGTTTCCCGCACAAATTAAGGAGGGATCATAGGAACGCACAATCAATGATGCGGCCGCAAAATAAGGACGCATGTATAAATACGTCACGAAAACACATTAAAATTCTGGTGTATTTCTTGTTTGGACCTCAGACATGGCGACAGACAAGGGAAACAATGCCCAAGAGTCAGGCGGTAAGTCTTTCATGCATTTTGTATCAATGATTAATTTGAAACATAAGATTGGGCAAGTTGTGATTTTGTGAAATATGAATATTTACACAAATAGGTGAGGAGGATGACATGGAAGAGGCTGCTGGGCCCAGTATTCCGGCCAAAGCTGCCAAAAAAAAAGGCAGCCACATTTCACAAGAAAGGAGATGGAGGTTTTGATCCAGAAGTGTGTGGACATCCTGCCACAGGCAGACAGGAATATGAGTCTAAGCCAGAAGGGGAGAATGTGGGAAGAGGTAGCCGTTGCTGTCAATAGGGTGGGTGATTATGTCCGTCTAGCCCGGGATGTCAAACGGCGGTAAGTAAACACTTGCCCCCCCTAAAAACAAACACCATTTTAAACAAAAGGATAATGGCTTCCATTTTTTCCCACAGATGGGGCGACTTCAAATATCGCCTAAAGCAAAAACTCGTGGACAGGGCTAGGCATGCAAGGGGGACAGGTGGGGGTCCCACCCCTGTGTCATTGGAGTTGACGGATTTAGAAGAGCTGGCACAGGGGTGTGTGCAGCCTGTGGAGGTGTTTGGCGTGTCCAACATGGATACGGACATGCCAGACTTTGCGGCTCCTCATGTTGTCCCAGGTAAATCTTTTGATGTCACCAACTCTGAAATGTTATTGTGCCAATATGTAGATTCTAATGTGAGTCTTTTCTCTTTTTTCCTAACAGAGACACAGGCGGATGAGTCTGCTCCAGAGGGGAGCCTTGGCCGCCGAATTTCTGCTGGCTCGGCAGGGGAGGAACCAGTACATCCGGCTGAGGACCCTGCAGAAGCCAGTCCAGGGCAATCCCCCTCGCAGGCAGTGTCCCTCCTCACAGAACTCAATTTCAAATGGGATTTCCATACGGAGATTCTGCAGAGGATGGACGCCAGTCTGCTATGGGTGGCTGAGGCCCTGGAGCAAAATGCTGCGGCCAACGTGACCATTGGTCAGGCCCTGGCGGAAAATACCAGGGCCAACATCCGCATCGCCAATGCCCTGGAGCAGCTCGTTCGCCAGCACATGGTGGAGCCGACCTCCCTTCCTGCCGGAACATCAGGATCCTCCACCTCTGGCACAACATCAGCCAATCCTCCAAATGTGCCTAGCCCTGTGCCTAGTCCAGAGGCCACAACATCTGCCTCTGGACAGGCCAGCCCGATGACATCCCGGACCCGGTCTGGCGCCCTCCCTCCCCCATCCAAATGGGTGAAAAAACGGTGACAGCAATGGCGACTTTTCCCACAATACTTCTGTGCTTGGCTCATATTCCTTTCTGGTCAAAACTTCCCTCTCCTTTCTTGTGAAATGTTTTTAATCTTTTGTTGTATGTTTATGTCAACAGTTATGTTGGGCCAATTTGTTTGATTTTGGGACAGATCTTTGCCAAAAAAAGATGTCCCCAAATTTTTTATTAATTTATTTTTTGTTTGAGCAATAAATTGACACCAAAAATCTGACATTGGATTGTGAAATTATTGTACAAATGGGTTACATTTAATCCTGGACCAAAAGGCAAAAACTTGCCAAAAAAAAAAAAATGGTCTCTTTAAGGAACGTTTAAAAATTCATATAACGAGGCAAATTCAAGAGGCAAAAATAAAATGGTGAGAAAATTAAAACATGATGACATTATTGTTACAATAGGCCCTAACCACCAAATTGAGGGCAAAATAAACCCCCACAAATGTACGCAAATTGATTGTGTCATCCTGACATTAGCAGCTCTGATTTCCACCTGCGTACGGTTTTGTGCTATCCCAAAAAACTGATTTCAAAACACATACCAAGCCGGTTTTCAATCCAACACTAATTGCTTTTCAGCCCTCCCGCGATTAATCGCAACAACATCGTGGAGTCCCGGGACGGAGGAGAAGGCCATCGCCAATGTGGTCGAGTAATCCAGCCCCTAAGCTGTGCGAGCATTTTGAAGGGAAAGAGGATCATCCAGTGACGTATGAGTCGGTCCGAACACATTTTACGCTCGCATCTGCTAATGTATGTACGCCCCAAAAACGCCTCGCCACGCCTGCGTTTTTCCATCTCCACCCCCGTCAACACCCAAAAAACGCCCTGTTCTGTCAATCACATTTGACATGTCACTTCCTGTACGCTATTTGACGAACGAGACCAAAAAAGCTCGCAATCTGCCGTATGCACATGCGCAGTGTTACACCGACGCATGCGCGGTTATTCAACATCGGAACGCAACGAGCGTACTGCTGTTTGCGAGTGGCTCTGAATGAGGGCCAGTGTTAGTAAAAATCACAAAAAAGGCAATATAATGTTATGTATAATTGAATACATTAACTTTATGAATTATGTTATTACCTAAGTTGGATGGTACCATTATATTATTATTATTATTATTATTATTCATAAATCGCTGGATACTAGCCAGTGATGTATAATGAGTGGATCAGGACACAAACAAGTGATATAAAATAACATGAAATAAAAGTTAACTGTCCTGTCCATATGAGCTTACAGTCTTACAATTGATACTGTACATTAGGTAGTGAAATAACAATTGCAGCCGTTGATGTGGAAAGTACGAGTGTCTAATGTATGACCAGTTGCCAATATTAAAGCAGTGGTGACTGTCATTGCTGTGTAGATGCCAGTACTGTGCTATGGTCTAGGAGAGATAATGGATGGTGGAGACATGCAAGATCAGGGGTCAGCAGCCTATGGCACAAGTGCCACAGGGCGGCACAAGCCCGTGTTTTGGGTGGAAACAAAGGGACGTGATTCGCGCACCAGTCAGGTGTTAAGCTTTATTATGAATACAAATTGACATGGGTTTCAGGTGGCATTTGCCGCTCAGCTCACTTTGGCTGAATCTGGCACTCGGGAGCCATTTGGGAGGCATTCAGGAGACATTGTACCAGTCTGGATGATTTGGGAGACAGTCCTGAGTTCTGCCTACATCAGGTTGTGTGAATGCGCTGCACGTTTCTCCCCACCGTTCCTGAGCCTTCTTGGCCCTCCTGCTCCACAATGTACTGTATGTACCTAGAAAATCGCAAAGGACATCTCTCCCAGTAAGAGGTGTCCTTTGTGATAGGGGGACTTCCAGGTTTATTACCCAGAAGTTGTGCAGAAGGACGTGCGCACCATGGGGGGAGCTGAGAGGGATCCGATTGGATTAGTAAATATGAGAAATGCAGTAAAACTCCCGAAAATGGTTAGTTGGGGGGGAAGGGGATAGATGGCTGAATATGGGGAAAAGGAGGGGGATAGGTTGCTAAATATATAAGAAGTCTTACTCAGATAGTGTGGAAGGGGATAAATGGCTGTATATACTAGAGGAGTGTGTAGACCACGGGTTTGGTTTTGGACAAAACCAACCTGAACTGTTTTGGTTTTGGCAAAACCATCCTCAAGTGGCTTTGGTTCTGATTCGTTTTTGGTTTTGGATTTCTCTACAAAATGTATAAAAAAACTGCTAAAATCATGTAACTTGGGCCTGTGTTTTGTTCCTATAGTATTATTGACATCAATACATTAATTTTCAGTAATTTCCAGTTAATTTTGACCACCTCACAGCACATGAAATCAGAGGGGAGAGATTTAAATGCGATATCCAGTTTTTAGATCCGAGTTCCAAACTTGGTGGGAAGACCCGAGTTGGGACTCATTTCAACTTGAAATCCCAAAGTGATGGAGCTGGGGCTCAGATTGACTCAGAAACCTCAAAGTACGGGTGTGTTTGGTGTTCAAACTGAACCACTCATCCCTCGTACATCCAGTACATGTATATGCCTCCTCACAAACCATTTCCCTCATATTCTCTATTATCAGCCCCCATCAAATGACCTTTCTTTTTATTTTCTATAAAAGATTTTTGTATTTACTGCCCCTAGACCTCCCGCATCCACACTGCAGTATGAACGCACTCATCTTGAACAGGGATCATTTTCAGGGGCCTCCCTCAGCTATAGTGCAGCAGACACTTCAGCGAGCTCCCTGAAAACGCAACACGCTGCAAAAAAGTGAGTTCCAAACAAATATAAAATCTTATTATATTATATTTCATCTGCATAATTTTTTTGGTAACTGGTCCCACTCAATCCAGTTACATGCTGTTGCAGAGTCCAGGCCCTTCATAATTGCCTCCAAAGTCAGTTTGAATTACAGTGAGGAGTTATCACCAAGTGTCAGTAAGTGCTTTCTTGGGCTGGAATGTACTAACCTTGCAGTGTACATTCCGCCTGTCACCGCAAAATTACTAATCACATATGTACTAACATATGCGATTAGTATCGCAAAGGACAGCTCTTGGGATAAGAGCTGCCCTTTGCGAAGCTGCCGACGTTGGGTGAGGGGTTTAGTGCAAATAATTGCAAGGTTGCTGTATTGACTATATGTGCATAACTGTATCATCCCCATTGATATTTTGACCTGTTAAATATAGGTGTATTTTTAGAAGTTTTATTCTTTGTTTTTTTGTATTATCAGGGCCGAAACTAGGATATCTGTCACCCAGTGCAAGGCAGCAATTTTGCGCCCCCTCCCTTCCCGTACCTGGATTTTGTCCTTGCTCCTCGATAAGGCAGTGCACTACTCAGACATCCCTGGTATAGTGACTTACATTATTCCACACATCATAATGCCCATTACACATTATGCCACACACTGCAATGCCTATTACCAAAGTGCCACTTACATATTTGCCCAACACCATTTTATTCCCCACAGTAATGCTTCTAATTACTTTAAAATTACCTGCTCGTTGCCAGGAGGTTTATGCTCGTTGCCAGGGGTTACATGCTCGTTGCCATGGGGTTTCATGCTCATTGCCATGGGGTTTCATGCCTGTTGCCAAGGGTTACATGCTTGTTGCTAGGGGGTTTCATGCTTATTGTCAGGGTATTTATGCTTGTTACCAGGGGTTACATGCTCGTTGCCATGGGGTTTCATGCTCGTTGCCAGGAGTTACATGCTCGTTGCCATGGGGTTTATGCTCGTTGCCAGGGGATTTCATGCTTGTTACCAGGGGTTCCATGCTCGTTGCCAGGGGTTTCATGCTCGTTGCCAGGAGTTACATGCTCGTTGCCATGGGGTTTATGCTCGTTTCCAGGGGGGTTTGAAGGGAGAAGATGCAGCTCTTGGCATCCTCTCCCTGAAGCGCCAGTGTTCCCGGCGCTGTGCGCATTGCTCTCTGCTAACAGACACTAGAGGTCCAGTAGGACCTCTAGCATCTGTCTCTTCTTTGGCGGCGGCCATTTTTGGATGGCCATTTTCAGCAGTCCATGACGACGGCTAGTCCGCATGGAATCTGCTGAAAACGGCCATCCAAAAATGGCCGCAGCCAAGGAGGAGACAGACACTAGAGGTCCAGTAAGGACCTCTAGCATTTGTCTCCTCTTTGGCGGCGGCCATTTTCAGATGGCCGAGACAGATTTTTCACCCCCCCGCAATACCCACCCGGTGCACGTGCACCTCTAGCCCCCCCCTAGTTGCGGCCCTGGTATTATTAAGAGTAAAAATAAACTGACCAGTTTTTTGGGGGGAAATAGTCACTTTAGTGGTTAAAACACTCTCCTTTATTTTGATATCACTAAGGTGCCTATTCATTTTTAAGCTCCAATGTCAGCCCACTAATAAAATAATAATCTTGCTACGAGTTGCAGTTGTGGATACTTAAGTACCAGAGCATTTTAGTATAGCTGCTCTAAAAAGATGCTGTCCCACAATCCCTAGCACCAGCACTTTCTCTAGTATCCCTAGCACCAGGGATACTAGAGAAAGGGTAGGCAGGGTAGGCAGAGGAGGCAGAGCCTCCTCTCTCATACCCTGAGATTTGATATAAAAATGATTAGAATATAATATAAAGAAGATATTTATAACTTATAAACATCTTCTTCTTTTATTGTTATCCTTTTATAGTTAACACTCACCAGCTTTCTGGAGCTCCCTGGGACTGCAGGGAGACAAGAGATGAGGCAGCAACAGCTCAGCCTCGCTTCTCTATAGTCAGACACTGCTTGCAGAGCTGAGGGTGGGTCCACACCATGGGCAGTAAGCTACATAGAGAGAGAGAAAGAGAGCTAATAGAGGCATGCCTCTGTGTATGGAGGGGTGTGACTTGAGAACTGAAGGACACCTTGGATGTGACAGGAAGTGCACTGCAGTGTTAAGAGATCAGAGCTCAGTCAGCAGCAGCAAGAGAAGACAGTGATGCAGGTAGTAGAATCAATGGACACTGAAGCTTAGTGTAGTCAGGGGAGAGTTACATTGAGTAGGGGGTGCGACAGGATCCCAGTACCACACAGCACGTCACTGCATTTCACAGACCAGTGGCAGAAAACTTCTCCACCAGGGAGGTGCAGTCAGGGGAGGCAGGGGAGGCTGAGCCTCACCTGCCATATTCCAGTGATTAGAATAATATAAAGAAGATATTTGTAACTTATAAATATCTTGTTTGTATTGATTTTTTACAATCAAGACTCACTGCATTTGCGTTGCTCCTCTGCATATATAGGGATAGATGAGAGAGAGGTAAAGCAGCAATGAGCAGAGCCTCCTCTGATGTTCACAAACTGCCTGACTGGAGTGGGGGTGGGCGCAGCGCCGAAGCCAATGATACCGCAGAGATTAATGAGTATAGGAGGCAGCTGTCAATCTGCTCATAGAGGGGGTGGTGATCCAGCCAGAGAGCAGGATGGACGCTCTGACTTCCAGTCACAGTTCTTCTCACTGACGCTGGCTGGTGGAGTCTGGGGCCTGGGCACAACAACACCAGTCTCCGCCCACAAAACTGGCCACACCCCCGCTTCCCCTGGCAGCCAGCCACCTCTTCCAGACACATGACCAGATTTCCCCCCTCATCCAACTCAGTATCCCCACACCCATGTCACTGCCCCCTCCCTAACTGGGAACAATGCAGTCCCCACTGAACCCCCTCCATCATTAAGAAAGCCACCTCCCCTAACACCACATGGTCCCTCCTATCCATCTGTTCTCACAAATCCTGTGGGTAGTCTCATCATAGTCTCTCTACCCTCAGTAAATTGTGGTACTCCCATGTCCTGGAGATGTTGTATTTAATAGTAGATTGAGAGCTCTTCGACAGTTTGTACTATTCTGTGTCAGGAATTGGCGCTGGGGACACAGAGGAGATGGCGCAAGGGGGATACATAGGAGATGGCGTTAGGGGGACACAGAGGAGATGGCACTGAAGACACTTGAGATTAGAGAGGACATCGTATTTTGGTTCTAATTCATCATCCTGTTTTGGTCAAACCAACTTTAAGTGTTTTGGTTCAGATTTGGTTTTAGATTCCTTAAAAAAAATGAAAAAAATTACTATGATAAAAACAATTAAAATCATGTAGTTTGGACCTGTTTACATGCAAACCAAAACCGAGTACAATTTTTAAAGCCGAGTTCTGAACTGACAACAGCCCTGAGCTGGTAATCTGTTCCACTTGGAAGCCCAAAGTGATTCCGAACTGGGACTCGATTTGACTCGGAACCCCTAAGTTTGGGTGTGTTCGTCTTTCAGGAAAACCGAACCGCACATCTCTAGAAGACACACAGGTAGGATCACTGATAGGATTAGAAGAAAAGGCTGGGGAACAGTAATCTTTAGTAAGACACCAATTCTAAAGAAACCCTATTACTGATACAAATGGTACCAAATTAACAAATGCAGTTTATTAATATAAAATTGTTTGATCAGGGAAACTCACATTTTGCTCTGCTCTAAATCTTCTGTTACTATGGGCTCTATTTACTACAATCCACATATTGAATGCGGATTGTAGTGTGATATTGCCGAGTGAATTCGCATTGCGAATTCAGGCAATATCACAGGGATTTACTATAAATCCCTTGCAGGGACAGAGCTTGCGATAAAGCTCTGTCCCTGCGGATCCCATCCGCACTCTAGTCGCGGTATTTTTGGAAAAAATACCGCGACTAAGAGCCCGCGCATGCGCCGACCGACCACCGCTACTACCCCCCACTGACGCTAAGCCCCGCCCCCCACGATCGCAGACCCCCGCGACCCCCCCTCCCCCCCCCCGTGACCCCCCCCTCCCTTCATTACACTTACCTGCATCCTCCTGGCCTCCGGTGGTCTTCTCCGGGCTTCCCGATCAGGTGATCTCCCATACTGCACTGGGGCCCGATCACCTGATGACCGGGCCCCAGTGCAGTGTGGGAGACCAGCTGACCAGAGAGGAGCCATCACCGGAGGCCCGATCACCGGTCCCTGGAGTCAGGTAAGTAAAAAAAAAATATTTAATTTTTTTTTTCTTTTTTTTACAGCAATCAGCTTGCGGTCTGATTAGACCACATAGCTGATTACTGGTACCGGCTCCCGCCTCTGCTCTCCCCGTTAGAGCAGAGTGGGAGCCCAGTAACCGGGGGAGACCCTGGATAACGCCACCTCCAGGTGGCGTTATTATCACAGGGCTTCCCCCGGTATTTTTTTACAATTTATTTTTAGTAACTTGCACACAGATCACATTTCCCATTACAATTATGGGAAATGCGATCTGCTTTACTAAAAATAAGTGATACTGGGGGTTGGAGTAGAATTTTACTAATTCTACTCCAATTGCCCTGTAATAACTACAGGTGAAACTAAAATAATGTGAAAAGGGTGTGAAAACACCCTTTTTCACTTTATTTTAGTAAAAATAATGTTAATAAATAGAGCCCTATGTATTATAAGGTGATGATGACATTTTCTTTATTCCTACGCAAGCAGGTGGCTTCCGAACCATGTGAGCTCCTACATGAATAGTGAATACTGACTCAAGACACTGCCTGTCCAGGAAGGATCAATCTCTTCAGAGGGTCTCAATTGCAGAGACATCATATAGGTAAGAAAAGACTCAGACGCCTATTCATCAACACTAAAATAACATTTTTAAGGACATTATCCTTAAATACCATTATTTTAGTATTCATGAAGTATCTTAACACAGGAGATATCACTGACATCTCCTGGTTAAGTCCCCCTGCGTTAATTTCCACACTCCCCATACATTAGTATGGGGATATGGAAATTATGGTATTCATCAAATTCCGAAAATTATGTATTTTCGGAATTTGATGGAGTTACTATCCGCCACTGTGAGGTGGCGAATAGCAGGTGAGAATTACCTGCTTCCAGCTGGTGAGGTCCCCCGACGTCTTCCTCCGGCACTCTGGTCCGTCCTCTGGCTCCGGTGGCTGCTCGGACACTGTGTTCTCCCAGCAGAACACAATAAAGTTTAGAAAAAAAAAACTTTTTTTTTTCTAAACTGTACTGTGGCCTGCTGGGAGAACACATGTCCGAGCAGCCACCAGAGCCAGAGCCGCTGCAGCAGGCAGGTAAGTGCGGGACAGGGGGGACGTTTTCGGAAGGGGGAGGGGGGGACACAAAATGACCGCAGCTGTAGGTAGTGCTGCGCATGCGCTGGTTTTACGGATGTAACGGCGCATGCGCAGCACAGATTCCAGCTGTGGTAAGGTAGAGTAGAGAGTGATAACTATCTATTTCCCGAAAAGCTGTCATCGCAAAAATTACAGCTTTTCGAAATAGATAGTTATGGGGCTCTATTTATTAACATTATTTTTACTAAAATAAAGTGAAAAAGGGTGTTTTCACACCCTTTTCACATTATTTTAGTTTCACCTGTAGTTATTACAGGGCAATTGGAGTAGAATTAGTAAAATTCTACTCCAACCCCTAGTATCACTTATTTTTAGTAAAGCAGATCGCATTTCCCATAATTGTAATGGGAAATGTGATCTGTGTGCAAGTTACTAAAAATAAATTGTAAAAAAATACCGGGGGAAGCCCTGTGATAATAACGCCACCTGGAGGTGGCGTTATCCAGGGTCTCCCCCGGTTACCGGGCTCCCACTCTGCTCTAACGGGGAGAGCAGAGGCGGGAGCTGGTACCAGTAATCAGCTATGTGGTCTAAGTAGACCGCAAGCTGATTGCTGTAAAAAAAAGAAAAAAAAAATTAAACATTTTTTTTTTCACTTACCTGACTCCAGGAACCGGTGATCGGGCCTCCGGTGATGGCTCCTCTCCGGTCAGCTGGTCTCCCACAGTGCACTGGGGCCCGGTCATCAGGTGATCGGGCCCCAGTGCAGTATGGGAGATCACCTGATCGGGAAGCCCGGAGAAGACCACCGGAGGCCAGGAGGATGCAGGTAAGTGTAATGAAGGGAGGGGGGGGGAGGGGGGGTCGCGGGGGTCCGCGATAACGGGGGCGGGGCTTAGCGCCGGGGGGCGGGGCTTAGCGTCGGTGGGGGGGGTAGTAGCGGTGGTCGGTCGGCGCATGCGCGGGCTCTTAGTCGCGGTATTTTTTCCGAAAATACCGCGACTAGAGTGCGGATGGGATCCGCAGGGACAGAGCTTTATCGCAAGCTCTGTCCCTGCAAGGGATTTATAGTAAATCCCTGTGATATTACCTGAATTCGCAATGCGAATTCACTCGGTAATATCACACTACAATCCGCATTCAATATGCGGATTGTAGTAAATAGAGCCCATGGAGAGGAGGAATGATGAATTCCTCCGGTAATTAGGTAGAACTCCATGCCATTTCTAAACCTAATTACCTCCAGAGAAATTTAAGTTATGATGAATAGGCCCCTCATTCACATACATGCAGCTTCTATTCACTGGCAAGAGGGGCTGGTGGCATGCCCCCAGAGTGACGAAAACAGGGGGGAGTGGCTGGCAGGCATGTCATTTCATGTGAGATCACATCCCATTTTTTCGGGTACACGCAAATGTCCCATTCTCCACTACAACAAAACGTGCACAGTGCACAACATAGTGCAACTCTCCCTGACATACTCCTCTATTGGGTTCATAATACAGTATGTGTGTAAATCTGATACTAGCCAGTGCCTCCCCAGCCATTTACCTCACCGCACGTCACCGTTCTCCACCCTCTCTCTCTCTCAAAGGTTTGATCTTCCCTGTCTATAGTGCCTCTTGGAACAGGGCAGCAAAAGCCTAGTTCTTTCTATCTGGCAGCCCTTACAGAGCCAATACACTAGTAGAGCTCCCAAACATAGGACCAAATTTAGTTTGGCTTATGAAGGTCCATACATGCAGCAAATAGTATGTAATTTGTTCTATGACCACCACACATGGGGCTCTATTTATTAACATTATTTTTACTAAAATAAAGTGAAAAAGGGTGTTTTCACACCCTTTTCACATTATTTTAGTTTCACCTGTAGTTATTACAGGGCAATTGGAGTAGAATTAGTAAAATTCTACTCCAACCCCCAGTATCACTTATTTTTAGTAAAGCAGATCGCATTTCCCATAATTGTAATGGGAAATGTGATCTGTGTGCAAGTTACTAAAAATAAATTGTAAAAAAATACCGGGGGAAGCCCTGTGATAATAACGCCACCTGGAGGTGGCGTTATCCAGGGTCTCCCCCGGTTACCGGGCTCCCACTCTGCTCTAATGGAGAGAGCAGAGGCGGGAGCCGGTACCAGTAATCAGCTATGTGGTCTAAGTAGACCGCAAGCTGATTACTGTAAAAAAAAGAAAAAAAAATTAAACATTTTTTTTTTCCTTACCTGAATCCAGGGACCGGTGATCGAGCCTCCGGTGATGGCTCCTCTCCAGTCAGCTGGTCTCCCACAGTGCACTGGGGCCCGGTCATCAGGTGATCGGGTCCCAGTGCAGTATGGGAGATCACCTGATCGGGAAGCCCGGAGAAGATCACCGGAGGCCAGGAGGATGCAGGTAAGTGTAATGAAGGGAGGGGGGGTCGCGGGGGGGGGGCTTAGCGCCGGGGGCGGGGCTTAGCGTCGGTGGGGGGGTAGTAGCGGTGGTCGGTCGGCGCATCCGCGGGCTCTTAGTCGCGGTATTTTTTCCGAAAATACCGCGACTAGAGTGCGGATGGGATCCGCAGGGACAGAGCTTTATCGCAAGCTCTGTCCCTGCAAGGGATTTATAGTAAATCCCTGTGATATTGCCTGAATTCGCAATGCGAATTCACTCGGTAATATCACACTACAATCCGCATTCAATATGCAGATTGTAGTAAATAGAGCCCATTCACTGAGGTAAGAAAAGTACATAACTCAGCGATAGCATGTCTCTTACTTTACACTAGTCAGCTGAGCCTTTTTCAGCAACTTTCCTCTATTCTCAATTACCTTACTTTTGGCTGATATTATTGAGTTGTGCCCCACACGTCTCAATACACATGTTATAATGTCATGTGTACACACCTTAACAGCTCCTGATATACCCGTGCTGGCATGTTTGTTGTCTTGTTCCATGATGTGTTTGTTTTAGTCACTTAAATGTACTCTCTTGTCCAGTCTCTGGGGGAGATGTATTATAGCAGCACAGAACGTGCCGCTATAACTGTTTCTGCTTCAACTCTTTAAAACATCTCATCTGCTGGAGTGGGGGAATGAAAACTCCCCCCTCCAGCGCTCCCTTCTAGGGATGGCCGATGCCAAATACTTTTACCATCGATGGCAGAGAGCCAATGGTTATGTGCCATCGATGAACGAGTGGGAGACAATTTTTTTTTCCTGGATGGAATGGATCTTAGCTTCACCCCCCGATGCCTGCTCAGCCTCATCCCTGTTTTTGATTGGTCCACGGCCAGCCATTCCCCACCGCAGGGGTGGCCATCAAGGGGTGTAAGCCATAGATGGTTTTTGTGCCATCGATGGTAACCACCAATGGACCCATTGATGGACACCCCTGGAATGGCTATCCCCGCTAGAGCCCACAGCGCATCAGCCTAGTGCTCCACTGAGCATGCGTGAGATCTTGCATGCAGCCCCCGGGGCTGGCAGCTGCCGCAGCAGGGACGGCGCTGTCCCTGCTGTGGTTGTAGGGCAATGCCAGCTGCAGCTGCCGATACTGATAGCTGCAGCTGTGTGAACAGTCAGGTGAACTGACCGTTCATACAATACCCAGCTTATCAGCACTGCTATCTTGTAGAAATTTACCACCAAGCCCCTCAATAATACATGGGGGAGAAGCAGTATCAGGGCACATAACGTGCTGATACCATTTCGGCAGTTCATGCATCTACAACTCTGTCTGTAATGCACATATAAACAAGTCCATTGGAACCTTTGCACCTGATATAAACAGAGTTGCCTGCATGTATGCTGCTGTTATTGATTGTGCAATCAGTTGCATGGGAAGGGTAGTTGTATCCAATAATCTAGATGCCATAGTTGTATGGTCTATACATTTTAAAGTGCTTTGCCTGTACAGACGTACATATTGCACATGTTTGTGGATGCTGTGCTCCTTTCCATACAAGCCCAGCTATAATTTGGTAACATTTCCCTTTAATGTTGATGTACGCTGTTATACTGTAAATATAGTGGTTCCCAAACTTTTTTGAATCACGGCACCCTAGAATATCAGCATTGCTTTCACAGCACCCCTAAGCCAAAATTTTGTTATTGAGAAACTCCGAAAAAAAAGTAGTAAAGTGAAGTAAATTGAGTTTACCTGTCATCCTTAGGTTCAGTTATGTGGTGGTAGTCAGGTTTGTGCTTCTGTCTGTCCACATATTTACATTACATTGACCATAAATAATTTGATTTGATGTTGGACCACCATCCTGAGGCACCCCTGCAAGTGTCCTGAGGCACCCCAGGCTGCCACGGCGCACAGTTTGGGAACCACTGGGTAAATAGATCACTTGTGGTTTCAACACAAATCAGTCACACATCCTTTTATATTTTCTGTTAAAGGCCCTCATTCAGAGCCGCTCGCTATCTGCGGTCGTTCGTTTTCTAAAAAGGGGTGGCTATTCAAATGAACCGTTCGCACTTTGCGGTCTGTTCACGCCTCTAAGTCTGAACGAGCGAGCAAAACATGCGAACGTAAATTTGAAAAATACGCCCCCTGGCCGCTCGCACCATACGTCATGTCCGCTATTTATTAGATTAATCGAGTACATCGACCAGCGTATGAACTGCTCGCTATTCTTGTGGTTGGTTTTTTCAACCACTATTTTGCGAGCAGTTCTGACTATAAAACAACCAAGTGACGTTGTCAATGACGCTGCTGGATTAATTATGCACTCCCTTAAAACGCCCGTTTTGACCTTTAAGCACGCCTGTGACCGGATTTCCACTCCCCGTTTTCAAGCACCTTCCCCTGTTACCACCCACATACGCCTCATTCTGTCACTCAAATTATCAGGCATTCGCTATTTTGCGAGCACATGAATTTCGACTGCACTGACTGGTTCGCGCATGCGTATAACGATCCGTACGCATGCGCAGTTGGGCAAACATCGCTCGGAGCGAACGAGCTGCCGCTTACGAGTGGCTCTGAATCAGGCCCAAAGGTTTTACTGTCCATTACCCTTTCAGTAATCTGTCTTTCCTAAGTCACCCAAGTTCTTCCGCTTGTTCAGCTATCCAAAATATTTGGCAACCATCTCCTCTTCCTTTCCACTATGGTCAGAACCCTTTCACAGCCAGGACTTAATCAAATCAGTCATTGCCTCTGATAGGGTGCATTTTATGGTTACTTGTTTCCTATAGGAACCAGTGCATATCCTTGCAGAATCAACCCTTTGATGATGGGCTAGAAGCCAGCAGTGAGCAGACATGACAGGTAATGTAGTCAGGTGTGAAGGAATTAGCAGTATCTTCCATTTTTTACATCAAAGCAAAAATCAGTCTATGGTATATAATCTCTGCTTTCAATCACAACCATCTCTCACACTTTACAAGACACCAAAGTAATAAGATACCCTGCAGGTCTCTTATCAGATTTGGGTGTTCTCTCTCTTCTCTCTTTGGGAGGCCTGCATGGTCTTGATTTTGGAAAAGTTCAGAGACAATGAGACCGATGGCCAAGTCAAGGTTCCCAGGCTCAGCAAACCTCCACCTGTCTGTTATCGGTTCTTCTCTGTATGACAGGTAATGCAATGTAGTCAACACATCCCCTTTAGCAACGAGTGCAGCGTTTACTATATGTCTGGGATTTCTCTTTGTATTTCTGATCTTAAAAGTAACCTGCAATAAAAGCTGAAGCATACTGCTATTTACCATGCTGCAGAAGGGCTTGATTCAGCAAATGCAATTTGCTTACATTTCCTGGTCCCTTGTGCAACCCAGAATCAGTAAAGAAGGTTTTGCACTACACCTCTGCAGGTTTGTGTATCACACTACCTCCAGAATGGTCATGTTACGTGTTTCGTAGCTTATGGAAACTAGTTTGTACTTATCACAGCATCACTCTTAATTTTAAATTAATGTATTATGGCAATGCTACACTTAACTTACTATGCTATATCTTATATGTTTTGTAAAAATTGCAGGAATTTAAGGTTTATTAAATGTATTATTTTATTATTATTATTATTATTATTATTATTATCATTATTATTATTATTATTATTATTATTATTATTATATTTTATTATACAGGGCCACATGCTACATAACTACATTAGTTACAGACAAGTTTAGAAATTATGTAGAAGAGACAACAGGAAAGAGATCCTTTCTTGAGGGGATGTGATGGACTCAGAGGGAGAGGGGAGCAGAGTTGGGGAATGTAGACATCGCACTGTATGAAGAGTTTTAATGATACGTTTAAAGGTTGGGAAACTGGGTAAAAGTCCAATTTTACAAAGGAGTGCATCCCAAATGGTGTTAGAAGCTTAGAAGAAATCCTGTAGACAGATGTGGAAAGAGCTGATCATGGAGGAGGTGAGGTAGCAGTCATTGGCAGAGCAGAGAGCACAGTGGGTGGGAAGTAGTGTGTGTGGAAGTGAGGCTGGAGGTGTACAGTGGAAGACTATGTTTGAGGGCTTTGTAGATGAGTGCTTTGATTCTGTATAGGACAGGCAGCCATTGGACGAAGAATGGCAGAGGGTGGAGTGACAAGATTGGAAAATTAGTCAGGCCGGTGGTGTTGAGGATGGACTGAAGAGGAGCCAAGTAGAGGATTGGAGGGCCTGTGTGGAGGTTGCAGTAATCTTGGTTGTAGGAATCTAGGAGAGATGACAAGAACATGAATAAGTGCGGGATGTACTAAACTGAAAAATGCTGTAAAACCCCTGAAAATACAGTTTTACTGCATTTCCTATATGTACTAAGTACCGAAATGCATCATCCCGGTGGGTAACACCATCTTTAGGTGGCGTTACCCAATATAAGCCTATGGGCTTCTTTTCAGGATGTGCCACGTGCATCCTATCTAACCGATAAGAGGCGGGGTGTACTGCATCGTGGATGCAATGTTTAGTACATCCCGCCATAAGAGTTTTAGTTTCTTCCAGGGTGAGAAATGCCCTCATCCCGGAAATGTTACAGAAGTGGAAGCAGCAAGATTGGGAAAGGTACTGAATAGGGGGGCAGGGTCGGATCAAGGGTCACATGGGCCTGGTGTGGAAAATGATCCAGGGCCTATTGTGAGAAGCAGATGAGCTATGCCATGTGCTGTGTGGGTGTGCTCAGAGCCATGTGGGTGTGTGCACCCCTACACTATCTGCCCCAATGTCTCCCAAAATACGTAAAAGTAGAAAAGTTTCCTAAAAAACAAATACAGATTTAGAACTAGGGATGTGCGCCGGACCATTTTTGCCGGATTTGGATTTGGTACTAATTCGTCGTCCGGCTTTGGATTTGGATTTGGATTTGCCAAACTGCGGTGACTGGCTTTGGATTTGGATTTGGATTTTTTTACAAAAATTTACAAAAAAAGCTAAAATCACATAAATTGGTCTTTTTTTTCTTCCTAGAGTATTATTAACCTCAATAACATTAATTTCCAGTCAATTTAGACCATATCACAGCTTTCAACATTATTGGCCAAAGGTTGCAGTGAGCTGACTGGTTACTAAGCGACAAAGCAGCGGCACAACGACACAGACACCACAGTATAAAGCACATCTATGACACATTGCCACACAGCAGTGGCAGAAATGAAAAGTAGTGCACCCACCCAGTGGGGTACGGGCAGCAGAATCACAGTACTTGTTTACATAGTGGGCTATGGCCCAAGGAGTCACAGTGCACAATCTTATTCACATTACACCGCACATAGGGCCTGATTCACATTACACCATAAAGTAGTGTCTCTTATTTATGTTACGACACACAGTAGTGACCCTTTTACACAATGCCCACAGTAGTGCCCCTTTTACACAATGCCCACAGTAGCGGTGTCCCTTACACAATTCCCCCAGCAGTGGTGCCCCCTATGCAGTCCCCTTAGTAGTAGGGTCCCCTATGCAGTGCCCCCAGTAGAATGCCCCCCAGTAGTATGTCCCCCACTAGCAGCCCCCCCCCAGTAGTATGCCCCCCATTAGCATGCCAACCAGTAGTATGCCCCCCATTAGCAGGCCCCCCCAGCAGTATGCCCCCCATTAGCAGCCCCCCCAGTAGTATGGCCCCCCAGTAGTAGGCTGCCCCAGTAGTAGCCCCCCTGTAGTATGGCCCCCCCTGTAGTATGCCCCCCCAGTAGTAGTAAGCCCCCCCAGTAGTATGCCCCCCCAGTAGTAGTAAGCCCCCCCCAGTAGTAGTAAGCCCCCCCAGTAGTATGCCCTCCCCAGTAGCAGGCCCCTCAGTAGTATGCCCCCCCCCAGTAGCAGACCCCCCCAGTAGCAGACCCCACCCAGTAGTATAGCCCCCCCCAGTAGCAGGCTCCCTCCGTACAGCAGCCAATGAGAGTCTGTGTGACTCTCATTGGCTGCTGTAACAAACACACAGCTGCCGCTGGCGGCTGTGTGTTTGTGTCTGTGTAGGGCAGATCGCTATCACAGCACTCTGCCCTACACAATAGGAGCCCTGATGTCGGATTCTCTAGTGAGAATCCGACATCAGGCGGCCGCCGTTCGGCCCCGAACGGGGATCCGAGTCAGGCGGTGAACACCGAACAGGGTTCGGGTGGACTCGGATCCCCAATGTTCGGAGCGGTTCGGATTCCACAGAATCCGAACCGCTCATCTCTATTTAGAACTAGTTATTTATGGTTGACTATGTGGCCACCTGAGCAGCTGGTCATCATCACGCTGTCATGATGATGGGACTATTTTTAAGACTTGGGGCTACAGTCCCATCTGTCCTATTGTTAACCTGGCTTGGTGGGGCGTGAAAGAAAGGGCAGAGTCTAGAATGACACTCAGGCAGCGGACTTGGGGCACATAGGAGAGGGGATATTGTCAGCTAAGAGGGAGAGGTGTGCTGGAGACAGGACTTTCATTGTTAATTCATTTCCAACTTTTTGGGGGATGTCTATGCTTTTCTATTACAAATTCACACGCAGCCCTGAACATTCAGACTTTTTCAGCAAATTTTGGTAATTCTGGTCACCTTTTTACGTTTTTTTGCCAATATTCTAGCAATATTCCAGCAGATCATTCCAGCCATTCCTGGGGTGGTGACGAGGGCACCACCCCATAGTGGGCACATTGCGGCCACCACCGGGACCCTGACAGCCAGAACGCCAGTCATAACTTCGTACCCAGCGACGCAGCAGCATGACATCATAGGTCACGCAGCCGCCCGCCGTCCCTCCCACACAGTGCTCTCAGCTCTGCAGTCAGGGTAGTGTCTAAATCCCCTTCACGGAAAGGACCCTGACGTCATCAGCCAGTGTTCAGCGTCATTCCCTACCATCCAAGTGGGCATAGAGGGGGAATATAACCATGTGGAGAGCGTAGCGAGCCTGCGAGGGGCCGAGTTGTTTTTTTTTTAAGTGGGGACAACTTACTTGTTTAGCTGGCCTACATGGGCATGAACTGCACTTCCGCTCTCACTCACGTCACTTCCAGGTCCCCTAGCAAGAAGGGGAAATACATCCAACCCTGCAGTCAGTGGCATTCACTAAGGCAGCAATGCAGCCTGTAGCCAATGCTGGGTGTTAGGCTGTGGCTGAGGGCAGGGAGGGGCTGAGAGCTCTTCTCTTTCATCATCTTCAACAAACCGACAGAAGTTTAGGTCAGTCTTTTGTGGGAGGGCTGGGGCAAATTTTAATGTGGATTTTTTTTTTCCTGTGGGTCCCAAAGTGTTTTATTTATTTTTCTGTGGGGGACAATGTATGTGTTGTTATTTCCTGTGGGGGACAAAATGTTTGTTTTTTTCCTGTGGGGGACAATGTGTTTTATTTTTTACTTGTAAGGCACAATGGGCTCTATTCATTATGGTAATTATCAGGGTCTGAATGGACCCCGATACTTAACATTCCAACTGGAGCAATTTATCAATGCTCCGGCGTGGAGATAGCTGATTCAAAAATCAGCTGTCTCCACGAGTATTTTCACTACTCCTTTCCAAGTAGTGAAATTAGTGCACCAGCATGACCTACAGGTGTGTTTTTTCCTGTGGCCGCCTATGTGTGTGTTTTTTTCCTATGGAGGCCTATGTGTATGTTTTTCCTGTGGAGGCTTATGTGTATGTTTTTCCTGTGGAGGCCTATGTATATGTTTTTCCTGTGGCCACCTATGTGTGTGTTTTTTTCCTGTGGAGGCCTATGTGTATGTTTTTCCTGTGGCCGCCTATGTGTGTGTTTTTTTCCTGTGGAGGCCTATGTGTATGTTTTTATTGTGGAGGCCTATGTATATGTTTTTCCTGTGGCCGCCTATGTGTGTGTTTTTTTCCTGTGGAGGCCTATGTGTATGTTTTTTCTGTGGCCGCTATTTGTGTGTGTTTTTTTCCTGTGGAGGCCTATGTGTATGTTTTTCCTGTGGAGGCCTATGTATATGTTTTTCCCGTGGCCGCCTATGTGTGTGTTTTTTTCCTGTGGAGGCCTATGTGTATGTTTTTCCTGTGGCCGCCTATGTGTTATTTTTTGTGTGCGTTTTTTTTCCTGTGGGAGTCAAGAGCTTACTTGGACGCTCCAGATCAGCTACAGAGACTGCATGGTTCCTGTCTGGAGCTTCTAAAGAATGACTCGGCGCCACCACAGCAGTGGTCCTGAATGTACCCTGCTAGCCAGAAGCAATGGGCGGTGACGGGCGCACACCCCTAGTTACAGCCTTGGTTGAAATATTTTCATGCAGCATAATTTCTTCTGTGGTAAAGAAACTATTACATATCTTAATGAATATTATGATACATTTGTGTTATTTTTTAGGATGGAATTTATTGGCACCGTTATTGGTACTACAGTATTTAGGTTTATAGGCTAATGCAGAAATTTGATTATTTATTACATTTGTCTCACTTTTTCTCCTTTGCAGCTTCTTCAATATCCGTCAGGTTCATTGGCCAGTAGGTGGTGTCACACTAACAGGATTTAATGATCAGATGGCATTTTTATGTCAAGCATGTTATTAAAAATAATGGAGAACATTTCTGAAATGCAAAATTACACTACTCAGAGCAAAACTAGCATCTAGATTTCTGCTGAGGGACATGTATTCATTTTTGCAACATCACAAGTTAATAAGGAGAATTGCGTAGTGAAAAGGTTACATACATACTGTAAGTCAGTGCAGAAATGTGACTTAATATATAATAGCGTGATTAGTGAAAAAAGATAAGGATGGGGATGGGCAGAGGCATATTAACGACTGGGACGGCAGTGGGCCCCCTCCTATGAGCAGTGAGCACCCCAAAACTCCACATTTTACCTTGTGTCGACAAGCAGGTCCCACCTACTCTGTGGTGCCATCTTTCCAGTGATATTCTGGAAGATGGCACATACTCACAAGAGAACAAAAACTCTGGCACTGTGCCTTACCTTCACTGTCCACCACCATCTTCCCAAAGATATCACTGGGAAGATGGCAACATGGAAGAGGAGGGACCTGCTTGCCAGCACAAGGTAAGTATACTATGGGTGCAGGGTGTGCAGTGTGGGACCCCCATGGACCCAGGGTCCCGTGTGCACATCACACCCTGCACCCATCAAAAATATGCTTGTGGGGAAGGGCACCTTTCTAAAGACATTCCTTGCCTTGCGAGGGAGAATGGCCATATCCACACCACAAAAGCACTTGAATTTTGCACTAGCTCTATGCTGACTATATTTGGATTATTTAATACTATTTTTTTGGACCAGTCAGTTGCCGGGTTACTACCTACTATGGCTGCCCCATAGCCTCATCCCCCAGTATCTCTCCATACCCATCTTTAAATGTTCTCTCCAGGTTCATGCCCACTCCCCTTGTCTCACCAGCCTCGTGCCAACCTTATGTCTCTCCAGCCTCATGCTTACCCCTGTTGTCTCAACAGGATCATGAACCACCCCCACCTGTCCTATGTCTCTCCAGCCATATATTTTAATTTACTACCACCCCCTCTTACCTTCTCTGTCTGAAGGATCTGGCTGGTTGCTTGCTCCACTTCAGTGGCGCAACATTATAACTGTGCCACTGCTTTCCACTGACACTGGATTACACATGTCTCCATGTGTGCTTATGTGCCTGAATGACCATGGCAAGAAATCCTGGCAACATTGGTGGCCGGGAGGAGTGTGCTGCTACCGAGATCTTCAGTGAGAACTGAAGGGAAGGAGATGCGAGCACCTCCATTCAACTCCCACTGATCACATTGAGCGGGAGACGCAGGCCACATCATGTTAGTAGCCACAGACTACTGGGGGTGGGGCCACTGCTTGTCTCTAGTGTGCAAATTGTAAAGCGCAACGGAATTTGCTGCGCTACATAAGAAACTGTTAATAAATAAATAAACTTCTTAAGGTGGGTACACACTAGACGATGTCTAGTGTGTGCCGACCTTGTTAGTGACGGTACCCGGCGGAGTGCCGGCATCGGCGAGTGCGTACACACTTGCCGATATCGGCAGCAGCAAAGCAAAGTCAGAAGCCATGCTGCATTCAGCAGCATGGCCCCAGCTGACTATGTCGCTGATGACACGTGGGACCGCGCATCATCAGTGACATTGAGGCTACACACTAGACGATGTGCCCGTTATCTCGGCCGATCTGACCGGGTACACACTAACGTCAAGTGTGTACACGGCATTGGATGGATGTTTAGTCTGTTTTAAATTATAGATAATGGGTCTATCTTAAGTCTCCATGTTGCTCTTTGGTGTAGAAGTGTATTTCCTGACACACTCTGGGTAATGTAGGAAAATCTGGGCACAACTAAAATAGCCGCATGTAATAAAGTCAGCTATCATTCTCAATTTTAGAAGACCTGTAAAATGATTAATTCAGTGTCAGTATAATAAGGGCTCATAAATAAGAGCTTTGAACTAGAATGCTTATTAAGACAAAGGACCTGATTCAGAGCCACTCGTAAGTGGCAGCTCGTTCGCTCCGAGCGATGTTTGTCCAACTGCGCATGCGTACGGATCGTTATACGCATGCGCGAACCAGTCAGTGCGGCCGAAATTCATGTGCTCGCAAAATAGCGAATGCCTGCTAATTTGAGTGACAGGATGAGGCGTATGTGGGTGGTAACAGGGGAAGGTGCTTGAAAACGGGGAGTGGAGATCCGATCGCAGGCGTGCTTAAAGGTCAAAACGGACGTTTTATGGGTGTGCATATTTAAAACAGCAGCGTCATTGACCACGTCACTGGGTTATTTTATAGCCAGAACTGCTCGCAAAATTGTGGTAGCAAAAACCAACCACAAGAATAGCGAGCAGCTCATACCCTGTTCGATGTACTCGATTAATCTAATAAATAGCAGACATGACGTAGGATGCGAGCGGACAGGGGGCGTAGTTTCCCAAAAAACGACCGCAAGTTTTGTTCGCTCGTTCAGACCTAGAGGCGTGAACAGACCGCAAACAGCGAACGGTTCATTTGAATAGCCACCCCTATTTTCTGGACGAGCGAGCGCAAATAGCGACCGGCTCTGAATCAGGCCCAAAGTGTTAGTACTTTTCTTTACTTTTAACAAAGTGTTTGACGCATGTTCTTAATGTCTCCCTGCAGCATAATACATAGTCCTCCAGTAGAGTTCCATTATACTCTAGCAAGCACTGACTTTCATAAAAACTTTAGGCAACCTTGAATTTAAGCAACTTAAGTGAAAAGTGTTTATTTACTGATATATTTAGGACAAGCTGTGTTAAGTCGTGTTTAATAGGCTTTATGGGCATACCTTTTATGGCTGAGTCTACTGCTCTTGTGTACAAGACCTAATAGCATAGCACTCTACTTTTACCAGCTCTACTACAAACTAACCGTTTATGTCAGAAGAGAGTACATCTAACAGATGGCAGGTCCTTGAAGTCTTGGTTGTCAAGGTCAGTAGAAAATGCATAACATTGGCCTACAAAGTGTTGATGAGCAGATAAGATATAACCATAGATCTCAGCCTTTAAAATACAGTATTAGACACTGTAGCAAACGTGAGGGACATAGAATAATATACAGGAGATGCTGGGGATAAAAGAAGAGGAAGCTACAAGTGAGAATGATTATAAACAGAAAATTGACAGGCTCAAAGAGCGCCCTCTGCCCTGTGGTGCCCTGTGCCACCCTAATTACGGCTCTACACTTAGCAAGCAAAAGTGGGCGGTCTGGGGGACGATGACGTGATTCGCGCAGAATCGCGTCATTGTAGCCCCTCCCCCTGCTTTACAATTCCGGTATTGTAAAGCAGGGGGTGGGGTCACGATGATGTGATCACGCTGGCATGCCCCCGCGCCACCCACTTAAGCAGCCCCCATGCCTTCTGCTGCACTGACCTGACTGCCAGAAAGTTGGTAAGTATGGCAAGAATTTACTGTATAACACGTTAGCACACAGTTTGCACCATTCCCCTTTTTTGCGTTACTAGGTGCAATGCAAGATTCATAAAATCAGGACAAACCACGCAAATGGGATTCTGCAGGTTAAACAGAAAAAAACATGGTACTGTGATGTTCTCAGTCTGCACTGGTTCCATAATGCCAATTTTTGCGCAGTTGAGGGATTATTTGCTGCTGTGTAAGCACGAAAAGTTCTTAAACCCCTACAGCGCATGTGTACAACTGAGTGTATACACAGGGCCTGATTCAGACCTGGACGCTAAGCCGCGATCGCTCGCTGCCAAAAGGGGCCGGGTATGCAAATTCCTCGATCGCACTGTGTAGCGTAAGGACGCCCTCTATGTTCACGGCAGGGAGTGAACGCAGGTGTATAAAGATGCCCACTTTTCTTTCTTAACACACGTCATCTCCAGGAAGTGTATGATTAATCGGTAACATCGACAGCCATCAGAGCTGCACGCAGCGCATGAGGTAGACCCTACCCCGTTGCAAGCACTGCGATCAGTGTGACTGAAATACAACCAGGTGACGTGTACAATGACGCTTCCATGCTAATTATGCATGCCCTTTTAAACACCGTTTTGACGCCCAGGCACGCCTGCCTTCGCACCACCACTCCCCCGTTCATAAGCACCTTCCCCTGTTACCACACACAAATGGCATAATCTGTCACTCAAGGTAGCGCTCAGTCTATGCAGGGGCGCCGAGAGGGGGGGGAGGGGGTACAGATTACCCGGGCCCGGGCTTCCTGAGGGGCCCGGCGCCGCTCCTCCTCCCTCACAGCAGCCCAGCACACAGCGTGTGCTGAGCTGCAGTGGAGACTGCTCGTGGCTGCTGAGCAGCAGCCACAGCAGTCTCCTAAGCCTGTGGGGGGAGCGATCACTTTGCGCCGGGCTGAGGGGGCTCATCGCGGCGCTGCATATCTTCTTTTTTTTCCGGGAAGTTGGCGTGACCACGCCTCCCGCGATTAGGCAACGCCCCCTATTACCAGGGCCCGCCGCAGCTCTCAGCAGGCCTGAGTCTATGTGCTACGAGTGCACGATTCCCAATCGCGGTGACTGGCTCGTGCACGCGCACTGCAATTCATACGCATGCGCAGATGGGCGGCAATCGCCCATAGCGAGCGGACGCGGCTTAGCGTCCAGGTCTGAATCAGACCCACAGATCGCTGTTGGTATGGGATTGCCTCCATTTGAGCGAGCGGCGAAAAGCCATTGGTTTTCTTTGGGGTGGCCTAAAGTGAAAGCAAAATAAGGTTGTCCCATGGGCGTGCTATGGGAGTATTTCGGCTGCGTTCTCATATACAGATACACAACCACAGAGGCCATGTTTTGAGAATTTCCAGAAGGAGACACTGCAATACGAATATCCTGTCGTAGGTGTGGATGATGCAAGTGATGGTGCGCCAAGGGTGGAGTGTTTACAACCGCCAGCGGAGTTGCACTGTCCAGGAGCATTGAAACTGGGCATCTCAGAGCTTGCTCAGACCGCCGTGTGCTTGTACACAAAAGGAAGGCTGGAAACAGCATTTGCATAGTACAGCTGCTGCGACTCCACAATGCATTAGTGTCCACCTCTGAATTAGGCCCTCTGTGTCCTTCAAATAAGATTTATCTATGCATCAAAACGTCAGAACCTGCACCCCGAGCATGAGGAAAATAATACTATTTAAAAAATAAAATTATTTGTTTTGGTGGAAGTGATACACTAGTCAGTAACAGGCAGGTCAGGTTTGTGTAATGAACATAAAGGATCATACCTTTAGCTTCACATATTTCTGTTATGCGGTCACCTTCCTGTTAGGATTAATATGTGTCAAAACCTAACCCAAACTGCTCAACATAGGAATCAGGAAAGTCAATGCTGCAAGGAAAACTAAGAAGGAGCCATGAATAGGTTCCTTGTTTCCATGGGTTCTGAACTTTGCAGAGTAGTTGGTCCTTCTGTTGTTTAAGTGAAATCGTTCTGACTTGTCTATTTGCTTTGTGATAATAAAAAAGAGCAATCAAGGCAGCACAACATTCCCAATTCATCTTTTGAACCCAAATCTGGTTGAGAGGCACCACTTGAGATGCCATACAGAAGTTTGAGAGCCTGTTGCAACCTGTCCTCAGTGTATGTGCTGAGGACTGGAATACCTTGTCAGGTATTAAGAAAGATGCAGAATATGTTAACCCATTCATTGCAGTGACATGAATATAATTCATTTTAGTTTTATGTTGTATACATTTCAAGTACTTCCTAGAGCTTAAGATCGGTGATGTGTTTGAAAGGAATCGGTATGACATACCGCCGGTTACCGATGCCGGAAGGCAGAACTATGAAGATCCCGATAGGGTAAGTATTTAAGCTATCCCAACCCTCCCCCTCCTCCCTAACCCTCCCTTAGGGGTGCCTAAACCTAACCTCCCCCCTGGGGGTGCCTAACCCTAGCCCCCTTCCCCTAGCCTAACCCTCCCGGGGGGAGTGCCTATCCCTATGTCCCCTCGGGAGCCCCTAAACCTAACCTAACCCTCCCCCACGCGGCTATCCGCTCCCAACGCCTGGCTTACCTTTTTTCGGTATGCCGGGCGTTGGGATTTTGGCGTGGAAATAATGATAAGTCCCATGCCGGGATTTCACAGTCAGGACCGCATACCGTTTGAAATATGTAAAAGAAAAGAATGCAGCAATTACATGGATAAAATACTTATTTTACTGTAATAATAATAAATACTGGTTTTAACTTTTAAAAATTAAACCGTGATGTCGTCCACAGAAAGGGTAACATAACTCCAACATATTTTATAACCAGCCCCCACATGAGCCAACATTTATATGAGAGAGACCTGTAGTGTGTAACTGGCTCCTGGGTAAAAAAAACAAAAAAGGCCCTAGAAATCTTACCAGGACCAGAACTTGCACACAGAAGAGAATACTCATTTGTGGGGACAAAAAACACATTATTATTTATAAAATATAAAACAACTTTTAATATGGATTACATGTATAAAAAGCATCATCATACACTGTCATGAGCAGCATAAATATACAGACAAACAAACATATATTAAGGTCAGGAAAAGTGTCCATCTTTTCGCCAACGTCTCTGGCAACCTCTCACAGTAACCCAAGTCTGTCTGGAGGGGTAATATTATCTGTTGTCTTCCTCAACTGCACATATATTAGTAATATTCAAGATGTAATAGGGTGTGAGTTTTGAAAAAGTGTGAGTATAGAGCTGTTTCTTAAAATACAAGGTACCCCTATGCATTTTTTCCCCTGTATTTTCAGTACCAGGACAGGCTCAGCAGAGCCCAATGCTGGTTATTAAAATACAGAGGGCTCTATTTACTACAATTCGCAAATTGAATGCGGATTGTAGTGTGATATTACCGAGTGAATGGCAATATCACAGGGATTTACTATAAATCCCTTGCAGGGACAGAGCTTGCGATAAAGCTCTGTCCCTGCGGATCCCATCCGCACTCTAGTCGCGGTATTTTCGGAAAAAATACCGCGACTAAGAGCCCGCGCATGCACCGACCGACCACAGCTACTACCCCCCCACCGACGCTAAGCCCCGCCCCCTGGCGCTAAGCGCCGCCCCCCCGCGATCGCGGACCCCCGTGACCCCCCCTCCCGCCCCGCGACCCCCCCTCCCGCCCCGCGACCCCCCCCTCCCTTCATTAGACTTACCTGCATCCTCCTGGCCTCCGGTGATCTTCTCCGGGCTTCCCGATCAGGTGATCTCCCATACTGCACTGGGGCCCGATCACCTGATGACCGGGCCCCAGTGCACTGTGGGAGACCAGCTGACTGGAGTGGAGCCATCACCGGAGGCCCGATCACCGGTCCCTGGAGTCAGGTAAGTAAAAAAAAAATGTTTAATTTTTTTTTCTTTTTTTTACAGCAATCAGCTTGCGGTCTGCTTAGACCACATAGCTGATTACTGGTACCGGCTCCCGCCTCTGCTCTCCCCGTTAGAGCAGAGTGGGAGCCCGGTAACTGGGGGAGACCCTGGATAACGCCACCTCCAGGTGGCGTTATTATCACAGGGCTTCCCCCGGTATTTTTTTACAATTTATTTTTAGTAACTGTGGTCGGATCACAATTCCCATTACAATTATGGGAAATGCGATCTGCTTTACTAAAAATAAGTGATACTGGGGGTTGGAGTAGAATTTTACTAATTCTACTCCAATTGCCCTGTAATAACTACAGGTGAAACTAAAATAATGTGAAAAGGGTGTGAAAACACCCTTTTTCACTTTATTTTAGTAAAAATAATGTTAATAAATAGAGCCCAGAGAACCCCTACGCATTCTTTCACTTGTATTTTAAGAACCAAAACAGGCTTTACAGAGCCCAGGGATGGTTATGCTTGCTGGAGAGGGGACACACATCATTTTTTTTTTTTTTTTTTTTTACTCTTTATTCAGAGGCCTTAACAGATTTCACTGATCTGTGAAGGCTTCTGTATAACTTGGACCTTTTAATGCTGGTCGCATTAAAAAGTTTGAGTTTTCATAGGAGCAACTTCACCTGGACTCGCATAATGTAATAGCCTCGAACTCACAAGTTTGCAGGCTATTACATTTGGCGAGTTTTAAGACAAACTCGGACCTTTACATGTGCAAAAAGGTCAGAGATTGTCTCACACAAAAATCTTGCACCCTATTACATCCCGCCCAATATGTTCAAGTTCAAAATTGATTAACAAACCTGTTGTCTTGCACCCTGACCATTCTCTGTCTAGGGGCTGGATGTACTAAGCATGAAAATGCAGTCTTCAGAGTTTTGGAAGCATTTCCATATGCACCAAGCTCCAGAATGAGATGCATTCCAGAGCTTGGACCCGGTGGGTATCACCATCTTCAGATAACAAGCTTATGGACTTGTTATCTGTTATATCTGAGAGGGATTCAGTCGGATCCCTCAGAGTGTCCCCGTGGTGGCCTGCGCCACTTCTAGGTAATAAACCTTTTATGTTTTCACTCATGACAAGCTCTGAAATATAGGGCCTGATTCAGAGGTGGACGCTAATTCCGCTGCGACAGCATATTTTTTCTGCAGCATAACTGCGTCTTTATGCTGCCGCAGCCGATGGGATTCGTACAGAGATGCCCGCTGACTGCGGCGCTAATACTCGCCTTGCACATTAAGACGTGCCATAGGCCACGATTCTTACTTACCAACTCTCCCTGCAGGGGGATTTCCTGAAGTAGCAGCAAATTTATTTAACACTTCGTACAAAAGCCTTTGTTGGTATTGACAGCTTCAAGACGCCTCCTGCATGGAGAAACTAGTTGCATGCATTGCTAAAGTGTGATTTTGGCCCAGTCTTCCACACAAACAGTCTTCAAATCTTGAAGGTTCTGTGGGCCTCTTCTATGAACTCTGGGCCTGATTCAGACCAGCTCGCGAGCGCTGAGCGCTCGCAAGTGGGTCGATGTTGGCCCAGTGCGCATGCCGTCACTCCAGGTCTCGTACCAAAGGGGGCGTGCTGTCGATTATGAGTGACAGCATGCCCCCTTTGGTGGGCGTGCTGGGGGCGTGGCTGCCCAGACGGAGGCGTTCCCATGGGAACGCCTACCATCTGGGGCCGGCCCCACTGACATCACAAGTGATGTCAGTGGGAGTGATTTCGGCTCTGATAGAGCCGAAAGCACTTCAGGGCTTGCGGCAACGAGACCCTACCACAAGGGTCTCGTCGCAAGCCCGATGGTCGCGATGGTCTTGACCATCTTCCTGGCCACTCGCTATAGCTGTGGGTGGTCACCCACAGCTATACAAGCGGCCAGGAGGCCGCTCTAAAAATTAAAAGGACGGCCCTGATTTAGAGCGAGCGCTCTCTCAGAGCGTCCAGCTCTGAATCAGGGCCTCTGATCTTTATTTCTTTCCATAGATTTTCAATTGGATTCAAGTCAGGTGATTGGCTGGGCCATTGTAGCAGCTTTATTTTGTTTCTCTGAAACCAGTTGAGAGTGTCCATGGCTGTGTGTTTGAGATCATTATCTTGCTGAAATGTCCACCCTTGTTTCATCTTCAGCATCCTGGTAGATGGCAGCAGATTTATATCAAGAATGTCTCGGTACATTTTTCCATTCATCCTTTATTCAATCATATGAAGTATACCACTACTGCATTTCACAGACAGTTGCCCGGTATGGAGTGATTTTGGCTTTTCATGAGTGATATACTATACTGTAGTTTACCTTTCTTTAATCTCTCCCCCCCCCTTTTTTCACTTATCTTCTTTTTCTTATTCTTTTTCTGTATATTATTTTTTTGTCTTATTGTTTTACATATTTTTGTTACACATCAAAATTCAATCGATGTGCATTTTTTGTGTAAGTTTTTAGTTTCTGGATATCATATTTGATATATCTGAGCTGTAGATTATTCAAATATTTTTTTGTGTGTTAATATTTGTGATGCATTCACTATCAAAATGATAAATAAAGAGATTACAAAAAAAATGAAAATACAAGAAAAGAAATCCAGTAGATTCAATATATAGTTGCATTAAAATGTTGAAATGGTGAAAATATATTCACACACAATATTACTGCAGCTGTCCAAAAGATCAGTAGTTATTTGATGGCATGGAAAACAACTATATACATGTATGAAGGATCAGCGGAAAAATATTGTCGGTATATAGACTACTGCACGTAATGGTTCAAGTTTATGAATTTATTTGAGAAAATGCTATCACAGCTTATTTAAAACACAAAAATGGAAAAATTCCAAAAAATACAAAATAAAATTGAAGCAATAAGTAAAATTATATGTGTATGGGGAGTATACTAAAATCCCATAAGGTTATGTCTCTGGTATAAAAAATGGACCTGTCCTGCAGGTCAAAATAGATTACTCTGTCCAAAAGTAAATATCCATACCATTCAAAACGAGCAGTCCTGGAAATGAAATATATCCCTGCAGCTACGTGAAGTCCCGCTGATGGGGAGAAGTTGTGATGAGGAGATGAAATTCCAGCAGATTCGTGCCATCCTGCTTGGGGTATAGGTTGTAATCATTTATTGGAATATCCGATAAGGACGCCTGATGCATTGGTGGTAATTGGATTTTAGACAGACCAGAGAGAACCAAAACCTCAGTTGATAGTGTAATAGTTCCACCTAGACAGAAAATTATTCAAAAAAACTATGCCATTCTGAAGAGTGACCCACTATTAACCAATTGCATACCGGCAATACCAACTATTGTTTATAAAAAGAATATTAATTTAAGGTATTTATTAGCACCTAGCCATATAAAAACTATATTGCCCCATACCGATACTAAAACTTGTTTACCGACACGTCCAAAAAGTTTCTTTAGATGCTGAAAACAACGATGCATCCCATGTACCTATGTACAAAATGGTATTTAGAGTTTCAAACCTCACAATGATGAGATACATATTGAAATTAAACAATATATTAATTGCAAGACAGAATTTGTTATCTACGTATTATCTTGTAGCTGCCCATGTTTTTATACTGGAAAACCACACGCTCACTCAAAAAGAGATTTTTGGAACACTGTAGAAACATCACAAATAAGGTGATTAACCATAGTATACCAAGACATTTTTTTAAGTACATCACAGTGACCCTGTACATCTGAAACTGCAAGGAATTGAACACATCCAGAGTACCGACCGAGGTGGAGATAGATTCCTACGTTTATATCAACAAGAACTATTCTGGATGTATAAATTGAATACCATCTATCCTGATGGCCTCAATGAGGTTATAGAGCTTAAATCTATTAGATAAAGAATAAGATCATAATTCAGATCTCAGAGGCTGTCCGCCTCATTATCAGTCCTCAGACCCATTCTTTATCTATAATACCACATATTTGCTAATTATTCCTTCATGATTTATAACATCACTCCCTTTACCATTGGAATATAAGAAAATAAAAAAATAAAATAAAATGAAATCAATTAACAGATAAAAAGCCATTCAGTGTCCTTTTTGTCTGTCAAATATATGACTTTCAGTTTAATAATAATAACATATATTTTAATCTATGTATTTAAGGAATTACATTTTATTTTGTTATTATATTTTTGACTATTTAATTTAATTAAGATATTATTTTTCTTTATTATTCTTCTTTATAATTTTATACAAACAATAACCTAAAATTATTTATTTGGTACAGTATCTCCTTTCCGACATCCTTGTATCCTTATCCACCCACAGCTTAACGACTGACCAGGTTGATGGTCACGATGGTGATCACCATCGCGACCATCGGGGCTTACGACCAGACCCTAAGGTTTGGTCTGGGCACACGTAAGCCCCAGGGAGCTTTCTGCTCTGATGGAGCAGGAAGCTCCCCACTGACATCACTGATGATGTCAGTGCGGCCGCCCACAAAATGGTAGGCGTTCGTAAAGGAATGCCTCCGTTTTGGAAACCACCCCCCCAGCCCACCTACCAAACGGGTCAAGCTGTCGATCAACATCGACAGCCGCCCCTTTGGTAGCGAGCTCCGGAGCGACAGAGCTTCTCACTACTTAATTAGACACTATATTTATCCACAAACTGTTCCCTAGGTCACAGAACGCTAATGCCAATCATGTGACTTTTATACACGTGACATAGTCACATGCTATATTAGTTCATGAGACGTCGGTCTGCCAACAACAGATGATGCGGAGTCATGTGGTCTTAGTTTTCCACGTAATTGGATTGCTAGATTTTTCCCTAAATTATAATCAACCGAGAAGCGCTTATATTTATTAGCGAGCTCAGCGAATAATTTAATATTAGAATCGGAAAGTTTGAAGGTAACATCCTATGAATTATTTTTCTTATATCTCCTATGGAAATTTGTTTTAGATTATTCTTACTGCACGTAATGGTTGTGAACGTAATATGTCATTAATTGTACACCTGTAAGTAATTGACTCACAACCTCATGGTATTAAAACCCAAAACGACATGCCAGTTCAGTAAGCCTCTGACGAAGCTGCAACAGACAGAGAAACGCATTAGGTGGACCTATAACACTATCAAAGGAGGTTTTGGTTCTCTCCGGTACTTCTAAATTCCAATTACCACCAATCCATCGGGCGTCCTTATCAGATATTCCAACAAAGGATTACAACCTATACCCCAAGCGGGACGGCACGAAGCTGCTGGAATTTCATCTCCTCATCACAACTTCTCCCCCATCAGCAGGACTTCACGTAGCTGCAGGTATATATTTCATTTCCAGGACTGCTCCTTTTGGACGGTATGGATATTTACTTTTGGACAGAGTAATCTATTTCAACCTGCAGGACAAGTCCATTATTTATACCAGAGACACAACCTTATGGGATATTATTATACTCCCCATACACATATTATTTTATTTTTTGCTCCGATTTTATTTTGTATTTTTTGGAATTTTTCCATATTTATGTTTTAAATAAGCTGTGATAGAATTTTCTCAAATAAATTCATAAACTTGAACCATTATGTGCAGTAGTCTGTATACTGACAATATTCTTGCACTGTTCCTTCATACATGTATATTACGTTACTACTTACTTGCCAGGAAGTAGCCACATCATTAGGTGAACACAAGTTAGATTAGAAGCTTACTGGTAATAATAACTATCCCATATTTTCTTACATTGTGTGAAAAGGAGGTTCAGATCTGACTGTGTACTTAACGGAGTCCCCCTATCGGACCTTGCTCTGTAAAACACATCTCAGGACTACCGTTCAGTGTTATGTGCTTTACCATCTCAGTACCATATCATTGCATTATTCATTTGTCTGCTGTGCAGACCCCCTCTTTTCCAGCATCCCCTTCCCCAAGCCATCTATGATCAGTATTATAATTGACTCGACATAATACAAAGTTATTTAAAGCTTCTATTTGTGTTGTGTTAATTTGTTGTGTTGGTACATAGCACTAAAGTACACAACATAACAACAGATTACTTCACATCCATCTCAATCAACATTGATGATTATTATTATTATTATTATTATTATCCTTTATTTATATGATGTCACAAGGCACAAAATATAAAAACACAAACAGTATGAACAGATAACACAGGAACGAAAGCGACCTACAATAGAGACCATTGCAGAACATAGACATTGCTGCACCACAGTCAGAACACTCAAATAGGCAGCCGGATGGCAGAACCCAAAGGTTGGATGCTGTAGTAGGCAGCAAGGAGGATGTGATGTAGAACTAAGAAGCAAGTGAAGGAAACGCATATGAGGGAAGATGGCCCTGCTCATAAGAGCTTACATTCTAAAGGAGGGGGCAGACAGACAGGGGTGACACACAGTGGAGAGTCAGTGAGCAAGGAGCATGGGCCAGTGAGTTAGGATGAGAGCTGGAAGACTTTGATGAAGAAGTGAGACAAAATTGATGAGACAATCCTCTCTTTTCCTAACACTGATAAACACCACACACAACACGCTCACACAGGTGTAGTCCTGTACCATTCTTACCTGCTTCAACAATTCTTACCAAAGGCTGAACACCTGTAAGGTATGGCAGCTCCTAACACATAATATTGGTTCTTCAGTCACTACTGTGCAGTCAGCACATCCCAAAATAATAAATAAATGTCTATATCCGCCAACATCCAGAGATGTACGTAACTTTGAGATCAGAACGCCACTATCCTTATCTTTGGTTTCATAGGCCCCATCATTATCAGTGCAAACATGCACCAGCCCTATCCCTGGTGCAAAAGGTCTGAAAACAGATGTAATTATGCATACACACAACTCGGCATAGCCCGCGAATCCATCAACCTGCCCATATGCGTGTGAGTTGTGTATGACTCTACATCACACATACTTACATACACTTTGCTCTGGAGCATGGGTAGTACATTCTCACCCTGGAGGCAACTAAAGGCACACATCCACTAGATGACAGGCAATAGACTGCACGGTTACGACATTGTAATCATGCAGTCGTTTGTCTGTCTGTGATGTGCCTACACTGAACGAGCAGTCTTTCAGTGAAGGCACATCAATCATCTGCAAACATGTTGACGATATCGTCAGGTTGTACAACATATTTGTAAGATGATAGATATCTAAATGACCAGCGGGAGCGTGCATAGCTGGTCGTTTTAGACTTTTTTACACCATCTGCAAACGATTTTCAAAGGATGTTCAAACGACTATTGACTGATAACGATATCGTTATCGTTCAATCGCTCAATTTAATCGTCTAGTGGATGTGTGCCTTAAGACCCTCATCCACTCACTGGTTATCTCTAGACCGGACTACTGTAACCTCTGATGATCTGGCCTCTCTGTCTCCCACCTCTCTCCACTACAAACTGTCCTCAATGTTGCTGCTTAGCTCATCTTCCTCTCTAACTGTATTACATCTGCCTCCTCTCTCCTAAAAACCCTACACTGGCTCCCCTTCAGAACCAAATTCAAACTTTTCACACTCACTTACAAAGCCCTCACCCAGTCCTTTCCTATTTACATCTCTGACCTTATCTTTCTTCACACTCCCACCTGCCCACCTTGCTCCATAAATGCATGCCGCCTCTCCTCCCAACTGATTGCTTCTTCCCACTCCTGCCTCCAAGATTTTGCCCGTGCTGTTCCCTACCACTGGAATTCTCTTCCTCTCCTAAACAGATTCTCCACCTCTCTGCAAATCATCAAACGGGCTCTCAAGACAAATTTTGTTGTATCAATGCTTTCCATCTCTCTTCCTAATTAACTGCCTCACTTGCTAAAAATTGCCTCACTTGCTATCTCTCCCCTGTGTGTCACCCCTACCTGTCTGCCTATCCCCTTCGCTAGCAGGGCTCTTTTCCCTCATTTGCTTTTCCTTCCTTCACTTATACCATCATCTCCTCCCTAATACCTATAATGGCACCAAACCTTTTGGTTCTGCCACCCTGCTGCTTATTTGGGTATTATGACTGTTGCCGCAGCAATGTTTATAAATCTTGCCCATGTCCTGCAATGTTTTGTACTGTAAGGCACTTTATTCTTGTTTTGTTTATACTTTTGCTGTTCATGTACTTTGTAAGGCGCTGTGTACCCCTTGTGGCTCCATATAAATAAAGAATAAAAACATATATACATCAGCACCAATATATAAAATAGTATTCAGATAAAAACAGGCCAAAGCAGGCTAAACCTCTATTTCCAAAGTCCTGACACCTGTCTAGTCCTAGTTGCACAGCAGAATACCCAATAGAGCTATTATTTGCAGATCCATAAACTCACTAATGTGTATTATCATGTAACTTACCATTTAATAACCTTCTTAAATACAATGTAACTTAACTTATTTTTGACAAGTCATTATATCATTATATTTTAGACTATAAGTTAATAATTAAGGTGATGGCACAAAAAGAATACACAGGACAATAACAACCAAACAGCTCAAACAAACACACACACAAGCCAAGCATTGGTGATCAACTCGACCACCCGTCCAGGTGGTATAGCCATTTCCCGTCTAGGGGCCTGATTCAGAGCCGCTCGCAAAAAGCGTGCGCTCTGAATCAGGGCGTGTGGTTTTTTTTTTTGTTGCGCCCTCTTGGCCGCTCGCATAGCTGTGGGTTACCACCCACAGCTTATGCGAGCGGCCATGATGATGGTCACGATGGTCAACACCATCTCGACCATCGGGCTTGCGATGAGACCCTTGCGGTAGGGTCTCGTTGCTGCAAGCCCCAGTGGACTTCCTGCACTATTAGAGCAGGAAGTCCACCTACTGACATCACTAGTGATGTCAGTAGGGCTGCCCACAAACGGCAGGCGTTCCTGCAGGAACGCCTCCGTTTGCTCAGCCACCCCCCTTCCCCGCCTTCCAAACGGGGCAGCTGTCAATCAACATAGCCAGGTGCCCCTTTTGAATGCAAGCGCCGGAGCTAGTGCTTTTTGCGCTCGCTCCGGGGCTCGCGCACGCGCAGTGTGCATGCCGTGAGTGCGCACTGGGCCACCATTGACCCACTTGCGAGCGCATAGCGCTTGCGAGCGGGTCTGAATCAGGCCCTAGGACAATTGGCTGTCGCCTTACTCCACTTTAATGAGAGCGCACCCGCTAAGCCTAACTATTAACATAAAGTAACTCCAAGTGTCGTTCTTTTCCGCAAACCACAAACCAACCATCAGACATTCAACAAAGGAAACAAAAAGAGGGAGGGAGGGTGGGAAAAACTGGAACAAAGAGACAGATTTCCATACATCACTCCATTAAATATCCCATGACCACTCCCAATGAACATTCATTGGCTGCATAAGACCAGCTAAAATTAATGGGGCAATAGCCAACACCTTATTAAACTGGCAACACTCAAAACACTTGTGGTTTAATGTCCCTCATGCTTAATTGTCAGCCTTTGGGCTTACTTACAGCATAGTATTGAAAATATCTTTCTCCGATTTGGCATCAATGAGGAATAGTAAGCAGTGAAAGGAACATTTTGGCCAATGCTTTCCAACAAAATTACTGAGAATCTTCTTTGTCCTGGACAGCTGTGTCTTGTTGTGGAGATATAGCTGTCTTATAGCCAAGAATAGACTAAGGAAGAATGTTGTACAATGGGTGGTGTGTAAAGTACTTAAATTATTTTTTTCTTAACAGCTGTGTTTTTAGATTTTATTTTGTGTGTGATTTCAATTTCCTGTCTAAGAGTATGTCTGGCTGACTGAGCTTTTTTTAGATTATCTCCCTGCAGTGAACACAGTATGTAAGGATGTTTTAGTAGATACTGTGATAGTTCATGCAAGCTGTTTGCTTTATTTGGCTTCTCCACAAACCGATATGCAGAAGAGGGAGTATGGGTCATTTACTAACTTCAAAAAGTGTTGTTAAGGTGCCTTTTTAATTTGTGCCTACAAACAAATGGGCATTATTTTTTTTTTTTAAATATATAAGTTGCATAATGTGTCCCATTGATAGCACAAGAATGAGGTTGCGTCTCTGCCACCTCTGACCAGCCAACAAATTCAAGTCCTATTGCAGAGAGGAAAATGCTTTTTGCCTACTCACTACATGGGAACTCTTCCTAAGAACTTCTGCCTGCTGCTTCCAGATGACATCTAGAAAGGCAGAGTTCTGGGAAGGTGAAGAGAAGGTCACAGTAGCGAGTGACACCAACTACTTCTGAGCAGTACATTTCAAAGCCACAGGATTCAGTGGATAACGTAGATGCGGCAGCGTCTTTTGGGGACCACTGTCTGGGATATTATGCATATTCCACTACAAAGCCATTCCCTGGCGTACCGTACATATGAATGAGCAAGGATAGAGGTGAACAATTTGAGCACCTGTAGATGCTGTAATACCGTCTGGTGAATCTTAGATGCCACCATCAGTTGTACCATTGAAACTTGCACCAGACCTATGAGAGGTGCAATTTTTTCATCTGAATATGGCCTCCGATGATTCAACATCTGTGTAAACACTTCAGTACCGTCAGAGGGTCCGTATAACAAATGGGGGCATGTTGCTCCTGTTTTGTAGGCTGAGCTTTTGTAAGCTGTAGATACTGTATACACTATTTTTAAAAAGCATATGTAACAAAAGCCTTGAGATTTTGTTTGAATTGGATTTTTTTATTTGAAACAGTGAGTGTGGATCCTTTATCTCCAGCACAGAAATACAGCTGCAGTCTGGAAGGAAAGAGAGGAAGGAGTGTGGAGTGATTGTTCTGTAGCCACAACAAATCCTGCATAAATCCTGTATTCTTTTTCCAAGTAAATTGAGACAGCTAATGTGTGCACGCCTTCAGTTTCTCCTGTGTGATTAATGTTATAGTTTGCAGTTTCTGTACTGTTTTTCTCTTTTGACTTTGTTCTATTTGCATTCTTTCTCCTTCAATCACCCCCCGTCATGCATCATGGCCACTGTGGGCATTTAGTATACTTACACTGTCCTTTGTCATGCTTCCCTGTCATGCAGTTCCCCGCCGCCACAGCGTAGCTCCTGCCCGCCTTAGTGACTTCTCAGTCACTGGGGACGGTTACAGTGTGGTCTCAGGGTCCTGCGATGCAGCCAGCCCGGCATCCACGGCGGTGTCAGGCTCTCCTAGCCGGGACATGCCGGGCGGTGCAACTGCTTCAGTACGCTGCAGGGCGCGCGTCCGCTGGACAGCCGTGATGCCGGCCATACAAGGTGCGATAATGAAACGTCACGATGTGTTGTACGATTTCCATTGAGATTCTTCCCTTGAAATTCTCCATACGATGTGTTGAAATGGTGTACGATTGATTGTTACAATCATACGATAAAATGCATACATGTGTATCACATTGTACACAATAAATCGCAATCTTACGGTTTTGCCGTAAGATCTATGATCCAGCTATACGATGGCGGGGACATGCATCGGCATTGTAAACATACAGAATCATCACACGATGTGCACGATTGATCGTTACTATTGATCGAATTCGTCCACATAGTTCAAAAAATCGCACCGTGTATGGGCCGCTTTAGTGTAGTCTTGCGGCAGAGTAGCGCCGCGACGGCCACGAGTCCCACTGCAAGGGACCCCCCTTCCAAGGAGGGGGTCAGGATTGTTAGAGGTTTGTGTCCCGCTGTCAGCGCAGGTAGTAGGGAGCCCTGTTGTGACCGCCATTTTAGCACCTTCTGTCAAGAAGGACTATAATTGCATTAGAGGATGCAAAGTATCCAGTAGTTTGCATAGAAAGAGTGAAAGAAAAGAATATGCATGTAACCACAGCATCAACATTAACATTATAAATGATAGCATAGCAAGTACATGTTTTAGAGCCCTGCATATTTGGTGTAGTGAACTTGAAAGGAACATTCAGGATGGTGTTAAGTGGTGTGAACAGCTGAAGAAAGTTGAGGATCTACAAAACTACATACTCCAGTCCTCAAGTACCACCAACAGGTCATGTTTTGTGGATATCTTTAATCATGCACAGGTGAGTTAATCTATTTTGCTGGGTCAGTAATTATCTCACCTGCTTCCACAGACCAAAATCCTCAAACATGACCTTTTGGGGATGGATACTTGAGGGTTGAAGTTGAGAACCACTGTAATAGTGCATTAAGATAAACAGAGTGATTGGATGAGAACGGAGTGGGTTAAACCTCAAATCTGGGGGCTGGCTTGGGTAACACCATGTGATTGTATTTGTCCTATTAGGATAGGTGTGTGTGTTTTACTTAGGTATGTGAGGCTGTGTGGGCTAAGACAAAACCTATTTTGTTCCTGTCTTCTAGCAGAGATAAGTGCATTGTGCCTATTCAATTAAGCAGTAATTCCCTTCTCCCTCCCTGCATTTCTTTCATTAGCTCTCCTTAATTCTCTATTCTCTTTTACATTTTTTATATGATGATGGAGCCGAGTCCCCTGTCAGGCCGGCCACTGCCTCATCGGGTGATTTTCATCCCCTGGGAGGCCATGGAACACAGGTCCGCATGCCCGCCGCGGCAATACCGGCGTCAGCCACCGGTGGGTTACAGGACTTACACAGTGCCGTGGATGAGTTGGGGGCCGCGGTTGTTTGCTCTCTGCATCGGGCAGGTCAGCGCACTCCTACTGTTGTGCCTACCCGCCCACCTGCATATCCCGGCTTGCGGCAGTCTGACGGGCTGCGTGTGACTTTGCGGATCCCGGCAGGGACTGCCATGAATAGAGAGAGGGGGTGTGGACTTGAGATCGGTCTGGTCTCAAGCTCCAGCCCGGGCACCCAGGGCCGGTAGACGGCGCAAGGACCCATAGTCCCAAATTATAAATGGCGGCCCTGCTCAGCTCCCTGAGCCTGTTCGGGGGCGGGGCTTAGGCGCCATGTTGAGCACAGGAGTCAGAGCTTGCTGTAGGTGGGCTATGGCAGCGGCTTTGAGATGGTGGAGGGGCAGTCACAGGGGTTTAGTCAGGGTGTAGGTCATCCCCGTTTACCCACCTTTTCTATGCCCACAGGCTCTGGGGATGCTGCAGGAATGATGACCATCATGTCATGGTCGCTTTAATTGCCCCTTCTGTTGCTGCTTTCTCACAACTGCCTGTGGCGGGGTCTTCAGCTAGCACATCCACCACAGTTCCTACCTCGCAATTACCAGCAGCTATGCCCGAACAGTTTTTGTCAGCGGTGCGCGCATTTGGGTCCTTAGTAGGGCAAGGTACCCCAGGCGCGACCCTTTCCCCAGTATCGGCCAGTTTAGCTATACTGCCCTCCACACCTGTGTCTGCATCTGGAGCTGTGGCATCAGATGCTGTGATACCTTCTTTTTCATACGGCGATGCCAGTAATAGTCATGGGGATGCAGCTGTTGATGAGAAAGTGACATCGGCCAATTCTTTGTGTGGCGAGCAGCCGAGTACATCAGGTGGGTCTCATTGCTTATCTGATGACAGTAGCAGTTGTTCTTCATGTTCATCACTGGTGTCAGACGTCAGCAGCTCTGCCAGGGCACGCAAGTGGGCTACTAAGTATGCTAGGCGTGAAGCCAATGCGTGATAGGTCATCTAAACACCGTAGTTTACGCAGGTGCGACGTCTCTTCTACATGTTCTAAATGGTCATTGGGGGTCTGCTGCGATAATACGGCAGTCTTGCGCTGCTTGTGCCCAGGTTGTAAGAGCAAGATAAATAAGGGTCTGTATGTGGACATTTTTGTGCTCAACGACAAGGTGAAAAAGGATTTTATGGCGGCCAAGGGTACGGGAGGAGTTGGCCTAGATGCCTTCAAGACCTTTAGTAATTGGATTGCGGGTTTCTGCATGTTTGCAGCATACTAGTTGCTAACTCGTCCTGAGGAGCATTTAAATGTTATCAGGTACCTGCACCTACTTAATAGCATGCCTGGCATACTTACTACAAATAATTTAATCGCAAGCAGGATGGTAGGCCTGATATTGAGTTTGGCGTGAAGGACGTGGAGGTGTGGCTAGAAGTCACTCAGCTACCGTGTCTTACAGCTGACGCTCCTATTTGTCGGCTACCGGGCCCAGGAAGACTTTCCGCTCAGACTACAAATAAAGGCAAATGTTTTGCTTTTAATAACGGAACTTGTACACAGGTGCAGCGGTGTTGTTTTCGACACCTCTGTTTGTGTTGCGGCGGAGCCCATCCCGTTTCCAATTGTTTCCTGCTGGCTGGACAGCAGTCTTCCAAGAAAACAGGGAATACTGGTACTAAGTAAGGCATCGTCCTCAGTGCGTTTGGATGCTATGGCCAAATGGTTGGGTTGGTATGCAAAACCTTGAGGATGTGCAGTTTTTGTATTCAGGTTTTGCTTTTGGTTTTTGTTTGCCCTTTAGGGGTGAGATTAGTGTTGGTTTCCCAAACAATCTGTGGTCGGTGCGGGAGTTGCCTATTGTCTTTAGAACCAAAGTTCAGAAGGAAGTGAGCCTTGGGCGAATGGCGGGGCCCTTTAAACGACCTCCACTGGAGGATATGATCTTTTCTCCCATGGGAGTTATTCCTAAGAAGTCTCCTGATAAGTTTAGGCTCATTCAGCATCTATACTACCCATCAGGGTCATCGGTGAACGATGCTATACCTCCACGATTTTGTTCGGTGGTGTATCAGTCTTTTGACGATGCTTTGGAGATGGTTAGGTCGTATAGCCCCGGTGCTCTCATGGCTAAGATAGATGTGGAATCAGCCTTCCATCTACTTACACTGCATCCTAAGTCCTTCAGGTACAACGGATATTTTATACACAAGTGCTTGCCTATGGGATGCTTGGTTTCCTATGCCTTTTTTGAAAAATGTAGCACCTTTCTTCTTTGATGTATGGAGTTTTCTTGCAGGGGTCACGAGATAGCGCACTATCTTGATGATTTCTTGTGCTTGGGTCCTGCAAATTCGGAGCATTGTGTGTTTCTTTTGTTCTGCTTGCGAGCTTTGTTTTTCCATTTTGTGGTGCCAGTTGCTGACAAGAAGACTGGGGGTCCTCTCACTCGCTTATTGTTTTTGGGTATCGAGATTGATACCCTGGTAGGGGCTTGCAGGCTTCCTCAGGACAAGATGGCAAAATTGCTGCATGTTTGGCTGCTCATAGAATTACGTAGTGACAGGCGCAATCGCTGTTAGATCTATTGAACTTTGCCTGTAGGGTTATCCCGATGGGCAGAGTTGTTTGTTGGAAGCTGGAGCGGTCCACGGCTGGGGCATCCAGGCCACACCATTTGGTTTGCTTGTCGTCTGAGATCAAGCGGAATATGTCCATTTGGGCATCTTTTCTTGATAAATTTAATGGTGTACTGATTTGGATGGCCCCAGCTGTCGATAGTTTTCAGTTGCAGCTTTTTACCAATGCAGCAGGTTCAGCTGGGTTTGGTTACTACCTTGCCGGGTTCTGGTGTTCTGCACCTTGGCCTGAGGAATGGGTGCATTTGGGTCTCACAAGGGATCTTTTGCTTCTTGAACTCTTTCCAATCATGGTTGCATTGGAAGTATGGGGCGAGCGTGATCACAGTATAGTGCTTAGGTGTGACAACCTCGGCGTTGTGTATGCGATTAACCAGCAGCATGCTAAATCCTTACTGGTTTTGCGAGTTTTGGTGCAGTTTGTTTTAACTTGCTTGCAATGCAACATTTCATTTAGGGCGCAGCATGCTCCCGAGGCAGAGAACGAAATAGCTAATGCATTGTCTCGGTTTCAGTGGCCTAGGTTTCAGTCTTTGGCCCCTGAGGCTGATGCTACTGGTGTGCTTTGCCCTCCTATGTTTGGCAAGTCATCAAGCTGGTATGGAGTAGCAGAGAGGTCTCTCACACTGGGTACTCTGAGAGTTTACCGCCATGCTTGGGAAGAGTGTGAAGAGTATTCCCGTAGCCACAGACATCGAGGTAAGAGCAGGCATCAGTTGATGCTTTCTTTTATTTGGCGTCTCTATTTCTATGGTAGATCCAGAGCTGTGATATCTCGTTATTTAGCTGGTTTTCTGATTCAGAAGGCCTTGAAAGGTTGGGCTCATGCGGTTCTGGTTGCACTCGACAAGAGACATTCTATCGATGTTTCCCTCCTTCTTTAATCCTCGCGGATGTAGCGGACATGGCGGATTCGGTTTTCGAGACTATTTTGGTTAAATTAGCTTTCTTGATGTCCTTTCATGGGGCTTTTCGGATTTCTGAGTTAGTGGCAGCCTCCAAATGGGTCAATGTTGCTCTACTCCGGACGGATGTCCTGGTGGAGGAGAGGTCATTGCTTTGTAGGCTTAGGTGCTCCAAAACTGATTAGCTGAGTAGGGGCCATTGGATTTCGCTGGTGCCTTCTGAGGACTTGCGAATTTGCCCCATTGCTCTGCCCAAACATTATCTGGAAACCAGGCCTGCTACTGCGGGTTCCTGGCTTTTTCTTAGTGATAGCTCTTCTTTGACAAAATACCAGTTTGGATGGGTTTTGAAGTGCTGTATCTCTTGTATCAGCCTCTCTGACCAGGATTTTGGTACACATTCGTTTTGTATCAAACAAGACACACAAGACCACAATTTAGAGGTAAATAAATGAATAAACAGGAATAATGCAAAATGCCCGAAGCATTTTGTGTGTCTTGTTTGTCCTTGTCTACCCTACTCAGGGATTAGCTACTTGTCGCTGTGTCAGCAGAAATCTGGAGGGATTTGGCTATTTTTGGGCCTGTACTGACGGAGCTAATTTGGTTTATTGGCAACAATTATAATTCCTTTGCCTCTTAGCATGTTTTAATTTTTATCTCCGGTTAAGTTATTTGTGTTTTCCTGCTTCTCCCCCCCCCCCATTCTCTTCTTCTTCTGTTATTTTCTAACGCTATTCCTTATTTACCCTCATGCGTCTTTATTGTCTCGAATTGGCACTGAAGCTTGTCTAAATTCAGCCTGGCAGCTGGTTACACAAATATTTTTATTTTTGGCAGATCCTCCTATTTCATTAAGTTTAATTGCAAATTAATTTAATGTTTTATTCATTTTCTCCCTCCTAAGTGTTAAGCTTGACTCTCATGAAGTATGGATTATTGGCCACTCATATGTTTTTTGGGCTGCTAGGTTCATGGCTTCCAGAGGTGCTCCTTTATTTCAGCGATCTGATTGTGCGGTGGATTGTTGTGAGAGGGATGGTGTGGCAGGCTTTGTGTCCAAAGCTTTTGGATGCTGCAAAATGTTTTGGTACTCCTGAGCCCTTGCTTATTCATTTAGGTAGTAACGATCTTGGGTTGGAGTTGAGGAGCTCCATTATATACGATATGACTAGGATTTCATCATCTTGGCCTTCTTGCAAGATCATATGGTCATTTATTGTGCCTCGGCTGGTCCGGTGTGGTGTGCAGAATAATAGGGCGATTGATGAAGCCTGAAAGAAGGTGAATGCAGCAGTTGCAAAATATGTGTTGGCCGCTAGTGGTAGTGTGGATGGGTATGCCAGGATCCATTTCCAGTATTCCTATCTATATAGGACAGATGGGGTTCATTTGACAGAGGAGGGGCTTTTGCTTTTCTTGAGGATCTTGTTGAATTTGTAAATAAACCTTTTAATACATTCCTGCCTATAAACCTCTAAGATTCAACTGCCTAGAACCTCTAAGAAAAAACCTGCCTATAAACCTCTAAGATTCACCTGCCTAGAACCTCTAAGACAAAACCTGCCTATAAACCTCTAAACACAACGCTAATTGCGTACGCAGTATGACCGCAAATAAAGACAGGAGTGGAATCTGTGGTTCCAATGCACAAGTATTATTCAGGTAAAAGTACAGTCAGTTACACGCAATCTATACATACATAATTTAGGCGTAAAAGGAAATAACACAGACCAAGTACGGTTATACATACGCTGCGCCTCTGGACCCAGAGATAGACTTCTGACTAGATATCCTCAGTTCACCCAAAATTCAGCATGAACTGGCAAACCAGTGTTTGGACACGTGTATTTATACCCCCCAGACTGAAACAGGACAAAGGGAGAACTTCCTGCTGATCTCATTGGTTCCCAGAGGAGAAGCATATGTAACGACACATTTAACAGGTTTGTTTCAAATAGACTTTCCCTGCCTCTAACAGCCGGAGTCTTTCTGGTAACGCCTCCTTTAGCATCCTAACAGTTGAATCTAAAATATACATTTTGGTTGCTTGTAGGTTCTGCGGTCCATAACTCGAGAATGCATAATGCGATCTACTCACCGATAGCACCAGAAAACTGTGGAAAGAGTATGCATCAGAACAACTCCAAGAATGACATGTTTATCTTGTATAATTCCTTAGTTAACAAATATCTTTATTTCTTAGCATTTAAACTAACTGAACCTTCTTGAATCATACATTTTGATGCTTATGGAACCTTATGTGCGAATATGTAGTGTGTGGGTATTCGTGGTTTGGTATAAGGACACTAGTTATTAATGGGTGAGATTTAAGTGCATAATCTCTCATACACGAAGTGAACATCCAGCAGTGTGGATGGCTGAGGGTTGTAATTCTACATGCCCTCTGTCAGCAGGCCCCCACCTGCTGTGTTCAAAGGAAAACAAAACCTCTTTTATTCTCACAGACTCTTGTGTGAAATGCAAATGTATTATCACCTCAAACTGTGGGATTTGGAGACATCCTGTCTAGGATTCAGGCAAATCCAATTGTGTAGATATTATATTACAATTGCCACAACTATACTTTATCTGCATCCAGGGATTCCCAATTTGTATGTAAAAATACCCATTGTCTCTTCTTATTTACTTCTACTTAGAAAGCTGTTTTTTCCCGTTGCCCTTGGTAGGCTAACAAAAACATTGCCATCTGTTCTTAGCTCCTGGGTTATAACTTGAATTAATGCTGACCACACAAAATGGTGTCTTGCGATCTCATTTCCAAAATGGAGTCTTGCGGCCATTCGCAAGATGGCGTCGCTGCGATAAAATTTTAAACCGAACTTGTCTCACTCAATTATTCAACTTCGACAGTCCACCCTTTGATAGCAAACAACATGCTATCACAATCTGCTATTTGAATCTGTTTAGCCATGCATGAGAATATACCGTTCAATGTTATTATGGTATGACACAGTATGGTCACTTGAACCATTCAGATAATGCGTCTCCGGGAGGGACATAAAACTGCCCTTATACGCACACCGCGGATCCTTAAGGGATCATGGGAAAGATGTGGGGATGCACCTATCCTATAAGGAGAGCCTTGAAAGGGGTTGGGACTGCATTACCTAGGATGACTTAAAACAACATAAACGTTATATCCATGCACGACCACTCAAACTCAGGCTACATTGTTATACACTATGTCATAACTCAGGATTGAAATACAGTTATTCCTTATTATTATTATTCACATTTTCACAACAATTTACTGTACTGAAATTGGACCGGCACTCCCCTGATTTGGTATAGCACTCCTCCTCCTGACTCCACTCCATCAGCTCCGCCATCAGCTCACATCTCCTTTATCGGTCCCCCATCACAGACACCGAGCATCCCCAAACAGATCATCATGACAAAAAAAATAAAACTCTGGAAAAAAAAAAAGAACTAGGATGACCACAGCAGACCACTCCATTGCTTGAAGCACTGATCTACACATTTCTTTAGCTCAGATATCTCACCGTCACCTTTTTAATCCTTCCGGCACAAGCTCGCAATTGACAGGTCCACGTTATCGGCATTGTCTCTGCCTTGTATCTCCACCGGTTGGTTAACCTCCCTATAGTGAGCAGAATGGACCCACGTATCTTCCCTGGCCACCCTTTGAGGATGCTGTATCGTCAGATACGGACCTTTCCACCGATCAGTCAAACAACCTGAGCTAAAAAAAATTTGGATCATAACAAATTCTTCCAGATTTGACATCATGACAGGTTGGATTAGACATGTTGGTTAATAACACTTCCAATTTCGGTTATTCTCATTCATCTTCGTGAGACCCTGCACAGTAACCTCATTATCAATTTTTCACATGAGGCTGCCTGTTTGGACAGTATCTCAAAGGGGGGGCAAATAAAGGAAAAGACAATCTGGGATAATCTCAGTGTTGTTACCCATCATCTTACACATGTTCTTGGAAACATCACCTATAAAATAAGTCCCCCTATCATTTTTAATAATTCTAGGGATATAGTATCTGCATACAGGTTCCTGCAATTAAATCTTGTTATCAATAGCTACTGCTCTAAATAATGCCTGTGCCACTGGGTTGGATAGTATTCTGAGTAGTCGACCTCAGCCTGGCATGGCTGCCATTTATCCTTAGCAACCTTGTGTCCTATGAGTGGGAGATAAAGCACAACAGTTTAATATCATTTAAACATGACCCAAAATACAACAATAAATCATCCACATTTTACATTAGAACAGATCCATTGATAGGTTGAAAAAATTATAAACAGTCATATAAGGCCTGGGAGAAGATACTGGTGTTACCTATGAACTCATGGGAAACTCGTGTTCCTGTGTGGTGTTCTTCGCTTTGCAGTACTTACTTATGTGTCCCACTTGGTGACAGTTAAAACATAATTTTGAACGGGGTGGATGAAAAGATTGTTGTGGGGTTTGAGCAAGAGGGAAAGGTGGTGGGTATGGGTAAGGATAGGGAGGGTAAGGATATTGCGGGGGATATGAGTATGGGACCTGTGGTTGTGTATGATATGTGGGGTAAGGATGTGTTTGCTGTGGTGTGGGATTGGTGAGGACGTGTAATTGTTCAGGTGCAGGTGTGTGTGTGGGTGCAGGTGTGTCGGTTGGCTGTGATGTTATTGTCATTCCTTCCAGAGTTTGTATACTGACAGCCATTAGTTTTTCGCTCTGGGTCTCTCTCTTTTTGGAGATGTTTTTATCATGTTCTATGGCAGACTCTATGAGGTTATCTATTGTAAGTCCCCTCCAGCCAGGTTGTGAGGTCTGAACCCGAATCTTTAAATCGTCTTTCAGACCGTCCATGAGTACCGTGACTATCATTCCCCTGTGGTGAGTGCTATCTTTAATATCTTCTATCCCAGTGTACTGGGTGATAGCCTGCAGAGCCCGGTCGCAATAGTCTTCTGCAGTTTCACTCTCCTTTTGCTTAATTGTGAAGATTTTGTTCCAGTTAACTACTACTGGAAAATATACACCCAATTGAGTCACAATGCGGGAAATGTTACCTTGGTTTACTTGGTCTGTTAAGGGAACGTCTCCATCCAATACACAGTCCGTGATAAATTTTGTCACATCGGTATTGTGTGGCAGGCAGGCCCTTAACACCACACGCCAATCTTTATTAGTGGGCTCATGAGAACTACCCAAATTTCTCAAAAATCTTTGACATTTGGCTAGTTCTTTTTTGGGATTGGGGAAATCATTTATGATGGAATTCAGTTCTGCTCTTGTCCATGGACAATGCATTACTACTTCCCTCGTGGGCACTACACCGTTTGCATCTGCATTTCCATTCGGAACAGTTATTGTCCGAATGGGATGCAGACCGGCACCGTTGCTACCTCTGACCTGGTTACCTGGCTGGGGGTTTAATCTGCTGCTGCTACGTATGGTATTAACAACTTCCTCTATGGGTGCAGAGTGTGTTAACACTTCCCTTGCTGTTACCGATGGAGATGGCGGCACCACCCGTGATTGTGGTGATGCAGCATCTATCATTTGCACAGCATGGGAAATGGCAGACATTACAATAGGCTCATCATCCATATCATAAATACTTTCTTTATGGTTGCTTAAGAGAGGGTACAAGTTGCTTGTTACATTTTTATTGGTATTTTTGGTAACCGTACTTGCACCTCCATCCACATAAGGTGGGGGAGGTGAGCGTGAACTGCTGGCAATACTCTCCACGACGCTACTTTGCCGCATGTGCGCGCCAATTTGCGGCTCGCCCGTATTGCATCTCAGCGTCGTGGATGTATTTTCTGGCAATGCGTTCGCAACGCTAGTTTGCGTCGTTTGTACATTTTTAAGCAAAGCATCCCCTTCATGCTGCCATATTTTTTAAACATTCAAAATACTTAATCTTTTTCTCTCGGGATCGCACCATACTGATGTGATCCTGTACATTATCTAACACATTTTTATCAAAACTACCAGTTCTGGGAAACGGTCTAACACTCTTTCTCGTCAAATTAAACCATATATAGTATGCATAATACGACGGGCTGATCCACCTCCATTAGCAGCACATCATTGCCTAACATTTCTACTGTTTGTGTGGCTCCCATTCTGAGACAACTCCTACGCTTTTCAATAAAAATTTAAACTGGTGAAAGACAATCAAGATACTTTCACTTACCTACGGACGAAATTTCTAGATGCGCCACGCTCACCTATGGACGAAATTTCTAGATGTGCCACGCTCACCTATGGACGAAATTTCTAGATGCGCCACGCTCACCTACGGACGAAATTTCTAGATGCGCCACGCTCACCTATTATCTCTCAGCTCACAATCACACCTAGTGCGGCTCAACTACAATGCTCAAATTTTATTGAACACTGCAGTCACACTGAGAGCCGGTCCCTAACAAAAATAACAAACCATACACCTGTTCTGTGTACTGAACGGTAAGCTGCTTACCGAGTGGCTAGGCTAACCCTTGCACCTAGCCCTTAAGGATCATACGATACCCTTAACTGTCCAACACATACTCACTGTTACACACTTTTTCTCTGCGCAGAAAATAAACGTTTAACCCAGATATTGGTAGATAGAAAAAAAATGTAAACCTTAATGGCTTTGTTCAAACACGTGGCAGCAGAACCGGAAGTGCGTATACGCTTATTGTGCGACCGGCCTCATACACAATTATGCGACTACCACACAAGCATATAATGACTTTTAACTGCGTACGCAAAAATGCATCTCAGCCGCATACTCAATACTGCGGCACCCCTCTAAACGTAAGGTTCTATCAACAGAGAAAAAAAACTTTTTTTTTTTTTCCTCTCTTGTCCCTGGATTCTGATCAGCGCTTCCTCTACACAATAACCGGCAGTATGCTCTCAGCAACACTGTGGTAATGAAAGACTAATGCGTCTTTCAAAAGGCGCCTCCACCCTTTTGCTGAGAGAGGACTGACGGAGTGTTATCGTGTATCAGATAGTGTGATAAACCGATGAGCCCCCACTGTTGAATTTGTAAATAAACCTTTTAATACATTCCTGCCTATAAACCTCTAAGATTCACCTGCCTAGAACCTCTAAGACAAAACCTGCCTATAAACCTCTAAACACAACGCTAATTGCGTACGCAGTATGACCGCAAATAAAGACAGGAGTGGAATCTGTGGTTCCAACGCACAAGTATTATTCAGGTAAAAGTACAGTCAGTTACACGCAATCTATACATACATAATTTAGGCGTAAAAGGAAATAATACAGACCAAGTACGGTTATACATACGCTGCGCCTCTGGACCCAGAGATAGACTTCTGACTAGATATCCTCAGTTCACCCAAAATTCAGCATGAACTGGCAAACCAGTGTTTGGACACGTGTATTTATTCCCCCCCAGACTGAAACAGGACAAAGGGAGAACTTCCTGCTGATCTCATTGGTTCCCAGAGGAGAAGCATATGTAACGACACATTTAACAGGTTTGTTTCAAATAGACTTTCCCTGCCTCTAACAGCCGGAGTCTTTCTGGTAACGCCTCCTTTAGCATCCTAACAGTTGAATCTAAAATATACATTTTGGTTGCTTGTAGGTTCTGCGGTCCATAACTCGAGAATGCATAATGCGATCTCCTCACCGATAGCACCAGAAAACTGTGGAAAGAGTATGCATCAGAACAACTCCAAGAATGACATGTTTATCTTGTATAATTCCTTAGTTAACAAATATCTTTATTTCTTAGCATTTAAACTAACTGAACCTTCTTGAATCATACATTTTGATGCTTATGGAACCTTATGTGCGAATATGTAGTGTGTGGGTATTCGTGGTTTGGTATAAGGACGCTAGTTATTAATGGGTGAGATTTAAGTGCATAATCTCTCATACACGAAGTGAACATCCAGCAGTGTGGATGGCTGAGGGTTGTAATTCTACATGCCCTCTGTCAGCAGGCCCCCACCTGCTGTGTTCAAAGGAAAACAAAACCTCTTTTATTCTCACAGACTCTTGTGTGAAATGCAAATGTATTATCACCTCAAACTGTGGGATTTGGAGACATCCTGTCTAGGATTCAGGCAAATCCAATTGTGTAGATATTATATTACAATTGCCACAACTATACTTTATCTGCATCCAGGGATTCCCAATTTGTATGTAAAAATACCCATTGTCTCTTCTTATTTACTTCTACTTAGAAAGCTGTTTTTTCCCGTTGCCCTTGGTAGGTTAACAAAAACATTGCCATCTGTTCTTAGCTCCTGGGTTATAACTTGAATTAATGCTGACCACACAAAATGGTGTCTTGCGATCTCATTTCCAAAATGGAGTCTTGCGGCCATTCGCAAGATGGCGTCGCTGCGATTAAATTTTAAACTGAACTTGTCTCACTCAATTATTCAACTTCGACAATCTGTTCCTAGTTATTTCTTCGGTGCTTTAGTGGTGGTATTGTGGTTGTGTGTTGGTCCTGTAACCAGACCCTCACTTTGGCAGGAAAGAACAGCAGGTCGCCACTTAGGGTGCAAATTTCATTCAGTTTTTAGTATTATTGTCTTTGGGTGCGCTCACCATCCTGTCAGGGACAGCGTCATCACCCTACCGGGTGGGTAGTCATGATAGAGGGATGAGTGGATACCTATTGTTGACAGTTGTTTAGTTCTTGGTTGCTCTGCACCTTGGGCGGTGTCCGCTGGAAAGCATGTCTGTGTGCTCCATGTTTAGAATAAGCTGAATTTGCTGTCCTTTCTTTGCCACCATACTTGCTATCAGTTAAGATTAATTTCATATTCATTATATAATTGTAATAAATAGCTAACTAATTATTCTGCCAAATCTATTGTCTATCAAGTCTTTATTTCATAGAATTTATTTAAGAATGTGATTTTTAGCTGCTGCTAAACGAAAGCTGCCCATCCACTAGGTGATGTGGGAGACGATGGCACAATTACAATGCCGTCGTCTCCCGCGGGGTGAACTGCATTCAGACATTCAGACGTTCAGACATTCAGTGTATGCAGATCAATCATCCCCGAACATAGCAACCTGACAGCGGTTGTCAGGTTGACCGTCATATTCGGGCGATAATTAATGTTAAAAACAACCAGCGGGCGCGCACATCGCTAGTCATTTTTAACCTTTTACTGCCCGATTTGCGGGCGATTACCAAGCGATGGAGCAATAACGACCGTCGTTATCGCTCCATCGCTAGGTTTAATTGTCTAGTGGATGGGCAGCTTAAAGCATTTATAATGTAATTAATATGTAGTAAATATTTGTATTATTATTTTGATTATATATAAATATGTTTGCTGAATATAATCAGTTAAAATTCTATATGGTTTCTGACATTTTTCTATTAATTCCAGTTAACAAGAGTATATAGGGATTCCTGCCCCATATTTGCTAACCAACCCTAATGCAGGGATGTAACAAGAGTGAGCACTGAGTGAGGTTATCGGTGGTATATTGTATATATGTAGATGATCCCTATCTGGCTGTATATTACTGGTAATGAAGTAACTTATGTTACAGTTTGTTTGCAATTCAATAAAATTAGTCACATGTCTGTATGAGCCCTAAGGAGCGCTTCCATGGCTGGCTATGTATATCATTATATATTACCCACTAGCGACTCGCCCCCCGGCTTTGCATTGGGAGCAATTTCATCTTGCCACAGCCCCCTGCATCTCACTCCTGCCCCCTGCATCTCACCAGTGTCACAACCCCCATTGCTGCTGCTCTGCAGCTGGTTGGGGCCCGGCCACTGGGGTGTGCTGGGAAAGGCAGGAGGATCATGGATGAGAGATTTGTATTGCAGCTACTGTAAGCATTATCAGTGGCATATCCCTGAGGCTGGAGCACCTGTGAATATTTCCACAGCCTCCATACACACCTCCCCCCAGCTACCGAATATGGTGATGAGCAATGTCCTCTTTGCACAATGTACCCTGTATTTCCTGTATTTATACATTTATTTGCGTCATTCCTATCATTCTTTGATGTAATCTTGACAATTTATAGTTCAATATGAATATGTTTTTTCTTTTAGAAGGTGATAACTTTGACCAATGTTGTTACCTACAGTATTTTAAACTAATATCATTAAAAGTTATATTTCATATATTCACATTTTCAAATTAATAAAGAGTGCCCCCACAAAGGTATCTAACAATGCAGGTCAATAGATGTTTATTAATATCAAGGAGCCAGTAGTGACTCTCAACAGCTCCAGGAGAAAATAGGCAGGACCTGCGCTGAAGAAACAGGCACAAACAGCAGCAGCAGCCCACGGAACAGCAGCTAGGATCCCTTACATGGAGACCAGCAGAGAAGATGTCCACAGCACACAGTACGTCCGGACAACGAGGCAGCGTCACAGGGAGCTGGTGGGAAACAGCTGCAGGTCATCTGCAGATCCCAGGAACAGCAGTGAGGATCTCTTACACAGAGACCAGCAGAGAAGATGGCCACAGTACACAGGAGGTCCACACAGCGAGGCAGCATCACAGGGAACTGGAGGGAAACAGCCGCAGGCCAACAGCGGAACTCTGAAGTCAGCACACTGCCCAGAGAACCATTTGCCGGGGGAGACCTCCACAGTCAGTAGGATAGCTGGCAGAAGACCATCAACGTAGCATCTGGTGTCCACAGCTGGCAGAGGCTCCAGAATGAAACAGAGCGGCAGGGATAGTCATACTGCCGCAGGAGCCTGACAAAATCACACCCAGGGCAGCAGGAGATCGGATGCTGGTAAGAGGTAAAGGTAGTCCTCTGAAGGTGACAGGATGTATGTGCTGGATATACAGGCTGGATAGCAACAAGAAGCCCTAATCCATGACTGTCCAGTCCAGGCCCCTCCACATCATACATTTCCAAGTGTGACTCCATTTCCCATATCTCCATATGGTCCATTTCCAAGTCAGACTCCATTTGCCATGTGAACACGATTGCTGTGCTGATATAGACTAATATCATAAGGATGAAGAAGTAAAAGGCTCTTTGCCGGATGAAATTGGCATATTTCATTATATCATGACGGAGGGAAATGGTGTTTCTAGAAAAGAAAAGAGAATTGTTAAATAGGTCTGTGTATTTCATAGCAATGTACAGAACACATGAACAGACTATATGAAATAGATAACAAATACACCAATAATATATAATAAATGTCAAGAATAGAATAATTACCCTACCAAAATATAAAACATTTTTGTATATAAGGTATGTTAGATTGTTGCACTCACTTGGGGTGATGCAGAGTCCATTTGCAGAGTGTATCTTGTGTTCTGTTACTAAGGACCCCATTTAACGAGACTAAAGAGGTTATGTCCTCCTTTCAGTATTTAACAAACAGCGATAAGCTGTTACCGTACCACTTCTGCCACCAATAGATTGCAATAGCGATATGGACCCTATTACTGACAAAGGGAAACCAGCAACAGCCTTCCAGGCATTGGTGAGTCCACATTAGGCGTAGGTGTAGACTGGACATCGCGTATGACAGAACAGCTCGTTGCTGGCAGTGATAGGCTGCCAGCAACAATGTGGAGGATGCCGCCAAGGAGAGGAAAGTTGCTGGACCTCACCGGAGGAGCCAGTAATGTTGAATACCAAAGGCATATGCATTAGTATCACTGCAATACTAAATGAAATATCTTGCTGGTAATAATGATCGTTAATAATTGGGGTCCTATGTGTACGCAACTACAGGTGATGCAGAGCCGTACCCATCTCACGCATCTCCAGTTGCAACTGAGTAATCATAACTGTGGTGATGTTATGTGGGGTAAGTTCAAAGAGGATGCACTGACGGCATTGCAGGCTACGCAGAATTGCACCAAGGCTGGGGCTGGAGCGAGTGTGCATAGAATATGAGGACGGCTATGAAATGAGTGGTCCAGCCACAGAGATGAGTGCAATGCTGCAATTGGTGAGTATAGGCATTTAAGGCTCGATTCAGACCCACTTGCTAAATGCATTTGCACGCAGCCAAAGTATGCAAATCCCGCGATCGCACGGCATTAGCAAGCCCACTATGTCTTAGCATGTGATTGTGGTGTGTATTTAGACGCCCACCAGCCTGTCATAAGACACCCACTGTCCCACGTCATCTCCAGAAAATGTATGCAACAATCGGTACCATCAAGTAGTACTATCGGAAGCGAATGCAGCACTTGCGGCTGACCATACCCTACTACAAGTACTGCGAGTGCTTCAGTGTGTAACACAAACATGTGACGTGTACTATGATGCTGTGTATTAATTATGCACGCCTTTGAAATGGCGTTAAGACACTCAGACACACCTGCGTTCGCACCACCACACCCCCGTTTTCATCGACCAACCTCTGTCATCACCCATAAACGGCTTGTTCTGTCACTCATTCTAGCGAGCTAGCTATGTGCAGCGAGCTAATGCTTCCCGATAGCATACACTAGTTCGCGCATATGCACTGCGATGCATACGCATGCGCACATTGCAAATATCGGCAGTTACGTCCGAATGCAGCCTAGTGAGTGGGTCTGAATCGGGCCCTTAGTTCTGTGCATGCAATGCGGGAGCAATTATGGCCAATTTGCCTACATTCAGCCCCCTCCTTCCGGGAGGGAGCTGAATGCCTGCATACAGCGGGGGCGTGGCCAGGCAATGACTCCATTTTAGGGGCAGGGCCAGGGGCGTGACCGCACGATCACGTCATTGTGGCCCCGTCCCCTCTTCACAATGCCGAAAATAAAGGCATTGTGAAGCAGGGGACGGAGCCACGATGACGCGATTCAGCGCGAATTGCATCATCGGGCCCCCCCCCCGCTGCGGGGGTTTCTAGTAGTAGTCCAGAGGGGCAGACGGCAGCCGGGAGGCTTGCCTGCTTTTCTGGGTGGTCGGGAGCAGCACATGATATTCGGGTGGCTCCCGACCAAATCGGGTGGGTAGGCAAGCCTGAATTATGGCCAACTTGCAATTAGCACTGCATCTGACCCATTGTGTGTAATTTATGAGACCCGGACATAAAATTAATATTTTCTAATCTAAAGAAAGAAAAGGACAACCTAAGGTATGTAAATAAATGCAAAATGTATGTAATGGCCATGAGGTAGAAATGGCTAGGAACATACTGTACACCGTATTACATGTACCATTAGCAAAAATTACCTCATGATTTCCTTGTTAGTTCCCAGATCTTTCACCTTCTGTCCACATCTGGTGCTGCGGGTGTGTAATTGTGCTGTCACCTTCTGTCCACATCTGGTGCTGCGGGTGTGTAATTGTGCTGTCACCTTCTGTTCACATCTGGTGCTGCGGGTGTGTAATTGTGCTGTCACCTTCTGTCCACATCTGGTGCTGCGGGTGTGTAATTGTGCTGTCACCTTCTGTCCACATCTGGTGCTGCGGGTGTGTAATTGTGCTGTCACCTTCTGTCCACATCTGGTGCTGCGGGTGTGTAACTGTGCTGTCACCTTCTGTCCACATCTGGTGCTGCGGGTGTGTAATTGTGCTGTCACCTTCTGTCCACATCTGGTGCTGCGGGTGTGTAATTGTGCTGTCACCTTCTGTCCACATCTGGTGCTGCGGGTGTGTAATTGTGCTGTCACCTTCTGTCCACATCTGGTGCTGCGGGTGGGTAGTTGTGCTGAAATAGCAGCAAGAATACACTTATATTGGGACACATTGTGTATTATGTGCAGACCAGAAAGAGAAGATGATGATGTTCTGCTGTATGTATGCAATCCTGAGTACATAACTGTAAGTGCTTATTGTCAATGCTCATACATGGAACACTTTTTCCTAATTGTAACAGTGACTGTGTAATATACACAGATCACGTCAATGTTAAAATGTCAGCCATTACTAATCTCTCACAGTGGATGTCTGGTAATCCGTTTATAAAATGCACCATCATATTCTGCAGAATCTGTATCAAATACCGACGGCTGAAAAGCCCCTAACCCTATCCCTCCCTTGATGGTGCCTAACCCTAAAACTCCCTGGATGGTGCTTTACCCTAAGTCCCCCCGGGGGTGCCGAAACTTAACCCTTCCTCCCCACACTCAAAACCTAACCCTCCCGTGCGGGTGCCTAACCCTAATCTCCCCTAGGAGTACCTAACCCTTACCCCCTTCCACTATGCTAACCCACTTTGAAGGGGTGCCTAACTCTAAGTCCCCCTGGGGGTGTCTAAACCTAAACCCCCACCCGCGTCTACAACCTACAGTAACTATCCCCAGCTTACCTCGTTCGGGATGCCGGCCATTGAAATTTCAGCGTGAGGCTAAAGATAGGCATCAGCATTTCCACGCCTATTTTTAATCCCAGGTCGGCCTTCCGCTGACGGCCTTCCAACGTTCGGCAATCCGGGTGGCGATAAGTTAACCGCATCCCCTGCACCCATATCAGAAATTGTTGTGCAAAGAGGCAGTGAGACATGAACCTATGTACTAAGGGCTCTATTTACTACAATCCGCATATTGAATGCAGATTGTAGTGTGATATTACTGAGTGAATTCGCATTGCGAATTCAGGCAATATCACAGGGATTTACTACAAATCCCTTACAGGGACAGAGCTTGCAATAAAGCTCTGTCCCTGCAAATTCCCTTTGGAGCCTTATCACGGTATCGTGATTAAGTGCCCGCACATGCGCCGACTGGTCGCAACTGCTACCCCCCCAGTGCTAAGTCCCGCCCCCGGGTGCTAAGCCCCGCCCCCATGATCACGACCCCCCCCGCGACCCCCCTCTCCCTTAATTACACTTACCTGCATGTTCCGGGCCTCCGGTGATGTTCTCCATTCCTCCAGTCAGGTGATCTCCCATACTGCACTGGGGCCCGATCACCTGATGACCGGGCAGCAGTGCACTATGGGAGACCAGCTGACCAGGGAGAAGTCATCACTGGAGGCCCGATCACCGGTCCTTGGAGTCAGGTAAGTAAATTTTTTTTTTTACTATTTTTTTTTTTTTTTACAGTAATCAGCTTGCGGTCTGTATAGACCACACAGCTGATTACTGGGACCGACTCCCGGCTCTGCTCTCCCCATTAGAGCAGGGCAGGAGGCCGGTAACCGGGGGAGACCCTGGATAATGCCACCTCCAGGTGGCGTTATTATCACAGGGCTTTCCCCACTATTTTTTCACATTTTATTTTTAGTAACTCTGGTCGGATCACATTTCCCATTACAATTATGGGAAATGCGATCTGCTTTACTAAAAATAAGTGATACTTAGGGGATGGAGTAGAATTTTACGAATTCTACTCCAATTGCCCTGTAATAACTATAGGTGATACTAAAATAATGTGAAAAGGGTGTGAAAACACCCTTTTTCACTTTATTTTAGTCAAAATAATGTTAATAAATAGAGCCCTAAATGTGAAAGGGAGAGCGAGCTGTAAGCTGTGACTGAGCAGGAGGTATTGGGAATATGTATCTGATGCAGAATGGAGGAAAATGGGTCACAGAGCACATGGTGTGCTGCAGTCTGGCATTATATTGTCTTCTCTATTTTTAAATCAAAACTGACCCTCTAATAGAGTATCAATGTAGAATTCAGGGCATGGTCTGGAACATAACACCTAAAGGAGGGGTGGGGCCCACCGGGGATTTCCCCTGTATCCCTGTGGGTCAGTCCAACCTGCTCCTTGCAGTGTATTTCCAAAACAATACGCTGACTCTCTGAATTGTATGAATCAGCATGAGCATGGAGCGTCCCATGATATCTGCCACACACTCCATTTTTATGCCCATGTGGCCAGGCAGTGTATTGTCTACAGGTACCGGCACGTGCAACATTTCAGAGGATTTGCCAAACCTTGTGAACACCAGACCTCAGGGAAATAATGGAATGAGTTATAACTTCATATATTCCACCCATACTAATTCTGTGACAGAATCATTCTTCTGTTTAAAAGTGTTTCAGTCAGGAGAATAATAATATTAAGCAAGTGGATTTCTGTACATATGCTTCTTTCAGGGGCATATTTAGAGAGGAGTGGGGCCAATTTCCAGGAGTTCCGTGTAGCTCCTCTCCAGCCGATGTGGGACATCGGAGAGGTAATTACTTGGAGGTATGGGTGCAGGGCATGCATTTGGGCCCCCCTGGACCCAAGGGCCCGTGTGCACCCATTCTAGATATGCCCCTGGTTTCTTTGTGTATGAAATCTTACCTTCACTCCCAGAAGGTCCCTGCAGCCCAGGGTTGGTGCACTCACTCTCTCCCACGTTCTGCTGACCACGCATCTGTCAGTCATACAATTTTTTATTTCAAATTTCAGTAAACTTAAAGCACTTACAATAATAAATGTAAACACAAATGCAATAGGCTTCATGACCTTGAAAGGATTTTGGAGTCTATTTGGTAAGAAGCACAAACCCCTAAAACATATATTTGGCTTATCTTGACAGAGATTGCACAAAATTTATAAAAGTATAGTTGCCAAGACAAGACTAGCAAAAAAGACCTATCCCGGCTCTGAGAAACCTCACAGGCCATGGGCTCTTTCTGCTGTCTTACACAAATGTAAAAGCCTGCAACATATACCTGTAGCCCAGTACATGCGCAAACCAGGGAGTGACCCATGAGAGCGTAGCATTGTAGAAGAAAGCGGAGAAATATCTTTTCCCTGCACTAGTGCGAGCGCTCATAACGCCATCTAGAGATGGCAACAAGTATTGAACAAAAGATGAGGAGGATAAATCTGGGAATTTACTGCACTTTTATCTTTACTACAGACAAAGAAGTCCAATATATTGTTTTACACAGCTAAAATGCTGGAGAACAGCCAGTTTTAGGTTTACTAAATAGACCCTTTTGCAGGTTTTCATTCAAGACTGTGATAGGAACATGGTCGTCCTAGGAAAAATGGTGGCACTAGGAATCCAAGGGGCCCTCTCTACAGTAGCTGGAGGGATCCTTTAGAAAAGTATTATCTTAGGTGGCGGCACAACATTAAAAATGCTGCCATGCATTTTCCCCTACACCTCAACTCTGACCCAACACTATTCGCCCTCATTTAAAAGTGCAAGTTTTTTACTGCAATACTAAAAAGATTATACTTTTCATATCACAAAGAATATAACGTGCATAATTACTACAACATGAAGATGAGCTCTGTCTTCAAAGAATTATTCATTTTAACTGGAAAGTTACATGCATTAAACTTTAGACTGCCAGGTCCTTTAGCTGCTGCATCCAATGCAAAGGCTGTAGTTCTGCCTCTGATGGTCTGCAATGACACCAGTAGTGATCCTACTGCTCAGACAGAGCAGAAAGACTGGATCTTGCTCTATGTGAAAAACTAATAAATTATCAGTCAGGTTGGCACTGCTGGGGGGGGGCTGGATGCGGAGGTGGTGGGTGGGTTTGGGGGTGTGATGACATTGTAGCATCATTCCCGCTATGCAATACAGCATTTACTGGCATTGTGAAGAGGTGGGTGGAGGCACGATGATGCAATTTAACGCAAGTTGAATCATCGGCCGCCTGTGCCGCCCACTACTTTTGGGAAGGTGGCCCCAACCTATGAGATATTTATCCACCTTTCCAGGTGGCCAGGAGCACCACCCAATTTTTGGGAGCCTCCCGGCTATTCCAGGAGGGTAGGCAGATATGGTACAAGTATATGTGTTGCAGATCCTTTAATTTAGATTTACTGCAGACTGGAGCAGATAGACAAGTGCTAGACATAAGTGTCTGTCACTACCACTTAGCAATAAAGTGTCACTTGAGGCAAAGTATATTAGAGAATAAAGTTATGCCTCGTTCTTGGACACTCATTGAGCACAGCATATATACGTGTAGCATGGATCAATAGCATGCTATGGAATTAGCTCACCTCTCCCAGTTCTTCATGTTCATCATGTTGTTGTGTCATAGATCTTTTTAAAATACTGGGGCATTTGATAGCAAATTCTACTGCATCGAACCAGCAGCTTCCTAGTATAAGGAGAATGTGGTCATTATAACAATGTGTACAACTGATCAAGTGCTGATAGTGCCCAGGAACCACAAATATACACTCACCCCCTGAGCACACATAAAGGCTGGTGATTGCTGTGGTTACCTCTATTTACTTCTATTTGTAGATTACTATAACAACCAATATACACCAACATTATATTCATGTTACAGGAATACATTTGTCAAAAGAATTTCACTATGGGGTCTATGTACTAAGCCTTGGAGAGAGATAAGTTGGATGGAGATAAAGGGCCTGATTCATGTACACGCAGGTCTGCGAGGCCTTACAGATGTGCAAAAGTGGTAGTGGGCTTCTCTATGCTGGCTTTGTGATTGCAAACATTAGCACATTTTTGCAGCAGATCTGTGTGCATAATCGCAGCTACAATCGCAATAGCAAACTGTAGTGAATCAGGCCCAAAGTACCAAACAATCAGCTTCTAACTGTCCCTTTAAAGGCTGTATTTGAAAAATGACAGCTAGGAGCAGATTGGTTGGTACTTTGGGGTCTAGTTAGTAAGCCTTGGATGGAGATAAAGGGAACAGAGAAAAAAAACAGCCAATCAGCTCCTAACTGCCATGTCACAGGCTGTGTTTGAAAAATGACAGGAGCTGGTTGGTTGGTACATTATCTCCATTCACTTTATCTCCATCCAAGGCTTAGTAAATCGACCCCTAGGAGATGTTGCAAAATGATAGAAAGTAACTATGCAAAATTTCGGCTTCACTTGGCATCTCATTCGGACGGGTTCAGCATACTGTCACAAAGGAACTGAAAATGCATTATGTGTGTGACAAGTGGGTAGCCAGAAATCTCACAGAAGAGTAGATGTAACAATGAGTTGAATCGTGCAAGAACACCGTTCGAATGTCGGAGAGGATACCCGATTTCCTGACATTGATTGTGACGTGTAACAAATCGTGGATTCGTCATTATGATCTGGAATACAAACAACAGTCCAGTGTATGGAAACATGCAAATTTGTCTCTGCCCAAAAAGTTTTGTGTGATTCAGCGTGTAAAGTCATGCTTCTGCTGTTCTTTAATGCGCACGGTGTGATCCTACAGCACTGGGTTCCCCCGTGGGCAGACAATTACTGGTGACCAGTGGCGTAACTAGGGCAGGGCGAGCGGGGTGCGTGCCCTGGGCGCCACTGGACCGGCGGCGCGGGGGGGCACCGCCGGCCACGGTACCGGCCCGCCTTAGTTAGCCAGTGTACCGCCGACCGCAGTGAGTGCGGTCAGCGCTACACATTTACACAGGACCGGCGCTAGGCTTCCAGCGCCGGTCCTGTGCTTCACACCTGAGCCCATTCCCTCCCCCTGAGCGCTTGCCCAATAGCGCTAGGAGGCGGGCTCAGGCTATGCATAACACACGCATCGCCGCCAGCGCTGGCGGCGATGCGTGTATTAAACAGCAGCCAATGAGAGTCAGATAGACTCTCATTGACTGCTGCAGCACCCACTGCAAGAGCCGGACGGTCCTGCAGTGGGTAATGGGACTGACGTCATGACGTCATGACGTCTGTCCCATAATGCTGAGCGCGTCAGCCCGGGCGGACTGGCGGGCGGGAGTGGCGTCGCGGACAGGAGCAGGAGCAGCAGCAGCGTGGATTCAGGTAAGTATATTTTTATATATATATATATATTTTTTTTTTTTTTTTTTTTTACCTATCTGCACAACGGGGGAGGGGGGTGGCGGGTGGCTACTACTGGGGGGACCTCTACTGGGGGAGGGGTGGCTACTACTGGGGGTGCCATTATTGGGAGGACCTCTACTGGGGGGGCTACTACTGGGGGCACTTAATCGAGAGGGGGAACCTCTACTGGGGACTACTACTTGGGGGGGAACTACCACTGGGGGCATTATAAATGGGACCTACTACTAGAGGCACTGCACTCGGGGGACCACTACTGGGGCAATAATAGGAAGGGCCACTACAGGGGGCACTGGATAGGGGGGATCACTACAGGGTGCCTGCATAAGGGGACCACTACTGGGAAAACTGCATTGGGGGGGGGCTACTGCTGGGGGCACTATATAAAGGGCACTGCATAGGGGGGGACTACTACTGGGGGCACCATATAAAGGGCACTGCATAAGGGGATACCACTACTGGGCGCACTGCATTGTGGGGACTGCTACTGGGGGCACTGCATAAGGGGGAACACTACATGGGGCACTGCATTTGGGGGGGCCACTACTGGGGGTACTGAGTAAGGGGAACTAATTGGGGGCTGTATAAGGGGGACCACTACTGGGGATACTGTATAAGGGGCACTACTATGGGCCTGCATAAGAGGGACCACAACTGCATACTGGGGGTACTGTATAAGGGGTACTACTGGGGTTACGGTGCATATGGATAAGAATGTTCAGTTTGAAAATAAAGGGGTGTGTCATGTTGACACACCCCATTTTTAAGTGACCACGCCCATTTTTTGACGCGCACGCCTTTGGCGCGCTCACATCGGGGGGGGGCTCCCTTTTCAAATTTGCCCTGGGCTCCAAATACCCTAGTTACACCACTGCTGGTGACTACTATAAAATTTCCTGAAAACCCATTTGCATGGAGCCATGAGGAAGAAAAGACCACATTTGCTGATTTTTGTTACAAGACAATGCCCAACCACATGTTGCTGCTGTTGCATTGGCAGCAAAGACTGAAATTAATGTGACAGCACTGAAACACCCTCCATATAGCCCGGGCTTAGCGCCCTGTGATTTCTGGGCATTCCCAACCCTGAAAAAACAACTGCGTGGAAAGAAGTTCTCAACTGATGATGAAGTGAAAAATGCCATAGCTGCAACACTGAGGGGTCTATTTACTAAGCAGTGTTAGGAGACAGAGTGAAAAGTGATAAGAAAGTGATAAGGTGCCAGCCAATCAGCTCCCAACTGTCATCTCACAGGCTGTGTTTGAAAAATGACAGTTGGGAGCTGAATTGGCTGGCACCTTATCACTTTCTTATCACTTTTCACTCTGTCTCCTAACACTGCTTAGTAAATAGACCCCTTAAAGTGATGTTACAAAACAGTGTACTGCTGAATGTGAAGGATGCTACTTTGAAAAAGAAAAATGTTCAGATCCTGTGGAGTCATCCGATTCTGAATAAAAAAATCAGTCTCATTACTTTTCAATTAGCCCTGGTAAAGTATGTATTGTGTAGTTTCAGACGGAATGGGATTGAAATGCCGGCTGCTGTTAGCCGACAGCGTGAGCCCGACAGCAGGAAATCCCGATAGCGACAGGTAAGTGATCTAACCCTCCCCTCTCCCCCCCTAACCCTAACCCTCCCTCAGGGGTGCGTGACCCTAAACTCCTGGGGTGGTGCCTAACCATAACCTCCCCCTGGGGGTGCCTAACCCTAAACCCCCATACCTCTCCCTAAACCTAACCCTCCTGGGGGGAGCCTAACCCTAACATCTCCCTGGGGGTGCCTAACCCTAACCTCCCTCCCCAAAACCTAATACTAACCACGCTAACTGCCCTAAACCTAACCATCCCCCACCCCCCGAGGTTAACAGGATTGGCACCCCGGAATTACCTCCTTCAGGCACACATCATCCTTGATTCCGGCATCTGGATTATGATAGGTGACGGTATTTCGGCGCCAATAATAAATCCTTTGCTGGCATTCTGCAGTCGGGATAACTACATCCCGTTTCGGATATTTAGTCACTTGATATTCACATTTTGTATAAATCCATGTCCTCTTTTTCCATGAAACTTAGGAACATCTGGTTGCTACTCATCGACATTATGTCTGACTCAGAATCACGCCCAATGTGTGCTCAGTGTATTGCTATGTGCCGCTACTGCCCATCTTACAGAGTAATGTGACCTTAATGACTTAGGAACATCTGGTTGCTACTCGGAGGCGGCTCCGTCATGCGCATGAGCGAGACCCGGATAGCGACGGGCTAGCCGTCGCTCCAGGTCTCGCTACAAAGGGGGCGTGCTGTCGATGTTGAGTGACAGCATGCCCCCTTTGGTGGGCGTGCTGGGAGCGTGGCTGCACAGACAGAGGCGTTCCCATGGGAACACCTACCATTTAGGGCCAGTCCCGCTGAACATCACAAATGATGTCAGTGGGTGGACTTCTTGCTCTGTAAGAGCAAGAAGTCCACTGGGACTTGTGGCAACGAGACCCTACCACAAGGGTCTCGTCGCAAGTCCATCGCGACCATCATCCTGGCCGCTCGCACTAGCTGTGGGTGGTCACCCACAGCTATGCAAGCGGCCAGGAGGCCACTCTAAAAATACAATAGCCAGGCACTGATTCAGAGCGAGTGCTCTGAAAGAGCGTCTGGCTCTGAATCAGGCCCTTAGACTCAACCATCGGTCGCACCATGGAAACTTGTACCAGCCCCATGTTAGGTACAGATTGTCTATCAGAGTATGGCCTCCAATGGGAACAATTGTGCTTCTGTTACACGCCCATAAGACGGACCATCTCTGTGTCCAATCAGCCACCTCCCAGTCACCACACATATATGCCCAATACATTTTCAAGACATTTCCTAGGCTGCACATCTCAGTCGTGATTCTTTGCACATGGATTCTGGACACATGCGCAGATGAAAATAAATCACTTCGCTACGTCCAACATCAACATTATGTCTGACTCAGAATCACGCCCAATGTGTGCTCAGTGTATTGTTATGTGCCGCTACTGCCCATCTTATAGAGTAATGTGACCTTAATGCTCCTGTAAGCCGGTTATTATTACATCAGACGTTTTAAAGCCATTTTTAAAAAAAAAGAAGAGAAGCTGCTAGAATTGGGCACCATCCTATAGTAGTGTAGCGTGGGCCTGATTCAGATTTGTGCGCACACCCGATGGTTTCCATACAACTCCGATGGTTGCGACACATGTGTAGATCTTATACTGTGAGATCCCTCACAGTGCCCCTTAAGCCACAGCACGATTGATATGCTGCCATCGTTTAGGAGTAGGACAAGGGCAGCCACAGCCAATGTCCCAAATGGGGGCGTCAGCCTTGTTTTCTTGGAATGCTGAGGTCAGTGCCTGCATCTTCTGACACAGCCTCACTGGCCCCAGCAACATGAAATACACGGCCATCCTGAGTAACCTGAGGGTCACATAGACGGCCAATGTTCACACAAGTGAGTGTGGAGGCAGCAGCATATCACAGAAGCAAGCAGGCTGTAGCTGTTTACACAAGACGCCTCCTGCAGCATTAGCACAGTGGCTATGTGATAGGGTACAAGGGAATGGCATCGAAATCCTGGCTGTCGGGATGCCGTTGGTTAGAATACCGACAGCAGCATCCCGGCAGTCAACCTTGTCAACCTTGACAAAGGTCCATGCGCAGGACCGAAACGTCGGATTTTGAAATGTTGTAACATTTTTACTGAGATATAATAAAGAGATGTTTTTAAGAAGACTGGTGAGTGCTACCCCCCCTTTTTTCTATTTTTGCATGAAGAGGATTATTGTGATCCCATATGGGTGTGTCACCCCAGCAATTTATTATTGAAGACGAGAGTGTGGACCTTTTTGGACTATATATATATATATATATATATATATATATATATATATATATATATATATATATATTAGAAACACCACCCCCCCCAAAAAAAAAAATCCTGTGTTTGCCCCTGCCTTTGTTCAATAATTTTTTTTTTTTACTTTGGAGTCTTCATGTGGTTACTCCACACCGCTGGAAGAAAAAGGTCAGGGGAGCCACGACACATGAGGAGCAGCGCCAGCCAGGCCAGGAGGAGAAGAAGCCAGAAGAAAGGAGCATTCTTCAAGACTCATGAGACTTAGCGGTAGCGGGGGGAGGGGGGCCCAGGGGCCCTACCTATTTTGTCAGTCCCAGGACCCCCAATTTCTGATGGCAACCCTATTCCCTACCACATAGAAATGCACAGGGCTTCATTTATTATCAGAAGCAAATTAACCTACCAGTTATGTACGTACAACATTGCCCAACATACACTAAACCTACATCCATCTGCACCAAACCTGCACACACACAGATGCAGATGGATGGTCTGTGCGTCTTATGTCAGTAGAACAGAAGGTTTGTTTAATGCGGTTTTCTCATATAATTTTGGGTATCTGTGTACTTCAAGCTGATGGCACCAAACAGCTATTCTCTCTGGGATAGTGAGTAGATGATACCGGGAGGGTTTCACAATGCTGCTTGCTAGAAAAGTGCAGTTTAGATCAACCCATGCTCTATCTATACATGTACCCCTGTCTGAGATGAATCACTCAGTGCTACCCAGACACTGGCTGGTCATCAAGAAACAACAACTGTACAGACACATTAAGCAATTGAAGCTCCCATTATTTTGACACAACATATATTTTATACAAGATAACAATGTGGTAAATACAATATAAACCATTGATTCCTAGCCACTAGAATTGTCATGGGTTTTTCTTATTAACAAATTAGGTTAAGAAAATCAGTAATAAAAATTTTTTGTCTAAAAAAACTAGCACCATCCTGGGGGTGTGTCTAGCAGACCTCTGAATAATTATCTTAAGACATCAGTAACATTATCCTCCCTATCCTTGTAGCATTTTCCAGTCATCCTGTATATCCCCCAGTAGCATTCCCCCTGCTGTTGGTGCCCCTATAGCCAGTGCCAGATTAAGGTCCACATGGGCCTGGAGCTGAAATTTATGAAGGGCCTACTGTGTGCCTCCACAGGGGGTGTGATCAACGCTGTGGAAGTGTTACTAGTGAATTGGGGGGTGGCATTGTTGAGGGGTATGGTCTGCGCAGGGGGTGTGGCCTGTGCCGAGGAGGGTGACTAGCACCTCACTTTAAAAACATCAATCTCCCTCCCCTCTTCACTTAATGTGATACTATACAAAGGGAAAAAAACCCTTGTTAATGTGACCATAATATGACAAAAAAGAAAAATGTTTCTTGTTGATGTAAATGTGTAACCCCTCTACTATATAACATACAGGTAACTTAGTGATGTAATGAATGGGAAATCTCTCTATATAAAAAAAAGAAAGACCTTACCTTAGGGGCATATCTTTTAAATTATGTGGTCTGTCCCCGCAAATGAAGAATCCTAATTGCTGCAAATCGCAGCATTAAGGATTCTTGTTCCGCTCGGATGTATCCATTTTAATCGCTGGGACAAGGGCTCTGATAAGAGCCTGTTCAGGCGATTAGGAATAATTAAAGTTAACGTATCCGCGGTCACTTTGCTTCTATCTATAGACCGCCTTACGGCTACTGAAAAGCTGCACATGCGCAGTAGCTGCAAGGGTGCCGTAGTAGGAAGCAAATCGTGGATGTGACGCCCTTTGGGATGTCCTGCAGCCCACGAAAGATGAATTACAAAATCCCTCTCCAGCAGGGCAGCCCCATAGCAGGTGAAGAAGTTGTTATGACGCGATTAAATAGAGCAATTTAACGATAACGACATCATAGAAAACTATGGGGATGGATGCTTTGTGAGCAGGAGGATGGAAAGCTGGATATATCTCTGATATCTCCTGCTTTCCTCTTTTGTCAAAAGCCACAAAGCATTTTTGGCAATCCTGCAGCAGCCAGAGAGGGCATGCAAGATCCCTCTATGGCAGGACCGGAAGTCCACAGGACACCTAATCGGCTGCATTATATACACACACATTATATATATATATATATATATATATACCACAAATTTCTTGGATATGCCCTGAGTGCCGCACCCTCTGGTATGCCTATTTGTTGGTATTTGTGGTGGCACCGGGCGAAGATATATATTTTTTATGAGTGCTGGGCCATATTTGATCATATATATATATATATAAATATATATATATATATACACATACGCAATATACATATGTATGTATATACTTTATATGTATGTAAATATATGCGTTTATACTGTATATGTGTAAATATATGTATATATATATATATATATGCACACATTTACATACATATATTGTGTATTTGTGTGTATATATATATATATATATATATATACACACACACACACCAATATACTATATATATATATATATATATATATATATATATTGTGTGTGTATATATATATATATATATATATATATATATATACAGTGATAACGCCGGCACTCCACGATATAATCAGTACCTGCCTGGGTGTCCTCTAATGGTACATGAACCAAATATACAAAGGAGAACAGTGGCACTCACAGGACTTGAAATAAATGAGATTCACGATTCCAAAGGATCAGCGTCCAACGTTTCAGTCGGTGTGACTTTTATCAAGAACAACCATATATATATATTTATATATATATAAAATTTGTTGGTGACTGCATTAAAAATCTTCTTGCCGGTACCTATTGATCTGCAGCACTGTAGCAACCAGCAACACATCCGCTCTGTAACCCCGACTAGCAGCAGCCAACAGGAGGACTGATCCAGTCAAACTCCTCAGGAGTACAGTCCACCACGGTCGGGCAGCCCTCACGGTGCTCACATGTAGGCTATGGCCGGGCATCTTCTTTCTGGGTGCAGGCCCGTGATAGGGTGACTCTTCTGTGACGTTGCACATGGTGATGTCACGCGGCACCGAGGCTGTGTATTGCCGAGCAGGGAGAGCTAGAAAAGTCCTCCTCTGAGCCGCAATGTGCTATTTCTGGCAATATTTGATCCGCGTCACGGGAGGAAGGGGGGTGGGGGGCGGGGTCGTGGCGCGTGGTTGGGGGGAGCGGCATCTCAGACGGCCACTAGCTGTAGCAGGAAAATACATTTCTTGTGCACAGCAGGACAGCAGATGCTGTGGGCCTATTTTGATTATGGGGCCTGGAGCTACAGCTCCATCAGCCCCATTGTTAATCCGGCCCTGCCTATAGCATTATCCCACCACCCATTTCCTATTCCCATCACCTCTATAAACTTTGGACACCCTCTGTAGCATTACCTGCGTCCTCCCCCCACACACACACACACACCACCTCTGTGACCATAGATCTCTATTTGACATTTCAAGCCCCCGCCCACCCCAATGGTCCTAGATGTCCTAATTTGTGGCCCCTTCAAGCATTTTTGAAGTTTTGAATTTGCCGCTTCAGAATGGAAACCTGAAGGAATTCTAAGGCGCACAAAGGACACGTAACACTGGCTATCACAGAGCACTGATGCACTGACTGACTTTCCAGGAAGGGGAAATGATTTCCTCCACTCTGAGTCTGCCAAAAATGCCCAATGAGGATGAGAGCCTGCAGTTGTATGGGATAGCACAGGTTCAGGGAAAGACTACCTGGCTAAGTGTCCATTCCAGGTAAGTGGTTACAGGATCATTCTATTTATTAGTTATGGTTGGCCTCACCTTCAGCCAATCAGATTTCACATTGAATGATGGGTCAGTCTGGATGTTATTGCATTTTGTATTCACCACTTTCTTCTCTTTACCAGTTTTGTTTTGGACCTGAAATTATAACACAAAGAAGCACATTAAGCAAGTGCAAAAGACAAGGGTTTTCATGTAAAAAAAAAACATTTGGGTAATCGCCCTTATCAATGGCAATGATTGGTAAACCAGTAAGAATTATCAACTACTGAAAAGAACATCTTATATAATATTAGAGGAAATCTTATAAAATATGCTACAGAGAACTAAAAGGCAAGATTCTGCATTAGATGTACGTGCTATGCTGAATGCAGATTCCTGATTATAGGCAATCTGCACATGCGCAAGACCCATTCTGTGCATGTGCAGAACAGGTCCTGTGTCATCGCTTGCAGTTCCCCTTATGCCTCTGCCTGATTGACAAACAGAGGCATAGGTTCCGTTCTTGGACCTCTACTATTCTCCCTCTATAAGTCCTTTCTAGGTGAACTCATCAGCTCTTTTGACCTCCATTATCATCTCATTGCTGATGATACTCAGATCTATCTTTTCTCCCCTGACCTCTCCCCCTCTCTCCTCACTCATATCTCCAACTGTCTCTCTGCTGTCTCTTCCTGGATGTCCCAACAATTTCTTAAACTTAATATGTCTAAGACTGAGCTGATCATTTTCCCACCCTCCAACATAACCTCACTTCCCACTATTTCTTTAACAATTGATGGCACAACTATCTCTTCTAGCCCCAAAGTGTGCTATCTTGGAGTTATCCTTGACTCCCTCTCCTAAAAACCACAAATCCAGAGCCTCTCACAGTCCTGTCATTTCCATCTCAAAAATATTTCCAAGATTAGACCCTTTCTCACCCAGGATAACACCAAAACCCTCATACACTCATTGGTCATATCCAGATTGGACTATTATAACCTCCTCCTATCTGGCCTCCCCAACTCCCATCTCTCTCCTCTCCAGTCTGTCCTCAATGCTGCTGATCGACTCATCTTCCTCACCAAAATGCTCCACATCTGCCTCCCCTCTCCTACAAGCCCTCCACTGGCTCCCCTTCCCTTTTAGAACCCAATTCAAGGTTCTCACACTCGCTTACAAAGCCCTCACCCATACCTCTCCCATTTACATCTCTGACCTCATCTCCCTCCACTCTCCTGTCTGCCCCATTCGAGCAACTAATGCACGCCGCCTCTCATGCCAACTGTTTACTTCCTCCCACTCCAACCTCCAAGATTTTGCCCGTGCTGCTCCCAACATTTGGAACTCTCTCCTTCTCCCTATCAGACTCTCCACCACTTTACAATCCTTCAAACAGGCTCTCAAGACCCACTACTTCATCAAAGCCTTCCAGCTCCCATCCAAACTTGCTGCAACATGCTCCTTCCTCCCTGTTTACCCCATCTGTGTCACACCTATTTGTCTGCCCTTCCCCTTTAGAATGTAAGCTCTTACAAGCAGGGCCTCTACCCTCTTGTGCTTCTCCTTACTTTACTTTACCACCCACCAGGGCACCTAACACTTGGTTGCTTACGCTCTGTTGCATATCTAGGTGTTATGGTCACTATAATAGCAATGTATATTATCCATGTCCTTGTCCTATATTGTACTGTAAGTCACTTGTCAAATTATTTGTTTATGTACTTTGTAAGGCGCTGCGGAACACTTGTGGCACCATATAAATAAATAATAATAATAATTTACGGGGTGGTGTGGGAACGGGAACAGCCGGCATTTCTGGGAATGGCAAGGCCAGAATCTGCGTCCACAGATGCAGTTTCCTAGTCTTGCAAGCCAGCCAGCCTGCGTAAGCTAAGGCTCACTCAGCTGTCCAGTGCTGTCCACCAACGTGATGGTCACAGTACTGAGATCGCGAATGCAGCAGGGGGTGTCAGACACCTCTTGCTGCATTTGCATATTTGCAAGGAAGGATTTGTAAAGCTGCTTGCTTGCCGCTTTGTAATTCCATCTACTACTGAATCACCCCCTAAGTTTCCATACTGCACATTAATAAATAAGTAAAATAAAACAAAATTATTATTGCTCTCAAATCACTAGGGCCTCAATCCTTCTTGAAATTCAATCAATATCATAGTGGGGGAATTGCTAGTAACACAAGTATGTAGACACTTTACATTAAACTGCAATTACATAGCTGGTGCCTGAAAATGCACATTCTATAATAGCTTGTGTACAGCTGTAATCTCTCCGGTATACTATATAATCTGTACCCTTGCTCAAACCTGATGTCAATTCAAGAAAGAGGAACATCTAGTTTATGGGAAGGGGAATAAAAGGTATGTTCATTCTGGGCTGGACATCCACTTTCCACATTTTTAATAAAATATTGTTTTTACCAACAAGTATGGCAGCATGTATTTAGTGGGCCTATAAATCATTGACCCTCTGGATGTAGCAGTACATAATATTGTACCAAGAAAATTTATCAAAATAGGCACAAGGGGGTTTACGCAAAGTCATTGATTTGCTTTCGTCAATAGCATAATGCTCCATCAAAAGGCTCTGCAGCAATCATATGGTAATTCTTTATTGCACATGTGCTGACTGTAGAGGACCCGCATGCTCACTAGCATGGTTCAGAGCCCAGCAAATGGCAGCTGTAATCACTGGGGCAATGGGGAGGAGCTTGATCTACAGCATGCTGGGAGAGCAGAGTCTATTATGTTGTTTCTCCTCTCTGGCAACTAATCCATGACCATAACACCATCACAGTTTTTCTCTTAGACTGAAGCTGTGATAATCTATTTCACTTGCCAAAAAGCCAATGAAGGGGTTATCAGTGCTTAATAAATAGACCACTTAGGGACCTATTTATGATTCAAAATTTGCGGCATATACTTCAAAAACACCCGTTTTTAAGGGATACCTGCAAATATTAATTATCACCTGGAATTATGAAGGAGGGGCTGCAGCACATATCTTCACATCTGCCGCAGTCCTTGCTTTTCCATCTGCCCCCGCAGCCCCCTGCTGCTTGGACTTTGCTGCTTCCAAAATTTAAATTTCTTTTTGTCGTTTTCCTTCTTATCTCTATTGCCATCCCCTACACCATGGTACAGTCCGTTACATGCAACCCTGACCTCACACAACTACTTGACAGGTCATGATCTCCCAAAAAATCAGTACACAAATAGCCTGTGCATCTGATGATATGAAGATAAACGAAATGACTGTATAGGAGTGGAGAGGGTTAAACCTCCTAGGCTGGGGGCGGACCGGCGTGGGGAATCATGTGACAAGTAGGGCCAATGGGTTTTTAGGGTGGTAGGTTTTTAGCAGGGATATTAGAGTTGGTTGGAGGCGGAGTCAGCCTCTTTTGTTCCTGTCTTCCCACCCTCCCTCCCTAAATTTTACTTTATGTGCTTTTTTGATTTGGGTTTGGTGATTGTTTCGTTGGCTATTTTAGGCGGGAAAGAACGGCAGGTTACCTATTAGCACTGTGAATATTTGTTTACTCATTGTTTTGCTCACCTTTGTTGACTCTTAAAGTCTGCTGGACCACCCTGCCGGGGGCAGCATCATCACCTTACTGGGTGGGTAGTCAAGGTAGAAGGCTTGAGCGTATTGTGTTGTGGTTAGAGTGTTTATAGTGTTAGGCTTGGGCTGTTGTTAGCCGTTCTTTCTTTGCCACCATATTTAAATTAATTTAATTAATTTAGTAACTAATTCATTATCTGTTTTTAAAATAAATAGCTAACAATTCTGCCAAATACAAGTCTCTGCGTCTTTATTTCAATTGAGTATATGTTATCGTCACTAATTCGCACGCGGGTCAATCCTCAGACGATGGGAGGTTTATAGCTACAGATTGTTCTATCCACATTCACTTAAAAGAGGGACATTCCAGACAAGCAGACATTGAAGACTGACTACAAAATGGTGCTCAGTCATTAGTCACACCCATACTGACAAGAAGACTTGGTGTACAGAAGTAGAAGTCACATCTGAGCGGGTGGTTTTCAGGTTTCTATCCTCATTTCAGATTGGAGAATTTTACTCAGCAGCAAACATCTCATCAACCACTTAGTGGTGAATTTACTAAGTGGTGGCTTACAAAAGTCACTGCTTCTCATTGTATTTAAGCAGGAAATTTAAAACAGCAAAACTATACAAGGCAAAACGCGCTGTTTCTTTGAATAGTAATAACATCCTAAATTTCCTGTTTAAACATGATAAGAAAGATATTGCTTAGTAAATGTACCCCTACATCTGACTTTAGCCTATACATGATCATTACAAAAGGCTACAGTGGGAAGTCAGAACAAGAAATTCACCTTCATAATTAAAATTTCAATTTAGACGTTCTTTTAAAGGAGATTAAGTATGTCTCTAACTCTGTCTCAGATATTAAGAAAGTGCTCCTATAAATCAACTATTAATGTATTATAAGATATTGATCTAGGATCAGTAGATAGATACGTCATATCTTGTATATGATGAACAGAGAACAGGAACTAAATAGCCATAACAAATAATACATAACCATGAAAACTTTCCTAGAAACATTATATTAGTAGGTTTATGTTATGTATCTAGGACACTGGCGACATACAGCAAGTCTACCATGTGACCACATAAATGTATTGTGGAAGCATAACATGAGTTCCACATGTTAGTAAATATGCTGTCATATACATACAGAAATACATACACTTGTGGGCAAGCTATAAAATCGTAAAATTAAGTTATAAAAAATCAATATAGAAAACAAACAAATACTAATATATACTATTATTACTAGTTTATGAATTAATTGGAAAGGTGATTAAATTACTATTAGAATGGTTCAGTGCTTACAACTGTACTACTAATATATTCCTCACTATGGATTATATTTATTAAATCTTAGAGGGGTCTATTTATTAAGCCTTGGATGGAGATAAAGTGAACGGAGATAAAGTATCAGCCAACCAGCTCCTAACTGTCATTTTTCAAACACAGCCTGCGACAAGGTAGTTATGAGCTGATTAGCTGGCACTTTATCTCCATCCACTTTATCTCAGTCCAAGGCTCAGTAAATAGACCCCAAAGAGAGATAAAGTGGAGAGAAAATATCAACCAATCCTCTTCTAACTGTCATTATACAGGGGCTGTGCTAGGAAAATGACAGGAGCTGGTTGACTGGTACTTTATCTATAAATCTCCCCCATTATGATGATATTTTACTGCCAGCAAGATACACAGATTGCACTGACAAATCCAGCAGGTTACAGACCACTGCATTGTGAGCTAACTAAGAATTTACCTTAAGAGACGCCTTATTTGGCAGGTTGCTGGTGGTGGCAGCAGCAATGTCCTGTGTAGAGCTGGGGCATAATTCACACTCCAACTACAAATATAACATATACAGGAGGCACAAGAAAACAAACATTGGAGAAAAGAGATAAAAGGTTCATTATAATCTGTAACAAAATAAAATATTTCATATATATAGTAAAGCATGTTGTACTTCATTTTAAACTATATACAGCAGCATTAAAATTGTATTACTGCATTTACCTTGTCTAAAATACAGAATTTTTCTGCATACACTTTATTCACACCTGTCTAGAACTCTCTGCCCCGCATGTGACACCGTCTGACAATCTACCTGGTTCTACAATACACTATCTGACAATCTACCTGGTTCTACAATACACTGATAATCTACCTGGTTCTACAATACACTGAAAGTCTACCTGGTTCTACAATACACTATCTGACAATCGACCTTGTTCTATAATATACTATCTGACAATCGACCTTGTTCTATAATATACTATCTGGCAATCTACCTGGTTCTATAATACACTATCTGACAATCTACCTGGTTCTACAATACACTATCTGACAATCTACCTGGTTCTATAATACACTATCTGACAATCTACCTGGTTCTACAATACAATGACAATCTACCTAGTTCTACAATGAATACACTATCTGGCAATCGACCTTGTTCTATAATACACTATCTGGCAATCTACCTGGTTCTATAATACACTATCTGACAATCTACCTGGTTCTACAATACAGTATCTGACAATCTACCTGGTTCTATAATACACTATCAGACAATCTACCTGGGTCTATAATACACTTTCTGACAATCTACCTGGTTCTATAATACACTATCTTACAATCTACCTGGTTCTATAATACACTATCTGACAATCGACCTTGTTCTATAATATACTATCTGGCAATCTACCTTGTTCTACAATACACTATCTGACAATCTACCTGGTTCTACAATACACTATCTGACGATCTACCTAGTTCTACAATACACTATCTGACAATCTACCTGGTTCTACAATACACTATCTGACAATCTACCTGTTTCTATAATACACTATCTGACAATCTACCTAGTTCTATAATACACTTTCTGACAATCTACCTGGTTCTATAATACACTTTCTGACAATCTACCTGGTTCTATAATACACTATCTGACAATCTACCTGGTTCTATAATACACTTTCTGACAATCGACCTTGTTCTATAATATACTATCTGGCAATCTACCTGGTTCTATAATACACTATCTGACAAACTACCTGGTTCTACAATACACTATCTGACAATCGACCTTGTTCTATAATATACTATCTGACAATCTACCTGGTTCTATAATACACTATCTGACAATCTACCTGGTTCTACAATACAGTATCTGGCAATCTACCTGGGTCTATAATACACTATCTGACAATCCACCTGGTTCTATAATATACTATCTTACAATCTACCTGGTTCTATAATACACTATCTGACAATCGACCTTGTTCTATAATACACTATCTGGCAATCTACTTTGTTCTACAATACACTATATGACAATCTACCTATTCTACAATACACTGACAATCTACCTGGTTCTACAATACATTGACAATCTACCTGGTTCTACAATACACTATCTGACAATCGACCTTGTTCTATAATATACTATCTGACAATCGACCGTGTTCTATAATATACTATCTGGCAATCTACCTGGTTCTATAATACACTATCTGACAATCTACCTGGTTCTACAATACACTATCTGACAATCTACCTGGTTCTATAATACACTATCTGACAATCTACCTGGTTCTACAATACACTGACAATCTACCTAGTTCTACAATACACTATCTGGCAATCAACCTTGTTCTATAATATACTATCTGGCAATCTACCTGGCTCTATAATATACTATCTGGCAATCTACCTGGTTCTATAATACACTATCTGACAATCTACCTGGTTCTACAATACAGTATCTGGCAATCTGCCTGGGTCTATAATACACTATCTGACAATCTACCAGGTTCTATAATACACTATCTTACAATCTACCTGGTTCTATAATACACTATCTGACAATCGACCTTGTTCTATAATACACTATCTGGCAATCTACCTTGTTCTACAATACACTATATGACAATCTACCTAGTTCTACAATACACTATCTGACAATCTACCTGGTTCTACATTACACTATCTGACAATCTACCTGGTTCTATAATACACTTTCTGACAATCTACCTGGTTCTATAATACACTTTTTGACAATCTACCTGGTTCTATAATACACTTTCTGACAATCTACCTGGTTCTATAATACACTTTCTGACAATCTACCTGGTTCTATAATATACTATCTGACAATCTACCGTATATACTCGAGTATAAGCCGAGTTTTTCAGCACATTTTTTATGCTGAAAAAGGACCCCCTCGGCTTATACTCGAGTCAAGTGTAGCGCTGACCGGACGGAGTTCGGTCAGCGCTACACACTGCCAAACACACAGCCGCCGGAGCCGGCAGCTGCGTGTTTGGTGTAATCAGCAGCCGCTGAGAGTCTGTGAGACTCTCAGCGGCTGCTGCTGCTCCCACTGTGGGAGCCATCTTCCGGCTCCCGCAGTGGGTAATGGGAGAGATGTCATGAGTAATGACGTCTCTCCCATACAAAGCTGCCAGAGGAGCGGACAGCAGCGGGACCAGGAGCGGGAGTTTCAGGTAAGTGATTTTTTTTTTTAATTCTTATTACTTTTCTCTCTACTGGGGGGGGGACTACAGGGGGAGATTACTACGGGGGCAATTACTACAGGGGGCACTACCAGGGGGCAATTACTACAGGGGGAACTACAAAGGGGGGATTACTACAGGGGGCACTACCAGGGTGGGATTACTACAGGGGGCACTACCAGGGGGGGATTACTACAGGGGGAACTACAAGGGGGGGGATTACTACAGGGGGCACTACCAGGGGGCAATTACTACAGGGGGAACTACAAGGGGGGGATTACTACAGGGGGCACTACCAGGGGGGGATTACTACAGGGGGCAATTACTACAGGGGGAACTACAAGGGGGGATTACTACAGGGGGCACTACCAGGGGGCGATTACTACAGGGGGCACTACCAGGGGGGGATTACTACAGGGGACACTGAAAGGGGGGATTACTACTGGGGGCACAACCAGGGGGAATTACTACTGGGGGCACTACCAGCTGCTGCCATTTCCCACACTAGGCTTATACTCAAGTCAATAAGTTTTCCCAGTTTTTTTAGGTAAAAGTAGGTACCTCGGCTTATATTCGGGTCGACTTATACTCGAGTATATACGGTACCTGGTTCTATAATACACTTTCTGACAATCTACCTGGTTCTATAATACACTATCTGACAATCTACCTGGTTCTACAATACACTATCTGACAATCTATCTGGTTCAATAATACACTATCTGACAATCTACCTAGTTCTATAATACACTTTCTGGCAATCTACCTGGTTCTATAATAGACTATCTGACAATCTACCTGGTTCTACAATACACTATCAGACAATCTACCTGGGTCTATAATACACTATCTGACAATCTACCTGGGTCTATAATACACTATCTGACAATCTACCTGGTTCTATAATACACTATCAGACAATCTACCTGGGTCTATAATACACTATCTGACAATCTACCTGGTTCTATAATACACTATCTTACAATCTACCTGGTTCTATAATACACTATCTGACAATCGACCTTGTTCTATAATATACTATCTGGCAATCTACCTTGTTCTATAATACACTATCTGACAATCTACCTGGTTCTATAATACACTATCTGACAATCTACCTAGTTCTACAATACACTATCTGACAATCTTCCTGTTTCTATAATACACTATCTGACAATCTACCTAGTTCTATAATACACTTTCTCACAATCTACCTGGTTCTATAATACACTTTCTGACAATCTACCTGGTTCTATTATACACTATCTGACAATCTACCTGGTTCTATAATACACTTTCTGACAATCGACCTTGTTCTATAATATACTATCTGGCAATCTACCTGGTTCTATAATACACTATCTGACAATCTACCTGGTTCTATAATACACTATCTGACAATCTACCTGGTTCTACAATACACTATCTGACAATCTACCTGGTTCTACAATACACTTTCTGACAATCTACCTGGTTCTACAATACACTTTCTGACAATCTACCTGGTTCTACAATACACTTTCTGATAATCTACCTGGTTTTACAATACACCTTTGAATCTTGTTTAATAGATAATGGATTTAGTTTTTTTTTTCATTATGTTCCTTAAATAGATTGTCCTTGTACCAGATAACTGTCTAAGCTACCCTAAGTGACTAGTAAGGTCACCCAGCAGAAGTGGGTAGGAAAAGGCTTACCTTGCTCTTGGACATTACACTTGAAGACTTTTCTTCCCTTTCTTCCTCTTCATTATTTCCTTGGTGAAATCCTAAAGTGCAAAAATAGATTTTACCATTCAAATATAAATAAAAATGAAAAAGGAGAAATGTGGGATTGTCAGCACTGGTGAAACACAAGTGCCAGCACAAGCAAGTGGTATAAGAGGGGTACAAACAAATTTTAAGAAAGTTACCTCTTTTGCGAAAAGAGAATTTAGAGCATAAGCTGTACATGGCTGTATACACGTCACATGTACAACATAAAATGCACAGCATGAACTGCCCCACATAAACAGCATAACATGGAATGCATAACATCACAATGACTGCCATTTATGATCTCATACATGTTAAAGAAAATGTGCATAATATATGCAAATGTTTACTATGTTAAAGAGAATGTACAGTATATCACTGCTAAATTACTATGTCTAAAAATTAAAGCATTAAACAGGCAGGAAGTGGTCTACCTATGGATTTAAAAAAAAAAAAAAAACATGTTCTCAACTAAAATATAGTGGGGGTTTTTAATGACAATTTCTGACTGTGAGCAGTTTATGTAAAAAAAAATTGTTTAGCCAGTAAAGTTGTTAAGCAATACGCCACATTTTACACCCCAAATTGGCTACTGGGAGTATAGGTCAATCAGAAATGATGGCTAACATTTAATATTATGTAAGTAAAATAAACAGATCAAAACTGTTCTCTCTGTAGAATAATGTGACAAGTAAATCCCTACAGCCCCATTGATCTGTAGCATTACAAACTTGCTGCAGTCCCTTTAACCTCTGGTCCTACCTCCTCATTGAACTCTGCTTCCCCCCACTGACCTATTCTCCCACCCCCAAATGATCTTTGCTCTACCCCAGTATTATCTTAACATATGGGCATGTGGCACCCCAGTATACCTGAATAGGCTGACTGGAAAATGTTATTTCAAGACTGAATAATCACCCTACTATATATGTGAAATTTCACGTATTTATATAGGAACAATATAGGTATGGTAAATCATATGTTTATTCATATATCTACACAATGTTAATTAAAAAATAGTATTTTATTTATTGAAGTATAAATTCATACATTGTGGGCATGCTTATGTGACTGTATGGTACCACATCTCTGTGCCATTATATTGCTCAGTACTACCTTTCCCCCTCTAGTAAAGAACTAATGTACTCCTCAGGCAGCCTGGACTATGTGGTGCTGTGGGAGGAGCTTGAGCCGGAGGCTCTTCCATTAAACCAGGGACATTTCTAGAGAGTAGGGGGCCAGTGTGCAGTCTCCAACATGGACCCCCTCCTCTCTGCCCGGGAGCCGGCAGCACACTGAGCTATGCGTGGCCAGCGCCAGAGTTATAGACTATGCGCAGGTCCCCGCGGCGGCCATTTTCCCTGTACTGTGCATGCGCAAATGACGTGGCCATTTTCCAGTCATTTTTTCAGTGCCGGACCCCCGCACCGATGTGGTACTCCGGAGAGGTAAGTAACCTTATGGGTGCAGGGTGTGTGGTGCGGGGGCCCCCTGGACCCAGGGGCCGGTGTGCCCTGCATACCTTGAACCCATTATAGATACACCCCTGCATTAAACTGAAATAGGAGGGAATCCCTGCTTATATGAGGACAGGGGGAAGGTTACTGTATATAAGGTCTGGCAGCGGAGCATTGGAGGAGGTGCGTCTGAGACCTGCGTTGAGTGTCTCCTACCTCAGAGTCAGAGGAGATTTGTTGGCGGCATGACTGCGGGGACCGGCGCTCCGGAGTGACAGGACAGTACCGGAGTGAAGTGCTGTCTAGCTGCATCCCCTCAGGGAACAATGCTGACTGAGAGGCCGAGAGTGGGAGGCAGATCCATAAGTAGCTGCATCAGAGCCTTCTCCGTTCAGCGACCAGCCGGGTTTAGCAGTGTAAGGAGGTGTGGCACCCTCAGTCAGGGGTTAAGCTGGAGGAGACCAGGGCGGTGCAGTGAGTAGTAAAGACAGCCTCCTCTAACATACTCACCATTTAGGCACAGCTCCCAGGGTCAGATAGGGGACTGGCTAATTACCCCTTAGCAAGGATACACACAGCCTCATAAGGAGTTAAAACATTATAAAAAAAAAAAATATCCAGGTTATTGAACAACAGGAAAACTATATACAGTATATTCTTCCTCAGTTACAATCGCAGAGAGGGAATTAAACAGACAGGTAAAACTAAGTACAAGTGCAAAGACCAGAAAGGAAAGTCTTCAGTGTTATTGCAGGAGTCAGATGTTTATCAACGCTAAGAATATTCGAATGCTTGAATAAGCTTGAGAAGATATAAGCACACTGTTTGTTATTTGGTACAGTACTAGTTAGAGCTGGTTTTATTGATAGTTTGTATTGGTTGAGGTCAGTTGCCAATCATTAGTTGATTAGCCTATTAGCTGCCCCGTCGAGGCGGGGTTTAACATCTGTATTTTAAGGCTGGAGGAGGAGTCAACTGCCTCTTGCCATTTTTGAGATCAGAGTGACAAGTACCTTTGTTATCTGAGTGATAAGTACCAGTATCATTTTATTCATTTTCAGCTTTCACTATCTATATTTTCTTTCCCTTTCACACAGCTTTTGTCTCTTTCCTCCTATTCTTTTCACCCTCTTTTTTTCTTCTCTTCCCACCCCCCCCTTCTTCCTCATTACTGTCTTCTCTATCCTACCTCCCCCCATTATTAACTGAGAATGCCCCGTCCCCGCCGTAATGCCCCCCCTCCCCGCCGCCTTGCTGAAACGGCCAGACCATTATCGGTCGCCGCAGCCTCTCCCCTTGCCCGGGGTGCGCGCCTGACCTCAGTGCGTGCAGGCCCCCGCCCCCCTCCCACCGCCGCGGCTGCGGCAGCAGGGAGCTCCAACGCTTCTCACCCACCCGCCCCTTCGCCATCCGGCCTCCGGGCTTGGTTGGCGAGGAGTGCGGAGAGCGCTCCCAGCACCCCTCGCCAGATCGTTCCGCCCGGCTCCCCCGGCAGCTCCACAGGCGCGGCTATCCCCGGTGGCCATTTTGGACCGCGCGGGGCCCTGTCTCCCACCCGCCGCTGCGGCTGCAGTGGCAGGCGAGTTTTATATTATAAACCCGCCAGGCCCGGCGGGTACACCAGGGACCCCCAGCTTTAATTTGACCCAGGTGGCTTTAGGGGCTGTGCGCCAGGCCTCCCCGGCCGGCAGCCACGCCCCCTCGCCTCCGGCAGCCATTTTGGATGCTGAGATTTTTACCTCCTCAGATTCCCCCCTCTCTGTCTCAGGGACTGGAGGTTTGGGGTTTGCCACAGCGCCTAGGGCGCAGGGCTATCATAGGTCCCAAGGTAGCGGGCCCGCAGATTTGTTGCACCGGCCCCCTTTCATCCACTTCCCTAGGCCGTTGGCGCAGCAGGATAGAGCCACCCCTTATGGGGGCTCTTGGCCCAGATTGTTGGCTCCAATGTCGCCCCTCCTGCCCGCTGCGGCCTGCGCAAATGCGGGGCAGCAGTTCTTGAATTATGGGCCTGGCCCCGCCCCCACCCCTCCCTTTGGGTTTTCACCTTATTTTAGCCAAGGTGTATACCAGCAGTCAATCCCAAACCCGTTCATGGGTCCGAGCCGGCAATTTTATGCCACCTCATACGGGCAAGCGCCGGGGTTTTTTCCCCAACAGTTCATCTCCGCCCCAGGCAATTTTGCACCCATGCACCAGCAGTTTCAATTTAATCCTGGGCAGCATGCAAGCCAGCAACTGGCGTGTCAACCCCCCCTTCCACAAGCCCCGCCCCCGCCATCCACCCCAGTGGTGCGTCCACCTTCCCCTACTCTAGCCCCGCCCCTACCACCTTCCCCAGCAATTCCTCCTCCTGCGTAGCCCCCATTATCTTCCCCGCCACAGAGCACAACCCCCGCACCTGTTGCTGTATGTCCTCCTTCGGCTCCCGTTGCTAACGCAAATGTCTCGAGCCCGCAGGTTACATTAAGTCAGCCACTAGCATCCGGGTCGTCGTCAAGGGATGTCGTCACTGATGTAAGCGTGGTGGGCGCGCCGCACAACGAGAGTCAAGCCTCCTCCTCTAGGCATCTGCCCGAGGTCCCGTCGACGTCTGGAACAGGTGAGACGAATATTGCAGTTCCTTCAATTGCGCAGTTATCACACTCTGATGAGTCTTCAGACTCCTCTAGTTCTGGTGAGAGGCCGCGCAAGCTCATGAAATACTTTGTGCAGCAGTTGAAGGGTAAGGGCAAGAGTCCCAAAAAAGCGGGTAGTATAGCGGCCAGTTCGGCTCCAGACGCTTCGGGGGATGCAGTCCATTGCTCAAACACGGCAAAATTAAGGGAAGTTAGGTAAAAAATCAGAGAGCGAATTCGTAAGGGTCGTTATGTTGACATGTTCGCCATTACTCATGATGCTAAGAAGGCGTTAGACGCAGCAAAAAAGGGGGGAGTGGCAGCTGAGGAGGCCAGGAGGAGCTATCAGAATTGGCTGACTGGTATATATGTGTTTGCTGCATGTTATATCGAGACACGCCCAGCTGAATGTCTGAATTTGCTGAAGTACCTGCATTTAGTGCAGGGTATGCAGGTCGCAGCTAGGCATAATGTTTGGAGGCAGTATGATGAACTGTTTAGGAAAAAACAGGATGGCCAAAAGATTTTAAGTTTTGGGTTCAAGGACGTAGAGGTATGGCTGGAGGTGACGCAGCAGGCCCGATCAGCTGTCGAGCCTGCGCTGGGACGTAAACATCCCTTTCCAGCCCACCCCAGTTATAATACCGGAGGCAAGGGGAAGTGCTACGCTTTCAATAACGCCCAGTGTAGCAGAGGGGCCAGTTGCCGCTACCGGCACGTGTGCATGCTTTGTGGGGGAAGTCACACTGCAAAGGATTGCAATCGCCCCAGTGGTTCCGCAGCAGGAAAAGGGGATCAGCGTACAGGTGCTAAATAAAGCGGTGTCTCCAATTAAGTTGGAGGTATTAGAGTGTTGGTTGAGGCGTTATCCTCTTAAGGAGGACGCGGCCTTCCTACTACAAGGTTTTAAAGAAGGTTTTAGGTTACCACTAGTTCGTCCAGTTTTAGTTGTAGCTAGAAGAAATCTTAAGTCAGCTAGGGATTTTCCAGAGGTTGTGGCGGAAAAGATAGAGGTGGAGCTGAGTTTGGGGCGCATGTGTGGCCCTTTTGCCTCATCGCCTGTGGAAAATCTTTGCATTTCCCCGCTGGGCGTGGTACCAAAAAAGGAACAGGGAAAGTTCAGGTTAATACAACACTTGTCTTACCCGGAAGGAGGGTCAGTTAATGACGCTTTAGATCCGGGCGATTGCAGTGTCACATACCAGTCATTTGAGGATGCACTTGGTATCGTTCGGGATTTTGGTAAAGGGGCTTTGTTAGCAAAGATCGATGTTGAATCGGCCTTCAGGTTGCTCCCTTTGCATCCCGAATCATTTAAGTACATGGGTTTTCGGATAGGCGATTCCATTTACATAGATAAGTGTCTACCTATGGGCTGTTCTATTTCTTGTTCCTTTTTTGAGTGTTTTAGCACCTTTTTGCATTGGTGTCTGCAAGCAGGCACTGGCCATTCGGGCGTCACTCATTATCTTGACGATTTCCTGTTAGTAGGGGCGGCCGATAGCGCAGTCTGTAGTGACCTGCTTTTTTCGGCGAAGGCGCTTTTCAGTTCGTTGGGCGTTCCCATTGCACACAAAAAAACCGAGGGCCCCGTTACTAGTTTATCTTACCTGGGTATCGAAATCGACACTGATTTGAGTTTATGCAGGCTCCCCTGTGAAAAGGTGCTGAAGATCAGCGAGTTGTTACTACATTTTACATCAGTTAAGAAAATAACTCTGAAGCAGCTGCAGTCGCTGCTAGGCTTGCTAAATTTTGCTTGTCGCGTCATTCCCATGGGTAGGGTTTTTTGCCGCAGGCTGGAGCATGCCTCTGCAGGCGTCAAAAAGGCTTGCCACATGGTCCGCCTTTCGGCGGACATGAAGGAAGACTTTAAAGTATGGTTAAGATTTCTACGAGAGTTCAATGGGGTTCGCATTTGGCTCGCTTCGTCTGTAGCCAATCGCGAGCTTCAATTGTTCACAGATGCGTCAGGGGCATTAGGTTTTGGAGCATTTTTTGGCGGGGAGTGGTGCGCGGCAGCTTGGCCTGAGTCGTGGCATTTGGAGGGTTTGACACGCAATTTACTCCTGCTGGAGCTATTTCCGATTGTGGTGGCGGTGGAGCTCTGGGCTTCAAAGTTTAGCAATCGGAGAATAGTATTTTGGTGCGATAACTTGGGGGTGGTCCAAGCCATTAACAATCAGAGGTCGGTCTGCCCCCAAGTGCTCAGGCTGCTTAGGCATTTAATTTTTGTCTGTCTGTTGAGAAACATTGATTTTAAGGCCAGGCACGTTCCTGGTGTGGAGAATGAGATAGCGGATGCCTTGTCACGGTTCCAGTGGGGTAGGTTTAGGGCATTGGCACCGGCTGCCAGGATTCATGGTTTGCCTTGTCCTGATTTTGTCTGGCAGATCATAAATCTGGCATGGAGGGACTCGCTTTGAGGGCACTCGCTCTAGGTACGTTTAGGTCTTACTCCGCAACTTGGAATGAATGGCAGGTTTTTCTTGCAAATTCCGAGAAGGGTAAGGAGCTGCATGTCAGTATGTCTGAATTTGTGTGGCAGGGGTATGAGAGCGGTCGTTCAAAATCTTCCATGTCGGGCGCCTTAGCTGGCATTTCGTACTTCTCGTGAATGTACGGTTTGAATGATCCTACGAAGTCATTCATCATTTCTAAGGTGATAAGAGGCTGGGCGAGGGAACAGGCGACTCCGGGCGATTCCAGTAGGCCGATAGATGTGTGCATGTTGAGGGATTTAGTTTTGGCAGTCTCAGGAGTAGCTAAAGGTGAATTCGAGGCGAATTTGTTTAGCTTGGCTTTTGTGCTGGCATTTTTTGTCGCTTTACGGGTTGGGGAGTTAGTCGCCAAAAATAAAACATCAGTCAACTCAGGGTTGCTTCTATGTAATGTTGTAGTAAAAGAAAGTGCCATACTGTTAAAAATACAAAAATCAAAAACGGATCAGATGGGTCGGGGGCATAGGATTTCTGTTCCCTCGCACCCTGAGCTGAGCATCTGCCCGGTCACTCTAGCCAGAAATATAATCAGAAGCGTCCAAAAGGGGGAGCTCAATGGCTTATTCCTGAAGATCTATCCCCTCTATCTAAGTTCCAGTTTGCAAGCATTTTCGATAGATGCTTGATAGCTTTGGATGTGCCGACTGAAGAGTTTGGCACCCATTCGTTTAGGATTGGGGCGGCAACTTGCGTTGCGGCATCAGGTTCTTCCGCGGAGGCAATCAAGCACTTGGGTAGATGGAAGTCGGCAGCTTATAAGAGTTATATAAGGGGCGATAAGTTACAGAAGTAGTGGCGCCCCTGGCGAGTTTGTTATTTAGGAAACCCAGTGCCTTATGCTACCCGCCGCTAGGGGGGATTGGAGTTCTTTTCACCTTTGCCCTCAAAGAAAGAGGTTTGGTGTTGTTCACCTCCATCTGGGTCACCTAGACAACTCAGTTTTCCCCTTCCATGTTTTTCGTTCTGTTTTCAAGTTTTGTTTAAAAGTTAATTCAAAATTATTAACGTTATGTTATACTGTTTTTTCCCATCACAGGTTTTTTGGAGAAAGATTGCCGGGTGTGGATTGTTGGGCATTCTTTTGTTTACTGGGCTAGCAGGCATAATGGGGCCAGTTTAGCCCATTTTAAGGTCCGTTGGATAGGGTTGAGAGGTTTCAGGTGGAGCGGCCTTTTGGACCTGCTATGGCAGTCAGAGAGTAAGTGGGGGACCCCTGACTGGCTGGTCGTGCACTTGGGTGGTAATGACCTTGGCACGTGTAAAGGAGTGGAATTGATCATTGCCATCAAGCATGATTTGAAATTAGTAGCGGAACATTGGCCACTAGTTAAACTTTGCTGGTCTGAGATGATTCCAAGGAGGTTCTGGCGGGGTACACAAGGTCCTAGACAGAGTAAGGAAGCTGAATGCTGCAGTCTCTCGGTTTGTGGTTGGCTTGGGCGGGCGTGCTATCAAGCACCCTCGTCTTCGATATGAGGAGGTACATTTATATAGGCCAGATGGAGTGCACCTCACTGAGGAAGGTTTAGGTTTTTTCGTATCTGACATTCTAGCCTCATTGGAATAGTTAGTAGGGGCTGTGCTTTTTGTTTGGTGGCGTTACGTGTCCATTAATTTTGTCCACGTTGTTGGCGGAAAGCAGTGCTCCTCAGCGGCTCAATTTAGCACGGCAGAGCTTGGCTAGCATTCCCACTTTGAGAAAAGCGAGTCGGTTGCTACCTTAAGGGAGAACCAGGTCTTCATCCTAGGGAGGGGCCAGCACTATGCTAGTTAAGGGGGGGTGGTTCTACCCAGGTTAGCTCGCGCAGGGGGTGGGGAAAACTCCACCCCATTTTGGTAAAGCGTTCAATTAATTATGAGCTGTGGACCAAGGTAGCACTGCTTTTTCGCCACCAGGACTAATTAATCAATTCTAATTTCATATAACAAATTTGGCTGTGACCTCTTTTTACCAATTCTATACAGTTGTCTGTGTCTTATTTATTTATTTAGTTAAGTTATAGCTTAAGAGTATTGTGTAAAATAATAAAACTATGGGTGACTTATAGCTGTTCAATTGAGCCCGTTAACAAACTATTGCAAGCAGTAGAAATAACATCTGCTTCTCGGAGATGGACAGCTCCATTCACTGCACTGTAAAAACAACAGTTTAGGAAAAGCATCTTCAAAACGTCATCCCGGGCCCTGGTTTGCAAACACTATTTAACGATAAACCATCACTTGTGTGATAACGCTCAGGTTTAGGGGCCTATTCATTAAACCTAAAAATTCGATGGAGATAATTAGGTTTAGAACTCGCATGGAGTTCTACCTAATTATAGGTGGAATTCATCATTCCACCTCTCCATAAGTATCTATTCCGAAAAGCTGTCATTTTTGCGATGACAGCTTTTCGGGAAATAGATACTTTTCCCTGCCTACACTACCTTATCGCATCTGGAAACAGTGCTGCGCATGCGCTGTTACATCTGTAAAACCAGCGCATGCGCAGCACTGCCTACAGATGCGGTAAGTTTGTGTACCCCCCTGACCCCCCCCCTCCACTCACCTTCCCCCCCCCGGCTTACCTGTCTGCGCAGCAGCCTCCGGCTCCATCCTGCTGGTCTGTCATGTGGTTTCCCAGCAGACCACATGACAGATTAGAAAAAAAAAATATTTTTTTTATTGTCTAAACTTTCTTGCGCTCTGCTGGGGAGCACACATGTCCGACCAGCCTCCGGAGCCTGAGGACGGAGCAGAGCGCCAGAGGGACTCATCGGGGGACCTGCACAGTGGAGCCCAGGGCAAATTTGAAAATGGAGGCCCCCCTCCCCACTACGTGCACGCGCTGCAGGCGTGCGCACTGAAAAATGGGCGTGGTCACAAGGGGCATGGCCACTGAAAAAAGGGGCATGTCAACATGACACACACACCCCTTTCTTGTCACTGGGAAAATTTTTCCATTTGCACCTTAATGCAGTGCCCCTTATACAGTCCCCCCTATGCAGTGCCCCTAGTCAGTGCCAGATTAAGGTCTGCATGGGCCTGGAGCTGAACGTCATGAAGGGCCTATTGTGTGCCTCTGCAGGTATGACCAGCATTGGCACCTGTCTTGAACCACTTTATAGTGGAGCTACTACAATAAATTGATGGAGGTTTTTTTGTAAAATGGTGAAAACTGTATGGTATGCTGTTTCTTAACCCCCTAGAATAGTTTAGATTAATTAGAAAAGAACAAAAAAATCTTAAAATTGTTCACTGCAAATTGCCATATTTATATACATTTTCATCCCACATACGTAACCACTGTAGTAAAATAATAAATGAACCACCTTCTTAGGCAAAAAAAAAATGGCAATTCTGGACTAGGACAGTAAGGGTTAACTTTGACATAGGACGATTTTGTGCATCCTCACTCTGGCAAGAAACTTAAATCAATTACATCCATATCTGCAGTAGCAGTTATATGATCTATTTTATTAGATATCCACATCGGTGTGTGTAAATATACAGAGAATATATATATATATATATATATATATATATATATACAGTCAGGTGCATAAATATTGGGACATTGACAGAGTTTTCATATTTTGGCCTCTATTCACCACCACAATGGCTTTGAAATGAAACAAACAAGATGTGCTTTAACTGCAGACTTTCAGATTTAATTTGAGGCTGATTACATCCAAATCAGGTGAACGGTGTAGAAATTACAACGGTTTCTATATGTGCCTCCCACTTTTTAAGGGGCCAAAAGTAATGGGACTATCAACTCAAAAGCTATTTCATGGACAGGTGTGGGCTATTCCCTCGTTATTTCATTATCAATTAAGCAGGTAAAAGGCCAATGGAACTGGTTCCCTTGTATTTATTGATGATGTGACTGCTGACAAAAGCAGCAGAATGAATTCTGAAGTGTTTCGGGCAATATTATATGCTCATATTCAGTCAAATGCTTCAGAACTCATTGGACGGCGCTTCACAGTGCAGATGGACAATGACCCGAAGCATACTGCAAAAGCAACCAAAGAGTTTTTTAAGGCTAAAAAGTGGAATGTTATGCAATGGCCAAGTCAATCCCCTGACCTGAATCCAATTGAGCATGCATTTCACTTGATGAAGACAAAACAAAAGGGAAAATGCCCCAAGAACAAGCAGGAACTGAAGATATTTGCAGTAGAGGCCTGTCAGAACATCACCAGGGATGAAACCCAGCGTCTGGTGATGTCTATGCGTTCCAGACTTCAGGCTGTAATTGCCTGCAAAGGATTTGCAACAAAGTATTAAAAAGTGAAAGTTAGACATAGGATTGTTTAGTTTGTCCCATTACTTTTGGCCCCTTAAAAAGTGGGAGGCACATATAGAAACCGTTGTAATTCCTACACCGTTCACCTGATTTGGATGTAATTACCCTCAAATTAAATCTGAAAGTCTGCAGTTAAAGCACATCTAGTTTGTTTCATTTCAAAGCCATTGTGGTGGTGAATAGAGGTCAAAATATGAAAATTCTGTCAATGTCCCAATATTTATGCACCTGACTGTATATATAGTTAGATAGACAATGCAGAGAACATTGCAGTGACTGCCATATAATATAGAGAGAATCGCAGTGGCCACAGATAATACAGAGAACATCTCAGTTACCGACATATAATACAGAGAACATTGCAGTGACTGCCATATAGTACAGAGGACTTCACAGTGACCTCCATATAATGCAGAGGACATCACAGTGACTGTCATAGAAGACAGAGAACATCACAGTGACTGCCATATAATATAGAGAGCATTGCAGTGACCAACATAAAATGTAGAAAACATTATCGTGACTGCCATATAATACAAAGAGCATTACTGTGACTGACATATAAGATCGTGACTACCATACAATACAGAGCATCGGTGCCTGCCATAATACACCAAGCATTCAAGTGACCACTACAAAGAACATAGCAGTGACCACAATATAACAAAAAGAACATAGCAGTGACCACAATATAACAAAAAGAGCATTGCAGTGAGTGCCATATAATACAGAGAACATTGCAGTGAGTGCCATATAATACAGAAAACATTGCAGTGAGTGCCATAATACAGAGAACATTGCAGTGAGTGCCATATAATACAGAAAACATTGCAGTGAGTGCCATATAATACAGAGAACATTGCAGTGAGTGCCATATAATACAGAAAACATTGCAGTAATTGCCATATAATACAGAACACATTGCAGTGAGTGCCATATAATACAGAGAACATTGCAGTGAGTGCCATATAATACAGAAAACATTGCAGTGAGTGCCATATAATACAGAAAACATTGCAGTGAGTGCCATATAATACAGAGAACATTGCAGTGAGTGCCATATGAAACAGAGAGTGTCTCAGTGACCAACACATAATACAGAGATCATTACAGTGACGTCATATTATACAGAGAGCACTGCAGTATGTGCCATATAATACAGGGGATGTCTCAACCACAACACTGTAATCTTGGCAAGGGATTTAACATAGGTGTTGAATTACCAACGCATATGTTAATCCCAACGCCGGAACGCAGAGAGGACACTGGACCAATCATTCTCTTCCGGGGGTAAGTATACACGTAGCCGGGGATGGGGGGTTAGGTTTAGGGACCCCCCTGGGGAAGGTTAGGGTTAGGCTAGGGGAAGGGAGGGTCAGGTTTAGGCACTAGGGGGGGAGGTTAGGGTTAGACACCCTAAGGGAGGGTTAGGATTAGGGTGCGGGAGGGGGGTTAGGTTTAGGCACTGGGAGCGAGGTTAGGGTTAGACACCCCTAAGGGAGGGTTAGGGGAAGGAGAGGGTAGAGATAGTATACTTACCTGCAATGTCGGGATTTTCACCCATCGGGCTGCCGGCGTCGGAATTTGAACCGCCGGGCTCACGTCCGGCGGTCATACATGACACTGATTCCATTGCAGGGCACCATGATACACTTTACAAAAAAAAACCATTGCAGTGAGTGCCATATAATACAGAGAACTCCAACGGCCACCACAAAATACAAAGGACACCACAGCCACAGACTATGGCTCCTGAAATATGGGATAAACCAGATAACAAGTGGTTGGCATATATATATATATATATATATATATATACACACAGTTACACACACAATCCACTCGGTCCGGCACTCAATACTCCTCAATTGGACAATGACATGGGTGCTCACATGTTTGTATTCCTGATGAAGGGGCCGTAGGGGCCTTGAAACATTGAAACAGTAATATTACTTTGTACCAAATCCTGGAGTGACGCACTGTGTTCTGCCACATACCATGGCTCTGCATACTGACCGATTATATATATATATAGAGAGAGAGAGAGAGAGAGAGAGGCATATAATTACTCTCTATATACACATTATCTCTTTCTCTCTATACAGAGCAGAGGTGTGGCACTCTTAAGGTGCCCATACATGGTGCGATATAGCAGCCGACCCGAATGATTGGTTTGATATCGCTGCTATATCGTACCATGTGTGGGTATGATATCAGCCAGAGCGCGCTCTTGTGGAGTCGTACATCGCACCCCCAGATCTTACTGCAAGTTCAGTTGATCAGGGGATGCGATGTACAATCCCATGCAGCACTATGCGGGTGGGGGATGGGGGTTCTGGCATGTGGAGCGGTCAGCAACCTGATTGCAGCGTGTGTGGGCACCATCCAATATGTCGGACGTTGGATTGCATCGCAAGGTGTGGTCAGCAACCCGATCGCAGCGTGTATGGGGACCATCCAATATGTCGGACGTCGGGGGGTTGCATCGCAAGGTGCTTATTGCACCATTTATGGGGGCCTTTAGCTTAAACATTTTCTGAGACTGGATGCAGTATCAGTGTGACTCAAACACTGAAATGTTGATACTGCAGTCAGTCTCAGAAAATGTTTATTTAAGCTAAAGGCCGGTACACACTAGACGATGCCAGGAGCATTTGACAGCATGGGCCCCGCTAACAGCATAGCCTGGCAATGTCGCTGACAACGCACGGGAGCGCACGTCATCAACAACATAGCTGGTACATCCTGGATGATGTGGATGATATGTCGGTCCGATCCGTCGGATCGGGCAAAATATAGTCTAGTGTGCACTCGGCATTAGAGTGCCGCAACTCTGCTATGTAGATTTTTCTGACTGTGAGGACTAGGGACCGCATTAAGACCCTGTCGCAAGCGGTCGATGTTTTGGTCATGCGCACGAGCAGCGGCCGCACTGCGTGTGCGCAAGCCCCGGAGCGAGAGAGAAACTTTCTCGCTCCGGAGCTCACTACAAAATGGCCGGCTGTCGATGTTGATCGACAGCTCGGCCCGTTTTGTAGGCGGGACGGGGGTGGTTTCGCCTGCCGTTTTGTGGGCGGCCACACTGACATCAGCAGTGATGTCAGTGGGGAGCTTCCTGCTTGACCAGATCCCTGGGGCTTGCGGTTGCCGAGACCCAACCGTAGGGTCACGTCGCAAGCCCCGATGGTCGCGATGGTCTTGACCATCGCAACCATCAACTTGGTCAGTCGCTAAGCTGTGGGTGGTAACCCACAGCTTAGCTAGCGACCAGGAGGCCGCACTAGGAAAAGCAAGCGGCTGCCCTTATTCAGAGCGAGCGGTCGCTTCTTGCGACCGCCTCTGAATGAGGGCCTAGGTTCTTTATTGTTGGTAGTGCCAGACAATGGGAAAATAATAAAAAAATATTATATTTATATATATATATATATATATATATATATATAATTATATATACACACATACATAGGTGCCAGCCAGTATACTGACCTGTGGGTTGCTTGCTCCTAATGGCTGGTGACAGCTCCCTCCCTCCTGTGCAGGGCTGACATCTCATAATTTCTATGCCAGCAGTCAGCTCAATCAATGGAGGTGGGTGGGGATGAATGGACCGTGCTTCAGCTGAAAGGGGACATAACTGCAGATGGGACCCGTAGCACGAACTGGGGGCGGAGCTTCGGCCGTTATGGGGGCAGAGCTTCGGGCGGTATGTGGGCGGAGCTTAGCACTGCAAGGAGACTCTGCAAGGAGAGGATACTCGGATAACACAGGGGCGGTCAGACAGTCTGGGGGTGGAGCCTCGGATGAAGGAGCTTCGCATTGCTGATGTGGGGTGGGTAGAGAGGAGTGACTGGCCGGGGGTTGAGAGGGGGTGACTAGCTGGGGCCCGGGGCTTCACTCCACTGCAGTGCAGACAGCGTTGACAGGGATTTTTTTTTTAATTCCCTGTCAAAACTGCCTGCACTGCAATGGATCCTGTGGGCCTATTTTCAAGGTGGGCCTGGAGCTGTAGCTCCACCCGCCCCATTAGTAATCCGGCCCTGCCCCTAGTAGTGGTCCCCCTTATATAGTACCCCCAGTATACAATGCCCCCAGTAGTGGTCCCTCTTATGCAGGCCCCCAGTAGTGCCCCTTATACAGTACCCCCAGTAGTGGTCCCCCTTATGCAGCCCCCGATTAGTTCACCTTATACAGGCCCCCAGTAGTGATCCCCCATATGCAGTGCCCCTTACACAGTTCCCCCTGTAGTAGTCCCCCTTATGCAGCCCGCCATTAGTTCTCCTTATACAGTGCCCCCAGTAGTGATCCCCCATATGCAGCTCCCCAGTAGTGCCCCTTATACAGTGCCCCCAGTAGTTGTCCCCCTTATGCAGGCCCCCAGTAGTTGTCCCCTCTATGCAGGGCCCCCTGTAGTGGTTCCCCCTGTGCAGTGCCCCCAGTAGTAAGCCACTTATATAGTGCCCCAGTATTAGTACCCCTTGATGCAGTGCCCCCAATAGTAGTGGTCCCCCCCAGTAGTAGTCCCCAGTAGTGGTCCCCCCCAATACAGTGCCCCCAGTAGTAGTCCCCCTTACACAGTGCCCTTTATAGTGGCCCCAGTAGGAGTCCCCCTTAATGCAGTGCCCCCTGTAGTAGACCCCAGTAGTGGTCCCCCTCAATGCAGTGCCCCCAGTAGTAGTATCCCCCCCAGTAGTAGCCCCCAGTAGTGGTTCCGTGCCCCACCTCAAAGCAGTGCCCCCAGTAGTAGTCCCCTCCTTAGCCCCCCGATAAATACACGCTCCAGCCGCCGTCCGCACATCAGTCTTCCCGGGCTGGCATGCTCTGCATTATGGGAGAACCATCATGATGTCTCTCCCATTACCCACTGCAGGAGCCGGAAGGGAGCCGGCTCTTGCAGTGGGCACTGCGGCTGCAGCAGTCAATGAGCATCTATCTGACACTCATTGACTGCTGTTTAACACACACATCGCCGCCAGCGCTGGCGGTGATGTGGGTGCAGCAGCAGCAGCCAATGAGAGTCTGTCTGACATCGCACACACACATCGCTGCTGCTCGGTAGTGATGTGTGTGCAGTAACAGCAGCAGCCAAAGTCGTCTGACTCTCATTGGCTGCTGGTTAACACACACATCACCGCCAGTGCTGGCGGCAATGTGTGTATCAGCACAGCCTGAGCCTGCCTGCCACCCTTCTCCTGGCGCTATTGGGCAAGGGCTCAGGGGGAGGGAAGGGGTTCGGCTGTGCAGCACAGGACCAGCGCAGGGAAGCCTAGCGGCGGTCCTGTGTAAATGTGTAGTGCTGACCACACACACTGCGGTCGGCACTACACTGGCTAACTAGGGGTGGCCAGTACCGTGGCCGGTGGTGCACCCCCCCCCCACGCACCGCCGGTCTCACTGCATTTAGGGCACGTGCCCCGCTCGCCCTGCCCTAGTTACGCCAAAGGTAACGACTAAGTGGACAGACAGACAGAAATGACAGATAATGAAGTATCACATCACCGATTGTGTCTGCTGTCAACTTTTGGAATGACTCTGACCTCCCCCACTCTCCAACTTTTCCACCTGCTCCCAATGCCCTTCCTAGCTGCTCTGTACTAAATAGCCTTAACTGTTTTCACTATAAATGCCCCACATCAACTGTATTCCCTTTAGCAGTATCGCCGCACAGCTTAATTATTTTATGGCCCATGACACTACAACATATTTCCTCTGCACTTTGCACACCTTGTCCTAAGAGACTCCCTTGGATTACATTGTCACTCGAACTGCACCTGCATTTGGTGTGTTCTGCCATGATTCTCTCCTCTAGGTCTCTCCTTTAGCCTATCATCCCTTTGGTTTACATTCTTTCCTTCTGTGCCTTTGCATTCTACTAAGTGGATGCATATAGGTTGTTGGCCTTCATGGTCCCTTTCTGTTTTCTTCTCCCCTCTTTCCCTTCTTTTACCGCTTTATCTACAGTGCCTCACCCTCACCATACCCTTGATTGCCTTGAAATCCATTTCTGTGGCTTCCACTCCTACTTAAAAGGTAGGAGTGGGGTTGGCCATCGGGGCTTGCGACAAGACCCTTGTGGTAGGGTCTCGTCCGTCGCAAGCCCCAGAGAGCTTCCTGCTCTAATAGGAAGTTCTCCACTGACATCACTGGCGATGTCAGTGGGGCCGCCCACAAACGGCAGACATTCGCTTGGAAATGCCTCCATTTGTGTAGCCACCCCCCCGCCCCGCCTACCAAACGGGACGAGCTGTCGATCAACATCAACAGCCGCCCCTTTTGTACTGAGTCCCGGAGCAAGAGAATTTCTCTCTCGTTCTGGGGCTTGCACATGCGCATGCCGCGTGTGCGCAGTACCCCAATATCGACCCGCTTGCGAGCGCTATGTGCTCGCAAGCGGGTCTGAATCAGGCCCACAATTCACTCACATTAAAACTGTTGTTTACACTGCTGGTTCCTCCATCATAGTATGAGGTTTATGCACCATAACACTTCCAGCACTGTTTCTTCTCCACTTTGTTCATAGTACACAAACTGCTGCAACCTGTTAGTAACCAACCTTCTAAAATTGTATTTCCTATATCGTCTCCCTGACAAGTTGTGTGTAAATTGCTTTCCTAATTAGATTATCTTTTTGTTGACTCCAAATTGGTACAGACAATTTCGGTTGTCATACAAACAATCTCATGCTCCAATCATATTGAGCAGTTTGATTTCAACACTTATCCTTCCTGGCAAAGTAGATTGCTATGCATCCGTATTATATACAACAGCTACAAATTGTTCTATCAGTTGTCTCTGGTCTGCAATTAGGGATCTCAGTCAGGCTCTTTTATACATTAATGGGTTGCTACAATTAGCCCCACCCTAGGAGTAGGAGGGAGTAACTGCAGGTATATGTCACAATTATGGTAGCCCCAGCTTCGCTGAATAAAATCTTTGCATCCGGCCATACACACTACATGCTCCGGTATATGACAGCATGATATATAGGGGGTCATTCAGACCCACTCGCGAGTGGCTGTCCGCTCGCAAGTGGGTCGATGGTCCCCACTGCGCATGCGCACGACGGAGAGAGCTCCGTCGTGCGCATGCGCGAGACCCGACGAGCGAAGGACTTTCCTTCGCTTGGAGTGTCTCATCAAAGGGGGCGTGCTGTCGATGGTGACTGACAGCACGCCCCCTTTGGTGGGCGTGCCTGCCAGACGGAGGCATTCTGATAGAGCCAAAATCACTCCTGGCCTTGCGGTTGAAAAACCCAACCGCAGGCTTTTACTCACAGTTCCGATGGTCGCGATGGTCAAGACTATCGCGACCATCATTTTGCACGCTCGTATATGCTGTGGGTGGTGACCCACAGCTATACGAGCGTCCAGGAGGACGCTCCATATTAATGGAGGTGGGCCCTGATTCAGAGCGAGCACTCTGGTCAGAGCGTCCGGCTCTGAATCAGAGCCATAGTTCCATGCTGCATTTAGTAGCATGATGTCATTCACCACATCATCCCAACTGCTATACAGCACAGCAGATGGGACTATTCAATGAATAACCAGTGTCCACGTGCAATAGAGTGTACTCACTATATGAGCCGCATGACATATTGGGCCTGATTCAGAGCCGGACGCTCTGACCAGAGCGCTCGCTCTGAATCAGGGCCCTCCTCCATGAAAATGGAGCGGCCTCCTGGCCGCTCGCATACCTGTGGGTGACCGCCCACAGCATATGCGAGCGGCCAAAAAGATAGTCGCGATGGTCTTGACCATCGCACTTGCGATGGAGACCCTGCGGTAGGGTCTCCCTGCCACAAGCCCAGGAGTGATTTTGGCTCTATCAGAGCCAAAATCACTCCCACTGACATCACTAGTGATGTCAGTGGGGCCGGCTTCAGACGGTAGGTGTTCCCATGGGTGCTGTCAATCAACATCGACAGCACGCCCCCTTTGGTGCGAGACTCGGAGCGATGGAATGCCTGTCGCTCCCCGGGTCTCGCGCATGCACATGACAGAGCTCCCTCCGTCGTGCGCATGCGCAGTGGGGAACATCAACCCGCTTGCAAGCGTACTGCCGCTCGCGAGCGGGTCTGAATTACCCCCATTGTTCCAATCCATGTCTGAGCTATATATCATTAGATATATTGTGTATAGTATGTAACTGGCAGTGGCGTAACTAACGGGGGTCGAGCAGGGCATGTGCCCTGGGCACCATAGGACCACCGATGTGGGGGGCGTGCCGCCGGCCACGGTACAGACCCGCCCTAGTTAGACAGTGCAGCGCCGACAGCAGTCAGCGCTAAACATTTACAAAGGACCGGCGCTAGGCTTCCCTGCACCCAGTGCCGGTCCTGTGCTGCACAGCCGAGACCTTCCCTCCCCCTGAGCGCTTACCCAATAGCGCCAGGAGGAGGGTGGGAGGTGGGCGGTCTCAGGCTGTGCTGTAACACACACATCGCCGCCAGTGCGGCAGCGATGTGTGTGTTAACCAGCAGCCAATAAGAGTCAGACAGACTCTCATTGGCTGCTGCTGCGTACACATCACCACCACGTGGCAGCAATGTGTGTTAACCAGCAGCCAATGAGAGTCAGACAGACTCTCATTGACTGCTCAGCTCCCACTGCAAGAGCCAGCTCCCTTCCGGCTTCTGCAGTGGGTAATGGGAGAGATGTCATAACGTCTCTCCCATAATGCAGAGCGTGCCAGCCCGGGAGGACTGACGTGCGGCGCCGGGAGCAGTGGCTGGAGACGGAGCGTGGATTCAGGTAAGTTTATTTTTTTATTTTTTTTTACTTGTGTTGTGTGTCTGCACATCGGGGGGCACCATTACAGGGGGGGTCACTACTGGGGGCACCATTACAGGGGAGGGGGCACTACTGGGGGCACCATTACAGGGGGACCACTACTGGGGGCACCATTACAGGGGGGGAACACTACTGGGGGCACCATTACTGGGGGTGACCATTACTGAGGGCACCATTACTGGGGGGACCACTACTGGGGGCACCATTACTGGGGGGACCACTACTGGGTGTGGGGCACTACAACTTGGGGGGCTACTATTGGGGGCACTGCATTGGGAGGGGGTGAACTACTACTTGGGGCACTATATAAGGGGCTTACTACTAGGGGACCACTACTGGGGGCACTAAATAGGGAGGGAAACTACAGGGGGCACTGTATAAGGGGCATTGGATAGGGGGACACTGCTGGGGGCCTGCATAAGGGGGACCACTGCTGGGGGTACTGCATAAGGGGGGTGACTACTGCTGGGGGCACTATATAAAGGAGCACTGCATAAGGGGGACCACTACTGGGGTACTGAATAAGGGGAACTAATGAGGGGCTGCATAAGGGGGACCACTACTGGGGGTACTGTATAAGGGGAACTAATTGGGGGCTGCATAAGGGGGACCATCTACTGGGGGTACTGTATAAGGGGCACTACTATGGGCCTGCATAAGAGGGACCACAACTGGAGACATTGCATACTGGGGGTACTGTATAAGGGACTCTACTGGGGTTAAGGTTCATATGAAAAGGAATGTTCAGAGTGATGATAAAGGGGTGTGTCATGTTGACACGCCCCATTTTTAAGTGACCATGCCCATTTTTTGGCACGCGTGCACATAGGGGGGGTGGCTCCATTTTTACATTTGCCCTGGGCTCCAAATACCCTAGTTACGCCACTGGTAACTGGTTTTACTTAGGATTGTAGTACAACTGAACACTGTAACAGAATTTAAAGTGAATGCTAGGATGGAGATTAGACTTCCCCTCTGAGCACAGGAAATGATTCACCATTGTGACATCACTGGGAATTACCTTAACTGTAGGAAAGCCCAGGGTCATATCTATAATGGGTGCAGGGTGTGCGGGGCACACAGGCCCCTGGGTCCAGGGGGGCTCTGCACCACACACACTGCACCCATAGAATTACTTACCTCTACAGAGTCCAACGGCGGTGTAAAAATGACTGGAAAATGGCCACTGTGGCCATTTTCCCGTCATTTGCGCATGCACAGTACAGGAAAAATGGCCACCACGGCCATTTACTTGGTGAGCAGTGCATCCTCTATAGACTCTGGACGCACTCTAGTGCCCAGAGTCTGTAACTCCAGCACTGGCCACGCACAGCTCAGACAGAGAGGAGGGGGCCCATGTAGGAGACTGCACACAGGCCCCCTCCTCTATAGAAACGCCCTTGGGAAAGCCATTTGTACTTTATTGGAGGTTTGCTTAGACCTACTCTATGTCGAGTAGATGTAAAGAATTATGTTACTTTTCACAGCTTGCTGAAAGTTTAACAATATTTATTGAACTGGGTATATGAAGGAATATACTGTGTCTGGGAGCCCTACAGGCTGGAGAAGAAAAATGGGGTTGCACACTGTTTCCAAAAAGTAACAGGATTGCACATGGGTTGCAAAGAATCAAATGAGCTGAGGAGTGCACAGTAAATCTTTTAAGGATTTGTAAATGGAAATTCCTTATATTTAAATACTGGCCTATGGATCAGTACAATTCCTCTTATTCTGAATATTAAATAATATTTTTATTATCTATATTTTTAATCCATCATCAATATTGAATTTTATTCAAACAAAAGAACATTAGGTAAGTGATGTTGGATAGAGAGGATATCATTGGAGGGGGTATACATCCAGGTGTACAAAACAATCCCAATAAGGTAACAAAATCAATCATGGATAGAATCATAATGATAGCTAAATATTTCACTAAGCACACAAGTCAAGGCCGTTCAACATTAAAAGGATTTATTTAAGACAAAAGGTAAGACATTGAAAGGAGGTTGGCCCTGAACATGTCGCACCCTCCTTGTCAGAGGAGAACTTGTATGAGGAACACCACATCATCAGGGGTGACCTTGATTTCAAAATGATAGTGAACCTTAGATACAATCCTAGCAATGGAGGAGAAAGAATTTGACCTCCAACATTGAGTCATGGCCACTCTGGTCACAACCAAAATATGACCCAAAATGGGGACAGAAGGGGTAAAAATAAGGAGGAGCACCAACCCCGGCTCTGGGTGCACAGTTCCACTGAGAACTGAAGATTTAAATTTAAATACTTTCTGTACACAAAGATGTGGTATAATGTGCCAATAGTGCCACACATGCCGTGAAAATTTGTAGCTGTAGGACCAGATCATATGCAGATTATTAGGTGTAAGATATAACCTATGAAACAATTTCAACTGCATCTCTGAGTGGTACAGACATTTCAACATAGTATAAGCAGCCTGATAAATACCCTCCCTCTGGGCATTAAGAGTATCCTTTGGAGATCTGACTCCCACTCCAACTGCGGTGAAGTGTGAGAGATATCTGTCCGAAAGGAGATGGTGATTCTGGATGCTCTCATAATAAGCTTGGAACACAGATGAGAAGGTGGCACACAGAGGACACGGGGTATTTAGTGCATAGTAGGGGTGAGTGGGTTCGGATTTCTGAAATCCGAACCCCCCCGATCCGAGGCCGATCCGAGTTAGGCTCGACTTTTCCCGCCTGACTTGGATCTGAAATCGAGGCAAAACGTCATCATCCCGCCTTCCGGGTCTCGCAGGTTTTGGATTCTATATAAGGTACCCGCGTCGGCGCCATTTTCTCACTCGGCTGTGGACAGTGAAAAGGGAGGGTGGGAGTTAAGGCTGGCTGGGCTGTGTAGTTTAGTGCTGTGCTGTGCTGCTGTTATCCATAGGGGCTGTCCACTCCTCCAAAGTCCATAGGGGCTGGCTGGACTGTGTTGTGCAGTCAGTTGTCCATAGGGGCTGTGTCCACTCCAAAGCCCTGTGCAGTGTCCCAGTCCTAAAGGGGTGCTGTAGTGTTGTCCAGGGGGTGCTCTGTCCATCAGGGGTGCTCCCCACAAGTGCAAAAAAATAAATATTTTTTCTGTTTGTGAATTGTGTGCGCAGTAGCCGCACGTGCATCAAGAAAGTAGTGCCAAGCGTGCGCCTGTGTCATAAGTAAAGGGCCGGCTGGCTTGACCGTTAAAGGGTGCTGAAACCCCCAAAGTGCACTCCAAACAAAATAAAAAAATATTTTCTGTGTTTGTGAATTGTGTGCACTGTGGCTGCAAGTGCATCAACAAAGGAGCAGCGCCAAGCGTGCGCCTGTGTCCCATAGGTAAAGGGCCAGCTGGCTTGACTATTAAAGGGTGCTGTAACCCCCAAAGTGCACTCAAAAAAAATAAAAATATATATTTTTTTGTGTTTGTGAATTGTATGCACAGTAGCCGCACGTGCATCAACAAAGTAGTGCCAAGCGTGCGCCTGTGTCATAAGTAAAGGACCGGCTGGCTTGACCATTAAAGAGTGCTGTAACCCCCAAAGTGCACTCCAAACAAAATAAAAAAATATTTTCTGTGTTTGTGAATTGTGTGCACTGTGGCTTCACGTGCATCAACAAAGGAGCAGTGCCAAGCGTGCGCCTGTGTCCCATAAGTAAAGGGCCAGCTGGCTTGTCTGTTAAAGGGTGCTGTAACCCCCAAAGGGCACTCCAAACAAAATAAAAAAATATTTTCTGTGTTTGTGAATTGTGTGCACTGTGGCTGCACGTGCATCAACAAAGGAGCAGCGTCAAGCGTGCGCCTGTGTCCCATAGGTAAAGGGCCGGCTGGCTTGACCGTTAAAGGGTGCTGTAACTCCCAAAGGGCACTCCAAAAAAAAATATATATATGTATTTTTGTGTTTGTGAATTGTGTGCGCAGTAGCCACACGTGCATCAACAAAGCAGCAGCGACAAGCACGCGTCTGTCTGTTAAAGGGTGGTGTAACCCTCAAAGTGCGCTCCACAAACAATAAAAAAAATCTTCTTTTTTTCTGTCTTTGTGAATTGTGTGGGCTGTAGCCGCACCTGCATCCTCAAAGCAGCAGCGACCAGCGTGCGTCTGTCTGTTACAGGGTGGTGTAACCCCCAAAGTGCGCTCCACAAAAAATAAAAAATTCATTTTTTTTCTGTCTTTGTGAAATGTATGCGCAGTAGCCGCACCTGCACCCTCAAAGCAGCAGCGACAAGCGTGCGTCTGTCTGTTAAAGGGTGGTGTAACCCTCAAAGTGCGCTCCACAAGCAATAAAAAAATTCTTCTTTTTTTTCTGTCTTTGTGAAATGTATGTGCAGTAGCCGCACCTGCATCCTCAAAGCAGCAGCGACAAGCGTGCATCTGTCTGTTAAAGGGTGGTGTAACTCCCAAAGTGCGCTCCATAAAAAAGAAAAAATTCTTTTTTTTTCTCTTTGTGAAATGTATGCGCAGTAGACGCACCTGTATCTTCAAAGCAGCAGCGACAAGCGTGCGTCTGTCTGTTAAAGGTTGGTGTAACCCTCAAAGTGCGCTCCACAAACAATAAAAAAATTTATCTTTTTTTTTGTCTTTGTGAATTGTGTGGGCTGTAGCTGCACCTGCATCCTCAAAGCAGCAGCGACAAGCGTGCATCTGTCTGTTAAAGGATTACATCGGTGACAGCATCCAAGTAGGCATGTCAGACAGTCCGTACCTGTACTGGCAGGAAAAAGAGGCAATTTGGAGGCCCCTGTACTACAAACTGGCTCTATTTTACCTGAGTTGCCCCCCCTCCAGTGTGTACTCCGAAAGAGTGTTTAGTGCAGCCGGGAACCTTGTCAGCAAAAGGCGTAGGAGGTTGCTTCCACAAAATGTGGAGAAGTTCATAAAAATTAATTATCAACTCTTCCAGGGAGACCAGCGTCCAGAACGTACAGAGGGACCTGTGGTGGTGGATTCCAGCGGGGACGAATTAATACTCTGTGTGGATGAGGATGTACACAACACTGAAGAGGGTGAGGAATCGGTGAATGAGGAGGATGAGGACGACATCTTGCCTCCGTAGAGCCAGTTTGTGCAGGGACAGATTATTTGCCAGCTTGTTTTGTGGGGGCCCAAACGAACCAATCATTTCAGCCACAGTCATGTGGTAGACCCTGGCGCTGAAATGATTGGTTTGTTAAAGTGTGCATGTCCTGTTTATACAACATAAGGGTGGGTGGGAGGGCCCAAGGACAATTCCATCTTGCACCTCTTTTTTTCTTTGCATTATGTACTGTTTGTGGCCTAGTTTTTCAAACTGCCATCCTGTCTGCTACTGCAGTGTTTCTCCTAGATGGACAACGTGTTTGTGCCGCCTACTCGTGTCGCTTAGCATAGTCATCCACCTACCTCGGTGCAACCTTTTGGACATAAAAACACTATTGTGAGGTGTGAGGTGTTAAGAATAGACTGGAAATGAGTGGAAATTAAGGTTTTTGAGGTTAATAATAGCATAGGAGCAGAAAAATCAACACATTCTGTGATTTTAGCTGTTTTTATGCTTTTTTAAAATAAAATACAGATCCAAAACACAAAACCCAGAACCCAAAACACCGAAGGGTGGTTTTGGCAAAACCAATCCAGATCCAAAACACGAAGAAAGATCCAGATCCAAAACCAAAACGTGGCCGGTGCACACCCCTAGTTCATAGTCAGTAGCCAGTGCCTGATGTGTAGGTTTTTAAAGACGTCTGTCCACAGCAAGTGGAATTGGTCACATACGGCCTGATTCAAATTTGGGAGTAGAGTAAGAAATAGCGATCGCGGGGGCGGGGCTTAGCGACGGGGGGTAGTAGCGGCGGTCGGTCGGCGCATGTGCGGGCACTTAATCACAGTATTTTTTGCGAAAATACCGTGATAAGGCTCCGGAGGGGATTCGCAGGGACAGAGCTTTATCACAAGCTCTGTCCCTGCAAGGAATTTGTAGTAAATCCCTGTGATAGTGCCTACATTCGCAATGCAAATTCAGTCGGTAATATCACACTACAATCTGCATTACAAATGCGGATTGTAGTAAATAGAGCCCCAAGAGTGAAGGGACAAATTGGTATTTTAGTTAGAGCTTCTAAAGAGACATTGGCCTATATATTAGAGATGTGCGGGTTCGGTTTTACTCAGTTCTTTTCACCAAATTTATCACAAGTTCGGATTAGTTAGGATTTCTCTTATTGGCTATCCAAAACACGTGACAGCTGGATAGCCAATATGATGCCGTTTTTGAGATCCGAACATACCCGAGTAAATCCAAGTAAAACCGAAATGCACATCTCTACTATATATACAAAGGACGGCTTTAGGCAGAAAATGTACAGTGGCATTCACATTCAGTGTAAAGCGTGATGAGCTTTACAGTCAGTGGCGTAACTATGGAGGGTGCAAAGGGTGCGGTTGCTATGGGGCCCGGCAGCTTAGGGGGCCCGGCGGCCCAGCAATCAACCCCGCCCCTGCCGAGTCTTTTTTATTACTTTTTTGGCTGTTCCCTGGTGGGCCCCACTCAACCATGGGGGGAGGGGAGGGGGCTAATGACGCTATCATACCTCCCCTGCCAGCCAATCCATCACCAGCATGGCATGGTTGACTACTGTTTTTTTTTTAATAGTAGGAAGTGAACTCTGTGCGGCAGCTGCCTGGCCTGCTCTGCCTCTTATCCACGCCCCTCCCAGGCAGTTCCAATAGACCACTGAGTGAGAGCCTCTGGATGATGACTCACTGACTGTAGTGTTTGTGCTGTATTCCAAAGCCGCAGGTGTGTGTTTTTCATGTTGGGGGGAGGGAAGGTCTGTCTTTATGTGTCAGTGAGGCTGTGTGTCTGTGTATAGGTGGATTCAGGAGGGGGGGGGGGGCTGTGTATTTGTATCAGTGAGGGACAGTGTGTGCCTGTATCTGTGAGGTTGTGTGTGTCAGTGAGGTTGTGTGTCTATGTCAGTGTGTCTGTGAATAGGTGGATTCAGGAGGGGGGCTGTGTGTCTGTATCAGTTAGGGACAGTGTGTGGTTGTATCTGTCTGTATCAGTGAGGTTGTGTGTGTCAGTGAGGTTGTGTGTCTGTGCATAGGTGGATTCAGGAGGGGGGGGCTGTGTGTCTGTATCAGTGAGGGACAGTGTGTGGCTGTATCTGTCTATATCAGTGAGGTTGTGTGTCTGTGTCAGTGTGTGCCTGTATCTGTCTGTATCAGTGAGGTTGTGTGTGTCAGTGAGGTTGTGTGTCTGTGTCAGTGTGTCTGTGTATGTGTATAGGTGGATTCAGGAGGGTGGGCACAATGGGGGGTGCCTGTGTGTCTCTGTCAGTGAGGGTGTGTGCCTGTATCTGTCTGTATCAGTGAGGGTTTGCATATGTCAGTGTGTGTCTGTGTCATTGTACTTATTACCTCCAAACCACTGTTATGTTAACCCCACCATATTAGCGGGCATATCCGCCCTCTTCTTCCCATTCATCATTCCCCTCCATTTCCTTGTTACGATAGTCCATGCCATGCTTCCTCACATTGTGGCTCTCCACCCAACTCATACAACTGATATTCTACACTCTTACCTGTCTCCTTCTATTTGTCCGTTTTCAAGTTGCCGTGCATCGCTGTATCACCCATCAATCAACCTGCTGACCACTTAGCTGGTGGTGTGGTAATCTTTCTCCCCAGTGCTCCTTTTTGAATCCTACTCCTGGAACCCTCCCTCTCTCCTAGCATCTTAAATGGAGTTTTATAGTATTTTTTTTTTTTTTAGTACATGTATACCAAAGCATTTTTAGCTAGTTAAAATATAAACAGAAAAAGAGAGAGGGGAGAAGCTGGCTAATTCTCTGTGGTAGTTGGCCCTCTGATGACTGACCACACCCCTTCGTGATGGGCCCCAAGTATTGTTATCCCCCTGTGGGCCCCTCATGTACCAGTCCGCTACTGGGTGGGGGTGGAATAATAGCCTAGGTGAAGGGCAATACAGTGTGTGGCATTACTGTGGGGCATAACGTGTTATATGGGACATTACTGTGTGTAGCATAATGTGTTTGGGGCATTACTGTGTGTGCCATAATGTGTAAGAGGCATTACAGTGGTGCATAATGTATAAGGGGAACTACTACCATGGGGTATAATAAGGGCACTACTACTGTGTGGCATAATGTGTTATAAAGGGCACTACAACTGTGTGGCATAATGTTTATAAGGAGTACAACTGTGGCATAACGTGAATGGGGGCCCCTTGAAAATTTTGCTATGGGGCCCACAAAGTGCTAGTTACGCCCCTGTTTACAGTCAATGTAATTGCTGCTTTAAATGTTCAGCTTCAATCCGCTAAGAAGCAGCTGCCACTTCGTAAATATAGTCCATTGTTTAGAAAGATCTGCAACTGATTGAATACGTTGTGTATTATTAGCATTCTTATTATTATTGGCCCTCATTCAGAGCCGCACGCTATTTGCGGTCGTTCGTTTAAAATCAAGGGGTGGCTATTTAAATGATCCGTACGCACATTGCAGTGTGTTCACACCTCTAAGTCTGAACGAACGAGCAAAACATACGCTCGTTTATTTGTTAAAAACGCCCCCTGGCCGCACGCATCCTACGTCATGTCCGCTATTTATTAGATTAATCGAGTACATCGACCAGCGTATGAACTGCTCGCTATTCTTGTGGTTGGTGTTTGCTACCACAAATTTGCGTGCAGTTCTGGCTATAAAATAACCCAGTGACGTGGTCAATGACGCTGCTGTTTTAAATATACACACCCATAAAACGCCCGTTTTGACCTTTAAGCACGCCTGCGTTCGGATCTCCACTCCCCATTTTCAAGCACCTTCCCCTGTTACCACCCACATACGCCTCATTCTGTCACTCAAAATAGCAGGCACTCGCTATATAGCGTACAAAGGATTTTCGGCCGCACTGACTGGTTCGCGCATGCGTACTAAAAAGCGTACGCATGCGCAGATGTGCAAACATCGCTCGGAACGAGCGTACTGCCGCTAACGAGCGGCTCTGAATGAGGGCCATTATCCTTTATTTATATGGCGCCACAAGGGTTCCTTAGGATCCTGGCCTAAGGTAAGTATTCTGTTTTTCTTGTGTGTGTGTGCGTGGCACACTTAAGTGGGGTATCCACATAGCGATTTAGCTAAGCGATTGCACGATAATGACATCGTTATCGTGCAATCGCTTGCAAATCACGCATGCATCGGGCATGTTTTGGTCGGAAGCGACTAGCGTTGCGCGTGCCTGCTGGTCGCTTCTGACATCCGACATCGCCCGTACATGCTGGTCAACCTGACGATCTCGTCAGGTTCAGCATGTGCGGGGATGATGGATGTGCCTGGACGGAACGAGTGAACGTTCAGTCTAGGCACATCACTAGCTATACAAACGAGAGCACGATTGCAATGTTGTAATCGTGCTCTCGTTTGTATATCTACAAGTGGATATCCGCCTTTAGAGGGGGTTTAGTACTGGGGGCACTATTAGACTGGGCTTAGTACTGGGGGTACTATTGCAGGGGGCTTACTACTGGGGGCACTAACACTGGGGGTACTATTAGAGGGAGCTTACAACTGGGGGCACTATTACAAGGGGCTTACTACTGGGGGGCACTATTACAGGGGGCTTACTACAGGGATCACTATTACAAGGGGCTTATTGTTGGGGGCACTAATACAGGGGGCTTACTACTGGGGGCATTTTTTTCAATGGGCTTACTATGGGGGGCTTACTACTGGGAGCACTATTACAAGGGGCTTACTGATGGGGGCACTAATACAGGGGGCTTACTACTGGGGGCACTATTACAGGGGGCTTACTACTGGGGGCACTATTACAGGGCGCTTACTACTGGGGGCACTTTTACAAGGGGCACTATTACAGGGGGCTTACTACTGTGGGCACTATTACTGGGGGCACTATTACAGGGAGCTTACTACTGGGGACACTTTTACAAGGGGCACTATTACAGGGGGCTTACTACTGTGGGCACTATTACAAGTGGCTTACTACTGGGGCACTATTACAGGGGGCTTACTACTAGATTGAGGGGCACTGAAAGGGCATGTGTGGTGGTCTATACAAGCTTTCATAATTTTGGTAATGGGCGATGGTCTGGCTCCTAAACTTTTAAGATGGCTCCTAGATTTTACAAAAATTTGTCGAGCCCTGCACTACACTACCATTAACCCTCCTCCCATTTCCAGCACACAGTACACTACCCCTAACCATGCTCCTGCTCCCCACACACACTACACTACTCTAAACCCTGCTCCCACTCCCCGCACACAATACACTGCTCCTAACCATTCTCCCAATCCCCGCGCACACTACACTACCCCTAACCATGCTACCACTCCCCGGACACACCACACTACCCCCAACCCTGCTCCCACTCCCCACACACACCACAGTACCCCAAAACCTTCTGCCACTCCCCGCACACACTACGCTACCTCTAACCATGCTGCCGTTCCCCGCACGCACTACACTACCACTAACCATGCTCCCGCTCCCCGCACACACTACACTACCCCGAACCCTGCTACTACTCCCCGCACACACTACACTACCCCAAATCATGCTGCCGTTCCCCGCACACAATACACTACCTCTAATCCTGATGTCACTCCCCACATGCACTACATTACCCATAACCCTGCTCCCACTCCCCATGCAAGCTACCCTACCCCTAACCATGCTCACGCTCCCTGCACACACTACACTACCCCTAACCATGCTCCCGCTTCCCACACGCACTACACAACTCATAATCCTGCTCCCGCTCCCTGCACATACTACACTACCCCTAACTATGCTCCCACTCCCCACACACTACACTACCCCTAACCCTTTTGCCACAGCCCGCACACACTACACTACCCCTAACCATGCTCCCACTCCCTGCACATACTACCCCTAACCCTGCTGCTACTCCCCACACATATTACACTACCGCTAACCCTGCTCCCACTCCCCGCACACACTACCACTAACCCTGCTGCCACAGCCCACACTCACTACACTGCCCCTAACCATTCTCCCACTCCCCGCACACCCGAAACTACCCCTAGCCCAGCTCCCGCTCCGTGCACACAGTACACTACCCCTAACCCAGCTGCCATTCTCCGCACACACTACACTACCCCTAACCATGCTCCCCCTCACCTCACACACTACCGCTAACCCTGCTACTACTTCCCGCACAAACTACACTACTCTTAACCCTGCACCCTCTCCCCGTACCCACTACACAACCCCTAACCCTGCTGCCACACCCCGCGCTCACTACACTACCCCTAAACATGCTCCCGCTCCCCGCACACACTACACTACCGCTAACCCTGCTGCTACTCCCCGCACACACTACACTATCGCTAACCCTGCTGCTACTTCCCGCACACACTACACTACCGCTAACCCTGCTCCCACTCCCCGCACACACTACCCCTAATCCTGCTGCCACACCCCGCGCTCACTACACTACCCCTAACCATGCTCCCATTCCCGGCACACACGAAACTACCCCTAGCACAGCTCCGGCTCCCCACACACAGTACACTACCCCTAACCCAGTTGCCGCTCTCCGCACACACTACACTACCTATAACCCTGCTGCTACTCCCCGCACACACCACACTACCTCTAACTCTGCAGCCACTCCCCACACGCACTACACTACCCCTAACCCTGCTGCCATTCCCCGCACACACTACACTACCCATAACGGTGCGGCCACTATCCGCACACACTACACTACCCCTAACCATGCTCCCTCTCCCCGTACACACTACCCTACCCTTAACCATGCTCCCACTCCCCGCACAAACTACACTACCCCTAATCCTGCTGCCGCTCCACACATGCACTACACTACCCTAACCCTGCAGCCGCTCCCCGCACATACTACACTACCCCTGCTCCCACTCCCCGCACACACTACACTTCCCCTAACCCAGCTTCCACTCCCCGCACACGCTACCCCTGACCTTTCTCCCACTCCCCGCACACACTACACTACCCCTAACCCTACTCCCACTCCCCGCACACGCTGCACTACCCCTAACCCTGCTTCCGCTCCCCGCACACACTACACTACAGCTATTCCTGCTCCCACTCCCCGCACCCACTACACTACCCCTAATCCTGCTGCCACTCCGCACACACACACACTACACTACCCCTAATCCTGCTCCCACTCCCCGTACACACTACACTACCCCTAACCATGCTCCAGCTACCTGCACACACTACACTACCCCTAACCCTGCTGCCACTCCCCAAACACTACCCTACCCTGCTCTTGCACACCTACACTACCCCTAATCCTGCTCCCACTCCCCGCACACACTACATTGCTCCTAACCCTGCTCCCCGCACACACTACACTACACCTAACCCTGTTGCTGCTCTCCGCACACACTACACTACCCCTAATCCTGCTCCCACTCCCCGCACACACTACATTACCCTTAACCCTGCGGCCATGCTCCGCACACACTACACTACCACTAACCATGCTCCCGCTCCCCACACACACTACACTACCCCTAACCCTGTTGTCACTCCCACCACGCAATACACTACCCCTAACCCTGCTGCCGTTCCCCGCACACACTACACTACCCATAAGGGTGCTGCTACTCCCCGCACACACTACACTACCCCTAACCCTGCTGCTACTCCCCGCACACACTACACTACCACTAACCCAGCTGCCATTCTCCGCACATACTACACTACCCCTAACCATGCTCCCGCTCCCCGCACACACTACACTACCGCTAACCCTGCTCCCACTCCCCGCACACACTACCACTAACCCTGCTGCCACACCCCACACTCACTACACTGCCCCTAACCATTCTCCCACTCCCCGCACACCCGAAACTACCCCTAGCCCAGCTCCCGCTCCGTGCACACAGTACACTACCCCTAACCCAGCTGCCATTCTCCGCACACACTACACTACCCCTAACCATGCTCCCCCTCACCTCACACACTACCGCTAACCCTGCTACTACTTCCCGCACACACTACACTACCCCTAATCCTGCTCCTGCTCCCCGCGCAAACTACACTACTCTTAACCCTGCACCCTCTCCCCGTACCCACTACACAACCCCTAACCCTGCTGCCACACCCCGCGCTCACTACACTACCCCTAAACATGCTCCCGCTCGCCGCACACACTACACTACCGCTAACCCTGCTGCTACTCCCCGCACACACTACACTACCGCTAACCCTGCTGCTACTCCCCGTACACACTACACTACCGCTAACCCTGCTCCCACTCCCCGCACACACTACCCCTAATCCTGCTGCCACACCCCGCGCTCACTACACTACCCCTAACCATGCTCCCATTCCCGGCACACACGAAACTACCCCTAGCTCAGCTCCGGCTCCCCACACACAGTACACTACCCCTAACCCAGTTGCCGCTCTCCGCACACACTACACTACCTATAACCCTGCTGCTACTCCCCGCACACACCACACTACCTCTAACTCTGCAGCCACTCCCCACACGCACTACACTACCCCTAACCCTGCTGCCATTCCCCGCACACACTACACTACCCATAACGGTGCGGCCACTATCCGCACACACTACACTACCCCTAACCATGCTCCCTCTCCCCGTACACACTACCCTACCCCTAATCCTGCTGCCGCTCCACACATGCACTACACTACCCTAACCCTGCAGCCGCTCCCCGCACATACTACACTACCCCTAACCCTGCTGCTACTCCCCGCACACACTACACTACCACTAACCCAGCTGCCATTCTCCGCACATACTACACTACCCCTAACCATGCTCCCGCTCCCCGCACACACTACACTACCGCTAACCCTGCTCCCACTCCCCGCACACACTACCACTAACCCTGCTGCCACACCCCACACTCACTACACTGCCCCTAACCATTCTCCCACTCCCCGCACACCCGAAACTACCCCTAGCCAGCTCCCGCTCCGTGCACACAGTACACTACCCCTAACCCAGCTGCCATTCTCCGCACACACTACACTACCCCTAACCATGCTCCCCCTTACCTCACACACTACCGCTAACCCTGCTACTACTTCCCGCACACACTACACTACCCCTAATCCTGCTCCTGCTCCCAGCGCAAACTACACTACTCTTAACCCTGCTGCCATTCCCCGCACACACTACACTACCCATAACGGTGCGGCCACACCCCGCGCTCACTACACTACCCCTAAACATGCTCCCGCTCCCCGCACACACTACACTACCGCTAACCCTGCTGCTACTCCCCGCACACACTACACTACCGCTAACCCTGCTGCTACTCCCCGCACACACTACACTATCGCTAACCCTGCTGCTACTTCCCGCACACACTACACTACCGCTAACCCTGCTCCCACTCCCCGCACACACTACCCCTAATCCTGCTGCCACACCCCGCGCTCACTACACTACCCCTAACCATGCTCCCATTCCCGGCACACACGAAACTACCCCTAGCTCAGCTCCGGCTCCCCACACACAGTACACTACCCCTAACCCAGTTGCCGCTCTCCGCACACACTACACTACCTATAACCCTGCTGCTACTCCCCGCACACACCACACTACCTCTAACTCTGCAGCCACTCCCCACACGCACTACACTACCCCTAACCCTGCTGCCATTCCCCGCACACACTACACTACCCATAACGGTGCGGCCACTATCCGCACACACTACACTACCCCTAACCATGCTCCCTCTCCCCGTACACACTACCCTACCCCTAATCCTGCTGCCGCTCCACACATGCACTACACTACCCTAACCCTGCAGCCGCTCCCCGCACATACTACACTACCCCTGCTCCCACTCCCCGCACACACTACACTTCCCCTAACCCTGCTTCCACTCCCCGCACACGCTACCCCTGACCCTTCTCCCACTCCCCGCACACACTACACTACCCCTAACCCTACTCCCACTCCCCGCACACGCTGCACTACCCCTAACCCTGCTTCCGCTCCCCGCACACACTACACTACAGCTATTCCTGCTCCCACTCCCCGCACCCACTACACTACCCCTAATCCTGCTGCCACTCCGCACACACACACACTACACTACCCCTAATCCTGCTCCCACTCCCCGTACACACTACACTACCCCTAACCATGCTCCAGCTACCTGCACACACTACACTACCCCTAACCCTGCTGCCACTCCCCAAACACACTACCCTACCCTGCTCCTGCACACCTACACTACCCCTAATCCTGCTCCCACTCCCCGCACACACTACATTGCTCCTAACCCTGCTCCCTGCACACACTACACTACACCTAACCCTGTTGCTGCTCTCCGCACACACTACACTACCGCTAATCCTGCTCCCACTCCCCGCACACACTACACTGCCCTTAACCCAGCTGCCATGCTCCGCACACACTACACTACCACTAACCATGCTCCCGCTCCCCACACACACTACACTACCCCTAACCCTGTTGTCACTCCCACCATGCAATACACTACCCCTAACCCTGCTGCCGTTCCCCGCACACACTACACTACCCATAAGGGTGCTGCTACTCCCCGCACACACTACACTACCACTAACCCAGCTGCCATTCTCCGCACATACTACACTACCCCTAACCATGCTTCCGCTCCCCGCACACACTACAATACCGCTAATACTGCAGCCGCTTCCCACACACACTACACTACCCCTAACCCTGCTCCCACTCCCAACACACAAAACACTATCCCCAGCCCAGCTCCCGCTCCCCGCACACACTACACTAATCCTAACTAGAGTTGCCTACCTTTGCAGATCTCTTCCCGGGAGAAAGAGAGAAGCAGGAGAGGGGCGATGGGGGCGGGGCCTGATGATTCGCGTCATTAAGCCCCACCCCCTCACTGTAAAATTGCCGCGATAGGCTACAATTTGCAGAGGGGGTGGGGCCAAATGACATGATTCATGTAGAATCATGTTTTAAGCCCCACCCCCTACACGGAGACCCGCGATCGCCGCGGGTATTCTCCTCGTTCTGCTCTCTTCACTAGGAAGTGGGCAGGATGCAGGAGAATTGCCTTCCCTTCCGGGGGTGCAGGGGGTTGCCCGAAAAGTCGGGAGCCTCCCGCGAAAACCGGGAGGGTAGGCATGTATGCCCCTAACCCTGCTGCTACTCCCCGCACACACTACACAACCGCTAACCCTGCTCCCACTCCACGCAAACACTACACTACCCCTGACCCTGCTGCTACTCCCCGCACACACAATACTACCGCTAACCCTGCTCCCACTCCCCGCACACACTACCACTAACCCTGCTGCCACTGCCCGCACACAACACACTACCCCTAATCCTGGAGCTGCTCCCCATGTGCACTACATTACCCCTAACCCTGCTGCCGTTCCTCGCACACAATACACTACCCCTAATCCTGCTGTCACTCCCCGCACACAATACACTACCCCTAACCCTGCTCAACTCCCCGCACACACTACACTACCCTAACCCTGCAGCCGCTCCCCACACACACTACTCTACACCTAACCATGCTACAGCTCCCCACACGCTCTACACTACCCCTAACCATGCTCCCGCTCCCCGCACACACTATACTATCGCTAATACTGCAGCCGCTTCCCACACACACTACCCTTAACCCTGCTCCCACTCCCAACACACAAAACACTACCCCCAGCCCAGCTCCCGCTCCCCGCACACACTACACTACCCCTAACCCTGCTACTACTCCCCGCACACACTACACTACCCCTAACCCTGCTGCTATTCCCTGCACAAACTACACTACCGCTAATACTGCAGCCGCTTCCCACACACACTACACTACCCTTAACCCAGCTCCCGCTCCCCCGCACACACTATACTACTGCTAACCCTGCTCCCACTCCCCGCACACACTACCCCTAACCCTGCTCAACTCCCCACACACACTACACTACCCTAACCCTGCTACCACTCCCCACACGCATTACACTACCCCTAACCCTGCAGCCGCTACTCACAAACACTAATTTACACCTAACCATGCTACAGCTCCCCACACGCTCTATACTACCCCTAACCCTGCTGCCGCTCCCCGCACATACTACACTACCCCTAACCCTGCTGCCACTCCCCGCACATGCTGCACTACCCCTAACCCTGCTTCCGCTCCCCGCACACACTACACTACATCTATTCCTGCTCCCACTCCCCGCACACACTACACTACCCCTAATCCTGCTGCCACTCCGCACACACACACTACACTACCCCTAATCCTGCTCCTACTCACCGTACACACTACACTACCCCTAACCCTGCTGCCACTCCCCGCACACACTACACTACCCCTAACCATGCTCCAGCTCCCCACACACACTACACTACCCCTAACCCTGCTGCCGCTCCCCACACACATTACACTACCCCTAACCCTGCTCTTGCACAACCCACACTACCCCTAATCCTGCTCCCACTCCCCGCACACACTGCATTGCTCCTAACCCTGCTCCCCGCACACACTACACTACACCTAACCCTGTTGCTGCTCTCCGCACACACTACACTACCGCTAATCCTGCTCCCACTCCCCGCACACACTACACTGCCCTTAACCCAGCTGCCATGCTCCGCACACACTACACTACCACTAACCATGCTCCCGCTCCCCACACACACTACACTACCCCTAACCCTGTTGTCACTCCCACCATGCAATACACTACCCCTAACCCTGCTGCCGTTCCCCGCACACACTACACTACCCATAAGGGTGCTGCTACTCCCCGCACACACTACACTACCCCTAACCCTGCTGCTACTCCCCGCACACACTACACTACCACTAACCCAGCTGCCATTCTCCGCACATACTACACTACCCCTAACCATGCTTCCGCTCCCCGCACACACTACAATACCGCTAATACTGCAGCCGCTTCCCACACACACTACACTACCCCTAACCCTGCTCCCACTCCCAACACACAAAACACTATCCCCAGCCCAGCTCCCGCACACACTACACTAATCCTAACTAGAGTTGCCTACCTTTGCAGATCTCTTCCCGGGAGAAAGAGAGAAGCAGGAGGGGGGCGATGGGGGCGGGGCCTGATGATTCGCGTCATTAAGCCCCACCCCCTCACTGTAAAATTGCCACGATAGGCTACAATTTGCAGAGGGGGTGGGGCCAAATTACATGATTCATGTAGAATCATGTTTTAAGCCCCACCCCCTACACGGAGACCCGCGATCGCCGCGGGTATTCTCCTCGTTCTGCTCTCTTCACTAGGAAGTGGGCAGGATGCAGGAGAATTGCCTTCCCTTCCGGGGGTGCAGGGGGTTGCCCGAAAAGTCGGGAGCCTCCCGCGAAAACCGGGAGGGTAGGCATGTATGCCCCTAACCCTGCTGCTACTCCCCGCACACACTACACAACCGCTAACCCTGCTCCCACTCCACGCAAACACTACACTACCCCTGACCCTGCTGCTACTCCCCGCACACACAATACTACCGCTAACCCTGCTCCCACTCCCCGCACACACTACCACTAACCCTGCTGCCACTGCCCGCACACAACACACTACCCCTAATCCTGGAGCTGCTCCCCATGTGCACTACATTACCCCTAACCCTGCTGCCGTTCCTCGCACACAATACACTACCCCTAATCCTGCTGTCACTCCCCGCACACAATACACTACCCCTAACCCTGCTCAACTCCCCGCACACACTACACTACCCTAACCCTGCAGCCGCTCCCCACACACACTACTCTACACCTAACCATGCTACAGCTCCCCACACGCTCTACACTACCCCTAACCATGCTCCCGCTCCCCGCACACACTATACTATCGCTAATACTGCAGCCGCTTCCCACACACACTACCCTTAACCCTGCTCCCACTCCCAACACACAAAACACTACCCCCAGCCCAGCTCCCGCTCCCCGCACACACTACACTACCCCTAACCCTGCTACTACTCCCCGCACACACTACACTACCCCTAACCCTGCTGCTATTCCCTGCACAAACTACACTACCGCTAATACTGCAGCCGCTTCCCACACACACTACACTACCCTTAACCCAGCTCCCGCTCCCCCGCACACACTATACTACTGCTAACCCTGCTCCCACTCCCCGCACACACTACCACTAACCCTGCTGCCACTCCCCGCACACACCACACTACCCCTAATCCTGGAGCTGCTCCCCATGCGCACTACATTACCCCTAACTCTGCTGCCGTTCCTCGCACACACTACACTACCCCTATCCCTGCTGTCACTCCCCGCACACAATACACTACCCCTAATACTGCTGCCACTCCCCGCACACGCTACACTACCCCTAACCCTGCTCAACTCCCCACACACACTACACTACCCTAACCCTGCTACCACTCCCCACACGCATTACACTACCCCTAACCCTGCAGCCGCTACCCACAAACACTAATTTACACCTAACCATGCTACAGCTCCCCACACGCTCTATACTACCCCTAACCCTGCTGCCGCTCCACGCACATACTACACTACCCCTAACCCTGCTGCCACTCCCCGCACATGCTGCACTACCCCTAACCCTGCTTCCGCTCCCCGCACACACTACACTACATCTATTCCTGCTCCCACTCCCCGCACACACTACACTACCCCTAATCCTGCTGCCACTCCGCACACACACACTACACTACCCCTAATCCTGCTCCTACTCACCGTACACACTACACTACCCCTAACCCTGCTGCCACTCCCCGCACACACTACACTACCCCTAACCATGCTCCAGCTCCCCACACACACTACACTACCCCTAACCCTGCTGCCGCTCCCCACACACATTACACTACCCCTAACCCTGCTCTTGCACAACCCACACTACCCCTAATCCTGCTCCCACTCCCCGCACACACTACATTGCTCCTAACCATGCTCCCCGCACACACTACACCTAACCCTGCTACCACTCACCACATACACTACACTACCTCTAACCCTGCTCTCACTCCCCGCACACACTACACTACCCCTAACCCTGCTCCCACTCCCCGTACACACTACAATAACCCTAATTCTGCTGCCGCTCCCTGCACACACTACACCACCACTAACCATGCTCCCGCTCCCCACATGCACTACACTACTCCTAACCCTGCAGCCGCTCCCCGCACATACTACTCTACACCTTACCATGCTACAGCTCTCCACATGCACTATACTACCCCTAACCCTGTTGCCGCTCCCCGCACATACTACACTACCCCTGCTCCCACTCCCCGCACACACTGCACTTCCCCTAACCCTGCTTCCACTCGCCGCACACACTACACTACCCCTACTCCCACTCCCCGCACACACTACACTACCCCTAACCCTACTCCCACTTCCGGCACACACTACACTAACCCTACTCCCACTCCCCGCACACACTACACTACTCCTAACCCTGCTCCCACTCCCCGTACACACTACACTACCCCTAACCCTGCTCCCTGCACACACTACACTACCCCTAACCCTACTCCCACTCCCCGCACACACTACACTACCCCTACTCCCGGCACACACTACACTACCTATAACCCTGCTCCCACTCCCTGCACACACTACACTACCTATAACCCTGCTCCCACTCCCCACACACACTACCCCTAACCATGCTCCCCATAAGCTACGGCGGCTAATGCCATCTGAATATGCCGTTAGCTACCAGGGCTTCGCATTCCAGAGCTTGGAGCGCTTTCAATTGCATCATAAATCACCCTGTGCTACCAGCGTGCACTCTGCGGGTATGATGTAACGTTTATCACACTCATTCACATCACAGTTATTAAGTCACCATTAAGACACCATCGGCACCCTGCACTAAGGACACTGCCAGCACTACTGCCCCACGTACTTAGGACACCATCAGCGACTTCACACTGCCAGCACTCCCATACTGGCACCCCTGCTTTGCCGACTCACCACCGGCACCCTGCACTAAGGACACTACCAGCACCCCCACACTACTGCCCCACGTATTGAGGACTCCATCAACGACCACGCACTGCTGCTACTCCCACACCGAGGGCATACCTGCACAGCCGACACTGTCAGCTCTCCTGCACTGAGGATACCGCTGGCACCCCCGCTCTGCCGACACTGCTGGCACTATGCTCTCAGGACACTGCCAGGGCCCTCACTCTGCCGAAACCACCACACTGCCAACACTGACGGCTGTGAATTCCTATTAATCTTTATACCCTAATGTCGCTTTCCAGACATTGATTGTGGTTCCAAAGCACAAAAAGATATTATTCACATAAAAGCTTATAGTTACACTCCTTGATCTATAACACAATTAGCGCAAAGGTTATGCAAAATACAAGGTACAGTCGATACATACACATGCGCTCTGGATCCAGATTTCCCGGCATAAACTATGAAATCTCCGCCAACAGAAAGAAAGATGACTAACTACCAGATCTAGAGTGCTTGCATATGTACCCTTGCAGAGATAGGCAATACAATAGAATGAGTTGGCATAATCCCATTGGTTCTTCCTCCTGGTTCTTCTGTTACGATACAGTTCATAGGTCAGTTTGTATTGTAATAGTTCAGCCCTCCAGCAGCTCTTTGTGTGCATTTTCCCACCGAAGAACAATTCTAAACTGGTTAATAAACATTACATTACAGAGTACATTTCAATGCCTATCTCTCTATGATCCATAACTTGCAAACGCATGTTATGATTCCTTGCCGGAACCGGAAGTCTGCAAATTAACAGTGGTTCAGAATAGCACCAAACATGGTCTGCTTATCATGTACTAATCCTTAGATACCAAATATATGTATTTCACAATAGACTTGATAACATATAAAGCATCTAATATTAACCTTAATGCTTAGGGAACCTATTTATAAGTTTGTGTAAGTGTAAGGTTATTGCATGTAATCGCTAATATGCGTGGTGCATTTTATGTGCAGAGTGTATTAATAAACAGCGCAACTGTGCGCTCTCTGTCTTGTATATATGTATGATTTAATGTGCGTATGGGGTATGGTAGGACTTTTAACAATATGCGGTAGCAATGCAGTCGTACGTTGCTAATAATTGCATATTAGCATCGCACACAATAGTTTCATGCTGACGACGCATGATGGCATCATCAGGGGCAAGATAAAATGGCGTCGCCCGATATTAACTTGAGATCTGGTCTCAGCCAATCATCCGGCTTCGACAGTCCACCCTTTGATAGCAAACAATACCTATCACACTCTGGTCTTAAGTTAAAATAATAAATAAATTCTTACACTATGACATATTATTTACTGTTATATTATGGGATGGCACAATGTGGTCATTAAACCATCAATAATGTGTCTATGGGAGGGACATAAAACTACCCTTATACGCACACCGCAGATCTTGGAAGATCATGGGAAAGATGTGGGGATGCACCCAGGGCCGGATTACTAATGGGGCGGGTGGAGCTACAGCTCCAGGCCCACCTTGAAAATAGGCCCACAGGATCCATTGCAGTGCAGGCAGTTTTGACAGGGAATTAAAAAAAAAATCCCTGTCAACGCTGTCTGCACTGCAGTGGAGTGAAGCCCCGGGCCCCAGCTAGTCACCCCCTCTCAACCCCCGGCCAGTCACTCCTCTCTACCCACCCCACATCAGCAATGCGAAGCTCCTTCATCCGAGGCTCCACCCCCAGACTGTCTGACCGCCCCTGTGTTATCCGAGTATCCTCTCCTTGCAGAGTCTCCTTGCAGTGCTAAGCTCCGCCCACATACCGCCCGAAGCTCTGCCCCCATAACGGCCGAAGCTCCGCCCCCAGTTCGTGCTACGGGTCCCATCTGCAGTTATGTCCCCTTTCAGCTGAAGCACGGTCCATTCATCCCCACCCACCTCCATTGATTGAGCTGACTGCTGGCATAGAAATTATGAGATGTCAGCCCTGCACAGGAGGGAGGGAGCTGTCACCAGCCATTAGGAGCAAGCAACCCACAGGTCAGTATACTGGCTGGCACCTATGTATGTGTGTATATATAATTATATATATATATATATATATATATATAATATTTTTTTATTATTTTCCCATTGTCTGGCACTACCAACAATAAAGAACCTAGGCCCTCATTCAGAGGCGGTCGCAAGAAGCGACCGCTCGCTCTGAATAAGGGCAGCCGCTTGCTTTTCCTAGTGCGGCCTCCTGGTCGCTAGCTAAGCTGTGGGTTACCACCCACAGCTTAGCGACTGACCAAGTTGATGGTTGCGATGGTCAAGACCATCGCGACCATCGGGGCTTGCGACGTGACCCTACGGTTGGGTCTCGGCAACCGCAAGCCCCAGGGATCTGGTCAAGCAGGAAGCTCCCCACTGACATCACTGCTGATGTCAGTGTGGCCGCCCACAAAACGGCAGGCGAAACCACCCCCGTCCCGCCTACAAAACGGGCCGAGCTGTCGATCAACATCGACAGCCGGCCATTTTGTAGTGAGCTCCGGAGCGAGAAAGTTTCTCTCTCGCTCCGGGGCTTGCGCACACGCAGTGCGGCCGCTGCTCGTGCGCATGACCAAAACATCGACCGCTTGCGACAGGGTCTTAATGCGGTCCCTAGTCCTCACAATCAGAAAAATCTACATAGCAGAGTTGCGGCACTCTAATGCCGAGTGCACACTAGACTATATTTTGCCCGATCCGACGGATCGGACCGACATATCATCCACATCATCCAGGATGTACCAGCTATGTTGTTGATGACGTGCGCTCCCGTGCGTTGTCAGCGACATTGCCAGGCTATGCTGTTAGCGGGGCCCATGCTGTCAAATGCTCCTGGCATCGTCTAGTGTGTACCGGCCTTTAGCTTAAATAAACATTTTCTGAGACTGACTGCAGTATCAACATTTCAGTGTTTGAGTCACACTGATACTGCATCCAGTCTCAGAAAATGTTTAAGCTAAAGGCCCCCATAAATGGTGCAATAGGCACCTTGCGATGCAACCCCCCGACGTCCGACATATTGGATGGTCCCCATACACGCTGCGATCGGGTTGCTGACCACACCTTGCGATGCAATCCAACGTCCGACATATTGGATGGTGCCCACACACTCTGCAATCGGGTTGCTGACCGCTCCACATGCCAGAACCCCCATCCCCCACCCGCATAGTGCTGCATGGGATTGTACATCGCATCCCCTGATCAACTGAACTTGCAGTAAGATCTGGGGGTGCGATGTACGACTCCACAAGAGCACGCTCTGGCTGATATCATACCCACACATGGTACGATATAGCAGCGATATCAAACCAATCATTCGGGTCGGCTGCTATATCGCACCATGTATGGGCACCTTAAGAGTGCCACACCTCTGCTCTGTATAGAGAGAAAGAGATAATGTGTATATAGAGAGTAATTATATGCCTCTCTCTCTCTCTCTCTCTCTCTCTCTCTCTATATATATATATATATATAATCGGTCAGTATGCAGAGCCATGGTATGTGGCAGAACACAGTGCGTCACTCCAGGATTTGGTACAAAGTAATATTACTGTTTCAATGTTTCAAGGCCCCTGCGGCCCCTTCATCAGGAATACAAACATGTGAGCACCCATGTCATTGTCCAATTGAGGAGTATTGAGTGCCGGACCGAGTGGATTGTGTGTGTAACTGTGTGTATATATATATATATATATATATATGCCAACCACTTGTTATCTGGTTTATCCCATATTTCAGGAGCCATAGTCTGTGGCTGTGGTGTCCTTTGTATTTTGTGGTGGCCGTTGGAGTTCTCTGTATTATATGGCACTCACTGCAATGGTTTTTTTTTGTAAAGTGTATCATGGTGCCCTGCAATGGAATCAGTGTCATGTATGACCGCCGGACGTGAGCCCGGCGGTTCAAATTCCGACGCCGGCAGCCCGATGGGTGAAGATCCCGACATTGCAGGTAAGTATACTATCTCTACCCTCTCCTTCCCCTAACCTTCCCTTAGGGGTGTCTAACCCTAACCTCGCTCCCAGTGCCTAAACCTAACCCCCCTCCCGCACCCTAATCCTAACCCTCCCTTAGGGTGTCTAACCCTAACCTCCCCCCCTAGTGCCTAAACCTGACCCTCCCTTCCCCTAGCCTAACCCTAACCTTCCCCAGGGGGGTCCCTAAACCTAACCCCCCATCCCCGGCTACGTGTATACTTACCCCCGGAAGAGAATGATTGGTCCAGTGTCCTCTCTGCGTTCCGGCGTTGGGATTAACATATGCGTTGGTAATTCAACACCTATGTTAAATCCCTTGCCAAGATTACAGTGTTGTGGTTGAGACATCCCCTGTATTATATGGCACATACTGCAGTGCTCTCTGTATAATATGACGTCACTGTAATGATCTCTGTATTATGTGTTGGTCACTGAGACACTCTCTGTTTCATATGGCACTCACTGCAATGTTCTCTGTATTATATGGCACTCACTGCAATGTTTTCTGTATTATATGGCACTCACTGCAATGTTTTCTGTATTATATGGCACTCACTGCAATGTTCTCTGTATTATATGGCACTCACTGCAATGTGTTCTGTATTATATGGCAATCACTGCAATGTTTTCTGTATTATATGGCACTCACTGCAATGTTCTCTGTATTATATGGCACTCACTGCAATGTTTTCTGTATTATATGGCACTCACTGCAATGTTCTCTGTATTATGGCACTCACTGCAATGTTTTCTGTATTATATGGCACTCACTGCAATGTTCTCTGTATTATATGGCACTCACTGCAATGCTCTTTTTGTTATATTGTGGTCACTGCTATGTTCTTTTTGTTATATTGTGGTCACTGCTATGTTCTTTGTAGTGGTCACTTGAATGCTTGGTGTATTATGGCAGGCACCGATGCTCTGTATTGTATGGCAGTCACGATCTTATATGTCAGTCACAGTAATGCTCTTTGTATTATATGGCAGTCACGATAATGTTTTCTACATTTTATGTTGGTCACTGCAATGCTCTCTATATTATATGGCAGTCACTGTGATGTTCTCTGTCTTCTATGACAGTCACTGTGATGTCCTCTGCATTATATGGAGGTCACTGTGAAGTCCTCTGTACTATATGGCAGTCACTGCAATGTTCTCTGTATTATATGTCGGTAACTGAGATGTTCTCTGTATTATCTGTGGCCACTGCGATTCTCTCTATATTATATGGCAGTCACTGCAATGTTCTCTGCATTGTCTATCTAACTATATATACAGTCAGGTGCATAAATATTGGGACATTGACAGAATTTTCATATTTTGACCTCTATTCACCACCACAATGGCTTTGAAATGAAACAAACAAGATGTGCTTTAACTGCAGACTTTCAGATTTAATTTGAGGGTAATTACATCCAAATCAGGTGAACGGTGTAGGAATTACAACGGTTTCTATATGTGCCTCCCACTTTTTAAGGGGCCAAAAGTAATGGGACAAACTAAACAATCCTATGTCTAACTTTCACTTTTTAATACTTTGTTGCAAATCCTTTGCAGGCAATTACAGCCTGAAGTCTGGAACGCATAGACATCACCAGACGCTGGGTTTCATCCCTGGTGATGTTCTGACAGGCCTCTACTGCAAATATCTTCAGTTCCTGCTTGTTCTTGGGGCATTTTCCCTTCAGTTTTGTCTTCATCAAGTGAAATGCATGCTCAATTGGATTCAGGTCAGGGGATTGACTTGGCCATTGCATAACATTCCACTTTTTAGCCTTAAAAAACTCTTTGGTTGCTTTTGCAGTATGCTTCGGGTCATTGTCCATCTGCACTGTGAAGCGCCGTCCAATGAGTTCTGAAGCATTTGACTGAATATGAGCATATAATATTGCCCGAAACACTTCAGAATTCATTCTGCTGCTTTTGTCAGCAGTCACATCATCAATAAATACAAGGGAACCAGTTCCATTGGCCTTTTACCTGCTTAATTGATAATGAAATAACGAGGGAATAGCCCACACCTGTCCATGAAATAGCTTTTGAGTTGATAGTCCCATTACTTTTGGCCCCTTAAAAAGTGGGAGGCACATATAGAAACCGTTGTAATTTCTACACCGTTCACCTGATTTGGATGTAATCAGCCTCAAATTAAATCTGAAAGTCTGCAGTTAAAGCACATCTTGTTTGTTTCATTTCAAAGCCATTGTGGTGGTGAATAGAGGCCAAAATATGAAAACTCTGTCAATGTCCCAATATTTATGCACCTGACTGTGTATATATATATATATATATATATATATATATATATTCTCTGTATATTTACACACACCGATGTGGATATCTAATAAAATAGATCATATAACTGCTACTGCAGATATGGATGTAATTGATTTAAGTTTCTTGCCAGAGTGAGGATGCACAAAATCGTCCTATGTCAAAGTTAACCCTTACTGTCCTAGTCCAGAATTGCCATTTTTTTTTGCCTAAGAAGGTGGTTCATTTATTATTTTACTACAGTGGTTACGTATGTGGGATGAAAATGTATATAAATATGGCAATTTGCAGTGAACAATTTTAAGATTTTTTTGTTCTTTTCTAATTAATCTAAACTATTCTAGGGGGTTAAGAAACAGCATACCATACAGTTTTCACCATTTTACAAAAAAACCTCCATCAATTTATTGTAGTAGCTCCACTATAAAGTGGTTCAAGACAGGTGCCAATGCTGGTCATACCTGCAGAGGCACACAATAGGCCCTTCATGACGTTCAGCTCCAGGCCCATGCAGACCTTAATCTGGCACTGGATGCACCTAACCTATAAAGGAAGTCTTGAAGGGGATAGGGGAATTAAACATTATTTAGGATGTTTAAAAAAACATTTAATAATACATTTCATGCATGGCTAAATCTATACTTCATCTGATTGTACATTCTAGTTCAGGGTTGTAATGCAGTTCTTCATTTACCTCAGTATTCATATTGTTACTACTGACCACCATCATAATTTCATTCCTTTGATTTATCTTAGTTTTATATTTTCTACATTTCAACACAGTAGGAACACATTTGACACATAAGCCAATTACTATGATGACAACCAATATGAGGATCAGGAGTTTACCTATACTAGCAACTATTTCCTGGACCCACTCAACCAAGAAACCCATTCTTCTACCTTTTCCTCTACTTCAGCCACTGAAGCATTATGGTTCTTCCGAAATTCTCATTTTAACTGCAGAATTTTGTCCATCTTCCGGACTATCACCTCCTTGGGGTTACTAGTATCATTTGTGATGTATGTGCAACACTTTACACCAAGTTGGGTGACCAAAGTCACACAGTACACTCCAGTGACAGCTGTTAGATAATTTAATACTAATCTGTGTTGCACCAGTTCTTTCTTGTAGGCCTGTAACTCCTTACCTGTGTACCTAAACATGTCATCATACATCTCGGTGATAATATCTATTAATTTAGCAAAATCTTGAATATATCTGAAATTTAGAGTACCCCGAGCGATCCTGGTGGGATCCAATGCTACTAAAACTTGAAAGCCAGTTGTTTCACTAATTAACTGTGTGGCTTTATGTACATCACCAGGTATCATATTTCTTTTGTCTCTGTGTTCATACTGTGTGTGAAGATATGGTGATGGTGTGTTTTTATGAATACCAAGCAATTCACCATGTGAACACAAACCTTCTGAACTCGGAGAGAGCCACTTATACGCTTTCTGTCCACATAAAATATACATCATCGGGGAGAACATAAGGAATAGAATGCATCATAATCATCCAAAACATTTCCCTAACAAATGATCCTATCTCAGGTTCTCCCATCTGGCTAACACACGTTTCTGGTTGTATAACCCTGTCAGAGTACCCTTCCATTTTTTTATGTCACTTAGCGTGTGCCGATACCGGAAGTGTTTCCCACTTAACCTAATTGTGCGGAAAAGTTCAAAATTTATAGGCTCATTAGCAGCTCTTAGTGAGAAGGTCATCGTCTGGTTATTCCCAGTCACCTACCAACTTCCTGGTTTATTGAAGTTGGTGATGTTCAAACATAAAAGTGATCTATCCACTTGGTACTGGTGGAGTTTAAAGTGGGGTGGTTTGGACATAAGAAATTTCCATCCAGCATCTTCCCTTGTTGCAATTCTAAGACCTCAGAAACATTTAATGGAAATGGCACTAACCCTACATTATGCTGTCCTTGAGGCACGTGAGAGCACACCCAACAGTCAGTTTGGTTTAAAACTTTGCCCACCATGGTATGATAATCCTCTAAAGGATACCCACCTCAATACAGGTTATACTTAGGCTGGCCCTGTTGGATGCATCTCTCATCAACTAGGGACCCACAAAACTCACACATACAATAATCCACAGACGATAGACCTTCACACTGTTTCCAAAATAACAGATCTCTTAACAATTACTGTACTGGGTTTGGTCAGATACTCCCCCGATTGGTTTAGTGCTCCTTCTCCCAACTCCACTCCATCAATATCACCATCAGCTCCCCTCTCCGCCATCTGTCCTCTGTCACAGAAACCAGAAATCCCGAAACAAACTAGGATGATGAAAACTCTGTAAGAGGACACAAACATAACCCCAGCACACCACTCCATTTCTGGGACAATAATCTACACATTTCTTTAGCTCAGGTGTCTCACTGCAACTTTTAACCCTCCCGGAATAGGCTTGCAATTGATAGGTCTACGTTATCTGCCTCGACTCCACCTTGTCTCTCCACCGGTTGGTTGACCTTCTTACAGTGAGTGGAATGGACCCAGGTATCTCTCTCTTCCACTTTCAAGGAAGTTGTACTTGTCAGCAACACTTGATATGGACCTTCCCACCGATCTGTCAACCTGAATGCAAGAAATTTCTGATCATAACAAATTCTCCAGGTTCAACATCATGACAGTTTGTTTCTGGCATATCATGTGACAACAATTTCAGTTTCTGCTGTTGCTGCTTCAACTGTTTACTCATTGTTATAAGATACCTTACAGTTACCTCATTGTTACTTTTCAAATCTTCCTGTGGACTTATAATCAAATGAGGTTGTCTACCAAACAGTACTTCAAAGGGGGACAGATTAAGAGGGGATCTGGGAGTTGTCCTGATGTTATGAAGGGCTAGTGGTAGGGCTTCTGGTCATCGCAGTCCAGTTTCTGCCATGATCTTACTCAGTTTATTTTTAATAGTACCGTTCATCCTCTCTACAAAGGGGTGTGAAGTCTACTATTAATACCCATCAACTTACATATGTTCTGGAAGACATCACCTGTGAAATGAGTAGCCCTATCACTTTCAATAATTCTAAGGATACCGTATCTGCATACAAACTCCTGAACAATCTTTTTAGCAGTAAACACAGCAGTATTAGTGGCAGCAGGATATGCCTCAACCCAATTTTGAAAACACATCTCTACAAACTAATACATACTTGAGATTCCTGCAGGGTGGTAATTGGATGAAATCAATTTCTATTACCTGAAAAGGTCCGTCTGTCGGAGGAACGTGGGATGGCTCGGTTGGTATTGTTTTTCCAACATTCTTCCTCAAGCATGTCAAACAGGACATTGCCCTCTTTTCAGCTTGGGAAGAGAAACCTGGTGCACACCAATACGCCCTGACCAACTTGCACATACCTTGCTTTCCCAGGTGAGTCAGATCGTGCGCTGCCTCAGCCAAGCTTGGGTAATATGCCTTGGGTGCCACCGGCTTACCTTGTCCATCTCTCCAGAGTCCAGAGGACTCTTGCCCACATCCCTTGGATCTCCAGACTGCCTTTTCCTGAATGGAACACAAATTTTGCATCTCAATTTCTGCATATCAATCGTTTGGAAAACCATCATCATTTGATTAATTGGCATGTTTACTCTTAACCCTGATGCCCATTTGGCAGCTTTGTCTGCCCTGTTATTGCCCAGTGACACCGGATCTTCTTCACATGTATGGGCTTTACACTTAATGACGGCCACTGCCTTAGGCATTTGGATAGCTGTCAATAGTCCTTTTATATGTGTTGAGTGTGCGACTGGTGTGCCTGCTGCTGTCATAAAATTTCTTCAATACCATAGAGCACCAAAATCGTGTACTACCCCGAAGGCATACCTAGAGTCAGTGTAGATATTAGCAGGTTTGCCTTTTGCTAATTCACATGCTCTCCTTAGTGCCACCAGCCCCGCCACTTGGGCCGAGTGAGGTGGACCAAGGGGTTCGGCTTCTATGATGTCTTCGTCATTTACAACAGCATAACCTGTACATATATCTCCAGTGTCAGTTTGTCTATGACAACTCCCATCCGTGTAAAATGTCACATCTACATTTTCTAAAGGTGTATCACGTATGTCAGGTCTTGCAGTAAAGGTCTGATTTAAATATTCCATACAATCAAGTGCATCAGTATACCTGCAAAACTCACCTTCCACCAGCGACTCACCTCTCTCCACCCTTTGTGCGTCCTGAGGCACATATGGTAGATACGTTGCTGGGTTTAACGTACTGCACCGTTTAATGGTGATGTTTGCAGGTGCTATTAAAGCTAGTTCCCATTTTGTGAACCTAGCTGAGGAGACATGTCTGGTTTGGGCAGAATTCAGCAAAGCAGATACAGCATGTAGTGAATAAACAACCATATCATGGCCTAATACTACATCCTCACTCTTACTGACCAATAGAGCCGTTGCTGTTACACTTCGTAAACACGTTGGGAGTGATCTTGCCACAGTGTCCAATTGTGCACTGTAGTATGCTACAGGCCTACTGGCATTACCATGTTTTTGTGTGAGGACTCCTGCTGCGCAACCGTCAGCTTCCGTACAGTACAAATCAAAAGGTTTTTCATAATCCGGTATTTCCAATGCAGGTGCTCTTGTCAGACTATCCTTAAGATTAAGGAAAACTTGCTCTGTTTCCTCTGTGTCTACGACACGATCGGGCTTTGAGGAAGAGACTAGGGACCTCGTTCAGAGGTGGTCGCGAGCGCCAATGCGCTCGTAACTGACTCGATGGTTATTCCTGCGCACTGCACGTGCACAAGCCCTGGAGCGACAGAGAAACTCTGTCACTCCGGAGCTCGTTACCAAAGGGGCGGCTGTCGATGTTGATCGACAGCTCACCCTGTTTGGTAGGCAGGCTGGGGGGGTGGTTTCCAAAACGGAGGCGTTCCTTAAGGAACATTTGCCATTTTGTGGGCGGCCGCACTGACATCATCAGTGATGTCAGTGGGCAGCTTCCTGCTCTTTCAGAGCAGAAAGCTCCCTGGGGTTTACGAGTGCCCAGACCCAACCTTAGGGTCTGGTCGTAAGCCCTGATGGTCGCGATGGTAATCACCATTGCGACCATCAACCTGTTCGGTCGTTAAGCTGATTAAGTGCGACTGCTTGCATCTAATGACCGCCTCTGAATGAGGTCCCAAGTCCTGCAATGGTAAAGCCAAAATAGAAAAACCACATTCCCAAGAAGGTACGGATTTGCTGTTGGTTTTGCAGCAGTGTCATGGTCTGTATGGCCTGAATTCTGTCAGTAGTCAGATGTCGTAATCCCTGGGTTAGACAGTGTCCTAAGTATTTAACCCTGGACTGGCATGGCTGTAATTTGTCCTTGGCAACCTTGTGTCCTGTTTGCGAGAGAAGAAGCAATAAAAGTTTAGTATCATTTAAAAATGACATAAACGAATCAGAACACAACAATAAATCATACACATATTGTATTAGACCAGATCCATTGGCATGTTGAAAAGATTGTAAACAGTCGTATAAGGCCTGGGAGAAGATACTGGGGCTGTGAAGCCCTGGGGCAATCGTGTCCATGTGTATTGTACCCCCCTGTATGTAAATGCAAATAGGTACTGACAGTCAGGATGAAGAGGGACAGAGAAGAAGGCAGAACAGATGTCAATGACAGTAAAATGGGTTGCAGTTGGTGGGACTTGCATGAGAATGACAGCTCGATTTGGCACTATGGGAAATTGGCTCTCAACTACCTTATTAACCCCTCTAAGGTCCTGTACTAATCTATCGCCCCTCCCCCCAGCCTTCTTCACTGGAAAAACGGGACTATTGGCTACACTTGCTATACAGACTACAATTCCCTGTTGCAATAACCGGTCAATTATGGGATAAACTCCTAACTCTTCTTCTGGTTTTAACGGGTACTGGGGAATTTTTGGAACTTGCCTACCACTTTTTAGATTTACCATTAAGGGAGCTACATTTGCCATCAATCCAGTGTCCTGTCCATCTTTGGTCCAAAGTGAACCTGGTATTTGAGATAACATCTGGTCTACCTGAGATGGATTCTTATCTGAAACAGTAGAGTGAAACATTAACCTTTGAGGAGTGTCCAATATATATATATATCTCTCACCTCGTGCACAACTCTCTCTGGGATATCTAAGAATATACCATCAAGGGTACAATAAATGACACATCCCATTTTACATAACAAATCCCTTCCCAGTAGGTTAGTAGGGGCTGCTGCTGCCGGGAGAAAGGAATACCTTGTATTCAATGGACCGATAGTAACCTCTGCAGATTTGGTTAAAGGATAATGTTGCACTTTACCCGTTACACCCATTGCTGGTACTGTTTTGCTGGTCAACTGTAAATTAGATGGAGATTTTATCACTGATCTGGTCGCCCCTGTGTCTACAAGAAAATAATGTTTAGTACCAGCTACATCAACCGTCTTTACAGGTTCTTCTCTAATATCCCCAGTTAACCTGACTGGCTGTAGACTACAGGTGTGACCTGACCCCTAGAGCTGACTATCTTCTTCCAGTAAAGCATTCACTGCTGCGATGTGAGCAGGTGATGGCTGGAATTGTCCTGACTGTTGTGGGTGCCCCTTCTGTGGCTATGTTGGTGTTCCCTGGTTTGGCGTTTCCCACTTTCTAGCCTTACAGAACTTATGTAGTCGCTAATATGCGTGGTGCGTTTTATATGCAGAGTGTTTTAATAAACAGCTCAACTGTGCGCTGTGCGTCTTGTATATTATATGTATGAATTAATGTGCGTATGGGGTATGGTAGGACTTTTAACAATATGCGGTAGCAATGCAGTCGCACGATGCTAATAATAGCATGTTAGCATCACTCACAATGGTTTAATGCTGACAACGCAAGATGGCGTCGTCAGGGGCAACATAAAATGGCGTTGCCCGATATTAACTTGAGATCTGGGGCTTCATTCAGAGGCGGCCGTACGGTCTACGACCGCACGGCCACCTCGGTGTTTGTCCAGTGCGCATGCGCACGAGGGAACCGGCTCCTTCGTGCGCATGCGTGAGACCCACTACGACCGACAGCGCCAGTCGCAGCGGGTCTCTTTCCAAAGGGGGCGCGCTGTCGATGTTGATTGACAGCTTCCCCCGTTTGGAAGGCGGGCCGGGGGGTGGCAGCCCAAATGGAGGCGTTCCCATGGGAACGCCTGCTGTTTGGGGGAGGCCCCACTGACATCACTAGTGATGTCAGTGGAGACCTTCCGGCTCTGACAGAGCCAGAAGCTCTCCAGGGCTTACGACAAGTGAGACCCTACCCTAGGGTCTCGTCATAAGCCCCGATGGTCGCGATAGTCTATGACCATCGCGACCATCACCCTAGCGGTCATTAGAGCTGTGGGTGTAAACCCACAGCCTAACGACCGAAATAGAGGCAGCCGGTCAGGATGCAAGCGGCCGCCCAGTTTCTGAGCGACCGCTTGCATCCTCCGACTGCCTCTGAATCAGGCCCCTGGTCTCAGCCAATCATCCGGCTTCGACATGGCACTTCCGCATTGAGGACACCGCCAGCACCCCGCTCTGCCGACACTGCTGTCACAGTAAGTGCACTATTGGTGTATCCAACCCACACTGTAAAGCACACTGTATCCGTGTTGGAACCTGGAAGCTGAACTGTCACATGTTAGTGCCGCCCATTGTGTCACTTAGCTTAGTCAGCCAGCTAGCAGGATGCAACCTTTTGGCCTTAGATTAAAAAAATAATAGTGTGAGGTGGTCAAAATTGATTGGAAATTACTGGAAAGAAATGTTATTGAGGTTAATAAAACTGTAGGAACAATATCAGACCCATTGTATGTGATTTTAGCTGTTTTTATGATATTTTATGAAAAAATCCAGATCCAAATCCAAAACCGAAAAAAACAAAACACCAAGGAAAAAAAATCCAAAACCAGATTCTGATCCAAAACCAGGGGAGGTCCAGATCCAAAACCAAAACACGAGGGTCGGCGCACATCTCTAATAAAAATACATAAATATTTTGCTGCTTTTTATTATTAATGAATAAAGGTTATGTTTTTTGTTTTCTTTGGGTCACTGTAAAATATGATTCAGATTATATTTAATCCGTGAGTGCCCCATTGAAGGAATACGTTGTCTTTTTGTTCTAAATGTAGCCTAGCCTGTAGAATCCTATGGGGGCTGCTCCTCCTGTTGGAAATGGAGTGACTGTAGCAGTTATTGGAGATATCTGTTTTGGTCCCTCCATGGTACATTGGGAGGATCCTTAATATTTTCAGGGACCCCAATAAATCTGTTTGCGGGGGACATCCTGCAAATATTACTTAATAGGCCCCTTAGTATAATAGCACCGGTATTAATCAATACTCCCCTGTCCAGCAACATGCAGCGGCTTTTTTCCCAGTTGTCCATGGTACGCCACTGCCAGCAGAAGGCTATCGTGTAATGCACATTAGCAGCAGATTTATAATGTATACTGTTACTGGTGTAGATTGTAGTAACTCTCTTTAATATACTTCAGGTGCTACAGTCAGAGATACAGGAAGCAGAGGCTGTGATGCAGGTGTATGACTTTAGCCGTCTCTGGCAGTATGATGTGATCGGGGAGGTGCGGCTGCAGCCCGGGGACATGGACCTGCTGCATGTCATTGAGGAGTGGAAAGAGCTGGGAGCTGCAGCCAAATCAGAGGTGAGGGCACAGTGACACCGGGACAGGGCCACATCCTGGGAATAATGTCATCACCTTCCAACAAATACACGTAACCAGATTTACCGTACTGACTTCTATTTATTGCTTAAACCTTATTACAGTATGAGCGACTCAGAGGCACGTGCTTCTCACTGTATTATACTCCTGTGATTCCTAAACTCATCGTTGTCACCCTTGAGGCCAAGAAACTTAAAAAAAATATGAGATATGGTAAGAACTTACCCTTGTTATCTCTATTTCTACGAAGTCCATAGGGTTCCACAGGATACCTTGGGGTATAGGCGATGGCGGCAGACATCCAGGCACCACAGAGTTAAATTTTCAGCCTCCCAGGATGCACTGGGGTCCCTCTCCTATACCCCGCCCCCGAGCCTCAGGCCACTCAGTTTCGTAACAAGCCATAGGCCGGAGCAGGAGCAAAAAAAAAGAGAGAGAAGACAGTCTGGAACACACAAGAATCACATTCTCACCAGAAGGAGACGGAGAAACCGGTGACCAGATCAAAGCCCATCTGCAGTACAGGTGCGACAGGGCGGGAGTCCTGTGGAACCCTATGGACTTCGTAGAAATAGAGATAACAAGGGTAAGTTCTTACCATATCTCATATTTTCTACTTCAGGGTCCATAGGGTATCCACAGGATACCTTGGGGATGTCCCAAAGCAGTATCCTTTAAGGGCGGGGACGCTCCTGTGCTGTAAGGAGAATCCGCCGCCGAAAGGAAGCATCCTGAGAGGCGAAGGTATCAAAAGCATAATACCTTACCAAAAATATGGACAGATGACCACGTGGCTGCCAATCACCGCTGAAGCGCCACGTCGAGCTGTCCACGAAGGACCCACAGACCTAGTGGAAGAGCTTTAATAGAGGATGGAACAGGAAGACCTGTGAATCCATCCTGCCAAAGTTAGCGTAGTGGCAGGCCAACCCTTTTTATGGAAACCAGAAAGGACAAAACCGAGAGTCTGATTTCCTAAATGGACTGGAACGGTCAACTTAAATTCTTACCGCCCGTACCACAGCCAAATAGGCCTCACCAGCAGACAGGACTGGGGAAGTAAAGGCAAGCACTGCCCTGTTCCTAGGAAAGATGAGAAAAAGGGAGGTCTACATAACAGAGCCTCCCATTCTGAGATCCTACAGGCCAAATTAAGAGCCAGAAGGAATACAGTCCTAGCCGTAAGCCATTTGAAATCCACTGAGCCCAGTGGATCAAATGGCGGTCCTCAGAGAGCCCTAAGGACCACAGCCAAATCCCAAGGAGCCACAGGTGGAAAAAAGGGATGCTGAATATAACGTACACCCTGCACAAAGGTGCGGACATCAGGAAGAGTAGCAATCCTACACTGAAACCATACTAACAGGGCAGAAACCTGCACCTTGAGGTAAGCAAGGCGAAGACCGTTATCTAAGCCCACCTGTAGGAAAGCCAACCTCTGGATATCCGAAATACCCGAGGAGCCTAGCCTCTAGGGCGACACCTGAAAGAAAGTATACCATACCTAATGGTAAATTCTTGCAGATAAAAACTTCCGAGCTCTTAGCATGGACACAGCCCCTGTTAACTATAGAGCTGGAAAAAACTCCTAGACCTTAAGAGGGCAGTCTCCACCACAGACAACCCAGGTCTGGGTATCAGCCAGGATCCTGAGACAACAGGTCCAGGCGTAGAGGCAACAGCTTCGGAGTGTTAACTGAGAGGCTCCGAAGATCTGAGTAATAGTGCCATCTGGCCTACGCTGGAGCTATCAGCAGGAGCATGCCTCCTTCTTGCTATTACTGGAGGAAGAAGGGATAACGGAGGGACGAGGTACACAACTTGGAAGGTCCACTGGACCTACCTACGTCTATCAGAAGAGTCTCATCTCTGAAAGGCTCCACTTGTTCACCAGAAGATTGAACACCTCCTGATAAAGAGGACATTTCCCTGAATGCACGTCTTGACGGCTGAGAAAGCCTGCTTTCCATCTGAGGATTCCTGAATGAACACTGCCGATGACGGCAGGGATATAGCCTTCCACCCAAGCCAGAATTCGGGACACCACTGTTAGTGTCGCCTGACTTCGGGAACCTCCTAGGTGTTTTACATAAGCCATCTTGATGGCGTTGTCAGACTGTACCTGCACGGTATTTCCGTGGAGGACCTGTCCTGCATGCTGGAGAACCCTGAATACTGCTCAGAGTTCTCAGATGTTTATGGGAAGCGCAAAAACTACTGGTGTCCACCTGCCCTGGAACAAGTGTGGACCCGTCATGCTTCCCAGCCACGGATACTGGCGTCCGTAGTCAGAAGGACCCTGTCCGCAATCCCAAAGGGGGTGCCCCTTGTTTAGGTGAGCTTTCTGCAGCCACCAGGCCAGAGAGAGACAAACCTCCGGGGAAAGCCTATTGACTTTATCCTATGGGGCAACCCATCCCATCCGGAGAGGATCAAGTTCTTTAGAGTGAAGCTGGGTACTCTCCACCATGTCGAACAGCGACATCCTGGAACCCAGGAACCACATTGCCAAGTGAATAGACATTCGGCGACTCTGCAGGCAACTGCGTACCTTTGCCTGTAATGCAGAGATCTTTTCCTCAATCACAAAGATCCTCAGATGTTGGGATATGGAGCATCCTCTGTGAAGGACCATTTCCAGTTTATCAGTCAGCCCTAACGTAGCAACACAGATATTGTCCGTTGCATATGGCACTGAAGTATCTCTGGAGACCGTGGTAACAACAGGAGGTCACTCGGATAGGGTAACAAGCCGACCCCCTGCATCCGCAGGTGGGCTGCCATAACTACCATGACCCTGGTAAACCGTGAGGTGCGGAGGCCAGACCAAGGGGCAATGCCAGAAACTGGAAATGCTTATCGACCACTGCAAACCTGAGGAAAACACTGGTGTGCTAAGAAAAGAGGGATATTCAGGTAGTCACCCTGAATATATCCAACGACACCACAAAATTCCCAGGCTCCATTGAGTGATGGAATGTAGGGTCCCTCTCCCGAACCGAGGAACCCTTAAGAATTTGTTGAAGGATTCGAGGTTGAGAATGTCCTGGTAAGACCCATTGGGTGTCTGTATCAGAAAGAGGATGGAGTAATACCTCGTTCCCCTTTGAGGCAACGGAATAGGTACTATAACTCCTGCCTGGAGCATAGAGTGTAACACCCTCAAAAATTACAGGGCCTTGTCCTGAATTGACAGAAGACCTGTAACGAAAAACCTTCTGGGAGGCTTTTACCGGGAGGAAAGGACATACCTTCAAGAAAATACTTCTCTTACCCCAGTGTCCGTGGTGGTCAGACACCAGCACTGGGCGAACTGGAGAAGCCGGCCTCCAACTCTGGGGGCTCTCGAGAGGAGGCCCGTCCCATGAGGCTGAAGGCTTATAGTCCAACTTGGAAGTAGGACGTCTTGTACTCCAAGCCTGTTCTTCTGGCTGAGCAGATTTCCTGGCTACTAACTGTCTTGGAAAGCTGTATTTTAGACTTACCCTGGCCTCACAGGGCTGAAAAGACAAAGTCCCAGACCCTGATGGGACTGTAGCCGATGGCAGACACGCAGACGTAGCTGCTGCCTGCAGGGCCACAATTGCGTCCAGACGAGTGCCAAACAGGACTTGTCCCGTAAAAGGCAAAGCATTCCAAATGGAATCTGCGTCCGCTTTCCAAGAGCGTAACCACAGGGAGCGGCAAGCCGCTACTGCTGCCGAGGAGATTCTGGAAAGGAGTAGGCTATATGTAAGACCGTCTCATTATGAACGTGGCAAAGTCTCTGAGAATTTGCCACTATCCACCTGCTCTGCTGGAGAGTCAGTGTGCAGAGATCCAGTTACCTACTCAGTGTTCCATGGCTCTGGCCCCCCAGCACACGGCCATAGCCGGCCTGGAAGCCCCTCCAGCAAGGGAATATTGGATTTTAGATATATTTGCACCTTGCAATCTGGAACCTCCTTCAAAGAGGACCTGGAGGGCATGGGCAACGTAGCACTCCTCACTAGGCGTGTAACATGAGAATCTACCCGTAAAGGTAACTCCCATTCGGAAATGTAATTATCCGCAAAAGGGGTATGCAAAAGGTCAACCGTTTTTGAGGCTGGAACCGCTTACCCGGATTTTCCACGCCTCCTCTAAATGATCCACCTGACCAAATAGAGGAATTACAGTGGCAACACCCTTATCCTTAAAGAAGGCATATTTGGATTTAGCCACGGGGGATATGTAATAACCAAAGCCGCACGGACTGCCCGTAGAAGGCCAGGTATATAGACTTTAGACCCAGACTACGCCTCCTTTGCACTAAGGGGCTCGTGTCTGAAAAAGTCAATAATGTCACCATCATCAGACGTCATGTCTTTACCCGTCTGAGACCCGAAAGGCCGTTTAGAAGGCCGAAATGGTGACTCCCCCTGTAAAACGTCCATCAGGTGCTATACCATTTGGACAATAAATTCACCCACACAGGCTCCTGCGAGACCTGGGGGGGCGAAAAACAGGATACACTGGGGTACCATCAACTGTCCAGGGACCCCTGCATGTGATGAGACCACCACAGGCTGCGATAACCCCTTGGGGAAACGCAGGGGGCGTTACCCACAAAGGCTGTAAGCATTTTAGCCAGCCGAGGGCGGTCCCCTTTTTTGTGCAGGCACAGTGACAGAAATGGGGCGTGATATATAATACAACATGCCCTCCATAAACCCTCAGCGTCTACATATCCCTCCGCTAACTGCACATGATATGAGTACATTATAGCTGGAAGAGGATATCCTCGTTCACTTTTCGACATGAGGAGTGTGAACGGAGCGTATGTGACCTCCCACACAGAAAAACCACATTTACTGTGAGGTAATAAACACCCTGCGACACCGCACCGCAAGGGCTGTAGCAGAAGAACAGGGATAGGAAAAGGCTGACAGTCAGAAATGAAAGTACAGGCAAACAGCGCTAGCATTTAAGTCACATACAATGCACAGATAACATCCTGCATTACAGGCACTGCGATCAACTACACAGACCAGAGCCTGGTAGGAAACAGTGCTGCATACACTGACCTTAATTGAAGGAGAGGTATGCGGGGGACCCGGACCGCAATTGCATCTGTATCAGCTTCCAGCAGCATTTGCCATCCCCAGCACATGTAGTGAGAAAATGGCCACCGAGGAGCAGAGAGAAGGCAGGGCCCGGGGGAGGAGCGCTGACACAGCCCGCTCAGACCGCTATGGAATGGCACTGTGCAGCGGGGGAGACACCGGCTGTAAGACAGGGAAGGCGTTCTCCCCTGGCGTGCTATCAACCCCTGGGACGCCGCGCTGTACCGCACATGCTGCGGCCCGCTGTCCCTGGTGGTCTAGTGGAAGGTGCAGGATCAGTACCTGGCCCCACGCGCAGGCGGTCCCCAGGGAGCCCCCTGCCTGGGGACCAAACAGGACTGTGTTACCGGCGGGTGCATACCGCGGGACACAGCCGCTTACCTTGTTCCCCGTGCATCCGGCCACAGTCCAGGTAGCCGGGGATCACCGCTAGCTGTGACCCCAGCTACCTACCAGCATCCCCGGATCGGTACCGGCGTTCTGGTACCGGCGGGGTGTAGGAGTGACAGCATGGACGTCAATACTGACTGTCCTATGCTGGAGCACTCTAGTTGTGCAGCCACAGCTGCAAAGAAATATTCAGGGGCCTTAAAAAGACCCCCCTCTGTACGGTGCGACTGGTCCGGCCAGGCACCTACGAAAACTGAGTGGCCTGAGGCTCGGGGGCGGGGTACAGGAGAGGGACCCCAGTGCATCCTGGGAGGCTGAAAATTTAACTCTGTGGTGCCTGGATGTCTGCCACCATCGCCTATACCCCAAGGTATCCTGTGGATACCCTATGGACCCTGAAGTAGAAATGGACAATGTTGGCTCTTCAGGTGATATTTTAAAATAATATATAGGGACAGTTCGGAATATACAGTGGGGCTGATTCATTACTGTGCGCAACTGTGATTATGCACTCAATCGGCTGATTATTTTGCACTGCGCATGCATATGCATCAAAGTGCGCAAACCGCCCACTGCGATCAGGACTGAGATCGCAGTGACTACACATCCATCGCAGAGTGAATGACAGGAAGTGCTGTTTGTGGGGGGTGGTCTGCGAAACGCAGGCATGCTAGTGCGTTCGCACGCCGTTGCAGAGGCGGCATAAATTAGCAATTGCGATGGCCTACGCAGTATGAGGCCACATAGCGTGCATGGACTTTAGCAATTTCTTAGTAAGATCAGAGCTTGTGCGAGTGTGTGTGAGGCTGCGATGATACTCGATTGTACCGATGGTTTTGCAATCTTGCTAAACAGTACATATGTGTGTAAAGTAAAGTGGGCGTCCCTGTGTAGTGCTGCGACGGGATATCGATTTCAATGGATGAGCATACTATCGCAGTTGAACTGCATGTGTAATCGCAAATGCATACGCAGTTGCGATCCTTAGTGAATCAGGACCAGTGTACATTGTTTTGTTCCTTTGTTTGATGTTTACAGTGGTTTGAACTAGTAGAAAACAATGTGATAGCTGCCACATAAAACAGTTAATGGCTACAACAAGTCAAATAAAGAGTCCAAGAAATAAAAAAAAATAATACTAAGCTACTCCAATCATTTTCCCATCCACATAAAATCCAATGCTGAGTGCACTGCATGCAGCTCTGATGTCATGTGCAGAGTAATGTGACGCAGGACATATCTATCAACTGTCCCTACAATGTTTTTACTCAGCGCGACAGTCACCCAAAATTGGGACTGCCTCACCAGAATCAGGACAGTTGACAAACTGTCCTTCTTTCCTACCTGTTATTGCAGCTTCCACTTCCCTCTGCTGCTTCTGGTGGTTTAAGCTCAGACAGGGTTGGACTGGCCAACAGGGGTACAGGGGAAATCCCTGGGGAATTTATTGGACCCCCATAATTAACATCATGAATAGACCCCTAAGCCTCCAGCTCTCCAATTATGACATATTATATATATAGCACCCACATGTAATAATTAGGCCTCCCTCCTATTTTCCTAAATCAGCCACAACTTTAAATTAGTAGTCACATTTCATAAATAGACCTGTTTATCCCCAACATGGCCTGACATTAAAATAATAGTATTCACAATAATACACTCCTTCCCCTTCCAAACAGCCCAACAATAAATAAGTAGTATTCAGATTTAATAAATAGACCTATTTCTGACAATAAACAGCCCACAATCAATTATATCAACAGCTTCCAAACCACTCAGCACTAAATAATTAGGCTCTTCAACGTTACTATGACAATGTCTGCTGATTGGCAACTGGACTCTTTGGCTAAGGGCTCATACACACTTAATGATATGCTCCCTGATCAATAGCGTTAAGTGTTTCCCCTGCTTTGCCAGACTCACTGTCATTATCGTCATTGAGCATACACACTGAATGATATCATTAATGATATCGTTCAGTGACGACACCCTCCCTCATCCCCGTACTTGCTGAACCAGATGATATCTTGCATACAGAATGGACGATATTGAAAGCAATGAACGATAACGATATCATTATCATTCATATCATCCAACTTATCATCTAGTGTGTATGCGGCATAAGGTGCAGGAACCCACATGAGTCTCCATAATGGAAAATATATAAAAAAGAAAAGAGCTGGGTACTGAGTTGGATAAACCAATAAATGAATACAAGTAAAAAAATATTTTATCAATGAGGGTGTGAGCCACTAGAATATAATAAAATATATAACACTTTGTTGCAATTACACAGTAAAAATATAAATCTGTATGTTGCAGCCTTTCAGAGCACTGACTGCATACACTCATAATCATCAATATTACAGCTCTGAAAACAAAGTGTATCCATTTGTAATAGGCAGCATACATTCAGGGGAGTCAAGTAAAACAGTATTTATACTGAATGGGCCCACTGATATCAGGGGCCACATTAGGAATGTACTTCTATGCACCAGGTGATCGGTCTATACGGAGATTGGGGACCAAATAATGTCTTTGCAAACTGTAAGTGCTCCCCCTTATATAGCTGTCATATGTACCTTAGAAATCCAGGTGCAGAAGATATTTTGTCTTTCCCAGCGGTATCTGGTGACCCCTGTGCTCCATTTCTGCTCTCCTTTGTTGTAAAGACCACAATTATATAGCTGACAAACTACATCAGCTGACAGAGATTCCCGCTCCCCCCGCAGTCTAGTGACCCCAGGGCACGGATTCATACACCTGCAGCCTAGCACCACGTGGCCAGTGCTCAGTGACCCAATTATATGTCACTCACGCTCGTTACAACACCGGAGACCACAAAAGAGCATAGCCGTCACCAGACACTGATTTCTACGGTATAACAGCTATGGTACAGATTCAAAGGTGTATGCTATGCCGATGTTTACACAGCAGAACGATTATCGTATGCATATTTTCACACAGCAGCTGTATACATATATATAGGCCCTATATACGGAGGGCCAAAAGCACTCCCACTGACATCACTAGTGATGTCAGTGGAGCCGGACCCAGACGGTAGGCATTCCCATGGGAACGCCTCCATCTGGGCAGCCACACCCCCGGCACGCCCACCAAAGGGGGCGTGCTGTCAATCACCATCGACAGCACGTCCCCTTTGGTGCGAGACCCTTAACGACGGCTTGGCCGTCGTTATTCGGGTCTCGCGCATGCGCACGATGGAGCCGCCTCCATTGTGCACATGCGCATCATCGACCCGCTTGCGAGTACTCAGCGCTCGCGAGCGGGTCAGAATCAGGCCCTATATTCCCTATCACATGCACACTAGGGTTATTTTTTATGTTTGGAGCCAATTAACCTACCAGTATATTTTTGGAGTGTGGGAGGAAACCCGAGTACCCGGAGGAAACCCACGCAAGCACAGGGAGAATATACAAACTCCACACAAACCCACGACCTCAGTGCTGTGAGGCAGTAACGCTAACCATTACACCATATATGTCTGTGCCATTAGCTATGTATTATATCACATAGATCACCATATATGAATTCCCCCAACATAGCGCTCTGCATTTGAAGAATAAAAAGAGTGAGAATAGGACAAACCCTTCTTTTCCTATCACTCCCAGAACAATTTTTTGACCTAATGCTGCTTATTAATTAAATACCTAATAAATGTAAATTTTTAACTGATCGATTTATCCTCATCATTTTTCTTGCACTCTTGTCAGAAACCCCCTCTCGGCATATTAGATGTGCCTAGTCTCTTATATTAGACCATTCTGAATTCATAAAATGTTAGCATTCTTGGTTCCTCTATAATAGCCCCCCCCCTCCCGCTGCTTTCACTGTATAATTAATTTGCAGCTTCTTCTAAGCTTTAATAATACTACTACACTTTATAATTGGTGGGTCTCATATCCAGCCCCCTCACCTCCCTAATTCCCCTTCACCTATGTTGTTACTTAAATGTTGAAAACACAAAGGCACCCTGACCTCATTTACAGTATTGCCTTCTTCTACCCAGCAGACTGGTCCAGGGGACCTGTCTTCTGTTGTATTATTATAATGGTGAATTAGTTACCATGCAGGTAACTTATAACCTTATGTACATTTTGACCTATGTTCCATTTCTGCAGTTATAAATAGATTTACAAAAAAAACTTGAAATGCAAAAATAACGTGTAATTGACTTAATCTTCAAAATACACTAAATAAAAGTCTATTCCACAAATTTCTCTACCTCTCCATGAAACACAGATCCTCACTAATAGTATATATGTGTTTGTGTTATAGTGTATATGAGAGAGCAGCAAGCTGGTCACATGACAGGATTCCCATCCTGACCTCATGCACCTGTAGTCATGGCAACGGAGTTGTTTACTTTCAAAGTTGTGAGCGGCAGTTACATCTTCCAACTGACGTTTCTGGAGAAGACGGAGCCCAGTGAGGTGAAGCAGCAGCCAGCACAGGAGTCAGTGACAATGGCCGGAAGGAAGAGGAGCAGGAAGATGAATAACAGAGAGACAGCACCAGAGCCAGCCAGGAAGGGAGCATCTGAGCTGGAAAGGAAGATACCAGGCCCTGAAGACCATCAAGGGAAGAGGAGCGGGAAGAGGAGCAGGAAGAGAAAATGGCAACAACAGGAATCCCTGGTAGAGAAGAGGAAGACATCGGGCAGCAAGGAGAGAGCATTACATGGAGACCAGCAGAGACCAGGTAGAGAGGGGAAGGAGGGTACATCAGGGAAAACACCCATTAGTAATGGGCAGATGTAGGGCCCCAGCAGTATCAGAGACACTAAATGTAGTTGGATATTCATCTAATTTACTTTATAATGTTACATTGGCAAAGTGTTTAATTGAAAATGTTACTATATAAACAATAATAAGGGGTTTCATCATGATGCTTCATGTGATGAGCTGCTTATTACAGTTATTCAGATAAAGATATTAAACAAAAGAAAATCTCTCCCCCCTTCTGGCTGGTCCCTACGCGGGGGCACAGTAACATGAGCATTACTCTGTATCCTCTGCCACCAGCTGTCACATACATGTTATACACACACTATGCTTTATCCATGGGCTCAGGGCTGTTGGCTCATAGGCTTATAGAGACAGAACCTCCCCCAAGCATTCAAATCAATGGGCATTGGGGGAATTAGCTGGCTTAAATAAATTTACATATGGGAAAATGGGGTGCAAGAAAAAATGTGATCCCAACATTACATAATACACAATAGGCGTTACTCCACATCACTTATCTATCTGCGGTGCCTGAGGTGTGTGATACCTGGTGGGAAATGATACAGAGCAATTCCCATGTTACTGTGACTTCATGTAGGGACTGGTCAGATACATTCCCTGACTTACAATGAAATACAGTTTAGAGTGTAAATAGGTGAGCGCAGTGCATGTATGATATATATATATATGTATGTGTATAGACAAATAGTGGTAGGAGACGGCGGCACTCTGGTCTTATGGAATAAAGATTCAATAAACTAGAGTTTGCAACGTTTCAGCACTTTAATGCGCTTTTGTCAAGCAATACAATCGTACTGAAACGTTGCAAACTCTAGTATATTGAATCTTTATTCCATAAGACCAGAGTGCCGCCGTCTCCTACCACTATTTGTCTATATACGGGTCAGTCGACAGCTGTCTCTTACGGAGGGGACCCAGCAGGGTTTATATGAGTACAAATGAGTGCTAGACATAATTACTGTATGTATATATATATATATATATATATATATATGGGCCTGACTCAGAAATGGACACATTGCGGATGTGAACACAGTTATAGATTATCGGTAGCCTGTACATGTGTATTTGTCGACCTGCGCAAGTTTATTTACCAATGTCGCTCGCAGTGAGGATTTATCCGTGAAGTGAGTGACAGGCAGAGACCGTTTGTGGGTGGTAACAGGGAGGTGATGACTCAAATACAGATGTCTCATGCAGTGGTGGACTTTGCCTAGGGGCTGTGAGGCTGCAGCCCCCCCCCCCCCCCCCAGTAATATCCACCACTTCAGTATAAAATCAGTGCAGTCCGTGACTGCATTCCCTACACTACTGTGACTGGCAGTGGCTTCCTATTGGAGGAGCCACCTGCCAGTCAGATATACAACAGGCAGTCTCAGGGGGAGGTGTCTCCTCCTCCTTGGACTGCCTGTCCAGGCTGCTATTAGCAGAGAGCGTCTTCCAGTAGGAAGCCGCTACTCTGCCTTTACACCAGCCCTAACCAGCTCCTAGGGGCTGCAGCCCTTTGGAACCCAGTGACATGCACATGCGCACGCACAGCTCCCAGCCGCTAGTGTGCATGCGCCGGTCCCGGCACCTGACAGATTGACGCCGGGACCCGCATGTAGAGGTGAGTGACGCTCGTTTCCAGTGGTGGCAGCCCCCCTCATCTAAGAGGGTAAGAGCAGCTGCTGCTCATGACAGTATTCTGGGTGAGTCTCTGCCTGCGACTGCGATCCCGTACGCAGTAAAAGTGGTTCTGACGTCTCAGTTCCAGCGGCCATTTTATATGACCGTAGGGTTACTCAGGAGGCCGATGCTGCGTCTCTGTACGCAGCTGCTTGGATTTGTGAAACTGCCAGTGATCATCTCAATACAAATCCCGGTACCTGCACATCTGCATATTTCCGCACAGCCGCTCCGTACAAAATGGCAGCGGCGGTGACGGCATTATCATCCACCTCTGACTCATGCCCTATATTACTGAGGATAATATCAGTCATGTTATAAGACTGGTGCTGCCATTATATATAACATTGTACGTGGGTAAGAATTTCTCCTGCATTATCCTTTGGGTACGTACAATATGATATATTCTATGAATAACAGTAACAGTAATATTAGATTATTTTCTAAGATATGTGTTGGATAATTTAGAACTTGCTAATAAAATGTATATACAAATAGCTAGTCCTCCTTATATCTGGTCTCTGTTAGTGTCTCTCTGTGTGTTAGCTGTCCCTAATAATAAGGCAGCAGTTACAGTATATGTAATTAAGGTTTTTATTATTATTATTATTATTCAGGCTTCTGATCTTTTTTAATGTCTTAAAAGGTGACAATGGCAAGAGAAGAAAGGAAGACAAGAAGAGAAGATGGAGACATGAGGGATCTATTATATTCCCGAAGAGAAAGAGAGCGGCGGTCGAGGCTGAAACGTTGGCGGATGATCAGCCAATGCCAGGTAGGGAGGGGAAGGCGGTTTTCATCAGGAAAGTTTTTTTTATTATTTACATTGACAAAGACTCGGGGCGGGATGCATGGCCAGCACCACAAAGGGCTGCTCTCTCGGGAAGAGTGGCCTTTGTGATGGAGGGACTTCCGGGTCTATGACCCCGAAGCCCCTCCGGCGTCCTTCTGTGCATGCCGCAGGGGGTGCTGGGAGGGATCCAATCGGATCTTATAGCACTATGTGGAAATAAGCCCAAAGGCTTTTATGGGTAACACCATCAGGAAGATGCAGTACCCACCACAACCAAGCCCCGGAGTGCGTCGCATACATGGGGCTTGGTGTATATGAGAAATGTGGTCAAACCTCCATTTTCAGGGTTTGTCCGCATTTCTCACCTTGCTGCATCCTGCCCTTATAATGAAAATATTACTATATAAACAATACTCAGGGATTTCCCGATGTTCCATGTATCTGTATGTGCTTAGTACAGTTATTCCGATGAAGATGCTTAAAATAAAAAATAAAAAAGGATGACTACAATTGTCATTTTAGGAGACAGGGATATTTACTGTACAGTGGTTTTGAAAAATCCCACTGCAATGGGTTCTAAACCCGCCACTTAGTAAATCTGGGGTTTATAGTCTTCTACTGGGAAAAATATTGATGTTCATTCAAAGTTCTACTCTAAAGTGTGGGTTCTCAGTGTTTTTTGCGCTTAGTAAATCAGCAGGATGCAATTCCAATGGGAAACCTCAGAAAAACCAAAGGCAGTTCAAACCCGTAGTAAATTTTCCCCTTAATGTGCTTATGGTTTTTGTTTATATTTTTCTGGATCTATAGTACATACTGTACTTTACTTGGTACAACTTTAAATATTTAACTATATTTAAACTAAAGGAATTGATGTCAACATATTTTTCTCAAATAGGAATATAGACGCAATCAGTTTCAGACTCTTTTTGATAGGTTATAAAACTACATACTGTATTAATAAGTAGTAAAAAAAAAAGTTGTGTTTTATATCAAGAGCTGAACTGAGACATGAAGGGTCCATTAGTGGAATTTAATGGTTGGTGCCCATTTCGGCTCCATGCCACTTTAGGGGTGCGGGCAGACCCTGCCGGTTATATGATTTGGCCTGCAACTACAGGATCAGCCCACAGAGGAATTGGCTAATGCAGTATAAAAAACAAAAACATCTCCTTGTTCACCAGTAATAATAGGGCTTTTGGTGCTTTTATCATTTGCATGAGGATCCCTGACCGCTAGTTCCTTAAAACCCATTAATGCATGTGATTATGGAGTAAAAGCTTGATGTTTAGGATCTATACTATATGAAAAATCATCTATACAGTTGCTTAACAAAAATACTAAAGACCCAAGATTGTGCTCACCTGCCATCCTCACATTCATTTACGTGGTCCTGGACACGGTTGTGCCTCCGGTAGTCCACATCGCTTCAGGTCAGCAGTCCCAGAACTTCTTAAACTCCAGTAAAAGTATAAGAAATTTAAGGGGTGAAGAGGTGAGAACTGGAAGAAAAAGGAGGTGGCAGGATAAAGTACAGGGCAATATCTAAAGTTTGAGAGGCCCAGAGGAAATGCTGATGGTGGGGGGCAATTATTGCTGCTGACAGGGGAAGGGCAGAGAGGCTGTTAATGAAGGTGAAAGGTAGTGGAGCTGCTGCCGACAGGGATGGGCAGTGAGGTTGCTGCTGACAGGGAAAGGGCACAGAGTTGACTCTGGTGCAGACAGGGGAGGAGCAGAGAGTCTGGTGCAGACAGAGTAGGGCCATAGAGTCTGGTGCAGACAGGGGAGGAGCAGAGAGTCTGGTGCAGACAGGGGAGGAGCAGAGAGTCTGATGCAGACAGGGGAGGAGCAGAGAGTCTGGTGCAGACAGAGGAGGAGCAGAGAGTCTGGTACAGACAGGGGAGGATAAGAGAGTCTGGTGCAGACAGAGGAGGAGCAGAGAGTCTGGTACAGACAGGGGAGGATAAGAGAGTCTGGCACAGACAGAGGAGGAGCAGAGACAGAGGAGGATAAGAGAGTCTGGTACAGATAGGGGAGGAGCAGAGAGTCTGGTATAGACAGGGGAGGATAAGAGAGTCTGGTGCAGACAGAGGAGGAGCAGAGACAGACAGGGGAGGATAAGAGAGTCTGGCACAGACAGAGGAGGAGCAGAGACAGGGGAGGATAAGAGAGTCTGGCACAGACAGAGGAGGAGCAGAGAGTCTGGTGCAGACAGAGGAGGAGATGAGAGTCTGGTACAGACAGGGGAGGATAAGAAAGTCTGGCACAGACAGAGGAGGAGCAGAGACGGGAGGATAAGAGAGTCTGGCACAGACAGAGGAGGAGCAGAGAGTCTGGCACAGACAGAGGAGGAGCAGAGAGTCTGCTGCAGACAGAGGAGGAGCAGAGAGTCTTTCATAGACAGGGGAGGAGCAGAGAGTCTGGTATAGACAGGGGAGGATAAGAGAGTCTGGTGCAGACAGAGGAGGAGCAGAGACAGACAGGGGAGGATAAGAGAGTCTGGCACAGACAGAGGAGCAGCAGAGACAGGGGAGGATAAGAGAGTCTGGCATAGACAAAGGAGGAGCAGAGAGTCTGGTGCAGACAGAGGAGGAGATGAGAGTCTGGTACAGACAGGGGAGGATAAGAAAGTCTGGCACAGACAGAGGAGGAGCAGAGACAGGGGAGGATAAGAGAGTCTGGCACAGACAGAGGAGGAGCAGAGAGTCTGGCACAGACAGAGGAGGAGCAGAGAGTCTGCTGCAGACAGAGGAGGAGCAGAGAGTCTTTCATAGACAGGGGAGGAGCAGAGAGTCTGATCATTGGATCCCTCCTAGCATGCCCCATGGCCAACGCATCACTCTGTGCATGCGCAGATGGACTCCCGGGTCATAAACCCGGACTCCACGGTACAGCTCACATCGCAAAGGACAACTTTTATCGGAAGAACTGTCCTCTGCGCTATTGATCGCATATGTTAGTGTATATGCCATCTGTAGGAATGCAAAGCATGGCAGGATGTACTCTGCAAGGTTAATACATCCCACCTTATATTAGGGGTGAGCGGGTTCGGATTTCTGAAATCCGAACCCCCCCGAGGCACCCCGATCCGAGGCCGATCCGAGTCAGGCTCGACTTTTCCCGCCTGACTCGGATCTCAAATCGAAGCAAAACGTCATCATCCCGCCTTCCGGGTCTTGCGGGTTTTGGATCCTATATAAGGTACCCGCGTCGGCGCCATTTTCTCACTCGGCTGTGGACAGTGAAGAGGGAGGGTGGGAGTTAGGGCTGGATGGGCTGTGTAGTGTAGTGTAGTGCAGAATAGTGTTGTGCTGTGCTGTGCTGCGCTGCTGTTGTCCATAGGGGCTGTGTCCACTACTTCAAAGTCCATAGGGGCTGGCTGTGTTGTGCTGTGCTGCTGTTGTCAATAGGGGCTGTGTCCACTACTTCAAAGTCCATAGGGGCTGGCTGGACTGTGTTGTGCAGTCAGTTGTCCATAAGGGCTGTGTCCACTCCAAAGTCCTGTGCAGTGTCCCAGTCCTAAAGCGGTGCTGTAGTGTTGTCCAGGGGGTGCTCTGTCCGTCAGGGGTGCTCCCCCCAAGTGCTAAAAAAAAAATATTTTTTCTGTGTTTGTGAATTGTGTGCGCAGTAGCCGCACGTGCATCAACAAAGTAGTGCCAAGCATGCGCCTGTGTCATAAGTAAAGGGCCGGCTGGCTTGACCGTTAAAGGGTGCTGTAACCCCCAAAGTACACTCCAAACCAAATAAAAAAATATTTTCTGTGTTTGTGAATTGTGTGCGCAGTAGCTGCACGTGCATCAACAAAGTAGTGCCAAGCGTGCGCCTGTGTCATAAGTAAAGGGCCGGCTGGCTTGACCGTTAAAGGGTGCTGTAACCCCCAAAGTACACTCCAAACCAAATAAAAAAATATTTTCTGTGTTTGTGAATTGTGTGCGCAGTAGCCGCACGTGCATCAACAAAGTAGTGCCAAGCGTGCGCCTGTGTCATAAGTAAAGGGCCAGCTGGCCTGACCATTAAAGGGTGCTGTAACCCCCAAAGTACACTCCAAACCAAATAAAAAAATATTTTCTGTGTTTGTGAATTGTGTGCGCAGTAGCTGCACGTGCATCAACAAAGTAGTGCCAAGCGTGCGCCTGTGTCATAAGTAAAGGGCTGGCTGGCTTGACCGTTAAAGGGTGCTGTAACCCCCAAAGTACACTCCAAACCAAATAAGAAAATATTTTCTGTTTGTGAATTGTGTGCGCAGTAGCCGCACGTGCATCAACAAAGTAGTGCCAAGCGTGCGCCAGTGTCATAAGTAAAGGGCCAGCTGGCCTGACCATTAAAGGGTGCTGTAACCCCCAAAGTACACTCCAAACCAAATAAAAAAATATTTTCTGTGTTTGTGAATTGTGTGCGCAGTAGCCGCACGTGCATCAACAAAGTAGTGCCAAGCGTGCGCCTGTGTCATAAGTAAAGGGCCGGCTGGCTTGACCGTTAAAGGGTGCTGTAACCCCCAAAGTACACTCCAAACCAAATAAAAAAATATTTTCTGTGTTTGTGAATTGTGTGCGCAGTAGCTGCACGTGCATCAACAAAGTAGTGCCAAGCGTGCGCCTGTGTCATAAGTAAAGGGCCGGCTGGCTTGACCGTTAAAGGGTGCTGTAACCCCCAAAGTACACTCCAAACCAAATAAAAAAATATTTTCTGTGTTTGTGAATTGTGTGCGCAGTAGCTGCACGTGCATCAACAAAGTAGTGCCAAGCGTGCGCCTGTGTCATAAGTAAAGGGCCGGCTGGCTTGACCGTTAAAGGGTGCTGTAACCCCCAAAGTACACTCCAAACCAAATAAAAAAATATTTTCTGTGTTTGTGAATTGTGTGCGCAGTAGCCGCACGTGCATCAACACAGTAGCAGCGCCAAGAGTGCGCCTGTGTCATAAGTCAAGGGCCGGTTTGGACATCTGATCCGGACTGAAGGACGTGCCAACAATTTCTGACAAGTCTACTGTCACTGCATATGATACTGTCCTCAAAGCAGCAGCGACAAGCGTGCGTCTGTCTGTTAAAGGGTGGTGTAACCCTCAAAGTGCGCTCCACAAACAATGAAAAAATTCTTATTTTTTTTTCTGTCTTTGTGAAATGTGTGGGCTGTAGCCGCACCTGCATCCTCAAAGCAGCAGCGACAAGCGTGCGTCTGTCTGTTAAAGGGTGGTGTAACCCTCAAAGTGCTCCAAAAGATAAAAAACTATTTTTTTTATGTGTTTGTGACTTGTGTGCGATGTAGCCGCACGTGAATCAACACAGTAGCAGCGCCAAGCGTGCGCCTGTGTCATAAGTCAAGGACCGGTTTGGACATCTGGTCCGGACTGAAGGACGTGCCAACAATTTCTGACAAGTCTACTGTCACTGCATATGATACTGTCCTCAAAGCAGCAGCGACAAGCGTGCGTCTGTCTGTTAAAGGGTGGTGTAACCCTCAAAGTGCGCTCCACAAACAATAAAAAAATTCTTCTTTTTTTTTCTCTTTGTGAAATGTGTGGGCTGTAGCCGCACCTGCATCCTTAAAGCAGCAGCGACAAGCGTGCGTCTGTCTGTTAAAGGGTGGTGTAACCCTCAAAGTGCGCTCCACAAACAATAAAAAAATTCTTCTTTTTTTTCCTGTCTTTGTGAATTGTGTGGGCTGTAGCCGCACCTGCATCCACAAAGCAGCAGCGACAAGCGTGCGTCTGTCTGTTAAAGGATTACATCGGTGACAGCATCCAAGTAGGCATGTCAGACAGTCCGTACATGTACTGGCAGGAAAAAGCGGCTATTTGGAGGCCCCTGTACAAACTGGCTCTATTTTACCTGAGTTGCCCCCCCTCCAGTGTGCACTCCGAAAGAGTGTTTAGTGCAGCCGGGAACCTTGTCAGCAAAAGGCGTAGGAGGTTGCTTCCACAAAATGTGGAGAAGATGATGTTCATAAAAATGAATTATCAACTCTTCCAGGGAGACCAGCCTCCAGAACGTACAGAGGGACCTGTGGTGGTGGATTCCAGCGGGGACTAATTAATACTCTGTGAGGATGAGGATGTACACAACACTGAAGAGGGTGAGGAATCGGTGGATGAGGAGGATGAGGACGACATCTTGCCTCCGTAGAGCCAGTTTGTGCAGGGACAGATTAATTGCTAGCTTGTTTTGTGGGGGCCCAAACGAACCAATCATTTCAGCCACAGTCGTGTGGCAGACCCTGGCGCTGAAATGATTGGTTTGTTAAAGTGTGCATGTCCTGTTTATACAACATAAGGGTGGGTGGGAGGGCCCAAGGACAATTCCATCTTGCACCTCTTTTTTTTCTTTGCATTATGTACTGTTTGGGGCCTAGTTTTTCAAACTGCCATCCTGTCTGTCACTGCAGTGTCACTCCTAGATGGGCCACGTGTTTGTGCTGCCCACTCGTGTCGCTTAGCATTGTCATCCAGCTACCTCGGTGCAACCTTTTGGACATAAAACACTATTGTGAGGTGTGAGGTGTTCAGAATAGACTGGAAATGAGTGGAAATTAAGGTTATTGAGGTTAATAATAGCATAGGATCTGAAAACCCCACAAATTCTGTGATTTTAGCTGTTTTTATGCTTTTTTAAAAAAAAATACAGATCCAAAACACAAAACCCAGAACCCAAAACACCGAAGGGTGGTTTTGGCAAAACCAATCCAGATTCAAAACACTAAGAAAGATCCAGATCCAAAACCAAAACACAAAAAGTGGCCGGTGCACACCCCTACCTTATATCATCACACACACACATAAACACACTCTCTCTCTCTCGACTCCTCACCAGTGATGTCACTCCAGAACACACTGAGGCGCTGCTGGGTCTGGCATACAGTGCAAATGCAGTGAGTGCCTGACAGTGACACTGTGAGACTGACTGCTCAGTTACCAATAGCTGCAGCAGCCAGACAGTGTTCACCTAGAGCAGCACCAGTGGCAGTGAGCCAGGGGTGGAACTGTTAATTGGTGCTTCTGCTAATTGGCTGAACAGAGGACCTGATTCAGACCCGCTCGCTAGATGCATTCGCTTGCTCGATGTGTGTGCAAATTCGGGAAGACAGGCGATGGCATGCCAAGGCATTAGCATGCCCACTTTGTCTTGGCGTGCAATCGCTTTGTGTATGGAGACACTCACCAGCCTGTCTTAAGAAGCGAATTCAAAGCGAAAAGTCGGAAAAGTTTCGCCCGTCCGATTTTCCGCCTCCTTCGCCTGTTTCAGAGGCGAAAACTTTCCGTGCGCGTCCCAGCTTTTCGCCCTATTCAATTTCTAAACAGTCAAAAACAGAAAGCGGCAAATGTGAAACAGGCGGAAAGTACTGTCAGAATTAGGGAATCAGTCTGTACCCCCCAAAAAGATGCACTAACATAGGGAATCAATGTTGTTTACATTTCTTCTTATTAGCGTCTTTGCAAAGTGGTGAAGAATGGCATGAAGCAGTATTTTTGGGTGAAAATAAGTACTCCAGTCAAGTTTGGGATACTTGAAAATGGGTGCTAGTATATTTCTATGTCTCTAAAGTGAACTTTTAAAAAACATCAAAAACGCACCTGCAATCCTAAAAATACCTGACCCATCCTTGCATGCCCCCAAGAAATCTATTTAGCTAGTTTTTATGCTTGTCACCCCACTTTATTATTTTTTTTTAATTTGTCCTTTGGGTGGCTGTCCCAAGGGTTCTGAATCGTTTCCCCACGTTTGCACCCCAAAATAATGATTTTGCACTTTTTTTCACCTGCTATTCATAGGAGATACTTTTCCGCCTATTACATTGCATTGAGTTTCCGCTTAGGCGAAATCATCCTGCAATTGAATATGGGGATACTTTGATAACAGGCGGAAAGTCCAAATCCACGTAAACTTTTTTCCAAACTGCACTTTTCATCTGTAATTGAATCCGACCCTAAGGGCCATATTCAATTAGCCGCGATAAGCCGTTTTCTGCGAAAAGTTCTCGCCCGTGACGTCATTTCGCCAGGCGAAAACTTATCCCCGTTTTCAATTCCAAAGACTTTTCGCCGTTGTGGAGAATCAATGCATTGGAATAGGCGAAAAAGATTTGCCTTTGAACAGGTGTGCAGAATTGCAGTTTTTGGGGGGCAAACTTCTGAAAAAACCCCAGCACCCTCTGGACAGTCCCACAAAGATAAACTGCATTAAAAAAAATTAAAAGAACACTTTATATCACCCCAAAAAAGTACTTTCGTTTTGGGGGTGAAAAAACACAAAGTTGGGGAACAAAGTTAAATACTAGCGAAATAGACTCCAGGTGGTTTCCCATGTATGCCCCAGATGTGTTTTTGATTGCAGGTGCTTGAGGCAGGTGGATTTTTTACATTTTATAAAACTTCACTTTAACAACTGTAAAATATGCTAGCACCTATTTTCATGTACCCCAATTTTGCTGAGACTACTTATTTTTACCAAAAACTATTGAGATCATTAAAGTACCCCAAATACCTTCAACAGGGCTATTCAGGGATATCTATAGTGATCCCCAATGCATCTTTTGGGGGGGCTGATTTCCCAAAACTGACAGCACTTTTCACCTGTTTGAGTTTCACCGGGTCCCGTTTTCGCATCTTTTATAATTGAATTGGGCGAAAAGCGGTCACGCGCTCTAAAAGACTTTTCTCCAAAAACATGCGGTGTAGGCGGAAAGTCTGGGAGGCAAAACTTAGCCGACTTTTTGCGGCTAATTGAATATGCCCCTAAGTTGTAATTGACTATAAACAAGGAGCGAGCCAGCTGGCAGCCCAAAGCAGTGACAGCACCACACAGAGTCACAAAAAAAAAAATTGGAAAAGCAGGGAAACACATTGGGGGAGAAATCTAGCGATGGTGATGAAACATTGGATTCTAAACATTGCAGGGTTGAACATCGAACATCGGAACCATCTGACCAATGTTTCCGATGAAACATCAAATGAGATGTTCCGGGCCCTAGTTTATTTTATTTTGATATTAAGAATAAAATAAATATACATCAAATAAAAAAAGAAGAGATAACTGGAAACATTGTGTACATTAAAGGTACATTTATGAGCTGAAGGTCACTGTACAATGAGGCCTGGTGTTTCCGATTAGCTATCAGTGTATTCTGCTGTAAAGGGGCCCCTACAATGCATTTTATTATGTGGTCCCAATTATCCCAGGTCAGTAATCATCATCATCTTACTGTGTCCTTATATCCTGTTAATCAATGCATGAATAACCTGTGCTTTATTTTACTACACAAGGACCAAGCAGCGCCTCACCAGCCTGCCCCGAGGACACCTCTAATACCATCAAGAGATTCAACTTCAAACATCAGATCGGCCGGGGCGGCTTTGGAGTAGTAAGTTTCCTTACTTTATTATGTGTATCTATTCTATCTTATTGCAGATACACATACTGTAGATAAATTATTCTGTATATCATAACATGTCACAACAACGGTAATTTTCTCCCAATTAGAAACCACCTGATCCTTCTGCAAATATCTGATTATTGAGGCATTATGGTTTATCTGTACCATAAATGATAGCGCTCTATAGGTGAATGTAAATGTGATTGAGTAATACAAATTCTATATGAAGAAAGATGTGTAAAATATATTTAGTGTCAGGATTTGATAATACAGGTTGAGTCTCCCATATCCAAATATTCCGAAATACGGAATATTCCGAAAAACTGAATATTTTCAGCATGACTGAGATAATGAAACCTTTGATTCTTGATGGTTTAATGTACATAAACTTTGTCTAAGGCACAAATTATTAAAAAGATTGTATAAAATAACCTTCAGGCTGTGTGTATAAGGTGTATATGAAACATAAATGAATTTCATGTATGTACACAAACTTTTTTGATGCACAAAATTATAAAAAATATTGTCTAAAATGACCTGCAGGCTGTGTGTATAAGGTGTATATAACACATAAATGCATTCTGTGTGTATATTTGGGTCCCATTTCCAAGACATTTCATTATAATATGCAATTATTCCAAAATACGGAAAATTCCGATATCCAAAATACCCCTGGTCCCAAGCATTTTGGATATGGGAGACTCAACCTGTACTCTATTTTAGCATGTTGGGTACTACCTGTCACTATTTACCATTAGTCACTGGCTACATGCTGTCTGTCTATGGAATGGAATTGAAATGCCGGTGGCTATTTAGCTGCCGGTTCAAATCCAGACAGCGGATGTCCAATGGGGCCAGGTAAGTACCCTAATGTCCCCCACTAACCCTAACCCTCACTCCCCGGTGCCTAACCCTAGCCTCCCCCCTTAGTGCCTAACCCTAACCTACTCCTGGGGGTGTCTATCCCTAACCCCTTCTTACCGCTCTTCTGGGGGGGTGCCTAACCCTAACCTTTCCCTGGGGGTGCCTAACTCTAACACTCCCCTCTAGGGGTGCCTAACCCTAATCTCCCCCCCGCCAAACCTAACACTAACCCTGCTAGACTCCCTAATACTAACCTTCCCCCTCCCGCGGCTAACGCTAAAGGCTCTCCGGATTTACCTTAGTTCGGGATGGCGTCCTCGGTGTTCCGGCGTCGGGATTATGATAGGCATTGGTATTTTGACGCCTATCATAGATCCCTAGCCTGCATTCCGCTGTCGGGAAATGATAACTAAGAAATATAATTCATAGCTACTGTTATTTAACCTTTAATTACATATCATTTACACAACAGAGTACTAATGTGCATTATAAAATAACTAGTCTAGATAAGCAGATCAGACACTTCCCTTCCCCACCTAGCATAACCGTGGTGTCCCCTCCCCAGGATCACTGCCCTTCGGGAGATATTACTCATCCGCTGAGTCCCCCTTGATTGGTTGTCTTCCTCATAGGTTACAGTAGGAATGTGGGCAGGGCTGAGAGCAGACTCTTAACCAGCTATAGTCACAACCTGCATTCACATTTTGATAACTAAGGATATAGAATTGTACAATATTATCTTCATCATTTTTAATACATACATTAATAACAGCTAACATCCACCCAATTAGAGACCGTTCTTACAAGCAGTGCACAGTCTGGAATCCATCAGGGTGCAGGAACTTGTTAGGGGCCCTTTAAAGAAAAGAAAGAACAAAGTTAAAAAGTTGCACTCACCAAATGAATCTGAAAAGGAAGCATTAATAATACAGGTTATTATGTACAATGGGCTCACTCACTGGAACTATGTGTGGAAAGACAGAGGGCGATATGGAGTTACTGGGCAACTGGTCTGATGGTGAACGCACATGGAAGACACCACGTATGAGCGCCACTGATGTCAGAAATCAGTGGGAGGGATAACTAGGAACTTGTAGAAGATTAACATTTACAAAGCAGCATATTAGCAAATCAGATTCCAGATTATACTTTATGGCTTTTTCAGGATAGATTTCCTGACCCAATAACAGCTCTATGAGGAAATATGTAATAGCCTATGAGATGCCGGCATCAACAAGATTCCAGCGAGTCAGCCTTTTTTTATTAAAGCAACAATAATTTAAAAAGGCAAAACCAGCCCGGTTCTACATACATAGTGACAGCCATTTGTGCTCCTGACCCTGTAACATCTCAGTATCACTGACACTTACAGGTCCTGCTGGCGTACGATACCATCACCATGAAGGAAGTCGCCATAAAGGTCCAGAACATCAGAGGAATGTCAGAGAGAGAGGAGGCGGAAGCACTGGAGGAGATGACAGTTTTACAAGCAACATCTGGGAGCCCCTTCTTAGTTCATAGCATCCTGACATTCCGGACTGAGGTATTACCCTGCATGTTACAATAATCCTTGTGGTCCAGTGAATGCTCTGTACTATTCTTATACTGCTGTATTATAAAGTGTGTAATACTCCTATCCAGTGGTGGATTTTACCTAGGGGTTGCAGCTTCCCCAGTAAAATCCACCAACACAGTGAGCCAGTGGCAGTCCATGACTACACTGACTAGCAGTGACTTCCCATTGAAAGCATTACCTGCCACTGATGTACAGGACAGGCAGTCCCAAGGGGAGGTGTCTTCTCTCCTGGGGCTACCAATCTGGGCTGTGATTAGCAGAGAGCTTCTGTTCCAGTGGGAAGCCATTCCTCTGCCTTCCATACAGCCCTACCTGACTTCTAGGGGCTGATGCTGATGCATTCCCTAGAAGCTGGTGTTATGTTAATGTGTGGCACCACCGCCACTCATGCACATGTGTCGGTCCTGGGTGCCTGTCAGATCCATTGTGCAGGCACCGGGACTCGGCTGGCCAGGACTTCAGTGTCTCCCCCTCTCTTTTGTCAGTGACAGCCCCCTCATCCAAGAGGGTAGGAGCCGCTTCTGTTCTCTGTGCCCAAGGAGGATATCCTCAGGAATTAGTACAATCAGTGTATACAATATATACAGTATATGGACTAAACCTGCTTGGGCTGCAGTTTTTTTCTTTCTATGTACAAGTCCTGTGAGAGCGTCTGCTTGTAACTTAGCTACAGTTTCCCCAGTTGGAGGGGACCTGGGCAATTACTGGAGATATTTGGAATGCTGGTCTTTACCCTTGTATATGTAATATATATAAATGGGGTCATGTATGATGAGCAGAGAGAGCACAGAGCAGAGTAAATGTGGAGGATATGTCATATAACACTTTTTTGCAACTGCGCATGTGCAAAATTTCCTAAGAACCATTACAGTGCCTGCGTTACACAGAGCATACGTACAGAGGCGCTGCTGAGATCGGGATGCCCGGTATTACACATGTTGTGGTAAGTGATGGGCATTGGGGGAGGGGACTAGATAAATAGTCCGTTCTGGGTGCATACACACCTGCAGGCATATGAAGCCATAGGCAGATAGAGAAGCTGCAGCTACCGTAAGGCTGATGGTGCGAGCGATGGTGACGTATAAGGATGCACCAATCATTATTACTGTGTCCCTGGTCGCTGTGAGTGGGCGTCTCAGTCCTTGTACAATTGGCCACATGGATGTACACCAGGGGAGGAGTCTGTATGCCATTTGCATAAACCCGCAGGCAGGTGACCACCAATAGACCCTGCTGCGTGTGCTATTGTGTGTGACTCAGGATCAGGCCCATTGCCTAGCATGGTGTAATCACACAAGGCGGTAACAAGCAGTTTGGGAGTAGCTATTGGGGAACAGTGATGTAATGAGGAGTGTGGGACATTAGCGGCTGTGCTTAGTCACTGCAGGCTTGTTTTATACCTAAACGCATTCCATGCCGGATCCACACAGTGGGCCTGATTCAGACCTGCTCACGAGCGCTATGTGCTCGCAATCGGGTCTTCACCATCGTGACCATCTTCCTGGCCGCTCGCTATAGCTGTGGGTGGTCACCCACAGCTATGCGAGCGGCCAGGAGGCCGCTCTAAAAAACAAGAAGGCCGACCCTGATTCAGAGCGTCCAGCTCTGAATCAGGGCCAGTAATCACTCCCTCATATCACTATAATGTCCTGGGAAATGTATGCATCATGCGGGCTTGTCCACACGTATGTGCACAGTGCACATGCAGGCAGGAGAGGTCAGAGGAGACACATTTTATATTGAATTTATTCATTATAAATCACCCCTATTGTGTCTGTACCCATAGTGTTATAGTGTATGTCAGATACAGTAATAGTCACAGTGTAATAGATGGTGGAGAGTGCGGCGCCTGCTGTACATTCTGAGCACGCAGACCAGGTAACTGTAAGAGTAATGACTGTACTAGAGTAACTGGCAAATATGTGACTCTGTTCTGTCTGTGCCCTGTAATAGAACAACCTGGCCTTCGTCATGGAGTATGCCAGCGGTGGAGACCTGTTCGATCTTCTGGTGAGAAGAGGCCGTCTTGAGGTCCAGGCTGTAACGTAAGTTCTATCACTGAGCTGATGTAAAACTCTAATTGTGTGTGAGAGAAGATATGAGACATTGGGCTCTATTTACTACAATCAGCATATTGAATGCGGATTATAGTGTGATATTACCGAGTGAATTCGCATTGCGAATTCAGGCAATATCACAGGGATTTACTATAAATCCCTTGCAGGGACAGATCTTGCGATAAAGCTCTATCCCTGCGGATCCCATCCGCACTCTAGTCACGGTATTTTCGGAAAAAATACCGCGACTAAGAGCCCGCGCATGCGCCGACCCACCGTCGCTTTTACCCCCCACCGACGTTCATTACACTTACCTGCATCCTCCTGGCCTCCGGTGATCTTCTCTGGGCTTCCCGATCAGGTGATCTACCATACTGCACTGGGGCCTGATGACCGGGCAGCAGTGCACTGTGGGAGACCAGCTGACCGGAGAGGAGCCATCACCGTAGCCCGATCACCGGTCCCTGGATTCAGGTAAGTAAAAAAAAAATGTTTCATTTTTTTTTTCTTTTTTTTACAGCAATCAGCTTGCGGTCTATTTAGACCACATAGCTGATTACTGGTACCGGCTCCCGCCTCTGCTCTCCCCGTTAGAGCAGAGTGGGAGCCTGGTAACCGGGAGAGACCCTGGATAATGCCACCTCCAGGTGGCGTTATTTTCACAGGGCTTCCCCCGGTATTTTTTTACAATTTATTTTTAGTAACTATGGTCGGATCACATTTCCCATTACAATTATGGGAAATGCGATCTGCTTTACTAAAAATAAGTGATAATTAGGGGTTGGAGTAGAATTTTACTAATTCTACTCCAATTGCCCTATAGTAACTACAGGTGAAACTAAAATAATGTGAAAAGGGTGTGAAAACACCCTTTTTCACTTTATTTTAGTAAAAATAATGTTAATAAATAGAGCCCATAGGAGCTTACAGTGTGGGGAATTAGATACATTATAATCAGTGGCAGAACAGCTGTCAGACCACTGCCCTCATTACACTTGTCCTGATTATACCAGCACTGGCCGCCACTGATTACTGAATTTTATGTACACACCCAAATTTTAGGTGAATAAAAAGAAGAAATTATTTCAGGCCAGAAGACACAGCCAGACACTTACACACAAATATACACACACACCCTTAAACAATATGCTTTATCACCTCCTCAGTTATTGGTCACCCATCACTTTGTCTCTTCTACCTATAACTCTTTCCAACCTGTATTTGTCTTTCTTAAGTTGGGTACACAATATACAATGTATCGTATAATATATCATTTTGACACGAATCAGAGCAATATTTCTTCTTCAGGGTCCATAGGGCTCCACAGGGGAGACAATGATTTATAGGTGATGGTTAGGAGGACTGGACACCAACATTTAAAGCTTTTCTGTCCCAGGATGCTCTGGTCCTTCCCCCCTATACCCCACCCACAGCCTGAGGCAATTCAGTTTGCCGTTGGCGTCCGGCAGGATCTGGATCACCGTTTGCACAGTTGGGCTGCTTTTAAGCAGCCCGAGCTTTATGCTATGTCTTCTTTTATTTGGTTTTCCTGAAGAGCAGGCAGCGCTAGGCAGTGCTCTGGATGTCATCGTCGCTGCTCCATCACCCCTCCACAGCACCGCAACTCCAGCCCCAGGCTTGATACTTATGCCGGGGCACTGGAGGGGCTGGCTAGCGTGGCCCAATGGGAGGACCCCAGACTGCAGCCGTGACACAGGGGGACAGGTAATGCGAGTTCCCGCTCATGGGAAATGCAGGAATCCGCGTCTATGCACATCGCATTGTGTGTACGGTCATTCCGTGATTCACGGCTGTCGTTCATTGCATCATCCTTTCTGCTGTTCTGCATGGCAGATGGGACAATGCAATGAATGACGTGGTGCAGTTACATGCAGCATGTAATGACACATTGCGCCATTGTATACTGGATTGTGCAGTGTGTATGGCACGTGCAATGTATAATTACACCGCACCATTGATGAGGTCGCACCATCGTATAGTGTGTACCCAGCTTAAACCTTATCTATAGCTCTCTTACTCAGTCCCTATCCCACATTGCATCTCTCTACCCTCCATATAAATACTATGGCTCTCTCCTCCCTTCCCCATGGAGGCAGAGCTGTATAGTTATTATTATAATAACATGCAGCGTTGGCTGTGATTGGATGCCCATGGGTTACTGGGAAGTGACATCACCTCAACAGCCAGGCCAGCAGCAGATGGAAATTACAAGCAGCTGAGGCATAGTGTATTATGCTTAGAAGACCTGTCTGTGGCAGAGAAACCAACAGAGAGGAGGAGAGCCTGGCTATGGGGGGAGGAAGTAAGCAGCTTGGTGCTATAGGAAGTACAGATGTGTCCTTATGGGTTGGGTATGAAATACCGGAGGCTCAGTAGCTACCAGTTCAAATCCCGACAGCGGCAGCCCGAACATGCAGAATCCTGATGTCGGCTGTAAGTATACTATCCCTACACCTCTCCCCCCTCTAACCCTAATCCTCCCTTAGTGGTGCCTAACATTAACTTCCCTGCGGGGGTGCCTAACCCTAACCACCCCAGTGTTGCCTAACCCTAACTGCCCCTTCCCACACCCTAAGCCTAACCCTCCCGGGGGGGTGCCTAATCCTAACTTTCCCCCGATGGTGCCTAACCCTAACCGGTCCTTTCTGCAGCTTGACCCTAACCTCCCCGGGGGGTACCTAGCCCTAAATCCTCCGGGGATGGCTAAACCTAACCCTTCCCCGCAGCTAAGCCTTACCTGGCCTCGCTGTCTTACGATCCCTAAGGGGGTTGCAGCATTGGCATTGTGCCTGGCGACAGGATTCCGGCATCGGTATATTGACAGCCGGCATTCCATCCACCAGCAATATTACTACATCCCGTCCTTTCTTATACACTGTGGCTCTAATCAGGGAAAATAGCCCCTCTCGATGCGCCAGGTACTGGTCAAATTGGCCTGGGAGCGACAAAACGACATTACTAGCTTATACTGATCAATTCGATGTGTGACATTTGTATATCTGTGTGCGAGTCTGGATCTGTATACTAATTTCTTCGATGAAGCGGGTGCGACTTTCTCATGACAAGCTCCATTGTGTTTCATCTGTGACTTTGTACAGGTGTAAAACTAATTCCTGTGCAGGTAAAGTCACAGCCCAGCATCTCTAGTACACTGTGAGTGGTGTTTTGCTGCATCTGTGATGTAAATAAGACATATCTCTTGGAGTGGCTCAGTCGTGATGGTGTCTCGTGCCATATGGCATATGGGCGCTAGGTATATGAGGACACATTTGTATGCAGTGGCTGCCTGGTACACACACACCATAGCACACAAGCTCCATTATAAGGGTCTTACATCTGCGGCTGATGGTATTACATATACGGCACAATCTGTGCTGCACTGAACAGATTTTGCTCTATTACAAATTTGTACAACAGCCCTCAACATTGTTCATAATTTCCCAATTGTCCTGTAAATGACATATATATATATTCCATGTACATTACTTTTTCTGTATCTAAAGAATCCTCACACAGAACTGGATCTGGGACTTTACAATATTTTAAAATTTCTTCTTTAACAGATTCTACGCCGCTGAAATTGTCTCTGGTCTCCAGTACCTGCATGCCAAGGGCTTCATCCATCGGTATCTGCCTTTCTTTCCTCATTTACATAAACATAGAAGAAATGTCACTTTGGGGATTCATGGTCATCCCAGACGTAACTGTATTTACAATGGGAAATGAATGAAAGTAGTTACACCCTTATAAAATAAAATAAATACTTAGCAATGCAGTCAGTGCTACTTATTAGAATCATGATTGTTTTGGTAATCGGGTTCCTTTAAATGTAATATGCAGGTCAGTACAAATACGTAGGAGGGGGGCATTTGTGATATTTGCATACCTTATAATGGTTCTGTGTGATATGAATGGGGGTGTGGCCATATAATGGAGGGGCATGGCTGTATCTTAGAGGGGATGGTCACACTCCCATAATGTGCCAGGTTAGGCTGACCCTTATGTCCCTGCAGTGGTCTTCCTACTACCCTATCACCACCGTACGCACTGCTGCAGTGCATAGAAATACTTCCCAACTGCCCGGTGATTGGCAGAATGCAGTGCCTATCATTACATAATAACAGACCCAGCAAATTGATATTGTCCTCCTGAAATGCAGACAGTGGGAGGTATGCTATGTGTGTATATTTGAATATCGTTTTTCCTGGCTCCAAAAAGCTGGCTGTCATATAATAAATAACCAGGGCCTGTTTGAGGTCCGTTCCAGCTGAGCCGCCTCACAGAGGTTTGGAAGGTGGTGATTTGAGCCAACTCACTGACGTAACCATCCAATCAATCATTAGTGTTTGTTACCCTAAAACCTCTCTGAAAAAGTTTGTAGGCAATAAATCTTTAAGGCGCAGGTCCTAACAATTGGAGAGTCTTATCTGTGTCTTTAACATGAATTTATTATGAATTTTCCATACAGTAACATAGAAAGGGTGGTCTTCATATCACATAGGGCTAGTCATAAAAGGGTGTGCATAATATCTAGTAACGCGTTTCATGGGCACACTGCTCGCTTCCTCAGACTGTTTATGCTAATTTGTGATGTGGGTCCTTTTTGTTTGGTCCGTGGCTGTCTCTGTTATTATATATGTGAGAGCTGGTTTTACATGTCTGAAGACAAGATCATTGAATAGGATGATATTAACCAGACGAATTGCAGACCTGCACTGCATACATCTTTATACACATTCCCCCTTTTATTCAGCAACCACACTTCAAGGTGCACATCCACTTCATCTGGGGCACTTTAATCAATGAGTAGCCCTCTATGCCAGGTATTTACATGGGCCTCTCCTCCCCAGAAATAAATCATTGGCACTTGCACAGAAAATAGAGGTGCAGAAGTTATCATAGACTCTGGCACTGATGCCATAGTATTTACTATAGTCTACTCTTATTTTCAAGGAAAATGCTGAAAATATGGTGGCAATGGCTGTCTAGTGAGCGATGCTCAGTGAGCAGAGTGGGCAGCCGGGGTCCCTTTAGCTTAAGGATCATATACACAGCACCCCCTACACCTATGGTAGCTATGCCATGGCTTTCCATGGGCAGTTCCAGGCCCCCTTATTTTAGGGATTATGTGCACAGCACACCCTGCACCTGTGGTAGCTACACCATATCATTCCATGGCCAGGACCCCCTTATATTAGGGATTATGTGCACAACACACCCTGCACCTATAGTAGCTACACTATAGCATTCCATGGGCAGTCCGGGGCCCCCTTAGCTTAGGGGTCATGTGTACAACACACCCTGCACCTAGAGTAGCTACACCATAGCATTCCATGATCCTTGGAACTGTCCACACAACAGCGGATCGCCCTGACCCACCAGGTGTAAAAGACAGTTGTCGCATGGAAGATGCATTTTTCCACATTGGTAAATTAGCCTTAGTCACTTATGATACTTATGATGTGTGTCATATACTGTCTATGCAAACAAGTACTTAATTAAATACTAAGTGTAAAATGTCTCTTTTACAGAGATATAAAACCAGAGAACATACTTATTGATGGATCCGGCCACATTAAAATCGCAGATTTCGGGTTGGCTGTTAACAAGATCCAGGGAGCCGTGGGCTATGCAGGGACACGAGGCTACATTGCCCCAGAGGTGAGGTATAACATAGAGGTGATGTGTACAGTATATAGTATTAGTGCTATTCGTATATGTGTTATCTGTGTAGTAAGGTAAATATGGAGGAAAGAATGGACATTTCCACTCTTACCTTTTGCCCAGGTTGCCATCATTACTATACTACAAACAATCACTGTATACTGATCTATGGGCCTGATTCAGAGCTCTACACAAACCCGATGGTATGTGTTCAACTAAGATGGCGGGGGTATTGCTTATGCTCTTTACCGGTTCTGTGAATGTGCAGAGCAGGTCCTGTGTTGTTGCACCCAGTGCTCCCTAAAGCCGGGTACACACAGAATGATATTCTCTATGAACGATATCATTCATTGTTGTCCCCTCACCTGACGGGCGCAATGTCATTCCCGACATTGAGCTTACATACTGAATGATATCGTTAATGATATCGGTCAGTGACGTCATCTCCCACAGTCCCCAAACATTCAGGGCTTGACGATATAGTCAGGTTGGCCTGCATGTTCGCATGACGGCAGACATCGTTAACGTTCCACGGGAGCGCGCATCGTAAACGATGTCATGCATACACACGGAACGATGTTGAACGGTATGAATGATAACGATATCATTATCATTCATATCGTTCACAATATTGTACTTGTGTACACACCTTAAGTCCTAGCCTGTATGACAGGTTGTGGTCATTTGGGTGTGGGGAGTTGGTGGTACCAGGCAGCATACCTGAAAATGGGGGTGAGTGCAGAGGCCGGGGTCAATTTCCTGGCCCCAGCAGAGAAGTTCTGGCGGCTATTGTGAATAAGCTTAGGCTTACTGAGATGGCCGATGGTGATGTGATGCTGCGTCCTCGGATGCAGCAGCGGATCACAGAAGCTGTCAGGACACGTCTGTTTACACACGATGCCTCCTGCGGTTTTTGCTTATATTAGCATAGCTGCTGTGTCCAAAAGTGCAGCACCAATGCTAACAGCATACAGCTTTGAATAAGACCTTAATTCCTGTCCACTCAGGATTTCCCTTCACTGCCAGTCGATCACAGGTGTTTACCCACACAGGCGGCTTATGACTGATTGACTGTGAAGAGGAGCCAGGGTAATCCCTCTTTGGTTATTTTGCAGAGGTTGTTCTTAGCGAGCAGATGGCTCTTTTTATGGGGATATTTCAAAATTTGTTTATTTTCTCAATTTAGACTATGATGGATCAGGGAGGAAGATTTAGTATTTAATAATAATTGGGTCTCATCCTATAATTTTAATGAATTAATTATCCAACAAGAAAGAAGTAAAGATAACTATGGCCCTCATTCAGAGCCGTACGCTCTGAGCAGAGCGCACGCTCTGAATGAGGGCCGGGCTCCATTTTCATGGAGCGTCCTCCTGGACGCTCGTATAGCTGTGGGTCACCACCCACAGGCTATACGTGCGTGCATTTTGATGGCCGCGATGGTCGTGACCATCGCGACCATCGAAATTGCGAGCCGGAGCCTGCGGTTGAGGTTTTCAACCGCAAGCTCCGGAGTGATTTTGGCTCTAACAGAGCCAAAATCACTCCCACTGACATCACTAGTGATGTCAGTGGGCCGGCTTCTGACGGGAGGCGTTCCCGTGGGAACGCCCCCGTCAGGGAGGCACGCCCCCGGCACGCCCACCAAAGGGGGCGTGCTGTCAATCAACATTGACAGCACGCCCCCTTTGATCGGACACAACGAGCGAAGGACTTTCCTTCGCTCGTCGCGTCTGGCGCATGCGCACGACGGAGCTCCCTCCGTCGTGCGCATGCTCAGTGCCTAACATCGACCCACTTGCGAGCGGACAGCCGCTCGCGAGTGGGTCTGAATCAGGCCCTATTTCCCTTAAGGGCTACAGTGGATAGAAAGAGAAGAAAATATTTTATTTTAGATTTTAAAAAGTGGGGAATAAGGGTTTTGGTTTGGGGGAGTATTTTAGTCCATAACAGTTTATATGAAATGTGTGTATGTTTATGTATTTTTGAATAATGGGCATCACTCTATGGGACAGCGGTCCATTATGCTAGGATCACAAGCTTGGCAACAGTTCTACCTAGGGGTTCCAGTCATTTTATTACCATAACCCACACAGGCAAGGCTAATCAGGAAGAGCCACCACTTTTCACCTGGGATGTGTCAGGAACTTAAAGTGTTCCTGGAAAAATCTAATAGTGTCCTCAAGCAAACAGGGAGAAATCGTATCTGTGGCTAATATAAAAATAGATAGGGTTAGCAGAACACCATTAGCCCTAGCCATCTTATTGATACAGTGGTCTCCCCAGAATTTTTTGTTGCTGGGCAGCATTATGAGGTAGCTGGGGGGAAGGGAGGGGGTGCAGGCATTTTGGGAGTGGGGGGACAAAGTGGGGGAAGGCTGGGCAGTCTGAACCCTATCACAGCAGGTAAGCAGAAGCCTATTGTGCACCCTCCCCCCATCTGGCATCTCACTTACTGTTTGGCAGGCACTGGGTAGGAGAGGGGCAATGCTTGCCTTCATGCAGGGTTGGCGGGGATCGAAGTGGAGGGGACGACCAGCTTCCGGCGGGGGCAGCTTTCCAACAAGGTGGTTTGAAGTCAAAGTGGAGGGGGTGGCCGTCATCTTCCACCCAGCGGGGTGGCTCCGAGCAATCAGCTACACTGTGACATGGCCAATCAGTCGCTCTGCACTGACATTTCTAAAGGAAACATCAGTGCAGCGCGACTTTTGGACAAATTGTGCCAGAAGAACTGCCAAAGAAATATAGTAACATGGGGAGAACACTGATAGATGAGGCCAATGCAACACGCAGAATAAAAAAAAATAATCATTGCCTCTGCCTAAATGTCCAAAAAAAATTAAGGTGACCCAACCATAGTGGCAGGTATGTTCTTACCCCTAAAAATATCCTAAGGACTTGTGTATAATACAAAAAGCATGCAAGTTACCATCATACAATGCAAGCATATTTTTTTATATTAATAAAGAGAGCATCCTAGTGACTGATATACAATACAGAGAGCATACTTGTGACTGCCACATAATATAAAGAGTATCCTTCTAATTGACACACAATGCAGAGAACAACCTAGTGACCACTATACATGACAGAGTATTTTATGCAATACAAATGAATATATTTATTAAGGTATTTATTTACACATATATTTCACTGAGATCATCTAGTTATTCCCTGCCCCAGTGGAGCTTACAATCTATATTCCCTGTACACACACATATACTTATAGTTAAGATGTTTGTTAGAAGACATTACATTTTAAGGGTGGATTTTGGGTGCAAACTGCAGTACCCAAAGGAAACTCACAATAACATTGGGAGAGCATACAAACTCCACACAGATAGGGCCTTAGTAGGAATCAAGCCCAATACCGCAGTAGTGTAAGACAGCAAGCTAACCACTGCACCACAGTGCTGCCCTATAGAGAGCATTCTTGCTCCTGCCATACAATACAAAGACCACACCACAGAGAACAACCTAGTGGCTGACATAGGATACAGTGAGCATTCCTGTGACCAGGGGCGGATTGGGCCGCCGGGACACTGGGCCGGTTCCCGTTGGGCCGGTCCCTGTGTGGCTGCCCTTCATTCACTCCTATCCTGTTCCGTTGGCCGTGGCCGCGATCAGACCTGAGAGCTCCGATCGGGCAATGTTACTGCCCAGTACCTGTAGTTAAAGAAAATGGCTGACTGGGGAGCTGCTGTGTATGCCCACAGCAGCTCCTCCCATAGGCCTTTGCAGAGCCATCAGTCACCACTGACAGCTCCGCCTCCAGCCCGTCCGCGGCCCGCGTTCATCACCCTCTATGTCTGCAGCCGTCGGACGCTAGCGCCGTTTCTTATACTGGAGACGCACTCAAGGCTACTGCTAACTGCAACTTTGACTAGAGGAGAAGAAGCTTGGACCTGCTGGAGATTGCTGCTGAGGGCTATCCCTACCCCGGTTCTCCAACTTCCCAGAGCCCTGCAAGTAACTGTGTTATTTATTTTTTCCTATGGGAGCAATCATTAAATCAATGTGTTTTATTTTCATGTGTAGGCCAAAGTGTGTGCATTTCCCCTGTAGGGGCTGTGTTTTTTTTCCTGTGTGTGCCAACTTTTTTTCCTGTAGGGAGCCAATGTGTTTTATTTTTTCCTGTGGGGGCCATTGTGTTTGTTTACTTTTTCTGTGTGTGTTTGTGGTACTGTAGGGGCCAGAGAGCTCGATTCAAAATGCAGAATAGCGCCGGCAGGGAGCTCACAGCGATGTTTGGTCCATCAGTTGCCAGTTGTCGGAGAATGTCGTCTCCTGTGACTTCATTTGGGTATTTAGTCGTGAGAACCGGATTCTCTGACTAAAGTGATGGCCGCAAGGCTGTTAGCGCCACGCTAAGCCAGAAAACACCATTTTGGCCGTCACTTTTGTCATATTTCTCCTCGCACCCTCATGAAATCCTTTAGTCAGACCGAATAGTGCGCTGAATTGAATAGCTTCGGGAGCTCCCTACTGGGGCTATTCAGCATCGCGCAGAATTGAATGGAGCTCAATGTATTTGTCTTTTTTGTGGGGGCCAAAGTTTTTATTTTCATTTGCGCATGGGACTGAGTTGCACGTGCATGCGCCCCAACGGTGTTTGTACAGAGTTGCTCTACTGACTTAGATGCACGCACCAAGTAGTGTAGTCTTAATGTGCTGAGCATTCTTTGGAGGCTGGCTAATTAGACACAGATGTAACTTAGTATGGACGTGTTATTGGAGTGACACGGTCATGTTACTGAAAGTGGTTGCATACAAAGACACTGGGGCGATTCGATTGTTTTTTAAGGCATGATAATTAATGAGCACCCAGTATTGCAATTCAATTGTTCTGAGGCTCTTCGCCACGGGTTTGGCTAAACCCGTGTAAAGTCCAGGGGGTCCCTCACATATTTCTGCTCGCACCCTCCTGATAGTGCAAGCAGAAATGCAGGCACTGGTGGATATCGCGCCCTGACGAAGCAACAATTGAATTGCTCCGTCGGGTGTCAAAAAAAAATTAAAAAAGCTGCCGGCAAAACAACTGAATTCACCCCACTGAATTGCGCACATTGGAGGCCATACACAAATGGATGATCTGCACCTAGCATAGGGCTGGTGAAAGTTTCTAAAGACACACAAAGCATGACTGCAGCATCTGTAGACACTGACTGTGATCGTCTCAGTCCTTACATATTTGAACGCACGGCTGTATACCAGGGAAGGGCACTGTAGCTGCATTAGCATGAAGTCGCATGACGCAACTGCATCAAAAGGAGCAAAGAAGGCCGCGACTGCCTCCGACTCAGAATCAGGCCCTATGAGGAGGGAGTATCCCGCCCCTCTTGACAGACCCCACCCCCATTAGGGCTGCTTCCATAAACTTCACGGGCTGATTTTCCATCCCAATCCACCCCTGCCTGTGACCATAACAAAATACAGAAAATTATTTTGACCACAACATAAAACTGAGAGCAGAGAAATGATATTTAATACCAAGATCACTATTGTGGTCGATACCTCTGTAACACCCCCAATTTGGTGGGATGTCAGTGAGTGGATTGTACCTGCTTTTCTTCTGGAACCTGCTTGGGCATAGATCAGTGCAGTTCCTCTTTCAGGCTCCTCCTATCACAACAGAGAGACAGGAGACCCCCAAGAACCCAGCAGAGTAAACACACTTGTGACATTAATTTTTATTATGCTAAGACACTTAGTCATGCTTGTACTGTTCGGAGTAAAGGTAAAGTATGCAAGGATATACGACAATACCAAAAATATATACAGTTACTTGAATTAACTTATGATCACTTTCCAAAGCTCACTATAACTTGCTCAATATGACATTTATAATACCTGTTTCACTTTTGCTATTACTAACTGGCAATGAATAATTGTAGTTTAACTTATCAGTAACACTAAGCGCATTACAATACAATGTCTCTGAGTATAATTACACCCAACTGCTCTGGTGTAAGGTCTTACTGCAAATTGCCAATAAGGAGCACAATGTCCCTCTCTGTGTGTCCTTGAGGTATTGTCACTTAATCTTCCCTGTACAGGCTCTCGTCGGTGCACATAAATACAAACGAGGTGCAGGTAATCGCTGTATACTGAGATGCAGGGGTGCTGTCCCTGTAACTGTGGTCACTTAGAATAAATACTGTGGTACAGTGGTGTTAGCAGTATGATTAGGTCTCCCTCACTGCAATGGGTACAATATAGCTTGCTGCTGTACCTGGATAGCTGTCACTGATGCAGAAGGTACACTGACACACTGCGATAGTTCTGTCCTGCACTTGTGTGCACTGGGATTGTCCTTGTTGCAGAAACAATCAGCTCTTGAGCTCTCTTCTCTATGTGGTCACTCAGTGTCAGTGCTTGCATTGGTTACTCACTGTGTCCCTCTGCAGCAATAGCAGGCTCTCTGGTGCTGACAGTTACAATTGTCAGACTCTGTAGGAGGCTCTTTCCTCTGTCTGCTCTCAGCATGGGCCAGTCTGTCTCTGAGGATCCTCACAGGCAGTGCAGCTCCTACCACTACTGCAGCTTTCCTCAGACACCACGTGTGCCTAGAAACTCAGCCTCTGCTCACAGTATGCTGCTCCTCTCTTAGTCTTGTGCAGGACTCCCTGGGCTTCTCTAGCTCCACCCCCAACAGCCTCTCTCTAGTTTCCCTCCTTAAGGCTGGCAGAACAATCTCCAGGGGATCAGCAGGGTCCTAACTCCTGGCCATTAACCCCTTCCATGCTGGAGAAAACACTGCTGGTTTGGGGGTATCACACCTTATATCCCCCTAATTATTTATTAAGCCCACCTCAAAACCACTAACGCCTTCAGTTTCAGCATCATTATCACCATTATAATCATATACTTCCATTTTCCCATCATTTCCCCACATAAACTAATTCTATTTGTATTCATTCCCCTCTTCCCTATTCTCATGAAAATACTGAGTGTGTCTGTCCCGGTAAATGTGTGATCAGTGTGTCCATCCTGGTAAATGTGTCCCCCATCATGCCTATAAGTGGTATACATGATCTGAGTTTTCATTCATCTCACATGTATGGTATAATTTATCAATCTATCATCTGATGGCAAATTGTGCCCAGTTGTGTTTTCCAGTCTATAAAACAGTATAATGTAGCAAATTGCTTACCTTTTATTGACAGATTGTCTCAAGCCAACAGTACGATGCGGGAGTTGACTGGTACTCCTTCGGGGTAGTACTGTTCAACATGACATCTGGACAATTCCCGCACGACTTGAAGATCTCGGCTTTATCGGGCTGTGACCTAAGCCCGATTATGAGAGACATCATTGAAGAGGTGAGTGTGAGAAGATACTTAGCATTCAGAACTAGGTACAAGGATGTCATGAACAGTGTGTCCCATTGGATATCCTCCATTATTTCTATAAAACTCCCATTCTCTAGTATCTGTCATTTTTTTTGTTCTTGCTATGAATTGTCAGGTAGATATATATGGGGAAAATATCTGTATTACATACATCACATTACTTTTCTTGGTTCCCCCTTTCTGACCATCATAAACAAGTGGTGGCTGAAGAAAACTCCAAGCCAGACCAATCAGTGCTGCAGGAGTCACTTTACCACTGACATACACCATCAGTAACAAGTTTTAGAACATCCCCATTTTTCCACTCTCTTAAAATTTAAGTAAATCAACTCCAGTGAATAACTTCCAATAATACAATATAAAGCTATAAGCTGCTAGAGGTTTAAGAAAAAAGTTAGGTCAGCAAAAACTGAAAAATAGTGTGACTTTCAGGGATCAAGTGCGTTAAGAACTTACAGATATTCTGCAGCAAATGAAAAAGGCTTGCCTGGGCTGTGAAGCACAACCACTGGACTACTTAAGACTGGAATACAAAAAATATGAAATCTTTTTTACATGAGGCAGGGTTTTCGTATGCTGTCAAGAAATCAAAAGGATGGTTCCTTAGTGCATGCGGTTTAATTACTATATTACCAGCATATTTAAACCCAAAATTTCAAATGGCTGCTTTTACAAGCCAGCTCTTAGTAAATAAACCCCTGTGACATCATCTCTCAAAGAAGAAGAAAGCGTTATGGTCTGGGGCTATTTTGCTGGAACCTAAGTTCACAACTTGAACAGAGTGACTGGTACCCTGAACCAAAAGATCTACCACAACATTTTGCAGCCAAATGCAATACCCTCTGGTCTATACCTACCTGGTCACAGGTTCATCCTATAGCAAAATAATGACCTAAAATACCTCCAGGCAGTGTCAAAACTACTTTCACAGAAAAGAACAAGACGGTAGGCTTCAAATCACGGAATGGCCACCACCATCTGCAGACATCTACACAATTGAGCTTGTTTTGGATGAACTGGGTAGAAAGGGTGAAAAACACCTACAAGTGTAACACATTTGTGGGAACTTCTGCAACAGTGTTGGGAAGAATTATCCAAGCAATATTGATTTCCAATTTACAAAAGAATACCACAAGTGTGCTCATCGGTTATATCTGCAAAGGGTGGCTACATTGAGGAGTCACATTTTTAGATTCTGTTATGTTAAACAAAATGATTCTATGATTCCTTTTTTTTATCTCCAATTGTTTTTGTTCTATGCTATATTTTGAGCATACACTGAGACATTAAACTGCGTGAATTTCAATACAAATTGGAAAAATTATGATGTTCTAAATCTTTTCACCAGCAGTGTCTTCTATCCTGGTTTTATCCTAAACTAGATGCATGTCTTCTGATTATAGTAAAAGAATAATGCTTTTCCTGTGTGATGCTAAAAACTCATGACTAAATTATATTGCTCCCAAATTTGTGAACTGTGGCTGGACTGAGACTATAGTTATGCTCACATTGCTCTTTTCAGCTCCTGTGCGATGACCCCCAGATGCGTCTGGGTGTGAACGGCGAGATACGTCATCATCCGTTCTTTGAGGGTATTGATTGGGTGGAGTTAGAAGATCTTCGAGTGCAGCCCCCATTCATACCCGACAAAGTAAGTGTTTAGAATTGGAAGGTAACATATAGGAATGTCGTAATGTTTACCTCACTGCTTATCATACAGTAACCCACATTATATTATGGGGACCATGGCAGGGATGGGATAAATCCTTTTATTGGTAAAGGAGTGGATATTATGCTATGTGACTATACACTGTGCTTTTATTGCCTAATATTCTTATTCATGTGTGTCATAACAAGATGAACCTGAGCATGTGTGACATGTTTGTGAATGGGTTAATCAAAATAAAAAAACAGGTCTGACTAAAATTGACAAAAGTCCCTCACAATTATATTTCACATTCCCCATTGAATACCCATTTCTGCCACCTTTAAAATTTGGTTCAAGAGCTGAGTTTAGGAAGTCTCAGTTACTTCCTGATGTATCTCAAAATATAAATTCTTTATTAAACAGGAAGAAATTTATTTGTCTTTTTATGTATCTCTACTTACAGAAAGACCTTTGTCATATGAAAAATGTGTGATTGTTTTCTACCTGCAGCCACCAATGAAGGTACCATCACTTCCCCAGATGCTGGAGGAATAAACACCTTCCACAGGAGCAGGCAGCCCTTGGTTCCATCAGTAGCCACAGAACAACATCAAGCCTGCATAAGAACACCTGGCCCCTCCGTCAACCCAAGTTATATATAAGGCATAAGATCGCCTGTCATCAATTAAACACCTACGGTATGTTCTCCAATGCCCGGCAAGTACTGGAGATAGAGACAACCATCCTCAACAAAGCCTATAAGGTAAGTTAGGTAAGTAAGGTAAGTAAATACTTTTATGTAGACATTTTTTTATGCATTTTTACAATATAAATAGTATAATATAAATTAGTATTTCTTCAGAATTGCAGTTTTACATTTATTATCTTTATTATTATTCAGTAGGAAAATATTATTTCATTAAAACATACATTTCTAATCTATAATTTTTAGTCTTTAATTGATCATTTATATTTTGAAAATATACTATTTATCATAATTATTTTATTTAATCAACATCAATATCACAAACATCTAGTTTATTTTAATATATAATATTTAGTTGGTAATTTATATATTTTTTTTATAATAAATAACATCAAAGGTGAGTGATGGCTGGCTAGTGAGGGGAGGTGGAGGCCAGAATTTTTAACTAAAATTTAATATTTATAACAATATTTTTGTTTTGATACTTTTTTATTAATATACATAGAAATGTACATATTAATATCTAATTTTATATTTAAACTTAAATTAATTTATACATTGAGAACCTATAGAGTGTATACTATAATTTATTGTAAATATGAACATATAATTGACACTAAATATCTAATCTATGTTAATATTTAAACTTATAATTTATATATTGAAATTTTTTTATAATAAATAACTTCAAAGGTGAGTGATGGCTGGCTATTGAGGGGAGGTGGAGGCCAGAATTTTAACTAAAATTTTATATTTATAACATAAATTTTGTTTTGATACTTTTTTATTAATATACATAAATGTACATATTAATATCTAATCTAATTTTATATTTAATCTTAAATTGATTTATATATTGAAAACATATAGTGTATACTATAATTTATTGTAAATATGAACATATAATGAATTGACACTAAATATCTAATCAATATCAATATTTAATGTTAAACTGATCATTTATATATTGAAAATGTTTATAATAAATAACATCAAAGATGAGTGATTGGCTGGCTAGAGAGGGATGGTCGAGGCCAGAATATTAGCTAACATTTTATATTTAGACCAATATTTTTGTTTTGATAATTGTTTTTATAAATATACATATAAATCAACACATTAATATCTAATCTAATTTAACTCAATACTTAATCTTAAATTGATCATTTATATATTAAGAATATATAGTATTTATACTTTAATTTATTAATATAAATATATAATTAATTGATAGAAATATCTAATCTATTTTAATATTTAATGTTAAACTGATAATTTATATATTTAATTTTTTTCATAATAACATCAAAGGCGAGTGATTGGCTGGCTAGTGAGGGGTGGTGGAGGCCAGAATATTAACTAAAATTTTATATTTAGACCAATATTTTTCTTGTTTTGTAAATATAAATGTAATTATAGATTAATATTGAATCTAATTTATTATTTAATCTCAAATTGATCATCTAATCTACAGTATTATAATATTAAGGGCTGGATTCAATTAGGTGCAAAATCGGCTAATTTTATCGCTGGGGATAAAAACCTCAGATTTCGCCAACAAAATCAGCCAATTTTGTGGCAAATCATAACACCCACGAGAATGGAATACTCTGAAACAGGCGAAAAGTTTTCACCATCTCAGACCAGGTGAAAAAATTAGCAAAATCCCTATTTTTGCCTAAAAATGTGGGGATTTCTTTTAGAACCATTTGGACACCCCCAATCATAAATTACCCCAAAACTTTCTTGCAATTTGTGTAATTTAGAAAAAAAATGACCAGTCAAATTTTGGGTGAAAAAAAAAATCAATTAAAATGGGTTTAATATATTGGATTTGGTATTTTGGGGGGCTATATGGATGCATCAAATGTTTTAAACATTGCACATGGTTGCAGCAGGCATTTTTTTATATTTTAAAAGCACTTTTGCAACCCGAAAATATATTTGCACCCATTTTAACGTACCCACAATTTACATGAAACAGTAAGTTATTGCTTTGTATAATTTTTTTTCTATATGCATATTACCGCCAACCAAAGTACCCTAAATACTTTTATTACAGCCAATAATACACTTCTAAATTAATTTCTGATGTACATCAGCCTTTTTTTGGGGTACAGACTCAATTTCCTGCATGTCCTCACATTTTTGCCTGTTTGCACTTGTTATTTTATTTCACCTACCCATTTTAGCCTGATTTTTGGCGAAAATCATCCGATTTTGCCGGTGAAATCATCCAATTTTATCGCCAACGATAAAATCGCCCAAATTCGTACCTAATTGAAACCGGTCCTTAATGTTAAAATAATTATATATTGAAATTTTTTTAAATAAATAACATCAAAGGCTAGTGATTGGCTGGCTAGTGAGGGGTGGCAGAGGCCAGAATTTTAATTAACATTTTATATTTAGACAAATACTTTTGTTTTGATTGTTTTTATAAATATACATATACGTATAAATTTACAAATTAATATCTTGTCTAATTTAACTTAATATTTAATCTTAAATTGATCATTTATATATTGAGATTATATAGTATTTATACTATCATTTATTATTAATATGAACATAATTAATTGCCATAAATATCTATTCTTTTTAATATTTAATGTTAAATTGATAATTTTTACATTTCAATTTTTTATAATAAATAACATCAAAGGGGAGTGATTGGCTGGCTAGTGAGCGGTGGTGGAGGCCAGAATTTTAGCTAAAATTTTATATTTAGACTAATACTTTTGTTTTGGTTGTTTTTAAAATACACATATACATTGACACATTAATATCTAATCTAAAATAATATTCTAAAATTGATAATTTGTATTTTGATTAGATATAGTTTGTATACTGTCATTTATTATAAATATAAACATATAATTAATTGGCAGATAAATATGTAATTTGATTTCATATTTAATGTTAAGTTGATAATTTATATATTGAACATTTGTATAGTAAATAACATAAAAGGCGAGTGATTGGCTAGCTAGTGTGGGGAGGTGGAGGCCGGAATTTTAACAAAAAATGTAAATTTAGACCAATATTTTTGTTTTGATTGTTTTTCTAATTAAACATATAAATTGACACATTAATATCTAATTTAATATTTACTCTTAAACTGATAATGTATATTGATTGCATATAGTAATTATACTATAATTTATTATAAATATGTACATATAATTAATTGACACATACATATCTAATTTATTTTAATATTTAATATTACGTTAATAATTTATTTATTGATTTTTTTTTAAATAATAAATAACATCAAAGGTGAGTGATTGGCTGGCTAGTGAGGGGTGGTGGAGGCCAGAATTTTAACTAAAATTTTATATTTAGACCAATAATTATGTTTTGATAATTGATTTTATAAATATACATATAAGTGACATATTCATATATAATTTAATATTTAATCTCAAATTGATCATTTATATATTGAGAATGTATAGTATTTATACTATCATTTATTATAAATATGAATATATAATTAATTGACACATAAATATCTAATCTATTTTAATATTTAATGTTTAGTTGATAATTATATATTGATTTTTTGTTTATAATAAATAACATCAATGGTGAGTGATTGGCTGGCTAGTATGGGGAGGTGGAGGCCAGAATTGTAACTAAAATTTTATATTTAGACCAATGCTTTTGTTTTGATAATTGATTTTATAAATATACATATAAATTAACACATTCATATCAAATTTAATTTAATATTCTCAAATTGATAATTTTTTTATGTTGATTATGCATAGCCCCATGCTTTAGCAGTTGTGAAACTACAATTCTCAGCACACCAGACATGTCTCATAATTGCACAGTTGTAGGGTGACTACTGGCCTTATTAATGTAGCTATAAATTGCTCCCCCTGCATTTCAAAATCTCTACCTCTACTCACAGGTAACAAATTACTGCATATATAATAATATAACAGGAACTGATGTTATTACAATGTAACTATCTTATCTATATTTTATATTTCTCTAAATTATAAGACTGTAAATATTTGCACAAAATTACCTTTTTCTTCCATTTACTTCACTACATGGCACATGAGGATACTGAAGAGAAGAATAATGATATTTAGAAGATTAAAATTAGATCTTATATTAAAATGGTTTGGGTATGGGATGCTGGTGCTCGGGATCCCGGCAGTCAGAATTGGGACACCGGCATCCCAACAGGGTTAGGATGCCGACATCTGTCAGTAGGTTTCCTAACCCTCTCTCCCTGCAGCCTAAACCTAACCCTCCTCCCTAATGCCTACATCTAACCACAAATGTTTTGAGTATTGCCAGTTTAATAACTTTTTGTCTATTGCCCCTTTAAGTTTAGCTGTTCTTATGCAGCCAATGAATGTTCATGGGGAGTGGTCTAAGAGTATATAATGGAGTGATGTATGTAAATCTGTCTCTTTGTTACAGTTTTTTTCAAAGACAAAGAAGCAAAATTTGTGATTTGAATCTCCTGAATAAATCTCGTTTTTGCCTTTTTTCTTTCTCCTGTTCTCTTCCCTCCTGCTATTCTTTTGTTCTCTTCCCATATACTTTCATTATTTTCACTTATTCTTTCATACTTTCCCTGTCTTCTTTCCCACTGCGATTCCTTAATTGTCTCTCCCTCTTGCCCTTCATAATGTTCCACCTCCATCACTCCTCTGTTTCACTGCCCGCTGTCTGTATGTGCTGCCGGGATAAAACGGCAGGCTCCCGTGTTGCCATCCCATCCCCCCCCGAGCAGGCCACCGCGCTTATCGTGGACTGGGCCTGAGGCAGCGCTTGCGCAGTAGGGCAGGGCCGCAGCTATGACAGCGGCCATCGGCCCCTGCCCTTTAGCTTTGGTGTACGGAGACGGGTGGCAGTATCTGCCTCCTCTGATCCTGCCTCTCCATATGGTGCCCGGCGTGGCCTTGCGCCTTAGCACAGCCTAGGCCGGAAGCTGTGAGACGGAGTGCTGCTCAGCATGTTGCCACTGGCTCCGCCTCTGTATTGTTTAACCAGCGGCAGGCAGCGGTGGCTGCCCCGCTGGTTGGAGCAATGAGCGGCCTGGTTGCGGGCAGTTGCGCGCCCGCGATTAGGGCCATGAAGGAGGCGTGGCTTTGTCCCGAGTTGCTGCTGCCATCTTTATACTAGAGGGGCTGCTGTTGCCTGCTCTAGGCGCGGCAGGCAGCCCTCCCAGGTACCACAGACTGCCCTATTCGTGCCCCAGATTATAAGGGGCCGTACAAAATTAGGATCCCCTCAGTGTCACTAATTAACTAACTAGCAAACTACAGTCCCTGTTAATCTTTTAAAATGTGTCACTAGGAGATCTGGAAAGCCAGGAATGAATATAGTTGTACAGCCAGTAGTAAATAAATTGGAAAGTCAGTAATGAATATAGTTGTGCATAGACTAGGAGATCTGGAAAACGTAATGAATATAGTTGTGCAGCCATTGGTAAATAAATTGGAAAGCCAGTAATGAATATAGTTGTGCAACGAGTAGGAGATCTGGAAAACATGCACTGTTAGGGTTCACTGATATAGACCATCTATAGGATCAGTTATTAATACTGAATAATACACTATCTGGTACATAAAGAGACCAATCTGTATGTCTATGTCCAGGGCAGTGCACGGTTTCTTTTTCTGCCCTCCCCCAGATTCCACGACTTGCTCAAATGATCTGTAATGGAGCCCGCATATGAAAGAAAAAGATTACGGTCAGACAGGATGGCCCAACTTCTACATATAGTTGCTTACTGTGTTTGCTGGTCCTGTATGTGCCAGAATTCTTTCATTCAGTACATTCGTATGATGTATATTATAGCTGGTTTAAGTGCTGATTATGCCCTCGTAAAATGTACAAATCAGGCTTTTGGAAACCCCTCTGTAGAGATTCTGCATATGCCATTGAGCCCTGTCCCTTTATAAACAAGGATTGTTAGGATTGCCCAAGGGGGAAGGCAGCCTCTCCTTTATAGCGAAGTGGTCGTTTATGGGTCCAGTAGTGGTGGGCTCTCCATTACCGCAGCAGCGGCAAGTGCATCAGATGCTATGGGTGCTCGGGTCCGGGGTGCAAATCCCCCTGCTGTTACGCCAGCAGTTATGGTAGTCTCCCATGTATAGAGCTAGGCAGTCCTGGCTCCGCCGATCCAGGGTGCTATACTGTACTGTGCTAGTGGGGTATGGCCAGCCTGCCGGGGAATACTAGAGTGAAGACAAACCCAGCAAACAGTGGCAGATTTTATGCTGGGCATTGAGATCCCATTGGGGGAATAGAGGGCCTCATTCAGAGGCGGTCGGAGGATGCAAGCGGTCGCTCAGAAACTGGGCGGCCGCTTGCATCCTGACCGCCCGCCTCTGTTTCGGTCGTTAGGCTGTGGGTTTACACCCACAGCTCTAACGACCGCTAGGGTGATGGTTGCGATGGTCAGAGACCATCGCGACCAATCGGGGCTTACGACGAGACCCTAGGGATGAGACCCTCACTTGTCGTAAGCCCCGGAGAGCTTCTGGCTCTGTCAGAGCCGGAAGCTTTCCACTGACATCACTAGTGATATCAGTGATGCCTCCCCCAAACGGCAGGCGTTCCCATGGGAACGCCTCCGTTTGGGCTGCCACCCCCCCGGCCCGTCTTCCAAACAGGGCGAGCTGTCAATCAACATCGACAGCTCGCCCCCTTTGGAAAGAGACCCGCTACAACCGGCGCTGTCAGTCGTAGCGGGTCTCACGCATGCGCACGAAGGAGCCGGCTCCCTCATGCGCATGGGCACTTGACAAACATCGAGGCGGCCGTGCGGTCGTAGACCGTATGGCCACCTCTGAATGAAGGCCAGAATGCTTTAGTGATGTGCTATCTGACATTAAGGTGTAGCTGCTTTGTCACTGCTTTATGTATGGCACCTAGGATCTAACTTTTATCTCCTTTGAATCATTGTTATCAGTCAATAGAGGAGACTGTATTATTATTCTGAGCACTTAACTTAAATTGACAGAATACATGTGCTAGAGTGAGATTCCACAGGGTGTACAGCTTATTACAGCAATTACTGCCCCAAGCAGCTATCACTGGAGGGGGAACACCTATGGGAAGCTCCATTTTCAGCTACTGTATGCTCCTACTTCCCAAATATACATTGCACCTATATTAATGTGAGTACCACTGATCATGTTCTCTCTACCACCATTATTATTATTCCAGGTCTCCTTATAAATCAATAAAAATAAATAAATATCCGTAACTTATTTAGGGTATAGTGCAAACTAACCGAGATAAAACAGGTGGCCATCATACTATGTAGCGCCCCATGAATTCCGGAACCCTGGATGGTGCCCTCTGTCCATTTCATGCTCCTCTATACCCACCCTTGCCACTCCCATGGTTTGTTACACCCACGCCAGGGGCATTGTCTCCCGTGGCTGTGGCACACCCCACCCCACACCCTCTGACCCAGCTGCTGCTAGTACTGACCTCCATACGCTGTCATCTTGGGCAGGGGTGTATCTAGGGGACCGAGCACCCCTGGCAAAGTAAGGGACTGGTGCCCCCCTCCCCCATATTTTTTAGAATAATTACGCAATGTACTTATATAATTGAAAACTAAAAAACTTAATATTTTAGTTTAAATATTAGAGCGATGAGCAATTAAATATAAAAAAAGTACCCACTATCACTCATCAGTTTAGCTGCCCTGCCCAGGATGCCCCTGTCTGCTGTGATGATCTGTGCACGCAAGTCACCCCATAGTCGTCACAAACCGCACACTTAGCTGCCCAGTCTGTCTCGCTGTCAGTGTGTGTCACTCAAAACTTGTGATCCTGGTAGACGGTGTCAGAGACCGTCTACAGTTTCTGCCAGGATCACCACAGTTCAAGTTGCGCAACTTTTCAGTAAAACACACTTAGGGTGCCTCACCCCACACTGTGCTCCTCTTCTCCCTCCACATCCCACACTGTGCTCCCCTTCTCCCTCCACATCCCACACTGTGCTCCTCTTCTCCATCCACATCCCACACTGTGCTCCTCTTCTCCCTCCACACCCCACACTGTGCTCCCCTTCTCCCTCCACACCGTGCTCCCCTGCCCCCATCCACATGCTACACTCTCTCCCCTTCCCCCATCCACACCCCACACTCTGCTCCCCTTCCCCATCCACACCCCGCTCCCCTTCTCCCTCCGCACCCCACACTGTGCTCCCCTTCCCCATCCACACCCCACACTCTCTCCCCTTCCCCCATCCACACCCCACACTGTGCTCCCCTTCTCCCTCCACACCCCACACTGTGCTCCCCTGCCCCCATCCACACGCTACACTCTCTCCCCTTCCCCCATCCACACCCCACACTCTGCTCCCCTTCCCCATCTACATCCCACACTGTGCTCCTCTTCCCCATCTACACCCCACACTCTGCTCCCATTCCCCATCCACACCCCACACTCTGCTCCCCTTCCCCATCCACACCCCACACTCCGCTCCCCTTCCCCATCTACATCCCACACTGTGCTCCTCTTCCCATATCCACATCCCAGACTCTGTTCTCCTCCCCCCACACACTCTGCTCCCCTACCCCTATACCACTGTATGCTCCCTTGTTTCCCTTACACATGCCACACTATATTATGTGCCCCTCCTCCACATTGATCCCACATTGTGTGCTCCCCAGGACCAGATGCCCCCTTAGCAGTTGTTACTTTAAGTAACTTACTAATCATTCTGGAAAGGAGCTCCAGGGCCGTCTCTTGTCATTTTCGTCCAGTGCTGCTTGCCGGCTCCGATGTCAGTGACAGTCCACTGCCAGCTAGTATTATCATGATCAGGCAGTGCAGGGAGCCGGGTGCCCAGAAGAGAAAGCAGGCCGGCTGCCTGCTGTGTTGATGACGCTACTGGTGGGGGCGGGGCTGCCTGGTGAAGTTGGATCTTTCAGCCAGAGCCAGTTATTCAAGGAAGGAGTCAGGTGACCTGTCATTAGTTTTGGAGGCACACGAGCGTCAATGCTGGTCTCTGCAGCTTTTATGCTGCAGAGTGCAGAGACCTTTCAGCGGGGGATGGATCCCGTCACCTGCAGGCGGTTGGCGGGTACCCGGCAAACTCTGGCAGGCGGAAGAGAGTTCAAAGGGACAGCGCACAACACAAGCTAAAATGCTGGACTGTGGCAATTCTAAACCATGGCTGCGGGTGGCACCGCCAGGTTGCGCCCCCCCCCTTTGGGCAGCGCCCCTGGCGAGTGTCATCCTGGCCAATGGGTAGATACGCCCCTGATCTCGGGCCAGCATTTTTTGATCCCTTTGCTAGCATTCCAGTCTCCACGCCTTGGTCATCTATTGATCAGTTATCAGCAATTGTTGCTTCCCCATTCCTTCTTCATGTTCAGGCACAGCTGGGCCCGTTGGCTGGCCAGCGCTTGCTGCGCTGGGTGAGGGGGGCACGGGTGAGGAGGCCTATTGCTCCTACCATAATTGGCAGGCGGGTTTTCATTATATTTGCGGCGTGTTACCCTGAAAGCCGACCTCAGCTATATCCCCATAGGGAAGTGGCTGAGTACTCCTGCAGTAACACTCAGCTCCAATTTTACTGACGCTCATGTCGAGACTGGTCTTTTGGCTTACCTCAACGGTCCATGGTGCACTTCACCTTGACCGTTCACGTGGGTTGCGTAGGGGGTCACTAAGAACATGCTGTTGCTTTAGCTGTTCCCCATTGTGGTTGCTTTAGAACTCTAGGGGGACCGCTTGGGTAACGTGAGTATGATTTTTTTGCGACACCCTGGGTGCGGTGCATGCGCTTGACTTCAGAGTTCGTCCTCTCTTCCGGTTGTTCGTTTGCTTGAATGAATTGTTCTGTGTTGCCTGCTGCTTGATGTCCATTTTGTTGCCAGTCATGTGCCTGGTATACAGACTGGGATTACGCATACACTGTTGCCATTTGAGGAATTAGCCCCTCAGGCCGTTTTGGCCGGTGACCTGTGTCCTCCTCAGGTTTGGCAGTTCATCAGGCCGGCATTAGGAATTAGCTTTTAGGGTCATTGTCCCCCAGGATTTTGCGCTGTTATCAGGTGGGTTGGCTCCAATGGGAGCGTTTTTCCTGGCTCAGGCATGTAAGAGCTTGCAGAGAGTCATGCTGACTTTTATTTGGGATCTGTATTCGCAAGGCCTCTCGCTCGCTGTGGTACAGCATATTTTCGAAGGTGTGTCTATTTTTCTCTGCGTTGTATGAAAGGCCCAGCCCCTTCATGTCCTTCATAATTTCAGGGGCCTTCAGGGTTTGGTCCAGGTCGACCCCCTAAGCGGTTGATATGTCCATGTTGCTTACTTGGTTGCTGCGGTCCCTTCCATTTGAAACAGCGGGCATTCTAAGCTGAAAATAAAAACAATTAGGTTTTTGCCATGACGCTTCATGTAGCGTTTTGGGTCTGCGAATTAGTTGCCCCTTTGAGAGGGCCGACCCACCACTCACTATTGCGGATGTAATTGTATGCCTGGAAGCGATGCTAGGCCTTATACAGCGCCCCAGTATGGACCAGACTGGTAGAGGGTGCTGGCTTTCACTTTAACCATATCCCATTCCTGCAGTATGTCCGGTGGCGCTGGCGCGCGTCGTTGAGCAGATGCATGGCGATGGGATGGGACATGGTTGATGCACAAGGATGTATACCCGGTTACGAAATATCAGTTTTGTCATAATTTTGCAGCGTTGTTTAGCTTTTTCAGAACTCGAGCCGGGCGAGTTCGGTACTTACACATTTAGAACAGGAGCTGCTTCATCTGCGGCTTCTGCTGGCTTCTCCGACGGGGATATACAATCCCTTGGTCGGTGGCGTTCTGCTGCGTTCCGATGTTATAGTCATCCAAGTTTAGCTAATTTTTGCTCCAACGTAGCTCACCGGAGGCCTAACCACTCGCCGACATACTGCGGGAGTCTATGAGGAATTTTTTATTTTCCCCCAGGGGCCCGATTGGCTTCTGAATTATATATGATATGGCGTGATGGTTAGTTTACTCCGGGGGTTTTTTATGTTTTTTGCCTCAAGTCTGGTTAGCTACGTTGTTCCTCTCCCCCTTCCCCCCTCTTTTTACGTTTCCATGTCTTGTCGGTATGGTGTGTCTGTGATTCGACTGCTTGGTTTGTGTTTTTTATTTCCGTATTATAAGGGTCTGCATCTGTGTGTGAATGAACGTATTTACTTGTGTTGTGATATGTGGACATATATGTACATAATACGGACAGAGTGGCATTTGGTTTAAATAATTATTTATTGCAATAGATTAAATAAATGGTAATATATACAGTAGATATCCAGGATACTACCATATATTTCAGAAAAATATTAAATACACACCTGTATTGGTACCGAGAATCTATTTTAATAAAAAAATTTCTTACCTATATAACACTTTAATTTCTTTCATTGAATATTTCACGGACTATATAATTGATTTACATATTTTAAAGACTAAAAAAAGTTCTATTTTAATTCTGTACATCCATTGCAGACAACTCTTTCGCTCTCTACCCATCATTGGGAATGATATAAGTCAGCGAACTGCATTGGATTTGCGCTCTATTGTCATTAGAGCCATTTGATAGCAGAATCTCTGCCTTCCTGCCAGTTGTTGTGGTATTTCATTGTCCACAGGAGTGTTTGTTGGTGTGCTGGTTCTGGTGCCCGGTTAGATGTGGCTAGGAGGAGGTAAAATACTGCAGTGGTGAGGTACATGTAGGAGAATGGTAGTGGTGTAATGGAGCAGGTGTTTATTCATTCCGCGATGCACATTTGTTTCGTGGAGATGGCGTGCATTTTTAGTACTGCAGGATTGGCTAATTTTCAGCTGGTTGAGGTGTTTATTGTTACAGGGTTGAGTTATGGTGGTGGCACATCGGTTTAGGCCTCGCTTAGAGGAAAAGAACGACACTTAGGCTTAGTGGGTGTGCACTCATCGAAGTGGAGTAAGGCAACAGCCAATTGTCCTGGATGGGAAATGGCTATACCACCTGGACCGGTGGTTGAAGTTAAAGGAGAGTTGATCACCAATGCTTGGCTTGTGTGTGTGTTTGTTTGAATGGTTTTGTTGTTATTGTCCTGTGTGTTCTTTTTGTTTCATTAGTATTATTAACTTATAGTTTAAAAATTTAATGACTTGTCAAAAATAAATTTGACAAAATATTTAAACGCCAACACTGTTGTCTGTGTCTTTATTTTAGAAGTTAAGTTACATTTTATTTAATAAGGTTGTTATATGGTAACACGATAATACACATTAGTGAGTTTATGAAGCAGGGTGGGACCAGAAATGCAACATGTGTGATCCAGGTGCACAAATAGTGACAGTTAGCACCAGGCATTGGTCAGACACCTGTGAGATATTTAGATGCGAGTGCAACAACTCTGTATAAATGGCACAAATATGCTATTTATTTGTCCTGCACAATGCAACAGGTAACTGTTTACACTTGCCTCTGTGATGTCATTGGCTCCTAGCAACATGTAAGGGCGTCAGATCCAGATTAGAATATAATGGTTGAAGGTTTCTCAGGCAGACAGCACTGATATGTGTAGGTGTAAAGGGAAACTTACCTCATGCCGGTTATATCAGTGGCGACCTTCCCCGCGGTGACACCAGATGCGGGGAGGGATGCCATGCGCCCGTTGCCGCCACAAAGAGGGCACGGTCTCGTGGGCAAGGGGCATGGCCGCATGTATAGGGGTTGTGGCCTCGCGGCCCAAACCCTGTCCCCGGCCTGTGGTTATCATCAGTGGGGTCGTGTGGGGTGCCGGAGTTGTGGAGCGCCGGCACTATCACTGTGATAGGTGCCAAGTGCTGCACTTAATGCTACAGTGCAGCACCCGGCTCCTGTCACTGAGGAGAAGCCAGCACCTCGGTGTCATCCCTCAGCGGTTAACACCCGGCTGTGGCTCGCACCCCCCTTGTGACGCCACTGGGTAATATGACTCATTAGGGATCTATAGTAACGTTCACGCAGCGCTTGCCCCAAATCCTTTGCTGTCCCAATATAACTATAGATAAAATTCAGACTCAGGGGCATATTTATTTATTAAACACATTTTATGGGAAATCCTCTGAAACCTGTAGAGGGATGCCCACAAAAATGGCAGCATCCACTGGCTGAATGATGGGGGGTTCTTCAGCAGATATGGACTAATACACATGAAATACTATAAAATAACAATGGTATGTATTACAGTGGTGCTAAACAAATACATTCAGATCTAATCCATTAATGTCTCCATTGGTGTTCATGGGAATAAAGGAAGAAAGACAGAATTATGATATTACAATTAAAATACAGCGCTTAATAACTCTTTCCACACCCTCAACAGGTGAGAATAAGATGCTGATTGGTTGCTATGGACAACTTCTCCACTCTTCTTACTGACTGATATATCAACTCCATGACTTTTTACAGGACATGTATATATTATTAATGGAGTCAGTTAATTTGCAAGTGAACTAGTGCAGTATCATGAGCTTATTGTTTAAACGTAGTTGTCACAGGGCCTGACTTATCATGGATCACAATTGCAACTACATATGAAGATCGGCCAATGGTGAATACTGCGCATGTGTATGCACCGCAATGCGCGTGCGCGAGTTAGCATTGCGATCATGTAGCAATCGCTCACGCAGATATAAGACCATTACAGACAGAGGGATGGGGACGTCAGCGTTTGGGGGTGGTGACGGGGGAGTGGTTGGAGAAACGCAGGCGTGCCTTTACGTTTGAACGCAGTTGCATGGGTGTGCATAAATTAGCCACTGCGACAGCATGCGCAGCTTGTGTACTCACTGCGTGTGACGAGGTTAGCAATGTCTGAGTAAGGTCAGACCTGCTGTAATTGTGCGTGAGGGGCCGATGTTGCTCGATGTTCCTGATGTATACGCAGGATTGCAAGGTATTACGGATGCGCGAAAGCAGTAGTGGGCATCTCTATGCTGGCATTGGGCATCTCTATAATAGCTTTGTGATGCAGTCATTAGCATATTTTCGCAACAGACCTGCGTGCGTAATCCAGGCAAAAAAATTAGGCAAACGACGCTAGGCACAAGCAGAGTCGTACGGGACCTGATGCTCCAAGAGGGGCTGTTTGGTGTGACTGCAGAAACAATGTATGAGGCCACATCTGTACTGCGACTCTATACGTACAAAATCGGGATGCATTCACATACAACATCACCGCTGTGTCCAATCAGAATCAGGCCAATCGAACGCTCCACAGGCTCCTTAAATGTGCCTCAGATCTCTCCACATTAAGTTTATTGAATTTGAATTAAAAACATTTCTATAGTGTGTGGAGGGTTGGCTAGAAGGTGGTGCAAAAGCCTGTTATGGTCACCAGCAAGGCCACCTCATTTATATTAGCTGTCAGCATGTACTCATGTGCTGTGTAAGGTGGTGAATAGAGAGAGCTGCTGGATGTCTGCTCAAATCAGTAATCATTGTCAAGTCAGGGCAGGCTACTAACGCGTTTCTTCACCATCCGGTAATTTCATCAGAGGATATAGCACTGCTTTATGGGTGATCCTATTTATTCACCAAAGGGTCATTAGATAATCCAATTCACCTGTAATTAATCCTTCTGAGGCAGTCTGTGATAAGACTGCAATTCCTAAATTCAGAGGAAAGGTTCTGGATAAGTTTTCATAATAACATTGGAATAGTTAAAATACTAATAACTATATAGATTAGACTGTTTTACTTACAATTATTTGTTTTCTAATATTTGTAACTATATAGATACAAATATTAGAAAACAAATAATTGTAAGTAAAACAGTGGAGAGCTCAATACCCATTTTAGACGAACTTTCTTGCAATGCTGATAGTCCTAAAAGAAAAATATATAGATATTGAAAATTTGGAAATCGTTATATCTCAAATGTCATTATGAACGTACAATATAAATTCCTATATAACATTAGAACAATATCATTTATATATGCAATGTCAAAGAGTTAGCATAGGCCTACAGTATTCCTATTCACAGTTACAGAACCAAATACACAAGCAGGTACCTTACTAACAGCCTACCTTTAATGGGGGCCTTGCTGCAGGAGCTACAATGACTAAATGACAAGATTACATACCAACAGACATTCTCACTAATGGGGCCTAATGTCTACTTAGCCAATGGGCCTATGCTTACAATGGCCCTCATTCAGAGCCGGACGCTCTGAGCAGAGCGCTCGCTCTGAATGAGGGCCGTCCTCCATAAAAATGGAGCGTCCTCCTGGACGCTCGTATAGCTGTGGGTCACCACCCACAGCACATACGAGCGTGCAGGATGATGGTCGCGATGGTCTTGACCATCGCGACCATCGCCAGTGCGACCAGAAGCCTGTGGTCGGGTTTTTCGACCACAAGCCCTGGAGTGATTTTGGCTCTATCAGAGCCAAAATCACTCCCACTGACATCACTAGTGATGTCAGTGGGGCCGGCTTCTGACGGTAGGCGTTCCCTTGGGAACGCCTCCGTCTGGCAGGCACGCCCCCAGCACGCCCTCCAAAGGGGGCGTGCTGTCAATCAACATCGACAGCACGCCCCCTTTGATCAGACACAACGAGCGAAGGAAAGTCCTTCGCTCGTCGCGTCTGGCGCATGCGCACGACGGAGCTCCCTCCGTCGTGCGCATGCGCAGTGCACACCATCGACCCATTTGCGAGCGGACAGCCACTTGCGAGTGGGTCTGAATGAGGCCCAATGCCCTCTGCGCCTTTGCCTAGTGCCGCCTAAGTCTAGAGATGAACGGGTCCGGTTCTCAAAGAACCAGACCCACCCGAACATTGCAATTCCGAGTCGGATCTAAGACCGGCTCGGGTTTTTCCCGCCTGACTCGGATCTCAAAATGAGGCAAAACATCATCCTCTCGGTGTCGGATTCTCGCGGGTTTTGGATTATATAAAGGTCCCCGCAATCTGCTCCATTTTCACTCCGGCTGTGGAGAGAGAAGCTAGCAGATGTGTAGTCAGTCACTGTCAGTCACTCAGTGTGTGTGTCCAGTCGGGGTCTTGGGTTGAATGCTGCTGTGTTGTCCATAAAGGGCCTTAGGCTGCAGTATATAAAGGGGGGCAGACCTTCAGTGGGTGCTGCAGCTGCTGTGTCATTTGTCCTGTCAATTAACTGTGACCATAGGTGAAACTGGAGGGTGGTCTGGGGGTGCACAGGACCACCCATTAGCCCAGTTCACTGAACCACCGCTGCTCACCCACCGCCATCCAGGGCAGTGGCCGGCAGCCACCCTGCACTCTCCCACACCCTCTGCCACAATTGGGGCATGCGCATGCGCAGGAGCTTACCTTAAAAAAAATGGCCACCGGGGGAGCTGCTGCGCATGCCCAGCAGCAGCTCTTCCACAAGCAGCGGCGCAGCCAGTGTACGGAGCAGCACAGAGCAGGTAAGTGCTATCGGTGGATGCGACTGCAGGGAGGGGAGAGGATTGGAGCTGACTGCACAGGGGTTTTGGGGGACGGGACGGTTGGAGCTGACTGCACAGAAGGCTGGGAGGGATTGGAGCTGACTGCACGGGGCTGGGAGGGGGAAGGTTGAAGCTGACTGCACAGGGGGCTGGGAGCGATTGGAGCTGACTGCACAGGGGGCTGGGAGGGGGAAGGTTGGAGCTGACTGCACAGGGGGCTGGGTTGGAGCTGACTGAACAGGGGGCTGGAGCTGAATGCACAGGGGGTGAGGGGTAGGAGGTTGGAGCTGACTGCACAGGGGGTGGAGGGGGGGTTGGAGCTGACTGCACAGGGGATTGGGTTGGATCTGACTGCACAGGGGGCTGGGGGGAAGGTTGGAGCTGACTGCATAGGGCTGGGGTGACATGGGCTGGGGAATGAAGCTGACGCACACTGGGGTTGTGGGAATGGGGCAGAGAGACGTATACTGGGGCTGGGGAAATGGGGCTGAGATGTACACTAGGGCTGGGAGAATGCGGCTGAGAGACTCATTCTGGGGCAGAGAGATGCACACTGGGGCTGGGAGAATGGGTCTGAGAGACGCACACTGGGCCGGGGGAATGGGGCTGAGAAATGCACACTGGGGCCCTGGGAATGGGGCTGAGAGATGCACACTGAGGCCGGGGTAATGGGGCTGAGAGACGCACACTGGGGCCGGGGGAATGGGGCTGAGATATGCACACTGGGGCCAAAGGAATGGGGCTAAGAGACGCACACTAGGGCCGGGGGAATGGGGCTGAGAAACACTCTGGGGCCGAGGGAATGGGGCTGAGAGATGCACACAGGGGCTGGGGGAATGGGGCTGAGAGATGCACACTGAGGCCGGGGTAATGGGGCTGAGAGACGCACACTGGGGCCGGGGGAATGGGGCTGAGATATGCACACTGGGGCCAAAGGAATGGGGCTAAGAGACGCACACTAGGGCCGGGGGAATGGGGCTGAGAAACACTCTGGGGCCGAGGGAATGGGGCTGAGAGATGCACACAGGGGCTGGGGGAATGGGGCTGAGAGATGCACACGGGGGCTGGGGGAATGGGGCTGGGAGATGCACACTGGGGCCAGGAGAATGGGTCTGAGAGACGCACACTGGGGCCAGGAGAATGGGTCTGAGAGACGCACACTGGGGCCAGGAGAATGGGTCTGAGAGACACACATTGGGGCCAGGAGAATGGGTCTGAGAGACGCACACTGGGGCCAGGAGAATGGGTCTGAGAGACACACATTGGGGCCAGGAGAATGGGTCTGAGAGACGCACATTGGGATCAGGATAATGGGGCTGAGAGATGCACACTGGGGCTGGGGGAATGAGGCTGAGAGCCACAGGTGGGACTGAGGATGGAAAGATACAGAGGGTCCTGGGGATGGAGAGGCCCAGGGGGTACCAGGGATGGCAATGCACGGGGGCCTTGAGATAGAGAGACATGGAGGACTGGAGATAAAGACACAGAGAGCCTGGAGAACCACAGGGTGGCCTAGGGATGGAGACATTGAGGGGGTCTGGAGTAGGGATGTGCAGGCTTGAATTAGTTCGAATTTTCCTGCCCAGTTCGGATTTTTCCCGCCAAAATTCGAGCCTTGGAAAGAGGCAAAACGTCATCTTTGATGGACAAACATCATCATTCCTGGACAAAAGTCCATGAAAGATGATGTTTGTCCAGGGCCGGCTCTAAAGGTCTGAGCACCATATGCCTGCCCGGTATGTAGCGCCCTGCAAATCACGCGTGGTGAAGCTGCGCGTGACCAAAATTGGGGCGTGGCCTCATTACCATAGGTCACGCCCCCTAAGTGATGTTATTTGGCGGCGTGCCCGCATGACACGCCTTTAAATAATGTCAGGCTGGGGGTAAAGCCCAGCCCTCCATCACTGGCTGGGTTCCGCCCTGCCCTCTCCCGTCACTGAATGGATGCCGCTCACATGCACGATGCATCCATTCACACTCCAGGGGTCCGGACCCGCCGCACAGCTGCAGCGGTGGGAGTCCCCAACCTCCTGATTTGACAACCCGTGGGCCACTTCGGCCCACGGGTGGAACAGCGGGACAGTACTGTCCCGCTGAAATCGGGATGTTGGAGAGGGGTGCACCCTCTATGGGTGGTGCCCCTGTGTGACCACACTGGTCGAACACCACTAGAGTCGGCCCTGTGTTTGTCCATGAAAGATGACATTTTGCCTTTTTCTGAAACCCGATTTTTGGCGGGAAAATTCCAAACTTGGCGGGAAAATCTGAATTTATCCAAGCCTGCACATCCCTAGTCTGGAGTAACACAGTGGAGCCTGGAGAGACACAGAAGTTTGATCAGTATATATTATCTGGTTATGATGATGACATGAGATATATTTTTACGTAAACAGGCATCGCATTCATAAAAAGTTACTTGTCAGCTATGTTGGTGTTAGACGTGCGTCCGGTATCCGCCATTAGTGCAGTGGGATTTAGACAATTGATGGAGATAGTGTGTCCCTGGTACCAAATCCCATCTAGATTCCACTTCACTAGGCAGGTGATACCGAGAATGTACAGAGACATCAGAAAAACTGTCCTCAGTGTCCTAAAAAATGCGGTTGTACCCAATGTCCACTTAACCACGGACATGTGGACAAGTGGAACAGGGCAGACTAAGGACTATATGACTGTGACAGACCACTGGGTAGATGTGTCGCCTTACGCAGCCCACTGGGTAGATGTATTGCCTTACGCAGCAACAACAGCAGCGTCACCAGTAGCAGCATCTCAGAAACATCAGCTCGTTCCAAGGCAGGCTACGTTGTGCATCACCGGTTTCAGTAAGAGGCACACTGCCAACAACCTCTTAGAGAAACTAAGGGAAATCATCGCCCAATGGCTTACCCCACATAGACTCTCCTGGGGATTTGTGATATCTGACAACGCCACCAATGTTGTGCCAGCATTACATCTGGGCAACTTCCAGCACGTCCCATGTTTTGCTCACACAATAAGTTTGGTGGTGCAGAATTTTAAAAAAAAACGAAAGGAGCATGCAGGAGCCGCTTTGGGTGGCCGAACAATTTCTGGCCACTTTCACCATTCAGCGACTGCGTGCCAAAGACTGGAGCGCCAGCAAACACTCTTGAACCTGCCCTGCCATCACCTGAAGCAAGAGGTTGTAACAAGGTGGAACTCAACCCTCTATATGCTTCAGAGGATGGAGGAGCAGCAAAAGGCCATTCGCTTTCCCAGGATTCGATGGTGGTCAATCTGTTGCAATCAGACCACTACATTTTGGCCACCGTGCTTGATCCTAGGTTTAAAGCCTATATGGTGTCTCTCTTTCATGACACGGCAACAGCTCCTTCTTCATTTTCTCTCGCAACTGTGGCTGCCAGGAAAATACTTAGATATCCTAACCAACCCGCTGGCGGTGATGCAGGGCAGACAGGACCAAGTTTGGACATCTGGTCCGGACTGAAGGACCTGCCAACAATATCTGACATGTCGACTGTCACTGCATATGATACTGTCACCATTGAAAGAATGGTGGAGGATTACATCGGTGAGAGCATCCAAGCAGGCATGTCAGACAGCCCGTACCTGTAGTGGCAGGAAAAAGAGGCAATTTGGAGGTCCCTGTACAAAATGACTCTATTTTACTTAAGTTGCCCCCCTCCAGTGTGTACTCCGAAAGAGTTTTTAGTGCATCCTGGAATCTTGTCAGTGAAAGGCGTTAAGAGGTTGCTTCCACAAAACGTGGAAAAGATGATGTTCATCAAAATGCTTATCAATTGTACGGGAAGACCAGCCTCCAGAAAGTACAGAGGGACCTGTGGTAGTAGATTCCAGCGGGGACAAATTAATTCTCTGTGAGGATGAGGATGTACACAACACTGACGAGGGTGAGGAATCGGTGGATGAGGATGAGGACGACATCTTGCCTCTGTAGAGCCAGTTTGTGCAGGGACAGATTAATTGCCAGCTTGTTTCAGCCACAGTTGTGTGGCAGACCCTGGCGCTGAAATGATTGGTTTGTCAAAGTGTGCATGTCCTGTTTATACAACATAAGGGTGGGTGGGAGGGCCCAAGAACAATTCTATCTTGCACATCTCTTTTTATTTGCATTATGTACTCTTTGGGGCCTAGTTTTTCAAACTGCCATCCAGCCTGCAACTGCAGTGCCACTCCTAGATGGGCCACGTGTTTGTGCCGCCCACTTGTGTCGCTTAGCATAGTCATCCAGCTACCTCGGTGCAACCTTTTGGCCTAAAAACAATATTGTGAGGTGATCAGAACAGACTGGAAATGAGTGGAAATTAATGTTATTGAGGTTAATAATGAGTGAAGTGATTTTAGCTGTTTTTACGCTTTTTTCCAAAAAAATACAGATCCAAAACACGGAAGGGTGGTTTTGGCAAAACCAATCCAGATCCAAAACACAAAGAAAGATCCAGATACAAAACACGAAAAGTGACCGATGCACACCCCTACTCTAAATCAATTGACCTCTTACGTGGGCCTCATTTATCAACGAGTTTTATTACTCACAACGAGTGATAAAGCTCGTTACATATGATAAATGGTTCTCCAGCCAATCAGCTGATTGGCTGGAGCACCATTTATCATATGCAGCGAGTTTTATCACTCATGAGTGATAAAACTCGTTGATAAATAAAGCCCACAGTATCATATCTAAAAGTGAATTAATATCACGTAGCTATTGTATAAATATGATCACATAACTGCATCATGAAAAACAAATTAAATTAAAATATACATTATTACAATTTTATATTATAATTTATGAGAATGACAGGACAAATTGACATTCTTTGTAAATCCAATGGGAAATAATTTTTTTATTTGTACTTTAATGTAAAATAAAATGTAAAGAACACAGAAACCAGTTCATGGGCTAAATCAGGGGTGGGGAACCTTTTTTCTGCCGAGGGCCATTTTGATATATATAATATTATTTTCTGGCCTGATTCAGGCCATGCCCCCTCCGCGTGGTCACACAGGGGCGGGGCCACAATTGCCTGTGATTACAGCAATGCTTGGAGCATTCTGAGGATGCTCCTGGGAGCTGTAAGGGCAGCGGTGTGACTGTCTGAAGCATCTTAAGGATGCTCCAGGTGGCACTGCTGCATAGATTCTGGGTGCAGGGTGCCATTCTAGGCACCACACTAGCCAAATGAGGCTAGCAGAAAAAAGCTCAGAGGGCCAGACCAAATGATTCCGAGGGCCTTATAAGGTCCCCGGGGAAGAGGTTCCCCATCCCTGGGCTAAATGTAATAGAGTGAGAAGTTAGAAAATGTGAGAGTTTAGCAGTAAACTCTCACACTTTTTAAACTCGGCAATTATAAACTCCCATGTTTTTAGACTCGAAAAACTCTCACGATTTAAACTCTCATCCAGATGTTTTCCCAGTTTGAAGATAAAACTCGACCAATGTGAGAGTTACTGCTAAACTCTCACATTATCTAAACTCTCGCCCTATTACATTTGGCCATTTGTGTCCTCGTTCAGGGATTGGGTACGGGATGCTGGCACTTGGGATCTCGGCGCTCAGAACCCCCGACACCGGCATCCTGACAAGGTTAGAATGCTGACACCCCCAGGTAAGTAAGTCTAGGTTAACCCCTAACTCTACCCCTAAACCTAACCCTTCCTCCCCACAGCCTAAACCTAACCTCCCCCTAGTGCCTAACCCTATCACCTTACCCAAACTATAACCCTCCCCCTAACCCCAGTACGTACCTTTGGGATGCAGGCAGTCGGGATGTCAGCGCTGGTATTCTGACAAGTGCATTCTCACCGCCGGAATCTCAGCAGCCGGCATTCTGACCGCACCCCCGCTTGGAGCACCCACTGCTGAATTGGGATGGCAGTCGACTATCGATAGTTAAAAAAAACATTGATGGTTGACCACCTTTGGTTGATGGTTTTGCCATTGATGGTACACTGGAGCTTAGCTCCGCCGCCTGACACGGCCCACAAAGCCCCTCTCCCTGATTGGCCCGCTGCCTGTATTAAAACAGGGATGACATTCGGTAGATGAAAACATTGATGGTTCAGGCGATAGTTTCATACGATTAATATCAACCACCAATTGTAACATCGATGAAGTCCATTGATGGTTAACCTACCATTGGTTATCCCCAATGCTGAATGACTATGGCCTGAAATGACAGCGAGTCCCATTAGCTGATCACAAGCATTTTCCCACCACACTACAATGAGGCTTCTGGATTTCCCAATGAGGACAAAGGCAGACAACTATTATCTATGAAACTGCACAATGTAAGATAATATCACTACTGCTCTGAATTCCACAATTGCAAAGTTCTGAATGCTGAGATTAAAGTCATGGAACATTTCCATCAAAGTGTAGACGCAAGGTCCAGCCAGCCGGCAATCCCAATGACGTCAGTGACTTCTCATGCTCCTTAACTGCAACTTAGAAAATAATTAAATATTCCTCTTATTATGATGTACTGATTTTTCTTTAATTTGTTCTTAACTGTCCTTAACTGTCTGCAAAGACAGAGGTAACTAACACTAGTATAATACATTAACACCCCTTGCAGTGTATATGATGTACTTTAGTGCTTGGAAGGCACTCTCATTGTTAGTAGAATGCCTTTATTTGTATTATAGCATTTTAACTGCTATATTTGATCCTAAAATACTACACCCAAAACATGTCTGTTATGCGCCTGTTTTTTTCACTTGAATTTCCTCCCAGGATTGCAAAGCCCTCTATAGATTGTGTTGCCTATAGAAGCCTCTGGGTTCTACACTAAACTACCCCTAACCCTGTTTAACAAAACCCCGGATTCCCCACTGTCTCGTAGGGAATCCAGTCTGAATACTAGCTGCCCCACCTCCTGAGATAAATCCACCTAGATCCGCCTCCACTCCTGCCTCCGGACCTCCCGTTGGCACTGAGGGATATGCAGTGAAGGCTGACACTTATCTCCTCTATTCAGCCTTGATTCACCCTCACACCCACCTCCAGACTGCCTGCTTCCAACAGAGGTGTTGAAGGAATGGGCGCCGCTGGTCTCCCCTGATCCATCCCAGCTCCTCCTCATCGGCCGCTGTCACTCAAGCTCTGGAGGTCCCTCAGACTGCTCTGCTACTGCCTCCGAAAACACTGCGCTGACAGCAGCCGCGGGCAGTCCGTCAGTGCAGGTTTCCCCACCCTAACAGTCCACAGTGCAGCCCCTTTTATAATCTCTGCTTGTGCTGGCTGTATTCCCACTGGACTCTGGGGGGGGGGGGTGTTGGTGGAAGCACACAAGGAGGAGGCACAGCACGGGGACAAAGAACATATAACAGCCACTACTATATCTGAGTTAAAGTAATTATACAATTTTAACATATGTATTTACACATATGGAAGGGCATACTAGTACAGAATATATGGTACCACACCTACTCGAAAATAGATATATATGACTGGAAAGGCGCTGTCAAAGCAGCTCGTTCGAAAGGGGTGTGTCAAAACCCCAAATATAAATACATAGAAAAAGAAAAGGATCGAACAGCGCTAATAGTAATAATAATGTTGATACCAATCTAAATATACTGAATAATTCCAAATCTATGAGAAGACACTTAGAGGTTATACATACTTACATAAAACAAATGATGTGGTATAAGTATCTCCCTTAATTAGAATCCAAATACGGCTTGGTTCATAATATAGACATTTAATAATAATAAAATGGTGCATAAAAAATATTGATAGTAATCACAAAATATTAAAAAGCAGCAGCACGTGAAATAATAATATTCTGGCATAAAATGGATGGGTTAACTCAATTCACGAGAATCTCTTGTCCATGTAATCCATTAAGCATATGAGAATCAAATAGTATAGTCACAATGTCACCAAAGAAATAGCAACCTACGTGCAAAGAAACGGAGTCAAGTTAGGGGCAATCCGGACGATTATCCAGCAATGTTTGATATTTTACCAGCCCGCAAAGATGATCCTGTTTATGGCTTGTCCAGTTAGCCAACAGTGGTTACAGCTTTATTGGCAAAAGGTGTAAGGATGTATGGTGCTGGTCCGGAACTTCCCGAATGCGTCTCCAATCCAATCCTGATTCAGAGGTGCTAATAGGTCCTGGGGTGCCAAACGCATTTCATTGTGGAAACCCCCCACAACTTCGTCAGTAGCTCAATAAAGCAATCCTCTCAGTATGGGGTTTAAATACCCTGTTAGTGATTGCTAAATTAGTGCAGCTGTACACACCCTAATTGATCTGAACCAAGCCGTATATAGATTCATATAGATTATTATATACATAGTCTAGGAGAACTTAAATAAACATAGAGAGCATATTTCGTTCTTATTATACAAAAGTAATATAATTCTTATAAAGTCAGTAACATACATGCATTCCAATACTTCCGGGTGGCGTGGCTCAGATGTTAGAATATAGTCACGCGAACCACTGGAAGTAATAGCCAATGATCTAAGCCTGTCGGCGGTCACATGGTGCAAACACTCTCAGCGTACGTCTGCATCAGGACCGCCAGATGGTGGCGGTCACGTGATATAAACATATTGACGTTATTAGCTACATGAGCAATCACGTGTCTCCACATGCTGCTCGGCATTTATCTATCTCGGGGACCGCCCAATTTGCCGGCGGTCATGTGATATCAACACACCTGACGTCATGAATTCATTAGTTCTAATGAAGAATCCACCAATAAATTACATTTCTTTTCCATTTTTCCAGGTAAGAAGGAAAGTTTAGCCAATTCAATACCCTATTATTAAATAATGGTAAACTTTCAATTCATAGAGAAGATCGTAACAGGTTAAAAAACATATCCCTCTAAAAATATTACCATGCAGAGGTAATTCCTATCTGTAACGAACCCATAATGAATAAATAAATATGTAATTAAATAAATTAAATTATTAGACATATAACAATCTGAAGAAACCTGATAATCTAGATAAATGTTAATAATAAGTGGGTTAGTTCTATTCCTCCATAAACATGAATATAGGGTCTCAAATAGGGAATAATATGAAATATAGGTGAAAGAAGAGAGATGGAAATCGATAATAGGCACCCTATCTACCTATTCGAACTAATTGATTAAACAGGAACTAAAAGATGGAGTTAAATTCCACTGATTCATTTAAACCACACGGGTATAGCGAATTCAGTTTAAACATCCAGTAGACCTCTTGTCTACATAATGTCCTGAATCTGTCTCCACCCCTAGACGTTATATTAATGGACTCGAGTCCAACTATCCTTAAAGTCTGAGGATCTTTATTATGCTTATTTAGGAAATGTGAAGATAAACTGTGTGTTCTCACACCTTTGATGATATTTCGACGATGTTCCATGAACCTCGTTTTAAGTGATCTCGTGGTGCGGCCCACATATTTCAGACCGCAACCACAGGTAATGAGATAGACAATATATGATGTATCACAGTTCATAAAACTAACCAGTGTATAGGTGTCCTGGTCTGTACCTAAAGGGATAGTGGTTGTTTTCTTATCTGTATGTGTACACATCGTACATCTCCCTTTTCCACACCGGTGGAAACCTGGAGGTCTAATTGGTAGCCACTGTTCTCTATGTTCAGGGAATTGAGTCTCTGGCATATTCTTTTTATCGTCTTTAGATAACTAGGGGCTAGAATACTTTTTAGAGATTTGTTCTTCCTGTATATCACAGCCGGTTTAGAAGGTAAAACATTCCTTAGGATGTTATCTTGTTGTAAAATTCTATAGTTTCTGAGGATAATCTCCCTAATTTCCTTATGTTTGTTGTTAAATTTATATATAAACGGTACATTATTTCTGTTGAAAGACTTTTCTTGATTACAATACGAATCTTTTTCATTGGGGTATAGTAGATCTAATCTCTCTAGCTTTGAGACCTCCTCTAAGGCTTTCTTCAAGATATGTGGGGGGTAACCCCTTCTCTCAAAGGAGGTAACCATTACAGATGCTTGTGTTTGAAAAGCTTCCAAAGTGGAGCAATTTCTCCATAGGCGCATCAACTGCCCCTTGGGGATGTTACTTTTCCAAGGCTGGTAGTGAGCGCTTTTAAAGTGTAGCTATGATTGAGTATCCACTTTTTCGGTAAAATTGGAAGTATAGATGATACCATCACGGACCTCTAGGGTCACATCTAGGAAGTCTATACGTGACGGATGATATTGATAGGTAACGGAAAGATTAAAGTGATTAGTGTTAAGAGACAAAGCAAACTCAGAGGCAGAAGATAGATCCCCATCCCAAATAAAAAACAGATCGTCACCTACTCCCCTGCATCACTGCAGAGTCTCCCGCTACCCCAGATGGTTTGACAGCACCCTGGATTCCCCATAGGGAATGCGGTCTGCGCATGCACAAGTCATGATGAAATAGGGACTGGCTGAGAGGACCTCATGATGTGCGTGGTCTGGAATCTGAATACTAGCCGCTGGCCAACGCAAGTTGTGTGTAGCTGATTGGCTGGAGCACCATTTATCATATGCAAAGAGTTTTATCACTCGTGAGTGATAAAACTCGTTGATAAATAAAGCCCACAGTATCATATCTAAAAGTGAATTAATATCATGTAGCTATTGTATAAATATAATCCACATAACTGCATCATGAAAAACAAATTAAATTAAAATATACATTATTATAATTATATATTATTATTTATGAGAATGACAGGACAAAATTGACATTCTTTGTAAATCCAATGGGAAATTATTTTTTAGTTGTACTTCAATGTAAAAAAAATATAAAGAACACAGAAACCAGTTCATGGGCTATCTGTAATAGAGTGAGAATTTAGAAAATGTGAGAGTTTAGCAGTAAACTCTCACACTTTTAAAACTCGGCCATTATAAACTCACATATTTTTAGACTCGAAAAACTCTCACGATTTAAACTCTCATCCAGATATTTTCCCATTTTGAAGATAAAACTCGACCAATGTGATAGTTACTGTTAAACTCTCACATTATCTAAACTCTCACCCTATTACATTTGACCAATGTGTCCTCGTTAAGGGATTGGGTACGGGATGCTGGCCCTCGGGATCTCGGCGGTCAGAACCCCCGACACCAGCATCCTGACCTGATTAGAATGCCGACGCTCCCAGGTAAGTAAGTCTAAGTTAACCCCTAACTCTACCCCTAAACCTAACCCTTCCTCCCCAAAGCCTAAACCTAACCTCCCCCTAGTGCCTAATTCTATCACCTTACCCAAACTCTAACCCTCCCCCTAACCCCAGTACGTACCTTCGGGATGCAGGCAGTCGGGATGTCGGCGCTGGTATTCTGTCAAGTGCATTCTCAACCGCCGGAATCCCCGCCTGGAGCACCCACTGCTGAAATGGGATGGCAGTCGACTATCGATGGTTAAAAAAACATTGATGGTTGACCACCGTTGGTTGATGGTTTTGCCATCGATGGCACACTGGAGCTAAGCTCTGCCGCCAGACACGAAGCCACAAAGCCCCTCTCCCTGATTGGCCCGCTGCCCTATTAAAACAGGGATGACCATCGGTAGATGAAAACATTGATGGTACAGGCGATAGTTTCATACCATCGATGTCAACCACCAATGATAACATCGATGAAGCTAGACACTCCTTTGGGCGGAGCATGGAACACCCCTCAACACCGACCGACTATAAGCTCTCTGCAACTAGTTTTCAAAAGTAAGCAAGTATGCCTTGCTCCCACTCCCCGCACACACTACACTACCACTAGCCCTGCTCCCACTCCCCACATGCACTACACTACCCCTAACCCTGCTGCTGCTCCCCGCACACACTACACTACCCCTAACCATGCTCCTGCTCCCCACACGCACTACACTACCCCTAATCCTGCTGCCGCTCCTCGCACACACTACACTACTCCTAACCCTGCTGCCACTCCTCGCACACACTACACCACCCCTGCTCCCGCTCCAAGCACACACTAAACTACCCCTAGTCCTGCTGCTGCTCCCTGCACACACTACACTACCCCTACCCTGCTCCCGCTTCCCGCATGCACTGCACTTCCCTTAAAACTGCTCCGAATCCCCCGCACACACTACACTACTCCTAACCGTGCTCCCGCTCCCCGCACACACTACACTATCCCTAAACCTGCTCCCACTCCCCGCATACACTACACTACCCCTAACCCTGCTCCCACTCCCCGCACGCACTACACTACGCCTAACCTTGCTGCCATTCTCTGTAGACACTACACTACCCATAATCCTGCTGCTGCTTCCCATACACACTACACTACCCCTAACCCTGCTCCCGCTCCCCTCACACAATACACTACCCCTAACCCTGCTCCCACAACCCGGACACACTATACTACTCCTAACCCTGCTCCCACTCCCCGCACACACTACACTACCCATAACCATGCTCACACACTACAGTACTCCTAACCCTGCTCCCACTCCCCGCACGCACTACACTATGCCTAACCCTGCTGCCATTCCCTGTAGACACTACACTACCCATAATCCTGCTGCTGCTTCCCACACACACTACACTACCCCTAACCCTGCTCCCGCTCCCCTCACACAATACACTACCCCTAACTCTGCTGCTGCTATATACACACATTACACTAACCCTAACCTTGCTCCCGCACACACTACACTACCGCTAACTCTGCTGTCGCTCCCCATACACACACTACACTACCCCTAACCCTACTCACACTCCTCGCACACACTATACTACCCCTAACCTGCTCCAGCTCCCCGCACATACTACACTTCCCCTAACCCTGCTCCCACAACCCGGACACACTATACTACTCCTAACCATGCTCCCACAACCCGCACACACTACACTACCCATAACCATGCTCACACACTACAGTACTCCTAACCCTGCTCCCACTCCCCGCACACACTTCACTACACCTAACACTGCTCCCTGCACACACTACACTACTCCTAACCCTGCTCCCCGCACACATTACAGTACTTTTAACCCTGCTGCCACTACCCGCACGCACTACACTACCCCTAACCTGCATATTCCTAACAGTGGTCCTCTTCAGGGGCTGGCCCTTCTTCTGCCTGCGGCTGTCAGGCTGTCTCTCCGGCCTCCTCGGCGGGGTCTTTCTAATTATGGGCATCAGCAGCAGCATGAAGTCCTCTGCGACGGTGGCTCCTTCCCTCCGGTCCTGGCTTCTTAGTTGAAGTCTTCTCGTCCGCGGGCACTACTCTGGGCAGCCAGCAGCTGATGGAGTATTCCTCCGGCTGCTTCTGCTCTCCCAGCAGTTGCAGGTCAGTCCCTACTCCCTATATCTACTCATGTAAATGTGTGTGTGTACTGTGTAGTGAGATCTAGTAATGTGTGTAGTGAGATCTAGTAATGTGTGTTTGTAGTGAGATCTAGTAATGTGTGTAGTGAGATCTAGTAATGTGTGTAGTGAGATCTAGTAATGTGTGTGTAGTGAGATCTAGTAATGTGTGTAGTGAGATCCAGTAATGTGTGTAGTGAGATCTAGTAATGTGTGTAGTGAGATCTAGTAATGTGTGTAGTGAGATCTAGTAATGTGTGTAGTGAGATCTAGTAATGTGTGTGTAGTGAGATCTAGTAATGTGTGTAGTGAGATCCAGTAATGTGTTTAGTGAGATCTAGTAATGTGTGTACAGAGATCTAGTAATGTGTGTTTGTAGTGAGATCTAGTAAAGTGTGTAGTGGGATCTATTAATGTGTGTAGTGAGATCTAGTAATGTGTGTAGTGAGATCTAGTAATGTGTGTGTAGTGAGATCTAGTAATGTGTGTAGTGAGATCCAGTAATGTGTGTAGTGAGATCTAGTAATGTGTGTGTAGTGAGATCTAGTAATGTGTGTAGTGGGATCTAGTAATGTGTGTGTGTACTGTGTAGTGAGATCTAGTAATGTGTGTAGTGAGATCCAGTAATGTGTGTTTGTAGTGAGATCTAGTAATGTGTGCGTGTGTGTGTGTGTGTGTGTGTGTGTGTAGTGAGATCTAGTAATGTGTGTGTAGTGAGATCTAGTAATGTGTGTGTGTTTACTGTGTAGTGAGATCTAGTAATGTTTGTAGTGGGATCTAGTAATGTGTGTGTGTACTGTGTAGGTAGATCTAGTAATGTGTGTAGTGAGATCCAGTAATGTGTGTGTTGAGATCTAGTAATGTGTGTAGTGAGATCCAGTGATGTGTGTGTTGAGATCTAGTAATGTGTGTGTGTAGTGAGATCTAGTAATGTGTTTAGTGACATCTAGTAATGTGTGTAGTGAGATCCAGTAATGTGTGTAGTGAGATCTAGTAATGTGTGTAGTGAGATCCAGTAATGTGTGTGTTGAGATCTAGTAATGTGTGTGTGTGTAGTGACTGTGAGATCTAGTAATGTGAATCTGTGTGACAGATATTAATGTCAGTGGGGGAGCTAGGGTGACAGATTATAGGAATATATACACTAGGGATGTGCGCCGGACCATTTTTGCCGAATTTGGATTTGGTTCTAATTCGTCATCCGGCTTTGGATTTGGATTTGCAAAACTGTGGTGGCTGGCTTTGGATTTGGCTTCGGATTTTTTTTACAAAAATTTACAAAAAAAGCTAAAATCATATAAAGTGGTCCAATTTTCTTCTTAGAGTATCATTAACCTCAATAACATTAATTTCCAGTCATTTATAGTCAATTTAGACCACCTCACATCTTATAATATTGTTTTCAACATTATTGGCCAAAGGTTGCAGTGAGCTGACTGGTTACTAAGCAACAAAGCAGCGGCACAGACACCACAATTTAAAGCACATCTATGACGCATTGCCACACAGCAGTGGCAGAAATGAAAAGTAGTGCACCCACCCAGTGGGGTACGGCCAGCAGAATCACAGTACTTGGTACATAGTGGGCTACGGTCCAAGGAGTCACAGTGCACAATCTTATTCACATTCCATCATATAGTGCCCCTGATTCACATTATACCATAAAGTAGTGTCTCTTATTTATGTTACGACACACAGTAGTGCCCCTTTTACACAATGCCCACAGTAGTGCCCCTTTTACACAATGCCCACAGAAGTGACCCTTATACACAAAACCCACAGTAGTAATGCCCCTTATACAATGCCCACAGTAGAAGTGCCACTTATACAATGCCCCCAGCAGTGGTGTCCCTTACACAATGGCCCCAGTAGTGGTGCCCCCTATGCAGTCCCCTTAGTAGTAGGGCCCACTATGCAGTGCCCCCAGTAGTAGTATGCCCCCAAGTAGTATGCTACCCATTAACATGCCACCAGTAGTATGCTCCCCACTAGCAGTGCCCCCATTAGCAGGCCCCCAGTAGTAGTGCCCCCATTAGCAGGCACCCAGTAGTAGTGCCCCCATTAGCATACCCCAAATAGTATGCCCCCCAGTAGTAGTGCCCCAGTAGTAGTGCCCCCATTAACATGGCCAAAGTAGTAGTGCCCCATTAACATGCCCCTAGTAGTGGTATGCCCCCCATTAGCAGGCCCCCAGTAGTAGCATCCCCCCCTTAGCAGGCCCCCAGTAGTAGTATGCCCCCCTTAGCAGGCCCCCAGTAGTAGTATGCCCCCCCTTAGCAGGCCTCCAGTAGTAGTAGTGCCCCCCCTTAGCAGGCCCCCAGTAGTAGTATGCCCCCCCTTAGCAGGCCCCCAGTAGTAGTAGTGCCTCCATTAGCAGGCCCCCAGTAGTAGTATGCCCCCCCTTAGCAGGCCTCCACTTAGCAGGCCCCCAGTAGCATGCCCCCCAGTAATGCCCCGTTAGACACACACATAAAAAAAAAAAAAAAACCCAAACACTTACCTGAATCCCCGCTCCTGCCACCGTCTGCTCTGCTCTGCTGTATAACGCGTGGAGGGAGCCGAAAGACGGAGCTCATGAGTGAGCTCCAACCGGCTCCCTCCATGCAGCAGCCAATGAGAGTCTGTGTGACTCTCATTGGCTGCTATTACAAACACACAGCTGCCGCTGGCAGCTGTCTGTTTGATCTGTGTAGGGCAGACCGCTATCACAGCGTTCTGCTCTACACTAGAGGAGCCCTGACGTCGGATTCTCTCACGAGAATCCGACATAAGGAGGCTGCGGCTCGGCCTTCGAACGGAGATCCGAGTTAGATGGGGAGCACCCGAACAGCGTTCGGGTGGACTCGGATCCCCAATGTTCGGAGCGGTTCGGATTCCACAGAATCCAAACCGCTCATCTCTAATATACACCCATAGATGGAGTTAGACACGCCCATTAAGTAGAGCAGACCACGCCCCAAAACGGCGCTACGTGCGGCATTTTCTACAATCTCCCTGAAAGTGGTTTCCAAAAGTAGGCAAGTATACCCCTAACCCTGCTCCCACAACCCGCACACACTACACTACCCTTAATCCTGCTCCCAATCGCTGCACACACTACACTATTCCTAACCATGCTCCCACTCCCTGCACACACTACACCAGGGCTCGACAAATCCCGGGCACCAGGTCGCCATGGCGACTAAGAATTTAGACCTGGTCACCGGGATTTCCAAGCCACCCCGCCGCCACAGCAGGGATGCTCCATTTGTCGGGTGCCCACTCAAATTTTTCCAGCGGGCACCCGACTCCCCACAGCTGCAGCCGGAGCTTCCCCACTGGTACTATGGGAGAGACGTCATGACGTCTCTCCCATAGTTCCGAAGAGCGGCAGACGGCAGCGGACGCAGGCAGGGGTGTATCTACCTATTGGCCAGGGTGGCACTTGCCAGGGGCACCTGCTGGAGGGGGGTGCCACCTGATGGTGCTATCCTTTGCCGGGGATAGAAACACTACACTCCATCCCAACTAATGTCACCCTAACACTCCGCTCAGTAGTAATAATAGGCATTAGACGTGCAGCACGGCATCCTAAAGTGAGAAGACTACATGTCCCAGGGTGCAGCATGGCGGTCAAAGCCACATGTGTGGTGAGGGAGCGGGGGATTGGCAGGCGCCAATTTGTGCTGTTGAGGAAGTGGTGGATTGGCTGCAGCGCTCTGGGCTGGCAGCGGGGTGGAGGCTGCGCCCTCATCTTCCTCTCTATCTACATAATATCCTTTTCCCGTGTGACTTCCCCAAACTTGGTGTCTGGGGGAGCTCCCTGGTCTCTGTAACCTGTACACCACCTTCTATCATCACTGAACAGCGGCTGCTGGTGCTGAGCGGTCCCTGTGCTCCCTCCACACCCTATGATGCCAATTTCCCCTCCTGTGCGTTTCACCTTCTGCTTATGTGTGTCAGCTCCAGTGTCACCTTCTCTGTGTGTCACCTCCTGTGTGTGTGTCACCTCCTATGTGTGTGCGTCACCTCCTGTGTGTGTCACCTTCTCTGTATGTCACCTCCTGTGTGTGTCACCTCCTATGTGTGTGTGTCACCTCCTGTATGGGTCACCTTCTCTGTGTGTCACCTCCTGTCTGTGTCACCTCCTACAGTGGCGGGCAGGGCCGGGGGGCAGGGTGCCATGTGCCGCCCGGGCCGCAGCGTCATGCGGGCCACGGGCCGGTGCAGTCTGTGTCACTGTGACACAGACTGCACCGCGTGTGTAGCACTGACCGGATGGAGTCCGGTCAGCGCTACACAGCACAAACACACAGCCGCCGGAGCTGGCAGCTGTGTGTTTGCTGTAATCAGCAGCCGCTGAGAGTCTGTCAGACTCTCATCGGCTGCCGCTGCTCCCACTGCGGGAGCCATCTTCCGGCTCACGCAGTGGGTAATGAGAGAGCAGTCGTCAAGACCAGTAGCGGGAGTTTCAGGTAAATGTTTTATTTTTTTAAGTCTCTACTGGGGGGGGGGGCTACTGGGGGCACTACCAAGGGGGGATTACTATGGGGGCACTACCAGGGGGGGATTACTATGGGGGCACTACCAGGGGGGGGGATTACTATGGGGGCACTACCAGGGGGGGGGATTTCTATGGTGGCACTACCAGGGGGGGATTACTACTGGGGGCACTACCAGGGGGGTGGATTACTACTGGGGACACTACAAGGGGGGGGACTACTACTACTGGGGGCACTACAAGGGGGGGACTACTACTACTGGGGGAACTACAAAGGGGACTACTACTACTACTGGGGGCACTACAAGGGGGGGACTACTACTACTGGGGGAACTACAAGGGGGGGCTACTACTACTACTGGGGGCACTACAAGGGGAGGGGACTACTACTAGGGGCACTGCATACGGGGGAGGGGACTACTACTAGGGGCACTACATAGGGGGAGGGGACTACTACTGGGGGCACTGCGTGGGACCACTGCTGGGGGCTCTATATAAAGGGCAATACTATGGGTACTGCATAGGGGGGAGACTACAACTGGGGCCACTATTTAAGGGACAATGCATAAGGGTTACCACTATTGGGGGCACTGCATGGGGAGGTGGACTGCTACTGGGGGCACTGCATAGGGGGTACCACTATTGGGGGCACTATATAAGGGGTTTACTACTGGGGGCACAAGGGGCACTGAACAGGGGGGACCACTACTGGGGGCACAAGGGGCACTGCATAGGGGGGGATCACTAGTGGGGGCACTACTGGAGGCCTGCATAAGGGTGTTATCTCCTGTGGCACACGGGGGCACTGCATATGGGCACTACGACAGGTGGCTGCCCCTAATCTTTATTTTTACCTTACATTAATCCCATATGGACCCGCCTCCTCCCTGAAACACTTGAGGGGGGGCGGCGCCGTAGCACGCACGTTTTTCAGGCACCCTGGCTACACGCTACTCCTCTGCCAGGGCCGCCTGCATGCATTTGCCCCCCAGGCTAAAAGTTGCCAGCCAGCCCCTGACCTCCTATGTGTGTGTGTCACCTCCTGTGTGTGTCACCTCCTGTGTGTGTTACCTTCTCTGTGTGTCACCTCCTATTTGTGTGTGTGTCACCTTCTTTGTGTGTCACCTCCTGTGTGTCTGTGTGTCACCTCCTGTGTGTGTCACCTTCTTTGTGTGTCACCTCCTGTGTGTCTGTGTGTCACCTCCTGTGTGTGTCACCTTCTCTGTGTGTCACCTCCTGTGTGTGTGTGTCACCTCCTGTGTGTGCTGTGTGTTACATCCTCTGTGTGTCACTTCCTGTGTGTGTCCCCTTCTCTGTGTGTCACCTCCTATTTGTGTGTGTGTCACCTTCTCTGTGTGCCACCTCCTGTTTGTGTGTCCTGTGTAAGCCCCTTCTGCGTGTGTCACCTCCTGTGTGTGTGTCACCTTCTCTGTGTGTCACCTCCTGTGTGTGTCACCTAGTATGTGTGTGTGTCACCTTCTGTGTGTGTCACCTCCTGTGTGTGTCACCTTCAGTGTGTATCACCCAGGATTGTATCTACCCCTAGACCAGGATGCCAGACACCATGGGTGCTGGCATTCATCTCTATTTTGTCTTTTGTTTTTCTGATAATATGGGGCTGCGGGGGAAGGTGGGCGACAGTCCCTTTCTTTGCCAGGGGCGCTTGGACCCCTAGATACAGCCCTGCTCCTTAGCTCCTAACAAAGTACATAAACAGGTGAGCAGAATAAGAGAATAGTGACTTACAGTACAAGACATTGCAGGAGAAGTACATATTATATAAACCTTGCTGCAACAGTAGAAGGGTGGCAGAAGTTAGATGTTGTAAGGAGTATGGAGTAGATAATAATATAAGTAAAGGATGGAAAAGCATGTGGGAGAAGAGGGCCCTGCTTGTGAGAGCTGACATTCTAAAGAGGAGGGTCAGACCGGGTAGACAGTGAGCATGGGACAGGAGGGTTGGCTTACTATTATATGTGAGGAAGTCACTTATCAATTGTTTAGGGGTCCAAATATACCTGCTAAGTGGATAGACCGACGTAGAGGCCCTCACTAAGGGCTCTATTTACTACAATCCGCATTGGTAATGCAGATTGTAGTGTGATATTACCGAGTGAATTCGCATTGCGAATTCAGACAATATCACAGGGATTTACTACAAATCCCTTGCAGGGACAGAGGTTGCGATAAAGCTCTGTCCCTGCTAATCCCCTTCGGAGCCTTATCACGGTATTTTCGCAAAAAATACCGTAATTAAGTGCCCGCGCATGCGCTGACCGGTCGCTGCTGCTACCCCCCCTCAGCGCTAAGCCCTGCCCCCAGTGCTAAGCCCCGCCCCCGCAATCGCGGACCCCCTGTGACCCCCCCTCCCCCCCGCGACCCCCCTCTCCCTTACTTACACTTACCTGCATGCTCCAGGCCTCCGGTGATGTTCTCCATTCCTCCGGTCAGGTGATCTCCCATTCTGCACTGGGGCCCGATCACCTGATGACTGGGCAGCAGTGCACTGTGGGAGACCAGCTGACCGGAGGGGAGTCATCACCGGAGGCCCGATCACCGGTCCCTGGAGTCAGGTAAGTAATTTTTTTTTTTACTATTTTTTTTTCTTTTTATTTACAGTAATCAGCTTGCGGTCTGTTTAGACCACACAGCTGATTACAGGGACCAACTCCCGACTCTGCTCTCCCCGTTAGAGCAAGGCAGGAGGCCGGTAACCGGGGGAGACCCTGGATAACGCCACCTCCAGGTGGCGTTATTATCACAGGGCTTTCCCCGGTATTTTTTTCACATTTATTTTTAGTAACTATGGTCAGATCACATTTCCCATTACAGTTATGGGAAATGCGATCTGCTTTACTAAAAATAAGTGATACTTAGGGCTTGGAGTAGAATTTTACGAATTCTACTTCAATTGCCCTGTAATAACTATAGGTGATACTAAAATAATGTGAAAAGGGTGTGAAAACACCCTTTTTCACATTATTTTAGTAAAAATAATGTTGATAAATAGAGCCCTAAATCACAAATGGTTTCTGCAGTGAGTGAAGGGACCAGTCTTGCAATTGAGCTAGCAGGTATGCTTCTTAATACCTCTGCAACTCAGGCAACTGAAGACCACCACACTTTTTAGGGAGGGTCATGCAGTTATATGCGATTCTGGAAAGCTTCTATTTCAAATATAACCGGAAATTATTAATCAATAACTGAGTATTTGGCACGCAAAATATACGGGACAGAAAACAAAGTATACATTAATTTTTGGTAATACAGACATCTTAAAAGTTGGCTTGCAGCCCAACCAGGAGACCTTGTGGTTCATCCACCATTGCATGAGGGCTGTAATTTGAGTTATCGAGGGTGTAAGGTTGACATCACAGACAGCAGCAATTTAGGTAGACCAGGGACATCTTCTTCCAAACCGAGGCAAATTTAGATCTACAAAACAAAAGTTTTAATAAAGATGCATTAATAAGGAGCAGCTTATTTGGATTCACTTTCTAATAGGACACCAAACTATGGGGCCTATTCATCAACACTAAAATAAAGTTTTTAAGGACATTTTCCTTAAATAACGTTATTTTGGTATTCATGAACAGACTTAGGACCACATTCAGAGCCGGACGCTATTTGCGCTCGCTCATTCAGAAAAAAGGGGTGGCTATTCAAATGAACCGTTCGCTCTTTGCGGTCTGTTCACGCCTCTAGGTCTGAACGAGCGAACAAAACATGCGGTCGTTTTTTTTAAAAATACGCCCCCTGGCCGCTCGCATCCTACGTCATGTCCGCTATTTATTAGATTAATCGAGAACATCGACCAGCATATGAACTGCTCGCTATTCTTGTGGTTGGTTTTTCCTACCGCAATCAATGATGCTGCTGTATTAATTATGCACACCCTTAAAACGCCCATTTTGACCTTTAAGCACGCCTGCGTTCTGATCTCCACTCCCCGTTTTCTTTTCAAGCACCTTCCCCTGTTACCACCCACATACGCCTCCTCCTGTCACTCAAAATAGCAGGCATTCGCTATTTAGCGAACAAACGATTTTCGGCCGCACTGACTGGTTCGCACATGCATATTACGATCCGTACGCATGCGCAGTTAGGCAAACATCGCTCGGAACGAACGAGCGGCCGCTTACAAGCGGCTCTGAATCAGGCCCTATGCACAGGAGATATTACAGATATCTCCTTGCTAAGTTCCCCTGCGTTAATTTCCACACTCCCCATACATTAGTATGGGGATGTGGAAATTGTGGTATTCATCAAATTCCGAAAATTATGAATTTTCGGAATTTGATGCAGTTGCTATTCGCCAGAATCGACTTACCTGTATCCGCGTGTGCAGGTCCCCCGACGAGTCCCTCCGGCGCTCTGCTCCGTCCTCAGGCTCCGGAGGCTGGTCGGACATGTGTGCTCCCCAGCAGAGCACAAGAAAGTTTAGAAGAAAAAAAAAAGTTTTTTTTTTCTAATCTGTCATGTGGTGAAACCACATGACAAACCAGCAGGACGGAGCCGGAGGCTTCTGCGCGGACAGGTAAGTCGGGGGGGGGGAGGTGAGCGGAGGGGGTCGGGGGGGTACATAAACTTAACGCATCTGTAGGCAGTGCTGCGCATGCGCTGGTTTTACAGATATAACAGCGCATGCGCAGCACTGTTTCCAGATGCGATAAGGTAGTGTAGGCAGGGAAAAGTATCTATTTCCCGAAAAGCTGTCATCGCAAAAAATGACAGCTTTTCGGAATAGATACTTATGGAGAGGTGGAATGATGAATTCCACCTATAATTAGGTAGAACTCCATGCGAGTTCTAAACCTAATTATCTCTAGAGAATTTTTAGGTTTAATGAATAGGCCCCTCAATGAGTCAATTAAATGGTGCAGAGCAAGCAATGTGCCATGAACCTCAAGTCCAGAGCAGGTATGGACTTTCTGGGCTAGGGGCTCAATCGTCAATACACAAAAAGGGGGAATAGTGGGCATCCTTCTCTTGTACCATGTGAGCTAGTCAGTAAATTAGAGAGGAAGTGTCCTTGCTGAACACTCTAGGTGAAGGACCTCTCTAGAGAGCCATGATGTAATCCAAGACAGCACTGGCAAACGGGACACCACTTTCTGCAAATAATGCCAAAATAGGTGGTTTTCAGCATTGAGAATTCTAGACCCACCTAGTATTGTCATAGACCTTGTGGCCCTGTACAAAACCCATAAGGTCAGAATGTACTAATTGAGGAATCAAGGGACCTATGCAGGAAACAATCATTTTAGCAAACATGTTAACATGTTTTTTAAAAAAAAAAGCAAAATGCACTGTAATGTTTACAAGTATGTTCCAAAATAGCCCCTGCCAGAGACTTGGGTATCGCTATAATGTAGGGTTCTAAAATTTCACATGAAAGGATCCAATGGCCATCACAATAGGAGCCAGATTGCCATGAAAGGCCAAATAGAGGTTATTTATATATCTGAACCAGGAGTCTTACCTTTGGGTAATTAGGAAATGGCAGTCTAAATGTCCTCCAATGTCCATGGGCCATTGATTGCAGCAAGAGCCACCTCACCAATCTATGGGAGAGCAACATCAGCTAAAAAGCAATGAATAGGATACTCAGAGGGTTGCGGTGTAGAGAGATCCTCATTAAAATAATATAGCATAATAGTCAGCGAATGCATTGGCAATATCAAAGGGGCTAATGTGTTTCTTGCCCTGGGGGTTCAAGATACATTTTACTCTGTTCCTAGCATGACAAACACGAAGCTTGCAAGCAAGCAATCTACAAGCCCTGTTTCCAAAGGGCTTGATTCAGGGATGTACACTAACCCTATGGTTAGGGCACATCTGATGATTTGTACTCTGCGCCCCAAAGTCTCTGCCTGACTGACAAGCAGAAGCGTTTGGGTGCCGGTGACAGCCTGCATTCCTAAAAATGGGGGCGTGCTGCCACCGTCTTCTGGGAGTGCTGAGGCCAGCTTCTGTATCCATGGATGCAATCCGCCAAGACCTGGTCAGGCTGTGGTAATCTTCAGCTGCCGCAGCCTGGCCAAAGTGACAACAATCGTGACCGATGGTCGCGATTTTTCCAAAGGTGATCCCAGGCTGGAATCTCTGTCGCAGTGCTAGGATCACACATATGCAACAAGGAGGTGTCTGTTTCCTAAAGACACCTCCTGCTGCATTTGCATTTCAGATAAACAGAATTGCACAGATGCTTGTGTGTGGCTCTGCTATTCCTTCCATCTCTGAATCAGATCAAAAGACATCAGACTAATTTTCTTACCTGTTAATGCTATATACAATTGTTGTGTTCAATTTTGAATGCAGTAATTGTTATTGTCTCATTGATTTCTGACTGCTTCAGTTTAGATTTTAATTGGTATTTTTCTTTAAGACTGTCTATAGGCAATAATTACCAAATTCTTAGTTAGGTTTACTATAACCAATAATTTCTTTGGTTCTTCCATTTGGTTGGCAAATTATTTACTAATTTACTCACATTATTTGCAATTTATTTCTATTTGTGGGTTATATTGCTAGTTTCTCTTTAATTTTTACAGCCTAAATAAGATGTAACTACATTGTCCACCTTCCTAGGGTGGTATTGGCTACTGAGTGTATTCCATATTATGCACAAATTTCTAGGCAAAGCACACCCACAAAAATAGTTACAGTAAATCATAAGACTTACCTTTCAAATAGCCCCTGTCAGAGAAACACATGTTCATGACAGTGCCTCTGAGGACCTCTCCTGCTCTGCACCCCCCCAATACTTGTCCCCCCACCTGTGATGTCTGAAACCACAAGTGACATCTCTATATAGGAAGCAGTGCACCCTTATGGTGGACTTTTACTTCCGCAGTGAGACAATAAAGAAGGAAACCACATATAGGGCCTGATTCAGACTTGGCTGCAAGCGCTGAGCGCTCGCAACCGGGTCGATGGTGGCCCACAGCGCATGCACACGACGGATCCGGTTCCGTCGTGTGCATGTGTGAGAACCGGCTAGCGATGGGCAATCCGTCGCTCCGGGTCTCGCACCAAAGGGGGCGAGCTGTCAATGTTGAGTGACAGCTCGCCCCCTTTGGTGGGCGGGCCGGGGGGGTGGCTGCCCAAACGGAGGCGTTCCCATGAGAACGCCTGCAGTTTGGGGGCAGCCCCACTGACATCATGAGTGATGTCAGTGGAGAGATTTCGGCTCTGTTAGAGCCGAAATCTCACTGGGGCTTGCGGCCACGAGACCCTACCACAAGGGTCTCGTCGCAAGCCCGATGGTCGCGATGGTCGTGGCCATCGCGACCATCATCATGACCGCTCGCAATAGCTGTGGGTGGTCACCCACAGCTATGCGAGCGGCCAAGAGGCCAATCCAAAAAAAAAAAAAGCCCGGCCCTGATTCAGAGCAAGCGCTCTGTCAGAGCGAGCGGCTCTGAATCAGGCCCATAGTCAGGTCCCAAAGCGCTTTGAAAATTGCAGCAGTTAGTGTGTAAAATTATCAAAACAGAAAACGTGTAGTAAGTTTATATTGTAAAGTATTCAAATAAACAAAGAAATATCAAATAAAACAAATAGAAAATAGTATGTAATGCTATAACCACAAATTATTTTCCCAATGCACTGGGATATAGCTACAAAAGCAGTATAAAGCTAATATATTCAGTGGTGGATTTTACCTAGAGATTTTACCTAGGGGATGCAGATCTATGGCCCCCCAGTAATATCTGCCACTTAAGTGAGCCAGTTGCAGTCCATTACTGCACTGGCTACAGCGTGACTGGCAGTGGCTTCCTACTTGAAGCGCGACCTGCCAGTCACACACTGGACAGGCAGCCCCAGGGCAAGGTGTTTTCTCCCTCTGGGACTGCCAGTCCGAGCAGCGATTATCAGAGAGCGGCTTCCAGTGGAAACAGCCCTACAGGGCTTCTAGTGGCTGCAGCTGATGCAGTCCCTAGAAGCCAATATTCTGCACATGTGCAGCGCTACCGCTGCTTGTTCGCATGCACCAGTCCTGGCATCTGCGAGATACATTGTGCAGGCGCCAGCCTTCTCATGCAAAGAAGGTAGGAGCCGCTGCTGGATACATTGTTATTTACAGGTTCTAACTAAGAAGAAACAACAAGAAAAAAAACAACAAAAAAAATCATCAAAGTAGAAATAAAGATAAATATATATGTCTATGCAGGGGGTAATTAACACAAAAGTTCCACTCCAACTGTTAATGGATATCTACAATCAGAGTTGTAACTAGACTTTTAGGTGCCCTGTGCCAGAAAGAGCATTGGCACCCTCTCCCTACCTATTTTTGAAATAGGGACATAAGACACACACTCGAAAAAGGGCTGTGGCCTCCTGGGGAAAGAGACCAGGGAAGAGATGGGGGAGGCCAGGAGATGCTGGTGATAAAAGAAGAGGAAGCTACAGGTCAGAATTATAATAAACATAAAATTGATAGGCCTGAACAGTGCCCCCTGCCCTGCGGTGCCCTGTACAATGGCACAGGTCACACTACCCTAGTTATGGCCCTGTCTACAATCTCTCTCAATACTAAATAAAGCAAAGTTGCTAAGTTGTAGTTTACGGTCTTCTCTCAGAGAAATAAATTGTGCTGAATAAATTGTTCCGTCCACGGAGTAAATGTTGATTACTAGAAAAGCTAGAGGGGTCCTGCTAATATAGAGTATATATGAAATGTCTGGTCCTTACCGTTAAGATGTAGTGTCTGATTCAGAGATGTACGTTCATCCATTTAAACAAGGACAAATATCTACTGTCCATATCTAAGCTTCATTTTTTTTTTAGAAGAGATTGGTTATTGAAATCACCTACTAGAGTGTACCTAATATATTATATCTATATGTTTAATAAGTTAAGTATTACATTAGAACTCCACTCCACTTAACAAGTGTCTTTAATTGAGTTATGACCTGCACCTAAATGACTGCATTTTAAAGTAGTACACGGAACTAGTATTTTATGCTGTAATTCCATGGTGAAGCCCGCAGTGGAGGGGGAAACGCATTGGTAAGAGCACATTATACTACATTCATATAATGATACTTTGAACTAAACATACAGAACACTGAATTTAAACAACCAGGAAGACTTCTCCAGCTGTACAAATGTTTGTTGGAAGCTACCGAGTACCTGCTGACATCACAGAATCACAATGAATGCGAGATGAACATAGGGTATATGATCGGAGAGGCAAAGTCAAACCAGTGAGCAACATTCCCTATAGTGACCATTGCACAGGAGAACTAGTGGAGCAGACAAGAGTCAACTTTGCTTCATAGAATGTCAAGAAAACATTGCTGGTGGTCTAGTGGTAACTTTCCTGGGTCCATCAGCTCCCAGCGATTTCTTCTTGGTCCAATGGTCAGGTGATAATGACTTCCTATGGCTTCTGGCAGTAAGTATTGCTATTAATAGCTCCTAACCCTTACCCCTTTCATTAGCGCTTCCATTGCCTAATCCTCCCCCTAGTGCCTAACCACCTCCTTGCATAGCCTATCCCTCCCCCTAGTGCCCAACCCACTCCTCCCATAGCCGTTCCTTCCCGTAGCCTAACTCTAACCTCCCCTCCTGCAGCCTAACCCTCTACTTAGTGCCTAAACCTCCCTCCTGTAGCCTAACCCCTCCCCTAATTAATAACCCACTCTGTGTGTAGCCTAACCCTCCCCCTAGTGTCTATACCTCTCCTTCCATAGCCTAAACCTAACCCTCCCCTAGTTTCTAAACATACTCCTCTCCCTAGTGCCTAACCCTCCCCTCCTGTAGCCTAACTTTAACCTCTCCCCTAGTGCCTAAACCTCCCCTCCCATAGCGTACCGTAACCCCTTCCCTAGTGCCTAACCTTCCCCTCCCATAGCCTAACTTTAACCTCTCCCCTAGTGCCTAAACCTCCCCTCCCATAGCCTAATTGTAACCTCTCCTCTAGTGCCTCAACTTCCCCTCCCATATCCTATCTCTAACCTCCCATCCTGCAGCCTAACCCTCTCCTTAGTGCCTAAACCTCGCTCCTGTAGCCTAACCCTAACCCCTTCCCTAGTGCCTAACCCCCTCCACACATAGGCTAACCCTCCCCCTAGTGCCTATCCCTCCCCTAGTTTCTAACCGTAATTCCTCCCCCTATTGCCTAACCCTCCCCTCCCGTAGCCTAACTCTAACCCCTCCCCTAGTGCCTAAACCTCACCTCCCATAGCCTAACCCTAACCCCTCCCCTAGTGCCTAAACCTCCCCTCCCATAGCCTAACCTTAAACCTCCCCCACCAGTCCAGGCAGAATATCGACATTTCACATGTTTACATTGTGAACATGTCAACATTCTGCAATTCCGACATGTTCACTGATGACATTTTAACAAAGTTGACATCATAATTGTGTACATTGTGCTGTCAACATTATAAATGTTGCCATTATGACTACATCCCAAGAGAGATTATAGATCTCAGTTGAAGATATGTTATATATACTGTAGATATTGGATTGGGACCGATAATGTAGAACCCATTATGTAGAATCAGATTGGGACCGATTATGTAGGATCAGAATGGGGGCGATGATGCAGAATTGGATTGGGACCGATAAGTTAGAATTGGATTGGGACTGATGGTAACAGGTATCAGACTGGACCCTATGGTAACAGGTATCGTACTGGAATCAATGGTAACAGGTATCGGACTGGAACCAACTGTAACAGGTATCAGACTGGAACGGACGCTAACAGGTATCAGACTGCAATCGATGGTAACAGGTATCAGGCTGGAACCAATGGTAACAGGTATCGGAATGGAACCAATAGTGAAACACTAAAACCGAGTCTCTAGTTAGACTAGACTGGAATACTTAGTTAGGTGGAGACTTGGATCCACCAGACTGGAACTGGATTTGGATGGACTAGGACCGTACAGACACAAAGTACCCGGGAACTCGGCACAGAGCTGTAACCTGAGCAGAAGTGACATTGTACTGGCAATTTGGGTCACAGTGTTCAGTGATTGGATTCAGTGGTCAGCTGGTCTGGGAGCAGCGCTCTGAGGGTATATTAACTAAAGTGAGAGTTTTTAGAAGTGGAGATGTTGCTAAAAGCAACCAATCGGGAGTATGGGAGGGGGGGCGTCAATGCTCTCTCTGGCACAAGGCTCCAAAAAGTCTAGTTAAGGCTCTGATTTGCATCATTCATTTATAAAGTTTCTACAATAAGCTGAGTATATATCACAAAAGCTCTTCCTCAGTTAGTAGGTTTTGTTAATAGAAAAGTAGATGTTTTTGATTGGTCAAGTGACAAATTAGAGCAAAGATAGATGGGAACACATTTTCTCTCCCTCTTCAGCATCTTAAAGGTGCCAAGTCTAAAAACTACAATTATTCTATCCATGTTTAAAAATTTCCATTCTTCCAGTGAATAATAACACAGGTCTGCAAAATTTAAGGTATTGAAAGCTTTTTTAATAATACTTTTATATTCTTAATTATTCTCCTGTGTACATCAAGAAATAGTATATTAAAAAAAAAATATATATCACATTTATCTATAAGGGGGTTACATACATTTTTAAGAAAAAACAAGAAGTTTAATTGTTTTTTACATATTTATTGTTAAATACGAAGAAATGTAGATATCATAGTATTTTTGTCTTAATTACATAATAAAATAACATTAAAATCAAACAATAATAGAAACAAAACCATAATTATTGAAAAAAATCGTTAATATTTTTTTTTTCTCCAAACTTTGCTTTGTCGCTTTTCGCTTATAAGCTTTTTCTGTGTCGTCTATGTGTATCATTCAGCAGTAGTCAGCCATCATGCTGATGTCCCAATGATCCTGGTATCTTCTTTCTACATCTTTAACGTCTTGGTGGAACCGTTCACCTTGTTCTTCACTGTAGCCTCGAGATTTTTCGGGAAATGCTCATTATGGGAATTAAAAAAATGTACCTTTAAACTCATATTGCAGCCAAGGTTTCTGTAACTATTAAGCTTTTCCCTGACAATCTCTTTGTAGTTTGGATCCTTGACATTGCCTAAAAATTTTGAAATCACTTGTACTGTATGAGTGGTGTGTACTGTATATGTACTCGGTGTGTGTAGTGTGTGTGTGTTTGTGTGTGTGTGTATGTGGTGGTAGGCAGGGGTTGACATGAGCCGGTACAGGGCAAAACTGTGTTGCATCTGTTGTATTTGGTTCCACCTTCGCCAGCTCACCTTGTAGTTGTGGTTGTTGTGTGTGTGCAATGTTCCTTTAGACAGTATGGGGTTTAGCCTTTGTAAATTTCAGCTCCAGGACCATGTGGACCTTAATCTAGCACTGGGCGGGGGTAAGTTTTATGACGAGAACTGAATTGCAAAGTTCTATACTACCGACTGAATCCATTTAAGACAATGTTTTATAATAAATGTAGGCAGAATACATTTATTACTTTAAAGAATATAAAAAAAATTACTTATTCATAAATACACATTTTGCAGAAAAACATAATGTAATATGCAAAATCGGGAGTCATTTGCGAGTTCAGAAGCTAAAAAACCATTAGTGTCACATAAATTCGTTAAAAAAAGCTTTTTCATCGCAGACCTTTGTAATGTGATTAATATAGTAAGATTGTATAGCAATGGTAGATTTAAGTATACAGTCAGGTGCATAAATATTGGGACATTGACAGAATTTTCATATTTTGGCCTCTATTCACCACCACAATGGCTTTGAAATGAAACAAACAAGATGTGCTTTAACTGCAAACTTTCAGATTTAATTTGAGGGTAATTACATCCAAATCAGGTGAACGGTGTAGGAATTACAATGGTTTCTATATGTGCCTCCCATTTTTTAAGGGTCAAAAAGTAATGGGACTATCAACTCAAAAGCTATTTCATGGACAGGTGTGGGCTATTCCCTCATTATTTCATTATCAATTAAGCAGGTAAAAAGTCTGGAGTTGATTCTAGGTGTGACATTTGCATTTGGAATCAGTTGCTGTCGACTCTCAGTATAAGATCCAAAGAGATGTCACTATCAGTGAAGCAAGCCATCATTAGGCTGAAAAATCAAAACAAGCCCATCAGAGAGATAGCAAAAACATTAGGTGTGGCCAAATCAACTGTTTGGAACATTCTTAAAATGAAAGCACGCACCGGAGAACTCAGCAACACCAAAAGACCCAGAAGACCACGGAAAACAACTGTGGTGGATGACAGAAGAATTATTTCCCTGGTGAAGAAAAACCCCTTCACAACAGTTGGCCAAATCAAGAACACTCTCCAGGAGGTAGGTGTATATGTGTCAAAGTCAACAATCAAGAGAAGACTTCACAAGAGTGAATATAGAGGGTTCACCACAAGATGTAAACCATTGGTGAGCCTCAAAAACAGGAAGACCAGATTAGAGTTTGCCAAACAACATCTAAAAAGCCATTACAGTTCTGGAACAACATCCTATGGACATATGAGACAAAGATCAACTTGTACCAGAGTGATAGGAAGAGAAGAGTATAGAGAAGGAAAGGAACTGTTCATGATCCAAAACATACCACCTCATCAGTGAAGCATGGTGGTGGTAGTGTCATGGCGTGGGCATGTATGGTTGCCAATGGAACTGTTTCCCTTGTATTTATTGATGATGTGACTGCTGACAAAAGCAGCAGAATGAATTCTGAAGTGTTTCGGGCAATATTATATGCTCATATTCAGTCAAATGCTTCAGAACTCATTGGATGGCGCTTCATAGTGCAGATGGACAATGACCCGAAACATACTGCAAAAGCAACCAAAGAGTTTTTTAAGGCTAAAAAGTGGAATGTTATGCAATGGCCAAGTCAATCCCCTGACCTGAATCGAATTGAGCATGCATTTCTCTTGATGAAGACAAAATGCCCCAAGAACAAGCAGGAACTGAAGACATTTGCAGTAGAGACCTGGCAGAGCATCACCAGGGATGAAACCCAGCGTCTGGTGATGTCTATGCGTTCCATACTTCAGGTTGTAATTGCCTGCAAAGGATTTGCAACAAAGTATTAAAAAGTGAAAGTTAGATTTAGGATTGTTTAGTTTGTCCTATTACTTTTGGCCCCTTAAAAAGTGGGAGGCACATATAGAAACCATTGTAATTCCTACACCGTTCACCTGATTTGGATGTAATTACCCTCAAATTAAATCTGAAAGTCTGCAGTTAAAGCACATCTTGTTTGTTTCATTTCAAAGCCATTGTGGTGGTGAATAGAGGCCAAAATATGAAAATTCTGTCAATGTCCCAATATTTATGCACCTGACTGTATATCATCATTGTACAGTACTAAAGCAAATGGCCTCTGATGTGCATATTTTTGTAACTAATGACTCATTGTCAATGACTTAGCTGGAGGAACCGCAACAGTCCTATTTGTGAATGGGCCCCTGTATAGCATTTTCTACCTTCCTCAGGTCTTATAGGGATTCACTAAGACAACATAAAAGGAAGACAGGACACAAGGGGGTAGATGTACTAACCCTTGGAGAGAGATATTGTTTTGCAGTACTTTCTTGCATACCTGGGGATATGATGATACTTCACTCTTTCCCCTGCTTTGCTTGCTGGGACAGGGCAGATAATTTTTCTATCTTGGAGCATTTCTGGTTTAAATTCTGCCATCAATAGAAAAAGAGTGATGATCCACTTCAAATATCTATACTATGAAATAACTAGAGATGAGTGGGTTTTCCCGCCTGGCTCGGATCTAAAAACAAGGAAAAACATCATCATCCCGCTGTCGGAATCTCGCCCGTTTTGGATTCTATAAAAGGTCCCGTGATCGCTGCCAATTTTCATTCCGGCTGTGGAGCATGCACAGGGAGGGAGCTGGTATCTGTTGCTGATGCTGACCATAGGGGCTGGCTGGCTACTGTTGACAATATAGAGGCTGGCTAGCTATTGTTGTCCATATAGGGGCTGGCTGTTGTCCTGTGCATAAGGGCTGTCTGTTGTCTAGAGGGGCTGGCTGTTGTCCTGTCCATAAGGGCTGTTGTCCAGAGGGACTGGCTGGCTGTTGTCCTGTCCATAGGGGCTGGCTGTTGTCCTGTCCATAGGGGCTGGCTGTAGTGCTGTGTTGTCCAGGTGGTGCTCTGGTCTTCAGGGGTGCTCGTCTTCACCCACCCCCAGTGTTAAAAAAAAAAATTTTTTTTTGTGTGCGTGTTAGACATACCTGTTACTGTCATCGGTGTAGGTGCGCAGGGGTATAGTACTGGGGCTGCTGCCCAAAATAAAATGTAAAAAAAACAAATTTTTTTTGTGTGCATGTTAGCCACACTTGTCACTGTCATTGGCGTAGCTGTGCAGGGGTGCTGTGCTGCTGTCTGTCAAGGGCTGCTGCCCAGAAAAAAATGTGCGTAGTGAGTATGGAGGTGGAGGACAGTCACATGACCGGAGAGCAAGATCCACATACCAGTCTTGTAGTTGCTGGCAGCAGTCATGATGACGATGCAAGGCCGACAATGTCATCTATGAAGGCCGATGTACCAGGGCTTAAGTCAGGCCAAAAAGTCAGGCTAAAGAAATCTTCTTTTACCTTGTTAAAGCAAAAAAATAATTAAAGCTATATCAGCTTTAGAGAAACAAAAAATTGGCAATATGCCATTCACTACACGAAGTGGCAAGGAATGGATAAGGCTTTGTCCTTTATTATTTATGACTGGTGGTTCTAGTGATGATAATTTAAGCCCCTCTGCTTGTAGGAGAGGTAAAAAAAAAAAAATTGTTAAAAAAAACGTGTAAAACACCGGAACCAACTGTGTGCTCGGAAAAATCAGAAATCCCCGAGCAAAGTCCAAGTGTGTCCGTGGTTGCCATGTGTGAGCCTGACCTTTCTAAAACTGTACTTGAAGAGGATCCTCCTTCCACCATTTGTCTGCCTTCTGACTTAGAAATCGAGGATGCTTCTGTGGAATTGCATGATGAGGATGAGGAGGATATTTATGTAGTTGGCGATAACAACAACAAGGATGATGAGGATGTTGATGATGATGAGGATGTTGATGGACAGTCAGTCGCATGACCGGAGAGCAGGATCCACATACCAGTCTTGTAGCTGCCGGCAGCAGTCATGATGATGATGCAAGGCCATCAACGTCATCTATGAAGGTCGATGTACTAGGGCTCAAGTCAGGCCAAAAAGTTAGGCTAAAAAAATCAACTTTTACCCTGTTAAAACAAAACATTTTAAATCTAAGTGAGCTTTAGAGAAACAAAAATTTGGCAATATGCCATTCACTACACCAAGTGGCAAGGGAAGGATAAGGGATTGGCCTGTATTTATGACTGATGGTTCTAGTGATAATTTAAGCCCCTTTGCTTGTAGGAGAGGTGCAAAAAAATTAAAATTGTGAAGACGAGTAAGACACCGGAACCAACTGTGTGCTCGGAAAATCAGAAATCCCAGAGGAGAGTCCAAGTGTGTCCGCACTTTCCATGTGTGAGCCTGACCTTTCTAATACTGTACTTGAAGAGGATCCTCCTTCCACCATTTGTGTGCCTTCTGACGTAGAAATCGAGGATGCTTCTGTGGAAATGCACGGGGAGGATGAGGAGGATATTTATGTAGTTGGCAATAACAACAAGGATGATGAGGATGTTGATGATGATGAGGATGTTGATGGCAAGGATGTTTGTGTAAGAACTGTAAATCAGGCAACACTTGTTGCCCATGGTGGGAAAAATCCCATTGTTGTCATGCCTGGGCAAAGGACCAAAATATCCACTTCTCATGTGTGGAATTATTTCCACCCATCCGTACAACCTTTACCAAGCCATTTGTAACCATTGCCAAGTAACAGTGAGTAGAGGTAAGGACCTTAACCATCTTGGAACTTCCTCCCTGTTATGTCACTTGCAGTGCATTCATCAAATTTTAAAGGGTATTTCAAATTCAAAAACTTTGAGGACAAAAAACTGAACAACAATCAGTCCAGTGTCACCTAGCTGCTCCCTTCTACCTGGATCCAAGCATCTGCAATCTCCACCACCAACACCTGCATCATCATCAACATCCTCATTCATGATAGGAAGTAGTCCTGCATCCAATTTCATAAGCATTACTGACTCCTCTCCTATCCGTGATTCCTCAGAAGGATCCTTGAGTGCTACGCCTGTTGCTGCTGCTGGGGGTAGATCTTCATCACAGAAAGGGACCAAGAAGACTACTACTAGTAGTAATTTAAAAAAACAATTGACTATTAAACAGTCCTTTGATAGAGGAAGTAAGTATAACAGCTGTCACCCAATTTCACAGCGGATCACTGACACCATGACGGCTGTGCTAGTATTAGATTGTGAAATTATAAAAAATGAGGATGATAGTGTGGAGGAAGTGCAAAAGGAGGATAAGGGGGAAATTTGTGTCCGATCTGACGCTAATGTGGATGTTGATGATGAGGATGTGGTTTGCATAAATCAGCCACCAGTGGCAGCAGTTCTTGCTAATGATAAAAAGAAAGCCAGAAAAGCCACGTCTTGGGTGTGGCATTATTTTAATCTAAATTCTGACAACAGTTGTGAAGGCATCTGTTCCATTTGTAAAGCCAAAGTTAGCAGATGAAGGGACGTTAACCATCTAGGCACCTCCTCCCTGTTACGTCATTTGCAGCAAGTTCTTGCAATTTGTTTAACAAAATTATAATTTGTAAATTAATAACAAGCAGTCCAGTATCAGCTATCAGCAGTTTGGACCAGCACATGCAATCTCCACCACCAACACCCTCATCATCAACCTCTTCCTTAATAATTGAAGGTAGTCCTTCCAAAAAATGTTTTGTGGGGCCCAAACAAACCAAAGAGTTTAGCCATGAAAGTGTCAGTCCTAGTGGTTAAAGTGCTTGGTTTGTTAAACTGTGCATGTCCTTTTTAATATTCAACATAAGAGTGGGTGGGAGGGACAGTTCCATCTTGCACCTCTTTTCTGTACATTTGGCACAATTTGGTTGCATTGGACATATGGGGTGAGTGCCTGCGCAATCGCAGCATTATTCTTAGATGTGATAATCTAGGTGTGGTGCACGCTCTTAATCATCGAGTATGTCACTGCGTGTTGTCCGGCTACTTGCACAGTTTGTGTTGCGCTGTTTGCAGTGTAACATCGTGTTTGAAGCTTGCCACGTTCCGGAAGTGAAAACGGCATCACAGATGCTTTGTCCAGATTTCAGTGGATTAGGTTCAGGAGCTTGGCTCCCATAGCTGACCTGATCAACGAGCATTGCCCCTCTTATGTTTGGTAGGTGATCATCTGGCATGGAGGGCTTAGCACAGCGATCTCTTGCTCCTGGTACACCATGGGCCGAAAGGAAAGAGTTTACCTTCCAAAGAAGGCATAGAGGTAAGAGTATGCATCAGTTCATGCTGTCTTTTATTTGGGGCCCGGTCTCGGGCTTCTGTGTCAAGAACCCTCGCCGGTATCTTATTTTTTTCACATGTTTTTGGAATTCCTGATTTTATTAAAAGTAAAAGCTCTGCATGGCTGGGCGCATTTGGCTCCCCCTCTGGCAGACAGTAGGCGGCTACTTGATCCTATCCTCCTCCCACATTTAGTTGTGGCGGTTGCTGATGTTGCCTCATCTGATTTTGAGGTTATGTTGTTACTCCGACATTCGTTATGGCATTCTATGGCACTTTCCAAATTTCTGAGCTGGTTGCCCCCTCTGAGACCATGGCTGGCAATATGCTAAGGGCGATGTTAATGTAGGCGAGAGCTCAGTGCTATGCAGGATACATCGCTCGAAGATGGATCAGTTAGGCAAAGGTCGTTGGGTTTCGCTTGTGGCAGCTGCAGATATACAGATTTGTCCAGTGTCTTTACCTAGCTATGCGGCCAAACGTTGATGGGGCATGGTTGATACATGACGTCGGTACCCCATTGACAAAATTACAGTTTGGCTGTGTTAGCGCTGTGTGTCATCCATCAGACTCTCGCCTCATGCCTACGGAACCCATTCATTTGGATAAGTGCAGCCACTTTGACGGCGTCCTCCGGTTTATCGGCATCCCATATCATGTCTGCTGCATGTTATAAGCGTTACATTCGACCCCAAAATCCTGGTTATTGTTCATGCCCTATTTAGTTATCATTTTTGCATGGTTGTTTGATTTGGCATTTGTGGTGTCTTGTTTGTTTTCCCGGTCGCCCTTACTCAGGACTTATTACAGCCTCTTTAGCGGAAGGGGTCGGGAAAGGTTTTACATTTTTTATCTGCATTGATGGAACTAATTTGGCATTTAATGACTGACATTTGGAATCCCTCAACAGGTTTTTTTGTTTTATCTCTCACGAGTTGCCGTTTTGACCTTGCCTCCCCCTCTCCACACCTTCCTTCCAATTACCTGGCTTTTACTTTCGTGTTTTTCTGTGTGTAAATTGTCAAAAGATTGGTTCAATGAATTATTGAATTTCAATTAAATTTACATATTTTCTTAAAAAATTCTTAATATTATTAATTGATTATCTACAATTTTTCTCCTCCTTTTTATTTTATAGGAGTTAATTTTGTCGAAGCTGGATAATTGGCTGAGACAAGATCAGCTTAAAATTAGATCGAAACGACGCCATCTTGTGAATAGCCGCAAGACACCATCTTGAAAATGAGATCTGCAAGACGCCATTTTGCGAATGGCCACTCAGCGCCATTTTAGCTAAACTCACACTTAAGTACATATGGCGATGCGATTATTAGCATCATGCAATCGCATATTTTACCATACCCCATACACACATTAATACACACAGTTGCGCTGTTAACATGTTGTACATTAGCGAATGCATAATACCCCGCATGCGATCGCTGTTTATTAGCTTCATGCGTACGCATCTGCCCCAAGTTAACTAGCATCTTTTCCCAAACCCCTAACACTTACACACTGCACACTCACGTAAAAGGTTCCATAGTTTAAAGGTATAAGATTCAAGTTTTATTCATTTAGTATTAACGCTGTGAAATAAAGGTTATTTGGTATCTTAGGTTTAATACATGATAAGTAAACCGTGTTTGGTGTTGTACTGATCTGCACTTTCTCATCGGCTTCCCGGTATCATCAGTGTGAAGATGCATTCTCAACTTATGGACCGTAGAAAGTTAAAGCACCAAAATGTACTTTGTAAATTAACAGCTTAGGTTTGCATGAGGCGGGAAAACGGAGACAAAGGCTGTCGGAAGCTGGTCTGTGTCCATTTGAATCAACCTGTTAAATGTCCTGTAACAGAAGCACCGTGATGGAGAACCAATGGGATCGCAACAACCTCTCTATTGTATAGTCTATTTCTGTAAAGGTATAAATATGTGTGTTCTGACCCCAGTTTTCAGTCTTCATGCTGATGCTGTTGATGGAGGTTTATTGTTGATGCCGGAATCTGGTCCAAGAGCGCGTGCGTATGTATATCTGTACCTTGGGTCTGTATAATTTTTTTGCGCTAAATTGTACTTAGATCACAGCGTGTAACTATCTGTACTTTGCTTGAATAATACTTTGTGCTTTGGAAGGTGCTTTGTGCTTTGTGCTTCAAGGTCTGAAGTCTTTATTTTACTGTATGACTGCATACGCAAATAGCGTCAATTTTAGTAGGTATAGGCAGGATTTTAGAAGGTATAGGCAGGAGCATATAGAGGTTTAAATTCAGAATCCTTACTTTTGACTCTAATGATGTTTGGTTGTTGACCATTCCTTTGTTTTTAGGCAAGACTGTCTGCATTTGATCGCAGTACATTGCTTTTCCCAGGGGCTCATAGAGTTAGGTGGTTGGGTTATCGTGGCCTTGGTTGGGATTCTTTAAAGGAAAAGTTACTGTTGGCAGTGGAGAGATTTGGTCTTCCTAATTATGTCATTCTACATCTTGCCGGCAATGAAATTGGGGTCCGAATGTCAATGGAATTTAGATTGGCCACAGAAGAGGACCTACGCCTTCTTTTTAAAAGTTTGGCCATCCTGTCTTTTTGTTTAGTCATGCATAGTGCCTTGGTTGTTCTGGCGGGGCGGTCAGGATTTTGTGGCATTAGATGTTTCGGCCAATGGGGGCATGGTAGTACAGCATCCCCTGATCCATTATCGCTCGGCACATTTATACCATGATGACGGTGTCCATTTGTCAGAGGTTGGCATGTCGTTGTTTATTGAGGAGATCTTTAGGTGTTTAGTGAGGGTTTGTTAGGAGGTGTCTGGTGTCGGGGCATTGTCTCTGGACTCAGAATCTCGCTTTGGCGGGAAAGAATGGCAGGTCATTCAGCTTGGGTGCAGTTGATTTGTATTTGGGTGCACTCAATTTGGTCTGAAGTCTGAATCACTCCACCGAGGGCATCACTACTGATTTTTCTTATGTTGCAAGGTTGAGTTGGATAACCTAACTTTTTATGAGTTGTGTTTTGTAAGCACCCATATGGTGGACTCCGTTGGCAATGCATGTTTTGTGTTTGCGTTGGTGCATTGCTGGTTGCGATGAGTATTGCCTGTCCTTTCTACCCACGATACAGTTTTTTATTGAAAGATCCTTTCAATAAATAGCTAACCATTTTTAATGTAAATTCTGACTCAGTGTCATTATTTTATATAAGTTTAATGTTATTATGACCTAAGCCAGAGGTTCCCAAACTTTTTTGAATCATGGCATCCTAGAGTATCAGCAGGGCTGGTTCCAGGGGTCTGAGCACCGAAATTAGGGGCGTAGCCTCATTTCCATAGGCCACGCCCCCTGTGTGACGTTATTTGGAAGCACACTGCCGTCAGTGAATGGATGCCGCGTGCATGCGCGTGGCATCCATTCACACTCCAGGGGTCCGGCACCGCTGCACAGCTGCGGCGGTCCCCAAACTCCTGATTTGACCACCGGCAGGCCACTTCGGCCCACGGGCGGTACAGTGGGGCAGTACTGTCCCACTGAAATCGGGATGTTGGGGAGGGGTGCACCCTCTATGGGTGGCGCCCCTGTGTGACCGCACTGGTCAAACACCCCTAGAGCCGGCCCTGAGTATCAGCATTATTTTCACGGCACTGCTAAACCAAAAGTTTGTTATACCCCTTTCAGACATACCGAGACTCCCAGGAATTTGGCCCGCCTTGGCCAAATTCCCGGGATGTTGCGTATGTCTGAAAGGTAGCTATCCGGGAACACGTTTCCAGGTAGCCGACCCTCCAATCAACCAGGGAATTTCCCAGGACTTAAGTCCCGGGAAATTACCCTGCTTATTTGTGAATGGTTCTACCCGGGAATTTATTCACGGGCTTCTTCAAACAGCTTGTGATTGGCCGGACACGGTTGCCTGTTGATGACATAATCAGCGGCAGTTGGAGAGGGGAGGACAGACTCCACACATGGTGGGTAGAAATCAGCGCTACAAGGCTGATTTTGGTGCTGGCAGGGGACATAAGAATAGCTGAAGAGGAGGGCAGCTGCCATACATGCGGCAGAGAGCCCCACGCTGCAAGGGTGAATTTGGTGCTAACAGGGGACAGAGGGCCTGATTCAGAGCCGGACGCTCTGACCAGAGCGCTCGCTCTGAATCAGTGCCCTCCTACATGGAAATGGAGCGGCCTCCTGGCCGCTCGCATAGCTGTGGGTGACCACCCACAGCATATGCGAGCGGCCAAAAAGATGGTCGCGATGGTCAAGACCATCGCGACCATCGGGCTAGCGACGGAGACCCTGCGGTAGGGTCTCGCTGCCGCAAGCCCAGGAGTGATTTTGGCTCTATCAGAGCCAAAATCACTCCCACTGACATCACTACTGATGTCAGTGGGGCCGGCTTCAGACGGTAGGCGTTCCCAAAGGAACTCCTCCGTCTGGCAGCCAAGCCCCCGGCACGCCCACCAAAGGGGGCGTGCTGTCAATCAACATCGACAGCATGCCCCCTTTGGTGCGAGACCCGGAGCGACAGCTTGGCTGTCGTTGTCCGGGTCTCACGCATGCGCACGACGGAGCTCCCTCCGTCGTGCGCATGCACATTGGGGGAACATTGACCCGCTTGCGAGCGTCCTGCGCTCGCGAGTGGGTCTGAATGACCCCCAGAGTGCAGTGCCAGGTGTTCGTAGAGGAGAGGAGTGGAGTGCCAGTTCAGTACCAATGCCAGTCCCTTTATACCATGCCCCCACCTTTGCATGACCTAAGTGTTCACTTAAAATGACAAAACTGTGATTTTCTGTGTAAAACTCTGAAACTCTGTAAAACCCTGCTTTTGTCTGAAAGGTGAAAAACCCTGCTCATGTCTGAAAGGTGAAAAATCCTGCTCATGTCTGAATGGTGCTACCTGGGATTTTCCCAGGTAGAAGCTGTAGTGTGAAAGGGGGGTCTCAACCAAATACCCGGGAATTTGCACAGGAGAAATACCCGGGTCTGAGCAGGAAATTTCCCGGGTCGTATGTCTCAAAGGGGTATAAGTGAAAAAGTCAGAAAATAATGAATAAAGTAGTAAAGTGAAGTAAATTGTGCTGACCTGTCATCCTTAGGCTCAGTTATGTGGTGGTGGACAGGTTTGTGCTTCTGTTTGTCCACATATTTACACTATATTGACCATAAATTATTTGATTTGGTGCTGGACCACCAACCTGAGGCACCCCTGCAAGTGTCTCGCGGCACCCCTTGGTGCCACGGCACACAGCTTGGGAACCACTGACCTAAGCACAAAACACACGTCAGCCGTTAGGAGGTTTATAGATAAGTTTTAGCCTGTTTCATGTTTGTCTATATTCAGGGCCAGCACCACCACTAGGCAAACCTAGATGGTCGAATACAGCAATAATGGTTCGGTGGCACTTTAAACACTGAGGGCTCTATTCAAATTCCCCCTGTGATAATTAAGGTCGCTGCGATTTCAATCCAAATATTGGAGGCAATCATTATACTGTGTAAAGGCAGCACAGACGGTGTAATGGTTAGCATTACTGCCTCACAACACTGAGGTCATGGATTTGATTCCCACCACGGCCCTACCTGTGTGGAGTTTGTATATTCTCCCTGTGCTTGCGTGGGTTTCCTCTGGGTACTCCAGTTTCCTCCTACACTCCAAAAATATACTGGTAGGTTAATTGGCTCCCAACGCATGTGATAGGGAATATAGACTTTAAGCTCCACTGGGGCAGGGACTGATGTGAGTGGCCAAATATTCTCTGTAAAGCGCTGTGGAATATATGTGTGCTATATAAAAAACTGGTAATAAATAAATAAATCATACCTCCTATATTTAGTTATCACTTCCGAAAAGCTGCTCCTTTTTTGCGGAGACAGCTTTTCGGAATAAGGAGATTTTTCTCATGCTGCCTGCACTCCTTGCAGCCTGTCTTGAAGACAGGTTGCAAAGAGATAGGAGATTAGACGGAGTGGTGCAGCCCCCCCCCCCCCACCTGGCCAACCACGCTGCAATTCTTCTGACTGCCTCGCCGCCACGGGACTGCAGCCGCAGCCACCGCCGGCCACTCAGGCCATGCAGCCCCACTGTCTCGGTCCCCCGCCGCTGCTGTGCCCTCTCTCTTGCTCCCGGCTCACAAGAGAAGGTAAGAGGACACAGCAGGGAGGGATCTTTTTAGATCCCTCTGCTATATTGGGTGCTGTACGCCATCTCAGGATGGCGTACAATATCACTATCAAGTCCCGAAAAAAAATGATTTTTTTGGAACTTAATGAATTACATAATTTCCACATGTAAAATTATTGGGGGAGAATTGTAACCAGGAGACATCAGTGATATCTCCTGCGTTACATGAATGATGACTGGTCCTGGCACTTAAATTCTACAAAAATAGGTGAAAATCATAATTTTCAACTACTTTTGTATAAATTAAGTAATGATGAATAGAGCCCCGAATAAGTAACATAATAAGCCTGATTCTAAATTGGACGCTGTTGTGTTCTTGGGAGGCATGCATCAAGCATTACATTTTGCATGCAATACATCCCGCCACTCGTTGCATGCATACCAGCATAAATAACACGGGATGCATGAATAATATCACAAAGGATAGCTCTACCGGTAAGAGCTGTATTTTATTATAGAAGGACTTCCGGGTTTATGACGCAGAATTCCTTCTGCGAATGCGTCGAGTGACGCACATGCACGAGGGTGCTGGGAGGGAACCAACTGGAACTCTCTCAAGGGGAGTCGCAATTAGAAGCCCACAGCCTTCTACTGGCCAACGCCATCTAAAGATGCTTCCAAGCCAGCGGCCAAACCTCCGTATACATCATTTTCAGTGGTTTGGCCCCGAAAACTGTAATAGTGCATCCCACCCTATGTCTTTTGCATCTGCAACTTTATGCATATGCTCCTACAAAGTCTGTCCCTGGTGTGCATCCAAATGTCCAAGGACTGACATGCCCCCTGTCAGCATCCATAGATACTGAAATACCGCCTGATGCGTTTTTAGGTGCACCATTGGTCGCACCATCAAAACTTGCACCAGCCCTATGGCAGGTGCACGGTCTCTGTCCAAGTATGGCCTCCTATGTGAGCTGTTGGGTATCTCTGTAAGAACTGAATTCACTGACATGCCTGCAACACTCCCATAACACGCCCATACGATGGACCATCTCTGTGCATGCACTAAGCCGCCTCCCTGTCACCGCCCAATACATTGTCTACACATTTCTGAGACTGTGCGTCTCCCATGTGCCCCAATTGCAGCTCCTGCTCTGTGAGCACATTAATGTGTCTGAATGTATGCGCAGTGTCACATAGACACATACACAGGAGAGAAAAATCGCTCCACTGCATCCGACATCGGCAGTGCGTGCCACTCAGAATCAGGCCCAGAGCATCTCATCCAGATTTTTTATTGTCTCCACAGCAACCGCACATGACAAGAAGCTTTGAAGCTGTCAGCTGCTGCTCCTCGATATAAGTGCTGAGCTATGATGTCACTGATCAGCACCACTTTGACAGAACGATGGAGCAAAAGATGTCACCCTCACTCCAAGGCATACAGCCCAACCGTACCGATTTCAGTGGGACAGTCCCTATTTGAGGACTCTGCTCCAATATCATGGTCAGGACTTCATTGTAACATCACTGGGCAGTTGGGGAGAGTGCCAGAGGCAGATACGCACATCAGTTAAAGAATTACAGAGGGGGAAAAACTGGCCTTATACAAGGAGCAGCCTATTGCTTTTCAACACTAAATATGACCTCAGGGTGTGTGTCCATGTCTCCTCAGTGGCATAGACACTCCCCCTCTTCAATGTGGCCAAGCCCTTATCCCAAGATGCCCACTTTCAATATTGATGGGAATTGTGCCTCAACAGTGGCATCTCATTTAGGGGTCTATGTACTAATAATCGCGTCAATGAAAATATCCCAGCTATGTATCAAGGGGAACCCACAGGCAGAGCAGTGAGGACATATAATGCAGAATGCATCACAGTGAGGACATATAATGCAGAGTACGTCACAGTGAGGACATATAATGCAGAGTATATCGTAGTGAGGGACATATAATGCCGAGTGTATCACAGTGAGGGCTATATAATGCAGAGAGCGCAGCAGTGAGGGTCATATAATGCAGAGAGCGCAGCAGTGAGGGTCATATAGAGCAGAGAGCGCAGCAGTGAGGGACATATAATGCAGAGTGTATCGCAGTGAGGGCCATATAATGCAGAGTGCATCACAGTGAGGACATATAATGCAGAGGGCGTCACAGTGAGGGCCATATAATGCAGAGTGCGTCACAGTGAGGGCCATATAATGCAGAGTGCGTCACAGTGAGGACATATAATGCAGAGTGCGTCACAGTGAGGACATATAATGCAGAGAGCGTCACAGTGAGGACATATAATGCAGAGTGCGTCACAGTGAGGACATATAATGCAGAGTGCATCACAGTGAGGACATATAATTCAGAGTGCGTCACAGTGAGGGCCATATAATGCAGAGTGCGTCACAGTGAGGTACATATAATGCAAAGTGTGTCACAGTGAGGGCCATATAACGCAGAGAGCGTCACAGTGAGGACATATAACACAGAGTGCGTCACAGTGAGGACATATAATGCAGAGTGCGTCACAGTGAGGACATGTAATGCAGAGTGCGATACAGAAAGGGCATATAATGCAGAGTGTGTCACAGTGAGGACATATAAGTCACAGTGAGGAACATATAATGCAGAGTGTGTCACAGAGAGGGACATAAAGTGCAGAGTGTGTCACAGTGAGGGACATATAATGCAGAGTGTGTCACAGTGAGGACATATAATGCAGAGTGCACAGCAGTGAGGGTCATATAGAGCAGAGAGCGCAGCAGTGAGGGACAGATAATGCAGAGTGTATTGCAGTGAGGGCCATATAATGCAGAGTGCGTCACAGTGAGGACATATAATGCAGAGTGCGTCACAGTGAGGGCCATATAATGCAGAGTGTGTCACAGTGAGGGCCATATAATGCAGAGTGCGTCACAGTGAGGGACATATAATGCAGAGTGCGTCACAGTGAGGACATATAATGCAGGGTGCGTCACAGTGAGAACATATAATGCAGAGAGCATCACAGTGAAGACATATAATGCAGAGTGCGTCACAGTGAGGATATATAATGCAGAGTGCATTACAGTGAGGGACATATAATGCAGAGTGCGTCACAGTGAGGACATATAATGCAGAGTGCGTCACAGTGAGGGCCATATAATGCAGAGAGCATCACAGTGAGGACATATAACGCAGAGTGCATCACAGTGAGGACACATAATGCAGAGTGTCTCACAGTGAGGACACATAATGCAGAGTGCATCACAGTGAGTGCATATAATGCAGTGTGTCACAGTGAGGACATATATGGTACAGTGTGTCACAGTGAGGGACATATAATGCAGAGTGCATCACAGTGAGGACATATAATGCAGACGCATCACAGTGAGGGCATATAGTGCAGAGTGTGTCACAGTGAGGACATATAATGCAGAGTGTGTCACAGTGAGGACATATAAAGCATAGTGCATCACAGTGAGGACTTATAATGCAGAGTGTGTCACAGTGAGGACATATAATGCACAGTGTTTCACAGTGAGGAACATATAATGCAGAGTGCATCACAGTGAGGACATATAATGCACAGTACGTCACAGTGAGGGACATATAATGCAGAGTGCATTACAGTGAGGGACATATAATGCAGAGTGCGTCACAGTGAGGGACATATAATGCAGAGTGTGTCCCTCTCTCTGACGCACTCTGCATTATATGTTCCCTACTGTGACACACTCTGCATTATATGTCCAACTCTGTGACGCACTCTGCATTATATGTTCCTTACTGTGATGCATTCTGCATTATATGTACCTCACTGTGACGCACTCTATATTTTATGTCCCTCTCTGTGACGCACTCTGCATTATATGTTCCTTACTGTGATGCACTCTGCATTATATGTACCTCACTGTGACGCACTCTACATTATATGTCCCTCACTGCTGCGCTCTCTGCTCTATATGGCCCTCACTGTGACACACTCTGCATTATATGTCCCTCACTGTGACGCACTCTGCATTATATGTTCCTTACTGTGATGCACTCTGCATTATATGTACCTCACTGTGACGCACTCTATATTTTATGTCCCTCTCTGTGACGCACTCTGCATTATATGTTCCTTACTGTGATGCACTCTGCATTATATGTACCTCACTGTGACGCACTCTACATTATATGTCCCTCACTGCTGCGCTCTCTGCTCTATATGGCCCTCACTGTGACACACTCTGCATTATATGTCCCTCACTGTGACGCACTCTGCATTATATGTCCCTCTCTGTGACGCACTCTGCATTATATGTCCTCACTGTGATGCACTCTGCATTATATGTCCCTCTCTGTGATGCACTCTGCATTATATGTTCCTTGCTGTGATGCACTCTGCATTATATGTCCCTCTCTGTGACGCACTCTGCATTATATGGCCCTCACTGCTGCGCTCTTTGCTCTATATGGCCCTCACTGTGATACACTCTGCATTATATGTCCCTCACTGTGACACATTCTTCATTATATGTCCTTACTGTGATGCACTCTGCATTATATGTCCCTCACTGCTGCGCTCTCTGCTCTATATGGCCCTCACTGTGACACACTCTGCATTATATGTCCCTCACTGTGACGCACTCTGCATTATATGTCACTCTCTGTGATGCACTCTGCATTATATGTCCCTCTCTGTGACACACTCTGCATTATATGTCCCTCACTGCTGTGCTCTCTGCTCTATATGGCCCTCACTGTGACGCACTCTGCATTATATGTCCCTCTCTGTGATGCACTCTGCATTATATGTCCCTCTCTGTGATGCACTCTGCATTATATGTACCTCTCTGTGATGCACTCTGCATTATATGTCCCTCTCTGTGACGCGCTCTGCATTATATGTCCCTCTCTGTGACGCACTCTGCATTATATGTCCTCACTGTGAAGCACTCTGCATTATATGTCCCTCTCTGTGACACACTCTGCATTATATGTCCTCACTGTGACGCACTCTGCATTATATGTCCCTCTCTGTGACGCACTCTGCATTATATGTCCTCACTGTGACGCACTCTGCATTATATGTCCCTCTCTGTGACGCACTCTGCATTATATGTTCCTTACTGTGACGCACTCTGTAGTATATGAATGAGGGGTGCTGACAGCTGGATAAGGGGTGCATAATGAGGCCAGGGTAACTATTCTGGATGTGGGGTGCTGGATGAGGCCAGGGTTGCTATGAGATGGGCAGCAACTGGATCAGTGTGGGTGCTCTATGGTGTACATGTAGCTATATACTGTATGTATCGAGAGAGAGAGGTAATAGATACATAAAATGGGGGCAGATGAATCACAATTTTAAGTCTTCTTAAGACTCCTAAAGCAAGGAAGATTATGTATGCAGAGGTGCAGGAGAGTGTCTGCAGAGTGTAGTGTGGTGGAATTATCTGCTAGGGGGCACCATCCAAAATCTTGCCTAGGGCACCAAATGGGTTAGGGCCGGCTCTGAGTACATAGGCACAATACTGTACATAAAATTTGGAAGAAACTGCAATTTGTGCATAATTTTATGTAAAAATCAGCTTGATACATAGGGCCTGATTCAGACCCGGTCACAAGCGCTGAGCGCTCGCAACCGGGTCGATGGTGGCCCAGAGCGCATGCGCATGACGGAGCCGGCTCCGTGATGTCAGTGGTGTCAGTAGTGATGTCAGTGGGAGGGATTTTGGCTCTGATAGAGCCAAAATCACTCCAGGGCTTGCAGCAGCGAGACCCTACCGCAGGGTCTCCATCGCTAGCCCGATGGTCACGATGGTCAAGACCATCGCGACCATCATCATGGACGCTCACTATAGCTGTGGGTGGTAACCCACAGCTATGCGAGCGTACATGAGGACGGTCCAAATAAAGGTAGGAGGGCCCTGATTCAGAGCGAGCGCTCTGGTCAGAGCGTTCAGCTCTGAATCAGGACCTTAGGCCCTGATTCAGAGCCGCTCGCTGCCGCTGCCCGCATGCTGGGATTGTGTGAGTTTTATTTTTTTTTACTCTCCAGCCGCTCGCAAAGCTGTGGGAGACCACCAACAGCTTTTACGAGTGGCCAGGAGACCATCGCGATAATCGCGACCATCAACCTTGCGACGAGACCCTACGGTAGGGTCTAGGCTGCCGCAAGGCCTAGAGGACTTCCTGCTCTAATAGAGCAGGAAGTCCACTACTGACATCAGTAGTGATGTCAGTAAGACCTCCCTACAAATACCAGGCATTCCTAAGGGAACTCCTGCGTTTGTCCAGCCATCCTACCTACCCGCCCACAAAACGGGGCGAGCTGTCACTCACCATTGACAGCCGCCCCGTCTTGTTGTGAGCCCCATAGCGACTGAACTTCAGTCGCTCAGCGGGGCTCGCACACGCCGGATGGGGCGCATGCGCAGTGCATAAACATCGGGTCGCTTGCGAGCGGCTCTGAATCAGGGCCTTAGCTTACAATCTAATGGACAGTGGCAATTATAAGTAAATATTAAGCATTAAGCATTAAGCATCGTACACACTGGACGATATTGTGAACGATTGAACGATAATGATATCATTATTGTTCAATCGTTCACAATATCAGCCTGAATGTATGCAAGATATCATTAACGATGCCCGCTCCCGTGGATCGTTAACTATATCTTTCATTGCCTGAACATGCATGTTCAGGGATGCTGCCGGTGACGTCACTGAACGATATTGTTAACAATATCGTTCAGTGTATAGGCTCAATGTTGTTGAGCCCGGTAAACTGTTAACGATATAAGTCATGGGGCTCTATTTATTAACATTATTTTTACTAAAATAAAGTGAAAAAGGGTGTTTTATAGTTATTACAGGGCAATTGGAGTAGAATTCGTACAATTCTACTCCAACCCCTAAGTATCACTTATTTTTAGTAAGCAGATCGCATTTCCCATAATTGTAATGGGTAATGTGATCTGACCAGAGGCCCTGATTCAGAGCTGGACGCTCTGACAGAGCGCTCGCTCTGAATCAGGGCCGGCGTTCTGGTTTTTTAGAGCGGCCTCCCGGCCACTCGCATAGCTGTGGGTGACCACCCACAGCTATAGCGAGCGGCCAGGAAGATGGTTGCGGTGGTCAAGACCATCGCGACCATCGGGCTTGCAACGAGACCCTTGTGGTAGGGTCTCGTTGCCGCAAGCCCCAGAGAGATTTCGGCTCTCACAGAGCTGAAATCTCTCCCACTGACATCACTACTGATGTCAGTGGGGCCGCCCCCAAATGGAGGCGTTCACATGGGAACACCTCCGTTTGGGCAGCCACTCCCCCGGCCCGCCCACCAAAGGGGGCGAGCTGTCACTCAACATCGACAGCACGCCCCCTTTGGTACGAGACCCGGAGCGACGGTTTGCCCGTCGCTATCCGGGTCTCGCGCATGCGCACGACAGAGCCGGCTCCGTCATGCGCATGCGCACTGGGCCACCATCGACCCGCTTGCGAGCGCATAGCGCTCGCGAGTGGGTCTGAATCAGGCCCAGAGTTACTAAAAATAAATTGTAAAAAAATATTGGGGAAAGACCAGTGATAATAACGCCACCTGGAGGTGACGTTATCCAGGGTCTTCCCCGGTTACCGGACTCCTGCTCTGCTCTAATGGGGAGAGCAGAGCCGTGAGTCGGTCCCAGTAATCAGCTGTGTGGTCTAAACAATTACTGTAAAAAAAAGAAAAAAAAATTGTCCAAATTTTTTTTTACCTGACTCCAAGAACCGGTGATCGGGCCTCTGGTGATGTCTCCCCTCCGGCCAGCTGGTCTCCCATAGTGCACTGCGGCCCGGTCATCAGGTGATCGGGTCCCAGTGCAATATGGGATATCACCTGACCGGACGGATGGAGGATATCACCGGAGGCCCGGATCATGCAGGTAAGTGCTATTAAGGGAGGTGGGGGTCACAAGGGGTGGGAGTCCACAATTGTGGGGGCGGGGCTTAGCACCAGGGGGCGGGGCTTAGCGACGGGGGGTAGCAGCGGCGACCGGTAGGCGCATGCGCAGGCACTTTGTCACTATATTTTTTGCGAAAATACCGTGACTAGTGTGCGGATGGGATTCGCAGGGACAGAGGGCCTGATTCAGACATGCTCGCGAGCGCTGAGCGCTCGCAAGCGGGTCAATGTTAGCCCAGTGCTCATGCTCACGAGGGAGCCGGCTCCGTCGTGCTCATGCGCGAGACCCGGATAGCAACGGCCAAGCCGTCGCTCCGGGTCTCGCTACAAAGGGGGCGTGCTGTCGATGGTGAGTGACAGCACGTCCCCTTTGGTGGGCATGGCTGCCCAGACGGAGGCGTTCCCATGGGAACGCCTACCGTCTGGAGCCGTCCCCACTGACATCACTTCTGATAGAGCCGAAAGCACTCCAGGGCTTGCGGCAGCGAGACCCTACCACAAGGGTCTCATCGCAAGCCCGATGGCCTTGACCATCGCGACCATCTTTTTGGCCACTCGCTCGCTATGCTATGCGAGCAGCCAGGAGGCCACTCTTAAAAAAGATGAGGACGGCCCTGATTCAGAGCGAGCGCTCTGTCAGAGTGTCCGGCTCTGAATCAGGCCCAGAGCTTTATCGCAAGATCTGTCCCTGCAAGGGATTTGTAGTAAATCCCTGTGATATTGCCTGAATTCGCAATGCGAATTCAGTCGATAATATCACACTACAATTTGCATTCAGTATGCGGATTGTAGTAAATAGAGCCCATGGAGTGAATTGTAAAAAAGTGTATGTGTCTTTAGACAGCCTCTTACTCTATGGAGTATATCGAATTAGCCGCGGGAGTTTTGCTGGGCAAAAGTCCCGCGACGTGGGGATTAGCTATTCAATTAAATTGCTTTTTCCCCGCGTCATTAGAACGGGACTCGCGCGTGTGAACACACTGATTCCTTGAGAACTGCGGAATCAGTGTGTTATTCCCTTTTGCGCAAGGCCGAATAGGATGGCTTTACGTGGATTTTACCTCGCACCTACATAAGGTGCGAGGTAAAGTCCGACAGCGGGGACTCGCGCTTGGGGTCTCCCGCGCGTGGAATCCCCGCTAATTGAATCCCGACCACCGCAACAATTAGCCGCGGGCTAATTGGATATGACACTTTGTGTCCAGGGAACATTTGGGATTATATAATGGAACGATACTTGGAATCGAAGTAAAAGAGTAAGCCTCTTTCATTATCCATCACACTGTGGACCTGATTCAGAGCCGCTCGTAAGTGGCTGCTCGTTCGCTCCGAGCGATGTTCGCACAACTGCGCATTCGTACGGCTTGTAATACGCATGCGCAAACCAGTCAGTGCGGTCGAAATTCATGTGCTCGCAAAATAGCGAATGCCTGATAATTTGAGTGACAGAATGAGGCGTTTGTGGGTGGTAACAGGGGAAGGTGCTTGAAAACGGGGAGTGGTGATCCGAACGCAGGCGTGCCAAAAGGTCAAAATGGGCGTTTTAAGGGTGTGCATAATTAACAAAGCAGCGTCATCGACCACGTCACTCGGTTGTTTCTTAGCCTGAACTGTTCGCATGATTGCGGTAGGAAAATCCAACCACAAGCACTGCGAGCAGTTCAGACGCCTTTCGATGTACTCGATTAATCTAATAAATAGCGGAGATGACGTAGGATGCGAGCGGCCAGGGGGCGTTTTTTATCAAAATAGCGGCCGCAGGTTTTGTTCGCTCGTTCAGACTTAGAGGCGTCAACAGACCGCAAAGAGCGAGCACTTCATTTAAATAGCCAGCCCGTTTTTCAGAACGACCGTTCGCAAATAGCGTCCGGCTCTGAATCAGGCCCAGTATACAAATCACTAAGCTCAGTTAATATGAATGAGAAGTGACAGGAATACAAGTACTGCAGTACTTAAGGAATTACAAACAATATGGTAAATGTACTTTTATGTATTAGGCTTTACTTTGACCCCGTGCCCCCCCCCATGACTAAGGCCATAAATCTCCTTTAGGGATAAAGTGCAGTCCTACCTAGACAGAGGGAGAATGCTATGCCATAAATTTAATGCAGATCTCCAAGTGAGTAAAAGCTCAGCGAGAAATTCTACAGAGTCGTTCATCATTGCTGGAGCTGTATACATTCCGAGCTCCCAGCCTGACCATGTACCATAAATATTTATTAATTTACCATACAGTAACGCGGCTAACTTTTCTAGAATTGAGCAGATATTTGTCAATTAAAAGCCAACATAGGGCCTTATTCAGCAATGCATGTAAGTGCACTGCTGAACGCAGATTCCCGATGGTCAGGAACCTGTGCAGGTGCCAGACCTAAGTGCACTGCGGTACACAGATTCCCGATGGTCAGGAATCTGTGCAGGTGCCAGACCTAAGTGCACTGTGGTACACAGATTCCCGATGGTCAGGATCTGTGCAGGTCCGGACCTAAGTACACTGCATTATGCAGGTTCCCGATGATCGGGAATCTGGGCAGGTGGCGGTCCTGTACTGCGCATGTGCAGTACCGGTCCTGCTTGATCGCGTGCAGAGCGGCAGCAGACTGTTAGTGAATGAGGGAAGGGAGGGGGCGATGGCCTACATTTCCCAAAACAGATGCACGTTATAGTCATTGGAGGGGAGGGAAGAGGCCAGGATCTCTGTCGGCTGACGGAGATTTCCTGGCCTCTTTGTTGTATCTGTGGTGGCCGGCTTGCGCGACCCCATGGGTTACTCAGCCAGCCAATAGGATCACAGATTATACGATAAGTAATGCATGCAGAAGGCGTGATGCCTATATTACAGTTATCGCAGCTTCTAACAAGTCTACAATAACCGAATAACCGGAGAAAATCATTCACTGAATAAGTGACTGTAGCGTCCTGAGGGGGTCATTCAGACCTGCTCGCGAGCGCAGGACGCTCGCAAGCGGGTCGATGTTGGGAGGGAGCTCCGTCGTGCGCATGCGCGAGACCCGGATAGCGACGGGCTCTCCGTCGCTCCGGGTCTCGCACCAAAGGGGGCGTGCTGTCGATGTTGATTGACAGCACGCCCCCTTTGGTGGGCGTGCTGGGGGCGTGGCTGCCAGACGGAGGCGTTCCCATGGGAACGCCTACCGTCTGAAGCCGGCCCCACTGACATCAGTAGTGATGTCAGTGGGAGTGATTTTGGCTCTGATAGAGCCAAAATCACTCCAGGGCTTGCGGCAGCAAGACCCTACCGCAGGGTCTCCGTCGCAAGCCCGATGGTCGCGATGGTCTTGACCATCGCGACCATCATCATGGACGCTCGCTATAGCTGTGGGTGGTAACCCACAGCTATGCGAGCGTCCATGAGGCCATGAGGCCGCTCCATTTTCAGGGAGGAGGGCCCTGATTCAGAGCGAGCGCTCTGGTCAGAGCGTTCGGCTTTGAATCAGGCCCTCAATGCTTTCATGAATTAGGATGGATATAATGATAAGGCTCCGTCATTACAATATATGCATGTCTTAGCAACAGCTCAAGGACAACTCTTACAAATTGAATTTAAAGGTAACCTAGAAATATTGCCCGATAGAACAATTTGTAACATCTGCAAATATGCATGCAAAAAGTATTATTATTTATTAAATTATTATGATGATACTGAATCATTTAATGCAATTTATGAGAGAGAAATCTTTGTTTCTGCAACATCAGAATACAAGAAATAGTCTGTGCTCTGTAACGGTAAATGATTTACACTTTTGGTACTTTAGATTGATCTGCTGACGGCAAACAGTTTCTTGTCCTACAATGCAGGTGGAGGCAGAGGAGGAAGACACCAGTCAACGGCATTCAATGGCATTCAGCAAACAGATGTCACGAGTAAAGCCATACCCTGAATTGTATTGACATTACTCAGCATCGACTACTTTATCCATAAGATGTCTGCAAGCTCCATATTTACTGTACTTCCCAATGTTGTACAGGAAGGACTGTGGAACATGTTGGTCTATTATAAATACTGAACAGCAGTGTTAATGATGACAGTAATAGCCTAGGAGATGAGAATTATGATTAACCTATTCCAGTGGTTCCCAAACATTTTCAGTTCAAGGCACCCTTAGGGTCTCCTTCATTTTTTGAAGGCACCCCTATGCCAAATTAATTACCTGTAGTACTGCCCTTTATGTTGTAGTCCCACTATTAGTGTCCCTTATGCAATGCCCCCTGTAGTAGTTCCCCTTATGTAAAGTCCCCTGTAGCTGTGCCCATTATGCAGCACCCCTTGTAGTAGTGCCTCTTAGTCAGTGCCCCCACTAGTAGCCCCCACACCCCTGTGCAGAACTTACCTGACGGAAGTTCACGCTGGGGACCGCTCCTCCTGATGTCACTCCCGCAGCCACTGCGCTGACTGTCTCAAGCTGGATCCAGCAGGCGTGCAGGATCCTTACAAGTTCCCAGTGATGCATTATGCAGGGCTCGGGAAGTCGGCTGCTGGTATTTAGGCAGTCGGCTTCCCGATTGCTTCCCATGTCACCTGCGCCCATGTGCACTGCATTACTGGAAACGCTGAAGCAATCACAGGCTTCTGTAGCCTCTGATAGCTTCAGAGCCAGCGTTCCAGTTTCTGTAGGAAAGTTGATCGCGATCTACTGCAAGCTATGGGTAGATTGCGATCAACGTTTTGGCCAGGCCTGGAAAAAAAAAAACTGACAGCAGCTTCTTTCCGGGGTGCCGTGGCGCACAGTTTGGGAACCACTGGCCTATTCTGTTTGTTTGGGGTTTTTTTGGCCAATTATTCCCAATCTTTTAATTGTACTCCTAACAAGGAGCTAATTGATTCCATTTGTTGTATTTTAATACATTAATTCCCTCAGCATTAGTTTACCTAATGAAAGGTTCCATTATTCCTCACAGAACAATGTTGAGCTTATTAAATGTAAAGAAAACCCCGAAAACTGAGAGCTCTATTTATCAATGAGTTTTAACTGTTTTTAGACTCGCTACATGTGTTACTTCTGTTTCTGGTATTTATCAACCATTACAGAGCTGGTTTTCTGCTGCCTTCCAGCTGCGCTATTTTGTTTTCTTACCCCCTTAAATAATGTATTGCATACTGTAATTATCAACAAGCAATATTTGGAGCTTATCGATTGTTGGCTTATTTTATTTTCTCCACGGTGCAGCTGATGTTATCCTTTGCTGACGAGCACTTTGGTTTAGGGGTGTGCAGCGGCCACTTTTCGTGTTTTGTGTTTTGGATCTTTCTTCGTGTTTTGGATCCGGATTGGTTTTGCCAAAACCACCCTTACGTGTTTTGGGTTCTGGGTTTTGTGTTTTGAATCTGTATTTTTTTTTAAAAAGCATAAAAACAGCTAAAATCACAGAATTTGTGTGTTTTTCTGCGCCTATGCTATTATTAACCTCAATAACCTTAATTTCCACTCATTTCCAGTCTATTCTGAACACCTCACACCTCACAATATTGTTTTTATATCCAAAAGGTTGCACCGATGTAGCTGGATGACTATGCTAAGAGATACGAGTGGGCGGCACAAACACGTGGTCCATCTAGGAGTGACACTGCAGTGGCAGACAGGATGGCAGTTTGAAAAACTAGGCCCCAAACAGTACATAATTCAAAGAACAAAAAGAGGTGCAAGATGGAATTGTCCTTGGGCCCTCCCACCCACCCTTATGTTGTATAAACAGGACATGCACACTTTAACAAACCAATCATTTCAGCGCCAGGGTCTGCCACACAACTGTGGCTGAAATGATTGGTTCGTTTGGGCCCCCACAAAACAAGCTGGCAATTAATCTGTCCCTGCACAAACTGGCTCTACGGAGGCAAGATGTCGTCCTCATCCTCCTCATCCACCGATTCCTCACCCTCTTCAGTGTTGTGTACATCCTCATCCTCACAGAGTATTAATTCGTCCCTGCTGGAATCCACAACCACAGGTCCCTCTGTACGTTCTGGAGGCTGGTCTCCCTGGAAGAGTTGATAATTCATTTTATGAACATCATCTTCTCCACATTTTGTGGAAGCAACCTCCTACGCCTTTTGCTGACAAGGTTCCTGGCTGCACTAAACACTCTTTCGGATCACACACTGGAGGGGGGGCAACTCAGATAAAATAGAGCCAGTTTGTACAGGGACCTCCAAATTGCTTCTTTTTCCTGCCAGTACAGGTACGGACTGTCTGACATGCCTACTTGGATGCTGTCATCGATGTAATCCTTTAACAGACAGACGCACGCTTGTCGCTGCTGCTTTAAGGATGCAGGTGCGGCTACAGCCCACACATTTCACAAAGACAGAAAAAAAAAATTTTTTTTTATTGTTTGTGGAGCGCACTTTGAGGGTTACACCACCCTTTAACAGACAGACGCACGCTTGTCGCTGCTGCTTTAAGGATGCAGGTGGAATCTAGACGGGATTTGGAACCGGGGACACACTACCTCCATCAATTGTCTAAATCCCACTGCACTAATGGCGGATACCGGACGCACGTCTAACACCAACATAGCAGTCAAGGCCTCAGTTATACGTTTTGCTTCAGGATGACTGCTGTCGTACTTCATCCTCATCGCTAGGGACTGTTGGAGGGTCAATTGTTTAGTAAAAGTAGTGGTGTTCCTACTTCCTCTCTGGGATGATGAACAACTCCCAGCAACAGCACTAGGAGCAAGTGGTTCTTGATCTTTCCCTATTTTATTTTTATCGGAGAAAGTTTGGTCCTCCATTTATGTTATATTGATATATACGTGCGGCTAAGGCGCACACAAACACAGAAAATATTTTTTTATTTTTGCTGGAGAGTAGTGCACTTTGTGGGTTACACCACCCTTTAAGAAATGAGCCAGCCGGCTCTTTACTTATGGGACACAGGCGCACGCTTGGCGCTGCTCCTTTGTTGATGCACGTGTGGCTACTGCGCACACAATTCACAAACACAGAAAATATTTTTTTATTTGGTTTGGACTGGAGTGTACTTTGGGGGTTACAGCACCCTTTAACGGTCAAGCCAGCCGGCCCTTTACTTATGACACAAGCGCATGCTTGGCACTACTTTGTTGATGCACGTGCGGCTACTGCGCACACAATTCACAAACACAGAAAATATTTTTTTATTTGGTTTGGACTGGAGTGTACTTTGGGGGTTACAGCACCCTTTAACGGTCAAGCCAGCCGGCCCTTTACTTATGACACAGGCGCACGCTTGGCACTACTTTGTTGATGCACGTGCGGCTACTGCGCACACAATTCACAAACACAGAAAAAATATAATTTTTTTAGCACTTGGGGGGAGCACCCCTGATGGACAGAGCACCCCCTGAACAACACTACAGCACCCCTTTAGGACTGGGACACTGCACAGGACTTTGGAGTGGACACAGCCCCTATGGAGAACTGACTGCACAACACAGTCCAGCCAGCCCCTATGGACTTTGAAGTAGTGGACACAGCCCCTATTAACAACAGCAGCACAGCACAACACAGCCAGCCCCTATGGATTTTGAAGTAGTGGACACAGCTCCTATGGACAACAGCAGCACAGCGCAGCACAGCACAGCACAACGCTACTCTGCACTACACTACACTACACAGCCCAGCCAGCCCTAACTCCCACCCTCCCTCTTCACTGTCCACAGCCGAGTGAGAAAATGGCGCCGACGCGGGTACCTTATATATAGGGTCCAAAACCCGCGAGACCCGGAAGGCGGGATGATTACGTTTTGCCTCGATTTCAGATCCGAGTCAGGCGGGAAAAGTCGAGCCTGACTCGGATCGGCCTCAGATCGGGGAAGCTCGGGGGGGTTTGGATTTCAGAAATCCGAACCCGCTCACCCCTACTTTGGTTGCAGGTGCATGACCCGGCATCCGGGTCTTTAACAAGAATGCAACTCGTTAGCTAATGGTGCCTACACACTTGGTGATCTGCACACGATCCCACGATGTGTACGATTTTCCTTGAAACTCCTCCCCGGCAGCTCTGAACACAATTTGGTGTTCAAAGTGTCCAATTTACAAATGATCTATCGTGCATCCAGACTTTTTCCAGTGCATTGTGTCCCAGATAGGCAGAGATGTCCTACAGCACGGCAGATCGACGATGCGATGTATGACCAGCGGGGACGCGCATCGCATTGTGATCATGAGTGGGGACTCACAATTTGGGCATATTTTACATGATCTGTCATTCCAATGCATTGGAATCGGCCAGATCGGGTAAAATATCGCCAAGTGTGTAGGCACCTTGAGTCTCCTGGCAACGGGTTATCCCCTCTGATACACAGCGCATGTGCTGGAACACAATACATTCTGAACATGTGCAAGATAAGGAACACGCACTAGCCGGCTACATTCGTCAGCACTGACATAAACCGCGGCTAGCACCATTAAGCTAACGTTCACCAGTGAGCAGTTTGTTAATAAATATCAGCAACATATTTTTAAAAAACGGCAAACGGAAACGTTAATTTAAAACACAAAGAAAACTTGTTGATAAATGGAGCCCTTAATATGTTAATGTATTAGTCTAGTGACACTGTTACAGGTATTACTGGTTGCACCTGGTTTTGCAGATCAAGCTATGTAAATAACAGTGGGCCTGATTCAGAGCCGGACGCTATTTGCGCTCGCTCGTTCAGAAAAAGGGTCCGGCTATTTAAATTGAGCGCTCGCTCTTTGCGGTCTGTTCACGCCTCTATGTCTGAGCGAGCGAACGAAACATGCGCTCGCTATTTTGTAAAGACGCCCCCTGGCCGCTCGCATCCTACGTCATCTCCGCTATTTATTTGATTAATCGAGTACATCGAAAGGCGTCTGAACTGCTCACAGTGCTTGTGGTTGGATTTTCCTACCGCAATCATGCGAACAGTTCAGGCTAAGAAACAACCAAGTGACGTGGTCGATGACGCTGCTTTGTTAATTATGCACCCTTAAAACGCCCGTTTTGACCGTTAGGCACGCCTGCGTTCGGATCTCCACTCCCCGTTTTCAAGCACCTTCCCCTGTTACCACCCACAAACGCCTCATCCTGTCACTCAAATTAGCAGGCACTCGCTATTTTGCGAGCGCTTGATTTCCGACCGCAATGACTGGTTGGCGCATTACGACCCATACGCATGCGCAGATGTGCGAACATCGCTCGGAGCGAACGAGCGGCCGCTTACGAGCGGCTCTGAATCAGGCCCAGTATTCCCAATGTCCCCTCTCATGATTCAGTTTTAGCCATATTTAGGATAAACCGGTTTTGTACAGTGAGGGCCTAATTCATAGTCGCAGCCCTTCCCCTGGTGTACAAGCGTACGTCTGACTGTGCAAGGACTGTGATACAAACTATGAGTGTCTCCAGATGCTGTAATACCGCTTGGTGCGTCGTTAGGCGTCACCATCAGTCACACCATCGAAACTTGCACCGGCCCTAATGTAGGTCTGAGAGTATGGTCTCTAACATGAGGGATTAAGTGCTTGAGTCGGCAACCAGTTCAGAGACAAGCCCGCGACACTCCCACAACACGCCCATAAGACGGACCATCATTGTGCATCTGAATAGCCACCTCCCAGGAACGGCCAGCACATTTCCTACACAGTCATACCGAGCGTCTCAATCACAACTGTGGCTCTGTGTGTACAGTACACACCTCGTAACGCGCGCTTCATACAGGTTTTCAGGGATATTTGCGCACGTGTAGTAACAAACAATTGCTCAACTCCATGAACATCAGCATTGCATGTGTCTCAGAATCAGCACCTGAGTCTCCTTATATTTATATTCCTCCCCAAAGACTCAGGTGCCCTTGTAGTGTGTGATGGCTTCTCCAAAGAGTGGAGAGTAAAGCTGGCCACACACTAGACCAACTTACATCCAACCAGCCAACTTGTTGATTGGTTGGAATGAAAATCTGGTAAGGAATTAAAGCAAATGACAATCAGCAATTTGCTCCCAAACGCCGGAAAATGAACAAAAACTGTTGTTTGAACAAATTGTTTAGATCAAACATTTAACAAACTTGTCTGACGACCATTTTCATCTGTTTTCTGGCATTTAGGAGCAAATTGCTGATCATCATTTGCTCCCATACGTTACCAGATTTTCATTCCAACCAATCAACAAGTTGGCTGGTTGGATGTAAGTTGGTCTAGTGTGTGGCCAGCTTAAGGGGTACATTTACTAAGATGGGAGTTCTATTTAAGAAGTGATGTTGCCCATAGCAACCAATCAGATTCCAGGTATTATCTTCTAGACCAGTGATTTTCAACCTTTTTTAACTCGCGGCACACTACACAAGATTTTAAAATTGCCAAGGCACACTATCCGGCGATGCGGTGTGCGCGGACTATGAAAAAACACACTACATTAGTTCCCACAGGAACAAAACACACTACATTGGCCCCCACAAGAATAAAAAACACACTACATTGGCCCCCACAAGAATAAAAAACACACTACATTGGCCCCCACAAGAATAAAACATTCCCATTGGCTGGCCAAACAGAAAAAAAAACCCACATTGCTCCCCACAAAAAAAACAACCATACCACATTGCGCCCCACAGAATTGCTCCCCACAGAAAAGAAACCTCTGGCTGGCCCCACAGAAACAAAAAACAAAACAAAACACATTGGCCCTCATTCAGAGCCACTCGCTATTTGCGGTCGTTCGTTCTAAAACAAGGGGTGGCTATTCAAATGAACCGTTCGCTGTTTGCGGTCTGTTCACGCCTCTAGGTCTGAACGAGCTAACAAAACTTGCGTTCGTTTTTTGGAAAAATACGCCCCCTGGCCGCTCGCATCCTACGTCATGTCCGCTATTTATTAGATTAATCGAGTACATCGAACAGGGTATGAGCTGCTCGCTATTCTTGTGGTTGGATTTTCCTACCGCAATCATGCGAACAGTTCAGGCTAAGAAACAACCAAGTGACGTGGTCGATGACGCTGCTTTGTTAATTATGCACCCTTAAAACGCCCGTTTTGACCGTTAGGCACGCCTGCATTCGGATCTCCACTCCCCGTTTTCAAGCACCTTCCCCTGTTACCACCCACAAACGCCTCATCCTGTCACTCAAATTAGCAGGCACTCGCTATTTTGCGAGCGCTTGATTTCCGACCGCAATGACTGGTTGGCGCATTACGACCCATACGCATGCGCAGATGTGCGAACATCGCTCGGAGCGAACGAGCGGCCGCTTACGAGCGGCTCTGAATCAGGCCCAGTATTCCCAATGTCCCCTCTCATGATTCAGTTTTAGCCATATTTAGGATAAACCGGTTTTGTACAGTGAGGGCCTAATTCATAGTCGCAGCCCTTCCCCTGGTGTACAAGCGTACGTCTGACTGTGCAAGGACTGTGATACAAACTATGAGTGTCTCCAGATGCTGTAATACCGCTTGGTGCGTCGTTAGGCGTCACCATCAGTCACACCATCGAAACTTGCACCGGCCCTAATGTAGGTCTGAGAGTATGGTCTCTAACATGAGGGATTAAGTGCTTGAGTCGGCAACCAGTTCAGAGACAAGCCCGCGACACTCCCACAACACGCCCATAAGACGGACCATCATTGTGCATCTGAATAGCCACCTCCCAGGAACGGCCAGCACATTTCCTACACAGTCATACCGAGCGTCTCAATCACAACTGTGGCTCTGTGTGTACAGTACACACCTCGTAACGCGCGCTTCATACAGGTTTTCAGGGATATTTGCGCACGTGTAGTAACAAACAATTGCTCAACTCCATGAACATCAGCATTGCATGTGTCTCAGAATCAGCACCTGAGTCTCCTTATATTTATATTCCTCCCCAAAGACTCAGGTGCCCTTGTAGTGTGTGATGGCTTCTCCAAAGAGTGGAGAGTAAAGCTGGCCACACACTAGACCAACTTACATCCAACCAGCCAACTTGTTGATTGGTTGGAATGAAAATCTGGTAAGGGATAAAAGCAACTGACAATCGGCAATCTGCTCCCAAACGCCGGAAAATGGACAGAAACTGTTGTTTGAACAAATTGTTTAGATCAAACATTTAACAAACTTGTCTGACGACCATTTTCATCTGTTTTCTGGCATTTAGGAGCAAATTGCTGATCATCATTTGCTCCCATACGTTACCAGATTTTCATTCCAACCAATCAACAAGTTGGCTGGTTGGATGTAAGTTGGTCTAGTGTGTGGCCAGCTTAAGGGGTACATTTACTAAGATGGGAGTTCTATTTAAGAAGTGATGTTGCCCATAGCAACCAATCAGATTCCAGGTATTATCTTCTAGACCAGTGATTTTCAACCTTTTTTAACTCGCGGCACACTACACAAGATTTTAAAATTGCCAAGGCACACTATCCGACGATGCGGTGTGCGCGGACTATGAAAAAACACACTACATTAGTTCCCACAGGAACAAAACACACTACATTGGCCCCCACAAGAATAAAAAACACACTACATTGGCCCCCACAAGAATAAAACATTCCCATTGGCTGGCCAAACAGAAAAAAAAAACCACATTGCTCCCCACAAAAAAAACAACCATACCACATTGCGCCCCACAGAATTGCTCCCCACAGAAAAGAAATCTCTGGCTGGCCCCACAGAAACAAAAAACAAAACAAAACACATTGGCCCTCATTCAGAGCCACTCGCTATTTGCGGTCGTTCGTTCTAAAACAAGGGGTGGCTATTCAAATGAACCGTTCGCTGTTTGCGGTCTGTTCACGCCTCTAGGTCTGAACGAGCGAACAAAACTTGCGTTCGTTTTTTGGAAAAATACGCCCCCTGGCCGCTCGCATCCTACGTCATGTCCGCTATTTATTAGATTAATCGAGTACATCGAACAGGGTATGAGCTGCTCGCTATTCTTGTGGTTGGTTTTTGCTACCACAATTTTGCGAGCAGTTCTGGCTTTAAATTAACCCAGTGACGTGGTCAATGACGCTGCTGTTTTAAATATGCACACCCATAAAACGCCCGTTTTGACCTTTAAGCACGCCTGCGTTCGGATCTCCACTCCCCGTTTTCAAGCACCTTCCCCTGTTACCACCCACAAACGCCTCATCCTGTCACTCAAATTAGCAGGCACTCGCTATTTTGCGAGCGCTTGATTTCCGACCGCAATGACTGGTTGGCGCATTACGACCCATACGCATGCGCAGATGTGCGAACATCGCTCGGAGCGAACGAGCGGCCGCTTACGAGCGGCTCTGAATCAGGCCCAGTATTCCCAATGTCCCCTCTCATGATTCAGTTTTAGCCATATTTAGGATAAACCGGTTTTGTACAGTGAGGGCCTAATTCATAGTCGCAGCCCTTCCCCTGGTGTACAAGCGTACGTCTGACTGTGCAAGGACTGTGATACAAACTATGAGTGTCTCCAGATGCTGTAATACCGCTTGGTGCGTCGTTAGGCGTCACCATCAGTCACACCATCGAAACTTGCACCGGCCCTAATGTAGGTCTGAGAGTATGGTCTCTAACATGAGGGATTAAGTGCTTGAGTCGGCAACCAGTTCAGAGACAAGCCCGCGACACTCCCACAACACGCCCATAAGACGGACCATCATTGTGCATCTGAATAGCCACCTCCCAGGAACGGCCAGCACATTTCCTACACAGTCATACCGAGCGTCTCAATCACAACTGTGGCTCTGTGTGTACAGTACACACCTCGTAACGCGCGCTTCATACAGGTTTTCAGGGATATTTGCGCACGTGTAGTAACAAACAATTGCTCAACTCCATGAACATCAGCATTGCATGTGTCTCAGAATCGAGTACATCGAACAGGGTATGAGCTGCTCGCTATTCTTGTGGTTGGTTTTTGCTACCACAATTTTGCGAGCAGTTCTGGCTTTAAATTAACCCAGTGACGTGGTCAATGACGCTGCTGTTTTAAATATGCACACCCATAAAACGCCCGTTTTGACCTTTAAGCACGCCTGCGTTCTGATCTCCACTCCCCGTTTTCAAGCACCTTCCCCTGTTACCACCCACATACGCCTCATTCTGTCACTCAAAATAGCAGGCATTCGCTATTTTGCGAGCACACGATTTTCGGCCGCACTGAGTGGTTCGCACATGCGTATCTCGATCCATACGCATGCGCAGTTGGGCAAACATCGCTCGGAGCGAACGAGCAGCCACTTGCGTCCGGCTCTGAATCAGGGCCATTGTTCCCCACTAAATAGGCAAATATATGGCTGGATAACATATGGCTGGTTCTCACTAAAAGAAATGACATGACTGGTTCCCACGAAAAAATAAACTATGGCTGGTACCCACGAAGAAGAAAAAAATGTCTGGTCCGCACAAAACCCACATTTCTTCCCCCCTTGTCACTCACACTGCAGCAGGATCGCGGGCGGGCGGGCTTCCAGGCAGGCTGCAGAGCCTACCTGGACAGAGCGCGGGCTGGCTGATTGGCGCAGGGCGTTGGCTGGCAGAGCGGGCTGGAGGGCAGTGGACAACGCGGCGTGCGTGACCTGTGATGTCACGCCGCCGCATCTTTGCAGGTCACTACCCGGTCGCGCCTGAGTCTCCCAGAGGAGCTCAGCGGCCCAGGATGCTGAAGTACAGTAAAATGTGCCCGGTGGCTCTGACAGCCCCGCGGCACACTTCACAACCGGCCACGGCACACTAGTGTGCCGCGGCACACCGGTTGAAAACCGCTGTTCTAGACGGTGCTAGATAAATGAGAAGTAGAATCTGATTGGTTGTTATGGGCAACATCTCTTCTTAAATAGAACTCCCATCTTAGTAAATTTACCCCTGAGCATGCAATATAATACAGTGGTGTTCAAATGAATAGGAACAAAACTGTGGTTTTTAAAAATAAATAAATAAAATGATGACCACCCTTAGCTGCAATAACTTGTTTTACACACGTTTTCTGTATTTTACTTGTAAGGAGTTGCTTATTTGCAGTTCTTTACATCAGTAAGCTGCTGAATGTTTTTGGAAGTTCTTGCTTTTATATCTGGACATATAGCCTTTATTCTAATCAATAGTTTGTTAATTCTGGATGTTGTTTTTCGTTTCGGTAAAAAGAAAAATATGGCAATGTGTATATGGGGCTCACATTAACCTTATCCCCTGGGTTGGCTGCTATCTGACCCCCTCCACTGTGTGTCTGCCTACAGTTTTGTATGTGTGCCTCTGCTCCTTACCTATGGGCCTGATTCAGAGGTGGATGCAGTGTCGATGTGGGACTCAAGCTGTCATTGTTTTCAGTCTGCAGATGTGTCCGAGTCGCACTGCGTCTGCCCCCATAGGGTTACCGCCGAGGGAAGCAGAGTGAATTTGCACAAGAGAGGTGAAATTATAGTGGTCATTTCTGGGTGGGAGTGGCTCACCAATTGTGGTTTTGTCATGGTCAGCGACTGCTACTTTGAACGTAGTTGATCTGATTCCAGTGACCATGTTCAGATTGACATTGATCGCCTCCATAGGTCTGGAGCAAAATTTGATGGAATAAACGATGTGCGACCAATGGTGCTATTTTTTACAGAAAGCGGCAGATTAGTGCTGCAGTCAGTGGGTCTGTAGGAATTCCTTTAGCTGCAGCATTAGCATGAAGACACAGTCACACTGCATAAAAAGTCGCAGTTCTGGCGGCATTAGTGTCCACCTCAGAATCAGGCCCTGATAATATGATCCCTACCCATGTGTGCCTCTGCCACATCCCCATGTGTGCCTCTGCCACATCACCATGTGTGCCTATGTCCACCTCCCCATGTGTGCCTATGTCACCTCCCCATGTGTGCCTATGTCACCTCCCCATGTGTGCCTATGTCCACCTCCCCATGTGTGCCGATGTCCACCTTCCCATGTGTGCCGATGTCCACCTTCCCATGTGTGCCTATGTCCACATCACCATGTGTGCCTATGTCAACTCCCCATGTGTGCCTATGTCCAGTTCCCCATGTGTGCCTATGTCCACCTCCCCATGTGTGCCTATGTCCACCTCCCCATGTGTCCCTATGTCCACCTCCATATGTGTGCCTATGTCCACCTCCCCATGTGTTCCTATGTCCACCTCCATATGTGTGCCTATGTCCACCTCCCCATGTGTGCCTATGTCCACCTTCCCATGTGTGCCTATGTCCACATCACCATGTGTGCCTATGTCAACTCCCCATGTGTGCCTATGTCCAGTTCCCCATGTGTGCCTATGTCCACCTCCCCATGTGTGGCTATGTCCACCTCCCCATGTGTTCCTATGTCCACCTCCATATGTGTGCCTATGTCCACCTCCCCATGTGTGCCTATGTCCACCTCCACATGTGTGCCTATGTCCACCTCCCCATGTGTGCCTATGTCCACCTCCCCATGTTTTCCTATGTCCACCTCCATATGTGTGCCTATGTCCACCTCCCCATGTGTGCCTATGTCCACCTCCCCATGTGTGCCTATGTCCACCTCCCCATGTGTGCCTATGTCCACATCACCATGTGTGCCTATGTCCACCTCCCCATGTGTGCCTATGTCCACCTCCCCATGTGTGCCTATGTCCACATCACCATGTGTGCCTATGTCCACCTCCCCATGTGTGCCTATGTCCACCTCCCCATGTGTGCCTCTGCCACATTCCCATGTGTGACTATGTCCACCTCCCCATGTGTGCCTCTGCCACATTCCCATGTGTTCCTATGTCCACCTCCATATGTGTGCCTATGTCCACCTCCCCATGTGTGCCTATGTCCACCTCCCCATGTGTGCCTATGTCCACCTCCCCATGTGTGCCTATGTCCACATCACCATGTGTGCCTATGTCCACCTCCCCATGTGTGCCTATGTCCACCTCCCCATGTGTGCCTATGTCCACATCACCATGTGTGCCTATGTCCACCTCCCCATGTGTGCCTATGTCCACCTCCCCATGTGTGCCTCTGCCACATTCCCATGTGTGACTATGTCCACCTCCCCATGTGTGCTATTGCACCCCTTCCCCTTGGGCCGTGTTGTAGGGTCTAAGGGAACGCCTGCATTTGTGCAGCCACCCCCACTCCCCGCCTACAAAATGGGGCGAGCTGTCAAACAACATCGACAGCCGCCCCGTCTTGTAGCGAGACCCGTAGCAATGGAGCTGCCATCGCAGGACGGGTCTCGCGCATGCGCATGCCGGAAGAGGTGCATATGCAGAGGGGGACCATTGACCTGCTTGCGAGCGCTGTGTGCTCGTGAGCCGGTCTGAATCAGGCCCAATATCCCCACCCCCAAAAAATGTATGTCCTGTATTGCACCATTCCCCTGCCCTCATATGTATGTCCTGTAGTGTACATACCTCCATTTCTGTTTTTGTATTGTGACCCCACACCCACATCAATGTGTCCTATACTAAGCTGCTCCTCCATCTGTTTTGTATTATCCATTCTCCCCCACCCCAGTCTTTATGTTTTGTACTGTGCTCTCAATACCCCCCGAACAGACACTCATAGACAAACACGTAAAATCACTTCATACATGCCAACCTCCAGTCCTGCCTACCTCCTCTCCGCGTCTCCTTACAGTTGTCCGCTGTCCTGACTTAGAAATTTCTGTAGCAGTGTCAGACGGCCTACATGTGAGAAAGAACACTCCACAGATACTGCCTTCCTCCGCTCCATGGCTCCCTCACATCATCTGCAGTCCTCACTATGCCTGTGCTCTAGAAGCGTCCAACGGCCTACATGTGGGAAATGACACACTGCAGAACCTGCCTTCCTCTGCTCCACAGCTCCCTGCAGTTGTCTGCAGTCCTCACTACACCACTGCTTCATAAGCATCCGACGTCCTACATATGAGAAATGACACAATCCAGATCCTGCCTTTCTCCACTCTGCAACTTCCTCCCGTCATCTGCAGTCCTCATTACGCCACTGCTCCAGAAGCTTCCGACGGCCTACATGTGCGAAATAACACACTGCAGATCCTGCCTTCCTCTGCTCCACAGCTCCCTCCAGTCATCAGCAGTCCTGACTATGCCACTGCTCCAGAAGCGTCCAACAGATTCTGCCTTCCTCAACTCTGCAGCTTCTTCCCGTCATCTGCAGTTCTCATTACACCACTGCTCCAGAAGCGTCCAATGGCCTACATGTGGGAAATGACACACTGCAGAACCTGCCTTCCTCTACTCCGTGGCTCTCTCCTGTCATCTGCAGTCCTCATTACGCCACTGCTCCAGAAGCTTCCAACGGCCTACATGTGAGAAATGACACACCACAGATCCTGCCTTCCTCTGCTACACAGGCCCCTCCCTATGCCTGCCATCCTCATTACGACACTGCTTCAGAAACGTCTGATGGTCTACATTTGGGAAAAGACACACGGAAGATCCTGCCTTCCTCCACTCTACGACTCCCTCTAGTCATCTGCAGTCCTGACTACGCCACTGCTCCAGAAGCTTCCAACGGCCTACATGTGAGAAATGACACACCGTAGATCTTGCCTTTCTCTGCTCTGCGGCTTTCTTCCATCATCTGAAGTCCTCACTACGCCACTGCTCCAGAATCTTCTAATGGCCTACATGTGAGAAATTACACACCACAGAACCTGCCTTCCTCTGCTACGTGGCTCTCTCCCTTCGTCTGCCATCCTCATTATGCCACTTCTTCAGAAATGTCTAACGGCCTACATTTGGGAAAAGACACATGGTAGATCCTGCTTTCCTCCACTCTATGGCTCCCTCCAGTCATCTGCAGTCCTGACTATGCCACTGCTCCAGAAGCTTCCAACGGCCTACATGTAAGAAATGACACATGGCAGATCCTGTCTTCCTCTGCTATGCGGCTCCCTCCCTTCGTCTGCCATCCTCATTATGCCACTGCTTCAGAAAACATCTGATGGCCTACATTTGGGAAAAGACACACACAGATCCTGCCTTCCTTCTCTCCCGTCATCTGCACACCTCACTACGCCACTGCTACAGAAACATCCAACGGCCTACATTTTGGAAAAGACACACTGCCTCCGATCTATGGCTTCCTCCGTTCATCTGCAGTCCTTAGTACACCACTGCTCCAGAGGCGTCTGGTGTCCTACATGTGGAAATTGACACTCTGCACATCTCTTTGCCAGAACCCATCAAATGATGATCTAAACAATCAGAATTTCTTGGTTAGACATATTATTTAGCAAAGGTATAGTTTGTTTATAATTAGGAAACTGGACTGGACTGTTTGATATTCAGCGTTTACTCAAGGAATTGCAGAATGGGTGTGTTAGGTAAGTTAATTTCTTGTCGAGATACAACAGGTTTTGTTTTTATTAATATATTTTAAAATATCACTTGTTTTACATGAACAATTGGACGTTTTTAAAGGTAAATAGCATAAATTAGGTAACAGGACCATAACTAGGGTGGTGTGGCCAGTGCCCTAGCACAGAGCACAGGACTCCCCTGGGGCGGAACTAGCCTCCGCAATGTCCATTTGAAGGCTCGGCACATTCTCTCCAGTCTCCTGTCGGAACTTCCAGAGAGTAGAGAAAGAAGAATGAGGGAGAGAGAGAGAGAGAGAGAGAGAAGTCTGAGTATGGGGGCGGGGCTACATGGACTGAGCAGCAGCTGTCAGACTAACAAGGGGGAGGAGCTGCAGCCAGAAAGACTCACTGGGCGGAATTCAATTAATTCCAGCCCCTATCGCGCCCGACGGAGCTATTCTATTCTTGCTCCTGTCGGGCGCGATCAGCTGCCAAGCGCTACATTTCAGCTCGCAGCCCCAGGGGGATGAGAACTGAATCACTTTTCGCGATCGCGCCCAGCACTTTGGTCGGGTTTAGCTGCTTTATGCGGCTAAACCTGACCTCTATGGGCGCGATCAGCGCGAAGCATGGCAGCAATTGAATAGCGGCCCGCGTTTTCCTGTCACTTTAGAAGGGAGATCCGGACCGCGTAATCAATTGAATTCCGCCCACTGTGTTCTGAAGTACGTGAGTGTATGATTGTTGCAGTAGAATTAGGGCAAATGTGTGTGTGATAGCTGCGGTAGAATTAGGGTAAGTGTGTGTGATTGCTGGGGTAGAATTAGGGCAAGTGTGTGTGTGATTGCTGGAAGAGAATTAGGGCGAGTGTGTGTGTGATTGCTTGGGTAGAATTGGGCAAGTGTGCGTGTGATAGTTGGGGTAGTATTAGGGCGAGTGTGTTTGTGATTTCTGGGGTAGAATTAGGGCGAGTGTGTGTGATAGCTGGGGTAGAATTAGGGTAAGTGTGTGTGTGATAGCTGGGGTAGAATTAGGGCAAGTGTGTGTGTAATTGCTGGGGTAGAATTAGGGTAAGTGTGTGTGTGATTGTTGGAGTAGAATTAGGGTAAGTGTGTGTGTAATTGGTGGGGTAGAATTAGGGTAAGTGTGTGTGTGATTGCTGGGGTAGAATGAGGGTAAGTGTGTGTGTGATAGCTGGGATAGAATTAGGGCAAGTGTGTGTGTGATTGCTGGGGTAGAATTAGGGCAAGTGTGTGTGTGATTGCTGGGGTAGAATTAGGGCAAGTGTGTGTGTGATTGCTGGGGTAGAATTAGGGCAAGTGTGTGTGTGATTGCTGGGGTAGAATTAGGGCAAGTGTGTGTGTGATTGCTGGGGTAGAATTAGGGTAAGCTTTGTGTGTGAATGCTGGGGTAGAATTAGGGCGAGTGTGTATGTGATAGCTGGGGTAGAATTAGGGTGAGTGTGTGTGTGATTGCTGGGGTAGAATTAGGAGCGAGTGAATGGGCCGGCCATACTTAATATTAATTGTGACGTGGCACAAAAATTGGATTTTCCAAATTTATTGCTGCATTTGCAGAAAACAAAAGGCCTAATTCAGCAAGGATTACACGGCTGCGTTCGCACACACCATCTAACTGCGAAAACATGCAAATAAATGCAATTGCACGGCAACCGCAGCACTATACAAAGATGCCCATCACTGTATAAAGCCACCCACTTCCTATGACATGCATCCGCAAGTCAGCAAAAACATCGGTAACATCGAGAAACCCTACCGCACAAACTGCTAAACTTCAAGTCGCCATCTAGACCTCTGCCAGCGTATACAATCGCAGGGGCTTAATTATGTAACGGCGTTAAATGCACAGGCACGCCTGCGTTTCTCTGACCACCCCCCATCACCACCCCAAAACGGATACTTCCTGTCAATCATTGTGTGAAGACTCTACGTGCTCACTGTGGTCGCTTCCCGATCGCAGCAGCTGGTTTGCGCACTGCGATGCATACGCATGCGCAGATTACAAATTACGACCGGGTGCTTGCGAACGCAGCCATGTGATCCTTGCTGAATCAGGCCTAAAGATAGAAAAGCACGTCTAATTTGAAATCTCCAATAATCCAGTACATCAGTTATGTATATAGTATTTTATTTGTAAATTTTAACAAAGGTAAGCATTACAATCACTTTATACTACATTTTAAATGCATTTATTATGGAAGATGGGATTGAGGGGACTCTTTATTTGGGTTTACCCGGGCCTCTATGAACCTCTGAAAGGGCCTGTCCACATTACGCAGGTTACAATTATGATAATAGAGCTAACTATCCTCTATGTTAGAGATGAGTAGTTTGGATGAATGGGCATCATATGTGACCATAGGGAGGGTAGGTGGGTACAACTACAAATATGATAAGGGGTGGGGGCATGTCTCTTACAGCGCATGTGGTGATAAAAAAAAGCAGCTTATTCATTACAATAGGTGCTTAGTTGATAAATATACCCTTAAGCTTCTATATGTGCAGTCATTGTTATCACATGCTAAGCACATTTACCTCACACTAATACAAATGTATTTATCTGCCCCGTCTGTCTCTCACTCCATCATCTTATCAATGATCCAGGCAATGGCGTCCCTACCTGGGCGGGATTGTAGTGCCAGCAAAACAGGGGGTGTGGCCTCGTAGGTGGGGGCGTGGCCTTGAGGCCCAAACCCCCATTTTTGTCACTCACAGAGATGCGGCCTGTTCCTGGGAACCAGTCTGTTTGCAGTACAGGCTCCTTCACTGTGTTAGGAGCTGAGTGCTGCACATAATGCTACAGTGCAGCGCCCGGCTTCTGTCACTGAGGAGGAGTCGGCACTTTGGTGTCACCCCTCGGTGTTTGACACCGAGGCACCTCACTCTCTCCCCTTGTGACGCCACTGGATCCAGGGATGTGCAGTCAGGTTAGGTAGAGGAGGCAGAGCCTCCCCTGTCATTCTGTCATGCTCCAGAGTTTTGATATAAAAGCTCTGTTCTTATACATGTGTGATACCCCAGCCTTTGACCTCACCGCACGTCACTGTAATGATCTCTCTGCCAGCCCTCCTCACTCTGCACCGTCCTCTGTTACTTTCTTATGTGGACAGTTCTCGTCGCTTTTCCTCTTCCATGGCCCAAGTCCCTGTTCTTCCAGCCACTGTATGTGTCATTTCTCTCATACTACATTATGAATTTGTATGCCTAAATTAGTACAATGTTGTACAAAGTGCCCCAAAGGAAACTATAACTGAAATGAATATCTAGATTATATCACCATTTATATATTAGAAGGAAATAAAGCTGTTTTTTTAACATTTTGCGTCCATACTGTGTGCTCGGATGGTGTACTGGGTAGCAATAGTGCCTCACAGCACTGAGGTTTTGGGTTCAATCCCACCATGGTCCTAACTTTGTGGAGTTTGTATGTTCTCCTTGTGCTTGCATGAATTTCCTTCAGGTACTCCGGTTCCCTCCCACACTCCAAAATAAACTGGTAGTTTAGTTGGCTACAGACAAAATAAAAAATAACCCTAGTGTGTATGTGTGTGTACATGTGGTAGGGAATATACCTTGTAGATTGTAAGATCCACTGGTGCAAATTAAATATTCTCTGTAAAGTGCTACAGAATATGTGTGCGCTACATAAATAACTGGTAATAAATATATTTATTATATAATGATAGAGAAAGGACATGCACCTAATAATGTAATATTTAAGAGTGTAAGGGCTCTATTTACTACAATCCGCATATTGAATGCGGATTGTAGTGTGATATTACAGAGTGAATTCGCATTGCGAATTCAGGCAATATCACAGGGATTTACTATAAATCCCTTGAAGGGACAGAGCTTGCGATAAAGCTCTGTCCCTGCGGATCCCATCCGCACTCTAGTCGCTGTATTTTCGGAAAAAATACCGCGACTAAGAGCCCGCGCATGCGCCGACCGACCACCGCTACTACCCCCCCACCGACGCTAAGCCCCACCCCCCGGCGCTAAGCCCCACCCCCCGTGATCGCGGACCCACGCAACCCCCCCTCCCCCCCCCCCGTGACCCCCCTCCCTTCATTACACTTACCTGCATCCTCCTGGCCTCCGGTGATCTTCTCCAGGCTTCCCGATCAGGTGATCTCCCATACTGCACTGGGGCCCGATCACCTGATGACCGGGCCCCAGTGTACTATGGGAGACCAGCTGACCAGAGAGGAGCCATCACCGGAGGCTCGATCACCGGTCCCTGGATTCAGGTAAGTGAAAAAAAAAATGTTTCATTTTTTTTTTTCTTTTTTTTACAGTAATCAGCTTGCGGTCTGCTTAGACCACACAGCTGATTACTGGTACCGGCTCCCACCTCTGCTCTCCCAGTTAGAGCAGAGTGGGAGCCCGGTAACCGGGGGAGACCCTGGATAACGCCACCTCCAGGTGGCGTTATTATCACAGGGCTTCCCCCGGTATATTTTTACAATTTATTTTTAGTAACTTAGGTCGGATCACATTTCCCATTACAATTATGGGAAATGCGATCTGCTTTACTAAAAATAAGTGATACTGGGGGTTGGAGTAGAATTTTACTAATTCTACTCCAATTGCCCTATAGTAACTACAGATGAAACTAAAATAATGTGAAAAGGGTGTGAAAACACCCCTTTTCACTTTATTTTAGTAAAAATAATGTTAATAAATAGAGCCCATTGAGAGTCGACAGCAACTGATTCCAAATGCAAATGTCACACCTAGAATCAACTCCAGACCTTTTACCTGCTTAATTGATAATGAAATAATGAGGTAATAGCACACACCTGTCGATGAAATAGCTTTTAAGTTGATAGTCCCATTACTTTTGGCCCCTTAAAAAGTGGGAGGCAGATATAGAAACCGTTGTAATTCCTACACCGTTCACCTGATTTGGATGTAATTACGCTCAAATTAAATCTGAAAGTCTGCAGTTAAAGCACATCTTGTTTGTTTCATTTCAAAACCATTGTGGTGGTGAATAGAGGCCAAAATATAAAAATTCTGTCAATGTCCCAATATTTATGCACCTGACTGTATACAAGTTAACACATAAACACATAATACACATTAATATACACTAAAACATATACAGTATACACACGCTAACACATACATACATAAATAGTAAATACATACATACACACATACACATACATACATACATACATACATACTAAAACAGCACACATGCATAACATACACTTAATGCAGCAGCGGCTGCAGGTACAGGACAGGTTGCTTATGGGGCGGATACCGCAATTAATTAGACCCCGCCCCCTTCTGATGTAATGATGTGATTTATGGTGATATGGGGCGGGGCTTGCCGTATTGACTCCATCCCCATTGCGGCCAGTATAGGGGGGAATCTGTGCGTGGTCCGAAACTAGCTGGACGACGGATCCGGTGACCCTCCTCCTCCCCCTGCTATGCACACACTCTGAGTCTGTGACAGTGCAGGGTCTAGACTGTGGGACTCTCTGGAAATGTAGGCGGGACCGTGTGACATCATGATGTCATGTGCTACTCGGGCAGTGCTCTGTGACAATTTTGAGTGGATGGATTTCTTGGGGCAAAGGGGCCAGTCCGCGGACCCCTTGGATCCCGCCGGGCCCTAGGTGAGCGCCTAGGTTGCCTAGTGGGAAATCCGGCCCTGGAAAGGAGCAGGAAGCCCAGCACGTTTTAAGGGCAGCTTGTTGGATAGTGAGCACTGAATGTTTTTACAAAACCGCAGATTATGGGGGGGATTTAATTTAATGCATACTGGGGCTATTCAATTAACCCTGGGGCTATTCAATTAACCCTGAAGGCAGCCCATAGGCCGATAAATAGCCTAAGAGGTGAAGAGACCCTATTAACACATAGGCACGTGGACTTATCACAGATTCTGTGTTTACACCTGTTAATACGTTCACTTAATGTGTGTTCAAAAGGGTCTCAGGTTAAAAATGGTCTGGAATTAAATAGCCCCAGATGTTAAAGCCCGAGGCAACTACACTTTTTCACCCGTTAACACTAGTAATGGTCTGCAAATCTGCTGATTGCTACTATACACTAGCAATCTACAGCCCCAATTGATCTGTGAAATCCAACATGTTGGACAACCTAATTCACCAATTTGGTCGGAATCTGCAATCTGTGCACCCCATACATTGCAGATTTTTTTACTACAATCATCTGCAAAATGCAGAATTGGCCCAATTGATTGCTGATGTATGGGGGCCTTAGGGGCATATTTATCACAATCTGCATCTTAGATGCCGATGGAATGTTACAAATTCACCCAAATTTGCAGTGCAATATTTGAATATATGGCAAGGATGTATCAAATATTGCAGTGGTTCTTAAACTCGGTCCTTAGGACCCCACACAGTGCACATTTTCCAGGTTACCCAGCAGGTGTACAGGTGTAGTCATTACTCACTGACACATTTTAGAAGATTTGCAGGTAGAGCTAATTATATCACTTGTGATTCTGTAAGGAAATCTAGAACACATGCACTGTTTGGGGTCCTGAGAACCGAGTTTGAGAACCTGTGAAATATTACATGCAAGGACAGAGCATGCAAGAAAGCTCTGTCCCTTTGAATTCAGTGTACACACTTCTCAATGTATTTTTTGCAAAAAAAACTGTGACCATGCAGTGGTAAATGCAGGATTTCTAGAGGGGGTTTTCCAAATGCTTGATTTTAGAGTGAGTGTGGTCTGTCCATGAAGAGGGCATAATTAACACTTCTCCAGCTTTAATATGTTACATACAAAGTATATTGTGTTGCATAATTCCAGCATATACAGGACCAGCGATCACAGTATGCCATTAGATGCGGCAGTAGGGCCATCCTGTCTGTTATGTGTGCACTGGTATAGACCATCAATAGGGTTAATAATTAATACTGTATAATAATACACTATCCAGTACATAAGGAGACCGATATGTACATATATGTCCAGGGCAGTGCTAAGTTCTCCTGCCGCTCCCTCAGACTGCCGGACTCTCTCCCATGCTCTGGAATGATGCCCACATCTGAAAAAAAACATTCAGCTCTGTTAGAGCCGAAATCTCTCTGGGGCTTGCGGCCACGAGACCCTACCACAAGGGTCTCGTCGCAAGCCCAAAGGTCGCGATTGGCTTGATCATCGCAACCATCATCATGGCCGCTCGCTGTAGCTGTGGGTGGTCACCCACAGCTATGCGAGCGGCCAGGAGGCTGTTCTAAAAGAAAAAAAACCCGGCCCTGATTCAGAGCGAGCGCTCTGTCAGAGCATCCGGCTCTAAATCAAGGCCTCTTCTCTGGCTATCAGAGCAGAGCTGAAGTAAGGGAAACTGGAGGGAAGTCATTATAAAGCCGTCTGAAGATGGCGTTATTATAACAGGGCTCCTTCCACTATTTTTCTATGGCTATAGAAGGTGTGTTTGTGTCTATTTAGTATCCGATCGGTTTTCAGTGACAGCAATGTCGGTCGGTTTTGTTGCCGATTTTGACAACTCCAATGAAAATCGACAGCAAAACTGACCAAGAATAGACCAACACTTCTTGATGGTGTGTTATAGGGTAACTGAGCGCTCGCAAGCGGGTCGATGTTGAGGCCCTCACTACAAAATCGGCGGCTGTCGATGGTGATCGACAGCTTGCACCATTTTGTAGGCGTGGTGGGGGGGTGACTGGCTAAACGGAGGCCTTCTTGAAGGAACGTCTGCCATTTGGGGGCGGCCCCACTGACATCACTCGTGATGTCAGTGGTGAGCTTCTGGCTCTATTAGAGCCGAAAGCTCACTGGGGCTTGCGGCAGATGAGACCCTACCACAACGGCCTTGACGCAAGCCCCGATGATCGCGATGGTCTTGACCATCGCGACCATCAACCTGGACGCCCGCTAAAGCTGTGGGTGGTAACCCACAGCTTAGCGAGCGGCCAGGAGGCTGGCTCATTACAGAGAAGCGGCCGCACTCATTCAGAGCGAGCACTCGCATTTTGCGAGCGGCTCTGAATGAGATCCATAGTGTATATATTCAGAAAATATCAGCTATGGGGAGGTCCGTGTATGTAGTTGTACCCTGCGCTGGCAGCTGAACTCACCAGCAAAGCTACTTGAGATGTGCTGATAACACCCTGGTTGGGAATTGGTGGCTGTGTTCAAGGCTGCCATCAGAATTTTGTATTTTGAAACATGTGTGTTAAATAAAAGAGGATGTGTCTGTAGGTGTTTGGGGAGGTGGCCAGATGGAGGGGGAGTTGGCCAGGGAGGAGATAGGGGATGCCAGGAGATGCTGGGGATAAAAGAAGTGGAAGCTTTAAGTGAGAATGATTATAAACAAAAAATTGACAGGCCCAACAGTGCCCCCGGCCCTGCAGTGCCCTGTGCCATGGCACATGTCACACCACCCTAGTAATGGTCCCTGCAATGTAATAGGGTATTTCACACTCTTATTTTTATGTTCTCATCCAGGTGACAATGGCACAGAGGGATGTTTTTCACATGCCAAGGTTACCAGGCTCTTTTCACCGCAGGGGGATAACATTTAGCCAGAATGGGAAAAGGCTAATAAACTGTAACATGAATAAATAGAGTAATGCAAAGCTTTCATGGAAGAGATAGTAACCTATGATGATATAAGACAGCACACTTCCCTCTCCTTTACATCATATCTTATTTTACTATCACTATCTCCCCATTGCCTGATGAGTGCTCCCTCCTAACAGTGCAGGGTAAATCATCAACCATAATCATTATGAAATAATGACACAGAGACTTATATAAGGGGAAAGGAAGGTCAGCTTTATTTAATTTTAAACTAATTAAACTATTTAATGTATAACTGAACTAACTAATAGAAGAAGAAAGACAGACAAAGTATGGTGGCGCAGAAAGAACGGCCCCACAATGCAATATCACCAACTGCATACTCACACCGATCTTCTAAATGGGAGGCGAGCAGCCAGCCCATTACCACGCCCAAGGTAGCCACCTCCCACCCCAATGACATGACGTGAGGCCCACCTGGTTAGGTGGTTGCCGCTGACCCCAGTAGGGTAGAATCAGCCTAAGCCATGTATTGGAAGGGAGAGCACCTCAAGCTCCAAAGTCAGATGGCGACTGCTACCGTTCTTTCCCGCCACAAGAAAAGCTGACACCAAATAACTCAATGAATAAGGGAGGGAGGGTGGGAAACAGCCAACCGGAGAAATTTCTATAAAATGGCTGCCAAGCAGCAACTCTGAAATAGCACTGACCCACCCTCTGCCAATCCTATAGGCTAACCAAACCTAACCCCACCCTACAACACTACCTCACTACTAGACCCTTCTTGTCTAGAGGCCGACACCCAGAGGCTCAGGTGTTTAATTAACTCCTTGCATATGAAATGCACTCCTTCCTACTTACAGTGTAAATGGGCATTCTGCTAAGCACTGAATTAGTGACCTGCAGTATGTTTAGCAGCTCTCTTTGTTGATTAAAACATAAGGTTTCCTTACATCTAGCACCATCTGTAACTGCAGTTGTTCTTTTTTTTTTAATCTCTTTATTTATAATAATAGTTGATACAAAATACAACAAAGTAGTTATCTATCACAAATTGTGTACAAGGTATTGTTTCCGTAGTGTGCACATCACTGTTAGTATACAATTATTAGTTTTTTTAATTTTTTATAGAAAACCGAAACTTACATTAAAATATATAGAGTACAAATATGAAAGATAGGAGATAGAGAAGGCAACCTATGGTACGTTACAACAGTAGCATGCAACTTTATCACTGAATCAAGAAGGAGAGCAGTGATATATTCCATAGAGACTAACTATCAGATTTTGTTCATTAGTGCTGTCATTGCTGGAGCCTCGATTTGCTTCCAGTTTGTAGCAATCAACAGTTAGGCCGCATTATAAATATGGCGACACAGTTTGTTTTGAGACTTACAGGGGTATTCAATATGGGTGCGATAACATTGTTTTTTGCGTTAATATCGCACTTTTTAACGTTTTTGCGTTAATATCACTTGTTTTAGTTTTACACCGTATTCAATTTCAAAGACTTATCGCAGTTTTGAAAAGTCTTTGATAAAAAACGGTGATAACTTTTCACCATTGAATAGGTGTCGAAAAAAAGTGCAGAATTGGGGTTTAGGGGTGCAAGCTTAAAAAAAATACCCTGCACCCCTTAGATTGACATTTAAAAAAGAACTGAGTCAAAAAAAGTTTAAGAAAAAAATAGGGACACCCCAAAAAATTAATTTAAAAATTGGGGTGCGAAAAAAATAAATGGGAAAAAATTGTTAAACAATAGGGAAATAGGTTCAGGGCTTTTCTGCAAGTATGCGGCAGGTGTTTTCTACAATAGATTTATAGCGGCAGGTGCACAAATGCAGAATTTTTAAAAAATGACTTTAGGGACACCAAAACATGCTAGTACCCATTTTCATGTACCCCAAATTTGATGGGACCACTTAAAAAAACGAAAAAAATAACCTAAGTGCTCTTCTGCATCACTTCTTCAATATCAGAAAAAAAACACCTGCTGCGGCTATTTAAATCCCCGACTTTCAATTAAAGGCTAAAACGGGGGTACCCATAGTGTTCCGCCATGTTTTTACAACTTTAGGGGGGTCTTACAATTATTTTAAGGAAAAATTCGTAACTTTACGCAAATCCAACTTCAGAGTTTCCCGTTTTCGTTAATTTTATTTATAAGCGGGAGCGCGCACCATACCTTTACGCAGAAAAAAACTCCGAAATGAAACGTTAACTTCGCCAGGGAAGTTAACCTTTCATATTGAATACCCCTGTTAGTGAGGGATTGAAAAGGTTTGAACCATATGTAGTTCTTAGGGGGGGGGGGGGGTTGAAATACTGAGCACCCTAGACACCAAAGTTGTGACTTCATCCCAATATTTTGATAACAGGGGGCAGTCCCACCCAGGGCCGGCAACAGATATCTCGGGGCCTGGTACACAGATGTTTCTGGGGGCCCCAGCTTCTAACCACCACCCCGGATCCTGCACATCCCTCCCCTGCATGTGTGATATGTGAAGCATGATAATGATAACTGAATGATATGCCAGCATTTAAATAAAGTAAAAATACACTATGACTTACCACACTGTCTCTGTCACTGATGATGCAGGCTGTAGTTCCTGTCTGCCATCTCTTGCAAGGTCTTCTTAATGGCAGTGCTGTGGATGCCTCAGGGGTAGGAGGGATGATGTCTGCAGCCAGCCATCCTAAGCAGTCAGCCCCTCATCACCTACCTCAAATTCAGCCTCTCATCACCATCTTCAGCCCAGAAACCTTCTTCCTCCGTCTCCAGACCCCATTCTCTTCCTCCATCCCCAGCCGCCCATCACCTTTCTCTGACCCCAGTCTGTCACCTTCCTGTGGTACCCCCAAATGTGTGCCCAAATAGGGGTCCCCCAATTTTGTTTTATTATGTATGAATAGATAATACAGCCCTTAGCCTGTAATAGAGGGCTGCTGAACTTTATGTGACCCCCTGCAGCCCTGGCTGTTTCTGAGCATGTGTAGCCACAGGGAAAACTAGTTATGTCGGCCAACAACACAGGGAGCCCAGAAAAAAGGCCCCCATTGATTGATCCCATGGTTGCAGGGAAGAGGGCCCAAAGGGCGGGTTTACACTTGAGTCATCTGGCCTATTAGTAGTGTCAGATCGAGCCGGGATGGAGGGCTTGAGAAGGCACCAAAGTATTAAATAATGGCTCCCCATAGGCTGTCCTAAGAAGGGCTGCTGTTTAAAATAAGGACAGGTCCATGCTGGACCATATAGAGGGGCTGTGCTGTGTTTTACGGAGACCAGCGGAGTTATTGCTGGTCAGTCAGAAGGAAGAGTTGTTGCCAGAGGGGAACTGATCTGTTCCACTCCATCTACTACGAAGTCCCAGACCCTTAGCTGCTGCTGCCGCTTACCTGCCCTGCTGACTCAGCAGAGCCGGATTACTAATGGGGCGGGTGGAGCTACAGCTCCAGGCCCACCTTGAAAATAGGCCCACAGGATCCATTGCAGTGCAGGCAGTTTTGACAGGGAATGAAAAAAAAAATCCCTGTCAACGCTGTCTGCACTGCAGTGGAGTGAAGCCCCGGGCCCCAGCTAGTCACCCCCTCTCAACCCCCGGCCAGTCACTCCTCTCTACCCACCCCACATCAGCAATGCGAAGCTCCTTCATCCGAGGCTCCACCCCCAGACTGTCTGACCGCCCCTGTGTTATCCGAGTATCCTCTCCTTGCAGAGTCTCCTTGCAGTGCTAAGCTCCGCCCACATACCGCCCGAAGCTCTGCCCCCATACCGGCCGAAGCTCCGCCCCCAGTTCGTGCTAGGGGTCCCATCTGCAGTTATGTCCCCTTTCATCTGAAGCACGGTCCATTCATCCCCACCCACCTCCATTGATTGAGCTGACTGCTGGCATAGAAATTATGAGATGTCAGCCCTGCACAGGAGGGAGGGAGCTGTCACCAGCCATTAGGAGCAAGCAACCCACAGGTCAGTATACTGGCTGGCACCTATGTATGTGTGTATATATAATTATATATATATATGTATATATATATATATATATATAATATTTTTTTATTATTTTCCCATTGTCTGGCACTACCAACAATAAAGAACCTAGGCCCTCATTCAGAGGCGGTCGCAAGAAGCGACCGCTCGGTCTGAATGAGGGCGGCCGCTTGCTTTTCCTAGTGCGGCCTCCTGGTCGCTAGCTAAGCTGTGGGTTACCACCCACAGCTTAGCGACTGACCAGGTTGATGGTTGCGATGGTCAAGACCATCGCGACCATCGGGGCTTGCGACGTGACCCTACGGTTGGGTCTCGGCAACCGCAACCCCCAGGGATCTGGTCAAGCAGGAAGCTCCCCACTGACATCACTGCTGATGTCAGTGCGGCCGCCCACAAAACGGCAGACGAAACCACCCCCGTCCCGCCTACAAAACGGGCCGAGCTGTCGATCAACATCGACAGCCGGCCATTTTGTAGTGAGCTCCGGAGCGAGAGAGTTTCTCTCTCACTCCGGGGCTTGCGCACACGCAGTGCGGCCGCTGCTCGTGCGCATGACCAAAACATCGACCGCTTGCAACCGGGGCTTAATGAGGTCCCTAGTCCTCACAGTCAGAAAAATCTACATAGCAGAGTTGCTGCACTCTAATGCCAAGTGCACACTAGACTATATTTTGCCCGATCCGACGGATCGGACCGACATATCATCCACATCATCCAGGATGTACCAGCTATGTTGTTGATGACGTGCGCTCCCGTGCGTTGTCAGCGACATTGCCAGGCTATGCTGTTAGCGGGGCCCATGCTGTCAAATGCTCCTATCATCGTCTAGTGTGTACCGGCCTTTAGCTTAAATAAACATTTTCTGAGACTGACTGCAGTATCAACATTTCAGTGTTTGAGTCACACTGATACTGCATCCAGTCTCAGAAAATGTTTAAGCTAAAGGCCCCCATAAATGGTGCAGTAAGCACCTTGCGATGCAACCCCCCGACGTCCGACATATTGGATGGTCCCCACACACGCTGCGATCGGGTTGCTGACCGCACCTTGCGATGCAATCCAACGTCCGACATATTGGATGGTGCCCACACACGCTGCAATCGGGTTGCTGACCGCTCTACATGCCAGAACCCCCATAGTGCTGCATGGGATTGTACATCGCATCCCCTGATCAACTGAACTTGCAGTAAGATCTGGGGGTGCGATGTACGACTCCACAAGAGCGCGCTCTGGCTGATATCATACCCACACATGGTACGATATAGCAGCGATATCAAACCAATCATTCGGGTCGGCTGCTATATCGCACCATGTATGGGCACCTTAAGAGTGCCACACCTCTGCTCTGTATAGAGAGAAAGAGATAATGTGTATATATAGAGTAATTATATGCCTCTCTCTCTCTCTCTCTCTCTCTCTCTCTCTCTCTCTCTCTCTATATATATATATATATATATAATCGGTCAGTATGCAGAGCCATGGTATGTGGCAGAACACAGTGCGTCACTCCAGGATTTGGTACAAAGTAATATTACTGTTTCAATGTTTCAAGGCCCCTGCGGCCCCTTCGTCAGGAATACAAACGTGTGAGCACCCATGTCATTGTCCAATTGAGGAGTATTGAGTGCCGGACCGAGTGGATTGTGTGTGTGTTTGTGTGTAACTGTGTGTATATATATATATATATATATATATATATGCCAACCACTTGTTATCTGGTTTATCCCATATTTCAGGAGCCATAGTCTGTGGCTGTGGTGTCCTCTGTATTTTGTGGTGGCCGTTGGAGTTCTCTGTATTATATGGCACTCACTGCAATGTTTTTTTTTTGTAAAGTGTATCATGGTGCCCTGCATTGGAATCAGTGTCATGTATGACCGCCCGACGTGAGCCCGGCGGTTCAAATTCCGACGCCGGCAGCCCGATGGGTGAAGATCCCGACAGCGCAGGTAAGTATACTATCTCTACCCCTCTCCTTCCCCTAACCCTCCCTTAGGGGTGTCTAACCCTAACCTCGCTCCCAGTGCCTAAACCTAACCCCCCTCCCGCACCCTAATCCTAACCCTCCCTTAGGGGTGTCTAACCCTAACCTCCCCCCCTAGTGCCTAAACCTGACCCTCCCTTCCCCTAGCCTAACCCTAACCTTCCCCAGGGGGGTCCCTAAACCTAACCCCCCATCCCCGGCTACGTGTATACTTACCCCCGCAGAGAATGATTGGTCCAGTGTCCTCTCTGCGATCCGGCGTTGGGATTAACATAGGCGTTGGTAATTCAACACCTATGTTAAATCCCTTGCCAAGATTACAGTGTTGTGGTTGAGACATCCCCTGTTTCATATGGCACTCACTGCAATGTTCTCTGTATTATATGGCACTCACTGCAATGTTTTCTGTATTATATGGCCCCTTAAAAAGTGGGAGGCACATATAGAAACCGTTGTAATTTCTACACCGTTCACCTGATTTGGATGTAATCAGCCTCAAATTAAATCTGAAAGTCTGCAGTTAAAGTACATCTTGTTTGTTTCATTTCAAAGCCATTGTGGTGGCGAATAGAGGCCAAAATAAGAAAATTCTGTCAATGTCCCAATATTTATGCACCTGACTGTATATATATATATATATATATATATATATATATATATATATTAGGGGTGAGCGGGTTCGGATTTCTGAAATCCGAACCCCCCCGAGCCCCCCCGATCCGAGTCCGATCCGAGTCAGGCTCGACTTTTCCCGCCTGACTCGGATTCTGAAATCGAGGCAAAACGTCATCTTCCCGCCTTCCGAGTCTCGCGGGTTTTGGATCCTATATAAGGTACCCACGTCGGCGCCATTTTCTCACTCGGCTGTGGACAGTGAAGAGGGAGGGTGGGAGTTAGGGCTGTGTAGTGTAGTGTAGTGTAGTGCTGCTGTTGTCCACTACTTCAAAGTCCATAGGGGCTGGCTGTGTTGTGCTGTGCTGCTGTTGTTAATAGGGGCTGTGTCCACTACTTCAAAGTCCATAGGGGCTGGCTGGACTGTGTTGTGCAGTCAGATCTCCATAGGGGCTGTGTCCACTCCAAAGTCCTGTGCAGTGTCCCAGTCCTAAAGAGGTGCTGTAGTGTTGTCCAGGGGGTGCTCTGTCCATCAGGGGTGCTCCCCCCAAGTGCTAAAAATATAATATATTTTCTGTGTTTGTGAATTGTGTGCGCAGTAGCCGCACGTGCATCAACAAAGTAGTGCCAAGCGTGCGCCTGTGTCATAAGTAAAGGGCCGGCTGGCTTGACCGTTAAAGGGTGCTGTAACCCCCGAAAGTACACTCCAGTCCAAACCAAAAAAAAATTATTTTCTGTGTTTGTGAATTGTGTGCGCAGTAGCCGCACGTGCATCAACAAAGTAGTGCCAAGCGTGCGCCTGTGTCATAAGTAAAGGGCCGGCTGGCTTGACCGTTAAGGGTGCTGTAACCCCCGAAAGTACACTCCAGTCCAAACCAAAAAAAAAATTATTTTCTGTGTTTGTGAATTGTGTGCGCAGTAGCCGCACGTGCATCAACAAAGTAGTGCCAAGCGTGCGCCTGTGTCATAAGTAAAGGGCCGGCTGGCTTGACCGTTAAGGGTGCTGTAACCCCCGAAAGTACACTCCAGTCCAAACCAAAAAAAAAATTATTTTCTGTGTTTGTGAATTGTGTGCGCAGTAGCCGCACGTGCATCAACAAAGTAGTGCCAAGTGTGCGCCTGTGTCATAAGTAAAGGGCCGGCTGGCTTGACCGTTAAAGGGTGCTGTAACCCCCGAAAGTACACTCCAGTCCAAACCAAAAAAATAATTATTTTCTGTGTTTGTGAATTGTGTGCGCAGTAGCCGCACGTGCATCAACAAAGTAGTGCCAAGCGTGCGCCTGTGTCATAAGTAAAGGGCCGGCTGGCTTGACCGTTAAAGGGTTCTGTAACCCCCAAAGTACACTCCAAACCAAAAAAATATATATTTTCTGTGTTTGTGACTTGTGTGCACTGTGGCTGCACATGCATCAACAAAGGAGCAGCGCCAAGCGTGCGCCTGTGTCCCATAAGTAAAGAGCCGGCTGGCTCATTTCTTAAAGGGTGGTGTAACCCACAAAGTGTACTACTCTCCAGCAAAAATAAAAAAATATTTTCTGTGTTTGTGTGCGCTTTAGCCGCACGTATATATATCAATATAACATAAATGGAGGACCAAACTTTCTCTGATAAAAATAAAATAGGGAAAGATCAAGAACCACTTCCTACTAGTGCTGTTGCTGCTGCTGGGAGTTGTTCATCATCCCAGAGAGGAAGTAGGAACATCACTACTTTTACTAAACAATTGACCCTCCAACAGTCCCTAGCGATGAGGATGAAGTACGACAGCAGTCATCCTGAAGCAAAACGTATAACTGAGGCCTTGACTGCTATGTTGGTGTTAGACGTGCATCCGGTATCCGACATTAGTGCAGTGGGATTTAGACAATTGATGGAGGTAGTGTGTCCTCGGTTCCAAATCCCGTCTAGATTCCACCTGCATCCTCAAAGCAGCAGCGACAAGCGTGTGTCTGTCTGTTAAAGGGTGGTGACACCCTCAAAGTGTGCTACACAAACAATTAAAATATTGTTCTTTTTTTTTCTGTCTTTGTGAAATGTGTGGGCTGTAGCCGCACCTGCATCCTTAAAGCAGCAGCGACAAGCGTGCGTCTGTCTGTTAAAGGGTGGTGACACCCTCAAAGTGTGCTACACAAACAATTAAAATATTGTTCTTTTTTTTTCTGTCTTTGTGAATTGTGTGGGCTGTAGCCGCACTTGCATCCTCAAAGCAGCAGCGACAAGCGTGCATCTGTCTGTTAAAGGGTGTTGTAACTCTCAAAGTGCTCCAAAAAATCAAAAATTTTTTTTTAATGTGTTTGTGACTTGTGTGCGATGTAGCCACACTTGCATCCTCAAAGCAGCAGCGACAAGCGTGCGTCTGTCTGTTAAAGGGTGGTGACACCCTCAAAGTGTGCTACACAAACAATAAAAATATTCTTCTTCTTTTTTCTGTCTTTGTGAATTGTGTGGGCTGTAGCCGCACCTGCATCCTTAAAGCAGCAGCAACAAGCGTGCGTCTGTCTGTTAAAGGGTGGTGTAACTCACGAAGTGCTCCAAAAAATAAAAAACTATTTTTTTAATGTGTTTGTGACTTGTGTGCGATGTAGCCGCACTTGCATCCTCAAAGCAGCAGCGACAAGCGTGCGTCTGTCTGTTAAAGGGTGGTGACACCCTCAAAGTGTGCTACACAAACAATAAAAATATTCTTCTTTTTTCTGTCTTTGTGAATTGTGTGGGCTGTAGCCGCACCTGCATCCTTAAAGCAGCAGCGACAAGCGTGCGTCTGTCTGTTAAAGGGTGGTGACACCCTCAAAGTGTGCTACACAAACAATTAAAATATTGTTCTTTTTTTTCGGTCTTTGTGAAATGTGTGGGCTGTAGCCGCACCTGCATCCTTAAAGCAGCAGCGACAAGCGTGCGTCTGTCTGTTAAAGGGTGGTGACACCCTCAAAGTGTGCTACACAAAGAATAAAAATATTCTTCTTCTTTTTTCTGTCTTTGTGAATTGTGTGGGCTGTAGCCGCACTTGCATCCTCAAAGCAGCAGCGACAAGCGTGCGTCTGTCTGTTAGAGGGTGGTGTAACCCTCAAAGTGTGCTCCACAAACAATAAAAATATTCTTTTTTTTTTTCTGTCTTTGTGAATTGTGTGGGCTGTAGCCGCACTTGAATCCTCAAAGCAGCAGCGACAAGCGTGCGTCTGTCTGTTAAAGGATTACATCGGTGACAGCATCCAAGTAGGCATGTCAGACAGTCCGTACCTGTACTGGCAGGAAAAAGAAGCAATTTGGAGGTCCCTGTACAAACTGGCTCTATTTTACCTGAGTTGCCCCCCCTCCAGTGTGTACTCCGAAAGAGTGTTTAGTGCAGCCGGGAACCTTGTTAGCGAAAGGCGTAGGAGGTTGCTTCCACAAAATGTGGAGAAGATGATGTTCATAAAATGAATGATCAACTCTTCCAGGGAGACCAGCCTCCAGAACGTACAGAGGGACCTGTGGTTCCAGCAGGGACGAATTAATACTCTGTGAGGATGAGGATGTACATAACACTGAAGAATCTGTGGATGAGGAGGATGAGGACGACTTCTTGCCTCCGTAGAGCCAGTTTGTGCAGGGACACATTAATTGCCAGCTTGTTTTGTGGGGGCCCAAACGAACCAATCATTTCAGCCACAGTTGTGTGGCAGACCCTGGCGCTGAAATGATTGGTTTGTTAAAGTGTGCATGTCCTGTTTATACAACATAAGGGTGGGTGGGAGGGCCCAAGGACAATTCCATCTTGCACCTCTTTTTTTTCTTTGCATTATGTACAGTTTGGGGCCTAGTTTTTCAATGCCATCCTGTCTGCCACTGCAGTTTCACGCCTAGATGGGTCATGTGTTTGTGCCGCCCACTGGTGTCGCTTAGCATAGTCATCCAGCTACCTCGGTGCAACCTTTTGGACATAAAAACACTATTGTGAGGTGTGAGGTATTCAGAATAGACTGGAAATGAGTGGAAATTAAGGTTATTGAGGTTAATAATAGCATAGGAGCAGAAAAACCTACAAATTCTGTGATTTTAGCTGTTTTTATGCTTTTTTTCAAAAAAATACAGATCCAAAACACAAAACCCAGAACCCAAAACACGGAAGGGTGGTTTTGGCAAAACCAATCCAGATCCAAAACACGAAGAAAGATCCAGATCCAAAACCAAAACACAAAACACGAAAAGTGGCCGGTGCACACCCCTAATATATATATATTCTCTGTATATTTACACACACCGATGTAGAGGAATCCTTATGGATATCTAATAAAATAGATCATATAACTGCTACTGCAGATATGGATGTAATTGATTTAAGTTTCTTGCCAGAGTGAGGATGTACAAAATCGTCCTATGTCAAAGTTAACCCTTACTGTCCTAGTCCAGAATTGCCATTTTTTTTTTGCCTAAGAAGGTGGTTCATTTATTATTTTACTACAGTGGTTACGTATGTGGGATGAAAATGTATATAAATATGGCAATTTGCAGTGAACAATTTTAAGATTTTTTTTGTTCTTTTCTAATTAATCTAAACTATTCTAGGGGGTTAAGAAACAGCATACCATACAGTTTTCACCATTTTACAAAAAAACCTCCATCAATTTATTGTAGTAGCTCCACTATAAAGTGGTTCAAGACAGGTGCCAATGCTGGTCATACCTGCAGAGGCACACAATAGGCCCTTCATGACGTTCAGCTCCAGGCCCATGCGGACCTTAATCTGGCACTGTGCCTCAGCCTGCTGGAGGTGAAGAGGACCCTGAAGAGTGGCTGCTGCGCTGCAAGATCCCTGAGGAAGCAGCTGTTTCACACTGCCCCATGGAGGAGAGAAGATTCTGGAGCCGTCTGGAGGTCCCACTGCCGCCGAGGACTGCTGGGAGACCTGAAGGACCCGGGGAGAAGACCCCTTCAGCTGCAGGCTGCCTGGAGCAGTGCCCGCGGACCAGAGGACCCCAGCTGAGGAGTTTGTGACCATGCCAGAGTGAGGGTGGCGCTGCCACACAAAACTAAGTGCCACTGCCACTTAGAGGGACCCCTATTGAACAAAGACCCAGCGAGGGACCGGAGGGAATCGCCGGGCATCTGCAGGCATGAGAGTGGACAGCCCCTTAGGAGCTACCAAAAGACCCCCTTCTGTTCGGAGGAGCTATGTATGAGAGGGAGGCCTGGCAGCACTGATCAGACGGAAGGGCACGCCGCCGCATTGCACACTTGAAGGTCAGGCCTGGCCCAGGCCACAGCTGAGCCACCTGGAGAAGCCCAGCGCTGCCTGGGCAAAGCTACATGGGAATAGGAGCTGAGGCTTGGCGGTGGCTATGGGTCCCGGCAGCATGGAAATACAAGTCTGCTGCCTTGTTTTGTGCCCGTCCGGTCCTCAGGGCCCCTCTGGACCTCGGGGCCCGGTAAGGGTGTACCCATAGTCCCCCCCTGTTGCCGGGCCTGGTCCCACCACACATGCAAATATGAACCAATTTGGCCACACTGCATCCAACATAGGTCCGAAGACCCTGCGGAAATCTGATACAATTTTGCAGGGACTATGGGCCTCATTCAGAAGCGGTCGGAGGATGCAAGCGGTCGCTCTGAAACTGGGCGGCCACTTGTATCCTGACCGCCCGCCTCTGTTGCGGTCGTTAGGCTGTGGGTTAACACACACAGCTCTAACGACGGCTCCGGTGATGGTCGCGATGGTCAGAGACCATCGCGACCATCGGGGCTTGCGACGAGACCCTAGGGTAGGGTCTCACTTGTAGTAAGCCCCGGAGAGCTTCTGGCTCTGTCTGAGCCGGAAGCTCTCCACTGACATCACTAGTGATGTCAGTGGTGCTGCCCCCAAACGGTAGGCGTTCCCATGGGAACGCCTACGTTTGGGCTGCCACCCCCCCGTCCCGCCTTCCAAACGGGGCGAGCTGTCAATCAACATCGATCCCCCCTTTGGATCGAGACCTGCTATGACCGGCGCTGTCGGTCGTAGCAGGTCTCACGCATGCGCATGACGGCGCCGGTGCCATCGTGCGCATGCTCTGTGGGGGGCCATCGACCCGGTCCGAGCACATCGGCGCTAACGACCGGGTCTGAATGACCCCCTATATACCATCGGGAATACACTATAAAGGAGTTTTCTTTTATGTTGGTATTAATAGAGGACTTAGCCACCCATTGCCTGATGTCTCTGCCCAATCATCATCCTCCAAAGCTAATCCCCAGATTTTGCTCCCAGGTCTGCTCAAAGGGTTCCTGAATCCAGAGGACGTGAGGGTTATCAATGAGTACACGACTGATATGGTTCCCTTGCAGCCAGTGTTGTAAATAGATAGATGTTCAAATGCAGCAAGCTGTCACGTTTTGTGGGGTTTACTGAGTGAACGAATAAAGGTGCCCACACTCATACCGATCTGCCCACAATCAGCCGATGTGTAAGATTTGTGTACGATTTCCCTTGAAACTCTCCCCGGCAGCTCTGCACACGATCTGCACATGATTTGCACATGATTTGGTGTCCAATCTTCATATGATCTCTCCTGCATCCAGACTTTCACAGTGCATCGGGTCCTAGATTGTCAGATCTGCCCTACTGCACGGCAGATCTGACGATGCGATGTGCGACCAGCGGGGACGCGCATCGCATCGTGATCGTGAGTAGGGACTCACGATTACCTCACGATTTGGCCATATTTTACACGATCTGTCATTCCAATGCGTCGGAATCGGCAAGATCGTGTAAAATATCGCTATGTGTGTGGGCGCCTTAAAACTATAGATTTGTAAATATGCAAATTGATAGTTAGAAGATATACCATATTTTTCTTCAAATTTTGGGGGGCAAAATCACCTATAATATGCAGGATGCTAGTTATCCCAGTTGATATCCAAGGATGATTATAGAAGTACGTGCACCCCAGTGAGATATGAGGATGGAACCATAAAGGGGTCAGCTAGGGTGCTACATTTAAACATTTATTTAGTTTGTCCCACACCTGCACTTATGCAGATAACTTCCCGGACCGAGGCTGGTTTCATATGAGGAGGCAGCCAGTTTTCTAAGATGTCCCACCAGGTCATTTTCAAGTAATACCCATTTCTTACTCCCCTCCTCCAAATGCCATGATGCTATGTGACTCTACTGTGTTGCAGAAAAATGTCTATCAAAAATGGGAGACCCCAGACCACCATTAATCACTGATTTGGCCAAACAGGCCCTGTTATGTCTCGGCTTTTTATTGGGCAACATAAGAGCCACATAATGATTGAACCTCATAGTGAGAAATGGCCAAAACCACAATTGGGATAGTTTGAAAAAGGTATAATAACCTGGAGGGGATATTCACCTTGACTGTGTTAATACGACCTGCCCATGAAATGACCTGGATAGGTCCTTTTTAATCATGTGAAGTAGAGGGGTATAATTAGCCTGAAATAGCTGTTCGCATGTTTTTGTGATGGTAATCCCTAAATATTTAAAGGATTTAGGTTGCCAGGTGTATTCAAAATTGATCTCTGGAAGCTTCTGTGTGGGAGGAGGGAGGTTGAACGTCAAAGTCTCTAAATTAATGCCATTTACCTTCTGCCCAGAACAGTCACCATAAGGTAAAGGGTGATGTCAGGGTTAATAATACATCATCTGCGAACAGAGATATTCAATACTGCGACCCCATACCGACACACCCTTAACATCAGGATTGTCCCGAATTTTGACTGCAAGAGGTTCTATGCTCAGGGCATAAAGCAATGGCAAAAGAGGAACATTAATAACTTACTGTCACTTTTAGGGCTGTATTCAATTAGCGGCGAAACCGGACAATTTTTTCCCAATCTGCGAAATTGGCCGATTTTTGCCAAAAAAAAACCAGGCGAAAATGAGAAACATGCGAAAACGGAAAAAAAAACAGGAAAGTTTTCTCCATCCCAGACCAGGAGAAAAAAAATGCAAAATCCCTATTTTTACCATTTTTGGTAAAGTGGAATGTTTTATTGATTGATTTATTATTCAGTCATGTGAATTTCCTTTGCTTTTTTTAGGTGATTAAACCGACTCCACAATGAGAAAAAAAAAATTCTATTGTTTATTCCCTTTCCTGAAGGTTTTTGAAACCCCTGTGGATGAAATATGTGACAGCAAGGTCCACACAACCAGTTCACTTTGAAACCGATTTGAAGAAATCCGCAGCAAGTACATCTGAGCTGTATAAAGGAATCACATACATACAACGCCTGACCCCGCCACTATCTGGTGAGTACAATACCTAAGGGGATGGTGACAATGCAGAGTGTATTTTAAAAAATTAATTGATAAATTCATACGGAACATAAAAGAAGTAAAATATATTTCCCTCTTTATTTTGGACTTTATTATTTGTTACCTTTGACAGCACTATATTTTCACTGTACTTTCTTTGTAGTGATTTTACTGTGGGGGAATTTTAGGGAACCTCTTACAGAGAAGATAGTCAGAAGTCAATTATACCCCTATCACAATACCATCAAGTAACCCAGGTTATTGCACATCAACGCGCAGCAACCAGGTTTACTAGGCAGTGTGAAAGGGCCCAGTTGATATATCCCAGGTGGCATTTCAATCTGGGTAAGGAGCAGTGTTGAACATGAGTTTAATCCGGCTCGTGGTGTGGTGTGAATGGGTAACGGTCCCGGTCACTGCACAGGGAGAGCTGACATCATCTCCAAGCGCCAGGTCAGCAGCAATTGCAGTGACTTCATCGACCCGGCATTATTGCCACGTCGGGCCGCCAGTCTAGAAGGGGTCTCAGGCGGGTTGCACTCGGGATGGACTCAAGCACAAATCGAGGGCGCGACTCGCTAATAGCGAGCTGAAAGGGGTATTGGGAGCATTACAACATATATATGCTTCTAAACAAAACAGTGGCCCTGATTCAGAGCCGGACGCTCTGACCAGAGCGCTCGCTCTGAATCAGGGCCCTCCTCCATTACAATGGAGCGTCCTCCTGGACGCTTGTATAGCTGTGGGTCACCACCCACAGCATATACGAGCGTCCAACAAGATGGTCGCGATGGTCTTGACCATCGTGACCATCGGACTTGCGAGTGAAACCCTATGGTCGGGTTTATCAACCACAAGCCCTGGAGTGATTTTGGCTCTATCAGAGCCAAAATCACTAGTGATGTCAGTGGGGCCGGCTTCAGACGGTAGGCGTTCCCATGGGAACGCCTCCGTCTGGCAGGCACGCCCACCAAAGGGGGCATGCTGTCAATCAACATCGACAGTACGCCCCCTTTGGTGCGAGACCCAGAGCAATGGAAAGTCCTTCGCTCGCCGGGTCTCGCGCATGCGCACGACGGAGCTCCCTCCGTCGTGCGCATGCGCAGTGGGGAACATCGACCCACTTGTGAGCGTACTGCCGCTCGCGAGTGGGTCTGAATGACCCCCAGTATCTCTTAAGCTGGGTACACAGTACACACAGTACAATATATTGGCCAATCTTACGATCCGTGATGAATCGCAACAACCATCGTATAGTGTGTAAAGGCAGGTCAGCGTTTGATGAAATTTGTGGCTGCATCTTGCCATCTGATGTGCTGCACATCAGATGGGACGATGCAACGTATGATGCGGGAACATTAATACTGTAACTATATATTGTGGCGTCGTACAGTGGATTGTGCAGTTTGTATGCGGCAGAATATATTATTACATTGTATTGGCCCGTGTCAAGGTCTTCGGAACGTTTATGTGTGTACCCACCTTTAGTGGTCAAAGTTAGTTAGACTTTATTTGTATTACCCATATCTGGTCTTTCTTTTTGTCTATGTTGTAATACTGGGCCAGCCAAAAGGTTGATTGCTTTCTACCGGTTGCTCGCGGAGCTACCGCCGGTAGATTGCAGCCAACTTGCTGCAGTAACTGGGAACATTGGTCTCTGTAGCTGTCAGAGATTAAAGAAGCCTCTGATCACTGCAGAGGCCAGCATTCCCAGTGATGCTGTGCGCGGGTGACGTCAGGGGCAATACCCGGGGGCTCAGCATAAGGGGCATTACTGAGTGCACTGTTTAAGGGGCACTACTTGGGGCACTGTAAAAAGGGGTACTATGGGGGCACCAGGGCCGGCTCTGGGGGTCGGAATCACCCTGTGCCTGCCCTTAACAAGGTGCCCTTACATCGCGCGCGGCTGACCGAAATTGGGGGCATGGCCTAATTACCATAGGTCACGCCCCCTATGTGACATTATTTGGAGGCATGCCCGCATGGCACACCTCCAAATAACATCAGGCTGGGGGTAAAGCCCAGCCCTCCGGCACTGGCTGGGCTTCCCCCAGCCCTCTCCCGTCAGTGAATGGATGCCGCACGCATTCGCACAGCATCCATTCACATCCCCGCCAGTGAATGGATGCCGCGCGGATGCGCGCAGCATCCATACACACTCTGGGGGATTGGCACAGTCGCACAGCTGCGGCGGTGGGGGTCCCCAACCTCCCGATCTAAACACCCGTGGGCCACTTCGACCCACGGGTGGAACAGCGGGACAGTACTGAAATTGGGATGCTGGGGAAGAGTGCGCCCTCTACGGGTGGCGCCCCTGTGCAACCGCACTGGTCGAACACCCCTAGAGCCGGCCCTGGGGGGCACTGTATAAGGGGAACTACCGGGATCACTGTATAAGGGGCACTACTGGGATCACTGTATAAGGGGCACTACTGGGGCACTGTATAAGGGCCACTACTGGGGGCATTGCATAAGGGGCTTTATAACAGGGTGCATTGCATAATGGGCACAACTACAGGGGGTACTACTGTTCTGGGTATTGCATAAGGGCACTACTAGAGAGGGCATTGCATAAGGGGCACTACTGTCTGCATTGTGAATAAGGGACACTACTATGTGGTGTAATGTGAATAAGATTGTGCTGCTGTGTGGAGTAATTTGAATTGGGGATACTATGTGTGATATCGGCAGGACAGACCCCTTGTTCCTTGCTGTGAGGTCACGGCCCCATTTTTGCATACCACGCCCCCTTTTTCGAGCTCGGTAGATAACAAAAGGTTTTTCATTTTAAAAATAGATCACCGAGTCCAAAAGTCTGGGAACCCCTGTTTTAATATATAAGATACTAGTGTTCTATGGATTATCACTGTTAGGTTATCTCATGCTGTAGTTTACTATTTCTTCATTTACTGCAACATATTTCATGCTGTCTCCCACTCTCATAACCCATTGTACTGTGGGCCTGATTCAGACCCGCTCGCGAGCGCTATGCGCTCGCAAGCAGGTCGATGGTGGCCCAGTGCACATGCGCACGAGGGAGCCGGCTCCGTCGTGCGCATGCGCGAGACCCGGATAGCGACGGGCAAACCGTTGCTCCAGGTCTCGTACCAAAGGGGGCGTGCTGTCGATGTTGAGTGACAGCTCGCCCCCTTTGGTGGGCGGGCCGGGAGCGTGGCTGCCCAAACGGAGGCGTTCTCATGAGAACGCCTGTCGTTTGGGGGCAGCCCCACTGACATGGAGTGATGTCAGTGGAGAGATTTCAGCTCTGTTAGAGCCGAAAGCGCTCTGGGGCTTGCGGCAGCGAGACCCTACCACAAGGGTCTCATCGCAAGCCCGATGGTCGCGATGGTCTTCACCATCACGACCATCTTCCTGGCCACTCGCTATAGCTGTGGGTGGTCACCCACAGCTATGCAAGCGGCCAGGAGGCCGCTCTAAAAAAACAGACGGACGGCCCTGATTCAGAGCGAGAGCTCTGTCAGAGCGTCCGGCTCTGAATCAGGGCCTGTGCTCACTGTAACGCTCCCTATACTATATGGAGATCACTGGGAAGCTCTTTGTATTGTACAGCAGTCATTAGATTGCTATCTGCATTGTATAGTCAGGGCTTGACAAATGTTTCTAAAATCTAGGAGCCAGGATGAAAGTGTAGGCAGAATTACTGAGCACCTATGCCCCAGGCAACCAACCCCGATGGCCACACCACTAACGGGGTACCCCAGGTAAACCACCCTCGCAAAGCCACATTACTGAGCAGCTAACCCCCATCTCCAGGCAACCAACCCACAGAAAGACCACCCCTTCACAGCCAAAAAACCGCCGGCAAGCCACTGATGGCAGTGGCCGAACTAGAGAGTGGTGGGCCCAGGTGCAAGAATATGCTTTGAGCACCCCTATGCAGTGCCCCCAGTAGTGGTCCACCAATGCAGTGCCCACAGTAATGCTCCATATACAGTGCCCCATTAACAGTGTCCCTTATACAGTGCCCCCAGAGGTGGTCCCCCCTATGCATTGCCCTCCAGTAGTAGACCCCCCTATGAATTGCCCCCAGTAGTAGTCCCACCAATACAGTGCCCCCAGTAGTAGTCCACCTATACAGTACCCCCTCACTATGCATTGCCCCTAGTAGCATCCCCCTATACAGTGCCCTAGTTGCACCCCCTTATACAGTGCCCCAGTAGCAGCCACCCCCCTATGCAGTGCCCCCAGTAGTGGTTCCCATATACAGTGCCCCCAGTAGTGCCACCAGTAGTGGTCTCCCTATGTAGTGCCCCTTTAATCAGTGCCCCCAGAAGTGGTCCCCCCTATGCACTGCCCCCAGTAGTTGTCCCCCAGTAGTAGTCCCCACTATGCAGTGACCACAGTAGTAGTCCCCACTATACATTGCCCCTAGTAGCAGCCCCACCCTGTACAGTGCCCTAGTAATGGCCCCCCCAAAAAGTGTCCCCAGTAGCGGCCTACTCTCCCTATGCAGTGCCTCCTGTAGCAACCACCCTCCTTATGCAGTGCCCCTTACACACAAAAAAAACCCCGACAACTTAGCTGATCCCCGCTCCTGCTGACGACCGCCTCTGTCCGCTGAGGGTTGTGTGTTTGTTACTCTGTAGTGTGGACTGTGGTCTGCACTATACTAGCCGCGGCAGGGAGTTGCTGCAAATCTAGTCGCCAGGCAGCCAAATCTGGTCGCCATAGCGACCTGACCCCCAGGTTTTGTCGAGCCCTGGTATAATAGCAACTGGTATAATAGTAAGATGCTGCTGCTCTGTTAGTATTTTGGGTAATCTATCTATGCTGTTCTTATGTTTACTGTATGATACAGCTGCTGTTTGTAGTTCTATAATTTCCAGAATGCCTTCACTGTTACATGTGGCATGTATGGAGCTTCGATTAGTAGAGACACATACACTGTCAGCGCAGGCTCATCTGTAAGTATAACTGCTTGTACTACTCTACCCAGCACACTTCCCCATCTCCAAATACACCACGCACCCCCTGCTATACCTCTTGCCCATCCAGCAATGCTTTAACAGTACCTATTGCCAGGGCCTCCATCAGGGGGGGACTGCTGAGGCTGGAGTTCCGGGCCCGGGCACTTTGCAGAAACGGGGGAGGCCCGGCTCTTGCAGCACCCTCCCCGACCCCATTTCCACTTTCCCCCGCATAACTACGTCGTTTGTGGCATTTTTATTTTTTACGGAGAGCAGCAGCAGCACTGCTGCTGTCTCCTTCAGATTGAGCCGGCGGCGAGCACTAGGACCCGTCGCGACTCTAACAGCTGTGTTCCGTCCTGCAACGCACAGGCGCGTCGATGCCCCGGATAGAAGATGGCACTGCAGTGGCACGCGAAGTAGGTAAGTTCAAATGCACTGCCAGCAGGCAGTGCTGTGCCTTTAATAGAGGAGGGAGTGGGAGCTCGATACACAGAAAGGGCCTGGCTGGACACTCATGAATAAGGGGCCTGGATGAACACTCATGAAATGGGGGCCTGGCTGGACTTTCATAAAAGGGGGGCCTGGCTGGATACACAGACAGGGGCTGGCTAGACACACAGATCTGGGCTGGCTGGACACACAGGAGGCTGGCTGGACACACAGATGGGGCTGGCTGGACACACAGAAGGGGGCTGGCTGGACACACATGAAAGGGGGGATAGCTGGACACATTAAGGAGGTTGGTTGTACACACATCAGGGGGCCTGGCTGGATGCAGAGAAATGGGGTCTGGCAGGATGCACATACAGTAGGGGCTGGCTGAAACCAGAAGACGGCAGGCTTGATATTTTTGGGGCAATTTTTTTTCTTTTGTAGGAATAAGGTAGCAGGGAAAGGTGGGCTGCCAATTTTGTCAGTCCTGGGCCCCACAATTTCTGATGGCAGCCGTACCTATTGCCCTCTGCTACTCACAGATGCTATTCCTCACACATTATAAGAACCCTCACTCACCATAACGTCCTGCCTCCATACCTGACCCACTGAAAAAACAATGGGGTATTTTTTGTGCTTGAGACTAAGGACCTCATTCAGAGCCGGTCGCACAGAGCATGCGGTCGGTCTGAATGAGGGGAGGACGTCTTGAATTTTCAAGACATCCTCCTTTGCAGTGGTAAGGCTGTGGGTTAACACCCACAGCCTTACGACCGCCTAAGGTGATGGTCGCGATGGTCAAGACCATCGCGACCATCGGGGCTTACGACAAGACCCTAGGGTAGGGTCTCCCTTGTCGTAAGCCCTGGAGAGCTTTCGGCTCTGTCTGAGCCGGAAGCTCTCCACTGACATCACTAGTGATGTCAGTGGGGCCGCCTCCGTTTGGGCTGCCACCCCCCGGCCCGCCTTCCAAACGGGGCGAGCTGTCAATCAACATCGACAGCTCGCCCCCTTTGGATCGAGACCTGCTACGACCGGCGCTGTCGGTCGTAGCGGGTCTCATGCATGCGCACGACGGCGCCGGCGTGCGTATGCTCTGTGGGGGGCCATTGACCCGGTCCGAGCGCATCGGCGCTAACGACCGGGTCTGAATGACCCCCTAAATCCTGACCTGCATGTACTGTATACTGCATCTTGTTTAGTAGTTTACATTTCTGTAATCAAGTGCATAGTTGCCAACATTTTGGAACAGTTTAATTTTTCAGTGGGGATGGCTATATACATACTGTAGTGAGTTACAGTCTCACTGGACTTCAGAGTAATTCAATCATGTCGTGTTTCCCAGAGTGCAACATACTGTACTTTACTGCATGGTACACTCGCCTCTTCAATAAATATAAGACTAGGTTGTACAAATTGCATGTAAGATGCAGAAAAAGGACTGATCTGTGAAGGCTTCTGTATATCTCGGACCTTTTAATGCCAGTCGCATAGGAGAAAACTCACCGGTACTCACATTGTGTAATAGCATCGAACTCACAAGTTTGGTGCGTTTAGAGACAAACTCGGACCTTTACATGTGCGAGGTGGTCCAAATATGTCTCATACAAAAAACTCACACCCTATTACATCTCGCCCTGAATCTTCATATTGTATTGTAGGTGTATGCAAAAAGAAATGTTGTTGGGTATATAACATATTTTTATGAAAGTAAACCAGTTACATTCTTATTAATTAACCCTAATTAGAATTAATATTTTGTCATGGGTATAACTTTTCAATATTAATTGAAAACAAAAATGATCTGTCAGGGATTATGGCTGTTTTTCTCTCTGATCAGCGATACTAGAGACTCAACAACATTACCATGACAAAGAGGAGATGTGTGTTATACATTAAGTGCAATGTGAATAGATAGCGCACGTCAACGTACAGCATCTCATGTTGGGCAGCACAGACGGTGTAATGGTTAGTGTTACTGCCTCACAGCACTAAGGTCATGGGTTCGATTCCAGCTACGGCCCTAACTGTGTGGAGTTTGTATATTCTCCCTGTGCTTGCGTGGGTTTCCTCCGGGTACTCCGGTTTCCTCCCACACTCCAAAAATATACTGGTAGGTTAATTGGCTCCCAACAAAAATTAACCCTAGTGTGTATGTGTGTGCGCATGTGTTAGGGAATATAGAGTGTAAGCTCCACTGGGGCAGGGACTGATGTGAATGGACAAATATTCTCTGTAAAGCGCTGCGGAATATGTGTGCGCTATATAAATAACTGATAATAATAATAATAATGTTACTATGTTACTCATACATGACTAGTAACCTTATTCCTGTCTGCATGACCTGTATAAATGGATATATTAATAAGAATAGTACTACCCTTACCAATACTACACCCGTGATTCACCCACAAACCAAATGTTAAGGTTTGACCAATCCCTACTTAAGAATGGGCAGCCAATAGGAATACTTCTAGTTACCTGCACCCCTATGTAAGCTGACCATGGGTCATACTCGGACATGAACTCAATTTATAATGCAGAAACGTGTTGGAGCATTAAACAAATAACAAAAACAGCAATTTTGGAATTTTTATTTTCAGACAAAAATTAGGTTTCGGGGCTTATGGAAATGTTCATGTGCTGCACCTCTGCCTATTAGGGACACGTCTTGATATTTATCATCTTATGGCTACCTAATGCCTATACTGAATTACACCATCCTCTCGGATCCAGAGGACTAGCGGAGCCTAGCACACCTGATATATATTGGAACATGTGTGTACTCTGCAGACTGATCACTCGCTGTGACAATTGGGACCTTCGGCATCAAGAGAGCTACTGAAGAATCCATAGAAGTGATGTCCCTATATCACCACGAGGATTCGCATTTGGATCACCAGCCATCTAAGATCAGCAAGAACTACAAAACTACATGACCCCCCCCTCGGCCAGGGCAGCTATTGTAGCATCAGGCTCACCTCATGTTAGCTTCTGCAGCCGGATTATCTATGGCAGGATCCAGAGAAACCTGCACAGCAAGTATCCATTATTAGCTGTGACATGGGATTGGGGTGAGCAATAGAACAGGAGGTACAGGATGCAGCGTTCCTGTATTGTTTGAATTAAATTGACTTTAACATTTCCTAAGGACCAATATACAACATAAGGTGATTTTAATACCTGGATAAGAAACTTTTTGTACTCGCTTGACTTTAACTTTCTTAAAGGGTTCTGATAAGTCACTGATAGATTAATTATATTCCAAGGAGACTAGTTCATGATGGAATAATTATGGAGTTCCTATTAACTCATCTACCATTATAAGGAGACCAAAGCATATGCTGAGATAGACTATACAGGTTGAGTCTCCCATATCCAAATATTCCGAAATACGGAATATTTTGTGCATGACTGAGATAATGAAACCTTTGATTTTTTGATGGTTCAATCAATGTACATAAACTTTATCTAAGGCACAAATCATTAAAAATGTTGTGTAAAATGACCTGCAGGCTGTGTGTATAAGGTGTATATAACACATAAATGCATTCTGTGTGTATATTTGGGTCCCATTCCCAAGAAATGTAATTATAATATGCAAATATTCCAAAATACAGAATATTCCGTTATCCAAAATACCCCTGGTCCCAAGCATTTTGGATATGGGAGACTCAACCTGTATTCCTAATTTGTATACCAGAAGTCTGCTTTAGGAATCAATTTGCCTATGTTGTCAGTAGGGGTGAGCGGGTTCGGATTTCTGAAATCCGAACCCCCCCGAGCCCCCCCGATCCGAGGCCGATCCGAGTCAGGCTCGACTTTTCCCGCCTGACTCGGATCTGAAATCGAGGCAAAACGTCATCATCCCGCCTTCCGGGTCTCGCGGGTTTTGGATCCTATATAAGGTACCCGCGTCGGCGCCATTTTCTCACTCGGCTGTGGACAGTGAAGAGGGAGGGTGGGAGTTAGGGCTGGCTGGGCTGTGTAGTGTAGTGTAGTGCAGAGTAGTGTTGTGTTGTGTTGTGCTGTGCTGTGCTGCTGTTGTCCACTACTTCAAAGTCCATAGGGGCTGGCTGTGTTGTGCTGTGCTGCTGTTGTTAATAGGGGCTGTGTCCACTACTTCAAAGTCCATAGGGGCTGGGTGGACTGTGTTGTACAGTCAGTTCTCCATAGGGGCTGTGTCCACTCCAAAGTCCTGTGCAGTGTCCCAGTCCTAAAGGGGTGCTGTAGTGTTGTCCAGGGGGTGCTCTGTCCATCAGGGGTGCTCACACCAAGTGCTAAAAAAATTATATTTTTTCTGTGTTTGTGAATTGTGTGCGCAGTAGCCGCACGTGCATCAACAAAGTAGTGCCAACCGTGCGCCTGTGTCATAAGTAAAGGGCCGGCTGGCTTGACCGTTAAAGGGTGCTGTAACCCCCAAAGTACACTCCAAACCAAATAAAAAAATATTTTTTCTGTGTTTGTGAATTGTGTGCGCAGTAGCCGCACGTGCATCAACAAAGTAGTGCCAAGCGTGCGCCTGTGTCATAAGTAAAGGGCCGGCTGGCTTGACCGTTAAAGGGTGCTGTAACCCCCAAAGTACACTCCAAACCAAATAAAAAAATATTTTCTGTGTTTGTGAATTGTGTGCGCAGTAGCCGCACGTGCATCAACAAAGTAGTGCCAAGCGTGCGCCTGTGTCATAAGTAAAGGGCCGGCTGGCTTGACCGTTAAAGGGTGCTGTAACCCCCAAAGTACACTCCAGACCAAACCAAATAAAAAAATATTTTCTGTGTTTGTGAATTGTGTGCGCAGTAGCCGCACGTGCATCAACAAAGTAGTGCCAAGCGTGCGCCTGTTTCATAAGTAAAGGGCCAGCTGGCATGACCGTTAAAGGGTGCTGTAACCCCCAAAGTACACTCCAGTCCAAACCAAATAAAAAAATATTTTCTGTGTTTGTGAATTGTATGCGCAGTAGCCGCACGTGCATCAACAAAGTAGTGCCAAGCGTGCGCCTGTGTCATAAGTAAAGGGCCGGCTGGCTTGACCGTTAAAGGGTGCTGTAACCCCCAAAGTACACTCCAAACCAAATAACAAAATATTTTTTCTGTGTTTGTGAATTGTGTGCGCAGTAGCCGCACGTGCATCAACAAAGTAGTGCCAAGCGTGCGCCTGTGTCATAAGTAAAGGGCCGGCTGGCTTGACCGTTAAAGGGTGCTGTAACCCCCAAAGTACACTCCAAACCAAATAAAAAAATATTTTCTGTGTTTGTGAATTGTGTGTGCAGTAGCCGCATGTGCATCAACAAAGTAGTGCCAAGCGTGCGCCTGTGTCATAAGTAAAGGGCCGGCTGGCTTGACCGTTAAAGGGTGCTGTAACCCCCAAAGTACACTCCAGACCAAACCAAATAAAAAAATATTTTCTGTGTTTGTGAATTGTGTGCGCAGTAGCCGCACGTGCATCAACAAAGTAGTGCCAAGCGTGCGCCTGTGTCATAAGTAAAGGGCCAGCTGGCGTGACCGTTAAAGGGTGCTGTAACCCCCAAAGTACACTCCAGTCCAAACCAAATAAAAAAATATTTTCTGTGTTTGTGAATTGTGTGCGCAGTAGCCGCACGTGCATCAACAAAGTAGTGCCAAGCGTGCGCCTGTGTCATAAGTAAAGGGCCGGCTGGCTTGACCGTTAAAGGGTGCTGTAACCCCCAAAGTACACTCCAGACCAAACCAAATAAAAAAATATTTTCTGTGTTTGTGAATTGTGTGCGCAGTAGCCGCACGTGCATCAACAAAGTAGTGCCAAGCGTGCGCCTGTGTCATAAGTAAAGGGCCAGCTGGCGTGACCGTTAAAGGGTGCTGTAACCCCCAAAGTACACTCCAGTCCAAACCAAATAAAAAAATATTTTCTGTGTTTGTGAAATGTGTGCGCAGTAGCCGCACGTGCATCAACAAAGTAGTGCCAAGCGTGCGCCTGTGTCATAAGTAAAGGGCCGGCTGGCTTGACCGTTAAAGGGTGCTGTAACCCCCAAAGTACACTCCAAACCAAATAACAAAATATTTTTTCTGTGTTTGTGAATTGTGTGCGCAGTAGCCGCACGTGCATCAACAAAGTAGTGCCAAGCGTGCGCCTGTGTCATAAGTAAAGGGCCGGCTGGCTTGACCGTTAAAGGGTGCTGTAACCCCCAAAGTACACTCCAAACCAAATAAAAAAATATTTTCTGTGTTTGTGAATTGTGTGCGCAGTAGCCGCACGTGCATCAACAAAGTAGTGCCAAGTGTGCGCCTGTGTCATAAGTAAAGGGCCGGCTGGCTTGACCGTTAAAGGGTGCTGTAACCCCCAAAGTACACTCCAAACCAAATAACAAAATATTTTTACTGTTTGTGAATTGTGTGCGCAGTAGCCGCACGTGCATCAACAAAGTAGTGCCAAGCGTGCGCCTGTGTCATAAGTAAAGGGCCGGCTGGCTTGACCGTTAAAGGGTGCTGTAATCCCCAAAGTACACTCCAAACCAAATAAAAAAATATTTTCTGTGTTTGTGAATTGTGTGCGCAGTAGCCGCACGTGCATCAACAAAGTAGTGCCAAGCGTGCGCCTGTGTCATAAGTAAAGGGCCAGCTGGCTTGACCGTTAAAGGGTCCTGTAACCCCCAAAGTACACTCCAGTCCAAACCAAAAAAAAAATATATTTTCTGTGTTTGTGACTTGTGTGCACTGTGGCTGCACGTGCATCAACAAAGGAGCAGCGCCAAGCGTGCGCCTGTGTCCCATAAGTAAAGAGCCGGCTGGCTCATTTCTTAAAGGGTGGTGTAACCCACAAAGTGCACTACTCTCCAGCAAAAATAAAAAAATATTTTCTGTGTTTGTGTGCGCTTTAGCCGCACGTATATATCAATATAACATAAATGGAGGACCAAACTTTCTCTGATAAAAATAAAATAGGGAAAGATCAAGAACCACTTCCTCCTAGTGGTTGTTCATCATCCCAGAGAGTTGTTCATCATCCCAGAGAGGAAGTAGGAACACCACCACTTTTACTAAACAATTGACCCTCCAACAGTCCCTAGCAATGAGGATGAAGTACGACAGCAGTCATCCTGAAGCAAAACGTATAACTGAGGCCTTGACTGCTATGTTGGTGTTAGACGTGGGTCCGGTATCCGCCATTAGTGCAGTGGGATTTAGACAATTGATGGAGGTAGTGTGTCCCCCGTTCCAAATCCCGTCTAGATTCCACCTGCATCCTCAAAGCAGCAGCGACAAGCGTGCGTCTGTCTGTTAAAGGGTGGTGTAACCCTCAAAGTGCGCTCCACAAACAATTAAAAAATTCTTTTTTTTTCTGTCTTTGTGAAATGTGTGGGCTGTAGCCGCACCTGCATCCTTAAAGCAGCAGCGACAAGCGTGCGTCTGTCTGTTAAAGGGTGGTGTAACCCTCAAAGTGTGCTCCACAAACAATAAAAATATTCTTTTTTTTCTGTCTTTGTGAAATGTGTGGGCTGTAGCCGCACCTGCATCCTTAAAGCAGCAGCGACAAGCGTGCGTCTGTCTGTTAAAGGGTGGTGTAACCCTCAAAGTGCGCTCCACAATCAATTAAAAAATTCTTATTTGTTTTTCTGTCTTTGTGAAATGTGTGGGCTGTAGCCGCACCTGCATCCTTAAAGCAGCAGCGACAAGCGTGCGTCTGTCTGTTAAAGGGTGGTGTAACCCTCAAAGTCACTCCACAAACAATAAAAAATTCTTATTTTTTTTCTGTCTTTGTGAAATGTGTGGGCTGTAGCCGCACCTGCATCCTTAAAGCAGCAGCGACAAGCGTGCGTCTGTCTGTTAAAGGGTGGTGTAACCCTCAAAGTGCGCTCCACAATCAATTAAAAAATTCTTATTTTTTTTTCTGTCTTTGTGAAATGTGTGGGCTGTAGCCACACCTGCATCCTTAAAGCAGCAGCGACAAGCGTGCGTCTGTCTGTTAAAGGGTGGTGTAACCCTCAAAGTGCGCTCCACAAACAATAAAAAAATTCTTATTTTTTTTTCTGTCTTTGTGAAATGTGTGGGCTGTAGCCGCACCTGCATCCTTAAAGCAGCAGCGACAAGCGTGCGTCTGTCTGTTAAAGGGTGGTGTAACCCTCAAAGTGCGCTCCACAAACAATAAAAAAATTCTTATTTTTTTTTCTGTCTTTGTGAAATGTGTGGGCTGTAGCCGCACCTGCATCCTTAAAGCAGCAGCGACAAGCGTGCGTCTGTCTGTTAAAGGGTGGTGTAACCCTCAAAGTGCGCTCCACAAACAATTAAAAAATTCTTATTTTTTTTTCTGTCTTTGTGAAATGTGTGGGCTGTAGCCGCACCTGCATCCTTAAAGCAGCAGCGACAAGCGTGCGTCTGTCTGTTAAAGGGTGGTGTAACCCTCAAAGTGTGCTCCACAAACAATAAAAATATTCTTTTTTTTCTGTCTTTGTGAAATGTGTGGGCTGTAGCCGCACCTGCATCCTTAAAGCAGCAGCAACAAGCGTGCGTCTGTCTGTTAAAGGGTGGTGTAACCCTCAAAGTGCGCTCCACAAACAATAAAAAAATTCTTATTTTTTTTTCTGTCTTTGTGAAATGTGTGGGCTGTAGCCGCACCTGCATCCTTAAAGCAGCAGCGACAAGCGTGCGTCTGTCTGTTAAAGGGTGGTGTAACCCTCAAAGTGCGCTCCACAAACAATAAAAAAATTCTTATTTTTTTTTCTGTCTTTGTGAAATGTGTGGGCTGTAGCCGCACCTGCATCCTTAAAGCAGCAGCGACAAGCGTGTGTCTGTCTGTTAAAGGGTGGTGACACCCTCAAAGTGCGCTCCACAAACAATAAAAATATTCTTCTTTTTTTTCTGTCTTTGTGAAATGTGTGGGCTGTAGCCGCACCTGCATCCTTAAAGCAGCAGCGACAAGCGTGCGTCTGTCTGTTAAAGGATTACATCGGTGACAGCATCCAAGTAGGCATGTCAGACAGTCCGTACCTGTACTGGCAGGAAAAAGAAGCAATTTGGAGGTCCCTGTACAAACTGGCTCTATTTTACCTGAGTTGCCCCCCCTCCAGTGTGTACTCCGAAAGAGTGTTTAGTGCAGCCGGGAACCTTGTCAGCAAAAGGCGTAGGAGGTTGCTTTCACAAAATGTGGAGAAGATGATGTTCATAAAATGAATTATCAACTCTTCCAGGGAGACCAGCCTCCAGAACGTACAGAGGGACCTGTGGTTGTGGATTCCAGTGGGGACGAATTAATACTCTGTGAGGATGAGGATGTACACAACACTGAAGAGGGTGAAGAATCGGAGGATGAGGACGACATCTTGCCTCCGTAGAGCCAGTTTGTGCAGGGACAGATTAATTGCCAGCTTATTTTGTGGGGGCCCAAACGAACCAATCATTTCAGCCACAGTCGTGTGGCAGACCCTGGCGCTGAAATGATTGGTTTGTTAAAGTGTGCATGTCCTGTTTATACAACATAAGGGTGGGTGGGAGGACAATTCCATCTTGCACCTCTTTTTTTTCTTTGAATTATGTACTGTTTGGGGCCTAGTTTTTCAAACTGCCTTTCTGTCTGCCACTGCAGTGTCACTCCTAGATGGACCACGTGTTTGTGCCGCCCACTCGTATCTCTTAGCATAGTCATCCAGCTACCTCGGTGCAACCTTTTGGATATAAAAACACTATTGTGAGGTGTGAGGTGTTCAGAATAGACTGGAAATGAGTGGAAATTAAGGTTATTGAGGTTAATAATAGCATAGGAGCAGAAAACCCCACAAATTCTGTGATTTTAGCTGTTTTTATGCTTTTTTAAAAAAAAATACAGATCCAAAACACAAAACCCAGAACCCAAAACACGGAAGGGTGGTTTTGGCAAAACCAATTCAGATCCAAAACACGAAGAAAGATCCAGATCCAAAACCAAAACACAAAACACGAAAAGTGGCCGGTGCACACCCCTAGTTGTCAGGCGTTATAGGATGTGAGAATATACCCAGTGGCGTAACAATAGTCACTGCAGATCCTGTGGTGGCTGGGGGAGCCAGCAGGGGGGATGAGAAGTGGCTGACTGACATACGCACACGCAAGAGGGGTTTATGAGTACCCAGACCCCCCCTAACTGATCCATTGTGCGCAGCTAAGATATATATATATATATATATATATTATTTTTTTAAAAAAATTTTAAAGATCAGAGCTCAGTCAACTGGCTGGCTAAATGTAGGCACGCAGCTCCTCCCGGGCAGTTCCCATGGGGCATTGAGTGAGAGGCTGCTGTGAGCAGCTGCCGGGTGCGGGGGGGTACCAGAAACATTTTTGGCAGGGGGGAGCAAATTTTATAGTTACGCCACTGATTATACCTATGTGTTGTCAGACCAGTAAAGATTTTGTACATATTGTACATCTGTTTCCTAATATTATCATTACTACCCCCAACACACCTGAGCCGAGTGCTCGTTTCCTTTTAAACTCCCTATGGTTGATATGCGCACTATACCATACCGACTTAACACAACTAAAACTTATCTAAAATAAACACATGGACAACAGGAGTTGGATTTAAATTAAAGGTCAAATTTATTTGACATCAGATTATTAACAATGAATTAATAAATAATCATATTAAATTTGGGTTATCTAATTAGAAAATTAGATGTTGCCAAATGAAATTAATTGTGAGCTTAAAGTTAGTATGGTGGCGGACCACAAAGAACGGACACTCCCACAGACACATGCAGACCAAACACATCACTCGTTGGTGTTCAACTCTCCCCAAAAAGCACGCCCGGACGAGCTGTGTCATTCCCGGAAAGGACGGGCTTGGCCTATCATTGAACCAGGAGAGCGCACCCATCTAATTTGTATAACTAAAAGCACACTACCGTTCTTTCCGCCACAACACACAAACAAACACACAACAAACAGGGATGGAGGGTGGGATTTCCAGAAACAAAGAGGAGGAGTCTTTGGCTAACAGACCTAATATACCAGCAAGGCCAAGCCCCCAAGGATCCCTATAGGCTAACACTAATGACTGACACTTAACAACAAAAGTCTTTAAAGGTATACTGCTCCCACAACCACGGGGTTTAGACGGGCTCAGTCAGATTGCACTTGCCTTACACTGTCCATCTATTACAATCCCCCAAAGCATCATCTTCTAAATTATGACAGCGCCTTGGAACACTTTTATATTCTTTCTGTGTTACTTGCAAGCGGGCTGGTATATTCCCCGCCTTGGTATTCCGGGCAGCAGTCAGTGATATATTCTATATAATACTACTTAAAAAGTATGGCGCCAGATTTTTTACTTCATCTTCGAAGTCACCGCTGGTCTCTCTGGGGCCGGGCTCCTCTATGCTGAACTGCACATTCTGGTGGATGAGCTGATGGATGTTATGACGTCTAGTTTGTTGTCCTGCAAAGTTAGGGGGAGCAGGTACAGCTGGGCCCACCTATAATCCATTATTACATGCGCTTCAGCACAACATTGGCTGGTGCTGCTAATATGGCCTAAGGCAGCAGCCATACCGCCCTCCCTATGGCCCTGGCTAGAGCTAATGATTTGATAACCCCCCCTACTTTTGTTTTGGGCCAGCTTACTGTCCATTTATCCCAGTCTACATGATAAAACAAATTATTTAGTACAAGTTTCAGGGGGGTTCTGAGGGGATGGGTACTGGATGCTGGCGGTCAGGATCCCGGCGGTCAAAATCCGGACTCTAGCATCACAACCCCTGTCGGTCAGTATCCGAACCCACCCCCTCTCACTACCCTAACACTTCCGTCTGAACCTAACCTCCCCCCTCAGCGCCTAAACCTAACCTCCCTCTCCCCGCACCCTAAACCTAGCCCTCATCACCTAGTGCCCAACTCTCCCCTCAACCTCGCTACTTACCTTTGGGATGCCAGCGCCTGGGATTCTGACAGGTATCGAGATTCCAGGGCCGGTATTCTAAGCACCAGCATACCCAGTGTTGGGATACTGTATGTATCCTGTACTGACAAGCCAACATTATCTGAAGATGGAAACCTTATTTAGTATTATTTAATACTGTGAATTTATGAAAACAAAAGTACTGTCAGTTATAAATGTAACTTGCTGATTAAATGAAAGAGGGACATGACCCTGAGTGCTGCATGTGACATATGACCTGTGTGGCTGCTATATAGCAGGTCAGGTGACCCAGCAGGACAGGACAGTAACAGCCATATAATATGAGGTCCCTGTGAAAGTAGCACCCAGTAAATAAAGGAGACTCAGTCAGTGAATACGTCAAACATATTTTTATTGTGTGATAATATATAGTTATGGGATCTATTTAATAATCTAAAACAAAGCTGTACTGCAGCATTTAGCTGGAGAAAGCCTAATATATTAATTATTTATATTTAGTAAAGTGGATGGCATAAAAGCCACATACTTGGGCAACCTCTGGACTCACAAAGAGTCATCCTTCATCACTCAGGAGAGGAAAAACCCCCTGTGGGGGAAACCTCTGGGGAACCATGGCTTCAGGATCACCCTTCCCTCTGGGCAGTAATAATAGATACAGGGAGGGGTCTAAAAATATTATATTTTCAATACTGTTCTAGCGCCCTCGTAGAGTATTGGTTTATATTGTTTTGTGGGGTTCGGCTAACAGAGGATCCTCTTATAGGTGCAGCACTATAAATTTTTGGCGCAAGATAAAGGTTTTTTCTTGTATTATATACAGGGCCTGCACCAGGTCTACTAGCACCCTGTGCAAGAAGTGTTGGAGTGTGCCCCCCTTCCCAACCCGGTAATATTTTAGTTAATGGAACAAAAATAAAATAAAAATCATAGGGGCACAGAGCCCTATAGGGATATCTCCAGTTTATAGGAGATAATTACCAATTCTCAGGCAGTTCCTCTGGAGTTTCTAATAAGCATGCCCACTGTAGCTGATCACCTATTGGTCAGTGGGCATTATTCCAAGGACTGTGGTTCATCACTCAGACATCTGTTGCTATTTGGGATCTCCAGACTATAGACTGTGGAATAAAGGGACACCATACATCATTGCGTTGGAACACATCGCTGCTGCTTTTGGACCATCACTATAGTGCCCTGTGCCCCTATGATTAAAACTTTGGGCTATCTTTTCATATTATGAACCAGACTCATTAAGTGCACTTTAAACTGACCAGGTGCTGGTATAAGGCCGTTACTCATTGTCTATATGAATTATATTTTATAATTTTTTCATATTAGAACATTAAATTGGTATATTTTTAATGTTTATATGACACCCATTCATATGTACCGTATATACTCGAGTATAAGTCGACCCGAATATAAGCCGAGGTACCTAATGTTACCACAAAAAACTGGGAAAACTTATTGACTCGAGTATAAGCCTAGGATGGGAAATGCAGCAGCTACTGGTAGTAATCCCTCCCCTGGTACTGCCCCCAGTAGTAATATTCCCCGTCTGGTAGTGCCCCCAGTAGTAATACCCCCCCTGGTAGTGCCCCCAGTAGTAATACCCCCCTGGTAGTGCCCCCAGTATTAATCCCCCCCTGGTAGTGCCCCCTGTAGTAATCCCCCCCTGGTACTGCCCCTAGTAATATTCCCCCCCTGGTAGTGCCCCCAGTAGCAATACCCCCCCCGGTAGTGCACCCAGTATTAATCCCCCCTGGTAGTGCCCAAAGTAGTAATACCCCCCCTTGTAGTGTCCCCAGTAGCAATATCCCCCTCTGGTACTGCCCCCAGTAGTAGCCCCCGCAGTAGAGAGAGATGTAATAAAACAAAACAAAAAAACACTTATCCGAAACCCCGCTCCTGGTGCCGACACTGCTACTGGCTCCTCTGGCCGCGGGAGCCGGAAGATGGCTCCCGCAGTGGGAGCAGCAGCAGCCGATGAGAGTCTGACAGACTCTCATCAGCTGCTGATTACAACAAACACACAGCTGCCGGCTCCGGCGGCTGTGTGTTTGGCAGTGTGTAGTGCTGACCGAACTCCGTCCGGTCAGCGCTACACACGCGGTGCAGCCTGTGTCACAGAGACACAGTCTGCACCACGGCCCGCATGGTACGCTGCTCAGCTGCGTACCATGCGGGCATGACTCGAGTATAAGCCGAGGGGGTGCTTTTTCAGCACAAAAAATGTGCTGAAAAACTCAGCTTATACTCGAGTATATACGGTATATCTTTAAATTCCTTTTATAGAGCGCTGCTTACGTTTTGTTGCAATTAGCTCAGCAAATGCTCATTGCCCACTGAAGTCAGTCACACACAGTGCTCCTCAGCCAGCCCCCCTTCAGTCAGTGTCAGCTCAGGAAGTGCCCACTGAAGTCAGACAGTACTCCTTTGCTAACCCCCCCTTATCCCCGCCGCCCTGAGACTCAGCACCTGCAGCTCACACCAAATAACTATGCTCCCCTCTGCCACTGTGCACCCCCCTTCCCCCAACTCTCAGCACCTGTTGTCAGCTGAGCTCACATCTACCACACTTCATTACTGGTGCTCCTCAACTTCTGTGCCCCCCTCCCCATCCCAGGCTCACCGGATACTGTAGTCTACGGGCACCTCTCTCACCAGTCCAATGAGTTCTCCTGACCTGGCTGGTACCTCTCCATCCTCCAGCGGAAGCAGCTTAGCTCTAAGTTAGCTGTGTCAGTCAGGACTAGTAGTAGTGGTCAGGCGCTTAGCTGAGGGCTAGAGACGTGTGAGCTGCAGTACTCACCACCGGGTCACCGGTCTGTAGAGAGACTGTCTTTCTTTGTCCTCGACTCCTCTGGTCCTCCTCGGACCACCATTACGTCCACAGTCCTCCGCTGGTCCTGGTTTCTGCGGACCGCACTCGCAGCTAGCAGACCGACAGAACCAGTAACCGTCCATCCGCTGCAGCCAGAGCGTGGAGTCAAAGACTGCGCGGGCATGGATGGCATGTGACATCACATGCCATCTCTTAAGGGTTCACGTCACATCAGGCCTGGCCTGCCCAGAGCTTCCCAATCCTGGCTAACTTATAGTATAGACAGGTGGGTGTGTCCTCAAGGCCAGGGAGCGGCCAGCGGGGATTTTTTAGACAGGTAGTGACAGTGAAAGGCAAAAGGGCCAGTCAGAGAGGGAAAATGGAGGTGGAAAATCGTCACGACCACTATAGCCGCTCAGGTGGAACATGCCTAGAGCCGGCCTTGATTTTATGTATATATATTTATGTTTGAGTGCAATTATGTATTTGAAGGCCCCGTAGCAAAACTTTGTAAGGGCCTCTTTGTACCACCCATTAGTTTTTAAATATATATAACACGTGACTTTGACAAGGAAGATGGACCCCCCTCAGCTCTGATCCCCATAGCAGCTGCATCCCCTTGCACCTATGGTAGTTACACCCATGTATGTATGTGTAATTGTGTATGTGTATATATATATATATATATATAATATTTCTTCCTTCTTCGGGTTCCATAGGGTCCACAGGAATTACCTTGGGATATGTAGTTGGAACACATCCAATACACTACACCAAACAGCTAAAGCTTTGGGGCTCCCAGCATGCACTGGTCCTCCTCCCTATATACCCCACCCCCAGCCACAGGCATTCAGTTGTTGCGTTTGGTGCACGGCAAGACGCACCTGTTATACAGCTGGACTGCTAGGCAGTACCAAGCTTTTTTTCTTTTATGATTTACCTTAGGTTTTCGAACCTCAGAGTTTAGCGGTACCCCCGCCCTGAAAGATGCCTGCACCACGACTCCTACTACCTCCACCAGCGCCGAAACACCAGCACCGCTATATGGCTTCACTAGCGGCATCCGCTGAAGTCTAGGACTGCGGTCAGGTCATGGAGAGATCAGGTAAGTGTTTCCTCTCGGGGAAGTGTGCGCAAAGCAGTCCCCTGCCTCCAGTGGGGAGACACATCGGTGGAAGCTGCATGTGAAGCTCTCAGGTAACGTTTCTTCACTAGGTGGCCGGGGCCATATCGTCTGTTGCCGGGGACGGGTGGTAAGAGCGCACTAGTCAACATCTTGCTATCTTGTAGTTCAGCGGCCCCGGACGTCAGAAATGCACTCCCCCGGATGCTCCTTCCCCTAGATGCAAACTTCCGGCACTGATTCCCGTGTCCGGCCTGCTATAAAGGACCACCTTGTGGGTGAAATGTGGGCAGTTTAGCGTTTGTCCGTGCACTGCTGCAGTGGTCTCAGAGGTTTCCGGTCTGTCTCCTCTATATTCCTCTCCACAGGGGCTGGCTGGCAACTTTTAGCCTGGGGGGCAAATGCAAGCAGGCGGCCCAGGCAGAGGAGTAGCGTGTAGCCAGGGTGCTCGAAAGAACGTGCGTGCTGCGGCGCCCCCCCCCACCCCCTCAAGTGTTCTAGGGAGGAGGCGGGTCCATATGGGATTAATGTAAGGTAAAAATAAAGATATGGGGCAGCCCCCTGTAGTAGTGCCCATATGCAGTGCCACCCTGTGCCACAGGAGGACACCCTTATGCAGGCCTCGAGTAGTGCCCCCAGTAGTGATCCCCCCTATGCAGTGCCCCTTGTGCCCCCAGTAGTAAGCCCCTTATATAGTGCCCCCAGTAGTGGTAACCCTTATGCAGTGCCCCTTAAATAGTGGCCCCAGTTGTAGTCTTCCCCCTATGCAGTACCCCCACTATTGCCCTTTATATAGAGCCCCCAGCAGTGGTCCCTCGATGCAGTGCCCCCAGTGGTAGTCCCCTCCCCCCTATGTAGTGCCCCTAGTAGTAGTCCCCTCCCCCCTATGCAATGCCCCTAGTAGTAGTCCCCTCCCCTTGTAGTGCCCCTAGTAGTAGTCCCCCCCAGTAGTAGTACCCCCCTTGTAGTGCCCCCAGTAGTAGTAGTCCTGCCCTTGTAGTCCCCCCAGTAGTAGTAGTCCCCCCCTTGTAGTGCTCCCAGGAGTCCCCCCCTTGTAGTGCCCCCAGTAGTATTCCCCCCTGTAGTGCTCCCAGTAGTCCCCCCTTGTAGTGCTCCCAGTAGTCCCCCCCTTGTAGTGCCCCCAGTAGTATTCCCCCCTGTAGTGCTCCCAGGAGTCCCCCCCTTGTAGTGCCCCCAGTAGTATTCCCCCCCTGTAGTGCTCCCAGGAGTCCCCCCCTTGTAGTGCTCCCAGGAGTCCCCCCCTTGTAGTGCCCCCAGGAGTCCCCCCCTTGTAGTGCTCCGAGGAGTCCCCCCCTTGTAGTGCTCCGAGGAGTCCCCCCCTTGTAGTGCTCCCAGGAGTCCCCCCCTTGTAGTGCCCCCAGGAGTCCCCCCCTTGTAGTGCTCCCAGTAGTCCCCCCCTTGTAGTGCTCCCAGTAGTCCCCCCCCTTGTAGTGCTCCCAGGAGTCCCACCCTTGTAGTGCTCCCAGTAGTCCGCCCCCCCCCCGCAGTTGACAGTTTTAATAAAAATAAATTAAAAAAAAAAAACACACTTACCTGACACCCGCTCCTGGTCCCGCCGCCGAGATCAGCTCCTCCGTCCGCCGCTTTGCATTATAGGAGTGACGCGTCATGGGAGTGATGCGTCACTCCCATTTTACCCACTGCGGGAGCCGGAAGATGTCCGGCTCTGGCAGTGGGAGCAGCAGCCGATGAGAGTCTGTCTGACTCTCATCAGCTGCTAAAGCAAACACACAGCTGCCGGCTCTGGCGGCTGTGTGTTTGTGCTGTGTAGCACTGACCGAACTCCGTCCGGTCAGCGCTACACACACGGTGCAGCTGTGTCACAGTGACACAGTCTGCACCGTGGCCCGCATGACGCTGTGGCCCGGGGGGCACATGGCACCCTGCCCCCCGGCCCAGCCCGCCACTGCCTCTCCATCAGGTTTGGCATATAGCGTACTGAATATCCTACCATCACCCCGCTGGGGCTGGCTAGTTAATTCAGAGTCCAGATTGCTTTAGCAATTCTGCGTATTTATGCATTGTATGTGACTGTATGCTAGCTGCTGCTTGTAATCTGTTTTTCAAACTGTCAGATATAGTTATCATTGTGTTTCTCCTCATCCCTCTGTAGGTGTGTGGGGTGTTTCATTGTTACAAAGTCCCATTTTTGTGCATTTATATTAGGGATGTGCAGGCTCGGATAGGTTCGAGTTTGCACGTGGAGTTCGGATTTTTCCCTCCAAAAAAACGGAACTCAGAACGAGGCAAAACGTCATCTTACATGGACGAACATCATCATTCCTGGACAAAAGACCAGGAATGATGATGTTCGTCCATGTAAGATGACGTTTTGCCTCGTTCTGAGTTCCGTTTTTTTGGAGGGAAAAATCCGAACTCCACGTGCAAACTCGAACCTATCCGAGCCTGCACATCCCTAATTTATATATACCATTCTCTTGTTTGTAATGTCTGAAGATAAAGGGGATGATGTAAGCTCTCTAGAGTCTGTATCCTGTAAAACCTGTTCGACAGGCTTGTCTGCTCAGGATGTAAACCCGAATGGGTTGTATAACAAATGTTGCAATGATACATCTGCACCAGCTCTGGAATCACCAATGGTGACTATCACACCACAGCTTTTGACCTATTTAAATAGACAAAGCCACGTAGGTATGGGCTCCAGCGGCTGCGGTGCCTCATGCTATGGGGTACTCACAGCATGTGTATCATCCTATGTGTATGCCCCCCATGAATCCCTGTTGTGGTAATTCTGCTGCTCACCCTAGTCAGAGTATACTGCCATCTTCAGCCTCTCTGCAGGAGGATAGACCAGTGGTAGTAAAGAAGCAGGGGCATAAGAGAGATTTTCGTCATGTGTTGCCTCAAATTGACTCGACCACCTCATCAGACTCTGATACTCAGAGTTCTGGATCTATCTCAGTGATAGAAGACCATCAATTTGTGGCTGTTCCCTCTATAGTAAGAGCGGTTAGATCTGTTCTCAATATAAAGGTGGTAGAGGAGGTTGCTCTAGCAGAGGATGAGCCAATCTTTAGGCGTCAGTCAGTGACTAAAGATTATTTCCCTTAGTCTGGGAAGCTGACGAACCTGATGTCTGAGGCTTGGGAGACTCCTTGTAAGCATTGCCATGCCACAAGGAATATAACCTCTCGATACCCATTTGCACCAGGATGAGGTCTCTAGGGGAAACTATGGATGATCCAACTAGAGAGCAGCTGTCTCTTTTTGCACAGTTGTGAGAAGCAGCTATGTATTTCGGAGAAGCAGGGATTGACGCAGGTATCCTGGCTTCTAGGGTCTTGGCCAGCTCTGTTGCAACCATAGAGCCCTTTGGCTAAAAACTTGGAAGGCGGATGCAGGGTCTAAGAAAGCTCTGGAATCTTTGCCCTTTATAGGGAAGGTACTGTTTGGGCCGGAGTTGGATGACATAATGACTTCCTTGGCAACAACGAAGTTTGCTGAATTGCTATCTACGTCTGCCTTTAAGAGGCCGTCGTGAGCTCGGTCCTTTCGTCCTCAGAATAGGACAAAGAAACAGTCTTCCGCCAGACAATCCCACAAGAAATCTTAGTCAGCCAAACGCTCAGCTTCCAAACCAGATGGTAAGCCTACTGTCTGATGGGGCGGGCCTCCCCCTGGAGGATGTTAGGGTTGGAGGCTGACTTTTACAGTTCACCCAGGCCTGGCATCAGGCCACTTGAGATGCCTGGGTGCGAGAGCTGGTCTCTCGGGGTTATGCTATCACATTTCTGAGGCATCCCCCTCAGAGCTTTGTGGCTACAAACCTTCCTGCAGACCAGGTCAGAGCTTCGGCCTACCGGGAGTCTATTGGGGCACTCCTGAGTTCAGGAGACATAGTCCCCGATCTTGTGATGCAGCAGGGAAGGGGTTATTATTCAAATTTATTTTTGATTCAAAAACCCATGGGTCATGCTGCCCTATCCTGAATCTCAAATCTCTCAACAAATTCATCAAGATGCCCAAATTCCATATGGAAGCCCTACAGTCAATTATGATGGCGATGGAGCCTGGAGACTTCATGGTCTCACTGGACATACAAGATGCATATCTGCATGTCCTGATTGTAGGATCCCACCAGGTTCTTCTCCGGTTGGCGATAGATCAGCAACATTACCAATTCCAGGGTCTACCCTTCGGTCTGACCATAGCCCCTTGGTCAGATACTGCCATATCAAGATGACCTCCTGATTTTGGCACAATCTCAGGAGATGTTACAATGTCACCTACAGATGGATAAAGTCTCAGATGATTCACATCTCACTCAAGGTTCGGCTCTCCCTTGCTTGGTGGCTGGAGACGACTCATTTAGACAAGGGTCATCCGTTATGGATCCTGGAATGGGTACTTTTCACCACAGATGCAAGTCTGCGAGGATGGGGACCAGTGACCATTCATCACACCTTTCAGGGAAGGTGGACAGACCAGGAAAGTCACCTGCCAATAAATATATTGGAGCTTCGAGCAATGCACAAAGCACTCATATTGGCGCAGGACCTCCTGCAGGGAAGGCCTGTCCAGGTTCAGTCCAACAATGCAACAGCAATGGCCTACATAAATCATCAAGGAGGCACACGAAGTCTGGCAGCCATGCAGGAAGTGGCAAAGATTCTGCTGTGGGCAGAATGCCATCTTCCAGCAAACTCAGCAATATTCATCCCAGATGTTCGCAACTGGGAAGTGGACTTCCTAAGTCACCAAGACATACATGCTGGAGAATGGGCCCTTCATCTGGAGGTGTTTCAACTCCTAGTGGACAGGTGGGGATTACCGGACGTAGACCTCATGGAATCACGTTACAACCACAAGGTTCCCTGGTACGGGTCCAGAACAAGGGACCCCTCAGCCGCCTTCGTGAATGCTCTAGCAGTGAGATGGAACTTTAGGTTGGCATACCTGTTTCCTCCAATCTCCCTCCTCTCAAGAGTCGTCAGAAAATTCAAGCAGGATGGTGGCAGGATGATACTAATAGCCCCTGCCTGGCCCAGGAGGCATTGGTTCTCTGATCTGACACATCTATCCATAGACAGCCCACTTCCATTACCTCTACAGCAGGACCTGCTAATGCAAGGTCCATGTCTTTACCAGGATTTACCACAACTGGCTTTGACAGCATGTCTCTTAGCATCTTAAAGGCCAGGGGTTTTTCCTCTTCAGTGATTCAGACGATGCTAAGAGCAAGGAAGCCTGCTTCTGCTCGCATCTATCACAGAATTTGGCAGTCATTTTTTCTGTGGTGGTCCAACAAGAAATATGGTCCTAAGATATTCAAGGTATCAAGAATACTTGGTTTTCTTCAGGCTGGATTAGACTTAGGTCTTCACCTAGCTGCCTTGAGATTCCAAGTTTCGGCTTTGACTGTTTGGTTCCAGTTCAAGATTGCTCCTCTGTCGGACGTTAGAACATTCTTACAGGGGGTTCTGCGGCTGCAACCTCTATTTCTCCCATCGGTGGCACCATGGGATCTGTCTTTGGTTCTTAGGGCACTACAGACGCATCCCTTTGAACCCTTGGATAAGGTGGACTTGAGATGGCTGACAGCAAAGACTCTGTTTCTCCTCGCCATCTCTTCAGCTCGCAGAGTTTCTGACTTGGCAGTATTGTCATGTCACTCTCCATATTTGGTGTTTCATCAAAATAGAGCTGTCCTCCGTACCCGGGCGTGCTACCTCCCAAAGGTTGTTTACTGTTTTCACATAAATAAACAAATTGTAGTCCCAGCCTTTAAGTCTTCAGACCTGTCTACAGGTGAAGCTTCCTTGGATGTGGTTCGAGCTCTTCGTATCTACATAGATCGGACCAAGTCCATCAGGAAATCAGATTCTGTTTGTTTTATACGGATTTCACAAACGAGGTTGGCCAGCAAACAAACAAACTTCGGCTCGCTGGCTTCTTATGATTATTTCTCAAGTCTATACACAGGCTGGTCTCCCTGTTCCTAACAAGGTGACAGCAGATTCCACTCGGTCTGTTGGACCATCGTGGGTGTTAAGACAGGGCGCCTCTGCTGAACAGCTCTGCAAGGCAGCCACTTGGTCTTCCCTGAATACGTTTCTCAAGTTTTATGCTTTTGATACTTATGCCTCCCAGAATGCTTCCTTTGTTTGGTGGATTCTCTTCTCTGCACAGGAGCATCCGCACCCTTAAGGGAACTGCTTTAATACATCCCCAAGGTAATTCCTATGGACCCTATGGAACCCGAAGAAGAAATACATAATTATGGTATAACATTCCTTTGATAATTATTTTTCTTTGAGGTCCATAAGGTCCACAGGGCTCCCAGCCTGACACACCTGGCCTCAGATGGGATCTGTTCTTTATCCTATTTTCATAGATTCCCTCTTCGTATGTTGAGTGTTTCTTGTGCAATTTTTTTCTTCCTTCCTCACTCTCCGTCTTTTGTCGCAAGGCTTAGTCACAAACTGAATGCCTGTGTGTGTGTGGGGGGGTCCTATTACTGAGTGTGTGTGTGTGTGTGGGGGGGTCCTATTACTGTGTGTGTGTGGGGGGGGTCCTATTACTGTGTGTGTGTGTGTGTGTGTGGGGGGGTCCTATTACTGTGTGTGTGTGGGGGGGTCCTATTACTGTGTGTGTGTGGGGGGGGGGTCCTATTACAGTGTGTGTGTGGGGGGGTCCTATTACTGTGTGTGTATGTGGGGGGGTCCTATTACTGTGTGTGTGTGGGCACGTGGTAATAGATACACCAATAGATGGACCTAGACATGCCTTTTGGGCGGTGCTGTCCACGCCCTCCAACACCGCGCGTGTCGTTTGCTACTTCCGTAAATGATCTCCCTCAAACTACTTTTCAAAAGTAGGCAAGTATGACATGAGGCCACTATTCATACTTTTCATGGGTCACTTTAAGTTTCCAACCTTCCCCTGTCTAGCATAGAAGAAGCTTGAATGATAAAGCAAAGTTATCTGAATTTTTAATCCCATTTTGAAGCACCTTAGGACCTATTAGAGAACAGGGCTATATAAATAAAATTATTATTTAACATTATTTATACTGTGAATATCTTACCCTATTTACCAAGACAAAGATATTGTCAATAATAAATTTAACTTGCAATTACTGTAAGTGAAAGGGGGACATAGCACTGTTGGGGAGATGTATTAAACCCTGGGGGCCTATTCATCATGACATAATTATCACTAGTGATAATTAAGTTTAAAAAAATCTTTTGGAGGCATTCATCATGCCTCACTAACAAAAGTATCACTTCCAAAAAGCTGCTCTTTTTGCAGAGTCAGCTTTTCAGGAAAGTGTCCGATCTCCCAAGCACGCGGGAGTCCGGTCAGGCCCCCCCTCTCCCCCTGTGGGAGGCCAATCCTTGCCCTGCGTGATAGCTCTGTCCAAAGCAACCAATCAGCTTCTGTCATTTCAAATGTTCTGCCAGATAAATGACAGGAGCTGATTGGTGGCTTTCGGACAATTTCTCCACCTTATCTCTCTCCAAGGCTGCTGTATATAATATATGATTGCATCTAGCTGCTATACAGCACCAGCAGGACAGTACAGTAACAGTCATATCAGTAATAAAAATGTGTGGACCCTGGGAAAGGAGCAGTCAGTAAGAAATGGAGACTCTGGCAAGGAATAAATTAAAACATTTTTTATTATATGTTAAAATATTGAAAAAAAAAATGGCAAAATATTTAGCAGATATTTGTGAACTTTCCATGAAAAGTCATTTTTGAGGGCTACCAGCAAATATTAGGCACCCCTTGAATGAATGTACTGGGGATGGCAACAGACTTTGGGCCTGATTCAGACCTGCTCGCGAGCACTGAGCGCTCGCGAGCACTGAGCGCTCGCAAGCGGGTCGATGGTGCCCAAGTGCGCACCATCGCACGATGGAGGCGGCTCCGTCGTGCGCATGCGCGAGATCCGAATAACGACGGCCAAGCCGTCGTTATGGGTCTCGCACCAAAGGGGGCATGCTGTCGATGTTGATTGACAGCATGCCCCCTTTGGTGGGCGTGCCGGGGGCGTGGCTGCCCAGACGGAGGCGTTCCCATGGGAACGCCTACCGTCTGGGGCCGGCCCCACTGACATCACTAGTGATGTCAGTGGGAGTGCTTTTGGCTCTGATAGAGCCAAAAGCACCCCATGGCTTGCGGCAGCGAGACCCTACCGCAGGGTCTTGTCGCAAGCCCGATGGTCGCGATGGTCTTGACCATCGCGACCATCATTTTAGCCGCTCACTATAGCTGTGGGTGGTCACCCACAGCTATGCGAGCAGCCAGGAGGCAGCTCCAAAAAGGAGCAGGGATGGCCCTGATTCAGAGCAAGCGCTCTGTCAGAGCGTCCGGCTCTGAATCAGGGCCTTTAATCACAAAAGCAGCTGCCAAAGGTTTCTATGAATTTACCAAGCTCTGGAATACAAAGCATTGCTGACCTTGGCCTTGGCAGCTGATGACATTTATAAATGGCGTTATCTATTTTAACCTATGGGCTATATAATGCAAAACTTACCAGGAGAGGGGTCCTTGAGATCCCTTCGCATTGCTGTCCGCTCTCACATACACAGTCTGATGATTGATCTGAACCCAGAAGTAAAGTGCTCTAATTAGCGACCATTTTACTTCTTACATGACTCAGGCATGGGCTCCAATCAGAGCCCCTGTTCCTGCATGTTATTGATAGGTGACTGATGGGTGATCATAATGACATAACACTTGGGCAACCTCCTGACTCACGAAGAGTAATCCTTCAGCACTCAGGAGAGGAAAAACCCCCTGTGGGGGAAACCTCTGGGGAACCATGGCTTCAGGATCGCCCTTCCCTCTGGGCACTAAGAGGTGTACTAATTAGAGATATGTGGTTCGGTTTTACTCGGATTTCCTCGGATATGTTCAGATCTCAAAAACGGCATCATATTGGCTATCCGGCTGTCACGTGTTTTGGAGCTAATAAGAGGAATCCGAACTAATCCAAACTTGCGATAATAACCGAATAAAACCGAACCCGCACATCTCTAGTACTAATAGGTACAGGGAGGGGCTCAATACTTACTAATACTTACCATAGATCAGCAGCTGCTGTGTAGGCCAAAGGGAGAAAGTGACAAACTAAACATTAGTGGGATTGTGAGGAGGGAAAATATCTCTATATAAATAGGGAATCGATATGTAATGCCGGATGTATTGCCCGCAAACTAAATACTGACGCTGGAAGCCTGACCCGTCAGGATCCTGACTGGGGCTGGTAAGTAACATAACTCTCCTCTCTCCCTCCCTAACCCTCCCTTAGTGGTATAACAAGAAGAAAACAACCTGGCACCTAATCTAGTATGTAACAAACTTCCCTTTACCCAATTATTGCTGCAGCTTCCTGTTGGAGATAATTTCTGAAAACACAACAAAGTAGAAAAAAGTCTTAACAGGGAGCGCTGCCAATTGGATAGAATACTCACACAATTGCAATCACATAAAATACATTTTATTAATACATAGAAATATGGCCATAAATCGTCATACAATTTACAATATACCCCTTAAAAAAAAAATATGTCGAAAATACGCAAACCTGGCTAGATTTCCACTTGCCTTATTTTAAATGAAGCAATAGCTGTATTTTGAATAATTATTGTTCTTAATACTAAAGAAGCAATCATATAGCTTTCAAAAAATTCTATTTATATAATGCTCCACACTCCTTTGTAAGATGTTATGGAATCATATACATATGCTCTGTTGCTGTAATGCTGATTCTCATATACTTGTTGATCCTTTTAGCCTGTGGTAAATCATGTACAGAACCCCAACAGCTGGGGTAGTGCGGCCGGTGCCATCGCACAGGGCACCACAGGGCGGGGGGGGCGCTGTTTGGGCTTGTCAGTTTCCCTGTTTATTATAATTCTTGCTTGTAGCTTCCTCTTATGTAATCCCCAGCATCTCCTGGCCTCTCCTATCTCTTCCCTGGCCCTTCCCCATGAAGCCATGGCCCTTTTTTGGGCACATTTTGTCCCTTTGAAAAATGAGGGGGGCGCCAATGCTCTTTCTGGCACAGGGCACCAAAAAGTCTAGCTACGGCTCTGTCCACCCCTATAGCACTATTAAAAGTCTCATGTTATCTCTGCAAATGGATAATATTCCACACACTACGGTGAGGGAATCATATACAAAGCATTAATCACATGAATAAAGATATCAATATATTTTATTGTTATAGTAACCACCTTTCTGAAAAGATTGACAGTTCTCCTGCTTACACTGTGGTCCGATCATCAATCAGTGGATCCCATGCAGGTTATTCAAAATCAACAAACTTTGTAAATATCCACCCCACTTTTTCAAGGGCAGTTGGCAGTACTCTGACTCCTCTGTTAATAGATATCTATTATTTACAGAGGATTTCATATGCACATATATTCAGTTAAGGTAGTCCCATATAGCAGTCCACTTTGTGGTTACAAAACCACTCCTATGTGACATTGAAAATTTGTTTGAGATGTGGAGCAGCCAGGTGGTTATACTCACTAAGGTGCCTACACACTTACCGATTTTTACGAGATCTGGCCAATTCCGACGCATCGGAACAACAGATCGTGTAAAATATGTCCTAAGCGTGAGTCTCCACTCACGATCATGATGCAGATGCGCGTCCCCACTGGTCGTACATTGCATCTTCAGATCTGCCATGCTGTAGGGCAGATCTGACAATCTCAGTCACGATGCACTGGAAAAAGAAGGATGCACGATAGATCATTTGTCACATTGGACGCATTTTAACACCAAATCATGTGCAGGACTGCCGTGGAGAGTTTCAAAGGAAATCATACACAATGTCAGATCGTGAGCAAATCGGTAAGTCTGTAGGCACCTTTAGAGCTCTTTGTTCAGTTTTTTCCTTCCAGCGGCAGAGCGATTAGGCAGAGCGTCTTATCACTGCATGGACTGTGGAGCAAAAATGGGAGTTGTAACGTATTTCGCCGCCTCACTATGTGTCTCAGTGGCTTCTTCAGACAGAATAACTCTCTGTCAATTAGCGGGTGCTTTTAAACCCACTTAATTGCCTCTATCATTGCACAATCAGGTGCTGCTGATTCTATTTAATTAACTAATGTTTAACCACTTGCCTAGCATGGTCGTAATTTTCTGACCACACCAGGCAATTCTTTATCTGCTCTGGTCGTAAAATTTCGACCAGTCACATAAACATGAGGGCGGCTGCAGGAAGAGAATCTTCCCGCAGCTGCTGCTCTCAGAGGGACCATGCGGTCACTCTGCCTGCCAGCACCCCCTCCCCCCTTGGGTCTGCTGTGCTGTCGATCACTGCTGATCGGTCAGCATAGCAGGACCCTCCACCCACCGGCTGCAAATATTAGCAACCGCTGGTAAATTAACCTCCCCCCTCACGCCCCTGACATATTTGGTGCCTGGATCCGGCCTCAAATTGAACATCGGGATGTTTCCGATGTTCCGGTAGTGGGTCTGATGTTCCGATGTTTGGAAACCGATTATTATTTTTTTCAAATCTTAAAAAATATTTTTTTTATTTGTTTTTTTTTTTATGAAACTATTTTGGATAAGTTAAATGGATGTTCCTCACCTAATTCACTTTTGGAGCGGTTTTTAGAAAAAAAAAATCGTCAGTTAAGTGGTTACATCAATAGTCGCCTTGGTATTGTATCACGTTAATTAGGAGAAACAGGATGCTATCCTCTGAGTTTTATTAATTTTTATATTATTATATACATTTTTTATTATATATATTGATATATTTTTATATTTTATTTTGTTTCTATAAAATAGGGATATGTATTAGACTAGGGTGCTTAAATTAACAATGTATTTTAGAAGTATATTAATTATGAGATGGATATGTATGTTATAATATGTCTGGCTTAATAATAAATCATAGCAATATATTTAAATGGCTGAATTTGGGATGTTCAGGATATCTGCTACAAAAAACGGCCAATGGAATACAAATAAATGGCCGCTGGAATGCAACAGTTTACTGCTGAGAGAAAGAAACCGGTACTGGTCACTAAAAATGGCCGCTGGAACGCATAATTGTGGACTCACAATAATTGAGCTGTTGGGGATCTGTACATAATTACCACAGGATAAAAGGATCAACATGTATAAGAAGATCAGCATACAGCAACCGAGCATGTGTATATGATTCCATCAACAAGTGTATGCTAACATCTTACAAAGGATTGTGGAGCATTATATAAATAGAATTTTTTTAAAGCTATATGATTGCTTCTTTGGTATTAAGAACAATAATTAGTCAAAATACAGCTATTGCTTCATTTAAAATAAGGCAAGTGGAAATCTAGCCAGATTTGTGTATTTCCTACAGATTTGTAACATTTTTTATTTTAGGGATATATTGTAAATTGTATGATGATTTATGGCCATATTTCTATGTATTAATAAAATGTATTAAGTACCCCCAGGGGTGGTTACAACTAACCCTCTCCCCCTGTGGCTAATAGCTAACAGTCCCCACTCACCTTCGCTCAGGATGCTGGGCGTCGGCATTTCACCATCTGGCTAAAGATAGGCGTCGGTATTTAAACGCCTATCTTTAGTACAGAGTCGTGCTTCCAGCATCGGGATTCCGACGACCGGCATTCCGGACGCCGGTAAATAAACTACATCGCATAAATAGGTTAATCCGACTTTCCATCTATTGAAGGCATTGAAAAGGCATTGATAAAAAGTATTTTGTTCATTTAGAAAAAAGTCAGCACATTCAATATCTCCAAAACAGAGGCTTAGCCACCTCCACCTGTCTAGGTGTTTCCCACGTGCCCCTTATAAGGCCCATCAGACCCCCTATATGGCCTTGATGTATATGTCCTCTTTTTTGCCCCCGTATGTCACATATTGTGCCACCCGATCTGTATTGTTCTCTCCCGATCTGTATATCCTGCATTGTGCTTTCCCCACCTTACCTGTATAATCTGTATTATGTTCTATATCTCCACCACCAAAAATTGTATATCCTGTATTGTGCTCTTACCCTATTTATGTCCCGTAGTGTACATTCCTACATTTCTATGTTTTTGTATTGTGCCCCCACACCCACATCTGTATATCCTATACTGTGTTGCTCCGCCATCTGTTTTGTATTATCCATTCTCCCCCATCCAAGTCTTTATGTTTTATACTGTACTCTCAACATCCCCCCCATCCGAACATACACTCACACACAATTGCATTAACTCACCTCATACATGCTGTCCTCCAGTCCTGCCAGCCTCTGTTCCATGGCTCCCTCCAGTAATATGCAATCCTGGCTATGCCAACGCTCCAGAAGCATCTAACGTACTACAGGTGGGAATTGAGACTCTGCAGTGCAGATCCTGCCTGCCTCTGCTCCGCGTCTCCCTCCAATCGTCTGCCGTCCTCACTACGTCACTGCTCCAGAAGCGTCCAATGGCCTACATGTGAGAAATGACACACCACAGATCCTGCCTTTCTCTGCTCCTCGGCTCCTTCCTGTCATTTGCAGTCCTCACTACGCCACTGCACCAGAGGTGTCCAACGGCCTACATGTGAGAAATAACACAATGCAGATCCTGCCTACCTCTGCTTCGCGGCTCCCTTCCTTCGTCTGCACTGCAGTCCTCACTACGCCACTGCACCAGAGGCGTCAAACGGCCTACATGTGAGAAATAACACAATGCAGATTCTGCCTTCCTCTGCTCCACGGTTCCCTTCCATCGTCTGCACTGCAGTCCTCACTATACCACTGCACCAGAAGTGTCCAACGGCCTAAATGTGACAAATGAGACATTGCAGATTCTGCCTACCTTTGCTTCGAGGCTTCCTCCCTTCATCTGCAGTCCTTACTATGGGCTCCATTTACTACAATCCGAATTTGTAATGCAGATTGTAGTGTGATATTACCGACTGAATTCTCATTGCGAATTCAGTCAATATCACAGGGATTTACTACAAATCCCTTGCAGGGACAGAGCTTGTGAGAAAGCTCTGTCCCTGCGAATCCCCTCCGGAGCTTTATCACGGTATTTTCGCAAAAAATACCGTGACAAGTGCCCCGCGCATGCGCCGACCAGCTGACGCTGCTACCCCCTGTCGCCAAGCCACGCCCGCATCGCTAAGCCTTGCCCCCTGCGATCGCGGACCCCCCGCAACCCCCCCTTCCTTAATTACACTTACCTGCAGTTATCGGGCCTCCAGGAATGTCCTATGTGGCTCCGGTCAGCTGACATCCCATACTACACTGGGACCCTGTCAGGTGATGACCGGGCCCCAGTGCAACATGGGAGATCAGCTGACCGGAGGGAGGACATCACCGGAGCCCCGAACTCCGGTCCCTGGACTCAGGTAAGTTTGTTTTTTTCACTTTTTTTGTACTTTTTTTTTACAGTGAATCAGCGTGGGGTCTGTTTAGACCACACAGCTGATTACTGGGGCCGGCTCCCGGCTCTGCTCTGCACGTTAGAGCGGAGCAGGAGTCCGGTAAACGGAGGAGACCTTGGATAATGCCATTTCCAGGTGGCGTTATTATCACAGGGGTTTCCCTGGTATTTTTTCACATTTTATTTTTAGTAACTTTGATCAGATCACATTTCCCATTACAATTATGGGAAATACGATCTGCTTACTAAAAATAAGTGATACTTAGGGGTTGGAGTAGAATTTTACGAATGCTACTCCAATTGCCCTTTAGTAACTGTAGGTGATACTAAAATAATGTGAAAAGGGTGTGAAAACACCTTTTTCACATTATTTTAGTAAAAATAATGTTAATAAATAGAGCCCCTTGCCACTGCACCAGAGGTCTCCAATGGCGTACATGTGAGAAATAACACACTGCAGATGCTGCCTTCTTCAGCTTTGTGGCTTCCTCTCATCGTTTGCAGTCCTCAATACACTACTGCTCCAGAAGCGTCCAACGGCCTACATGTGAAAAATGACATACTGCAAAATCTATATTTCGCGGCTCCCTCCTGTCATCTGCAGTCCCCACTACGCCAGTGCTCCAGAAGTGTCCAACAGCCTACATGTGAAAAATGACACTCTGCAAACCCTGCCTTCCTCCGTTATGCGGCTCACTGATATCGTCTGCAGTCCACTGCTCCAGAAGCGTCCAATGGCCTACATGTGAGAAATGACACACCATAGATTCTGCCTTCCTCCGCTCTGCAGCTCACTCCAGTCATCTGCAGTCCTCACTACGCCATTGCTCAAGAAATATCCGACGGCCTACATGTGGGAAATGACACACTGCAGATCCTGCCTTCCTCCCCCCAGCAGGTCTTTCCCAGGGCCATAACTAGGGTGGTGCTGCCGTTGCCACGGCACAGAGCGCAGCAACCCTGAGGGTGGAACCGGCCACCACCACAATGTTCCCAGCACAAGGAGGGAGCCAGCAGGAGAGGAGACAGTAACAAAGTTTGTAGGTTAGTGTGCTAAAGGGAAAAGGAGGAGCAGGGCTTGGGTAAAAGGGGTGAGGGGGTTTGAGCAGTGTAATCTGTAGGGGGGCAGGTGAGGGTGATGCACAGTGTGAGTTGTTAGAGGGGACAGTGTGAGTGGTGAGTGGGGGCAATGAACTATGAGAAAGGGCAGTGTAAGGAGAATAGTAAGCTTTGAGGGGTGCTCTGTGAGTGGGAGCAGTATGGGGATGTGTTGGGGACAGGAATAGTTATGAGTGGGGGCTGTGTGAGGAGGGCAGTAAGCTATAAGTGAGGATTGTCTGAGGAGGGCAGTGAGCTGAGTGGGGGCTGTGTGAGGAGGGCATTGAGCTATGAGTGGGGGCTGTGTGAAGAGGGCAGTGAGATATATAAGAGCTGTGAGGGGGTAGTGAGAGTGGTGGAAGTGTGGGCTGTGATTGGGTGGTATAACATGTATAAGGGGCACTACTGTGTAGCGTAATGTGTATAAAGGGCTCTATTTGGCAAAATGTTTATAAGGGGTACTACTGTGTGACATAATATGTATAAGGGGTATTACTGTGTGGCATAATGTGTATAAGGGGCTCTGCTGTGTGGCATAACATGTATAAGGGGTACTACTGTGAGACATAACATGTAATGTGAATAACAGACACTACTGTGCGGTGTATTGTGGATAACAGACATTAATGTGCTGAGTAATGTGAATTGGTACTTTTGTGTAGCCACATCCAGTCCCGGTGACACCACGCCCCCTTTATTTTTGGCACACACCTTCGCTGCACACTATCCCTGTTTAAAATATAAGGGAGGCAACTATGCTTCCTGGCACAGGGCACCAAAATGCCTAGCTACGGCTCTTCTCCTTCCAGTCATCTGCCATCCTGACTACACCACTGCTTTATAATTGTCCTACGGCCTTCATGTGAGAAATAACACACTGCAAATCCTGCCTGCCTCCGATCCGTGGCTCTTTCCATTCATCTGAAGTCCTGACTACACTTCACAAGAATCTGGTGTCCTACATGTGGGAACTGACACTCTGCAGATCTCTTTGCCAAAACCTGTGAGATGATATAAACAATCAGAATTTCTTTGTTAGACATAATATTTCTATCATTGTACTGCTAAGCATATTATGTTAGGTACTTCAAATTACCCAAGTTAACTGCTCCAGGCTCTATTCTCTCTAGTGTTAGGACCACATTAGTACCATACAATACCCATATTCAGGCCCTTTCAGAAGGGGGGGGGGAATCTCCCTGGGCCTATGCATGGCAAGGGGCCCCAACATTTTTGTTATTGTGTTCTGACTTTTTTTATATATTTATCCATTTGTTTTTATTTATCCATTTTTTTTATATTTATCCATTTATCAATTTCCAAGTAATAAAAGTTCAAGCTTCATACCTAAACATACACTTATTGCTCTCTGTAGGTGTTGCATCTGTCACACAGACACATGAGAACATCACTTGTCCCTGAGATTTGCCGGTGTGAGCGACTCGCAACTTCGCAAGAGTATAGTTTGTTTATATTTAGGAAACTGGACTGGACTATTTGATGTTCAACATGTACTCAAGGAATTGCAGAATGGGTGTAGGTAAATTAATTTCATAAATATTTTATTATTACTATGCTCATGCTTGTATAGGTTCAACAGGTTATGTTAAATATCACTTTTTTACATGAACTGAAGGCTTTTAAAGGTAATAGCATAAATTAGATAACAGGGCCCTAACTAGGGGCAGTACATCCGGTGCCCTAGCTCAGAGCGCAGGCTGCCCTGGGATTGAAACTGGCACTGCCGGGCGCCTGCTGCAATGTTTTCATAAGCAGTGCACCCGGTTCATACTCTGTAGTCTACCTTCGGCTCCTGCAGAGCTGTTGGAACTTCAGGAGAGGAGAGAAGAGGGTGACAGCTAAGCATGGGGGTGGAGCTACATGGATTGAGCAGCAGCTGCAAGACTGACAGGGAGGAGCAGCTGCAGCCAGACAGACTCACTGTTTTCTGATGTAAAGACTGGTACACACTAGAGATATCTAGTGTGTAGTGACCTTGTTAGCGATGGGACCCGGCGTGGTGCCGGCATCGGCGAGTGCATACACACTTGTCGATGCACTTCCGCAGGTCCGACGGGCAATAGCGCTGATGACGCGTGGGAGCGAGCATCGTCAGCGACATAGCGGGTACACACTGGCCGATGTGCCCTATATGTCGCTCCCATTTGCCAGAGCTTAGCATATTACTTAGTGTGTACCCAGCTTGAGTGTGTTCAAGTTGGATTTTTCCAAATTAATCGCTGTATTTGAAGAAATAAAAGCTAGTAAACACTTCTAATTTTAAATATCCAATAATCGAATTCCAGTACATCAGTTATGTATATAGTATTTTTTTTATTTTTTTTTAATAAAGTTAAGAAATCAATTTGTAATACATTTTGAATGCACTTTTTATGTTTTTTTTAAGAAATATGGGGTGGGGGCAGGGCCAGTGCTAGGGTGTTCATTGCCCTTCTGCAAAGTATAAATTTGTGCCCCCTCTCACATACTCTATAAAAGGGACAGCGCATGCCACAAAAAGGAGGTGTGGTCTCACAAGGCAGGGGTGTGGTCACACAATAGTACCCCTCCAATTCAAATTATGCCACACAGTAGCACAATCTTATTCACATTACATTGCATGTAGTGCCCCTGATTCACATTACACCACATAATAGTGCATTTTATTCACATTACTGTATGTCACATAGTAGTACTCTTTATACAGGGCTATTTTCCTGGAAAAATAGGTTCAGGGACTGTGGGTGGAGCTATAGAAAAACAATTATATAGACATTATATACACATACATATATATATATATATATATACACATATATATATATATACATATATGTATTATATATACATAAATGTATTGTATTTAGAAAAGAAGGAACTCAAAAGGGCTTTTAAAATAAAACATATCTTATGGAAAATACATTTTGGCCCAGGTGTTTACGTCATAGTTATTAAGAGGTTCAGGAACTGAGAAGCTCATTCAGACCTGGACGCTAAGCTGCGTTCTCTCGCAGCCGTCAGGGGGCAGATATTCAAATTCCGCAATCGCACAGCCAGGCTAAAGGACACCCTCTATGTCTTAGAGAGCAACAGCAGAGTGAACGCTCGCCAATGTAATGACGCCCACTTTTCTTTCTTAGCACACGTCATCTCCAGGAAGTGTATGATTAATCAGTAACATCAAGAGCCATCGGAGCTGCTTGCAGCCCTTAAGGTAGACTCTACCCCGCCGCGAGCACTGTGATCACTGGCTGAAATACAACCAGGTGACGTGTACAATGACGCTGCCATGCTAATTATGCACGCCCAAAGAACGTCGTTTTGACGCTCAGACATGCCTGCGTTCGCTCATCCACTTCCCCATTTTCCATTAGCTTCCCATGTTACCATCCACAAATGGCACTATCTGTCACTCAAGGTAGCTCTCAGTCTGTGTACTACGAGTGCACAATTCCTGATCGCAGTGACTGGCTAGCGCACGTGCACTGTGATGCATACGCATGCACAGACAGGCGACTATCGGCCATGGTGTGCGATCGCGGCTTAGCGAGGGTGTCTGATTCAGGCCCTGAGTTCCTGCTGAAAAATAGCACTGCCTTTATACATGTTACCCCACACAGTATGCCCCTTATACACATAATGCCACACAGTAGTAGTGCCACTCATATATAATGCCCAAAGTAATGCCCCTTATACACATAATGCTGCACAGTAGTAGTGCCCCTTACACATAATCCCCAAAGTACTATCCCATATACACCTGATGTCCAAAGTGATGCCCCTTATACATAATGCTTAAAGTAATGCCACTTATACACATAATGCCCACAGTAGTAGTGCCCCTTACACATAATGCCCTTACACAGTGCCCAAATAATACTCCTTTTACACATAATGCCCACAGTAGTAGTGCCACTTATATACAGTATAATGGCCAAAGTAATGCCCCTTATACACATAATGCCCCTTAAACACATAATGCTGCACAGTAGTAGTGCCCCTTACACATAATCCCCAAAGTAATACCCCATATACACCTGATGTCCAATATATACTGTATACATAATGCTTAAAGAAATGCCAATTATACACATAAATGCCCACAGTAGTAGTGTTCCTTACACATAATGCCCAAAGTCCTTATACACATAATGCCCAAAGTAATGCTGCCCCTTATACACATAATGCCCACAGTAATAGTGCCCTCCTAAGCCTGATGTCCAAAGTAATGCCCCTTATACACCTGATGTCCAAAGTAATGCCCCTTCTACACAAGTCACTCCAGCTCCACTCTGTGCCACTCTAGTTTCCCAATGTAACTACAGCCCCCTCCTATGTATCGCTCCAGCTTCCCCCTGTGTCACAAAGTCCAGCTACCTCCCCATCACACTCACTCTGCTTTCCTTACCCACCTCCATCATACCCTGCTATGTAGGACTTACCTTCCTCCTTCCTGGCTGGTAACTGGAAACTGCAACAACTGTAGATAGAATGTTACAGTATGAAGCACTGTGATGTCACAGGATAGGTGTATGATGTCACCGCAACCATAGCAATGCTGCTGTGTTACAGCTATTATACATATCCATTTTATACATCAATTATAACTGGATTTACATGAACTTGCAGTAAAAAAAGAGAATACTGTAGTAAATGAACTATAAGGCAAAGTTGTACAAAGGAATATCTAGATTATATCACCACTTATATTTTAGAAAGAAATAAAGCTATATTTTTAACAGGTTAAATTAAGCATTTTGCATTTATGCTGTGTGCACGGATGGCGTAATGGTTAGTAATACTGCTCATAGCACTGAGGTTTTGAGCTTGATCCTACCATGGTCCTAACTTTGTAAAGTCTGTATGTTCTCCCTGTGCTTGCGTGAGTTTCCTCCAGGTACTCTGGTTTCTTCCCACACTACAAAAATAAACAGGTAGGTTAGTTGGCTACTGACAAAAAAAAATAACCCTAGTCTGTATGTGTGTGTAGATATCATAGGGAATATAGATTGTAAACTCCACTGGGGCAAATGAATGACCAAATATTCTCTGTAAAGTGTGCTATATAAATAACAGGTAATAAATATATATATATTATATAATGATAGAGAAAGGACATGCACCTAATAATGTAATATTCAAGAGTGTAAAAGTGGTAACTGTATGTATATGATGTTCCTGGTACCAAAAAGATGGTCTAAATGGTTTTATACAGTCTTAGTTTTCAGCAATTACCTCTCTGAGGCCGGGATGTACTAAAGTTGAAAATGCGGTAAAACCACAGAAACTGGGATTTTACTGCATATTCCATATGTACTAAGCACTGGAATGTGATGCATTCCAGTGCTTCGTCCCGGTGGGTAATGCAAACTGAAAGTGTAGTAACCCAATAGAAACCTATGGGCTTCTTACCGGGACTCTTACCTTGAGAGGGATCTGATTCCTCCCATCACCCCCCGTGGCCGGCGTATGCAAATGCACAGAAGGACGCCAGAGGGACTGCTGGGTGGTAAATTCAGAAGTCCCTCTCTCCGGGGACATCAAAAAGGACAGCTCTTATCGGGAGAACTGTCCTTTGCCATTTAAATCACATTTCTAGGTACATTCCATTATAATCAACTGTGGTATGTAGCCGAAGACAGGCAAGATGTACTGCATTGCGGAGTAGATGCTTAGTACATCATGTCCTGAGATTGTTGAGATTATTGTAGATGTATGTTCTCCTTGGCATGGTGTTAGCACGAGATCAAACTGTTTCTTACGGGTCTATGTACTAAGCCTTGGATAGAGATAAAGTGGATGGAGATAAAGTACCAATCAATCAGCTCCTGACTGTCATTTTTTTAAACACAGCCTGTAAAGTGACAGTTAGAAGCTGATTGGTTGGTACTTTATCTCCATTTACTATCTCTCCCCCCAAGGCTTAGTTCATAGACCCTTATATTGTATAGAGGCGCTGGCACTCCTTGATGATCTGATCAATAGAGAAGTGCACATGATCATCAGCACATGGCTCACATTCCCTTCTTTCTTGACGTGTAATCTCCATGGATGTCCTCACTTTATCACATGGTGTCGTCATGTTGTGTGTTTGTGACACGAGATTAGACTGATCAAATGTAAGGACTTGGGGCCTGATTCAGAGGTGCGAACAGTTTAGACTCGGCCACAACTGGACGATGTTTGTTCTACTGTGCATGTGTCTGAGCCACACTGCACATGTGCCGCGATGGTCCTGTGATGTCAGTCGCAGTGTGGATTAGGACACAGGGTGATTGACAGACAGCAACCATTTAGGAGAGATAACAGGGGAATGGCAAAAAATGCAGGTGTGTCGTAACCATTTCGGGGGCATATGGCAGCCCACGTCTGTGTCTTCAGCCGCAGAGTCACACAAGCAGACACACTTAATGATATATCGTTCATCGGCTGTACATTCAATATATTGCATAGTGTGTACCCAGCATTACTGTGGTTCTGCTTTTGTGCACTGCGAGTGTTGTTCAACAACCAGCAGCAGAAAATGTTGATGATAATTATACATAAGGTAGGTGCAGGCAGCCGGGCTTTGTGAGACCATGGATTATATGTGACGGGGCAGTATGAGATGCTGTGAGGTGTACAGTGAAGGGGAAAGGAGTGGTGCTGTGAGGTGTTTAGAAGAGATGAGAACTGATTAAGTTTAAATCTATATAAGAGTCCTTAGTTTTTTGTAATTGGTTGGAATTTGTCAGCAGTTGCTAAGTAGAGTAGTTTGGGGGGGTTATCATGGTTGGTTGGTCGCTGACCATGTGGGAGCACGTGGGAGTGGCTTGGTGGACTTTATAAGGCTGGTGTACGCCCAGCACCTTCCTTTTCTGGACGGTGTTTGTCCCTCCCTCCCTCCCTTCCCTATCTCTTTACTGTGCATTTGTTGTGTATGTTTTTACTAACATTTTTATGGTTGTGTTCCGGCGAGAAGGTGCTACAATCAGCGGCCACGTAAAGTGTAAGAGTATTCGTTGTGGAGCACATATCCTTTAAATGGTCGTAGTATGTCCTACCTCTGCGGGAGGACTTTGGGCGTCTGTCTCTGCGGACACGCTCATACTATGCAATATCATGAGGGTTGTGAGTCTTCGCAGCTTAGCTTACAATGACCGCAGGGGGGCGTTTCAGTCGCTCCCTAATATTGGTCACAATGGCCACATGGGGGGCGTATCAGTCGTTCCCAATTTTGGCTAAGATCATATGGCTGGAGCTGATTGTAGCATCCTTCTTTGCCTCCCAATAAATTAAAATTCAATATTTAAAGTATAATTCAGGGTCATACCTTTAATAAAAGCAAGTTATGACCATTTAACCAAAGCAGTCTGTGTCCTGTCTTTATTTTTAGTATAACTTAGTGTAAGCTGTTATATATTGTGTTTAATTGCAATAAAGTTATGGACTCCTTATTGTATATTGCTTCCTATATTTTATATCAGTCACTAGAATAGTATCTGCTGTCAGACAGTGTTCGAAGTGTGCCAGTGTGAAACGAAATGTCATACCATCACTTCACTTCGGTGGTCAGCACTGGGACAGTCAGTGTCCCAGCACCAGTCAACAAGTGGCTGTGGGCGTCTGTCTGTTTAATTTTCTCCCCGACCACGAGCCGATCATGGCTCACGGAACTGGGGCAAATCAGGGGAGGCCGGCAGCATTTTTAACTTGGCGCCAACCGCCAGCCAATCATTGGTTGGTGGCCGGCGCCAAATTCAAAACGCCACTGAGGAGGAGTGAGTCTGAGGACTCTGAGGGGAATGAAGCAGTAGGCTGCACTTTGGAAGGTAATGTGTGTGCTGTGAGGGGAGGTGAGGTATGCATTGTTGGGAGGGGAGGAAGTGGGGGTATGGAGATATCAGGGGGGCTCAGGATTTGGGATTTCCAAAGTAAAGTCCCCCTGATATTTTTACACCCCCACTTCAAAATTTCTAATTTGACCACTGGTTCTATTTCATAAATTTCATAACACATTTAAACCGCATCCCCATTAGATAAACCCACGCCTGCTTTTTTCTTGCAAAGTCCATTTTGCCGCTGCCTCGTGTTGGTAGAAAATCTAAGGCCACATAATTGCATTTGCCCACCAGGTTAAAACTTGCCAGCCAGCCCCTGCTCACTCGGAATCTAAAGCTAGGTACACACTATAAAATTACCAGGACTAACTGTTTCTACAAGAAATATTGTAGTAGATCATTTGAAAGTTTGTTATAGAAAATCACATTGCTAAGTTTGTTGCAAAAAATTGCTGGCATAAACCTCTTGGTTGACAAGTACTAACCCCCCCACCATTATCAACTGCCCTAAGGACAATAGTATTGTCATATTTTAGCAGTTTGGGGGCCCTTCTCTCTCCCCATGTAAATTTAATCTGGTTATCTCTATATAAAGGAGTATTGCATAGAGATAGGAGGCTTGAATTCCTCAAGAGGCTTTTTATAGAAAATGTCTATAGTTTTCTTGCTTGATGAAGAGGGTAGAAGTCAGAATTTACTTTAAATATGGAAGGAACCTTAATTAATATATAATAATGATTAGTCTATTATAAGGATATTGTGATTCCCCACCTTAAGTTCTGATTGGCCGGAAAGATATGGTGCTTTAGTGGAGGGTGGTTGAAGCATCTTACCATATTAAGCAGCCCCATGGGGTTTGGCTGGAAGTGCTCTGCCTGCTGAGCCAAAGGGGCTGAACAGACAAATCTAGTACAATTTGGCAGTCTATGTAGCAATATCAGACACTGATACGGTCTTTCAGCACTCAAATCGGCACATGTGACCAGTTTCTGACACTAAATTAGAAATATACTTTAGCACTAGATTAAAATAATACTCCTTTTCCACTGACCTGAAAAATTCTGTATTTTTGCACGTGAACACACATCAACCCAGGATTTTGGTCAGTGGAAATGGCTCCACCCGGGTCTAGTCACCCGGGAAGCCAACCCTGATAGCGAGCAGGGTTTTTTCAAGGAAGGACCCAAGTAAGGCTCAGTGTAAACGGGTAACCCGGGTCATCTGACCCAGAACCCGTTTACAGCAAGGGGAGAGCCGCGTTCCGATGCAAGGAGATGATGTCATCTCCAAGTGCCGGCACTGCACCTGTGTCCAGTGTGAATGGCTCTGATTTGAGAATAGCCCGAATCGGCGTTGCGGTGTAAAAGGGGTATGTCCCGGGTCCAAACTGATATGGAACTGTGGGGCTGATTCAGACCCACTCGCAAGCGCTATGCACTCGCAAGCAGGTCGATGTTTACCCCCTGCGCATGCGCCGCCTCTGGCGTGCGTGAGACCCGGCCAGCGATGGGCTCTCCGTCGCTATGGGTCTCGCATCAAAACGGGGTGGCTGTCGATTGTGATTGACAGCTTGCCCCATTTTGGAGGCGGGCAGGGGGGGTGGCTGGACAAACAGAGGGAATGCCTGCAGTTTGTGGGCGGCCCTACTGACATCACTAGTGATGTCAGTAGGTGGACTTCCTGCTCTATTAGAAGCCCAATGCTTCCTGCTCTATTAGAAGCCCGTCGCAAGCCCAATGGTCGCAATGGTCGCGACCATCGAGACCATCACCTGGCCGCCCGCAAAAGCTGTGGGTGGTCACCCACAGCTCAGCGAGTGACCAGGAGGCTGGATCCAATAAAAAAATAAAAAAGCCCTGATTCAGAGCGAGCGCTCGGAAAGAGCGTCCGGCTCTGAATCAGGGCCCGTGTTCCAAATCCAGTTCCAGACTTGGACATTAGTGTAAAAGGGGTATTAATCATGAGAAACCAGATTTTAATCCTACAATTTCATTATATTTTATTATCTTATATAACCAGACTTCCGGCGCTGTATACCTAATAGTCAAACCTCCACTTTAGGGGTTAATATTGGGGTTGCAGCATAGACTATATACAAGTTCTGTGTAGATTTGCAATAACGACAGCTATATACCTACAAAATAGTATCCGCATCCACTAATAAATATCCCACTTGATAGATAGTAATACAATAATAAAAACAGTAGATTCAACAAATAAACAACTAATGAAGTTGTAAATAGTATTTTAAGACAAAGAGAACAGATAATGCTGTCCTATAGGTAATGTTAATATTATAGATAATACAAACAGATGTGTCAAACCTTAAATAGATTTAATTGACCCACTTACAATCTTTTTAGTAGTAAAAAGTAATATATACATAATGGACATAACATTTACAATGTAACAGACAAATTATACAATGTAACAGATAGAAACATAATAACAATAATATTGTTGCAGATCCCTTAAATTCTTATAAGTAGTATAGATCACTCAGAAAATTCCTTTCAAATGTTCCAGGAACAGCCTCTTTGAAAATGTTCCAAAAGTATGTAATTATTACAACCACGTCGGTGGTAAATGGATGGAGGAGGGACCGTAAGTAATAACTTATCTCCAATACATGATTATTGGTCCGTGAATGCCACTATCTATTATACACACTAAAAAGCAGGCACAATATACATCAACCTGATACTGGTATAAACCATAAGTGTGCTGCGGGTCATTATAGGCTCAAAGTAAGCCGACTGCCTCATCTTGCAGATGATATTGTAAGTGGTTGGACTTAAAATGTTTACATTAGAGATCATATAGCTGTTTGTTATCTCTAAGGATTTAGGAGGGACTCTATTCCATCCATTTACCACTGAGGTGGTTGTAATAATTACATACAGCCGGAAACTTTTGGATCATTTTCTAAAAGGCTGTTCCTGCAACATTTGAAAGGAATTTTCTGAGTGATCTATACTACTTATAAAAATTTAAGAGATCTGCAAAATTATTGTTATTATGTTTCTATCTGTTACAGTGTGTAATCTGTCTGTTACATTGTGAATGTTATGTCCATTATGTATGTGTTACATTTTACTACTAGAAAGATTTTAAGTGGGTCAATTAAATTTATTTAAGGTTTGACGCATTTGTTTGTATTATCTCCAAAATTAACCTTACCTATAGGCAGGGCCGGTGACAAGGGGGTACTATGGGTACACCCGTACTGGGCCCCGAGCTCCAGAAGGGCCCCGAGGTCCAGACGTACACAAAGCAGGCCACAGCCGGCAAATAGCTCCAGTGCCTCCTCCGATACCTGCCGCCCAGCTTCCTTGTAGTCTGGCCTGGGCAGCGCTGAGCTCTTCCATGTGGCTCAGACGCGGCCCGGGCCCGACATGACCTCCAGCAATGTGGCGGTGTGACGTCATAGGTCACACCACTGCCCATTGTTCCCGCCTGTCAGGTAGGCTGCGGTGGAAAGGGGAAGGGAGCAGGGTCTTAAGGCTGAAGAAAGTGTCAAAGCCGGATGATTGGCTGAGACCTAAATTGTAAAATTAAAATCTGCACGATGCAATTTTATGTTGCCCACTACGACGCCATCTTGCGTCGTCAGCCTGAAACATTGTGTGCAATGCTAATATGCTATTATTAGCATCGTGTGACTACATTGCTACCGCATATTGGTTAAAGTCTCACCACACCCCATACGCACATTAAAACATACATATAATATACAAGACGCACAGTGCACAGTTGCAATGTTTATTAAAGCACTCTACACATAAAACGCACTACAAATAGTAGCGACTGTACAATACCCCGTGTACGGTGCTGTTATGATTATTAGCATCGTGCGTCTGCCATTGCCCCAGGTTAAAAGTCCTCATGTTAAAGTTTCATGTTAAAAGGGGGCGTCGCACAATAGCGTACGCATATTTCCTGTATTGCTGCCACATGCCCAAATGGTCATTTCCCTGTATATATTAAGGGAAAAGGCTGCGCAGAAAAGGTGTATGTAAATTGAAATGTGTGATTGTTAAGGCTACTGTCAAGCCTAAATAGTGGAGGTTACTGTCTGTTAAACCTCAGTGAAAACTTGGTAGGTGCCTGACGGGGCAGTACAAACTACTGGGCCAGTGAACAAAGCAGGTACATTGTGGTTATCGAGAAACTAAGGGGTTTCTTGGTCCGGCACCCATTAATCGCAAAGTCCATTGATCAGTTAGTTCTTTGGGCAATGCGATCGAACCGCATGGTTATATAAACCGTGATTGTGAAGTGGGTTGTCGTGGGAGTGAAACTGCTGGCAAGGTTAGGAGTTATTGGAACTTCTAGATGCTACCAGCGGGAGTAAACTCAAAGTAGGAAGTAAGCGACGGAAGCTTGAGTTAATATCGTCGCAAGTAGAATAATATTCAATAGGTGGTTATTCTGCTCCTCGTTATACAGGCCGACTAATGCCAGGCGGGTCTGCTGTGTATAACGGGAGGGAGTGCGTGAACGTAGCTCACTGAAAATCATTCACCAATCAAAATTCTCTAGAAATTGCTAAGTGTTTACTCAGATGGGTGCAAGGCAATCTCTAGCAATGGTCGATGATGTGCTGCTGGTGGAAGGGCCGCTTGGATCGGCCAGGTATGTTATGTTTAAAAAGTATGGTGCGTACGCTACAGCGTACTGTGACATATGGATCAAAATGACCAAGAAATGTAGAACACCTTTTCCTAAGATTGCTAACTTTGATTCAGAGGTTCTGAACAATCTCAGAGACAGTATATGTTTAGTGAAGTCTCTGAAGAAAAGGGTAAAGTTTAATGATTGCTTGAAGTTATGGCAGCAAGAGGGGAACATGTGGCTTAGTGGTGTGCATGCGACGCAAACTAGCATTGCATGTACGACGCAAGGGAGCGCGCACACAGCGCGCATGCACAGCAAGGTAGCGTTGCCGAAGGTAATGTTAGTAGTGCACGCGCACCACCACCGCCCTATGCGGATGGGGGTGAAGGTATAGTCGATCTCAAAAATCATAAAAATTTAACAAGTAACTTGTACCCTCTTCTAAGTAATTATAAGTAACATGTTTAAGATGCAGATGATGAACCTGTTGTGATGTCCGCTTTTTCCCATTTTGCACAAATGTTAAATGTACCACCACAGCAAGCACAGGTAGCTGCCCTGCTAGTGCCAGAAATGGAGGTAGTCCCACCAGTACACGAAGTATTAACACCCACTGTAACAGTAGCGGAGATTACTAATACCATGCGTAGTAGCAATAGGCTGAACTCTCAAAGAGGTAGAAAGGTCAAAGGTAGCAGTGTGGCAGGCATCCATCCCGTCCGGACAATAACTGTTCCAAATGGGAATCCAGACGCACATGGTATAGTGGCCACAAGGGATGTAGCGATGCATTGTCCATGGACAAGAGCAGAACTATGAGCCTGATTCAGAGGCGCTCACAAAAAGCGAGCACTCGCTCTGAATCAGGGTGGGCACTGTTTTTTTTAGTTGCGGCCTCCTGGCCGCTCGCATAGCTGTCGGTGACCACCCACAGCTATTGCGAGCGGCCAGGATGATGATCGCAATGGTCAAGACCATTGCGACTATCGGGCTTGCGACGAGACCCTTGTGGTAGGGTCTCGTCTGCCGCAAGCCCCAGAGAGCTTCTGGCTCTAATAGGGCCAGAAGCTGTCTCACTGACTTCACTGGTGATGTCAGTGGGGCCACCCACAAACGGCAGGCGTTCGCTTGGGAACGCCTCCGTTTGTGAAACCACCCCCCGGCCACACCTACAAAACGGGGTGAGCTGTCGATCAACATCGACAGCCACCCCTTTTGTAGTGAGCCACGGAGCGAGTGCTTTTTCTGCATTCTCCGGGGCTCGCGCACGCCCAGTGCGCACGCCACGCGTGCACATTGGACCACCATCGTCCCGCTTGTCGAGTGCTATGCGCTTGCGAGCGGGAGTGACTCAGGCCCTATGTTCCATAATGACAGATTTCCCCGACCCTAGGAAAGAGCTAGCAAAGTGCCAGAGATTTGTAAAGGATTTAGGTAATGCTCATGAGCCAACCAATAAAGATTGGCGAGTGGTATTACGGGCATGTCTTCCACACAATACCGATGTGAAAAAGTTCATCACAGCCTGTGTATTGGATGGAGATAGTCCCATAACTGATGCAGGTAATCAAGACAATATAACCCATATTGTCACCCAATTGGCTGTATTTTTCCCATTATTTGTAACTGGAGTAAAATCTTCACGATTAAGCAGAAAGAGAGTGAGTCTGCAGCAGATTATTTTACCATAGTGCTCCAGACTATTACCCAATACAAAGGCATAGAGGATATAAAAGACAACATCCATCACAGGGAAATGACAATCACAGTGCTTATGGATGGTCTTAAGGACACTCTAAAGGCCAGGGTTCAGACCTCACTTCCTGATTGGAGGGGAGTTACAGTAGACACACTCATTCCCCAACCCACACAACAACAACCACAAAGGTGTTTTAGATGTAACAAGGAGGGCCACATAAGTAAGTTCTGTAAGGCCAGAAAGTGGGAAACGCCAAACCAGGGAACACCGAGATACCCACAGCAGTCAGGACAATTCCAGCCATCACCTGCTCACATCACAGCAGTAAACGCTTTGCTGGAAGAAGATAGTCAGCTCTAGGGGTCAGGTCATACCTGTAGTCTACAGCCAGTCAGGTTAACTGGGGGTATTAGAGAAGAACCTGTAATGATAGTTGATGTAGCTTGTAGACACAGGATCAGTGATAAAATCTCCATCTAATTTACAGGTGTCTAGCAAAACAGTACCAGCAAAGGGTGTAACGGGTAAAGTGCAACATTATCCTTTAACCAAATCTGCAGAGGTTACTATCAGTCTATTGCATACCAGGCATTCCTTTCTCCTGGCAGCAGCGGCCCCTACTAACCTACTGGGAAGGGATTTGTTATGTAAAATGGGATGTGTCATTTATTGTACCCCTGATGGTATATTTTTAGATATCCCAGAAAGAGTTGCGCACGAGGTGAGGGATATATTGGACACTCCCCAAAGGTTAATGTTTCACTCTACTGTTTCAGATAAGAATCCTTCTCAGGTAGAGCAGATGTTATCTCAAATACCAGGTTCACTTTGGACCAAAGATGGACAGGATACTGGATTGATGGCAAATGTAGCTCCCGTAATGGTAAATCTAAAAAGTGGTAGGCAAGCTCCAAAAATTCTCCAATATCCGTTAAAACAGGAAGTAGAGATAGGGGTTTATCCCATAATTGAGCGGTTATTACAACAGGGAATTTTAGTCCGTACAGCGAGTGTAGCCAACAGTCCCATCTTTCCTGTGAAGAAGAGTGGGAGGGGTTATAGGCTGGTACAGGACCTTAGAGGGATTAATAAGGTAGTAGAGAGCCAATTCCCCGTAGTGCCGAATCCAGCTGTCATTCTAATGCAGAGCCCACCAAATGCAACCCATTTTACTGTCATTGACCTCTGTTCTGCCTTCTTCTCTGTCTCTCTTCATCCTGATTGTCAGTACCTATTTGTATTTACATACAGGGGGGTACAATACAAATGGACACGATTGCCCCAGTATCTTCTCCCAGGCCTTACATGACTGTTTACAATCTTTTCAACCTGCCAATGGATCTGTTCTAATACAATATGTGGACGATTTATTGATGTGTTCTAATTCGTTTGTCTTTTTTTAAATGATACTAAACTTTTATTGCTTCTTCTCTCGCAAGCAGGACACAAGGTTGCTAAGGACAAACTACAGCCATGCCAGTTCAGGGGTAAATACTTAGGACACTGTCTAAAGCATGGATTACAACATCTGACTACTCACAGAATCCAGGCCATACGGACCATGACACTGCCGCAGAACCAACAGCAAATTCGTACCTTCTTGGGAATGTGTGGATACTGCAGAATGTGGATCCCAGGTTTTTCTATTTTGGCTTTACCATTACAGGACTTAGTCTCTTCCTCAAAACCCTATCATGTCATACACACAGAGGAAACAGAGCAGGCTTTCCTTAATCTTGAAGATAGTCTGACAAGAGCACCTGCATTGGGAATACCTGATTATGAAAAACCTTTTGATTTGTATTGTACGGAAGCTGATGGTTGCGCAGCAGGTGTCCTCACACAAAAACATGGTGATGCCAGTAGGCCCGTAGCATACTACAGTGCACAATTGGACACTGTGGCAAGATCACTCTCAATGTGTTTAAGAAGTGTAGCAGCAACTGCTCTTTTGGTCAGTAAAAGGTTCACAAAATGGGAACTAGCTGCAAACATCACCATTAAATGGTGCAGTACGTTAAACACAGCAACGTATTTACCATATGTGCCTCAGGATGCACAAAGGGTGGAGAGAGGTGAGTCGCTGGCGGAAGGTGAGTTCTGCAGGTATACTGATGCACATGATTGTATGGAATATTTGAATCAGACCTTTACTGCAAGACCTGACATACGTGATACACCTTTAGAAAATGTAGATGTGACATTTTACACGGATGGGAGATGTCATAGACAAACTGACACTGGAGAGTTATGTACAGGTTATGCTGTTGTAAATGACGAGGACATCATAGAAGCCGAACCCCTTGGTCCACCTCATTCGGCCCAAGTGGCGGAGCTGGTGGCACTAAGGAGAGCGTGTGAATTAGCAAAAGGCAAATCTGCTAATATCTACACTGACTCTAGGTACGCCAATGGGGTAGTACATGATTTCGGTGCTCTATGGCATCTAAGAAATTTTATGACAGCAGCAGGCACACCAGTCGCACACTCAAAACATAAAAAAGGACTATTGACAGCTATCCAAATGCCTAAAGCAGTAGCCGTCATTAAGTGTAAAGCCCATACATGTGAAGATGATCCAGTGTCACTGGGCAATAACAGGGCAGACGAAGCTGCCAAATAGGCAACAGGTTTAGGGGTAAACACGCCAATTAATCAAATGATGATGGTTTTCCAAACAATTGATAAGTAGAAACTAATTGAGATGCAAAATGTGTGTTCCATTCAGGAAAAGGCAGTCAGGAGATCTAAGGGATGTGGGCAAGAGTCCTCTGGACTCTGGAGAGATGGACAAGTTAGGCCGGTGGCACCCAAGGCATAATACCCAAGCTTGGCTGAGGCAGCGCACGGTCTGACTCACCTGGGAAAGTAGGGTATGTGCAAGTTGGTCAGGGCATATTGGTGTGCACCAGGTTTTTCTTCCCAAGACGAAAAGAGGGCAATGTCCTGTTTGACATGCTTGAGGAAGAACGTTGGAAAAATAATACCAACCGAGCCATCCCACGTTCCTCCGACAGATGGACCTTTTCAGGTAATACAAATTGATTTCATCCAATTACCACCCTGCAGGAATCCCAAGTATGTATTAGTTTGTACAGATGTATTTTCTAACTGGGTAGAGGCATACCCAGCTGCCACTAATACTGCTGTGTTCACTGCTAAAAAGATTGTTCAGGAGTTTGTATGCAGATATGGTATCCCTAGAATTATTGAAAATGATAGGGTACTCATTTTACAGGCGATGTCTTCCAGAACATGTGTAAGTTGATGGGTATTAATAGTAAACTTCACACCCCTTACCGACTGCAAGCCAGCGCCAAGGTGGAGAGGATGAACGGTACTATTAAAAATAAATTAAGTAAGATCATGGCAGAAACTGGACTGGGGTGGCCAGAAGCCTTACCACTAGTCGTTCACAGCATCAGGACAACTCCCAGACCCCCTCTCAATCTGTCCCCCTTTGAAATACTGTTTGGTAGACAACCTCATTTGATTATAAGTCCACAGGAAGATTTGAAAAGTAACAACGAGGTTACTGTAAGGTATCTTATAACAATGAGTAAACAGTTGAAGCAGCAACAGCAGAAACTGAAATTGTTGTCACATGATATGCCAGAGACAAACTGTCATGATGTTGAACCTGGAGAATTTGTTATGATCAGAAATTTCTTGCGTTCAGGCTGTTTGACAGATATGTGGGAAGGTCCGTATCAAGTGTTGCTGACGAGTACAACTTCCTTGAAAGTGGCAGAGAGAGATACCTGGGTCCATTCCACTCACTGTAAGAAGGTCAACCAAACGGTGGAGAGACAAGGCAGAGTCGAGGCTGATAACGTAGACCTGTCAATTGCGAGTATGTTCCAGGAGGGTTAAAAGTTGCAGTGAGGCACCTGAGCTAAAGAAATTTGTAAGATCACTGATCCAGCAATGGAGTGTATGCTGGGGTCATGTTTGTGTCTTCTTCCAGAGTTTTCATCATCCTAGTTTGTTTCGGGATTTTTGGTTTCTGTGATGGAGGACAGATGACGGAGAGGAGAGCTGATGGTGATAGTGATGGAGTGGAGTTGGGAGGAGTGCTAAACCAATCGGAGGAGTATCTGACCAAACCCAGTACAGTAATTGATAAGAGATCTGTAATTTTGGAAACTCGGAGATAGTGTGAAGGTCTATCATCTGAGGATTATGTATGTGTGAGTTTTGTGGATCCCTAGTCGATGAGAGATGCATCCATTGGTGTCAACCTCAGTATAACCCGTATTGGGGTGGGTATCCTTTAGAGGATTATCATACCATGGTAGGCAAAGTTTTAAACCAAACTGACTGTTGGGTATGCTCTCACGTGCCTCAAGGACAACATAATGTAGGGTTAGTGCCATTCCCATTGAATGTCTCTGAGGTTTTAGAATTATAAAGAGGGGATGCACTGGAGGGAAAATTTCTTAAGTCCAAACCACCTCATTTTAAACTCCACCAGTACCAAGTAGATAGATCACTTTAATGTTTGAACATAACCAACTTCAGTAAACCAGGAATTTGGGAGGGGACTGGGAATAACCAGGCAATGACCTTCTCACTAAGAGCTGATAGTGAACTTATAAATTTTGAACTTTTACGCACATTTAGAACAGGTGGAAAACACTTCCGGTATAAATATACACTAAGTTCCACCAAGAAAATGGTTGGTAGAGTACCAGAAGGGTACTGTGCCAAGGTAATACAACCAGAAACTTGTATGAGTCAAATGGGAGAACCTGAAATGGGATCACTGGCTAGGGAAATGTGTTTAACAATAATGATGTTTACTATCCCTTATGTACTCCCTGATGATGTGTATTTTATATGTGGAAGGAAAGCGTATAAGTGGCTCTCTCCGAGTTCAGAAGGTTTATGCTATCTAGGAAGAGTAGTTCCAGAAGTTATAACCCTTACACATGGTGAAATGCTTGGTATTCATAAAAACACACCATCACCATATCTTCACACACAGTATGAACACCGTGACAAAAGAAACATGATCCCTGGTGATGTACATAAAGCCACACAATTGATTAGTGAAACAACTGGCTTTCAAGTTTTGGTAGCATTAGATCCCACCAGGATCGCTCGGGGTACTCTAAATTTCAGATATATTCAAGATCTTGCTAAATTAATAGATAATATCACTGAGATGTATGATGATACGTTTAGGTATACAGGTAGGGAGTTACAAGCTTATAAGAAAGAACTTGTGCAACATAGGCTAGTTTTAAATTATTTAATAGCTGTCACTGGAGGGTATTGTGTAACCTTGGCCACCCAATTTGGTGTAAAGTGTTGCACATACATCACAAACAATACTAGTGACCCCAAGGAGGTGATAGACCAGAAGATGGACGAAATTCTGCAGTTAAAATGGGAATTTCAGAAGAACAATAATGCTTCAGTGGCTGAAGTAGAGGAAAAGGTAGAAGATTGGGTTTCTTAGTTGAACCCAGTGAAATGGTTCTCCGGTCTAGGAGAGTGGGTCCAGGAAATGATCGCAAGCATTGGTAAACTCCTGATCCTCATATTGGTTGTCATCTTAGTATTTGGCATATGTGTCAGGTGTGTTCCTACTGTGTTGAAATGTGGAAAATGTAAAACTAAAGTTAATCGAAGGAATGAAATTATGATGGTGGTCAGTAGTAACAATATGAATACTGAGGTAAATGAAGAACTGCATTACAACCCTGAACTAGAATGTACCATCAGATGATGTATAGATTTAGCCATGTGTGAAACATATTATGAAATGTTATTTTAAACATCTTAAATAATGTAAGTCCCTATCTCCTTCAAGACTTCCTTTATAGGTTAGGTGCATCCCCACATCTTTCCCATGATCTCCCAAGATCCGCGGTGTGCGTATAAGGGTAGTTTTATGTCCCTCCCATAGACACATTATTGATGGTTTAAGAACCACCTTGTGCCATCCCATAATATAACATTAAATAATATGTCATAGTGTAAGACTAAAAAAATAAAAATAAATTTAAGACCAGAATGTGATAGCATGTGGTTTGCTATCAAAGGGTGGACTGTCGAAGCCGGATGATTGGCTGAAACCTAAATTGCAAAATTAAAATCTGCGCGACGCCATTTTATGTTACCCCTGACGATGCCATTTTGCGTCGTCAGCCTGAAACATTGTGTGCGATGCTAATATGCTATTATTAGCATCGTGCAATTACATTGCTACCGCATATTGTTTAAAGTCCCACCACACCCCATACGCACATTAAAACATACATATAATATACAAGACGCACAGCGCAGTTGCGATGTTTCTTAAAGCACTCTACACATAAAACGCAACACACATAGTAGCGACTGTACGATACCCCGTGTACGGCGCTGTTATGATTATTAGCATTGTGCATCTGCCATTGCCCCAGGTTAAAAGTCCTCATTATACAAATACGTACATTTATTACTACATATAATATGAACAACCCCGCAAAGCAAGTACCATGGTGTACTCCACAAACACATAGATGCACAACGCATACTAGCGTCTTTTCTTAATATCCCCACACTGACACATTGAATACTTGCACAAAAAGGTTCCCTAGCATTAAGGTTAATATTAAAGGTTTTATATGTTATCAAATCTATTGTGAAATGCAGGTATTTTGATATCTAGGGTTTAGTACATGATAAGCAGACTGTGTTTGGTGCTATTCTAAACCACTGTTTATTTGCAGATTTCCGGTTCCATCGGCAAGGAGATCGCAACATGTGTCTGCGAATTATGGATCATAGAGAGATAGGCATTGAAATGTACTCTGTAATGTAATGTTTATTAGCCAGTTTAGACTTGTTCTTTGGTGAGAAAACGCACAGAAAGAGCTGTTGGAGGGCTGAACTATTACAAGACAAACTGACCTATGAACTGTATTGTAACACAAGAACCAGGAGGAGAACCAGTGGGATTATGCCAACACGTTCTATTGTATTGCCTATCTCTGCAAGGGTACATATGCAGGCACCCTGGATCTGGTAGTTAGTCATCTTTTCTTTCTGTTGGTGGAGGTTTCATAGTTGATGCCGGGAAATCTGGATCCAGAGCGCATGCGTATGTATCGACTTTACCTTGTATATTGTATAACCTTTGTGCTAATTGTAATATAGATCAAAGCAATGTAACTATCTGCTTTTTATGTGAATAATAACTTTTGTGCTTTGGAACCACACTCAAAGTCTGGAAAGTGATTATTTCATAGCGTACGCAATGCTAAACAGTGACTATATGGTACAGAGGTTAGATTAGAATCCATAAAAGTGAAGGAGGTTGGGGGCTGAAGAAGGTAAAAGGGGCTGGGGAAGGTGATGGGAGTCATGGGAGTGGGACTAGGAGCTGGGGAAGGTGATAGGAGTCACGGAACTAAGAGCTGGGGAAGGTGATGGGAGTCATGGAACTAAGGGCTGGGGAAAGTGAAGGGTGTTGGTGGCTAAGGAATGTGATGATAGAGGAAGGTGATGGTGTTCTGATGAAGGTGCTGAGGTCTGAGGATGGTGATGAGTCTCTGAGGCTGAGGAAGGTTATGAGGATAGTGACGAGAGGCTGAATTTGAGGAAGGTGATAAGGGGCTGAGGACTGAGTACGGCTGGCTGCAGACACCATCCCTCCTACAGTTCTAGAGAAAGAAAGTATATCTGCACACTCCAATAGATAACGAGTTATATATGAGGCACCATAGTAATTAGCAACCAATAATGTTCAATTTATGGGGCTGCAGCCCTATTCCATCCAAGTTAGACTATATTAAACAAAAGAGGCTAGGGGTTGTTAGAGATGGGCGCCCATGACTCTTTTGTTTAATACCATCCCTCCTACCCCTGAGACATCCACAGCACTGTCATTGAGAAGACCATGGAAGAGAAGGCAAATATGAACTACAGTCTACATCATCAGTGACAGTGTGGTAAGACATAGTGTATTTTTACTTTATTTAAAGGCTGGCATATCTTTCAGTTATCATTATCATGCTTCACATATCACACATGCAGGAGAGGTATGTATGGGATCAGGGGTGGTGGTGAGAAGGTGGGGCCTCCAGAGACATCCGTGTACCGGGCCCCGAGATTTCTGTTACCGGCCCTGCCTATAGGACAGCATTATCGGTCCTCTTTATCTTAAAATACTATTTACAACTTCATTAGTTGTTTATTTGTTGAATCTACTGTTTTAATTATTGTTTTACTATCTATCGGATGGGATATTAATCAGTGGATGCGTAGACTATTTTGTATGTATATAGCTATTTTATTATCTTGATTAATAATGAGTAAACATAATCTAAGCAATGTATACCTTTTTATGGAAGCTGCAATAATATTACAAAGTGATTTACAAAGAAAATGCATTTAGAGGTATCAGGGGATTAAAATATAATGGTAAATATAAAATTAAATAAAATCAATATAAAAGATTCAGCCAGTTAAAAGGTTTGCGGTTTAACCATTGTAAAATTAAACAAATGACAGTTTTATCACATACATCACAATTACACAGTGATTTCATAGAATCAAAGTCACTGATTGCACTGAAATGGATGATTATTAAACCAGTTCCCTAGCAATCACCAAAGGTTCCCTTACCAGCTGTCAGACAAATCTTGTAAGGACTTCTGTTATCTCTGATAGGAAAGACATTTTAATAATCTCTCAAAAATACGTCTCTGGCTAGTAGCTTGTTTTCAGCTACATGCTGTTAAAATGCTAATTATAATGGGCTCTAATCACATAAATTGATTGCTGTAGCCATGCAGGTACACAGTGCAAAATCATAGGCAATCTCATTTATTGGGATGTCAGGTGAAGTGGAATGGAAAGGAGCAGGAAACCCAGCACGTTTCATGGACAGCTGGTTGGATAGTGAGCACTGAATGTTTTTATAGAACCGCATATAGATTATGGGGGGAATTTAATTTTACCATGTGCTAATTGATACCCCGGGCTATTCAATTAGCCCCAAAGGCAGCCCACAGGCTGCACTTAAACAGGGATTTTTTTCGGGTCTAATCAGATAATAATCCAAGATAAATAGCATGTTAACGAGGGAAGAGACCCTGGGTGAGATGTACTAAAGGTAAAAATGTGGTAAAACATCTGAAAATGCTATTTTCAGGGGTTTTACCGCATTCACCGAATATACTGAGCACCTAGAATGCGATGCATTCCGGTGCTTCGTCCCGATGGGTAACTCCACCTCAGGAGGCCTATAGGCTTTTTATTTGGACGCTCCAGGCTGGGAGGGATCCAATCGGATCATGCGGCGGATCCCCGCCGCATGCGCAGAAGGATGCCAGAGGAGCTTGTGGTTGTTAAACCATACATGCCTACCCTCCCCGTTTTTCGCGGGAGGCTCCCGATTTTTCGGGTAACCGCCCGCACCCCCAGAAGGGTAGGCATTTCTCCCGCATTCTGCCCACTTCCAAGTGAAGTGGGCAGAATGAGGAGAATGCCCGCGGCGATCGCGGGTCTCCGTGAAGGGGGCGGGTTTAAGATGTGATTCTGCATGAATCACAGCATTTGGCCCCGCCCCCTATGTAAATTTTACCCAATAGCGGCAGTTTTGCCGCGAGGGGGCGGGGCTTAATGACGCAAATCGTTAGGCCCCACCCCCATTGGCCCCCTGCTGCTTCTCTTACCCGGGCTTCTCCCGAGAAGAGATGATAAAAGGTAGGTAAGTATGTGTTAAACCCTGCCCCTGTCCCTCTGCACGGCAGCATTGCAAAGGACTGCTCTTATCCGGAGACCTGTCCTTTGTGATATTCTTGGTACATAACGCGGTAATGAACCGCGATATGTACCCAAAGTCAGGGGGATGTAATGCATCGCTAATGTGATGCTTAGTACATCCCACCCCCCACCCCCCCTGTTAACCCATAGGTGTGTGAAATGATCACAGATTGTATGTATTAATGCTCATTAACATGTGTTAATGGCTGTTAACACATTCATTTAACGGGTGTTAAAAAGGGTCAGGTGAAAAAGGGGCTGAATTTGAATAGCCCCAGGCATGAAAGCCCAAGGATACCACCCTTTTTTACCCCTTTTAAATGAATGGGGCTAGTTGAACTTGGGGATAAATCAGCTGTTACTAATCGCTGTGGAATTGATTATATGATAACACTTTAGGCCCCCATAAATCAGCAATTAATTGGGGCAATTCTGTGTTTTGTAGATGATTGTGTAAACAAATCTGCAATGTATGGGGTTCACAGATTGCAGATTCTGATCAAAAAGTGATTGGAATTGGTGAATGAGGTTGTCCAACATGTTGGATTTCAATTGGGGTTATAGATTGCTAGTGCACAGGTTCTTTAACTCGGTCCTCAGGAACCCAAACAGTGCATGTTTTCCAGGTCTCCTCACAGAATCACAAGTGAAATAATTAACTCCACCTGTGGAACTTTTAAAATATGTCAGTGAGTAATGAATACACCTGTGCACCTGCTGGGTAACCTGGAAAATGTGACCTGTGTGGGGTTCTGAGGGCCGAGTTTGAGAACCCCTGTGCTAGTGCATGGTAACAATCAGCAGATTTGCAGACCGTTACTAGTAAAAGGATGGACCTTTCAAGATTGGCAGATCTGTATTTGCTGAAAATGACTGAAAAAAAATCTGTAATGTATGGGTGCAGATTGCTAGATTGGGATATCCTAAAATCGGGCAACAAATCTTCAAATAGTTTAATTGTGTTTTTTCTGATTGCTGATACATGTGGACCTTTACTAGTTATGGTCTGCAAATCTGCTGATTGCTACCATACACTAGCAATCTACAGCCCCAATTGGTCTGTGTATCGTCGGCTGCCACTCTCACACAACCCCCTCCTCCCCCATGATCCCCCCATTAAGCTAAAGGCCGGTACACACTAGACTTTCTCTAGTGTGTACCAACTGCGTAAGCAACGGGCCCTGGCGGGGTGCGCACACACTTGTCAATGCCAGCAGCGACGAAGCTACGGCGGGAGCCATGCTGCATTCGGCTGCATGGCCCTCGCTAATGATGTCGCCCATTGGACCTGCTAACAAGTGTTTTAAACATTGCACGTGTCTGGCGCAGGAGTTGTTTTTAACAGTTTTAAAAAACGCCTACGCCAGCCACGTGCGATGTTTAAAACACTTGTCGCATCCTTACGGCCCCCCGAAGTACCAGACCCAATACATTAAACGCGTTTTTCACAATTTTTATTTTTTATCGACCAAAATTTCAGCGGTCGTTTTTCACTAAAGTACGCAACTTACGAAAAAAAATTGACATAAAGTATCATTAGGGGGGCTGTCCAAAGGGTTCTGAAAGAAATCCCCACATTGTTAGCCAAAAATAGGGATTTTGCTATTTTCTTGCACTAGCTGGGCTGGAGAAAAGTATTTTCAGTTTTTAGGCAAAAATCGGCCATTTTTTCGCTGTCATTGTCGATACGGCAATCAGATCCGCCAATATCGGCCGCCAAATTGCCCAATCTGACGGACAATATTGCCAGATTTCGCCTGTAATTGAATCTGATTCTATATGGAAAAAACAGCTCAAAATGACAATTGCAGAACACAAAACAAGACAATTTAACTCACCACAATTAGAAATTGCTTTATATTTTTCTTCTTATACTTTCCTACAACTTTCTCCTTCTCCACTTAAACTCCTCACAATCCCACAAAGTGAAATTAGCCGGCTGTATGTTTCTATGATACAGGTAAATGTTGTCTCTGTAAAAGCACCATTAAATGAATAAGAACAGAATAGCTTCTAATCCATTGTGGTCTATTTCTATTATATCAATTAGAGATGTGCGGTTCGGCTTTCCAGAAATCCGAATCTACCCAAATTTTGTGAATCCGGACAGATCTGAGTCGCAGTTCTAATCTCCTGAGTGAAATCCGTATAAATCTGAGTCACGGTTCTGAATTTTCAGTGGTTTGGAATTTGGATTTTAAATCCGAATTTTGGGTTTTTGATTGCAAAAATTACATGATATTAGCTGTTTCTCAAAACGTTTTATAATTTTTCTTTAAAAAAAATTCAGATCCAAAACCAAAATGGAAACACGAAGATGAATCCAGTTCTAAAACCAAAACACGGGTGTCAGCGCACACCTCTAGTATAAAGCAGGTCACACACACAGGCTGCATCCAGTTTAATCAGGTACGTGACTGTATTTTGGGCCTGATTCACTAAAGATCGCTATTGCGATCGTATCTGCGATTATGCACATAGACCTGCTGCGAAAATATGCTTTAATGGCTGCTATCGCACTGCCAGCTTAGAGATGCCCACTACCGCTATCTCACATCCATAATACCTTGCAGTTCTGCGTATACATTGGAAACATTGAGTAACATCGGCCCCTCACGCACATTTACAGTGGCCCTGACCATACTCAGAAATTGCTAACCTCGTTGCACGCAGTGAGTATTCAAGCTGCGTATGCCATTGCAGTGGCTAATTTATGCACGCTCAAGTAACGGCATTCAAATGGACAGACACGCCTGCGTTTCTTCGACCACTTCCCTGTAACCACTCCCAAACGCTGACGTCCCATCCCTCGATCTGTGATGGCTTTGTATCTGCGTAGGTGATCGCATTGTGATTGTAATGCTAACTCCCGCACGAGCATTGCAGTGCATACACATGCACAGTACACACCATCGGTCGATCTGCGTACGCTGTTGCAGTTGTGTTCCATGATGAACCAGGCCCTTTATCTGGTATATCCATCCTTAGAGGCAAACTTCTGGATCATTACTACGTCACGTGCAAATTCAGATGTATTACAGCATCAGTCCTAAACTAAAGTCATGATTTCAAAGCTAAGTTCAATTTTATTTATTTAATAATAAGCAATCTGCAACTAGTATTTCGTACCACAGATGAATAGGACAATGGCTGCAAATTCTGCTCTTATGTATAAAACTGGGTGAGACAAAGCTCCACTGATAAAGAAATAATAGAAGTGTATTTAGAGCTGGGTACACACTTAAAGATATATCGCCTGTTCCATTGAACGGGCGATATATCTCTAGTGTATCAGCGGCGGTGTACAGTGTATATGTCTGATAACGACAATGTTCACAGACATAGCCGAACAGATGGCCGATTAATATATTGGTCATCTGCTGGTGTGTATGGGTATCCCACTGATCACCCTACACATGCTGCAGGGACCCAGCAGTGATTGACAGCTCAACTGGACGCAGGGGCGTATTTATAATGGGTGCACCCTGCACCCATATGTTTTAATACTTACCATTCCCGAAGTCCCGCGTCGGGCTAAAGAGCTGGACAAACACTTGAAAAATGGTCACTGCGGCCATTTTTCCAGCGTTTCGCGCATACGCACTAGGGAAATGCGCGCCATTTTCCCATTGACCTGCACATGCGCAGTAGACTCTGGGCACAAACTAGTGCCTAAAGTTTACTGCTGCAGTGACGTGGCTGGCCACCGGGGAGAGAGGAGAGGGCCCCTCTCTTAAGACGCCTCTGACTGGACGAGCAAATTTAAATGCCTGCCCAGTTGAGCTATCAAGCCCGGCACATCGGACAGACGATTGGTAAGTGTGTATACACTTACCAAGCATCAGATAGGTTGGCATGTCGACCTAGTGTGTAGCCAGTTTCACAACACAACATCCCTCTTACATCTCTGGTCCTGCTCAGACACAGAAACCATCTGCATTATTCAGTGCCTTAGGGAAGGGTGTTTATATCCACCTTGCAAACCATCACTCTTAGAGACAGATCCGCCCAGTTTAATTGTCCGTCTGTATTAGTATGCAAAGGCTGTTAGCATTATTGCCCCCTCCCACCTTCTGTCAGCTACAGCAGTTATTCATTTGGGAGCAGACACACAGCAATAGAGGACTCACACATTGCACATGCATTATGAATTTAGGACTTTTATATAGAACACTTTAAGAACATTATTGAAGTTAGATTTTTTTTTTTTCTTCAAAATAACTATGGACCTCATTCAGAGCCGCTCGCAAAAAGCGAGCGCTCGCTCTGAATGAGGGCGGCCGCTTTTTTTTTTTTAGCCGGCCTCCTGTCCGCTTGCTAAGCTGAGGGTGACCACCCATAGCTTTTGCGAGCGGCCAGGTGATGGTCGCTACCTCTAATAGAGCAGGAAGCTCACTACTGATATCACGAATGATGTAAATAGGGCCGCCCACAAATGGCAGGCGTTCCTTCAGGAACGCTTGCGTTTGTTCAGCCATCCCCCGTCCCCGCCTACAAGAGGGGCGAGCTGTCGATCAACATCGACAGCCGCCCCATTTGTAGCGAGTCCCGGAGCGAGTGAATTTCTCACTCGCTACGGGGCTTGAGCGGCGCATGCGCAGTGTCCCACCATCCACCCACTTGCAAGCACATAGCACTTGCGAGCGGGTCTGAATGAGGGCCTATTTGTGTGGCCTAGCTGAGTAGACAAGCACTGTTACCAATAAATTATAGTTATAAAAAATACTTATAGTTTAATAATGTCTGTAAGGGTTCTTTTCATTATCACTTCATTTATACAAAAGCAGGTGAAAATTAACATTTTCACCTACTTTTGTATAAATTAAGTGTCAGACCCATTCAACAATCCAGTAATGCAGAAGATATCACTGATATCTCCTGGTTACAATTCTCCCCCGATAATTTCCACTATCCCCATACTTTAGTGGAAATTGTGTCATTCATAAAGCTCCGAAAAAGCATATTTTTTCTAAACTTGACTGTGTAACTGTGTGCCACCCTGAGATGGTGTACATGCCCCCGAAAGCATTGACAAGTGCAGGGAGGGATCTTTTCAGATAACATCCCTGCTCTATCCTCACTGTCTTTGGGGGCTTTCTGCTACATCTCCCTCCCTCCTCCCCTCCACAATACTCCATGCTATCTTACTTACCTCCTACAGCTGTGTGTCACTGCTTCCTCTGCAACACCGGCGGCGGCTCTATTCAGAAGCTGACATCATAGATGAGAGTAGAGTCTGACATCGGAGGCACCCTGGGAGATGGGAGACATGAAAGGGGGTAGGGGGTGCTGCCCGCAGACCACAGCCTGCTGCCATCGGTGAGGAGACACTGGGGGAGAGGGGAGACACGGGAGGAGGTGCGGGCAGGGAGGGGGAGTCATGAGGAGTAGATGCAGGCAGTGAGAGAGGAGACGCTGGGAGGAGGTCCGGGCACTTATAGGGGATACACAGGGAGGAGATGTGGACAGATGTGGGGAGGAGGTCCGGGCAGTAAGAGGGGTACCGCGGGGAGCAATTGCGGGCAGAGAGGGGGAACACAGGAAAAGGGTGCGGGCTGGAAGACAGGAGAAACCGAGGACAGGCTGCGGGCAGGGGAGATCAGGGAGAGGCTGCGGGCTGGGAGAGGGGAGACCTGCGGCAGAGGCAGCGGGCTGGGAGAGGGGAGACCTGCGGCAGAGGCAGCGGGCTGGGAGCGAAGAGTAAGGATTATAGGGAAAATCCTATGCCCGATGTGCCGGGCTTTATAGCTCAACTGGGTGGGCATTTAAATTGCTCCCCCATTTGAGCTTTCAATCACCGCTGGTTCGCCCGTACACACCAGCAGATGACTGATATATCTTTCAGATATATCGGCCATCAGCTGTGCTGCACAGCAGATCGGATATGTCTGAACTACGCCATTCACAGACATATAAACTGTACACCTCCGGTGATGAACTATAGATATATTTCCCATTCAATGAAACAGGAGATATATCTATCGTGGTGTATCTTACTTTACTCATCACTTTCCTCACACTGTGGGCCTGATTCAGAGCCGCTCGTAAGCAGCCCCTCGTTCGCTCCGAGCGATGTTCGCACAACTGCGCATGCGTATGGGTCGTAATACGCATGCGCGAACCAGTCATTGCGGTCGGAAATTGTGTGCTCGCAAAATAGCGAATGCCTGCTAATTTGAGTGACAGAATGAGGCGTTTGTGAGTGGTAACAGGGGAAGGTGCTTGAAAACGGGGAGTGGAGATCCAAACGCAGGCGTGCCAAGGTCAAAACGGGCGTTTTAAGGGTGTGCATAATTAACAAAGCAGCGTCATCGACCACGTCACTTGGTTGTTTCTTAGCCTGATCTGGTCGCATGATTGCGGTAGGAAAATCCAACCACAAGCACTGCGAGCAGTTCAGATGCCTTTCGAAGTACTCGATTAATCAAATAAATAGCGGAGATGACATAGGATGCGAGCGGTCAGGGGGCGTCTTTACAAAATAGCGATCGCATATTTCATTCGCTCGCTCAGACATAGAGGCGTCAACAGACCGCAAAGAGCGATCGCTCAATTTAAATAGCCGGCCCCTTTTTCTAAACGAGCGAGCGCAAATAGCGTCCGGCTCTGAATCAGGCCCTGTGTACATAAAATAGTGTATCTCTCCAGCTATATATAGGGGCTGCTTCAGTGTTAATGCCAGCAATAATCCATCGCAATTCCTATATTCTAACTGGGACCTGCTGATGAGACTCACGAAACAAAAGCAATAGGGGAGGAGCACTAGCGCACACAGGGGGGGGGGTTCTGATTACCCAGAAAACCCCCCTGACAGACTGGAGAGCTGGCACCATCTTCTTAAGCTACAACCCTCTCGCGACAAAATTGCACGAATCGCGGGTCAATCGGGAGGAGGCGGAGCCAATATGACATGATTTCATTAGAATCGCATCATTTGGCTCTGCCCCCTCCGATTGACCCATGAATCACGTCATTTTGTCGCCAGGGGGAGGTGCCTAATGACATGGTGTCAGCCTGCCAGGTCCCATCCTTATAAGGTCCACAACCCGCAGCTGCTGCAAGGTAAGTGCATGTGTAATATATGTGTGACATACAGTAGGTGTGCATGTGTGTAAGGTATGTGTGTGTGTATATATATATATATATATGTGTGTGTGTGTATGTGTGTGGAAACCTCCCCTGTAAAAATCCTGCGTTTGCCCGGAGTGAAGGTAAAACATACTTGCCATCTCTCCCTCATTGTCAGGAAGACTTCCTGAAATAGTAGCAATCTCCCTGTCTCCCTGAAGAGTCCAGCAATCTCCCTGATTGCACCTTGCCCCAATTGTGTAGCTGTTATTTAAAAACAAAAAAACAGATATATATACATTCAAATGGGATCATTAGTATAATTTCCCTGCATTGGATATAAGGCACAGTGATCCCTATGGTTACATGCATTTTCTGAGAAGTATCAGTGTGTTTTCATCAACAAGTAGATCTTACTCACTGCTTTGGGGCTCATTTACATTTGGATGTAAGTCAGTATTATGACACGCCTCCCAGATGTAACAGTACACGCCCACTTTACCGCCGTGCTCATAGGTGCTGCTTTCTCAATCTCCCTGAAAAGCTTTTTCAAAAGTAGGCAAGTATGAGGTAAAAATATTACTTCAGAGCACCCAGTAGCTAAACGCAGCCAGAGGTGTCAGTACTGGCATTGATGTTAAGCTTGTATAATGTCATACAATTAGCTGAACTTAAAGGACAAGATCATTTCTTCATCTTAGTTACCCAGTCAAAACAATCAGACAGAATTCTTTGATGTGATCTCCCTAAACTACATCGTTATGGGTATGAAAGAGAAATAGATAAGGCTGAGCAGAAGCTGTGGTTTATCCATAACGGGAAGGCCCTTGGCATTGCCTCTCAGAAGGCCATTTAGTAGATTGCAGTACTGTAAAGTGGATACACTTGACAAGCGGTTTATCGCTATAGACTACAGAAGCAGAGTGAGCTGCAGTACATGCATTGTTCCAGAACAGCAAGTTATTAAATAAAGTGTCAGCCAGGCTTACTACTCTCATAAGGTTCTCTAGCCACCTACCCCCCCCCCACCCCTACCCCCAGTAATGATGCAACTACTGTATCTATTAATTAGGGATGTGCAGGCTCGGATAGGTTCGAGTTTGCACGTGGAGTTCGGATTTTTCCCTCCAAAAAAACGGAACTCAGAACGAGGCAAAACGTCATCTTACATGGACGAACATCATCATTCCTGGACAAAAGACCAGGAATGATGATGTTCGTCCATGTAAGATGACGTTTTGCCTCGTTCTGAGTTCCGTTTTTTTGGAGGGAAAAATCCGAACTCCACGTGCAAACTCGAACCTATCCGAGCCTGCACATCCCTACTATTAATGCAATATATATAGGTTACTGTCTTGATTCATGTCATCTCTTATTTGAAAAAATGTATTCATGTTTTTTTTACCTGCATTTTTATGGTCTTGTAAATATTTTTTATATCAGACATTTTGCTATATCATGGGCTTGTCCAGAATATGTCAGAGGACCAGAACCCAGCTGCCCCCATCTCCACCATCACGCAGAACATAAGCACTGAATTGTTTAAACTGCACTCCCCAATAGCATTACAGCAGTATTTGCTAGTCAGTTTATTTGGGCTGATAGTTCTTTTGTGAATCATAATGTATAAGGATGAAAGTGACGCATTATTTCTGCAGAACTATGGTAAAATATATTCTGTTTGAAAGATTTATGGGGACCTATTTATCCAGCCAAAATCATGCGGAAAACAGGTATGATTAGTATCGGAGCAATTTACTAAAAGCTGAACATACTGTAGATATCCCCTGTATTCAGCTGAGGTCCTGAGAATAAAGCAGTCCCCAGCATTCTCATTGAGGACTGCACTCTGCCTGTGCAGAAAAAGGGCCTGCATCAGAATTCTAGGCTCGCCTCTTACCCAGCAGATTCATCTTTGGATACAGTTGCTGTACAAAAATAAGCTAGTGCCTGCAGGAGTTGTCTGGAGGAAAAAGATGCCTCTCGCCGGCATCTCAGATCCAATGCCTGCATCCGAAGACACCGGATCGGATCAACATTGCGATATTCAGTCATGATGTTTGCAGCATCGGCCATCTGAGAAAGCCTAAGCTTACTCAGAATGGCCACCTCCTGCGGGTCCATGGGTCTCGGCACTCCCAGAAAACGTGGCCAGCATGCCCCATTTTCTGGAAACGCTGCCATCCCCACCCCCAAATGGCTGCAGTATGTCAAGCCTGCAGGATCCGTTCTGCACATCTGCAGAACAGGTCATGTGCATGAGCAGTCCACCCGCCATCGGAGATGTACAGTATGTAAACCATTGAGTTTGCGTACATCTTTGAATCAGGCAAGTTCTGAAAAGCTCAGCTCTTTGGAGCTTGGCCGTGGTACCTAACAATGTCAGCCATTCTGTCCAAGGGAGTAGAGTTATATATCCTATAACCTCCCTAGTGGGGTCTGTGCTCCATGTATACATATAACATATAGTTATTAATGTTCTAACAGAAGGAAAGTTGAATGTAAATGCCATTTAAAATTTACATTTGCTCATACATATGAAAGAGACACAAATAAACCTCCTATGCAAAAAATCTGGCTACTACAATTGTATCTGTCTCTCACTACAAATCTGTCTCATTACAGGATAACAGATATCCTATCTCTCCACAAATTGTCATAAAACACACCTGACAGAGATATCTGCAGATGATGGACGTTCATAAACACTGAACGACCATCATCTGCTGCTGCAGCGGGTCGAGCCGGACTGGGGGTGGGTAGGGGGTGTGGCCTAATTGCGGGAGGTGTGACCATGACCCCTTTGGTGAAAAAAAAAACATTTCCGATGCGGCGCTGCGCGCTGGGGAGGGGGGTGCTGTGTGCCCCTCAGCCCAGCCAAAGGGGGGTGCGATCAGCATGATCGCTCCCCCCCTTTGGCATAGGAGACTGCTCGGGCTGCTGCTTTAGCAGCCTCGGACAGTCTCCCAGTGCAGCCCAGCGCACAGCAGCGTGTCTTGGGCTGCTATGGATGGAGAGCTGTGCCGTCCCCGTGTAAGTAGTACCCGCTCGCAGCTCCCCCCCTTCTCTGCACCCCTGTGTACGGGCGTTCAGCTGATCACCCGTACACACTTGCCGATGGACAGATATGTCTGCAGACATACCTGTTCATTGGCTGTGCAGCACAGCCAATGCGATATGTCTGTGAACAACGTCATTCACAGAGATATCGTCTGTACACACTGGCCGACTGGGGCACGATATACAGATGTATGAGAATCCATTACTAATCCAGCTTGTTAAAAGCCTGATAAAACCTAATGCAGATAATTGTTACAAGATTAGAAAACTCCTTTATTCACAAACTATTATTATCTCCCAGTTTCCAATCCACCTAAATTACCCCAAGTATTGTAATTATCAATAGCACAAAACAGTTCAAAAGGTCACAAGTCACTGTATATACAGGCCTTGGAAGACTAGGACATTTGTCTAAAATACCACACAGCAAGATTTCTCTCAATTAATTTAGGAGTTTTCACTTTATCTTTACAGTACTCCATCGTTATCGCTCACTTGCTTGTTCTCATCCTGTTCTTTTACCATCCAGACGTTCACCCATCCTCAGGTCCAGATCTATGTCTTCTGCGTCCCAACATAAAATAATTAATATGTTTATTTAACTATAAATAAAAGTTTATTTATAAAATGAAAAAAAAAACTTTTTTTTTTTTAATGTTCTCAATCTAGACATGAGCAACTGTTAATCGGTGTCTCACATTCATTTTTGATTGGAAAATATGAAAATGTAGGTGTTGGGAGCAATGCACCCACTCTCCAAATAGATCCCAAGGTTCTGTTAGCTATGATTTACAGATTGTATTTCTATAATCTATGTAGGAAGCTGCTGAATTGTGCTATGCATCTTTTATCTTACCGGATGGCAACCTCTTTATGGGTGCCCGCAAACGGCCAATGTTTTATGTCTACGCAGAGTTACCCAGTCCATGCTTCCCACTGGTTACTTCCGGGAGACTCAGAGTGAATTTGGACGCTACAGCCCTGGATTTAAGGGGTTCCCTGGGGGTGGTTAGGCATACCCGGGAGTGTCGCTGACAGCGACTGCTTTTGAAGACACAGTAGCACAGACACAGGACTAAAGACACACAAAGATGGATCAGCGCTGCAGCTAGTGGGCGTCTCAGCAGGAAGATCTCGGTCGCGGCATCATAAAGACTCAGACGTTACCGCGTCTGTTCGCTACTCTGAATCAGGCCCTATGTGTTTACCTCAAGTAACATTCTACTGAGATTTCTGACTATATTTTGTGCTTACATGTTCTGTTAGGATTGCCGAATGTATACAGTATAGCTCAATATGCATAATGTGTCAGTATATGGTAGGAGAAGAGATGGGAGTACAATAGTTTGATAATGTTGTAAAGTATTGGAATAGGTGAACAAATGCCGAACTGTGGGCCTGATTCAGAGATGGACGCAATACCGATGTTTATGCATATGAGAGATTATCGGTGATCTGTGCACGCATCAAGTGTTCCTCCCGTTAAAGCTTGCAGTGAGGATTTATAGGCAAAGTGATGGACAGGCAGGGACCGATTGTGGGTGGCAACAGGGGGCTGGCTACTCAAACGCAGGCGCGTCACAACAGTTTATCGGGCACGTCTCAGACCTCAATCCCATGCGCAGTAAAAATGGGCCCGGCATCTCAGTTCCCGCGCTCATTCTGTGCATCCGTAGGGTGGAGCTTCGATAATCGACTGATCTAATTGAATCCTGAAGGACTAGCAACATGTGGTGTGGTCTGATGAGTCACGGTTCCAATTGTTTCTGCCTGACAGTAAAATTCGGGTGTGGTGCAGACCCCATGAGACCATGGACCCCAGTTGTCACCAAGGCACTGTGCAGGATGGTGGTGGTTCCATAATGGGGTGTGTTCACATTGCCGCTGGTCTGCCTTAAAACATGCAATGCTGAATCAGCCCCATTGTCCCTCACAGAAAAAAAAATATATAACACATTGTCCCCTACAGGAAAAATATAAAACACATTGGGGGCGATTTAAATGTTTTTGGGGCATAATAAATGGTTCCAGCGTATGCGTGCCCAAATGCACAGGATTTAGCCACGTATAGCGGCTAACACCATCTGAAGGGGATTCAATCGGGAAACCGGCTGACATAAGCCCGACAGCCTGCTTCCTGATTGCTTTATCCCAGCGAGGGTTAAATGACAGGCGTCTAAATCTAGACGCCTGTCATTTTTCCAACGCCGGGAGACCGGCGCCCGGCATCCCGATCGAACGAATGCCGGGCGCCGCAAGCGGACAGCCACGGGGGGAGGGTTAGGTTTAGGGCACCCGAGGGTGACTTAGGGTTAGGCACCCCCCGGGAGGGTTAGGGTTAGGCTAGGGGAAGGGGGTTTTAGGGTTAGGCACCCCCCCGGGGGACTTAGGTTTAGGCAGCAGGGAAGGGGGGGTTAGGTTTAGGCACTTAGTGGGGGGATTACAGTTAGGCACAGGGGGAAGGTTAGGGTTAGGCACCCCTAAGGAGGGTTAGGGGGTTAGGTTAGTTTGTACTTACCTAGGGACGATCGGGATTTCTAGCGCTGTTGGGCTTCCGCTGCCGGGATCTTTGCATCTGTCGGGCTGACGCTGCCGGGAATTGAACTGCCGGCCATGCGTCAGCTGGTATTTCATACCGAATGCATCTGAAGTACTGCTTTGGGTGCCCAAACAGGTGACATCGCACATTTATGTGAACCACCTTGGGAGGCTGCGAGAAGAAATGTGTGCAGCCATGTCTACACATTGTCCCCCACAGAAACGGGATTAGTATGGGATGCCGGCGGTCAAAATCCCGATGCCAGCATCCCGACAGGGTTAGGATACCGACAATTGAAGGTAGGTATCCTAACCCCTCCCCTACCCCTAATCCTCCCTCCCCACTGCCTAAACCTAACTTCCCCCTCCCCGCACCTTAAACCTAACCATCCCCCCCTAGTGCCTACCCCTAATCCTTCCCCAATCCCGCTACTTACTTTCAGGATGCCGGCGCCAAGATTCTGACAGGTGTCGGGATTCCAGCGCCAGTATTCTAAGCGCTGGCATTCCCTTTGCTGGGATACTGAACATATCCCCACACAAACATATTGGGGCCTATTCATCATAACTTAAATTTCTCTGGAGATAATTAGGTTTAGAACACGCATGGAGATCTACCTAATTACCAGAGGAATTCATCTTTCCTCCTCTCCATAACTATCTATTCCGAAAAGCTGTCATTTTTGTGATGACAGCCTTTTGGGAAATAGATAGTTTTCCCTCTCTACTCTACCTTACCACAGCTGTAACCAGTGCTGTGCATGCGCCATTACATCCATAAAACCAGAGCATGCGCAGCACTGCCTACAGCTGCGATAATTTTGTGTGCCCCCCACCCCCTCCCCCCTGTCCCGCACTTACCTGCCCGCTGCAGCCGCCTCCGTCTGCTGTTCTGGCACGTGATCTCCCAGCAGCACACATTACAGTTTGGAAAAAAAAAGGGGGGGGTCTAAACTTTATTGTGTTCTGCTGGGAGAACACAGTGTCAGAGCAGCCACCAGAGCCAGAGGAGAGACCAGAGCTCCGGAGGGAGACGCCGGGGGACCTGCCCAGCTGAAAGCAGGTAAGTGTCACCTTCTATACGCCACCTCACAGTGGCGGATAGTAACTTCATCAAATTCCGAAAATACATAATTTTCAGAATTTGATGAATACCATAATTTCCATATCCCCAATCTAATGTATGGGGAGTCTGAGAGCTTAGCAAGGGGATATCAGTGATAACTCCTGTGTTAAGTGTCTTCATGAATACTAAAATAACAGTAATTAAGGAAAATGTCCTTAAAAACTATATTTTAGTGTTGATGAATAGGCCCCATTGTCTCATTAATTATTGCCCCAGCCCTGCTCAGAAGACACCTGAGCTCCTGCTTCCCTATGGGGTGGCGCTTCACTGGAATGGCTCTTGAGCAGGCCCTGGTTATAGGGCAGAGGGCAGGCTTTGACAGGTAGGGATCAGAGGGCTGACTGTGACAGGTAGAGTGCAAAAGGCAGGCTGTAACAGGTAGGGGTCAGAGGGCAGGCTATGACAGGGAGGGAGGGGTCTGGGGACAGGCTGTATGCAAGTATAGGGTGCTCTGAGTCTCCCAGTACACAGCAGGCTGTATGGCAGGGGGGGATGGGGGGCTGCAATGAGGGGGTCAGGGGGTGGGTTTGGGGGGTGCAGCAATAGGGGGTGGGACACTGCGCACATTTCGGGGTGTGCGGTAAGGGGGGAGGGGGCATTTGGCTCAATGGGGGGAGTTAGGGCAAAGGGCGGGGGAGCTGTGGGGAAGAGGGAAAGAGTGTGTTAAGTGGGAGGTGAGAAGGCTGCAGGGTTCGTCCCTTAGAGACAGCCACTGAAGGCATCGGACTTCCGCCACTCACGCCCAAAACCGGAAACATAGAAGACATCGAACTGAGATCAGGCAGTTATCAGCCATCTCAGTAAGTCTAACATACCGCAGACACAGTAGGTCTCCAAATACGCAGAGGCAGGGGCGTCTTAAGAGAGGAGGGGGCCCGTGGCACTCCCCTCCTCTCTCCCCGGTGGCTAGCAGCCAACTGAAGCGGCTGGCCAGCCACTGGAGCATTCGTAGACTCCGGGCACTAGAGTGTGCCCGGAGTCTACTGTGCATGCGCAGAACACCAGAAAAATGGCTGCGGCGGTCATTTTTCCGGTGTTCTGAGCAGCGCTGACACCCGACGCGGGACCACGGACAGGTAAGTTTAAAAAAATCTGGGTGCAGTGTGTGAGCGGTGCGGGGCCCTCCTGGATCCACTGCGCAGAGGGCTCTCTTGCTGTGAGCAAGAACGCAGTGGCTAATGTATGCATGCCCTGAAAACAGTGTTTAAATGGTCAGGCATGCCAGCATTTTTCTAACCACCCCCCATTATCTCCCCCAAAGGCTGACTACCTGCCACCCACTTGTTGAGTGATTACTCTTTCAGTGCGTGATAGCAAAACAATTGCTGCACATGCGCCGTGCAGCATTCACGTATGCGCAATGGCTAACAATCGCTCAAACTGCATTAATATCGGCATTGCGTGTGGATCTGAATCAGGCCCTAAGTTACTGTACAAAATGGAAGCATATAATTATTTTATACAGTATATAATTGTTAGTGTGAAAACTTTATATTGTTTATTAATGTTCTTTGTGAGACCTTTATGTTTTCAATGCATTTTATTGATGTACTTTACTCTAAAAATCAATAAAATAAACAAAAAGAAAAAAAAACATTTTTCAAATACAGCATTCTTGATATCACCACATTAAAAATAAATGACTACCCAAGCACATACCAGGATAAATGGCTGCAAAATGACTATAACTATAAATTACTCTTGATACCCCTTTAACGGAAGCCACTCACAACCATTTTCCTATGACAGCTGCCGGTGAGGAGAAGTTATTGGGGAATCCCAGTTTTGTTTTTGTTGATAGGTTGTAATCAGGGGCGTATCTATAATGGGTGCAGGGTGTGTGGTGCATATGGGCCTGCACCCATATACTCTTTATACTTACCTGTCCGTTGTCTCCAGAGTGCTGGTGGTGGCCATTTCCCCAGTGACTCGCGCATGCGCACTACTGCTGTCCCTGGGAAAACGGCATGGGCGTAGATTCTGGTACTAAGCCAGAATCTACTGCTACACTTGCCAGCTGCTGCGACAGATAGAGGAGGGGGCTAGATAGAGGAGAGGGCCCGCACAGAGTCTGCACACGTACCCCCTCCTCTCTTACAACATCCCTGGCTGTAATGTGTAGGCAGGTCACCTTTTAATGGGTATTTTTCCATTTGATTTTTTCTTACCTAAGTTGGACAGTTCAAACTGAAAATATATTTTTACATTTTATTTGATGAAATGGGAAACAAGAGTTTTGTCTAGTATTTTATTCAATTAAACCATTTTGATAACTTGTGAATCGTGAACCAACACACACCTGAGGCACGTGCACCTGAAAAGGGGGCGTGGTCTTATGGTCAAGGGGCGTGGGCTTGTGGCACATCCCCATTTCATTACTTGGGGGCATGCCAGCACTCCCTGAGATGCTGGGCTGACCGCAAAATCTCCCAGTTCACTGGACAGATGCCGTGCACATGCGGTGACAGTGCAGCTGCTCTCCCCCAGGCCCGCAGGTGGGATAGGGGGACAATTCCCCAAAAATGGACAGTTGTGTTGGAACTTGGAAGACATGATTAAACTTTTCTTGAATATTGTGTATGTGTCTTAGGGGTCTATTTACTAAGCAGTGTTAGGAGGCAGAGTGAAAAGTGATAAGAAAGTGATAAGGTGCCAGCCAATCAGCTCCCAACTGTCATCTCACAGACTGTGTTTGAAAAATTACAGTTGGGAGCTGACTGGCACTGTCTTATTACTTTCTTATCACTTTTCACTCTGCCTCCTAACACTGCTTAGTTCATATTTTAGCACTCTTTTGTTATACAGGGTAGAGATATATTTGGGAAAGAAGGGGGAATATTTATTATTTATTTATTATTTTTAATTTAGGCATGGGCATTGCTCATGTGGAGAGTATTATTACAGGTCACATTGATAAATGTGCTTCTCCACTAGGGAAGCCAGTCCCGGGACCCCGATCTGCAGGAATTCAGGATTTATTTGAGAAAGTCTGGGATTTTAATCACAGGATTGGGGGCTTCAATCCTGGGATTTCGGGATTGGGTATGCAGTTTGTGCTGTCTTTCGCAACAGCGCAGGCAGCCACTATTGCTAAATTGTTTTGGAGATGATGTGTGTGTAGCTATTGATACTGTAAAGTTATATAGTCACACACCAGTGGATGACTCAGACTATGAACAGCCCAGTTACTTGGGTGGTGTTGGTTCATTGAAAGATAACAGGTACAGCCATACTCGGGCGAGGGAGGGACTGACAGGCAAAGCTCCTCTTCTTCCACACTGTGTGAGGTCTCTGGCTCTGAAAGTGACTGGACTGAGTGACAGAGTGATACGTGTGACAGGTGGGGTCACCACTATACGGACAACTGCTGTGGAGAGAGGTGTCTCCCTAGAAGGGGGGAGGGGGCCACTTCAAAATGGTGCTACATCTGTCTTTTGGTCCTATCCTGTTTCTTGCCCCATCAAGAAGGAGATATATCAAGAATTCTAAAGAGGACAAGTGGAGAAGTTGTCCATAGCAACCAAATAGCTTCTACCTTTAATTTTATAGAATGTACCAAATAAAAGTATAGCTACAAGTAGGGGTGAGCGGGTTCGGGTTTCTGAAATCCGAACCCCCCCGAGCCCCCCCGATCCGAGTCCGATCCAAGTCAGGCTCGACTTTTCCCGCCTGACTCGGATCTGAAATCGAGGCAAAACGTCATCATCCCGCCTTCCGAGTCTCGCGGGTTTTGGATCCTATATAAGGTACCCGCGTCGGCGCCATTTTCTCACTCGGCTGTGGACAGTGAAGAGGGAGGGTGGGAGTTAGGGCTGTGTAGTGTAGTGTAGTGTAGTGCTGCTGTTGTCCACTACTTCAAAGTCCATAGGGGCTGGCTGTGTTGTGCTGTGCTGCTGTTGTTAATAGGGGCTGTGTCCACTACTTCAAAGTCCATAGGGGCTGGCTGGACTGTGTTGTGCAGTCAGTTCTCCATAGGGGCTGTGTCCACTCCAAAGTCCTGTGCAGTGTCCCAGTCCTAAAGGGGTGCTGTAGTGTTGTCCAGGGGGTGCTCTGTCCATCAGGGGTGCTCCCCCCAAGTGCTAAACAAATAATATATTTTCTGTGTTTGTGAATTGTGTGCGCAGTAGCCGCACGTGCATCAACAAAGTAGTGCCAAGCGTGCGCCTGTGTCATAAGTAAAGGGCCGGCTGGCTTGACCGTTAAAGGGTGCTGTAACCCCCGAAAGTACACTCCAATCCAAACCAAAAAAAAATTATTTTCTGTGTTTGTGAATTGTGTGCGCAGTAGCCGCACGTGCATCAACAAAGTAGTGCCAAGCGTGCGCCTGTGTCATAAGTAAAGGGCCGGCTGGCTTGACCGTTAAGGGTGCTGTAACCCCCGAAAGTACACTCCAGTCCAAACCAAAAAAAAAATTATTTTCTGTGTTTGTGAATTGTGTGCGCAGTAGCCGCCCGTGCATCAACAAAGTAGTGCCAAGCGTGCGCCTGTGTCATAAGTAAAGGGCCGGCTGGCTTGACCGTTAAGGGTGCTGTAACCCACAAAGTACACTCCAGTCCAAACCAAAAAAAAAATTATTTTCTGTGTTTGTGAATTGTGTGCGCAGTAGCCGCACGTGCATCAACAAAGTAGTGCCAAGCGTGCGCCTGTGTCATAAGTAAAGGGCCGGCTGGCTTGACCGTTAAAGGGTGCTGTAACCCCCGAAAGTACACTCCAGTCCAAACCAAAAAAAAATTATTTTCTGTGTTTGTGAATTGTGTGCGCAGTAGCCGCACGTGCATCAACAAAGTAGTGCCAAGCGTGCGCCTGTGTCATAAGTAAAGGGCCGGCTGGCTTGACCGTTAAGGGTGCTGTAACCCCCGAAAGTACACTCCAGTCCAAACCAAAAAAAAAATTATTTTCTGTGTTTGTGAATTGTGTGCGCAGTAGCCGCACGTGCATCAACAAAGTAGTGCCAAGCGTGCGCCTGTGTCATAAGTAAAGGGCCGGCTGGCTTGACCGTTAAGGGTGCTGTAACCCCCAAAAGTACACTCCAGTCCAAACCAAAAAAAAAATTATTTTCTGTGTTTGTGAATTGTGTGCGCAGTAGCCGCACGTGCATCAACAAAGTAGTGCCAAGCGTGCGCCTGTGTCATAAGTAAAGGGCCGGCTGGCTTGACCGTTAAGGGTGCTGTAACCCCCGAAAGTACACTCCAGTCCAAACCAAAAAAAAAATTATTTTCTGTGTTTGTGAATTGTGTGCGCAGTAGCCGCACGTGCATCAACAAAGTAGTGCCAAGCGTGCGCCTGTGTCATAAGTAAAGGGCCGGCTGGCTTGACCGTTAAAGGGTGCTGTAACCCCCAAAGTACACTCCAGTCCAAACCAAAAAAAAAATTATTTTCTGTGTTTGTGAATTGTGTGCGCAGTAGCCGCACGTGCATCAACAAAGTAGTGCCAAGCGTGCGCCTGTGTCATAAGTAAAGGGCTGGCTGGCTTGACCGTTAAAGGGTGCTGTAACCCCCGAAAGTACACTCCAGTCCAAACCAAAAAAAAATTATTTTCTGTGTTTCTGAATTGTGTGCGCAGTAGCCGCACGTGCATCAACAAAGTAGTGCCAAGCGTGCGCCTGTGTCATAAGTAAAGGGCCGGCTGGCTTGACCGTTAAAGGGTGCTGTAACCCCCGAAAGTACACTCCAGTCCAAACCAAAAAAATAATTTTTTTCTGTGTTTGTGAATTGTGTGCGCAGTAGCCGCACGTGCATCAACAAAGTAGTGCCAAGCGTGCGCCTGTGTCATAAGTAAAGGGCCGGCTGGCTTGACCGTTAAGGGTGCTGTAACCCCCGAAAGTACACTCCAGTCCAAACCAAAAAAAAAATTATTTTCTGTGTTTGTGAATTGTGTGCGCAGTAGCCGCACGTGCATCAACAAAGTAGTGCCAAGCGTGCGCCTGTGTCATAAGTAAAGGGCCGGCTGGCTTGACCATTAAAGGGTGCTGTAACCCCCGAAAGTACACTCCAGTCCAAACCAAAAAAAAAATATTTTCTGTGTTTGTGAATTGTGTGCGCAGTAGCCGCACGTGCATCAACAAAATAGTGCCAAGCGTGCGCCTGTGTCATAAGTAAAGGGCCGGCTGGCTTGACCGTTAAAGGGTGCTGTAACCCCCAAAGTACCCTCCAGTCCAAACCAAAAAAAAAATTATTTTCTGTGTTTGTGAATTGTGTGCGCAGTAGCCGCACGTGCATCAACAAAGTAGTGCCAAGCGTGCGCCTGTGTCATAAGTAAAGGGCCGGCTGGCTTGACCGTTAAAGGGTGCTGTAACCCCCGAAAGTACACTCCAGTCCAAACCAAAAAAAAATTATTTTCTGTGTTTGTGAATTGTGTGCGCAGTAGCCGCACGTGCATCAACAAAGTAGTGCCAAGCGTGCGCCTGTGTCATAAGTAAAGGGCCGGCTGGCTTGACCGTTAAAGGGTGCTGTAACCCCCGAAAGTACACTCCAGTCCAAACCAAAAAAAAATTATTTTCTGTGTTTGTGAATTGTGTGCGCAGTAGCCGCACGTGCATCAACAAAGTAGTGCCAAGCGTGCCAACCTGTGTCATAAGTAAAGGGCCGGCTGGCTTGACCGTTAAAGGGTGCTGTAACCCCCGAAAGTACACTCCAGTCCAAACCAAAAAAAAATTATTTTCTGTGTTTGTGAATTGTGTGCGCAGTAGCCGCACGTGCATCAACAAAGTAGTGCCAAGCGTGCGCCTGTGTCATAAGTAAAGGGCCGGCTGGCTTGACCGTTAAAGGGTGCTGTAACCCACAAAGTACACTCCAGTCCAAACCAAAAAAAAAATTATTTTCTGTGTTTAGCCGCACGTATATATCAAATCGATATAACATAAATGGAGGACCAAACTTTCTCCGATAAAAATAAAATAGAGAAAGATCAAGAACCACTTCCTCCTAGTGCTGAAGCTGCTGCCACTAGTCATGACATAGACGATAACATGCCATCAACGTCGTCTGCCAAGGCCGATGCCCAATGTCATAGTAGAGGGCACATACAATCCCAAATGGCAAAGTTCAGGAAAATGACCTTGAAAAAGACATTTAAATCAGCTGAAGAGAAACGTAAACTTGCCAATATGCCATTTACGACACGGAGTGGCAAGGAACGGCTAAGGTCGATCCCTAGTATGTTCATGACTAGTGGTTCAGCTTCACATGACGATGGAAGCCCTCCTCCCACTAAAAAAATCAAAAGAGTTAAGCTGGCAAAAGCACAGCGAAGAACTGTGCTTTCTAAGAAGATATCACAAATCCCCAAGGAGAGTCCAAGTGTGGTGGTGGTTGCGATGCCTGACCTTCCCAGCACTGGACGGGAAGAGGTGGCTCTTTCCACCATTTGCACGCCCCCTGCAAGTGCTGAAAGGAGCACCCACAGTCCACTTGCTGATATGCAAATTGAAGATGTCACTGTTGAAGTACAACAGGATGAGGATACTGGTGTAGCTGGCGCTGAGGAGGAAGTTGGCGAGGAGGATTCTGATGGTGATGTGGTTTGTTTAAATCAGGCTCCGGGGGAGACAGTTGTTGTCCGTGGGATGAAAAAGCCCATCACGGTCATGCCTGGGCAGAAGACCAAACATTCCACCTCTTTGGTCTGGCAATATTTCTATCCAAATCCGGACATCAACTGTCTTGCCATATGTACCATATGTAAAGGTGAAATAAGTAGGGGTAGGGACGTCAACCACCTAGGAACATCCTCCCTTATACGGCACCTGCAGCGCGTTCATAAAAAGTTACTGTCAAGTTCAGAAACTTTGGCTAAGACCGTAAGCAGTCCAGGGACACCTAAATCCCGTTGTCCTGTTGTATCCAAGCGCCTGCAAACCACACCGTCAACTCCCTCCTCGTCAATTTCCTCCTTAGTCAGGATCGGAAGTAGTCCTGCAGGCCATGTCACTGGCATGACTGACTCTCCTATCCGGGATTCCTCTGGGGGATCCTGCATTGCTACGCCTACTGCTGCCGCTGCTGCTGCTGCTGGGAGTCGTTCATCATCCCAGAGAGGAAGTAGGAACACCACTACTTTTACTAAACAATTGACCCTCCAACAGTCCTTAGCGAGGAGGATGAAGTACGACAGCAGTCATCCTGAAGCAAAACGTATAACTGAGGCCTTGACTGCTATGTTGGTGTTAGACGTGCGTCCGGTATCCGCCATTGGTGCAGTGGGATTTAGACAATTGATGGAGGTAGTGTGTCCCCGGTTCCAAATCCCGTCAGGATTCCACTTCACTAGGCAGGCGATACCGAGACTGTACAGAAACGTCAGAAAAAGTGTCCTCAGTGTCCTGAAAAATGCCGTTGTACACAATGTCCACTTAACCACGGACATGTGGACAAGTGGAACAGGGCAGACTAAGGACTATATGACTGTGACAGCCCACTGGGTAGATGTATCACCTTACGCAGCAACAGCAGCAGCGTCACCAGTAGCAGCATCTCAGAAACGCCAGCTCGTTACAAGGCAGGCTACGCTGTGTATCACCGGTTTCAGTAAGAGGCACACCGCCGACAACCTCTTAGAGAAACTGAGGGAAATCATCGCCCAGTGGCTTACCCCACTTAGACTCTCCTGGGGATTTGTGATATCTGACAATGCCACCAATATTGTGCGGGCATCACATCTGGGCAAATTCCAGCACGTCCCATGTTTTGCTCACACAATAAACTTGGTGGTGCAGAATTTTCTGAAAAGCGACAGGGGCGTTCAGGAGACGCTTTGGGTGGCCCGAAAAATTTCGGGCCACTTTCGCCATTCAGCGACTGCGTGCCGAAGACTGGAGCGCCAGCAAACACTCTTGAACCTGCCCCGCCATCTCCTGAAGCAAGAGGTTGTGACGCGGTGGAACTCAACCCTCTATATGCTTCAGAGGATGGAGGAGCAGCAATAGGCCATACAAGCCTATACATCCACCTATGACATAGGCAAAGGAGGGGGTATGCACCTGACTCCAGCGCAGTGGAGAATGATTTCCGTGTTGTGCAAGGTTCTCCAGCCCTTCGAACTTGCCACACGTGAAGTCAGTTCAGACACAGCCAGCTTGAGTCAGGTCATTCCCCTCATCAGGCTTTTGCAGAAGCAGCTGGAGAAAGTGAAGGAGGAGCTAAGACGGAGCGATTCCGCTCGGCATGTGGGACTTGTGGATGAAGCCCTTCATTCGCTTTGCCAGGATTCCAGGGTGGTCAATCTGTTGAAATCAGACCACTACATTTTGGCCACCGTGCTTGATCCTAGGTTTAAAGCCTATGTGGTGTCTCTCTTTCCGGCCGACACAAGCCTGCAGAGGTGCAAAGACCTGCTGGTGAACACACTGTCAGCTGAAGCGGAACGTGACACGTCAACGGCTCCTTCTTCATTTTCTCCCGCAACTGGGGCTGCCAGGAAAAAACTTAGGTATCCTAAGCAACACGCTGGCGGTGATGCAGGGCAGGCAGGACCAAGTTTGGACATCTGGTCCGGACTGAAGGACCTGGCAACAATTTCTGACATGTCTACTGTCACTGCATATGATACTGTCACCATTGACAGAATGGTGGAGGATTACATCGGTGACAGCATCCAAGTAGGCATGTCAGACAGTCCATACCTGTACTGGCAGGAAAAAGAGGCAATTTGGAGGCCCCTGTACAAGCTGGCTCTATTTTACCTGAGTTGCCCCCCCTCCAGTGTGTACTCCAAAAGAGTGTTTAGTGCAGCCGGGAACCTTGTCAGCGAAAGGCGTAGGAGGTTGCTTCCACAGAATGTGGAGAAGATGATGTTCATCAAAATGAATTATCAGCTCTTCCAGGGAGACCAGCCTCCAGAAGGTACAGAGGGACCTGTGGTGGTGGATTCAAGTGGGGACAAGTTAATACTTTGTGAGGATGAGGATGTACACACTGAAGAGGGTGAGGAATCGGTGGATGAGGAGGATGAGGATGACATCTTGCCTCCGTAGAGCCAGTTTGTGCAGGGACACATTAATTGCCAGCTTGTTTTGTGGGGGCCCAAACGAACCAATCATTTCAGCCACAGTTGTGTGGCAGACCCTGGCGCTGAAATGATTGATTTGTTAAAGTGTGCATGTCCTGTTTATACAACATAAGGGTGGGTGGGAGGGCCCAAGGACAATTCCATCTTGCACTTCTTTTTTTTCTTTGCATTATGTACAGTTTGGGGCCTAGTTTTTCAAACTGCCATCCTGTCTGCCACTGCAGTGTCACTCCTAGATGGGTCACGTGTTTGTGCCGCCCACTCGTGTCGCTTAGCATAGTCATCCAGCTACCTCGGTGCAACCTTTTGGACATACAAACACTATTGTGAGGTGTGAGGTGTTCAGAATAGACTGGAAATGAGTGGAAATTAAGGTTATTGAGGTTAATAATAGCATAGGAGCAGAGAAACCAACAAATTCTGTGATTTTAGCTGTTTTTATGCTTTTTTTAAAAAAAATACAGATCCAAAACACAAAACCCAGAACCCAAAACACGGAAGGGTGGTTTTGGCAAAACCAATCCAGATCCAAAACACAAAGAAAGATCCAGATCCAAAACCAAAACACAAAACACGAAAAGTGGCCGGTGCACACCCCTAGCTACAAGCTGATTGGTTGTTCTCTTTAGAAGATTTGGTACATCTTCCCTAAGTGTTTGTTTGTCTGCTTTTCTTTACCTACACACTGCTATTGGAAGACTGATAAACTCCTTTGGATTTAAGTATCATCCCTATGTAGATGATGATACCCAAATGTATTCACTACAGATCTCTCACCACCTGTGTGTGTGGGTCCACTTTACTGAATGTCTTTCTGCCAGTATAACTTTGATGTCCTCCCGCCACCAAATTCAATCTTTCAAAAAACAAGCTATTAATATTTCCATCAGCCTACAGAGCTACTTACCTGACATATCTACAGTACTTCTGGTGACTACACAGCTATATCCCTACCCCTCAAGTGTCATCCTTGACTCAGAACTGTCCCTTGTTGCTCACATCCAATTGAAATGCAATCATGTTACATACATCTAAGAAATAGAATAAAATAGTATCTACTGTAACACATGGCACTGGAAAGATTTGAATGCATGCACTCATTACAAACCACATTAACTATTGCAATCCCCTTGTTTCTCGTCTGACCGTTACCAATCTTTCAACCGTACAATATATTTTGAATTAAGAGGCCAGAGTCTTAACGTTCCTCATAAAATGTTCCTCTACTGTCTGATCCCACATTGGTTGCCTGTATATTACCGAATACAATATAAAATGCTTCTATTAACAAGCACATAAAAAAAAGTGCACCAACATACATCTATCACTTGTTGCAAATATTCCCCCATGGCGACTCCTCTGGCATTCACTGAAAACTAAGCTTTTCAGGAAAGCTTATCTAATTTATAACCCAATTCTTAACCTCCCTATGCTAGTTTACTACCCCTCTATACAGTTCACACAAAACTTATGTGTGTTCTCTTTATATGCTGACACAACCCTCTGACCCCCAGACCTACATTGCTGTGTGAAAGGATCACATAGTCCCTTAAAGCGCTGTTTACACTTGGATGGACCAATATGCAATATGTGACACTTACCCTTATGTATCAAACGCATATTGTCCTATAGACTGTAAGCCTGCGAGCCCACCCATCTTTACCTCTTTGTCTGTTAATACCCATTTACCATATTTGTTGCCAATTTTAAAGCACTACAGAATATGCTAAATATATAAATGTTAATAAGTGAATGGTCAGCTCAGCTTTAATGCGGAAAGTACTGGTCTATGTATATATGGCAAGAGATAGTCATGCAGGGTTGACAACCACAGCACCAATTTGCAAAGATGCATAATAAAGCATTAAAAGTCAGAATTCATAATTATGTATTAAAGTAAATGTAGTGAAGTCAAATCTGATTGGATGACTGTGACATCCGTCAGTGGTGGCACCGGGGTCAGTGATGTCTCTGTCTTCCATCCAATCAGGTGCCATCACTAATATGCGCATCCATTTCTAACATTTAGAAATGTTCCCTGTGACTGGAGCACTACATGTCCGAAATCTTTAGTCCTCTATAATTCTGTATATACCTTCTAAAAATCAACTAAATTATACCGTATTAAAATAACCCCATTTAACTGTTAGATAGGGCTGGGCAATGATGAATATTATCTATGGAGGATGGATTTGCTCTTTAGTCTGTATCATATTTAGCAGCCCATTTCATTATCTGCAATTCAGTTTTTAATAAAGATGAGTGAGCATACATTTCAGTGTATGCATCTCTATAATAATGTATCTGACAAATCCATTTCCACACACTTGCAGATGCTAAGTCTTGTTTTTATGGCTGTATGTGGTATTATTTAGTGACAAGGAGGCCTGAATTGATCTTCTGAGTAAGCATTTTTCCTTTCCTAATTAATCCTGTCTTCCTTGTGATAAATTCAGACAAGGCAGTAATTGGATATGATTCCTGCATAGCTCTCTTCTTGATAGAGCTGGTACTGCACCAAGGCACTTCTCAAATGTATAATCGCAAAGCAGAGTACCGTTATTTTATTAAATTATTTAATTAGGAAATAGGTGTTAAGCTGCATACACACACAACGATTTTGTAAATGAACAATTTTATTAAACGATTTTCGTTCATTTTTTCAAGGGAAACGAAAATCGTTTACTAAAATCGTTCATTTACTAAATGTAATGAACGATTTTTTTTGAACTACAGACGATTTTTGCATATTCCCTTAATGAAAATCGTTGAGTTGGTCAGTCTGACTGAACTGCAAACTACAAACTACAAACGTGAATGCACATGAATGATAATCGTTCATCGTTTTAACTTAGAAAGTGAAAGCAAACAATCGCTCTGCCATTGAATCAGACCCTTTGACGTACCTGTATATGAAAGGCTGTGAGCTGAATAATGTCGATGGAGTAGATGAAATGTTTACATTTAACTAAATATATCCATCATGCTCCCTTTCAACACTTAGGGGCCTATTCATCATACCTTAAAAATCGATGGAGGTAATTAGGTTTAGAACTCGCATGGAGTTCTACCTAATTACCGGAGGAATTCATCATTCCTCCTCCCCATAACTATCTATTACGAAAAGCTGCCATTTTTGCGATGACAGCTTTTTGGGAAATAGATACTTTTCCCTCTCTACTGTAAGTTACCGCAGCTGGAAACAGTGCTGCGCATGCGCTGTTACATTCGTAAACCCAGCGCATGCGCAGCACTACCTACAGTGGCTGTAAGTTTGGGTGTGGGCATTATGTATTTCATTAAACAGAAGTATATTGTATGTTGGCAATTTAATACATTTCTTCATAAATTTATTTTCTGCTCTCATTGGGGCTGATTCAGAATTGGGAGCACAGCAAAAGAAAGCAGTAACTTTGCACCTTGGGAAAGCCATGTGTCACTACAGGTGGGCAGAGCCGGATTTAGACCTCATGGGGCCCTAGGCAAGATACTAGTTTGGGGCCCACATCCCATAAACAATCCATATTATTATATACATATTCCTTTCATAAACATGTTTGTATACACAGTTGGCTTAATGTACATATTTATAACATGATAATATATATAATAATAAATATATATTTAATGTGATCTAGTGACACCTATTGTAATAACTGCATATATTACAGTAGGTGTTTCTTGAGCAAGATCCATCTATCTTGCTTCAGAAACACCTACTGTAATGTATGCACAGTTATTACAGTAGGTGTCACTAGATCACACATATATATTGTCCCTCCAGCCAGCTCCCGCAGTGTTCCTCCTGCCAGCCCCCACAGTGTCCCTCCTACAAGGTCCCGCAGTGTCCCTCCAGTCAGCCCTCGCAGTGTGCCTCCACTTCTGTGTCTCCTTCGGTGGAGTGACCCTGACGTCAACAGTTACCGACCACCGTCATTCCCTACCATCCATGAGATGGTAGACAGGAAATATAGAGGGGATATATAACTCGAGCCTGAAGCATGGAGAGTGAAGTGAGCCCTCAAGGGGACAACTTTCTTCTTTTTGTGGAAAATGTAGGCAGAAACCTGTACTTCCGCCCTCACTCACGTCACTTCCAGGTACGGCTACTGAAGGGGAAATATACCTTACCGTATTGGTGACACTCACAGGACTCTCATCTTATGTAACGATACTTGATCAGAACCTCTATACACACCTTCCTATACTCTTATATCCTGCCTATACCTTCTAAGGATGACGCTAATTTGCGTACGCAGTCATACAGTAAATAAAGACTTAGACCTGGAATCTGTGGTTCCAAAGCACAAGTATTATTCAAGTAAAAGTACAGTCAGTTACACGCAATTGATCCAGACATAATTTAGGCGCAGAGGAATTATACAGACCCAAGTACAGTATACATACGCAGCGCTTCCGGTACCAGGTGTTAGGCATCAGCAAGAAACCCCTCGTCTATTAGCATTCAGCACGAAGACTAAAAACCCAGTGTTGGAGCACACATATTTATACCCCCCAGGAATAGACAAAACAATAGAGACGTTTATTGCTGATGCTATTGGTTCCCACGGGGGATCCATCTGTTACGGAGCATTTAACTGGCTGGTTCAAATAGACTCACCCAGCCTCTAACAACTGGGGGTCTCTGCCCTCCCGCCCCCTGCAACATCATAACAGTTAATACATTTTGTTGCTTGAAGTCTCTGCGGTCCATAACTCGAGAATGCATAATGCGATCTCCCCACCGATATCACCGGAATTCTGTGGAAAGAGTACGCATCAGTACAAAACCAAACACGGCTTTTGTAGCATGTATAAAAACTTACTTATCAAATATCCTTATTTCACAGCATTTATACTAACTGAACAAACTTAAATCTTATACCTTAAAGCTAATGGAACCTTGTAAGTGAATATGTAATGTGTGAGTGTACGGGGTTTGATATGAAGATGCTAGTTAACTGGGGACAGATGCGTGCGCATTTAGCTACTAAACGGTGTTTTCATTCGGGGTCTTGTGCATTCGCTAATATGCGACTAGTTAACAGCGCTATTATGCGTATTATTGTGTATATGAGAAATGATGGAAGATGCAATCGCATGGTGCTAATAGTATTATCGCCACATGTACTAAAATGTGAGTTTATCTAAAATGGCGCTTAGGCGGCCATTCGCAAAATGGCGTATTGCGATCTCATTTCCAAGATGGCGTCTTGCGGCCATTCGCAAGATGGTGTCGCTGCAATTCAATTTTAAACCGAACTTGTCTCAGACAATTACTCAGCTTCGACAGTCCACCCTTTGATAGCAAACAACATGCTATCACAATCTGCTATTAGAATTTTAATTTAGGCCTATATTTACATATTATTTAGTGTTATTGTGGGATGGCACAAGGTGGTTCTTAATCCATCAATAATGTGTATCTGGGTGGGGACATAAAACTACTATTATACGCACACCGCGGATCTTGGAAGATCATGTGAAAGGTGTGGGAATGCACCAGTCTTATAAAAGCAGTCTTGAAGGGGAATTGAAACTTTAAATTATCTGAGGTGTTCTAAAATAAATAACATTTCAATAATAAATTCTATGCATGTCTAAATATAATATATCAAATGATGGTATTTCCTAGTTCAGGGTTGTAATGCAGTTCTATATTTACCTCGGTATTCATATTGTCATTACTGACCACCATCATAGTTTCGTTCTTACGTTTTACTCTATTTTTACATTTTCCAAACTTCAACACAATAGGAACACACCGGACGCATATGCCAATTATTATGATGACAATTAGTATAAGGATCAAGAATTTGCCTATGCTGGCGATCACTTCCTGAACCCATTCCCCTAGACTTGAAAACCATTTTACTGGGTTCAGCCATGAAACCCATCCTTCTATCTTTTCCCCTACTTCAGCCACTGAAGTGTTATGGTTCTTACGAAACTACCATTTTAACTGTAGAATTTCATCCATCCTTTGGTCTATCACCTCCTTGGGGTCGCTAGTATCATTTGTGACATAGGTGCAACATTTTACTCCAAATTGGGTGGCCAATGTTACACAATACCCTCCAGTAACAGCAGTTAAATAATTTAACACTAGCCTGTGTTGCACCAGTTCTTTCTTGTACGCTTGCAATTCTCTCCCTGTATACCTGAATGTGTCATCGTACATCTCAGTGATATTATCTATCAATTTAGCAAGTTCCTGAATATACCTAAAATTTAATGTACCCCGAGCAATCCTGGTGGGATCCAGTGCGACTAAAACTTAAAAGCCAGTTGTCTCACTAATTAACTGAGTGGCTTTGTGCACGTCACCAGGTATCATATTTCTTTTGCCTCTGTGTTCATATTGTGTGTGAAGGTATGGTGACGGTGTGTTTTTATGTATACCAAGCATTTCAACATGTGTGAGCATCATAACTTCTGGTACTACTCTTCCCAGGTAACACAAACCTTCGGAACTCAGGGAGAGCCATTTATACGCTTTTCTTCCACATATAAAATATACATTATCAGGGAGAACATAAGGAATGGTATGCATCATTATCATTAAGCACATTTCCCTTGCAAACAATCCTATTTCTGGGTCATACATGTGGTACATGCAAGTTTCTGGCTGTATTATTTTAGCACAATAACCATTTGGCACCTTACCAATAATTTCTTTGGTGGAACTCAATGTATACCGATACCTAAAATGTTTCCCACCAGACTTAATTGAGCGTAACAGATCATGGTTTATGGACTCATTATCAGCTCTTTGTGAGAAGGTCATCGTCTGATTATTCCACGTCACTTCCCAACTCCCGGGTTTATTGTAGGGGTGTGCACCGGCCACTTTTCGTGTTTTGTGTTTTGGTTTTGGATCTGGATCTTTCTTCGTGTTTTGGATCTGGATTGGTTTTGCCAAAACCACCCTTGCGTGTTTTGGGTTCTGGGTTTTGTGTTTTGGATCTGTATTTTTTTGAAAAAAAGCATAAAAACAGCTAAAATCACAGAATTTGTAGGTTTTTCTGCTCCTATGCTATTATTAACCTCAATAACCTTAATTTCCACTCATTTCCAGTCTATTCTGAATACCTCACACCTCACAATACTGTTTTTATGTCCAAAAGGTTGCACCGAGGTAGCTGGATGACTATGCTAAGCGACACAAGTGGGCGGCACAAACACGTGACCCATCTAGGCATGAAACTGCAGTGGCAGACAGGATGGCATTGAAAAACTAGGCCCCAAACTGTACATAATGCAAAGAAAAAAAAGAGGTGCAAGATGGAATTGTCCTTGGGCCCTCCCACCCACCCTTATGTTGTATAAACAGGACATGCACACTTTAACAAACCAATAATTTCAGCGCCAGGGTCTGCCACACAACTGTGGCTGAAATGATTGGTTCGTTTGGGCCCCCACAAAACAAGCTGGCAATTTATCTGTCCCTGCACAAACTGGCTCTACGGAGGCAAGATGTCATCCTCATCCTCCTCATCCACCGATTCCTCACCCTCTTCAGTGTGTACATCCTCATCCTCACAGAGTATTAATTCGTCCCTGCTGGAACCACAGGTCCCTCTGTACGTTCTGGAGGCTGGTCTCCCTGGAAGAGTTGATAATTCATTTTATGAACATCATCTTCTCCACATTTTGTGGAAGCAACCTCCTACGCCTTTCGCTGACAAGGTTCCCGGCTGCACTAAACACTCTTTCGGAGTACACACTGGAGGGGGGGCAACTCAGGTAAAATAGAGCCAGTTTGTACAGGGACCTCCAAATTGCTTCTTTTTCCTGCCAGTACAGGTACGGACTGTCTGACATGCCTACTTGGATGCTGTCACCGATGTAATCCTTTAACAGACAGACGCACGCTTGTCGCTGCTGCTTTGAGGATTCAAGTGCGGCTACAGCCCACACAATTCACAAAGACAGAAAAAAAAAAAGAATATTTTTATTGTTTGTGGAGCACACTTTGAGGGTTACACCACCCTTTAACAGACAGACGCACGCTTGTCGCTGCTGCTTTGAGGATGCAAGTGCGGCTACAGCCCACACAATTCACAAAGACAGAAAAAAGAAGAAGAATATTTTAATTGTTTGTGTAGAACACTTTGAGGTGTCACCACCCTTTAACAGACAGACGCACGCTTGTCGCTGCTGCTTTAAGGATGCAGGTGCGGCTACAGCCCACACATTTCACAAAGACCAAAAAAAAAAGAACAATATTTTAATTGTTTGTGTAGCACACTTTGAGGGTGTCACCACCCTTTAACAGACAGACGCACGCTTGTCGCTGCTGCTTTAAGGATGCAGGTGCGGCTACAGCCCACACAATTCACAAAGACAGAAAAAAAAAGAACAATATTTTAATTGTTTGTGTAGCACACTTTGAGGGTGTCACCACCCTTTAACAGACAGACGCACGCTTGTCGCTGCTGCTTTGAGGATGCAGGTGGAATCTAGACGGGATTTGGAACCAAGGACACACTACCTCCATCAATTGTCTAAATCCCACTGCACTAATGTCGGATACCGGACGCACGTCTAACACCAACATAGCAGTCAAGGCCTCAGTTATACGTTTTGCTTCAGGATGACTGCTGTCGTACTTCATCCTCATCGCTAGGGACTGTTGGAGGGTCAATTGTTTAGTAAAAGTAGTGATGTTCCTACTTCCTCTCTGGGATGATGAACAACTCCCAGCAGCAGCAACAGCACTAGGAGGAAGTGGTTCTTGATCTTTCCCTATTTTATTTTTATCGGAGAAAGTTTGGTCCTCCATTTATGTTATATTGATATATATACGTGCGGCTAAAGCGCACACAAACACAGAAAATATTATTTTATTTTTGCTGGAGAGTAGTGCACTTTGTGGGTTACACCACCCTTTAAGAAATGAGCCAGCCGGCTCTTTACTTATGGGACAGAGGCGCACGCTTGGCGCTGCTCCTTTGTTGATGCACGTGCAGCCACAGTGCACACAATTCACAAACACAGAAAATAATTTTTTTTTTGGTTTGGACTGGAGTGTACTTTCGGGGGTTACAGCACCCTTAATGGTCAAGCCAGCCGGCCCTTTACTTATGACACAGGCGCACGCTTGGCACTACTTTGTTGATGCACGTGCGGCTACTGCGCACACAATTCACAAACACAGAAAATAATTTTTTTTTTGGTTTGGACTGGAGTGTACTTTCGGGGGTTACAGCACCCTTACCGGTCAAGCCAGCCGGCCCTTTACTTATGACACAGGCGCACGCTTGGCACTACTTTGTTGATGCACGTGCGGCTACTACGCACACAATTCACAAACACAGAAAATAATTTTTTTTTTGGTTTGGACTGGAGTGTACTTTCGGGGGTTACAGCAACCTTAACGGTCAAGCCAGCCGGCCCTTTACTTATGACACAGGCGCACGCTTGGCACTACTTTGTTGATGCACGTGCGGCTACTGCGCACACAATTCACAAACACAGAAAATAATTTTTTTTGGGGTTTGGACTGGAGTGTACTTTCGGGGGTTACAGCACCCTTAACGGTCAAGCCAGCCGGCCCTTTACTTATGACACAGGCGCACGCTTGGCACTACTTTGTTGATGCACGTGCGGCTACTGCGCACACAATTCACAAACACAGAAAATTATTTTTTTTTTGGTTTGGACTGGAGTGTACTTTCGGGGGTTACAGCACCCTTAACGGTCAAGCCAGCCGGCCCTTTACTTATGACACAGGCGCACGCTTGGCACTACTTTGTTGATGCACGTGCGGCTACTGCGCACACAATTCACAAACACAGAAAATAATTTTTTTTTTGGTTTGGACTGGAGTGTACTTTCGGGGGTTACAGCACCCTTAACGGTCAAGCCAGCCGGCCCTTTACTTATGACACAGGCGCACGCTTGGCACTACTTTGTTGATGCACGTGCGGCTACTGCGCACACAATTCACAAACACAGAAAATAATTTTTTTTTTGGTTTGGACTGGAGTGTACTTTCGGGGATTACAGCACCCTTAACGGTCAAGCCAGCCGGCCCTTTACTTATGACACAGGCGCACGCTTGGCACTACTTTGTTGATGCACGTGTGGCTACTGCGCACACAATTCACAAACACAGAAAATAATTTTTTTTTTGGTTTGGACTGGAGTGTACTTTCGGGGGTTACAGCACCCTTAACGGTCAAGCCAGCCGGCCCTTTACTTATGACACAGGCGCACGCTTGGCACTACTTTGTTGATGCACGTGCGGCTACTGCGCACACAATTCACAAACACAGAAAATAATTTTTTTTTTGGTTTGGACTGGAGTGTACTTTTGGGGGTTACAGCACCCTTAACGGTCAAGCCAGCCGGCCCTTTACTTATGACACAGGCGCACGCTTGGCACTACTTTGTTGATGCACGTGCGGCTACCGCGCACACAATTCACAAACACAGAAAATAATTTTTTTTTGGTTTGGACTGGAGTGTACTTTCGGGGGTTACAGCACCCTTTAACGGTCAAGCCAGCCGGCCCTTTACTTATGACACAGGCGCACGCTTGGCACTACTTTGTTGATGCACGTGCGGCTACTGCGCACACAATTCACAAACACAGAAAATATATTATTTTTTTAGCACTTGGGGGGAGCACCCCTGATGGACAGATCACCCCCTGGACAACACTGCAGCACTCCTTTAGGACTGGGACACTGCACAGGACTTTGGAGTGGACACAGCCCCTCTGGAGAACTGACTGCACAACACAGTCCAGCCAGCCCCTATGGACTTTGAAGTAGTGGACACAGCCCCTATTAACAACAGCAGCACAGCACAACACAGCCAGCCCCTATGGACTTTGAAGTAGTGGACAACAGCAGGACTACACTACACTACACTACACAGCCCTAACTCCCACCCTCCCTCTTCACTGTCTACAGCCGAGTGAGAAAATGGCGCCGACGCGGGTACCTTATATAGGATCCAAAACCCGCGAGACTCGGAAGGCGGGATGATGACGTTTTGCCTCGATTTCAGATCCGAGTCAGGCGGGAAAAGTCGAGCCTGATTCGGATCGGACTCGGATCGGGGGGGCTCGCGGGGGTTCGGATTTCAGAAATCCGAACCCGCTCACCCCTAGTTTATTGGGGTTGGTTATGTTCAAACACAAAAGTGATCTATCTACTTGGAATTGATAGAGTTTGAAATAAGGTGGTTTGAATGAGAGCAATTTTCCATCCAATGTTTTCCCTTTTAGTAATTCTAAAATTTCCGTGGTATTCAGCGGAAATGGCACCAACCCTACGTTATGCTGTCCCTGTGGCACATGTGAACACACCCAGCAATCAGTTTGATTTAATACTTTGCCTTCCATGGTATGATAATCCTCTAAAGGATACCCACCCCAGTACGGGTTATATTTAGGTTGGCACCGTTGGATACAGTTCTCATCAACTAGGGACCCACAAAGCTCACAAATACAGGAATCTTCAGACGATTAACCTCCACACCGTCCCCGAGTATCCTAAATGACAGCTCTCTTAACAATAACAGTACTAAGATTGATCAGACACTCCCCTGATTGGCATTGCACTCCTCCTGACTCCACTCCATCAGCACTGCCATCAGCTCCCATTTCCTCGATCGGTCTCCCATCACAGAAACTGGATATTCCCGAACCGACCAGGATGGTGAACACTCTAAAAGAGAATATGAAAATGAACACTGCAGGCCCGTCCATTGTCACAACAAGACCTGCAAATTTCTCTTAGTTCAGGTATCTCACTACGACCTTTTCAATGCTCCCGGAACAAGCTCGTGAGCGATAGGTCCACGCTATCAGCCTTGTCTCCGACTTGTTTCTCCACCGGTTGTTTGACCTTTTTGCAGTTAGTGGAATGGACCCAAGTATCTCTCTCAGCCACCTTCAAAGATGTAGTACTTGTCAGCAGCACCTGGTACGGACCTTCCCACCGATCAGTCAAACAACCTGAACGCAAGAAATTTCTGATCATAACATATTCTCCTGGTTCAACATCATGACAGTTAGTTTCAGGCATATCATTAGACAACAATTTCAGTTTCTGCTGCTGTTGCTTTAACTGCTTACTCATTGATATAAGATACTTTACAGTTACCTCGTTGTTACCCCTCAGGTCTTCCTGTGGACTTATAATCAAATGAGGTTGTCTACCGAACAATATGTCAAATGGGGACAGATTCAGAGGAGGTCTAGAATTGGTTCTTATGCTATGTAGAACCAAAGGTAACGCTTCTGGCCATCCTAGTCCAGTCTCTACCATGATTTTACTTAGCTTATTTTTAATAGTCCTGATCATCCTCTCTACCTTGGCACTGGCTTGCGGTCGGTAGGGGGTATGAAGTCGGCTATTAATACCCATCAGCTTACACATATTTTGAAAAACATCACCTGTGAAATGAGTACCCCTGTCACTTTCAATGATTCTAGGGATACCGTACCTGCATACAAATCCTGAACTATTTTCTTGGCAGTAAACGCAGCAGTATTAGTGGCCGCTGGATAGGCCTCAACCCAGTTAGAAAATACGTCAGTGCACACTAATACATACTTAAGGTTCCTGCAGGGTGGTAATTGGATTAAATCAATTTGTATCACCTGGAAAGGTCCATCAGTCGGTGGAATGTGGGATGGTTCGGTAGGGATCGCTTTCCCTATGTTCTTTCTCAAGCAGGTCAGACAGGACATTGCTATCTTTTCTGCTTGTGAAGAAAAACCTGGTGCGCACCAGTATGCCCTCACCAACTTGCACATACCTTGTTTGCCCAGATAAGTCAGACAGTGTGCTGCCTCAGCCAGGCTGGTGTAATATGCCTTGGGGGCTACTGGCTTACCTTGTCCATCCCTCCAGAGCCCGGAGGACTCTTGCCCACATCCCTTGGACTTCCAGATGGATTTTTCCTGAGTTGAACACAAATTTTGCATCTCAATTAATTTCAGCATATCAATTGTTTGGAATGACATAATTGTTTCAGTTGGAGGAAACATTTTTAACCCTGCTGCCCATTTTGCAGCTTCATTGGCTCTGTTGTTGCCCAGTGACACTGGGTCATCCTCACATGTATGGGCTTTGCATTCAATTACTGCCACCGCTTTGGGCAGTTAGATTGCTTCTAAAAGATGTTTTATGTGTCGGGAATGTGCAACTGGTGTGCCTGCTGCTGTCATAAAATTTCTCAGACGCCAAAGAGCCCCAAAATCGTGCACCACCCCGAAAGCGTACCTTGAGTCAGTGTAAATGTTAGCAGATTTGCCTGCTGCCAGTTCACATGCTCTAGTTAGTGCTACTAACTCTGCCACCTGGGCTGAGTGAGGAGGACCAAGAGGTTTAGCTTCTATGATGTCTGTGTCATTTACAACAGCATAACCTGTACATAATTCACCTGTGTCTGTTTGTCTATGACAACTCCCATCCATATAAAAAGTTACATCCACATTCTCTAAAGGTGTGTCATGTATGTCAGGTCTAGCAGTAAAGGTCTGGTTCAGATATGTCATACAATCGTGCGTATCATTATGTCTGCTGAACTCAACTCCCGCCAGCAACCTCTCTTCTTCCACCCTTTGTACATCATGTACATATGGTAGGTATGTTGCTGGATCCAGCGTACTGCAACGTTTGACAGTAATATTTGCAGGAGCGATTAGTGCTAGTTCCCATTTGGTGAACCTAGCCGAGGAGACATGTCTGGTTTGAGCTGAGTTCAACAGGGCAGATACAGCATGGGGAGTGTAGACAATCATATCATGACCCAATACTACGTCCTCACTTTTACTCACCAATAGAGCGGTAGCTGCTACACTTCTGAAACAGGTGGGGAGTGATCTTGCCACAGTGTCCTATTGGGCACTGTAGTATGCTACGGGCCTACTGGCATCACCATGTTTTTGTGTAAGGACACCTGCAGCACAACCATTGGCTTCCGTACAATACAAATCAAAAGGTTTTTCGTAATCAGGTATTCCCAATGCAGGAGCTTTTGTCAGACTATCCTTAAGATTAAGGAAAGTCTGCTCTGATTCCTCTGTGTGTATGACATGATCGGGCTTTGAGGAAGAGACTAATTCCTGTAAAGGTAAGGCCAAAATAGAAAAACCTGGGATCCACATTCTACAATATCCACACATTCCCAAGAAGGTACGAATTTGCTGTTGATTCTGCGGCAGTGTCATGTTTTGTATGGCCTGGATTCTATCTGTTGTAAGATGTCATAACCCCTGGGTTAGGCAGTGTCCCAAATATTTTACTGTGGATTGGCACGGCTGTAGTTTGTCCTTAGCCACGTTGTGTCCTGTTTGCGAGAGATGAAGTAACAAAAGTTTAGTATCATTCAAACATGACATAAACGAGTCAGAACATAGCAATAAATCGTCCACATATTGAATTAGAACAGATCCATTGGCAAGTTGAAAAGATTGTAAACAGTCGTGCAATGCCTGGGAGAAGATACTGGGGCTGTCTATGAAACCTTGGGGTAACCGTGTTCATGTGTATTGTAAACCTCTGTATGTAAATGCGAATAGATACTGACAGTCAGGAATGAGAGGCACAGAGAAGAAAGCAGAACAGAGGTCAATCACAGTGAAATGGGTTGCATTTGGAGGGATCTGCATCAGAATGACAGCTGGATTTGGCACTACAGGGAATTGGCTCTCTGCTACCTTATTAACACCTCTAAGGTCTTGTACCAGCCTATAACCCCTCCCACCACTCTTTTTCACTGGAAAGATGGGACTGTTGGCTATACTAGCTGTATGAACTAAAATTCCCTGTTGCAGTAATCGCTCAATTATTGGGAAAACCCCTGTTTCTACCTCCTGTTTTAATGGGTACTGAGGAATTTTTGGAGCTTGCCTATCACTTTTTAATTTTACCATCACGGGGCTTACGTTTGCCATTAGTCCAGTGTCCTGTCCATCTTTAGTCCAAAGGGAATCTGGAATTAGGGACAACATTTCATTTATCTGAGATGGATTTTCATTTAAATTTGTAGAGTGGTACATTATCCTTTGGGGAGTGTTCAACATATCCCGCACCTCGTGTGCCACTCTCTCTGGGATGTCTAAAAAGACACCATCAGGGGTGCAATATATAACACATCCCATCTTACATAACAAGTCTCTGCCCAGCAGGTTAGTAGGAGCCGCAGCAGCCAGAAGGAAAGAATGCCTGGTATGCAACGGCCCTATAGTAACCTCTGTGGACTTTGTTAAAGGATAATGTTCCACTTTACCTGTTACACCCATTGTTGGTACTGTCTCGTTGGTCACCTGTAAATTAACGGGAGATTTTATCACTGCCTGGTCGCCCCTGTGTCTACAAGAAAAGGATATTCAGTAGCAGCTACATCAACCATCATGACCGGTTCTTCCCTAGTACTTCCCGTTAACCTGACTATCTGTAGACTACAGGTATGACCTGACCCCTAGCGTTGGCTACCATTCTCCAATAAAGCATTTACGGCCACAATTGGAGCTGGTGCCTGCTGGACATTTGCTGGCCTCTGTGCATATCCCTTATGGGGATATCCAGGTGTTCCCTGATTTGGGGTTCCTACTCTTTTTACTGTACAGTTTCTACTTAACTGTCCTGGTTGTTTACAGTTAAAACATGTTCGTGAATCTGGTGAAGACATGTGTTGTTGTGAAGTTTGAGCAGAGGGTAAAGGTGGTGGATATGGGTAAGGATAGGGAGGGTAAGGGTATTGTGGGGGATAAGAAGTTTGTGAATAGTATGGGACCTGTGGTTGTGTCGGGTTAGTGGGATAGAGTTGGGCTTGTTGATGTGTGGGATTAGTGAGGGCACTTACTTGTTCAGGTGTGAGTGTGTGTGCAAGTGCAAGTGTGTCTGTTGGCTGTGATGTTACCGTCATTCCCTCCAGAGCTTGGATACTGACAGCCATAAGTTTTTCGCTCTGGGCTTCTCTCTTCTTTGAGATGTTTTTATCATGTTCGATGGCGGTTTCTATGAGGGCATCTATTGTGAGTCCCCGCCAGCCAGGCTGTGAGGTCTGAACCCAAGTTTTTAAACTCTCTTTCAGACCGTCCACGAGTACCGTGACTATCATTCCCCTGTGGTGAGTGCTATCTTTAATATCCTCTATCTAGTGTACTGGGTGATAGCCTGTAGAGCCCGATCGCAATACTCTTCTGCAGATTTACTCTCCTTTTGTTTAATGGTGAAAATTTTGTTCCAGTTAACTACTACCGGAAAATATATACCCAATTGAGTTACAATGCGGGAAATGTTACCTTGGTTTACTTGGTGTGTTAAGGGAACGTCACCATCCAATACACAATCCGTGATAAATTTTGTCACGCCGGTATTGCGTGGTAGACAGGCCCTTAACACCACGCGCCAATCGTTATTAGTGGGCTCATGTGAACTACCCAAATTTTTCAAAAATCTTTGACATTTGGCTAGTTCCTTTTTGGGATCGGGGAAATCATTTATGATGGAATTTAGTTACGCTCTTGTCCAAGGACAATGTATTACTACTTCCCTCGTGGGCACTATACCGTTCGCGTCTGCATTTCCATTTGGAACGGTTATTGTCCGAATGGGATGCAGACCAGTAGCGCTGCTACCTTTGACCTGGTTACCTGGCTGGGGGTTTAGTCTGCTGCTGCTACGTATGGTATGGACAACTTCCTCTACGGGTGCAGAGGGCAGTAACACTTCCCTTGCTGTTACCGATGGAGATGGCGGCACCACTCGTGATTGTGGTGATGCAGCATCTATCATCTCCACAGCATGGGAAATGGCAGACATTACAATAGGCTCATCATCCACATCATGAACATTTTCTTTATGGTTGCTTAAGAGAGGGTACAAATTGCTTGTTACATTTTTATGGGTATTTTTGGTAACTGTACTTGCACCTCCATCCACATAAGGTGGGGGAGGTGAGCGTGAACTGCTGGCAATACTCTCCACGATGCTACCTTGCCGCACGGGCGCGCCATTGTGCGGCTCGCCCGTATTGCAATTTAGGGTTCCGGATTTTTTTTTCTGGCAATGTGCTCGCGACTCTAGTTTGCGTCGTTTGCACATTTTTAAGCCACACATCTCCTTCATGCTGCCACAACTTTAAACATTCATAATATTTGACCTTTTTCTCTCGGGAGCACATCGAAACTACCAATTCTGGGAAACGGTCTAATACTCCTCATCGTCATTTTAAACCATACATCAATTTGTACCCTCTCTTAAGCAACCATAAAGAAAATGTTTATGATGTGGATGATGAGCCTATTGTAATGTCTGCCATTTCCTATGCTGTGCAAATGATAGATGCTGCACCACAACAATCACGTGTGGTGCCTCCATCTCCATCGGTAACAGCAAGGGAAGAGCTAACACACTCTGCACCCGTAGAGGAAGTTGTTAATACCATACATAGCAGAAACAGATTAAACACCCAGCCAGATAACAAGGTCAAAAGGTAGCAGCGCTGCATCCCATTCGGACAATAACTGTTCCGAATGGAAATGCAGATGTGAACGGTGTAGTGCCCACGAGGGAATTGGTAATGTATTGTCCCTGGACAAGAGCAGAACTAATTTCCATCATAAATGATTTCCCCGATCCCAAAAAGGAACTAGCAAAATGTCAAAGATTTTGGAGAAATTTGGGTAGTTCACATGAGCCAACTAATAAAGATTGGCATGTGGTGTTAAGGGCCTGTCTACCACGCAATACCGACGTGACAAAATTTATCACGGATTGTGTATTGGATGGTGACGTTCCCTTGAAAGACCAAGTAAACCAAAGTAACATTTCCCGCATTATAACTCAATTGGGTATATATTTTCCAGTAGTAGTTAACTGGAACAAAACTTTCACCATTAAGCAAAAAAAGAGTGAATCTGCAGAAGATTATTGTGAAGTGGCTCTGCAGGCTATCACCCAGTACACTGGGATAGAAGATATTAAAGACAGCACTCACCACAGGGGAATGATAGTCACGGTACTCATGGACGGTCTGAAAGAGCATTTAAAGACCCGGGTTCAGACCTCACAGCCTGGCTGGAGGGGACTCACAATAGATACCCTCATAGAATCTGCCATAGAACATGATAAGAACATCTCAAAGAAGAGAGAGACCCAGAGCGAAAAACTAATGGCTATCAGTATCCAAGCTCTGGAGGGAATGATGGTAACATCACAGCCAACAGACACACTAGCATCTGCACACACACTTAAATCTGAACAGTTATATGCCCTCACTAACCCCACGCAACAACAAACACAGCTCTATTCCACTTATTCCACTAACCCAGTTTAACCACAGGTCCCATACTACTCACAAACTTCATATCCCCCACAATACCCTTACCCTCCCTATCCTTACCCATATCCACCACCTTTACCTTCTACTCAAACCTCACAACAACACATGTCTTCACCCGATTCACGAACATGTTTTAATTGCAAACAACCAGGACACTTAAGTAGAAACTGTACAGTAAAAAGAATAGGAACCCCAAATCAGGGAAGACCTGGATATCCCCATAAGGGATATGCACAGAGGCCAGCAAATGTCCAGCAGGCACCAGCTCCAATTGTGGCTGTAAATGCTTTATTGGAGAATGGTACCCAACGCTAGGGGTCAGGTCATACCTGTAGTCTACAGATAGTCAGGTTAACGGGAAGTACTAGGGAAGAACTGGTCATGATGGTTGATGTAGCTGGTACTGAATATCCTTTTCTTGTAGACACAGGAGCGACCAGGCAGTGATAAAATCTTCCGTTAATTTACAGGTGACCAACGAGACAGTACCAACAATGGGTGTAACAGGTAAAGTGGATCATTATCCTTTAACAAAGTCCACAGAGGTTACTATTGGGCCGTTGCATACCAGGCATTCTTTCCTTCTGGCTGCTGCGACTCCTACTAACCTGCTGGGTAGAGATCTGTTATGTAAAATGGGATGTGTTATATATTGCACCCCTGATGGTGTATTTTTAGATATCCCAGAGAGAGTTCCACACGAGGTGCGGGATATGTTGGACACTCCCCAAAGGATAATGTATCACTCTACAAGTTGAAATGAAAATCCATCTCAGGTAGATGAAATGATGTCCCAAATTCCAGATTCCCTTTGGACTAAGGATGGACAGGACACTGGATTAATGGCAAACGTAAGCCCTGTAATGGTGAGTTTAAAAAACGGTAGGCAAGCGCCAAAAATTCCTCAGTACCCACTAAAACAGGAGGTAGAGTTAGGTGTTTTTCCAATAATTGAGCGATTATTGCAACAGGGAATTTTAGTTCATACAGCTAGTGTAGCCAACAGTCCCATCTTCCCAGTGAAGAAGAGTGGTGGGAGGGGTTATATGCTGGTACAAGACCTTAGAGGTGTTAATAAGGTAGTAGAGAGCCAATTCCCTGTAGTGCCAAATCCGGCTGTCATTCTGATGCAGATCCCATCAAATGTAACCCATTTCACTGTCATTGACCTCTGTTCTGCTTTCTTCTCTGTGCCTTTCCACCCTGACTGTCAGTATCTATTCGCAATTACATACAGAGGTGTACAATATACATGGACACGGTTACCCCAAGGTTTCATAGACAGCCCCAGTATCTTCTCCCAGGCATTGCATGACTGTTTACAATCTTTTCAACCTGCCAATGGATCTGTTCTAATTCAATATGTGGACAATTTATTGCTATGTTCTGACTCGTTTATGTCATGTTTGAAAGATACTAAACTTTTGTTACTTCATCTCTCGCATACAGGACACAAGGTGGCTAAGGACAAACTAAAGCCGTGCCAATCCAAAGTAAAATATTTGGGACACTGCCTAACCCAGGGGTTACGAAATCTAACAAATGATAGAATCAAGGCCATACAAAACATGACACTGCCGTAGAATCAACAGCAAATTCGTACCTTCTTGGGAATGTGTGGATACTGTAGAATGTGGATCCCAGGTTTCCTATTTTGGCCTTGCCTTTACAGGAATTAGTCTCTTCCTCAAAGCACGATCGTGTCATACACACAGAGGAATCAGAGCAGGCTTTCCTTAATCTTAAGGATAGTCTGACAAAAGCTCCTGCATTGGGAATACCTGATTATGAAAAAGCTTTTGATTTGTATTGTACGGAAGCCGATGGTTGTGCTGCAGGTGTCTTTACACAAAAACATGGTGATGCCAGTAGGCCCGTAGCATACTACAGTGCCCAATAGGACACTGTAGCAAGGTCACTCCCCACTTGTTTGAGAAGTGTAGCAGCTACCGCTCTATTGGTGAGTAAAAGTGAGGATGTAGTACTGGGTCATGATATGATTGTCTACACTCCCCATGCTGTATCTGCTCTGTTGAACTCAGCTCAAACCAGACACGTCTCTTCGGCTTACCAAATGGGAACTAGCTCTAATCTCACCCGCAAACATCACTGTTAAACGTTGCAACATGCTGAATCCAGCAACGTATTTACCATATGTACAACATGATGTACAAAGGGTGGAAGGAGGCGAGTTGCTGGTGGGAGGTGAGTTCAGTGGACATAATGATATGCACGATTGTATGAAATATCTGAATCAGACCTTTACTGCTAGACCTGACATACATGACACACCTTTAGAGAATGTGGATGTGACTTTTTATACTGATGGGAGTTGTCATAGACAAACAGACATAGGTGAATTATGTACAGGTTAAGCTGTTGTAAATGACACAGACATCATAGAAGCTAAACCTCTTGGTCCTCCTCACTCAGCCCAGGTGGCAGAGTTAGTAGCACTAATTAGAGCTTGTGAACTGGCAGCAGGCAAATCTGCTAACATTTACACTGACTCGAGATACGCGTTTGGGGTGGTGCACGATTTTGGGGCTCTATGGCGTCTGAGAAATTTTATGACAGCAGCAGGCACACCAGTTGCACATTCCCGACACATAAAACATCTTTTAGAAGCAATCCAACTGCCCAAAGCGGTGGCAGTAATTAAATGTAAAGCCCATACATCCGGTGTCACTGGGCAACAACAGAGCCGATGAAGCTGCAAAATGGGCAGCAGGGTTAAAAATGTTTTCTCAAACTGAAAAAATTATGTCTTTCCAAACAATTGATATGCTGAAATTAATTGAGATGCAAAATTTGTGTTCAATTCAGGAAAAAATCCATTTGGAAGTCCAAGGGATGTGGACAAGAGTCCTCCAGGCTCTGGAGGGATGGACAAGGTAAACCAGAAGCCCCCAAGGCATATTACCCCAGCCTGGCTGAGGCAGCACACGGTCTGACTCATCTGGGAAAACAAGGTATGTGCAAGTTGGTGAGAGCATACTGGTGTGCACCAGGTTTTTCTTCACAAGCAGAAAAGATAGCAATGTCCTGTCTGACCTGCTTGAGGAAGAACATAGAGAAAATGAACCCTACCGAACCGTCCCACATTCCACCGACCGAGGGACCTTTCCAGGTGATACTAATTGATTTCATCCAATTACCACCCTGCAGGAATCTTAAGTATGTATTAGTGTGCACTGACGAATTTTCAAATTGGGCTGAGGCCTACTCAGCGGCCACTAATACTGCAGCATTTACTGCCAAGAAAATAGTTCAAGAATTTGTATGGTATCCCTAAAATCATCGAGAGTGACAGGGGTACTCATTTCACAGGTGATGTTTTTCAAAATATGTGTAAGCTGATGGGTATTAATAGCCGACTTCATACCCCCTACCGACCACAAGCCAGTGCCAAGGTAGAGAGGATGAACGGGACTATTAAAAATAAGTTAAGTAAAATTATGCAGAGACTGGACTAGGATGGCCAGAAGCGTTACCTTTGGTCCTACATAGCATAAGGACCACTCCTAGACCCCCTCTAAATCTGTCCCCCTTTGAAATAAAGTTCGCTAGACAACCTCATTTGATTATAAGTCCACAGGAAGACCTGAAGGGTAACAACGAGGTAACTGTAAAGTATCTTATATCAATGAGTAAGCAGTTAAAGCAACAGCAGCAGAAACTGAAATTGTTGTCCCATGATATGCCTGAAACTAACTGTCATGATGTTGAACCAGGAGAATATGTTATGATCAGAAATTTCTTGCATTCAGGATGTTTGACTGATCAGTGGGAAGGTCCGTACCAGGTGCTGCTGACAAGTACTACATCTTTGAAGGTGGCTGAGAGAGATACCTGGGTCCATTCCACTCACTGCAAAAAGGTCAAACAACCGGTAGAGAAACAAGTCGGAGACAAGGCTGATAGCGTGGACCTATCGCTCGTGAGCTTGTTCCGGGAGCATTGAAAAGGTCGTAGTGAGATACCTGAACTAAGAGAAATTTGCAGGTCTTGTTGTGACAATGGACGGGCCTGCTGTGTTCACTTTCATATTCTCTTTTAGAGTGTTCACCATCCTGGTCGGTTCGGGAATATGCAGTTTCTGTGATGGGAGACCGATCGAGGAAATGGGAGCTGATGGCAGTGCTGATGGAGTGGAGTCAGGAGGAGTGCAATGCCAATCAGGGGAGTGTCTGATCAATCTTAGTACTGTTATTGTTAAGAGAGCTGTCATTCCGGATACTCGGGGACGGTGTGGAGGTTAATCGTCTGAAGATTCCTGTATTTGTGAGCTTTGTGGGTCCCTAGTTGATGAGAACTGTATCCAACGGTGCCAACCTAAATATAACCCGTACTGGGGTGGGTATCCTTTAAAGGATTATCATACCATGGAAGGCAACGTATTAAATCAAACTGATTGCTGGGTGTGTTCACATGTGCCACAGGGACAGCATAACGTAGGGTTGGTGCCATTTCCGCTGAATACCATGGAAATTTTAGAATTACTAAAAGGGAAAACATTGGATGGAAAATTGCTCTCATTCAAACCACTTTATTTCAAACTCTATCAATTCCAAGTGGATAGATCACTTTTGTGCTTAAACATAACCAACCCCAATAAACACGGGAGTTGGGAAGTGACGGGGAATAATCAGATGATGACCTTCTCACAAAGAGCTGATAATGAGTCCATAAACCATGATCTGTTACGCTCAATTAAATCTGGTGGGAAACATTTTAGGTATTGGTATACATTGAGTTCCATTAAAGAAATTATTGGTAAGGTGCCAGATGGTTATTGTGCTAAAATAATACAGCCAGAAACTTGCATGTACCAGATGGAAGACCCAGAAATAGGATTGTTTGCAAGGGAAATGTGCTTAATGATAATGATGCATACCATTCCTTATGTTCTCCCTGATAATGTATATTTTATATGTGGAAGAAAAGCATATAAGTGGCTCTCCCCGAGTTCTGAAGGTTTGTGTTACCTGGGAAGAGTAGTCCCAGAAGGTATGACCCTCACACATGTTGAAATGCTTTGTATACATAAGAACACACCATCACCATATCTTCACACACAATATGAACACAGAGGCAAAAGAAATATGATACCTGGTGACGTGCACAAAGCCACTCAGTTAATTAGTGAGACAACTGGCTTTTAAGTTTTAGTCGCACTGGATCCCACCAGGATTGCTCGGGGTACATTAAATTTTAGGTATATTCAGGAACTTGCTAAATTGATAGATAATATCACTGAGATGTACGATGACACATTCAGGTATACAGGGAGAGAATTGCAAGCGTACAAGAAAGAACTGGTGCAACACAGGCTAGTGTTAAATTATTTAACTGCTGTTACTGGATTGTCATCATAATAATTAGCATATGTGTCCAGTGTGTTCCTATTGTGTTGAAGTGTGGAAAATGTAAAAATAGAGTAAAATGCAAGAACGAAACTATGATGGTGGTCAGTAATGACAATATGAATACCGAGGTAAATATAGAACACATTACAACCCTGAACTAGGAAATACCATCATTTAATGATACCAGCGACCCCAAGGAAGTGATAGACCGGAAGATGGATGAAATTCTGCAGCTAAAATGGGAGTTTCGTAAGAACCATAATGCTTCAGTGGCTGAAGTAGGGGAAAAGATAGAAGGATGGGTTTCATGGCTGAACCCAGTGAAATGGTACTCAGGTCTAGGGGAATGGGTTCAGGAAGTGATCGCCAGCATAGGCAAATTCTTGATCCTTATACTGATCGTCATCATAATAATTGGCATTGTGTTGAAGTGTGTAAAATGTAAAAATAGAGTAAAATGCAAGAACGAAACTATGATGGTGGTCAGTAATGACAATATGAATACAGAGGTAAATATAGAACTGCATTACAACCCTGAACTAGGAAATACCATCATTTAATGTATCATATTTAGACGTGCATAGAATGTATTATTGAAATGTTATTTTTAAAACACCTCAGATAATGTAAAGTCTCAATTCCACTTCAAGACTGCCTTTATAAGACTGGTGCATCCCCACACCTTTGACATGATCTTCCGAGGTCCGCGGTGTGCATATAATAGTAGTTTTATGTCCCCACTCAGAGACACATTATTGATGGATTAAGTACCACCTTGTGCCATCCCATAATAACACTAAATAATATGTAAATGTAAGCCTAAAATATATTTTAAAATCAGATTGTGATAGCATGTTGTTCGCTATCAAAGGGTGGACTGTCGAAGCTGGATTATTGGCTGAGACAAGATCAGTTTATAATTGAATCGTAGCGACGCCATCATGTGACTGGCTGCAAGACGCCATCTTGGAAATGAGATTGCAAGATGCCATTTTGCGAATGGCCACCCAAGCGCCATTTTTAATAAACTCACAATTAAGTACATGTGGCGATATTACTATTAGTACCATGCGATTGCACCTTTCACCATTCCTCATATACACATTAATATGCACAATTGCGCTGTTAACTAGTCGCATATTAGCGAATGCATAAGATCCTATATGAAAACGCTGTTTATTGGCTTTATGTGCACGCATCTGCTCCAAGTTAACTAGCGTCGTTATATCAAACCCTGCATACTCACACATTACATATCCACATACAAGGTTCCATAAGCTTTAAGGTATAAGATTTAAGTTTGTTCATTTAATATAAATGCTGTGAAATAAAGATTATTTGGTAACTAAGGTTTTATACATGATAAGTAAACCGTGTTTGGTTTCGTACTGATGATGTACTCTCTCAACAGAATTCCGGTATTATCGGTGTGGAGATCGCATCATGCATTCTCAACTTATGGACCGCAGAGACTTCAAGCAACAAAATGTATATTATATGAACAACTGCTAGGATGTTGCATGAGGCGGGAAACCACAGACCCCCAGTTGTTGGAGGCTGGGTTGGGTCTGTTTGAATCAGCCTGTTAAATGCTCTGTAACAGATGCATCCCCCTTGGGAATCAATGGCATCAGCAACAAACTTCTCTATTGTGTTGTCTATTTCTGGGGGGTATAAATATGTGTGCTTCAACACTGGGTTTTAGTCTTCATGCTGAATGCTGATTGACGAGGGGTTTCTTGCTGATGCCTAACATCTGGTCCGTAAGCGCTGCATATGTATACTGTACTTGGGTCTGTATAATTCCTTTGCGCCGAATTGTGTCTGGATCAATAGCATGTAACTGACTGTACTTTTACTTGAATAATACTTTGTGCTTTGGAACCACAGATTCCAGGTCTGAAGTCTTTATTTACTGTATAACTGCGAACGCAAATTAGCGTCATCATTAGAAAGTACATGCAGGATATTAGAAGGTATAGGAAGGAGTGTATAGAGGTTCTAATTCAGTATCGTTAGTTGGGGGCTCGTAGTGAAGTCACTTACCTACTCACACGGTACATACGGTTATCAATATTTCAGCAAAGGGTGGAGTGGCCACATGCAGGGTTTACCTGCAACCGCTTTGTGCTGAAAGATCGCTATCTGTTTCCGTGTGAGCCAAGGAAGCTGACTAGAATCCAGCGACAAGAAAGGAAAAAGTTTGTTTTCCTTTGTTGATAGAACCTAACGTTTAAAGGGGTTCCGCAGTATTGAGTACGCGGCTGAGTCGCACTTTTGCGCACAACAAAGATGCACTTTTGCGTACGCAGCTAAAAAGTTGTCATACGGTTGTGTGGTAGTTGCATTATTGTGTATGCGACTGGTCGCACAATAGCATAAACGTACTTCAGGTTGTGCTGCCACGTGTTTAAATAAAACCGTTGAGGTTTACATTTTTCAATTGTTATAAATATCTGGGTAAACGTGTATTTTTCTGCGCAGGAAAAAGTGTGTAACAGTGAGTATTTGTTGGTAGGGGTAACTTGTTCCCTACAGTTAGAGGTACCGTATGACCTTTAAGGGTTAAGTGCTAGTTGCTCAGTAAGCAGCTTGCCATTCTATACACAGTAGCAGGTGTACATGTTGTCTTTGTTGTAGAGAGGTGCGTGGAAGTAGCCGACATAAACTTCCATAGGTGTGGAAGTTGCCTTACTAAATCTTATCCGGGTGTGGAAGTTGCCTTTTTCAAATCTTAGCCAGGAATGTGTGGGCGCCGCCATTTAAATCATCCACAGGTAAGTGAAAGTATCTTGATTGTCTTTTCACCAGTTTAAATCTTTATTGAAAAGCGTAGGTTTTGTCTCAGAATGGGAGCCGCGCAAACAGTAGAGATGCTAGACAATGATGTGCTGCTAATGGAAGCGCCGATTGGATCAGCCCATCGTATTATGCATACTAAGTACGGTACTTATGCGATAAGGTATTGTGATGTATGGTTTAAAATGACGATGAAGAGTATTAGACCGTTTCCCAGAATTGGTAGTTTTGATAAAAATGTACTAGATAATGTCCGGGATCACATTAGTCTGATGTGCTCCCGAGAGAAAAATGTAAAATATTATGAATGTTTAAAGTTGTGGCAGCATGAAGGAGATGCGTGGCTTAAAAATGCGCAAGCAACACAAACTAGCGTTGCGAGCGCATTGCCAGAGAATGCATCCGCGACGCTGAATTGCAATATGGGTGGGCCGCAAAATGGCGCGCACGTGCAGCAAGGTAGCATTGTGGAGAGTATTGCCAGCAGTTCACGCTCACCTCCCCCACCTTATGTGGATGGAGGTGCAAGTACAGTTACCAAAAATACCCATAAAAATGTAACAAGCAATTTGTACCCTCTCTTTTTTTTATGATGTGGATGATGAGCCTATTGTAATGTCTGCCATTTCCCATGCTGTGCAAATGATAGATGCTGCACCACAACAATCACGTGTGGTGCCTCCATCTCCATCGGTAACAGCAAGGGAAGTGCTAACACCCTCTGCACCCGTAGAGGAAGTTGTTAATACCATACGTAGCAGAAACAGATTAAACCCCCAGCCAGATAACAAGGTCAAAGGTAGCAGCGCTACTGGTCTGCATCCCATTCGGACGATAACTGTTCCGAATGGAAATGCAGATGCGAACGGTGTAGTGCCCACGAGGGAAGTGGTAATGCATTGTCCCTGGACAAGAGCAGAACTAAATTCCATCATAAATGATTTCCCCGATCCCAAAAAGAAACTAGCCAAATGTCAAAGATTTTGGAGAAATTTGGGTAGTTCACATGAGCCAACTAATAAAGATTGGCATGTGGTGTTAAGGGCCTGTCTACCACGCAATACCGACGTGACAAAATTTATAACGGATTGTGTATTGGATGGTGACGTTCCCTTGAAAGACCAAGTAAACCAAAGTAACATTTCCCGCATTATAACTCAATTGGGTATATATTTTCCAGTAGTAGTTAACTGGAACAAAGTTTTCACCATTACGCAAAAGGAGAGTGAATCTGCAGAAGATTATTGTGAAGTGGCTCTGCAGGCTATCACCCAGTACACTGGGATAGAAGATATTAAAGACAGCACTCACCACAGGGGAATGATAGTCACGGTACTCATGGACGGTCTGAAAGAGAATTTAAAGACCCGGGTTCAGACCTCACAGCCTGGCTGGAGGGGACTCACAATAGATACCCTCATAGAATCTGCCATAGAACATGATAAAAACATCTCAAAGAAGAGAGAGACCCAGAGCGAAAAACTAATGGCTATCAGTATCCAAGCTCTGGAGGGAATGACGGTAACATCACTGCCAACGGACACACTAGCACCTGCACACACACTTACATCTGAACAGTTATATGCCCTCACTAACCCCATGCAACAGCAAACACAGCTCTATTCCACTTATTCCACTAACCCAGTTTAACCACAGGTCCCATACTACTCACAAACTTCATATCCCCAACAATACCCTTACCCTCCCTATCCTTACCCATATCCACCACCTTTACCCTCTACTCAAACCTCACAACAACACATGTCTTCACCCGATCCACGAATATGTTTTAATTGTAAACAACCAGGACACTTAAGTAGAAACTGTACAGTAAAAAAAGTAGGAACCCCAAATCAGTGAAGACCTGGATATCCCCATAAGGGATATGCACAGAGGCCAGCAAATGTCCAGCAGGCACCTGTAGTGCCAAATCCGGCAGTCATTCTGATGCAGATCCCACCAAATGCAACCCATTTCACTGTCATTGACCTCTGTTCTGCTTTTTTCTCTGTGCCTTTCCACCCTGACTGTCAGTATCTATTCGCATTTACATACAGAGGTGTACAATATACATGGACTCGGTTACCCCAAGGTTTCATAGACAGCCCCAGTATCTTCTCCCAGGCATTGCACGACTGTTTACAATCTTTTCAACCTGCCAATGGATCTGTTCTAATTCAATATGTGGACAATTTATTGCTATGTTCTGACTCATTTATGTCATGTTTGAAAGATACTAAACTTTTGTTACTTCATCTCTCGCATACAGGACACAAGGTGGCTAAGGACAAACTAAAGCCGTGCCAATCCAAAGTAAAATATTTGGGACACTGCCTAACCCAGGGGTTACGAAATCTTACAAATGATAGAATCAAGGCCATACAAAACATGACACTGCCGTAGAATCAACAGCAAATTCGTACCGTCTTGGGAATGTGTGGATACTGTAGAATGTGGATCCCAGGTTTCCTATTTTGGCCTTGCCTTTACAGGTATTAGTTTCTTCCTCAAAGCCCGATCGTGTCATACACACAGAGGAATCAGAGCAGGCTTTCCTTAATCTTAAGGATAGTCTGACAAAAGCTCCTGCATTGGGAATACCTGATTATGAAAAAGCTTTTGATTTGTATTGTACGGAAGCCGATGGTTGTGCTGCAGGTGTCCTTACACAAAAACATGGTGATGCCAGTAGGCCTGTAGCATACTACAGTGCCCAATAGGACACTGTAGCAAGATCACTCCCCACTTGTTTGAGAAGTGTAGCAGCTACCGCTCTATTGGTGAGTAAAAGTAAGGATGTAGTACTGGGTCATGATATGATTGTCTACACTCCCCATGCTGTATCTGCTCTGTTGAACTCAGCTCAAACCAGACACGTCTCTTCGGCTTACCAAATGGGAACTAGCTCTAATCGCAGCCGCAAACATCACTGTTAAACGTTGCAGCACGCTGAATCCAGCAACGTATTTACCATATGTACAACATGATGTACAAAGGGTGGAAGGAGGCGAGTTGCTGGTGGGAGGTGAGTTCAGTGGACATAATGATACGCACGATTGTATGAAATATCTGAATCAGACCTTTACTGCTAGACCTGACATACATGACACACCTTTAGAGAATGTGGATGTGACTTTTTATACGGATGGGAGTTGTCATAGACAAACAGACACAGGTGAATTATGTACAGGTTATGCTGCTGTAAATGACACAGACATCATAGAAGCTAAACCTCTTAGTCCTCTTCACTCAGCCCAGGTGGCAGAGTTAGTAGCACTAACTAGAGCTTGTGAACTGGCAGCAGGCAAATCTGCTAACATTTACACTGACTCGAGATACGCGTTCGGGGTGGTGCACGATTTTGGGGCTCTATGGCGTCTGAGAAATTTTATGACAGCAGCAGGCACACCAGTTGCACATTCCCGACACATAAAACATCTTTTAGAAGCAATCCAACTGCCCAAAGCAGTGGCAGTAATTAAATGTAAAGCCCATACATCCGGTGTCACTGGGCAACAACAGAGCCAATGAAGCTGCAAAATGGGCAGCAGGGTTAAAAATGTTTTCTCCAACTGAAAAAATTATGTCTTTCCAAACAATTGATATGCTGAAATTAATTGAGATGCAAAATTTGTGTTCAATTCAGGGAAAATCCATTTGGAAGTCCAAGGGATGTGGACAAGAGTCCTCCGGGCTCTGGAGGGACGTACAAGGTAAACCAGTAGCCCCCAAGCCATATTACCCCAGCCTGGCTGAGGCAGCACACGGTCTGACTCATCTGGGAAAACAAGGTATGTGCAAGTTGGTGAGAGCATACTGGTGTGCACCAGGTTTTTTCTTCACAAGCAGAAAAGATAGCAATGTCCTGTCTGACCTGCTTGAGGAAGAACATAGGGAAAGCGAACCCTACCGAACCGTCCCACATTCCACCGACTGAGGGACCTTTCCAGGTGATACAAATTGATTTCATCCAATTACCACCCTGCAGGAATCTTAAGTATGTATTAGTGTGCACTGACGTATTTTCTAATTGGGCTGAGGCCTACTCAGCGGCCACTATACTGCAGCATTTACTGCCAAGAAAATAGTTCAAGAATTTGTATGCAGGTATGGTATCCCTAAAATCATCGAGAGTGACAGGGGTACTCATTTCACAGGTGATGTTTTTCAAAATATGTGTAAGCTGATGGGTATTAATAGCCGACTTCATACCCCCTACCGACCATAAGCCAGTGCCAAGGTAGAGAGGATGAACGGGACTATTAAAAATAAATTAAGTAAAATTATGGCAGAGACTGGACTAGGATGGCCAGAAGCGTTACCTTTGGTCCTACATAGCATAAGGACCACTCCTATACCCCCTCTAAATCTGTCCCCCTTTGAAATACTGTTCGGTAGACAACCTCATTTGATTATAAGTCCACAGGAAGACCTGAAGGGTAACAACGAGGTAACTGTAAAGTATCTTATATCAATGAGTAAGCAGTTAAAACAACAGCAGCAGAAACTGAAATTGTTGTCTAATGATATGCCTGAAACTAACTGTCATGATGTTGAACCAGGAGAATATGTTATGATCAGAAATTTCTTGCGTTCAGGATGTTTGACTGATCTGTGGGAAGGTCCATACCAGGTGCTGCTGACAAGTACTACATCTTTGAAGGAGGCTGAGAGAGATATCTGGGTCCATTCCACTCATTGAAAAAGGTCAAACAACCGGTGGAGAAACAAGTCGGAGACAAGGCTGATAGCGTGGACCTATCGCTCGCGAGCTTGTTCCGGGAGCATGGAAAAGGTCGTAGTGAGATACCTGAACTAAGAGAAATTTGCAGGTCTTGTTGTGACAATGGACGGACCTACTGTGTTCATTTTCATATTCTCTTTTAGAGTGTTCACCATCCTGGTCGGTTCGGGAATATCCAGTTTCTGTGATGGGAGACCGATCGAGGAAATGGGAGCAGATGGCAGTGCTGATGGAGTGGAGTCAGGAGGAGTGCAATGCCAATCAGGGGAGTGTCTGATCAATCTTAGTACTGTTATTGTTAAGAGAACTGTCATTCCGGATACTCGGGGACGGTGTGGAGGTTTATCGTCTGAAGATTCCTGTATTTGTGAGCTTGTGGGTCCCTAGTTGATGAGAACTGTATCCAACGGTGCCAACCTAAATATAACCCGTACAGGGGTGGGTATCCTTTAGAGGATTATCATACCATGGAAGGCAAAGTATTAAATCAAACTGATTGCTGGGTGTGTTCACATGTGCCACAGGGACAGCATAACATAGGGTTGGTGCCATTTCCGCTGAATACCACGGAAATTTTAGAATTACAAAAAGGGAAAACATTGGATGGAAAATTGCTCTCATTCAAACCACCTCATTTCAAATTCTATCAATTCCAAGTGGATAGATCACTTTTGTGTTTAAACATAACCAACCCCAATAAACACGGGAGTTGGGAAGTGACGGGGAATAATCAGATGATGACCTTCTCACAAAGAGCTGATAATGAGTCCATAAACCATGATCTGTTACGCTCAATTAAATCTGGTGGGAAACATTTTAGGTATTGGTATACATTGAGTTCCACCAAAGAAATTATTGGAAAGGTGCCAGATGGTTATTGTGCTAAAATAATACAGCCAGAAACTTGCATGTACCAGATGGAAGACCCAGAAATAGGATTGTTTGCAAGGGAAATGTGCTTAATGATAATGATGCATACCATTCTTTATGTTCTCCCTGATAATGTATATTTTATATGTGGAAGAAAAGCGTATAAGTGGCTCTCCCCGACTTCCGAAGGTTTGTGTTACCTGGGAAGAGTAGTCCGAGAAGTTATGACCCTCACACATGTTGAAATGCTTGGTATACATAAGAACACACCATCACCATATCTTCACACACAATATGAACACAGAGGCAAAAGAAATATGATACCTGGTGATGTGCACAAAGCCACTCAGTTAATTAGTGAGACAACTGGCTTTCAAGTTTTAGTCGCACTGGATCCCACCAGGATTGCTCGGGTTACATTAAATTTTAGGTATATTCAGGAACTTGCTAAATTGATAGATAATATCACTGAGATGTACGATGACACATTCAGGTATACAGGGAGAGAATTGCAAGCGTACAAGAAAGAACTGGTGCAACACAGGCTAGTGTTAAATTATTTAACTGCTGTTACTGGAGGGTATTGTGTAACATTGGCCACCCAATTTGGAGTAAAATGTTGCACCTATGTCACCAATGATACCAGCGACCCCAAGGAAGTGATAGACCGGAAGATGGATGAAATTCTGCAGCTAAAATGGGAGTTTCGTAAGAACCATAATGCTTCAGTGGCTGAAGTAGGGGAAAAGATAGAAGGATGGGTTTCATGGCTGAACCCAGTGAAATGGTTCTCAGGTCTAGGGGAATGGGTTCAGGAAGTGATCGCCAGCATAGGCAAATTCTTGATCCTTATACTGATCGTCATCATAATAATTGGCATGTGTCCGGTGTGTTCCTATTGTGTTGAAGTGTGGAAAATGTAAAAATAGAGTAAAATGCAAGAACGAAACTATGATGGTGGTCAGTAATGACAATATGAATACCGAGGTAAATATAGAACTGCATTACAACCCTGAACTAGGAAATACCATCATTTAATGTATCATATTTAGACGTGCATAGAATGTATTATTGAAATGTTATTTTTAAAACACCTCAGATAATGTAAAGTCTCAATTCCACTTCAAGACTGCCTTTATAAGACTGGTGCATCCCCACACCTTTGACATGATCTTCCGAGGTCCGCGGTGTGCGTATAATAGTAGTTTTATGTCCCCACTCAGAGACACATTATTGATGGATTAAGAACCACCTTGTGCCATCCCATAATAACACTAAATAATATGTAAATGTAAGCCTAAAATATATTTTAAAATCAGATTGTGATAGCATGTTGTTCGCTATCAAAGGGTGGACTGTCGAAGCTGGATTATTGGCTGAGACAAGATCAGTTTATAATTGAATCGTAGCGACGCCATCATGTGACTGGCTGCAAGACGCCATCTTGGAAATGAGATTGCAAGATGCCATTTTGCGAATGGCCACCCAAGCGCCATTTTTAATAAACTCACAATTAAGTACATGTGGCGATATTACTATTAGTACCATGCGATTGCACCTTTCACCATTCCTCATATACACATTAATATGCACAATTGCGCTGTTAACTAGTCGCATATTAGCGAATGCATAAGATCCTATATGAAAACGCTGTTTATTGGCTTTATGTGCACGCATCTGCTCCAAGTTAACTAGCGTCGTTATATCAAACCCTGCATACTCACACATTACATATCCACATACAAGGTTCCATAAGCTTTAAGGTATAAGATTTAAGTTTGTTCATTTAATATAAATGCTGTGAAATAAAGATTATTTGGTAACTAAGGTTTTATACATGATAAGTAAACCGTGTTTGGTTTCGTACTGATGATGTACTCTCTCAACAGAATTCCGGTATTATCGGTGTGGAGATCGCATCATGCATTCTCAACTTATGGACCGCAGAGACTTCAAGCAACAAAATGTATATTATATGAACAACTGCTAGGATGTTGCATGAGGCGGGAAACCACAGACCCCCAGTTGTTGGAGGCTGGGTTGGGTCTGTTTGAATCAGCCTGTTAAATGCTCTGTAACAGATGCATCCCCCTTGGGAATCAATGGCATCAGCAACAAACTTCTCTATTGTGTTGTCTATTTCTGGGGGGTATAAATATGTGTGCTTCAACACTGGGTTTTAGTCTTCATGCTGAATGCTGATTGACGAGGGGTTTCTTGCTGATGCCTAACATCTGGTCCGTAAGCGCTGCATATGTATACTGTACTTGGGTCTGTATAATTCCTTTGCGCCGAATTGTGTCTGGATCAATAGCATGTAACTGACTGTACTTTTACTTGAATAATACTTTGTGCTTTGGAACCACAGATTCCAGGTCTGAAGTCTTTATTTACTGTATAACTGCGAACGCAAATTAGCGTCATCATTAGAAAGTACATGCAGGATATTAGAAGGTATAGGAAGGAGTGTATAGAGGTTCTAATTCAGTATCGTTAGTTGGGGGCTCGTAGTGAAGTCACTTACCTACTCACACGGTACATACGGTTATCAATATTTCAGCAAAGGGTGGAGTGGCCACATGCAGGGTTTACCTGCAACCGCTTTGTGCTGAAAGATCGCTATCTGTTTCCGTGTGAGCCAAGGAAGCTGACTAGAATCCAGCGACAAGAAAGGAAAAAGTTTGTTTTCCTTTGTTGATAGAACCTAACGTTTAAAGGGGTTCCGCAGTATTGAGTACGCGGCTGAGTCGCACTTTTGCGCACAACAAAGATGCACTTTTGCGTACGCAGCTAAAAAGTTGTCATACGGTTGTGTGGTAGTTGCATTATTGTGTATGCGACTGGTCGCACAATAGCATAAACGTACTTCAGGTTGTGCTGCCACGTGTTTAAATAAAACCGTTGAGGTTTACATTTTTCAATTGTTATAAATATCTGGGTAAACGTGTATTTTTCTGCGCAGGAAAAAGTGTGTAACAGTGAGTATTTGTTGGTAGGGGTAACTTGTTCCCTACAGTTAGAGGTACCGTATGACCTTTAAGGGTTAAGTGCTAGTTGCTCAGTAAGCAGCTTGCCATTCTATACACAGTAGCAGGTGTACATGTTGTCTTTGTTGTAGAGAGGTGCGTGGAAGTAGCCGACATAAACTTCCATAGGTGTGGAAGTTGCCTTACTAAATCTTATCCGGGTGTGGAAGTTGCCTTTTTCAAATCTTAGCCAGGAATGTGTGGGCGCCGCCATTTAAATCATCCACAGGTAAGTGAAAGTATCTTGATTGTCTTTTCACCAGTTTAAATCTTTATTGAAAAGCGTAGGTTTTGTCTCAGAATGGGAGCCGCGCAAACAGTAGAGATGCTAGACAATGATGTGCTGCTAATGGAAGCGCCGATTGGATCAGCCCATCGTATTATGCATACTAAGTACGGTACTTATGCGATAAGGTATTGTGATGTATGGTTTAAAATGACGATGAAGAGTATTAGACCGTTTCCCAGAATTGGTAGTTTTGATAAAAATGTACTAGATAATGTCCGGGATCACATTAGTCTGATGTGCTCCCGAGAGAAAAATGTAAAATATTATGAATGTTTAAAGTTGTGGCAGCATGAAGGAGATGCGTGGCTTAAAAATGCGCAAGCAACACAAACTAGCGTTGCGAGCGCATTGCCAGAGAATGCATCCGCGACGCTGAATTGCAATATGGGTGGGCCGCAAAATGGCGCGCACGTGCAGCAAGGTAGCATTGTGGAGAGTATTGCCAGCAGTTCACGCTCACCTCCCCCACCTTATGTGGATGGAGGTGCAAGTACAGTTACCAAAAATACCCATAAAAATGTAACAAGCAATTTGTACCCTCTCTTTTTTTTATGATGTGGATGATGAGCCTATTGTAATGTCTGCCATTTCCCATGCTGTGCAAATGATAGATGCTGCACCACAACAATCACGTGTGGTGCCTCCATCTCCATCGGTAACAGCAAGGGAAGTGCTAACACCCTCTGCACCCGTAGAGGAAGTTGTTAATACCATACGTAGCAGAAACAGATTAAACCCCCAGCCAGATAACAAGGTCAAAGGTAGCAGCGCTACTGGTCTGCATCCCATTCGGACGATAACTGTTCCGAATGGAAATGCAGATGCGAACGGTGTAGTGCCCACGAGGGAAGTGGTAATGCATTGTCCCTGGACAAGAGCAGAACTAAATTCCATCATAAATGATTTCCCCGATCCCAAAAAGAAACTAGCCAAATGTCAAAGATTTTGGAGAAATTTGGGTAGTTCACATGAGCCAACTAATAAAGATTGGCATGTGGTGTTAAGGGCCTGTCTACCACGCAATACCGACGTGACAAAATTTATAACGGATTGTGTATTGGATGGTGACGTTCCCTTGAAAGACCAAGTAAACCAAAGTAACATTTCCCGCATTATAACTCAATTGGGTATATATTTTCCAGTAGTAGTTAACTGGAACAAAGTTTTCACCATTACGCAAAAGGAGAGTGAATCTGCAGAAGATTATTGTGAAGTGGCTCTGCAGGCTATCACCCAGTACACTGGGATAGAAGATATTAAAGACAGCACTCACCACAGGGGAATGATAGTCACGGTACTCATGGACGGTCTGAAAGAGAATTTAAAGACCCGGGTTCAGACCTCACAGCCTGGCTGGAGGGGACTCACAATAGATACCCTCATAGAATCTGCCATAGAACATGATAAAAACATCTCAAAGAAGAGAGAGACCCAGAGCGAAAAACTAATGGCTATCAGTATCCAAGCTCTGGAGGGAATGACGGTAACATCACTGCCAACGGACACACTAGCACCTGCACACACACTTACATCTGAACAGTTATATGCCCTCACTAACCCCATGCAACAGCAAACACAGCTCTATTCCACTTATTCCACTAACCCAGTTTAACCACAGGTCCCATACTACTCACAAACTTCATATCCCCAACAATACCCTTACCCTCCCTATCCTTACCCATATCCACCACCTTTACCCTCTACTCAAACCTCACAACAACACATGTCTTCACCCGATCCACGAATATGTTTTAATTGTAAACAACCAGGACACTTAAGTAGAAACTGTACAGTAAAAAAAGTAGGAACCCCAAATCAGTGAAGACCTGGATATCCCCATAAGGGATATGCACAGAGGCCAGCAAATGTCCAGCAGGCACCTGTAGTGCCAAATCCGGCAGTCATTCTGATGCAGATCCCACCAAATGCAACCCATTTCACTGTCATTGACCTCTGTTCTGCTTTTTTCTCTGTGCCTTTCCACCCTGACTGTCAGTATCTATTCGCATTTACATACAGAGGTGTACAATATACATGGACTCGGTTACCCCAAGGTTTCATAGACAGCCCCAGTATCTTCTCCCAGGCATTGCACGACTGTTTACAATCTTTTCAACCTGCCAATGGATCTGTTCTAATTCAATATGTGGACAATTTATTGCTATGTTCTGACTCATTTATGTCATGTTTGAAAGATACTAAACTTTTGTTACTTCATCTCTCGCATACAGGACACAAGGTGGCTAAGGACAAACTAAAGCCGTGCCAATCCAAAGTAAAATATTTGGGACACTGCCTAACCCAGGGGTTACGAAATCTTACAAATGATAGAATCAAGGCCATACAAAACATGACACTGCCGTAGAATCAACAGCAAATTCGTACCGTCTTGGGAATGTGTGGATACTGTAGAATGTGGATCCCAGGTTTCCTATTTTGGCCTTGCCTTTACAGGTATTAGTTTCTTCCTCAAAGCCCGATCGTGTCATACACACAGAGGAATCAGAGCAGGCTTTCCTTAATCTTAAGGATAGTCTGACAAAAGCTCCTGCATTGGGAATACCTGATTATGAAAAAGCTTTTGATTTGTATTGTACGGAAGCCGATGGTTGTGCTGCAGGTGTCCTTACACAAAAACATGGTGATGCCAGTAGGCCTGTAGCATACTACAGTGCCCAATAGGACACTGTAGCAAGATCACTCCCCACTTGTTTGAGAAGTGTAGCAGCTACCGCTCTATTGGTGAGTAAAAGTAAGGATGTAGTACTGGGTCATGATATGATTGTCTACACTCCCCATGCTGTATCTGCTCTGTTGAACTCAGCTCAAACCAGACACGTCTCTTCGGCTTACCAAATGGGAACTAGCTCTAATCGCAGCCGCAAACATCACTGTTAAACGTTGCAGCACGCTGAATCCAGCAACGTATTTACCATATGTACAACATGATGTACAAAGGGTGGAAGGAGGCGAGTTGCTGGTGGGAGGTGAGTTCAGTGGACATAATGATACGCACGATTGTATGAAATATCTGAATCAGACCTTTACTGCTAGACCTGACATACATGACACACCTTTAGAGAATGTGGATGTGACTTTTTATACGGATGGGAGTTGTCATAGACAAACAGACACAGGTGAATTATGTACAGGTTATGCTGCTGTAAATGACACAGACATCATAGAAGCTAAACCTCTTAGTCCTCTTCACTCAGCCCAGGTGGCAGAGTTAGTAGCACTAACTAGAGCTTGTGAACTGGCAGCAGGCAAATCTGCTAACATTTACACTGACTCGAGATACGCGTTCGGGGTGGTGCACGATTTTGGGGCTCTATGGCGTCTGAGAAATTTTATGACAGCAGCAGGCACACCAGTTGCACATTCCCGACACATAAAACATCTTTTAGAAGCAATCCAACTGCCCAAAGCAGTGGCAGTAATTAAATGTAAAGCCCATACATCCGGTGTCACTGGGCAACAACAGAGCCAATGAAGCTGCAAAATGGGCAGCAGGGTTAAAAATGTTTTCTCCAACTGAAAAAATTATGTCTTTCCAAACAATTGATATGCTGAAATTAATTGAGATGCAAAATTTGTGTTCAATTCAGGGAAAATCCATTTGGAAGTCCAAGGGATGTGGACAAGAGTCCTCCGGGCTCTGGAGGGACGTACAAGGTAAACCAGTAGCCCCCAAGCCATATTACCCCAGCCTGGCTGAGGCAGCACACGGTCTGACTCATCTGGGAAAACAAGGTATGTGCAAGTTGGTGAGAGCATACTGGTGTGCACCAGGTTTTTTCTTCACAAGCAGAAAAGATAGCAATGTCCTGTCTGACCTGCTTGAGGAAGAACATAGGGAAAGCGAACCCTACCGAACCGTCCCACATTCCACCGACTGAGGGACCTTTCCAGGTGATACAAATTGATTTCATCCAATTACCACCCTGCAGGAATCTTAAGTATGTATTAGTGTGCACTGACGTATTTTCTAATTGGGCTGAGGCCTACTCAGCGGCCACTATACTGCAGCATTTACTGCCAAGAAAATAGTTCAAGAATTTGTATGCAGGTATGGTATCCCTAAAATCATCGAGAGTGACAGGGGTACTCATTTCACAGGTGATGTTTTTCAAAATATGTGTAAGCTGATGGGTATTAATAGCCGACTTCATACCCCCTACCGACCATAAGCCAGTGCCAAGGTAGAGAGGATGAACGGGACTATTAAAAATAAATTAAGTAAAATTATGGCAGAGACTGGACTAGGATGGCCAGAAGCGTTACCTTTGGTCCTACATAGCATAAGGACCACTCCTATACCCCCTCTAAATCTGTCCCCCTTTGAAATACTGTTCGGTAGACAACCTCATTTGATTATAAGTCCACAGGAAGACCTGAAGGGTAACAACGAGGTAACTGTAAAGTATCTTATATCAATGAGTAAGCAGTTAAAACAACAGCAGCAGAAACTGAAATTGTTGTCTAATGATATGCCTGAAACTAACTGTCATGATGTTGAACCAGGAGAATATGTTATGATCAGAAATTTCTTGCGTTCAGGATGTTTGACTGATCTGTGGGAAGGTCCATACCAGGTGCTGCTGACAAGTACTACATCTTTGAAGGAGGCTGAGAGAGATATCTGGGTCCATTCCACTCATTGAAAAAGGTCAAACAACCGGTGGAGAAACAAGTCGGAGACAAGGCTGATAGCGTGGACCTATCGCTCGCGAGCTTGTTCCGGGAGCATGGAAAAGGTCGTAGTGAGATACCTGAACTAAGAGAAATTTGCAGGTCTTGTTGTGACAATGGACGGACCTACTGTGTTCATTTTCATATTCTCTTTTAGAGTGTTCACCATCCTGGTCGGTTCGGGAATATCCAGTTTCTGTGATGGGAGACCGATCGAGGAAATGGGAGCAGATGGCAGTGCTGATGGAGTGGAGTCAGGAGGAGTGCAATGCCAATCAGGGGAGTGTCTGATCAATCTTAGTACTGTTATTGTTAAGAGAACTGTCATTCCGGATACTCGGGGACGGTGTGGAGGTTTATCGTCTGAAGATTCCTGTATTTGTGAGCTTGTGGGTCCCTAGTTGATGAGAACTGTATCCAACGGTGCCAACCTAAATATAACCCGTACAGGGGTGGGTATCCTTTAGAGGATTATCATACCATGGAAGGCAAAGTATTAAATCAAACTGATTGCTGGGTGTGTTCACATGTGCCACAGGGACAGCATAACATAGGGTTGGTGCCATTTCCGCTGAATACCACGGAAATTTTAGAATTACAAAAAGGGAAAACATTGGATGGAAAATTGCTCTCATTCAAACCACCTCATTTCAAATTCTATCAATTCCAAGTGGATAGATCACTTTTGTGTTTAAACATAACCAACCCCAATAAACACGGGAGTTGGGAAGTGACGGGGAATAATCAGATGATGACCTTCTCACAAAGAGCTGATAATGAGTCCATAAACCATGATCTGTTACGCTCAATTAAATCTGGTGGGAAACATTTTAGGTATTGGTATACATTGAGTTCCACCAAAGAAATTATTGGAAAGGTGCCAGATGGTTATTGTGCTAAAATAATACAGCCAGAAACTTGCATGTACCAGATGGAAGACCCAGAAATAGGATTGTTTGCAAGGGAAATGTGCTTAATGATAATGATGCATACCATTCTTTATGTTCTCCCTGATAATGTATATTTTATATGTGGAAGAAAAGCGTATAAGTGGCTCTCCCCGACTTCCGAAGGTTTGTGTTACCTGGGAAGAGTAGTCCGAGAAGTTATGACCCTCACACATGTTGAAATGCTTGGTATACATAAGAACACACCATCACCATATCTTCACACACAATATGAACACAGAGGCAAAAGAAATATGATACCTGGTGATGTGCACAAAGCCACTCAGTTAATTAGTGAGACAACTGGCTTTCAAGTTTTAGTCGCACTGGATCCCACCAGGATTGCTCGGGTTACATTAAATTTTAGGTATATTCAGGAACTTGCTAAATTGATAGATAATATCACTGAGATGTACGATGACACATTCAGGTATACAGGGAGAGAATTGCAAGCGTACAAGAAAGAACTGGTGCAACACAGGCTAGTGTTAAATTATTTAACTGCTGTTACTGGAGGGTATTGTGTAACATTGGCCACCCAATTTGGAGTAAAATGTTGCACCTATGTCACCAATGATACCAGCGACCCCAAGGAAGTGATAGACCGGAAGATGGATGAAATTCTGCAGCTAAAATGGGAGTTTCGTAAGAACCATAATGCTTCAGTGGCTGAAGTAGGGGAAAAGATAGAAGGATGGGTTTCATGGCTGAACCCAGTGAAATGGTTCTCAGGTCTAGGGGAATGGGTTCAGGAAGTGATCGCCAGCATAGGCAAATTCTTGATCCTTATACTGATCGTCATCATAATAATTGGCATGTGTCCGGTGTGTTCCTATTGTGTTGAAGTGTGGAAAATGTAAAAATAGAGTAAAATGCAAGAACGAAACTATGATGGTGGTCAGTAATGACAATATGAATACCGAGGTAAATATAGAACTGCATTACAACCCTGAACTAGGAAATACCATCATTTAATGTATCATATTTAGACGTGCATAGAATGTATTATTGAAATGTTATTTTTAAAACACCTCAGATAATGTAAAGTCTCAATTCCACTTCAAGACTGCCTTTATAAGACTGGTGCATCCCCACACCTTTGACATGATCTTCCGAGGTCCGCGGTGTGCGTATAATAGTAGTTTTATGTCCCCACTCAGAGACACATTATTGATGGATTAAGAACCACCTTGTGCCATCCCATAATAACACTAAATAATATGTAAATGTAAGCCTAAAATATATTTTAAAATCAGATTGTGATAGCATGTTGTTCGCTATCAAAGGGTGGACTGTCGAAGCTGGATTATTGGCTGAGACAAGATCAGTTTATAATTGAATCGTAGCGACGCCATCATGTGACTGGCTGCAAGACGCCATCTTGGAAATGAGATTGCAAGATGCCATTTTGCGAATGGCCACCCAAGCGCCATTTTTAATAAACTCACAATTAAGTACATGTGGCGATATTACTATTAGTACCATGCGATTGCACCTTTCACCATTCCTCATATACACATTAATATGCACAATTGCGCTGTTAACTAGTCGCATATTAGCGAATGCATAAGATCCTATATGAAAACGCTGTTTATTGGCTTTATGTGCACGCATCTGCTCCAAGTTAACTAGCGTCGTTATATCAAACCCTGCATACTCACACATTACATATCCACATACAAGGTTCCATAAGCTTTAAGGTATAAGATTTAAGTTTGTTCATTTAGTATAAATGCTGTGAAATAAAGATTATTTGATAAATAAGGTTTTATACATGATAAGTAAGCCGTGTTTGGTTTTGTACTGATGCGTACTCTCTCAACAGAATTCCGGTATTATCAGTGTGGAGATCGCATCATAAATTCTCAACTTATGGACCGCAGAGACTTCAAGCAACAAAATGTATATTATATGAACAGCTGCTAGGATGTTGCATGAGGCGGGAAACCACAGACCCCCAGTTGTTGGAGGCTGGGTTGGGTCTATTTAAATCAGCCTGTTAAATGCTCTGTAACAGATGCATCCCCCTTGGGAACCAATGGCATCAGCAACAAACTCCTCTATTGTGTTGTCTATTTCTGGGGGGTATAAATATGTGTGCTCCAACACTGGGTTTTAGTCTTCGTGCTGAATGCTGATTGATGAGGGGTTTCTTGCTGATGCCTAACATCTGGTCTGGAAGCGCTGCATATGTATACTGTACTTGGGTCTGTATAATTCCTTTGCGCCGAATTGTGTCTGGATCAATAGCGTGTAACTGACTGTACTTTTACTTGAATAATACTTTGTGCCTTGGAACCACAGATTCCAGGTCTGATGTCTTTATTTACTGTATGACTGCGAACGCAAATTAGTGTCATCATTAGAAGGTATAGGCAGAATATTAGAAGGTATAGGAAGGAGTGTATAGAGGTTCTAATTCAGTATCATTAGTTGGGGGCTCGTAGTGAAGTCACTTACCTACTCACACAGTACATACGGTTTTCAATATTTCAGCAAAGGGTGGAGTGGCCACATGCAGGGTTTACCTGCAACCGCTTTGTGCTGAAAGATCGCTATCCGTTTCCGTGTGAGCCAAGGAAGCTGACTAGAATCCAGGAACAAGAAAGGAAAAAGTTTGTTTTCCTTTGTTGATAGAACCTAATGATTAAAGGGGTTCCGCAGTATTGAGTACGCAGCTGAGTCGCACTTTTGCGCACAGCAAAGATGCACTTTTGTGTACGCAGCTAAAAAGTTGTCATACGGTTGTGTGATAGTTGCATTATTGTGTATGCGATTGGTCGCACAATAGCGTAAACGTACTTTCGGTTGTGCTGCCACGTGTTTAAATAAAACCGTTGAGGTTTACATTTTTCAATTGTTATAAATATCTGGGTAAACGTGTATTTTTCTGCGCAGGAAAAAGTGTGTAACAGTGAGTATTTGTTGGTAGGGGTAACTTGTTCCCTACAGTTAGAGGTACCATATGACCTTTAAGGGCTAAGTTCTAGTCGCTCGGTAAGCAGCTTGCCGTTCTATACACAGTAGCAGGGGTACATGTTGTCTTTGTTGTAGAGAGGTGCGTGGAAGTAGCCGACATAAACTTCCATAGGTGTGGAAGTTGCCTTACTAAATCTTATCCGGGTGTGGAAGTTGCCCTTTTCAAATCTTAGCCAGGTGTGTGAGCGCCGCCGTTTAAATCATCCACAGGTAAGTGAAAGTATCTTGATTGTCTTTCACCAGTTTAAATCTTTATTGAAAAGCGTAGGATTTGTCTCAGAATGGGAGCCGCGCAAAGGGTAGAGATGTTAGACAATGATGTGCTGCTAATGGAAGCGCCGATTGGATCGGCCCGTCGTATTATGCATACTAAGTACGGTACTTATGCGATAAGGTATTGTGATGTATGGTTTAAAATGACGATGAAGAGTATTAGACCGTTTCCCAGAATTGGTAGTTTTGATAAAAATGTACTAGATAATATTATGAATGTTTAAAGTTGTGGCAGCATGAAGGAGATGCGTGGCTTAAAAATGCGCAAGCAACACAAACTAGCATTGCGAGCGCATTGCCAGAGAATGCATCCGCGATGCTGAATTGCAATACGGGTGGGTCGCAAAATGGTGCAAGGTAGCGTTGTGGAGAGTATTGCCAGCAGTTAACGCTCACCTCCCTCACCTCATGTGGATGGAGGTGCAAGTACAGTTACCAAAAATACCCATAAAAATGTAACAAGCAATTTGTACCCTCTTTTAAGCAACCATAAAGAAAATGTTTATGATGTGGATGATGAGCCTATTGTAATGTCTGCCATTTCCCATGCTGTGCAAATGTTAGATGCTGCACCACAACAATCACGTGTGGTGCCTCCATCTCCATCGGTAACAGCAAGGGAAGTGCTAACACCCTCTGCACCCGTAGAGGAAGTTGTTAATACCATACATAGCAGAAACAGATTAAACCCCCAGCCAGATAACAAGGTCAAAGGTAGCAGCGCTACCGGTCTGCATCCCATTCGGACGATAACTGTTCCAAATGGAAATGCAGATGCGAACGGTGTAGTGCCCACGAGAGAAGTGGTAATGCATTGTCCCTGGACAAGAGCAGAACTAAATTCCATCATAAATTATTTCCCCCGATCCCAAAAAGGAACTAGCAAAATGTCAAAGATTTTGGAGAAATTTGGGTAGTTCACATGAGCCAACTAATAAAGATTGGCATGTGGTGTTAAGGGCCTGTCTACCACGCAATACCGACTTGACAAAATTTATCACGGATTGTGTATTGGATGGTGACGTTCCCTTGAAAGACCAAGTAAACCAAAGTAACATTTCCCGCATCATAACTCAATTGGGTATATATTTTCCAGTAGTAGTTAACTGGAACAAAATTTTCACTATTAAGCAAAAGGAGAGTGAATCTGCAGAAGATTATTGCGAAGTGGCTCTGCAGGCTATCACCCAGTACACTGGGATAGAAGATATTAAAGACAGCACTCACCACAGGGGAATGATAGTCACGGTACTCATGGACGGTCTGAAAGAGAATTTAAAGACCCGGGTTCAGACCTCACAGCCTGGCTGGAGGGGACTCACAATAGATACCCTCATAGAATCTGCCATAGAACATGATAAAAATATCTCAAAGAAGAGAGAGACCCAGAGCGAAAAACTAATGGCTATCAGTATCCAAGCTCAGGAGGGAATGACGGTAACATCACAGCCAACAGACACACTAGCACCTGCAAACACACTTACATCTGAACAGTTATATGCCCTCACTAACCCCACGCAACAACAAACACAGCTCTATTCCACTTATTCCACTAACCCAGTTTAACCACAGGTCCCATACTACTCACAAACTTCATATCCCCCACAATACCCTTAACCTCCCTATCCTTACCCATATCCACCACCTTTACCTTCTACTCAAACCTCACAACAACACATGTCTTCACCCGATTCACGAACATGTTTTAATTGCAAACAACCAGGACACTTAAGTAGAAACTGTACAGTAAAAAGAATAGGAACCCCAAATCAGGGAAGACCTGGATATCCCCATAAGGGATATGCACAGAGGCCAGCAAATGTCCAGCAGGCACCAGCTCCAATTGTGGCTGTAAATGCTTTATTGGAGAATGGTACCCAACGCTAGGGGTCAGGTCATACCTGTAGTCTACAGATAGTCAGGTTAACGGGAAGTACTAGGGAAGAACTGGTCATGATGGTTGATGTAGCTGGTACTGAATATCCTTTTCTTGTAGACACAGGAGCGACCAGGCAGTGATAAAATCTTCCGTTAATTTACAGGTGACCAACGAGACAGTACCAACAATGGGTGTAACAGGTAAAGTGGATCATTATCCTTTAACAAAGTCCACAGAGGTTACTATTGGGCCGTTGCATACCAGGCATTCTTTCCTTCTGGCTGCTGCGACTCCTACTAACCTGCTGGGTAGAGATCTGTTATGTAAAATGGGATGTGTTATATATTGCACCCCTGATGGTGTATTTTTAGATATCCCAGAGAGAGTTCCACACGAGGTGCGGGATATGTTGGACACTCCCCAAAGGATAATGTATCACTCTACAAGTTGAAATGAAAATCCATCTCAGGTAGATGAAATGATGTCCCAAATTCCAGATTCCCTTTGGACTAAGGATGGACAGGACACTGGATTAATGGCAAACGTAAGCCCTGTAATGGTGAGTTTAAAAAACGGTAGGCAAGCGCCAAAAATTCCTCAGTACCCACTAAAACAGGAGGTAGAGTTAGGTGTTTTTCCAATAATTGAGCGATTATTGCAACAGGGAATTTTAGTTCATACAGCTAGTGTAGCCAACAGTCCCATCTTCCCAGTGAAGAAGAGTGGTGGGAGGGGTTATATGCTGGTACAAGACCTTAGAGGTGTTAATAAGGTAGTAGAGAGCCAATTCCCTGTAGTGCCAAATCCGGCTGTCATTCTGATGCAGATCCCATCAAATGTAACCCATTTCACTGTCATTGACCTCTGTTCTGCTTTCTTCTCTGTGCCTTTCCACCCTGACTGTCAGTATCTATTCGCAATTACATACAGAGGTGTACAATATACATGGACACGGTTACCCCAAGGTTTCATAGACAGCCCCAGTATCTTCTCCCAGGCATTGCATGACTGTTTACAATCTTTTCAACCTGCCAATGGATCTGTTCTAATTCAATATGTGGACAATTTATTGCTATGTTCTGACTCGTTTATGTCATGTTTGAAAGATACTAAACTTTTGTTACTTCATCTCTCGCATACAGGACACAAGGTGGCTAAGGACAAACTAAAGCCGTGCCAATCCAAAGTAAAATATGTGGGACACTGCCTAACCCAGGGGTTACAAAATCTAACAAATGATAGAATCAAGGCCATACAAAACATGACACTGCCGTAGAATCAACAGCAAATTCGTACCTTCTTGGGAATGTGTGGATACTGTAGAATGTGGATCCCAGGTTTCCTATTTTGGCCTTGCCTTTACAGGAATTAGTCTCTTCCTCAAAGCACGATCGTGTCATACACACAGAGGAATCAGAGCAGGCTTTCCTTAATCTTAAGGATAGTCTGACAAAAGCTCCTGCATTGGGAATACCTGATTATGAAAAAGCTTTTGATTTGTATTGTACGGAAGCCGATGGTTGTGCTGCAGGTGTCCTTACACAAAAACATGGTGATGCCAGTAGGCCCGTAGCATACTACAGTGCCCAATAGGACACTGTAGCAAGGTCACTCCCCACTTGTTTGAGAAGTGTAGCAGCTACCGCTCTATTGGTGAGTAAAAGTGAGGATGTAGTACTGGGTCATGATATGATTGTCTACACTCCCCATGCTGTATCTGCTCTGTTGAACTCAGCTCAAACCAGACACGTCTCTTCGGCTTACCAAATGGGAACTAGCTCTAATCTCACCCGCAAACATCACTGTTAAACGTTGCAGCATGCTGAATCCAGCAACGTATTTACCATATGTACAACATGATGTACAAAGGGTGGAAGGAGGCGAGTTGCTGGTGGGAGGTGAGTTCAGTGGACATAATGATATGCACGATTGTATGAAATATCTGAATCAGACCTTTACTGCTAGACCTGACATACATGACACACCTTTAGAGAATGTGGATGTGACTTTTTATACTGATGGGAGTTGTCATAGACAAACAGACATAGGTGAATTATGTACAGGTTAAGCTGTTGTAAATGACACAGACATCATAGAAGCTAAACCTCTTGGTCCTCCTCACTCAGCCCAGGTGGCAGAGTTAGTAGCACTAATTAGAGCTTGTGAACTGGCAGCAGGCAAATCTGCTAACATTTACACTGACTCGAGATACGCGTTTGGGGTGGTGCACGATTTTGGGGCTCTATGGCGTCTGAGAAATTTTATGACAGCAGCAGGCACACCAGTTGCACATTCCCGACACATAAAACATCTTTTAGAAGCAATCCAACTGCCCAAAGCGGTGGCAGTAATTAAATGTAAAGCCCATACATCCGGTGTCACTGGGCAACAACAGAGCCGATGAAGCTGCAAAATGGGCAGCAGGGTTAAAAATGTTTTCTCAAACTGAAAAAATTATGTCTTTCCAAACAATTGATATGCTGAAATTAATTGAGATGCAAAATTTGTGTTCAATTCAGGAAAAAATCCATTTGGAAGTCCAAGGGATGTGGACAAGAGTCCTCCAGGCTCTGGAGGGATGGACAAGGTAAACCAGAAGCCCCCAAGGCATATTACCCCAGCCTGGCTGAGGCAGCACACGGTCTGACTCATCTGGGAAAACAAGGTATGTGCAAGTTGGTGAGAGCATACTGGTGTGCACCAGGTTTTTCTTCACAAGCAGAAAAGATAGCAATGTCCTGTCTGACCTGCTTGAGGAAGAACATAGAGAAAATGAACCCTACCGAACCGTCCCACATTCCACCGACCGAGGGACCTTTCCAGGTGATACTAATTGATTTCATCCAATTACCACCCTGCAGGAATCTTAAGTATGTATTAGTGTGCACTGACGAATTTTCAAATTGGGCTGAGGCCTACTCAGCGGCCACTAATACTGCAGCATTTACTGCCAAGAAAATAGTTCAAGAATTTGTATGGTATCCCTAAAATCATCGAGAGTGACAGGGGTACTCATTTCACAGGTGATGTTTTTCAAAATATGTGTAAGCTGATGGGTATTAATAGCCGACTTCATACCCCCTACCGACCGCAAGCCAGTGCCAAGGTAGAGAGGATGAACGGGACTATTAAAAATAAGTTAAGTACAATTATGCAGAGACTGGACTAGGATGGCCAGAAGCGTTACCTTTGGTCCTACATAGCATAAGGACCACTCCTAGACCCCCTCTAAATCTGTCCCCCTTTGAAATAAAGTTCGCTAGACAACCTCATTTGATTATAAGTCCACAGGAAGACCTGAAGGGTAACAACGAGGTAACTGTAAAGTATCTTATATCAATGAGTAAGCAGTTAAAGCAACAGCAGCAGAAACTGAAATTGTTGTCCCATGATATGCCTGAAACTAACTGTCATGATGTTGAACCAGGAGAATATGTTATGATCAGAAATTTCTTGCATTCAGGATGTTTGACTGATCAGTGGGAAGGTCCGTACCAGGTGCTGCTGACAAGTACTACATCTTTGAAGGTGGCTGAGAGAGATACCTGGGTCCATTCCACTCACTGCAAAAAGGTCAAACAACCGGTAGAGAAACAAGTCGGAGACAAGGCTGATAGCGTGGACCTATCGCTCGTGAGCTTGTTCCGGGAGCATTGAAAAGGTCGTAGTGAGATACCTGAACTAAGAGAAATTTGCAGGTCTTGTTGTGACAATGGACGGGCCTGCTGTGTTCACTTTCATATTCTCTTTTAGAGTGTTCACCATCCTGGTCGGTTCGGGAATATGCAGTTTCTGTGATGGGAGACCGATCGAGGAAATGGGAGCTGATGGCAGTGCTGATGGAGTGGAGTCAGGAGGAGTGCAATGCCAATCAGGGGAGTGTCTGATCAATCTTAGTACTGTTATTGTTAAGAGAGCTGTCATTCCGGATACTCGGGGACGGTGTGGAGGTTAATCGTCTGAAGATTCCTGTATTTGTGAGCTTTGTGGGTCCCTAGTTGATGAGAACTGTATCCAACGGTGCCAACCTAAATATAACCCGTACTGGGGTGGGTATCCTTTAAAGGATTATCATACCATGGAAGGCAACGTATTAAATCAAACTGATTGCTGGGTGTGTTCACATGTGCCACAGGGACAGCATAACGTAGGGTTGGTGCCATTTCCGCTGAATACCATGGAAATTTTAGAATTACTAAAAGGGAAAACATTGGATGGAAAATTGCTCTCATTCAAACCACTTTATTTCAAACTCTATCAATTCCAAGTGGATAGATCACTTTTGTGCTTAAACATAACCAACCCCAATAAACACGGGAGTTGGGAAGTGACGGGGAATAATCAGATGATGACCTTCTCACAAAGAGCTGATAATGAGTCCATAAACCATGATCTGTTACGCTCAATTAAATCTGGTGGGAAACATTTTAGGTATTGGTATACATTGAGTTCCATTAAAGAAATTATTGGTAAGGTGCCAGATGGTTATTGTGCTAAAATAATACAGCCAGAAACTTGCATGTACCAGATGGAAGACCCAGAAATAGGATTGTTTGCAAGGGAAATGTGCTTAATGATAATGATGCATACCATTCCTTATGTTCTCCCTGATAATGTATATTTTATATGTGGAAGAAAAGCATATAAGTGGCTCTCCCCGAGTTCTGAAGGTTTGTGTTACCTGGGAAGAGTAGTCCCAGAAGGTATGACCCTCACACATGTTGAAATGCTTTGTATACATAAGAACACACCATCACCATATCTTCACACACAATATGAACACAGAGGCAAAAGAAATATGATACCTGGTGACGTGCACAAAGCCACTCAGTTAATTAGTGAGACAACTGGCTTTTAAGTTTTAGTCGCACTGGATCCCACCAGGATTGCTCGGGGTACATTAAATTTTAGGTATATTCAGGAACTTGCTAAATTGATAGATAATATCACTGAGATGTACGATGACACATTCAGGTATACAGGGAGAGAATTGCAAGCGTACAAGAAAGAACTGGTGCAACACAGGCTAGTGTTAAATTATTTAACTGCTGTTACTGGATTGTCATCATAATAATTAGCATATGTGTCCAGTGTGTTCCTATTGTGTTGAAGTGTGGAAAATGTAAAAATAGAGTAAAATGCAAGAACGAAACTATGATGGTGGTCAGTAATGACAATATGAATACCGAGGTAAATATAGAACACATTACAACCCTGAACTAGGAAATACCATCATTTAATGATACCAGCGACCCCAAGGAAGTGATAGACCGGAAGATGGATGAAATTCTGCAGCTAAAATGGGAGTTTCGTAAGAACCATAATGCTTCAGTGGCTGAAGTAGGGGAAAAGATAGAAGGATGGGTTTCATGGCTGAACCCAGTGAAATGGTACTCAGGTCTAGGGGAATGGGTTCAGGAAGTGATCGCCAGCATAGGCAAATTCTTGATCCTTATACTGATCGTCATCATAATAATTGGCATTGTGTTGAAGTGTGTAAAATGTAAAAATAGAGTAAAATGCAAGAACGAAACTATGATGGTGGTCAGTAATGACAATATGAATACAGAGGTAAATATAGAACTGCATTACAACCCTGAACTAGGAAATACCATCATTTAATGTATCATATTTAGACGTGCATAGAATGTATTATTGAAATGTTATTTTTAAAACACCTCAGATAATGTAAAGTCTCAATTCCACTTCAAGACTGCCTTTATAAGACTGGTGCATCCCCACACCTTTGACATGATCTTCCGAGGTCCGCGGTGTGCATATAATAGTAGTTTTATGTCCCCACTCAGAGACACATTATTGATGGATTAAGTACCACCTTGTGCCATCCCATAATAACACTAAATAATATGTAAATGTAAGCCTAAAATATATTTTAAAATCAGATTGTGATAGCATGTTGTTCGCTATCAAAGGGTGGACTGTCGAAGCTGGATTATTGGCTGAGACAAGATCAGTTTATAATTGAATCGTAGCGACGCCATCATGTGACTGGCTGCAAGACGCCATCTTGGAAATGAGATTGCAAGATGCCATTTTGCGAATGGCCACCCAAGCGCCATTTTTAATAAACTCACAATTAAGTACATGTGGCGATATTACTATTAGTACCATGCGATTGCACCTTTCACCATTCCTCATATACACATTAATATGCACAATTGCGCTGTTAACTAGTCGCATATTAGCGAATGCATAAGATCCTATATGAAAACGCTGTTTATTAGCTTTATGTGCACGCATCTGCTCCAAGTTAACTAGCGTCGTTATATCAAACCCTGCATACTCACACATTACATATCCACATACAAGGTTCCATAAGCTTTAAGGTATAAGATTTAAGTTTGTTCATTTAATATAAATGCTGTGAAATAAAGATTATTTGGTAACTAAGGTTTTATACATGATAAGTAAACCGTGTTTGGTTTCGTACTGATGATGTACTCTCTCAACAGAATTCCGGTATTATCGGTGTGGAGATCGCATCATGCATTCTCAACTTATGGACCGCAGAGACTTCAAGCAACAAAATGTATATTATATGAACAACTGCTAGGATGTTGCATGAGGCGGGAAACCACAGACCCCCAGTTGTTGGAGGCTGGGTTGGGTCTGTTTGAATCAGCCTGTTAAATGCTCTGTAACAGATGCATCCCCCTTGGGAATCAATGGCATCAGCAACAAACTTCTCTATTGTGTTGTCTATTTCTGGGGGGTATAAATATGTGTGCTTCAACACTGGGTTTTAGTCTTCATGCTGAATGCTGATTGACGAGGGGTTTCTTGCTGATGCCTAACATCTGGTCCGTAAGCGCTGCATATGTATACTGTACTTGGGTCTGTATAATTCCTTTGCGCCGAATTGTGTCTGGATCAATAGCATGTAACTGACTGTACTTTTACTTGAATAATACTTTGTGCTTTGGAACCACAGATTCCAGGTCTGAAGTCTTTATTTACTGTATAACTGCGAACGCAAATTAGCGTCATCATTAGAAAGTACATGCAGGATATTAGAAGGTATAGGAAGGAGTGTATAGAGGTTCTAATTCAGTATCGTTAGTTGGGGGCTCGTAGTGAAGTCACTTACCTACTCACACGGTACATACGGTTATCAATATTTCAGCAAAGGGTGGAGTGGCCACATGCAGGGTTTACCTGCAACCGCTTTGTGCTGAAAGATCGCTATCTGTTTCCGTGTGAGCCAAGGAAGCTGACTAGAATCCAGCGACAAGAAAGGAAAAAGTTTGTTTTCCTTTGTTGATAGAACCTAACGTTTAAAGGGGTTCCGCAGTATTGAGTACGCGGCTGAGTCGCACTTTTGCGCACAACAAAGATGCACTTTTGCGTACGCAGCTAAAAAGTTGTCATACGGTTGTGTGGTAGTTGCATTATTGTGTATGCGACTGGTCGCACAATAGCATAAACGTACTTCAGGTTGTGCTGCCACGTGTTTAAATAAAACCGTTGAGGTTTACATTTTTCAATTGTTATAAATATCTGGGTAAACGTGTATTTTTCTGCGCAGGAAAAAGTGTGTAACAGTGAGTATTTGTTGGTAGGGGTAACTTGTTCCCTACAGTTAGAGGTACCGTATGACCTTTAAGGGTTAAGTGCTAGTTGCTCAGTAAGCAGCTTGCCATTCTATACACAGTAGCAGGTGTACATGTTGTCTTTGTTGTAGAGAGGTGCGTGGAAGTAGCCGACAAACTTCCATAGGTGTGGAAGTTGCCTTACTAAATCTTATCCGGGTGTGGAAGTTGCCTTTTTCAAATCTTAGCCAGGAATGTGTGGGCGCCGCCATTTAAATCATCCACAGGTAAGTGAAAGTATCTTGATTGTCTTTTCACCAGTTTAAATCTTTATTGAAAAGCGTAGGTTTTGTCTCAGAATGGGAGCCGCGCAAACAGTAGAGATGCTAGACAATGATGTGCTGCTAATGGAAGCGCCGATTGGATCAGCCCATCGTATTATGCATACTAAGTACGGTACTTATGCGATAAGGTATTGTGATGTATGGTTTAAAATGACGATGAAGAGTATTAGACCGTTTCCCAGAATTGGTAGTTTTGATAAAAATGTACTAGATAATGTCCGGGATCACATTAGTCTGATGTGCTCCCGAGAGAAAAATGTAAAATATTATGAATGTTTAAAGTTGTGGCAGCATGAAGGAGATGCGTGGCTTAAAAATGCGCAAGCAACACAAACTAGCGTTGCGAGCGCATTGCCAGAGAATGCATCCGCGACGCTGAATTGCAATATGGGTGGGCCGCAAAATGGCGCGCACGTGCAGCAAGGTAGCATTGTGGAGAGTATTGCCAGCAGTTCACGCTCACCTCCCCCACCTTATGTGGATGGAGGTGCAAGTACAGTTACCAAAAATACCCATAAAAATGTAACAAGCAATTTGTACCCTCTCTTTTTTTTATGATGTGGATGATGAGCCTATTGTAATGTCTGCCATTTCCCATGCTGTGCAAATGATAGATGCTGCACCACAACAATCACGTGTGGTGCCTCCATCTCCATCGGTAACAGCAAGGGAAGTGCTAACACCCTCTGCACCCGTAGAGGAAGTTGTTAATACCATACGTAGCAGAAACAGATTAAACCCCCAGCCAGATAACAAGGTCAAAGGTAGCAGCGCTACTGGTCTGCATCCCATTCGGACGATAACTGTTCCGAATGGAAATGCAGATGCGAACGGTGTAGTGCCCACGAGGGAAGTGGTAATGCATTGTCCCTGGACAAGAGCAGAACTAAATTCCATCATAAATGATTTCCCCGATCCCAAAAAGAAACTAGCCAAATGTCAAAGATTTTGGAGAAATTTGGGTAGTTCACATGAGCCAACTAATAAAGATTGGCATGTGGTGTTAAGGGCCTGTCTACCACGCAATACCGACGTGACAAAATTTATCACGGATTGTGTACTGGATGGTGACGTTCCCTTGAAAGACCAAGTAAACCAAAGTAACATTTCCCGCATTATAACTCAATTGGGTATATATTTTCCAGTAGTAGTTAACTGGAACAAAGTTTTCACCATTACGCAAAAGGAGAGTGAATCTGCAGAAGATTATTGCGAAGTGGCTCTGCAGGCTATCACCCAGTACACTGGGATAGAAGATATTAAAGACAGCACTCACCACAGGGGAATGATAGTCACGGTACTCATGGACGGTCTGAAAGAGAATTTAAAGACCCGGGTTCAGACCTCACAGCCTGGCTGGAGGGGACTCACAATAGATACCCTCATAGAATCTGCCATAGAACATGATAAAAATATCTCAAAGAAGAGAGAGACCCAGAGCGAAAAACTAATGGCTATCAGTATCCAAGCTCTGGAGGGAATGACGGTAACATCACTGCCAACGGACACACTAGCACCTGCACACACACTTACATCTGAACAGTTATATGCCCTCACTAACCCCACGCAACAGCAAACACAGCTCTATTCCACTTATTCCACTAACCCAGTTTAACCACAGGTCCCATACTACTCACAAACTTCATATCCCCCACAATACCCTTACCCTCCCTATCCTTACCCATATCCACCACCTTTACCCTCTACTCAAACCTCACAACAACACATGTCTTCACCCGATCCACGAATATGTTTTAATTGTAAACAACCAGGACACTTAAGTAGAAACTGTACAGTAAAAAAAGTAGGAACCCCAAATCAGTGAAGACCTGGATATCCCCATAAGGGATATGCACAGAGGCCAGCAAATGTCCAGCAGGCACCTGTAGTGCCAAATCCGGCTGTCATTCTGATGCAGATCCCACCAAATGCAACCCATTTCACTGTCATTGACCTCTGTTCTGCTTTTTTCTCTGTGCCTTTCCACCCTGACTGTCAGTATCTATTCGCATTTACATACAGAGGTGTACAATATACATGGACTCGGTTACCCCAAGGTTTCATAGACAGCCCCAGTATCTTCTCCCAGGCATTGCACGACTGTTTACAATCTTTTCAACCTGCCAATGGATCTGTTCTAATTCAATATGTGGACAATTTATTGCTATGTTCTGACTCATTTATGTCATGTTTGAAAGATACTAAACTTTTGTTACTTCATCTCTCGCATACAGGACACAAGGTGGCTAAGGACAAACTAAAGCCGTGCCAATCCAAAGTAAAATATTTGGGACACTGCCTAACCCAGGGGTTACGAAATCTTACAAATGATAGAATCAAGGCCATACAAAACATGACACTGCCGTAGAATCAACAGCAAATTCGTACCGTCTTGGGAATGTGTGGATACTGTAGAATGTGGATCCCAGGTTTCCTATTTTGGCCTTGCCTTTACAGGAATTAGTTTCTTCCTCAAAGCCCGATCGTGTCATACACACAGAGGAATCAGAGCAGGCTTTCCTTAATCTTAAGGATAGTCTGACAAAAGCTCCTGCATTGGGAATACCTGATTATGAAAAAGCTTTTGATTTGTATTGTACGGAAGCCGATGGTTGTGCTGCAGGTGTCCTTACACAAAAACATGGTGATGCCAGTAGGCCTGTAGCATACTACAGTGCCCAATAGGACACTGTAGCAAGATCACTCCCCACTTGTTTGAGAAGTGTAGCAGCTACCGCTCTATTGGTGAGTAAAAGTAAGGATGTAGTACTGGGTCATGATATGATTGTCTACACTCCCCATGCTGTATCTGCTCTGTTGAACTCAGCTCAAACCAGACACGTCTCTTCGGCTTACCAAATGGGAACTAGCTCTAATCGCAGCCGCAAACATCACTGTTAAACGTTGCAGCACGCTGAATCCAGCAACGTATTTACCATATGTACAACATGATGTACAAAGGGTGGAAGGAGGCGAGTTGCTGGTGGGAGGTGAGTTCAGTGGACATAATGATACGCACGATTGTATGAAATATCTGAATCAGACCTTTACTGCTAGACCTGACATACATGACACACCTTTAGAGAATGTGGATGTGACTTTTTATACGGATGGGAGTTGTCATAGACAAACAGACACAGGTGAATTATGTACAGGTTATGCTGCTGTAAATGACACAGACATCATAGAAGCTAAACCTCTTAGTCCTCTTCACTCAGCCCAGGTGGCAGAGTTAGTAGCACTAACTAGAGCTTGTGAACTGGCAGCAGGCAAATCTGCTAACATTTACACTGACTCGAGATACGCGTTCGGGGTGGTGCACGATTTTGGGGCTCTATGGCGTCTGAGAAATTTTATGACAGCAGCAGGCACACCAGTTGCACATTCCCGACACATAAAACATCTTTTAGAAGCAATCCAACTGCCCAAAGCAGTGGCAGTAATTAAATGTAAAGCCCATACATCCGGTGTCACTGGGCAACAACAGAGCCAATGAAGCTGCAAAATGGGCAGCAGGGTTAAAAATGTTTTCTCCAACTGAAAAAATTATGTCTTTCCAAACAATTGATATGCTGAAATTAATTGAGATGCAAAATTTGTGTTCAATTCAGGGAAAATCCATTTGGAAGTCCAAGGGATGTGGACAAGAGTCCTCCGGGCTCTGGAGGGACGTACAAGGTAAACCAGTAGCCCCCAAGCCATATTACCCCAGCCTGGCTGAGGCAGCACACGGTCTGACTCATCTGGGAAAACAAGGTATGTGCAAGTTGGTGAGAGCATACTGGTGTGCACCAGGTTTTTTCTTCACAAGCAGAAAAGATAGCAATGTCCTGTCTGACCTGCTTGAGGAAGAACATAGGGAAAGCGAACCCTACCGAACCGTCCCACATTCCACCGACTGAGGGACCTTTCCAGGTGATACAAATTGATTTCATCCAATTACCACCCTGCAGGAATCTTAAGTATGTATTAGTGTGCACTGACGTATTTTCTAATTGGGCTGAGGCCTACTCAGCGGCCACTAATACTGCAGCATTTACTGCCAAGAAAATAGTTCAAGAATTTGTATGCAGGTATGGTATCCCTAAAATCATCGAGAGTGACAGGGGTACTCATTTCACAGGTGATGTTTTTCAAAATATGTGTAAGCTGATGGGTATTAATAGCCGACTTCATACCCCCTACCGACCATAAGCCAGTGCCAAGGTAGAGAGGATGAACGGGACTATTAAAAATAAATTAAGTAAAATTATGGCAGAGACTGGACTAGGATGGCCAGAAGCGTTACCTTTGGTCCTACATAGCATAAGGACCACTCCTATACCCCCTCTAAATCTGTCCCCCTTTGAAATACTGTTCGGTAGACAACCTCATTTGATTATAAGTCCACAGGAAGACCTGAAGGGTAACAACGAGGTAACTGTAAAGTATCTTATATCAATGAGTAAGCAGTTAAAACAACAGCAGCAGAAACTGAAATTGTTGTCTAATGATATGCCTGAAACTAACTGTCATGATGTTGAACCAGGAGAATATGTTATGATCAGAAATTTCTTGCGTTCAGGATGTTTGACTGATCTGTGGGAAGGTCCGTACCAGGTGCTGCTGACAAGTACTACATCTTTGAAGGAGGCTGAGAGAGATATCTGGGTCCATTCCACTCATTGAAAAAGGTCAAACAACCGGTGGAGAAACAAGTCGGAGACAAGGCTGATAGCGTGGACCTATCGCTCGCGAGCTTGTTCCGGGAGCATGGAAAAGGTCGTAGTGAGATACCTGAACTAAGAGAAATTTGCAGGTCTTGTTGTGACAATGGACGGACCTACTGTGTTCATTTTCATATTCTCTTTTAGAGTGTTCACCATCCTGGTCGGTTCGGGAATATCCAGTTTCTGTGATGGGAGACCGATCGAGGAAATGGGAGCAGATGGCAGTGCTGATGGAGTGGAGTCAGGAGGAGTGCAATGCCAATCAGGGGAGTGTCTGATCAATCTTAGTACTGTTATTGTTAAGAGAACTGTCATTCCGGATACTCGGGGACGGTGTGGAGGTTTATCGTCTGAAGATTCCTGTATTTGTGAGCTTGTGGGTCCCTAGTTGATGAGAACTGTATCCAACGGTGCCAACCTAAATATAACCCGTACAGGGGTGGGTATCCTTTAGAGGATTATCATACCATGGAAGGCAAAGTATTAAATCAAACTGATTGCTGGGTGTGTTCACATGTGCCACAGGGACAGCATAACATAGGGTTGGTGCCATTTCCGCTGAATACCACGGAAATTTTAGAATTACAAAAAGGGAAAACATTGGATGGAAAATTGCTCTCATTCAAACCACCTCATTTCAAATTCTATCAATTCCAAGTGGATAGATCACTTTTGTGTTTAAACATAACCAACCCCAATAAACACGGGAGTTGGGAAGTGACGGGGAATAATCAGATGATGACCTTCTCACAAAGAGCTGATAATGAGTCCATAAACCATGATCTGTTACGCTCAATTAAATCTGGTGGGAAACATTTTAGGTATTGGTATACATTGAGTTCCACCAAAGAAATTATTGGAAAGGTGCCAGATGGTTATTGTGCTAAAATAATACAGCCAGAAACTTGCATGTACCAGATGGAAGACCCAGAAATAGGATTGTTTGCAAGGGAAATGTGCTTAATGATAATGATGCATACCATTCTTTATGTTCTCCCTGATAATGTATATTTTATATGTGGAAGAAAAGCGTATAAGTGGCTCTCCCCGACTTCCGAAGGTTTGTGTTACCTGGGAAGAGTAGTCCGAGAAGTTATGACCCTCACACATGTTGAAATGCTTGGTATACATAAGAACACACCATCACCATATCTTCACACACAATATGAACACAGAGGCAAAAGAAATATGATACCTGGTGATGTGCACAAAGCCACTCAGTTAATTAGTGAGACAACTGGCTTTCAAGTTTTAGTCGCACTGGATCCCACCAGGATTGCTCGGGGTACATTAAATTTTAGGTATATTCAGGAACTTGCTAAATTGATAGATAATATCACTGAGATGTACGATGACACATTCAGGTATACAGGGAGAGAATTGCAAGCGTACAAGAAAGAACTGGTGCAACACAGGCTAGTGTTAAATTATTTAACTGCTGTTACTGGAGGGTATTGTGTAACATTGGCCACCCAATTTGGAGTAAAATGTTGCACCTATGTCACCAATGATACCAGCGACCCCAAGGAAGTGATAGACCGGAAGATGGATGAAATTCTGCAGCTAAAATGGGAGTTTCGTAAGAACCATAATGCTTCAGTGGCTGAAGTAGGGGAAAAGATAGAAGGATGGGTTTCATGGCTGAACCCAGTGAAATGGTTCTCAGGTCTAGGGGAATGGGTTCAGGAAGTGATCGCCAGCATAGGCAAATTCTTGATCCTTATACTGATCGTCATCATCATAATAATTGGCATGTGTCCGGTGTGTTCCTATTGTGTTGAAGTGTGGAAAATGTAAAAATAGAGTAAAATGCAAGAACGAAACTATGATGGTGGTCAGTAATGACAATATGAATACCGAGGTAAATATAGAACTGCATTACAACCCTGAACTAGGAAATACCATCATTTAATGTATCATATTTAGACGTGCATAGAATGTATTATTGAAATGTTATTTTTAAAACACCTCAGATAATGTAAAGTCTCAATTCCACTTCAAGACTGCCTTTATAAGACTGGTGCATCCCCACACCTTTGAAATGATCTTCCGAGGTCCGCGGTGTGCGTATAATAGTAGTTTTATGTCCCCACTCAGAGACACATTATTGATGGATTAAGAACCACCTTGTGCCATCCCATAATAACACTAAATAATATGTAAATGTAAGCCTAAAATATATTTTAAAATCAGATTGTGATAGCATGTTGTTCGCTATCAAAGGGTGGACTGTCGAAGCTGGATAATTGGCTGAGACAAGATCAGTTTATAATTGAATCATAGCGACGCCATCATGTGACTGGCTGCAAGACGCCATCTTGGAAATGAGATTGCAAGATGCCATTTTGCGAATGGCCACCCAAGCGCCATTTTTAATAAACTCACAATTAAGTACATGTGGCGATATTACTATTAGCACCATGCGATTGCATCTTTCACCATTCCTCATATACACATTAATAGGCACAATTGCACTGTTAACTAGATCCTATAAGAAAACGCTGTTTATTAGCTTTATGCGCACGCATCTGCTCCAAGTTAACTAGCGTCGTTATATCAAACCCTGCATACTCACACATTACATATCCACATACAAGGTTCCATAAGCTTTAAGGTATAAGATTTAAGTTTGTTCATTTAGTATAAATGCTGTGAAATAAAGATTATTTGATAAATAAGGTTTTATACATGATAAGTAAGCCGTGTTTGGTTTTGTACTGATGCGTACTCTCTCAACAGAATTCCGGTATTATCAGTGTGGAGATCGCATCATAAATTCTCAACTTATGGACCGCAGAGACTTCAAGCAACAAAATGTATATTATATGAACAGCTGCTAGGATGTTGCATGAGGCGGGAAACCACAGACCCCCAGTTGTTGGAGGCTGGGTTGGGTCTATTTAAATCAGCCTGTTAAATGCTCTGTAACAGATGCATCCCCCTTGGGAACCAATGGCATCAGCAACAAACTCCTCTATTGTGTTGTCTATTTCTGGGGGGTATAAATATGTGTGCTCCAACACTGGGTTTTAGTCTTCGTGCTGAATGCTGATTGATGAGGGGTTTCTTGCTGATGCCTAACATCTGGTCTGGAAGCGCTGCATATGTATACTGTACTTGGGTCTGTATAATTCCTTTGCGCCGAATTGTGTCTGGATCAATAGCGTGTAACTGACTGTACTTTTACTTGAATAATACTTTGTGCTTTGGAACCACAGATTCCAGGTCTGATGTCTTTATTTACTGTATGACTGCGAACGCAAATTAGTGTCATCATTAGAAGGTATAGGCAGAATATTAGAAGGTATAGGAAGGAGTGTATAGAGGTTCTAATTCAGTATCATTAGTTGGGGGCTCGTAGTGAAGTCACTTACCTACTCACACAGTACATACGGTTTTCAATATTTCAGCAAAGGGTGGAGTGGCCACATGCAGGGTTTACCTGCAACCGCTTTGTGCTGAAAGATCGCTATCCGTTTCCGTGTGAGCCAAGGAAGCTGACTAGAATCCAGGAACAAGAAAGGAAAAAGTTTGTTTTCCTTTGTTGATAGAACCTAATGATTAAAGGGGTTCCGCAGTATTGAGTACGCAGCTGAGTCGCACTTTTGCGCACAGCAAAGATGCACTTTTGTGTACGCAGCTAAAAAGTTGTCATACGGTTGTGTGATAGTTGCATTATTGTGTATGCGATTGGTCACACAATAGCGTAAACGTACTTTCGGTTGTGCTGCCACGTGTTTAAATAAAACCGTTGAGGTTTACATTTTTCAATTGTTATAAATATCTGGGTAAACGTGTATTTTTCTGCGCAGGAAAAAGTGTGTAACAGTGAGTATTTGTTGGTAGGGGTAACTTGTTCCCTACAGTTAGAGGTACCATATGACCTTTAAGGGCTAAGTTCTAGTCGCTCGGTAAGCAGCTTGCCGTTCTATACACAGTAGCAGGGGTACATGTTGTCTTTGTTGTAGAGAGGTGCGTGGAAGTAGCCGACATAAACTTCCATAGGTGTGGAAGTTGCCTTACTAAATCTTATCCGGGTGTGGAAGTTGCCCTTTTCAAATCTTAGCCAGGTGTGTGAGCGCCGCCGTTTAAATCATCCACAGGTAAGTGAAAGTATCTTGATTGTCTTTCACCAGTTTAAATCTTTATTGAAAAGCGTAGGATTTGTCTCAGAATGGGAGCCGCGCAAAGGGTAGAGATGTTAGACAATGATGTGCTGCTAATGGAAGTGCCGATTGGATCGGCCCGTCGTATTATGCATACTAAGTATGGTACTTATGCGATAAGGTATTGTGATGTATGGTTTAAAATGACGATGAAGAGTATTAGACCGTTTCCCAGAATTGGTAGTTTTGATAAAAATGTACTAGATAATATTATGAATGTTTAAAGTTGTGGCAGCATGAAGGAGATGCGTGGCTTAAAAATGCGCAAGCAACACAAACTAGCATTGCGAGCGCATTGCCAGAGAATGCATCCGCGATGCTGAATTGCAATACGGGTGGGTCGCAAAATGGTGCAAGGTAGCGTTGTGGAGAGTATTGCCAGCAGTTAACGCTCACCTCCCTCACCTCATGTGGATGGAGGTGCAAGTACAGTTACCAAAAATACCCATAAAAATGTAACAAGCAATTTGTACCCTCTTTTAAGCAACCATAAAGAAAATGTTTATGATGTGGATGATGAGCCTATTGTAATGTCTGCCATTTCCCATGCTGTGCAAATGTTAGATGCTGCACCACAACAATCACGTGTGGTGCCTCCATCTCCATCGGTAACAGCAAGGGAAGTGCTAACACCCTCTGCACCCGTAGAGGAAGTTGTTAATACCATACATAGCAGAAACAGATTAAACCCCCAGCCAGATAACAAGGTCAAAGGTAGCAGCGCTACCGGTCTGCATCCCATTCGGACGATAACTGTTCCAAATGGAAATGCAGATGCGAACGGTGTAGTGCCCACGAGAGAAGTGGTAATGCATTGTCCCTGGACAAGAGCAGAACTAAATTCCATCATAAATTATTTCCCCCGATCCCAAAAAGGAACTAGCAAAATGTCAAAGATTTTGGAGAAATTTGGGTAGTTCACATGAGCCAACTAATAAAGATTGGCATGTGGTGTTAAGGGCCTGTCTACCACGCAATACCGACTTGACAAAATTTATCACGGATTGTGTATTGGATGGTGACGTTCCCTTGAAAGACCAAGTAAACCAAAGTAACATTTCCCGCATCATAACTCAATTGGGTATATATTTTCCAGTAGTAGTTAACTGGAACAAAATTTTCACTATTAAGCAAAAGGAGAGTGAATCTGCAGAAGATTATTGCGAAGTGGCTCTGCAGGCTATCACCCAGTACACTGGGATAGAAGATATTAAAGACAGCACTCACCACAGGGGAATGATAGTCACGGTACTCATGGACGGTCTGAAAGAGAATTTAAAGACCCGGGTTCAGACCTCACAGCCTGGCTGGAGGGGACTCACAATAGATACCCTCATAGAATCTGCCATAGAACATGATAAAAATATCTCAAAGAAGAGAGAGACCCAGAGCGAAAAACTAATGGCTATCAGTATCCAAGCTCAGGAGGGAATGACGGTAACATCACAGCCAACAGACACACTAGCACCTGCAAACACACTTACATCTGAACAGTTATATGCCCTCACTAACCCCACGCAACAACAAACACAGCTCTATTCCACTTATTCCACTAACCCAGTTTAACCACAGGTCCCATACTACTCACAAACTTCATATCCCCCACAATACCCTTAACCTCCCTATCCTTACCCATATCCACCACCTTTACCTTCTACTCAAACCTCACAACAACACATGTCTTCACCCGATTCACGAACATGTTTTAATTGCAAACAACCAGGACACTTAAGTAGAAACTGTACAGTAAAAAGAATAGGAACCCCAAATCAGGGAAGACCTGGATATCCCCATAAGGGATATGCACAGAGGCCAGCAAATGTCCAGCAGGCACCAGCTCCAATTGTGGCTGTAAATGCTTTATTGGAGAATGGTACCCAACGCTAGGGGTCAGGTCATACCTGTAGTCTACAGATAGTCAGGTTAACGGGAAGTACTAGGGAAGAACTGGTCATGATGGTTGATGTAGCTGGTACTGAATATCCTTTTCTTGTAGACACAGGAGCGACCAGGCAGTGATAAAATCTTCCGTTAATTTACAGGTGACCAACGAGACAGTACCAACAATGGGTGTAACAGGTAAAGTGGATCATTATCCTTTAACAAAGTCCACAGAGGTTACTATTGGGCCGTTGCATACCAGGCATTCTTTCCTTCTGGCTGCTGCGACTCCTACTAACCTGCTGGGTAGAGATCTGTTATGTAAAATGGGATGTGTTATATATTGCACCCCTGATGGTGTATTTTTAGATATCCCAGAGAGAGTTCCACACGAGGTGCGGGATATGTTGGACACTCCCCAAAGGATAATGTATCACTCTACAAGTTGAAATGAAAATCCATCTCAGGTAGATGAAATGATGTCCCAAATTCCAGATTCCCTTTGGACTAAGGATGGACAGGACACTGGATTAATGGCAAACGTAAGCCCTGTAATGGTGAGTTTAAAAAACGGTAGGCAAGCGCCAAAAATTCCTCAGTACCCACTAAAACAGGAGGTAGAGTTAGGTGTTTTTCCAATAATTGAGCGATTATTGCAACAGGGAATTTTAGTTCATACAGCTAGTGTAGCCAACAGTCCCATCTTCCCAGTGAAGAAGAGTGGTGGGAGGGGTTATATGCTGGTACAAGACCTTAGAGGTGTTAATAAGGTAGTAGAGAGCCAATTCCCTGTAGTGCCAAATCCGGCTGTCATTCTGATGCAGATCCCATCAAATGTAACCCATTTCACTGTCATTGACCTCTGTTCTGCTTTCTTCTCTGTGCCTTTCCACCCTGACTGTCAGTATCTATTCGCAATTACATACAGAGGTGTACAATATACATGGACACGGTTACCCCAAGGTTTCATAGACAGCCCCAGTATCTTCTCCCAGGCATTGCATGACTGTTTACAATCTTTTCAACCTGCCAATGGATCTGTTCTAATTCAATATGTGGACAATTTATTGCTATGTTCTGACTCGTTTATGTCATGTTTGAAAGATACTAAACTTTTGTTACTTCATCTCTCGCATACAGGACACAAGGTGGCTAAGGACAAACTAAAGCCGTGCCAATCCAAAGTAAAATATTTGGGACACTGCCTAACCCAGGGGTTACGAAATCTAACAAATGATAGAATCAAGGCCATACAAAACATGACACTGCCGTAGAATCAACAGCAAATTCGTACCTTCTTGGGAATGTGTGGATACTGTAGAATGTGGATCCCAGGTTTCCTATTTTGGCCTTGCCTTTACAGGAATTAGTCTCTTCCTCAAAGCACGATCGTGTCATACACACAGAGGAATCAGAGCAGGCTTTCCTTAATCTTAAGGATAGTCTGACAAAAGCTCCTGCATTGGGAATACCTGATTATGAAAAAGCTTTTGATTTGTATTGTACGGAAGCCGATGGTTGTGCTGCAGGTGTCCTTACACAAAAACATGGTGATGCCAGTAGGCCCGTAGCATACTACAGTGCCCAATAGGACACTGTAGCAAGGTCACTCCCCACTTGTTTGAGAAGTGTAGCAGCTACCGCTCTATTGGTGAGTAAAAGTGAGGATGTAGTACTGGGTCATGATATGATTGTCTACACTCCCCATGCTGTATCTGCTCTGTTGAACTCAGCTCAAACCAGACACGTCTCTTCGGCTTACCAAATGGGAACTAGCTCTAATCTCACCCGCAAACATCACTGTTAAACGTTGCAGCATGCTGAATCCAGCAACGTATTTACCATATGTACAACATGATGTACAAAGGGTGGAAGGAGGCGAGTTGCTGGTGGGAGGTGAGTTCAGTGGACATAATGATATGCACGATTGTATGAAATATCTGAATCAGACCTTTACTGCTAGACCTGACATACATGACACACCTTTAGAGAATGTGGATGTGACTTTTTATACTGATGGGAGTTGTCATAGACAAACAGACATAGGTGAATTATGTACAGGTTAAGCTGTTGTAAATGACACAGACATCATAGAAGCTAAACCTCTTGGTCCTCCTCACTCAGCCCAGGTGGCAGAGTTAGTAGCACTAATTAGAGCTTGTGAACTGGCAGCAGGCAAATCTGCTAACATTTACACTGACTCGAGATACGCGTTTGGGGTGGTGCACGATTTTGGGGCTCTATGGCGTCTGAGAAATTTTATGACAGCAGCAGGCACACCAGTTGCACATTCCCGACACATAAAACATCTTTTAGAAGCAATCCAACTGCCCAAAGCGGTGGCAGTAATTAAATGTAAAGCCCATACATCCGGTGTCACTGGGCAACAACAGAGCCGATGAAGCTGCAAAATGGGCAGCAGGGTTAAAAATGTTTTCTCAAACTGAAAAAATAATGTCTTTCCAAACAATTGATATGCTGAAATTAATTGAGATGCAAAATTTGTGTTCAATTCAGGAAAAAATCCATTTGGAAGTCCAAGGGATGTGGACAAGAGTCCTCCAGGCTCTGGAGGGATGGACAAGGTAAACCAGAAGCCCCCAAGGCATATTACCCCAGCCTGGCTGAGGCAGCACACGGTCTGACTCATCTGGGAAAACAAGGTATGTGCAAGTTGGTGAGAGCATACTGGTGTGCACCAGGTTTTTCTTCACAAGCAGAAAAGATAGCAATGTCCTGTCTGACCTGCTTGAGGAAGAACATAGAGAAAATGAACCCTACCGAACCGTCCCACATTCCACCGACCGAGGGACCTTTCCAGGTGATACTAATTGATTTCATCCAATTACCACCCTGCAGGAATCTTAAGTATGTATTAGCGTGCACTGACGAATTTTCAAATTGGGCTGAGGCCTACTCAGCGGCCACTAATACTGCAGCATTTACTGCCAAGAAAATAGTTCAAGAATTTGTATGGTATCCCTAAAATCATCGAGAGTGACAGGGGTACTCATTTCACAGGTGATGTTTTTCAAAATATGTGTAAGCTGATGGGTATTAATAGCCGACTTCATACCCCCTACCGACCGCAAGCCAGTGCCAAGGTAGAGAGGATGAACGGGACTATTAAAAATAAGTTAAGTAAAATTATGCAGAGACTGGACTAGGATGGCCAGAAGCGTTACCTTTGGTCCTACATAGCATAAGGACCACTCCTAGACCCCCTCTAAATCTGTCCCCCTTTGAAATAAAGTTCGCTAGACAACCTCATTTGATTATAAGTCCACAGGAAGACCTGAAGGGTAACAACGAGGTAACTGTAAAGTATCTTATATCAATGAGTAAGCAGTTAAAGCAACAGCAGCAGAAACTGAAATTGTTGTCCCATGATATGCCTGAAACTAACTGTCATGATGTTGAACCAGGAGAATATGTTATGATCAGAAATTTCTTGCATTCAGGATGTTTGACTGATCAGTGGGAAGGTCCGTACCAGGTGCTGCTGACAAGTACTACATCTTTGAAGGTGGCTGAGAGAGATACCTGGGTCCATTCCACTCACTGCAAAAAGGTCAAACAACCGGTAGATAAACAAGTCGGAGACAAGGCTGATAGCGTGGACCTATCGCTCGTGAGCTTGTTCCGGGAGCATTGAAAAGGTCGTAGTGAGATACCTGAACTAAGAGAAATTTGCAGGTCTTGTTGTGACAATGGACGGGCCTGCTGTGTTCACTTTCATATTCTCTTTTAGAGTGTTCACCATCCTGGTCGGTTCGGGAATATGCAGTTTCTGTGATGGGAGACCGATCGAGGAAATGGGAGCTGATGGCAGTGCTGATGGAGTGGAGTCAGGAGGAGTGCAATGCCAATCAGGGGAGTGTCTGATCAATCTTAGTACTGTTATTGTTAAGAGAGCTGTCATTCCGGATACTCGGGGACGGTGTGGAGGTTAATCGTCTGAAGATTCCTGTATTTGTGAGCTTTGTGGGTCCCTAGTTGATGAGAACTGTATCCAACGGTGCCAACCTAAATATAACCCGTACTGGGGTGGGTATCCTTTAAAGGATTATCATACCATGGAAGGCAACGTATTAAATCAAACTGATTGCTGGGTGTGTTCACATGTGCCACAGGGACAGCATAACGTAGGGTTGGTGCCATTTCCGCTGAATACCATGGAAATTTTAGAATTACTAAAAGGGAAAACATTGGATGGAAAATTGCTCTCATTCAAACCACTTTATTTCAAACTCTATCAATTCCAAGTGGATAGATCACTTTTGTGCTTAAACATAACCAACCCCAATAAACACGGGAGTTGGGAAGTGACGGGGAATAATCAGATGATGACCTTCTCACAAAGAGCTGATAATGAGTCCATAAACCATGATCTGTTACGCTCAATTAAATCTGGTGGGAAACATTTTAGGTATTGGTATACATTGAGTTCCATTAAAGAAATTATTGGTAAGGTGCCAGATGGTTATTGTGCTAAAATAATACAGCCAGAAACTTGCATGTACCAGATGGAAGACCCAGAAATAGGATTGTTTGCAAGGGAAATGTGCTTAATGATAATGATGCATACCATTCCTTATGTTCTCCCTGATAATGTATATTTTATATGTGGAAGAAAAGCATATAAGTGGCTCTCCCCGAGTTCTGAAGGTTTGTGTTACCTGGGAAGAGTAGTCCCAGAAGGTATGACCCTCACACATGTTGAAATGCTTTGTATACATAAGAACACACCATCACCATATCTTCACACACAATATGAACACAGAGGCAAAAGAAATATGATACCTGGTGACGTGCACAAAGCCACTCAGTTAATTAGTGAGACAACTGGCTTTTAAGTTTTAGTCGCACTGGATCCCACCAGGATTGCTCGGGGTACATTAAATTTTAGGTATATTCAGGAACTTGCTAAATTGATAGATAATATCACTGAGATGTACGATGACACATTCAGGTATACAGGGAGAGAATTGCAAGCGTACAAGAAAGAACTGGTGCAACACAGGCTAGTGTTAAATTATTTAACTGCTGTTACTGGATTGTCATCATAATAATTAGCATATGTGTCCAGTGTGTTCCTATTGTGTTGAAGTGTGGAAAATGTAAAAATAGAGTAAAATGCAAGAACGAAACTATGATGGTGGTCAGTAATGACAATATGAATACCGAGGTAAATATAGAACACATTACAACCCTGAACTAGGAAATACCATCATTTAATGATACCAGCGACCCCAAGGAAGATGGATGAAATTCTGCAGCTAAAATGGGAGTTTCGTAAGAACCATAATGCTTCAGTGGCTGAAGTAGGGGAAAAGATAGAAGGATGGGTTTCATGGCTGAACCCAGTGAAATGGTACTCAGGTCTAGGGGAATGGGTTCAGGAAGTGATCGCCAGCATAGGCAAATTCTTGATCCTTATACTGATCGTCATCATAATAATTGGCATTGTGTTGAAGTGTGTAAAATGTAAAAATAGAGTAAAATGCAAGAACGAAACTATGATGGTGGTCAGTAATGACAATATGAATACAGAGGTAAATATAGAACTGCATTACAACCCTGAACTAGGAAATACCATCATTTAATGTATCATATTTAGACGTGCATAGAATGTATTATTGAAATGTTATTTTTAAAAACACCTCAGATAATGTAAAGTCTCAATTCCACTTCAAGACTGCCTTTATAAGACTGGTGCATCCCCACACCTTTGACATGATCTTCCGAGGTCCGCGGTGTGCATATAATAGTAGTTTTATGTCCCCACTCAGAGACACATTATTGATGGATTAAGTACCACCTTGTGCCATCCCATAATAACACTAAATAATATGTAAATGTAAGCCTAAAATATATTTTAAAATCAGATTGTGATAGCATGTTGTTCGCTATCAAAGGGTGGACTGTCGAAGCTGGATTATTGGCTGAGACAAGATCAGTTTATAATTGAATCGTAGCGACGCCATCATGTGACTGGCTGCAAGACGCCATCTTGGAAATGAGATTGCAAGATGCCATTTTGCGAATGGCCACCCAAGCGCCATTTTTGATAAACTCACAATTAAGTACATGTGGCGATATTACTATTAGTACCATGCGATTGCACCTTTCACCATTCCTCATATACACATTAATATGCACAATTGCGCTGTTAACTAGTCGCATATTAGCGAATGCATAAGATCCTATATGAAAACGCTGTTTATTAGCTTTATGTGCACGCATCTGCTCCAAGTTAACTAGCGTCGTTATATCAAACCCTGCATACTCACACATTACATATCCACATACAAGGTTCCATAAGCTTTAAGGTATAAGATTTAAGTTTGTTCATTTAATATAAATGCTGTGAAATAAAGATTATTTGGTAACTAAGGTTTTATACATGATAAGTAAACCGTGTTTGGTTTCGTACTGATGATGTACTCTCTCAACAGAATTCTGGTATTATCGGTGTGGAGATCGCATCATGCATTCTCAACTTATGGACCGCAGAGACTTCAAGCAACAAAATGTATATTATATGAACAACTGCTAGGATGTTGCATGAGGCGGGAAACCACAGACCCCCAGTTGTTGGAGGCTGGGTTGGGTCTGTTTGAATCAGCCTGTTAAATGCTCTGTAACAGATGCATCCCCCTTGGGAATCAATGGCATCAGCAACAAACTTCTCTATTGTGTTGTCTATTTCTGGGGGGTATAAATATGTGTGCTTCAACACTGGGTTTTAGTCTTCATGCTGAATGCTGATTGACGAGGGGTTTCTTGCTGATGCCTAACATCTGGTCCGTAAGCGCTGCATATGTATACTGTACTTGGGTCTGTATAATTCCTTTGCGCCGAATTGTGTCTGGATCAATAGCATGTAACTGACTGTACTTTTACTTGAATAATACTTTGTGCTTTGGAACCACAGATTCCAGGTCTGAAGTCTTTATTTACTGTATAACTGCGAACGCAAATTAGCGTCATCATTAGAAAGTACATGCAGGATATTAGAAGGTATAGGAAGGAGTGTATAGAGGTTCTAATTCAGTATCGTTAGTTGGGGGCTCGTAGTGAAGTCACTTACCTACTCACACGGTACATACGGTTATCAATATTTCAGCAAAGGGTGGAGTGGCCACATGCAGGGTTTACCTGCAACCGCTTTGTGCTGAAAGATCGCTATCTGTTTCCGTGTGAGCCAAGGAAGCTGACTAGAATCCAGCGACAAGAAAGGAAAAAGTTTGTTTTCCTTTGTTGATAGAACCTAACGTTTAAAGGGGTTCCGCAGTATTGAGTACGCGGCTGAGTCGCACTTTTGCGCACAACAAAGATGCACTTTTGCGTACGCAGCTAAAAAGTTGTCATACGGTTGTGTGGTAGTTGCATTATTGTGTATGCGACTGGTCGCACAATAGCATAAACGTACTTCAGGTTGTGCTGCCACGTGTTTAAATAAAACCGTTGAGGTTTACATTTTTCAATTGTTATAAATATCTGGGTAAACGTGTATTTTTCTGCGCAGGAAAAAGTGTGTAACAGTGAGTATTTGTTGGTAGGGGTAACTTGTTCCCTACAGTTAGAGGTACCGTATGACCTTTAAGGGTTAAGTGCTAGTTGCTCAGTAAGCAGCTTGCCATTCTATACACAGTAGCAGGTGTACATGTTGTCTTTGTTGTAGAGAGGTGCGTGGAAGTAGCCGACATAAACTTCCATAGGTGTGGAAGTTGCCTTACTAAATCTTATCCGGGTGTGGAAGTTGCCTTTTTCAAATCTTAGCCAGGAATGTGTGGGCGCCGCCATTTAAATCATCCACAGGTAAGTGAAAGTATCTTGATTGTCTTTTCACCAGTTTAAATCTTTATTGAAAAGCGTAGGTTTTGTCTCAGAATGGGAGCCGCGCAAACAGTAGAGATGCTAGACAATGATGTGCTGCTAATGGAAGCGCCGATTGGATCAGCCCATCGTATTATGCATACTAAGTACGGTACTTATGCGATAAGGTATTGTGATGTATGGTTTAAAATGACGATGAAGAGTATTAGACCGTTTCCCAGAATTGGTAGTTTTGATAAAAATGTACTAGATAATGTCCGGGATCACATTAGTCTGATGTGCTCCCGAGAGAAAAATGTAAAATATTATGAATGTTTAAAGTTGTGGCAGCATGAAGGAGATGCGTGGCTTAAAAATGCGCAAGCAACACAAACTAGCGTTGCGAGCGCATTGCCAGAGAATGCATCCGCGACGCTGAATTGCAATATGGGTGGGCCGCAAAATGGCGCGCACGTGCAGCAAGGTAGCATTGTGGAGAGTATTGCCAGCAGTTCACGCTCACCTCCCCCACCTTATGTGGATGGAGGTGCAAGTACAGTTACCAAAAATACCCATAAAAATGTAACAAGCAATTTGTACCCTCTCTTTTTTTTATGATGTGGATGATGAGCCTATTGTAATGTCTGCCATTTCCCATGCTGTGCAAATGATAGATGCTGCACCACAACAATCACGTGTGGTGCCTCCATCTCCATCGGTAACAGCAAGGGAAGTGCTAACACCCTCTGCACCCGTAGAGGAAGTTGTTAATACCATACGTAGCAGAAACAGATTAAACCCCCAGCCAGATAACAAGGTCAAAGGTAGCAGCGCTACTGGTCTGCATCCCATTCGGACGATAACTGTTCCGAATGGAAATGCAGATGCGAACGGTGTAGTGCCCACGAGGGAAGTGGTAATGCATTGTCCCTGGACAAGAGCAGAACTAAATTCCATCATAAATGATTTCCCCGATCCCAAAAAGAAACTAGCCAAATGTCAAAGATTTTGGAGAAATTTGGGTAGTTCACATGAGCCAACTAATAAAGATTGGCATGTGGTGTTAAGGGCCTGTCTACCACGCAATACCGACGTGACAAAATTTATAACGGATTGTGTATTGGATGGTGACGTTCCCTTGAAAGACCAAGTAAACCAAAGTAACATTTCCCGCATTATAACTCAATTGGGTATATATTTTCCAGTAGTAGTTAACTGGAACAAAGTTTTCACCATTACGCAAAAGGAGAGTGAATCTGCAGAAGATTATTGCGAAGTGGCTCTGCAGGCTATCACCCAGTACACTGGGATAGAAGATATTAAAGACAGCACTCACCACAGGGGAATGATAGTCACGGTACTCATGGACGGTCTGAAAGAGAATTTAAAGACCCGGGTTCAGACCTCACAGCCTGGCTGGAGGGGACTCACAATAGATACCCTCATAGAATCTGCCATAGAACATGATAAAAACATCTCAAAGAAGAGAGAGACCCAGAGCGAAAAACTAATGGCTATCAGTATCCAAGCTCTGGAGGGAATGACGGTAACATCACTGCCAACGGACACACTAGCACCTGCACACACACTTACATCTGAACAGTTATATGCCCTCACTAACCCCACGCAACAGCAAACACAGCTCTATTCCACTTATTCCACTAACCCAGTTTAACCACAGGTCCCATACTACTCACAAACTTCATATCCCCCACAATACCCTTACCCTCCCTATCCTTACCCATATCCACCACCTTTACCCTCTACTCAAACCTCACAACAACACATGTCTTCACCCGATCCACGAATATGTTTTAATTGTAAACAACCAGGACACTTAAGTAGAAACTGTACAGTAAAAAAAGTAGGAACCCCAAATCAGTGAAGACCTGGATATCCCCATAAGGGATATGCACAGAGGCCAGCAAATGTCCAGCAGGCACCTGTAGTGCCAAATCCGGCTGTCATTCTGATGCAGATCCCACCAAATGCAACCCATTTCACTGTCATTGACCTCTGTTCTGCTTTTTTCTCTGTGCCTTTCCACCCTGACTGTCAGTATCTATTCGCATTTACATACAGAGGTGTACAATATACATGGACTCGGTTACCCCAAGGTTTCATAGACAGCCCCAGTATCTTCTCCCAGGCATTGCACGACTGTTTACAATCTTTTCAACCTGCCAATGGATCTGTTCTAATTCAATATGTGGACAATTTATTGCTATGTTCTGACTCATTTATGTCATGTTTGAAAGATACTAAACTTTTGTTACTTCATCTCTCGCATACAGGACACAAGGTGGCTAAGGACAAACTAAAGCCGTGCCAATCCAAAGTAAAATATTTGGGACACTGCCTAACCCAGGGGTTACAAAATCTTACAAATGATAGAATCAAGGCCATACAAAACATGACACTGCCGTAGAATCAACAGCAAATTCGTACCGTCTTGGGAATGTGTGGATACTGTAGAATGTGGATCCCAGGTTTCCTATTTTGGCCTTGCCTTTACAGGAATTAGTTTCTTCCTCAAAGCCCGATCGTGTCATACACACAGAGGAATCAGAGCAGGCTTTCCTTAATCTTAAGGATAGTCTGACAAAAGCTCCTGCATTGGGAATACCTGATTATGAAAAAGCTTTTGATTTGTATTGTACGGAAGCCGATGGTTGTGCTGCAGGTGTCCTTACACAAAAACATGGTGATGCCAGTAGGCCTGTAGCATACTACAGTGCCCAATAGGACACTGTAGCAAGATCACTCCCCACTTGTTTGAGAAGTGTAGCAGCTACCACTCTATTGGTGAGTAAAAGTAAGGATGTAGTACTGGGTCATGATATGATTGTCTACACTCCCCATGCTGTATCTGCTCTGTTGAACTCAGCTCAAACCAGACACGTCTCTTCGGCTTACCAAATGGGAACTAGCTCTAATCGCAGCCGCAAACATCACTGTTAAACGTTGCAGAACGCTGAATCCAGCAACGTATTTACCATATGTACAACATGATGTACAAAGGGTGGAAGGAGGCGAGTTGCTGGTGGGAGGTGAGTTCAGTGGACATAATGATACGCACGATTGTATGAAATATCTGAATCAGACCTTTACTGCTAGACCTGACATACATGACACACCTTTAGAGAATGTGGATGTGACTTTTTATACGGATGGGAGTTGTCATAGACAAACAGACACAGGTGAATTATGTACAGGTTATGCTGCTGTAAATGACACAGACATCATAGAAGCTAAACCTCTTAGTCCTCTTCACTCAGCCCAGGTGGCAGAGTTAGTAGCACTAACTAGAGCTTGTGAACTGGCAGCAGGCAAATCTGCTAACATTTACACTGACTCGAGATACGCGTTCGGGGTGGTGCACGATTTTGGGGCTCTATGGCGTCTGAGAAATTTTATGACAGCAGCAGGCACACCAGTTGCACATTCCCGACACATAAAACATCTTTTAGAAGCAATCCAACTGCCCAAAGCAGTGGCAGTAATTAAATGTAAAGCCCATACATCCGGTGTCACTGGGCAACAACAGAGCCAATGAAGCTGCAAAATGGGCAGCAGGGTTAAAAATGTTTTCTCCAACTGAAAAAATTATGTCTTTCCAAACAATTGATATGCTGAAATTAATTGAGATGCAAAATTTGTGTTCAATTCAGGGAAAATCCATTTGGAAGTCCAAGGGATGTGGACAAGAGTCCTCCGGGCTCTGGAGGGACGTACAAGGTAAACCAGTAGCCCCCAAGCCATATTACCCCAGCCTGGCTGAGGCAGCACACGGTCTGACTCATCTGGGAAAACAAGGTATGTGCAAGTTGGTGAGAGCATACTGGTGTGCACCAGGTTTTTCTTCACAAGCAGAAAAGATAGCAATGTCCTGTCTGACCTGCTTGAGGAAGAACATAGGGAAAGCGAACCCTACCGAACCGTCCCACATTCCACCGACCGAGGGACCTTTCCAGGTGATACTAATTGATTTCATCCAATTACCACCCTGCAGGAATCTTAAGTATGTATTAGTGTGCACTGACGTATTTTCAAATTGGGCTGAGGCCTACTCAGCGGCCACTAATACTGCAGCATTTACTGCCAAGAAAATAGTTCAAGAATTTGAATGCAGGTATGGTATCCCTAAAATCATCGAGAGTGACAGGGGTACTCATTTCACAGGTGATGTTTTTCAAAATATGTGTAAGCTGATGGGTATTAATAGCCGACTTCATACCCCCTACCGACCACAAGCCAGTGCCAAGGTAGAGAGGATGAACGGGACTATTAAAAATAAGTTAAGTAAAATTATGCAGAGACTGGACTAGGATGGCCAGAAGCGTTACCTTTGGTCCTACATAGCATAAGGACCACTCCTAGACCCCCTCTAAATCTGTCCCCCTTTGAAATACTGTTCGGTAGACAACCTCATTTGATTATAAGTCCACAGGAAGACCTGAAGGGTAACAACGAGGTAACTGTAAAGTATCTTATATCAATGAGTAAGCAGTTAAAACAACAGCAGCAGAAACTGAAATTGTTGTCTAATGATATGCCTGAAACTAACTGTCATGATGTTGAACCAGGAGAATATGTTATGATCAGAAATTTCTTGCGTTCAGGATGTTTGACTGATCAGTGGGAAAGTCCGTACCAGGTGCTGCCGACAAGTACTACATCTTTGAAGGTGGCTGTGATAGATACCTGGGTCCATTCCACTCACTGCAAAAAGGTCAAACAACCGGTGGAGAAACAAGTTGGAGACAAGGCTGATAGCGTGGACCTATCGCTCACGAGCTTGTTCCGGGAGCATTGAAAAGGTCGTAGTGAGATACCTGAACTAAGAGAAATTTGCAGGTCTTGTTGTGACAATGGACGGGCCTACTGTGTTCATTTTCATATTCTCTTTTAGAGTGTTCACCATCCTGGTCGGTTCGGGAATATCCAGTTTCTGTGATGGGAGACCGATCGAGGAAATGGGAGCTGATGGCAGTGCTGATGGAGTGGAGTCAGGAGGAGTGCAATGCCAATCAGGGGAGTGTCTGATCAATCTTAGTACTGTTATTGTTAAGAGAGCTGTCATTCCAGACACTCGGGGACGGTGTGGAGGTTTAAAGTCTGAAGATTCCTGTATTTGTGATCTTGTGGGACCCTAGTTGATGAGAACTGTATCCAACGGTGCCAACCTAAATATAACCCGTACTGGGGTGGGTATCCTTTAGAGGATTATCATACCATGGAAGGCAAAGTATTAAATCAAACTGATTGCTGGGTGTGTTCACATGTGCCACAGGGACAGCATAACATAGGGTTGGTGCCATTTCCGCTGAATACAACGGAAATTTTAGAATTACAAAAAGGGAAAACATTGGATGGAAAATTGCTCTCATTCAAACCACCTCATTTCAAATTCTATCAATTCCAAGTGGATAGATCACTTTTGTGTTTAAACATAACCAACCCCAATAAACACGGGAGTTGGGAAGTGACGGGGAATAATCAGACGATGACCTTCTCACAGAGAGCTGATAATGAGTCCATAAACCATGATCTGTTACGCTCAATTAAATCTGGTGGGAAACATTTTATGTATTGGTATACATTGAGTTCCACCAAAGAAATTATTGGTAAGGTGCCAGATGGTTATTGTGCTAAAATAATACAGCCAGAAACTTGCATGTACCAGATGGAAGACCCAGAAATAGGATTGTTTGCAAGGGAAATGTGCTTAATGATAATGATGCATACCATTCCTTATGTTCTCCCTGATAATGTATATTTTATATGTGGAAGAAAAGCATATAAGTGGCTCTCCCTGACTTCCGAAGGTTTGTGTTACCTGGGAAGAGTAGTCCCAGAAGTTATGACCTTCACACATGTTGAAATGCTTGGTATACATAAGAACACACCATCACCATATCTTCACACACAATATGAACACAGAGGCAAAAGAAATATGATACCTGGTGATGTGCACAAAGCCACTCAATTAATTAGTGAGACAACTGGCTTTCAAGTTTTAGTCGCACTGGATCCCACCAGGATTGCTCGGGGTACATTAAATTTTAGGTATATTCAGGAACTTGCTAAATTGATAGATAATATCACTGAGATGTACGATGACACATTCAGGTATACAGGGAGAGAATTGCAAGCGTACAAGAAAGAACTGGTGCAACACAGGCTAGTGTTAAATTATTTAACTGCTGTTACTGGATTGTCATCATAATAATTAGCATATGTGTCCAGTGTGTTCCTATTGTGTTGAAGTGTGGAAAATGTAAAAATAGAGTAAAATGCAAGAACGAAACTATGATGGTGGTCAGTAATGACAATATGAATACCGAGGTAAATATAGAACACATTACAACCCTGAACTAGGAAATACCATCATTTAATGTATCATATTTAGATGTGCATAGAATGTATTATTGAAATTTTATTTTTAAAACACCTCAGATAATGTAAAGTCTCAATTCCACTTCAAGACTGCCTTTATAAGACTGGTGCATCCCCACACCTTTGACATGATCTTCCGAGGTCCGCGGTGTGCGTATAATAGTAGTTTTATGTCCCCACTCAGAGACACATTATTGATGGATTAAGAACCACCTTGTGCCATCCCATAATAACACTAAATAATATGTAAATGTAAGCCTAAAATATATTTTAAAATCAGATTGTGATAGCATGTTGTTCGCTATCAAAGGGTGGACTGTCGAAGCTGGATTATTGGCTGAGACAAGATCAGTTTATAATTGAATCGTAGCGATGCCATCTTGCGACTGGCCGCAAGGCGCCATCTTGGAAATGATATTGCAAGACGCCATTTTGCGAATGGCCACCCAAGCGCCATTTTTAATAAACTCACAATTAAGTACATGTGGCGATATTCCTATTAGCACCATGCGATTGCATCTTTCACCATTCCTCATATACACATTAATATGCACAATTGCGCTGTTAACTAGTCGCATATTAGCGAATGCATAAGATCCTATATGAAAACGCTGTTTATTAGCTTTATGCGCACGCATCTGCTCCAAGTTAACTAGCGTCGTTATATCAAACCCTGCATACTCACACATTACATATCCACATACAAGGTTCCATAAGCTTTAAGGTATAAGATTTAAGTTTGTTCATTTAGTATAAATGCTGTGAAATAAAGATTATTTGGTAACTAAGGTTTTATACATGATAAGTAAGCCGTGTTTGGTTTTGTACTGATGCGTACTCTCTCAACAGAATTCCGGTATTATCGGTGTGGAGATCGCATCATACGTTCTCAACTTATGGACCGCAGAGACTTCAAGCAACAAAATGTATATTATATGAACAACTGCTAGGATGTTGCATGAGGCGGGAAACCACAGACCCCCAGTTGTTGGAGGCTGGGTTGGGTCTATTTGAATCAGCCTGTTAAATGCTCTGTAACAGATGCATCCCCCTTGGGAACCAATGGCATCAGCAACAAACTTCTCTATTGTGTTGTCTATTTCTGGGGGGTATAAATATGTGTGCTCCAACACTGGGTTTTAGTCTTTGTACTGAATGCTGATTGATGAGGGGTTTCTTGCTGATGCCTAACATCTGGTCCGTAAGCGCTGCATATGTATACTGTACTTGGGTCTGTATAATTCCTTTGCACCGAATTGTGTCTGGATCAATAGCGTGTAACTGACTGTACTGTTAATTGAATAATACTTTGTGCTTTGGAACCACAGATTCCAGGTCTGAAGTCTTTATTTACTGTATGACTGCAAACGCAAATTAGCGTCATCATTAGAAGGTATAGGCACGATATTAGAAGGTATAGGAAGGCGTGTATAGAGGTTCTAATTCAGTATCGTTATGCCCCTAACATAGTGCCCTCCAGTAGTGCCTCCCCCCAGCAATGCCCCTTACATATACAACGAAAAATACACAAACAAAAAAAACCACTTACCTGAATCCCCGCTCCTGTGCCCGCCTCCGTCCATGAGCCGCAAGGTAGAGCCAGGCTTTGGCAATGCTTCCCTCTGTCTAGCTCCCTCTGGGAGGGCTGTGAGCATGGCGCACAGCCCATCCGATTCAGCTGTCAGCGCTTCCGCGTCAGGTGGTATGAAAGCCACCTGACGCGGAAGCGCTGACATCTGAACTGGGAGGGGCCTGGCTGGGCAGCGCCGCGCAGCCGATCGTGGGTGGCCCGGGGATAGTGCAGAGATAGAGATAAGGCTGTCTCGATCTCTGAATAAAAAAAAATTATTGGTTGGTCAGGGGGGGTTTCTGGGTACTTAGAAACCCCCCCTCCATGCGCTAGTGCTTTGTATGAGTGTTCTGGAGACTATATATATATATACATGATACATATGTGGGGGGTACCTAGGTATATTATCTTAACTTGCTAAGTACTTGTCGATTTGGGGATAGATAGATAGATAGATAGATGGATAGACACAGACAGACAGGCAGAAAGATAGATAGATAGGGATTGTGAGGTTCTGGTTATGTTGTGGACCCGGGGTGGTGATAGGAGCAGACACAGAAGCAGATTTAAATGAAAATGTGGAACTTTTAATGAGTGGTTTAGTAGATATGAATATGGCAAAAGTAAAAGTCCAGGCAAAGCACTGAAGTGCACATGGGAACTGTAGTGAAGCTAATGGGAGAATGTCCAGATAGTGACAGGCAGGCACAGTCCAGTATGCAGGTATGGTGAGCTGAATTGATATGCAGGCAGAGGAGAAGTAATCCAGCAGAGTGTAAGTGGAGGCAAGGTGCACGGTGACAGCAGACTCAGGTACTCAGGCAGGAGGAAGGTAAATGGGGGGTACAGGTAAGTCCAGCGGTTTGGAGCAGGCAAGGTAAACAGGCTAGGTAGCGTTTCCAAGGAGGCAGGTAATGAGCACAGGAACTCTCTCTCAGCCGTCGCTGAGAAACATGTTGCACTGGCAATGTAGGGAGGCTCTGGACCTCCCTAAATACCAAGTGCCGCACCGTGACTGGCTGGAGAGAGCACATGACCCACCAGGATTGGACAACTGAATCACATGGCCGGAGGCAAGATGGCAGCGCCAATGCCGGGCGGAACGGAAGCACCGCCAGGCCTCACCAGCCCAGAGTGACAATGTGCCCGCACAGACACATGCGCAGCCAATGCCCCTCGCCAAACACCAGTACCACCGCCAGATGCCCCCCCGCCACAGCGACCTCACAGGTATTACCCATCGACCACCATGCCGAGAAACCTTGGTCGTGACAGGTATGAGATAGATAGATAGATAGATATGAGATAGATAGATAGATCAATCGATCAATATCCCAGCAAAAGGGGATGTCGGCTCTTGAAATACTGCCACCGGAATTATGAACACCTTTTAAATACCGGCGCCAACATCCTTACAGGCAGCATCCCGAAGGTAAGTAGCGGGGTTAGGTTTAGGCATTGAGGGGGAGGATTAGGGTGCGGGGAGGGGGGGTTAGGTTTAGGCACTGGGGAGGGAGGGTTAGGGGTTACCTACCGTACCCAATCTAAATATAAATATGTGTATAGTGTGTGTACCTTGGCCCAGCAACACCTACTGTAATTTATAGATCACTATATATATATATATATAAAATCATCCTGTAATAAATACACACATAGTTATTAAATATATATATTAATATATATATATTTATATATATATATAGATATACAGTCAGGTGCATAAATATTGGGACATTGACAGAATTTTCATATTTTGGCCTCTATTCACCACCACAATGGCTTTGAAATTAAACAAACAAGATGTGCTTTAACTGCAGACTTTCAGATTTAATTTGAGGGTAATTACATCCAAATCAGGTGAACGGTGTAGGAATTACAACGGTTTCTATATGTGCCTCCCACTTTTTAAGGGGCCAAAAGTAATTGGACTATAAACTCAACAGCTATTTCATGGACAGGTGTGGGCTATTCCCTCGTTATTTCATTATCAATTAAGCAGGTAAAAGGTCTGGAGTTGATTCTAGGTGTGACATTTGCATTTGGAATCAGTTGCTGTCGACTCTCAATATGAGATCCAAAGAGCTGTCACTGTCAGTGAAGCAAGCCATCATTAAGCTGAAAAAGCAAAACAAACCCATCAGAGAGATAGCAAAAACATTAGGTGTGGCCAAATCAACTGTTTGGAACATTCTTAAAAAGAAAGAACGCACCGGAGAGCTCAGCAACACCAAAAGACCCTAAGACCACAGAAAACAACTGTGGTGGATGACAGAAGAATTATTTCCCTATTGAAGAAAAACCCCTTCACAACAGTTGGCCAAATCAAGAACACTCTCCAGGAGGTAGATGTATATGTGTCAAAATCAATGACTTCACAAGAGTGAATATAGAGGGTTCACCACAAGATGCAAACCATTGGTGAGCCACAAAAACAGGAAGACCAGATTAGAGTTTGCCAAACAACATCTAAAAATGCCATTACAGTTCTGGAACAACATCCTATGGACAGATGAGACAAAGATCAACTTGTACCAGAGTTATGGGAAGAGAAGAGTATGGAGAAAGAAAGGAACTGCTCATGATCCAAAACATACCACCTCATCAGTGAAGCATGGTGGTGATAGTAGTGTCATGGCGTGGGCATGTATGGCTGCCAATGGAACTGGTTCCCTTGTATTTATTGATGATGTGACTGCTGACAAAAGCAGCAGAATGAATTCTTAAGTGTTTCGGGCAATATTATATGCTCATATTCAGTCAAATGCTTCAGAACTCATTGGACGGCGCTTCACAGTGCAGATGGACAATGACCCGAAACATACTGCAAAAGCAACCAAAGACTTTTTGAAGGCTAAAAAGTGGAATGTTATGCAATGGCCAAGTCAATCCCCTGACCTAAATCCGATTGAGCATGCATTTCACTTGATGAAGACAAAACTGAAGGGAAAATGCCCCAAGAACAAGCAGGAACTGAAGACATTTGCAGTAGAGGCCTGGCAGAGCATCCCCAGGGATGTAACCCAGCGTCTGGTGATGTCTATGCGTTCCAGACTTCAGGCTGTAATTGCCTGCAAAGGATTTGCAACAAAGTATTAAAAAGTGAAAGTTAGATTTAGGATTGTTTAGTTTGTCTCATTACTTTTGGCCCCTTAAAAAGTGTGAGGCACATATAGAAAACGTTGTAATTCCTACACTGTTCACCTGATTTGGATGTAATTACCCTCAAATTAAATCTGAAAGTCTGCAGTTAAAGCACATCTTGTTTGTTTCATTTCAAAGCCATTGTGGTGGTGTATAGAGGCCAAAATATGAAAATTCTGTCAGTGTCCCAATATTTATGCACCTGACTGTATGTATATATTTATATAAATATTAAGCTGTGTATATACACACATATCTATGTAAGCAGTGTATGTGTGTGTATATATATATATATATATATATACATACACACACACACTTTTGTTAAATATGTGTGTATAAACACAACTTTATATTTATCATCAAAGCCTCTCATGAGTAAAACTTCTGTTCATCTCTAACCTGTCCTCTCTTCTCACACTGACGGAAGTCCTTCTGCTCAGAGTCCTCCTCACTATTGTGAGCTGGGGCTGGGCCAGTGCATGGCTTGACTGCAGTATTACAGGGGGTGGGCCGCGTGACATCATGAAGGGGTGGAGCCGTGTGACGTCATGACGTCGCGCGGTGCTCTGCTGGGAGATGGATTTCAGAGGCTCAGTACGGAGACCTGCCAGTGCCCAGCGCAGCGCCAGTATTAGCGCTAATACTGGCCTGAGCACTGTGCTCAGGCCAGTAATAGTAACAAGACTGAAGCCTGCCTGTATTTGTCAGGGCCAGATTTCAGGGGGCCTCGGACCCACCTGGGACCTGCCGGGCCCTAGGTGGATGCCTAGGTTGCCTAACGGTAAATCCGGCCCTGCAGGTGGGGAACATGTAAAATGCATAAAGAGTGATTTTTTTACCCTAATGTAAAGATTCCCCAATCCACCAATCTGCGCCCATACATTACAGATATTTTCCAGTGATTTGCAGATCATTTTAGCAAGTCACAGATCTGCCAACCCTTTTACTAGTAACAGCCGGCAAATCGGCTGATCATTACCATACACTAGAAAACTACAGCCCTGATTGGCCGGGGAAATCCAACATATTGGACAACCTGATTTAGCGATTCCTATTATTTTTTGGTCGGATTCGGCGATTGGTGTACCCATATTTTGCCATTTTTTCCACCCAAACATCTGCAAAATGGGAAATGTCATACCCAAGTGTAGCATGAGATGGTGTCTGTAGCTAAACTCTTGTTTTTCCTGGCAAACTGGATTCTCAAACCTGGTCCATGTTCAGAGAGGTAAGGAAGATCAGTCCAGACAAAGGGTCATTCAGTCTCCTCCACAGAGAGACGATTTATTAGGGGTAACTGCAGTTTTGTGAATTTGATAACTGGCTGCTAAACCCAAGCTGCTTACCAAAGTATTCGGTTAACAATAATTTGATTCATGTCAACACACTCAGCAATATAATATGCAAATACATTACATTAAATTCAAATACGGCAGGGCAATTAACTTCAGATATGTATTCACTTCTCTGTCAATACTGTAAACATTCAATAATTAATTACTTTGCATACTCTATAGAAAAGATCATGAACAATACTTCACAGTGTCATATATAATAAAGTGCAAAATAACATTTCCCTATAAACCCTATGATCACAAAAGATTGGCAATAAACTACCGTGTTTCTCGTTAGTGTGCCCAGGAATAGTCCCCCTAATCTTCTCTGATTAGCACGTTTGAGCTCATTATTAAGAATACTGAAATGGTTACAGTCTTTGCAGAAAATCCACTTCCTATAAGATCAGTCTCTATAATTGTGCAGTCCTTCACCTGACAATGTAAAGGATACCTGTCCAGATGCCAGCACTTGATTATCAGCATGTAGCACGTGACCTGCACAGCCTCTCCTCTCCTTTGGTGCTGTAGTAAGTTCAATTAAATTGAGCACTTCTCTTGTTTTGCTGCCTGACATGGAGGGGGTCTCCACCTCACAGCCACTGGTACCCCGGTCAGCTGCTGTGCCCTCAGTCAAGGCTCAGTGCAGCACACACACTCCTAGCAGCTGCTTCTCTCCATCAGCACACACAACACGGCTCCTGTCACGCTCCACATGACTGCTTCTCTTGCTAGAGATTTGAAATCACTGATGGTCTATGGCCGATGTTGAATATTTTACCATCGATGGCTAACAGCCAATGGATTTTAGCCATCGATGAACAAGTGGGAGCAAATGTTTTGATTTTTTTCTGATGGGACAGAGCTTAGCGCTGCACCCTGGCACCGCTAAGCCCAGCCCCTATTTTTTTTACTGGCCTGCCATTTTCCCCCGCAACGGTGGCCATCGAGGATTGCAAACCATCGATAGTTCACCATAGATGGTTTGTATGCCATCAGTGGTAACCACCAATGGACCCATCAATGGTAATCATCCAAGGACACCCCACCGCTAGCTATCCCTACCTCTGACTTCTCTAGTTTCACTTTCAATCCTGGACACAGCAGTGCTGCTCACACTTCTGCTCCTGGGTCCTAGAGTCAATACTCAGCAACACTCACTGTGCACATGAAAGGACTGCCAGGGAGTTTACCCTTGTAGTACCAGTTAACCCCTAAGCAGTTTCTCCAGGGGTGCCACACAAAGTGCCCCAATCCATCACAGATGTATGGGGGCCTTTAGACTGGGGGGGAGGGCAGTGTCCTAACTCAAATATGAATTGCATGTAAAAAATGTAGCTGTCCAGCATTTGTCGGCTACATGCAGAAGCAGCCAGTATTTACCCTGCATGCAAGAATAATAAATGTATTTGCACCCCTCACATTGCAGCATGTGTCTATGTCATACTTGCCGGTAATACAGGCATTGTGGAGCAGGGGGCGGGGCCAAAATGACGCAATTCAGTGTGAATTTCAGTGTATGTTATTTTTATTCTATGGGGCCAGTGTGTTATTTTTATACTATGGGGGCAAGTGTATGTTAATCTAATACTGTGGGAGCTAGGGTATGTTTTCTTTATACTGTGGGGGCCATTGTATGTTTTCTTTATACTGTGGGGGCCATTGTATGTTATTTTTATTCTGTGGGGGCCAGTGTATTTTACTTTTTTTCTGTGGGAACCAGTGTCTTCATTTTTTCCAGTGATAGCCAAAGTGTGTTTTTTTTCCTGTGGGGACCAATTCTGAGTTGTTGTTTTTTCTGTGGGGGAGCAATGTGTGTGTTTTTTTCCCCGTGTGGACCAGCTCTGTGTTAGTTTTTTTTCCTGTGGGGGCCAATGTTTGTTTTTTTTTCCATGGGGCCAATGTATGTGTGTGTTTTTTTTCAAGAGGGGCCAGAGTGTGTGTGTGTGTGTGTGTTTTCTCTGTGTGGTCCAATTTCTGTGTTATTTTTTCCTGTGGGTGCCAGTGTGTGTGTATTTTTCCCCGTGTGGGATAGTGTGTGTTTTTTCCTGTGGAGGACTGATGGTGTGCCTTGGGCAATTTTAAAATCTTCTTCAGTGTGCCGCGAGTTGAAATAGGTTGAAAATCATTGGGTGTTTACAAATACAGGTATCTGTTAATTTGACCACTGATCCCATTAACAAGTATGGGGGAGATGTATTACAGCGGCATGGATCGTGCCACTATAGCTCTTCCCGCTTCGCCTCTTTACTGAGGCAAAGCAGGACCCACGAGATGTATAAACATCTCGTCAGCCAAACTGGGGAAGTGAAAACTCACCCCTCAGGTGATCCCTGACAGAGGACCAATTCAGAGCCGGACGCTATCAACCGTTCACTCGTACGCATTCGATTGTTTTAAACCACGCATGCGTCCGGATCTCATTGCGCATGTGCGGCCAGATCATTGCGGTCATTTCTCAATCGCTCGTATACACAGCGAACAGGAAGTGACCTATGTCATTTGATTGACAGAATGTTCCGTTTATGGGTGGTAACGGGGGTGGAGATGAGAAAACGCAGGCGTGGCAAGGCGTTTTTTGGGCGTACATGTATTATCTTGTGCGAACGTCCAATGTGGACACTATTTTGTACACGTCCCTGTGTGATCCAATTTCCATTAAGACTGCTCGCTCAGCTTTGGGTCTGGTATAGTCTACCGCAATGACGATGGTCTCCTCGTACTTCCCCTGACTCATCGATGGTGTTGCGATTAATCAAGTGAGGCAACAAAAACAATTAACTTTCAATTGCTAAACAGCTTCTAAGGTGTTTCGCAAATAGACCTTTTTTAGTAGCTAAAAACCGAACGCAGGTGAACTACTCAGCTGCTAATTTCTGGGGCATACAATCAATTAGTTCACAAATGTTTGGGTTTTTTGAGTGCTTTTTACATATTTGTAAGTGTTTATTTTGTAGACAAACAATATTGTACGCATGTTTTTTTTTTTTTTTTAAAGGACCAAGAAACCAATCGTCCTTTTTTTTGGATAATTGTTAATTAAAACTAATAAATTGATTTTAACCCTTATTTTTTAGGGCAAAATATGAAATGTTTATATTTCCGTTGTACTGTTAGTAAGTTTGTTAGAGGGATTACCTTTTAACCAGTTTGTGAATAAATCAACAATAGATTTTTGCAATTTTGTTTCCAAAGTGTAATAATTTTTTGTTTATTTTGTGTCAAGTTTTTTTTAAAGTAAACATTTTTTTTTCATGGGACAAAATCTACAAATCATTTTGCACACACACCCACAAAATAAGTGGCATTTGAACAGAATTAAAACAAATAAAAACAATTCACAAGAAAGGAGATGGAGGTTTTTGCCATGCAGGAATATGGGGCAAACACAGAGCTGGATTGTGGGGAAATTAGCCAGTGCTGTCATCGCCTTTTAGGCCGTATGGCCGGGGGTTGGAGGGAGCCTGAACGGGTCCGGGAAGTCCTTCGGCTGGCCTGGCCAGAGGCAGATGTTATGGCCTCTGGACTAGGCATAGGGCTAGGCACATTTGGAGGGATGGCTGTTGTTGTGCCAGAGGTGGAGGGTCCTGATGTTCCGGCAGGAAGGGAGGCCGGCTCCAACATGTGCTGGCGAACGAGCTGCTCCAGGGCATTTGCTATTCGCACGTTGGCCCCAGTATTTTCCGCAAGGGCCTTAGCAATGGTCACATTGGCCGCAGCACTTTGCTCCAGGGCGTCCGCCACCCGTAGCAGATTGGCGTCCATCCTCAGCAGAATCTCGGTCTGCTGATCCGTTTTACCATTGAGATCAGTGAGGGGCCACTGCCTGCGAGGGGGAATGCCCTGGACTGTCTGCCACAGGGTCCCCAGCTAGATCTACTGCTTCCTCCCCTGCAGAGCCAGAAGAAATTCTGCGGCCAAAGCTCACCTCTGGAGCAGACTCATCCGCCTGTGTCTCTGTGAGAAAAAAGAGAAAAGAGTAAATTATAATCTAGATATTGTCAAAAACACATTTCTGAGTTGGTAACCTTACAACATTAACCTGGGGCAACATGAGGAGCATGTCGGTATCCATGTTCGACACACCAAACACCTCCTCATCCTGCACACACCCCTGGGCCAGCTCCTCCAAATCTGTGAGCTCAAGTGACACAGGGGTGGGACCCCCACCTGTCACCCCTGCATGCCTAGCCCTATCAGCCAGTTTTTGTTTAAGCCGATATTTGAAGTCGCTCCATCTGTTGGTTTAAAATTTGGCATTATTCCTGCAGTATTTTGACCTGTAAACACTTTTTAATAAAATGTAGTTTTTACGTACCGGCGTTTGACCTCCCAGGTTGAACGTTCAAACTCACCCACACCATTGACACCACTGGCTATGTGGTCCCACAGTTTCCATCTCTGGGTTGCACCCATATTCCTTGGTGCCTGTGCCAGGTTGTCATTGCACATTTGCACCAAAACCTCCATCTCCTTCCTTGTGAATTGTGGCTGCCTGTTTTTTTGGCCCTAGTTTGCCTACTAGGGCCAGCAGCCTCTTCCATGGCATCCTCCACACCTTTTTTTTTTAAATGTTAAAAATGATTTTTAGTAAAATGTTTTAAAATGTAATGTTAAACATACACATTTTCCAATCAAAAATAAAAACACTTACATGGTGCCTGTTGGCTAGTACTTTGTTGCTCTGTACTAATTTTTTTTGGTCAATGTGGCAGACCGATTTTGGCCTTCAGTGATGTTTTTATACATGCGTCAGCATTATTCGGCCGCATCATTCCTTGTGCGCTCCTGTTGTCCGTCCTTAATTTGAGCGGGAAAATAAAGCCTATTTATGGCTTGGTGTGACTCGAGTCAAGGTGGCATGTTTTGATTGTTGGAGGTTTAGCGTTGGAGTTGATTGTTGGCGATTGGTTTGGAGAAGGAGGACTGGTTTATTTTGATCTTTTGGCTTTTTTTCTTCGTTATTTTCCGTTAGCATTTTTTTATCTTTTTCAGCTTTTTTGATTTGCATTTTTGAGTAAGTATTTAAAAAAACCACCGTAAAAAATAATAGTAAATAGTTTACATTTGTTTCTAATTTTTTTTTTTGTTTTACAGTTATTTTGGCAGTGACCGAGTGAAGTTTTTGAACTTTGGGATATTTGTCTGTTTTTGGTAAGTGTTTTTGGTTTCATGTTTTTACAAATTCGATGTGTTGGTCTTAGCATATGTTTCGCTAAGTAATGTTGTTTTTTTTCTGTGAACAATCATGTCTTACCACTAAATGTAGCGTACTATTTAGCGAACTAATGTATCCTTATTCAACTGTCAAAGTAGCGTACTATTTAGCGAACTAATGTATCCTTATTTAACTGTAAAAGTAGCGTACTATTTAGCGAACTAATGTATCCTTATTCAACTGTAAAAGTAGCATACTATTTAGCGAACTAATGTATCCTTATTCAACTGTAAAAGTAGCGTACTATTTAGCTAACTAATGTATCCTTATTTAACTGTAAAAGTAGCATACTATTTAGCGAACTAATGTATCCTTATTCAACTGTAAAAGTAGCGTACTATTTAGCGAACTAATTTATCCTTATTCAACTGTAAAAGTAGCATACTATTTAGCGAACTAATGTATCCTTATTCAGCTGTAAAAGTAGTGTACTATTTAGCGAACTAATGTATCCTTATTCAACTGTAAAAGTAGCATACTATTTAGCGAACTAATGTGTTTTAAATTTTTCTGTGTAAAATCATGTCTTCCCACTAAATGTAGCATACTATTTTGAGAACTAATGTGTGCTCCCTTCTCTATTTTTTAGAATAAGATTTTTTTTTTAAATCATAGTTTTTTAAATTAATATCTTTAACATTTTTAAATTTTGAAATGTAGGTTGATTTGCCCATGACACGTCCCAGGCCTGTAAGCATCTTTGGTTTTCTTGGAAAAGATAAGTATATTTTTCTTAACACATTTGTCTAAACCTATAACTACCTTGCTTAACATTTCAGGTTGATGTTGATCGTATTATATTGGCCATGGTTCCAGAACCCGACCAGCCTCAACTTCGTCCCAGGCGTAGGCCTCGTAGGTGTGCAAGGCCCCAGATATATAGAACATGTGTCACCCTTTTTGGAATGCCAGATGATGAGGTGTTAAGGCGCTACCGTCTTCCTCCACAACTCATCATAGACACTCTCTCATTAATAGAGAGTGATCTTGAACGGCAAATTGACAGTCCTACAGCAATACCACCACTTACGCAATTAATGTCGGTGTTACATTTTTATGCCTCAGGATCCTTTCAAACCACTGTGGGAATAGTCGCTGGAATTTCCCAATCCTCCTTTTCAAGGATCCTGAGGGCAGTGATGGAGGCCCTTTTCAAACACCTCCATCATTTTATTAAAATGCCATTGGATATGGGTTCCCTTAATGTGGCGAAGGCTAATTTTTATCAAATAGCTGGCTTCCCACACATCATAGGGGTTGTGGATGGCACTCACATACCACTTCAGCCTCCAGCAAGGCTGGAGGCTATATTTAGGAACCGCAAACACTTTCACTCGATGAATGTAATGGTGGTATGTGATGCCTCCCTCCAGATCCTGTCCCTGAATGCCAAATTCCCCGGCAGTGTACATGATTCCTTCGTCATCCGGCAATCAGGGATTTGGCACAAATTAAACAACCTACAAGCTGGTGATGCGTGGCTTCTGGGTAAGTTGACACCTTCTGTTTTAACCAATGCAAAGCTTATTACACAATGGTCCTGATGATTTTTTATCTGTTTTCACAGGAGACAGTGGTTACGCTTGCACGCCCTGGCTGCTCACTCCTTATTTGGCTCCCACACCAGGGCCACAAAGTGAGTATAATTCCGCACTTACAGCCACCAGGCAGGTGGTGGAGCGCTGTATCGGCCTTTTAAAAGGCCGATTCAGATGCCTCCAACGCTCTGGTGGCGACCTCATGTATTTGCCGGCTATGGTTTCGAAAATTGTGGTCCTGTGTGGGATATTTTACAACATCGCCATAAGGAGTGGTGTCCCAATGCAGCCAGAGGATGCCTTGCCTGAGGACGGCCCCCCCGAGGTTGGTCAGAGGTCAGTATGTGGGGGGGCCATACGCGATGAAGTTGTGGCCAGATTTTTTAGGTAATTATTTCCTCATAATGTTTAAAAATGCCACAATGTAGACATGTAATATTTTAAAGTACACTTTTAACTGATTTTTTTTTGTTTTGTTTTTAATCCCTAAAATGACCATAAAAAACCTGCCTAAGCAGGTAGCTTTAAATTTAACATTACCCACACCAAAAAATAATCACATTTTGAGGTTACTTCTCCAAACCTATTGGTATTGTTATGTGTTTAATGTGCAAGCTTACATACTTACTTGAGCTTTCGACAAACACATTTACATTTCTTTAAAAATCAGGGACAAATAGTAGACTTATGTAAGGTTCAACAATCTAAGATTTACACACAAGGAATGAGACTTAAATAAATCAAAATAAATTTTATTTTTTGAAACATTTTTTGAGTGAAACATAAAATAATTAGTGGCGCAGGCGCGCCAAAATGTGATCCAATGCCACAAGCATGGCAACTACATGGCCCCTCAAATTCTGCAAGCCTGCATAAATTTCAGCGTTACGCCTCTGGTCCTCTGTGGGTAAAAAAAATGGGCGGATTACTAAAATGACACCTTAATTTATATGTGAAAAAACAACTAAAAAATCATACTAGGGTGAAAAAAAGGTGACAAAAAAAAAATACAAAACAAAAGGAATGCCAAACGAAAAGATTGTTGAAAAACAAAGCCAAAAAATATTTGGAAAAAATAACTACTACGCAAAAATACAACATTTGTTGGTTGTAAACAAGAAAGACACAAGTATGAGTGTTTGGACATGTGTCATATGTGTAAGGGGAAAACATCCTAGACATTGTTTCACAAAGATATATATCAAAAACATTAGAAAGACTTTACAATTTTGAACTGCACAGGCAAAAGGACAACATCAACCAAAATCAAAATAATGAAAAAACAGCCATAGTTTTAAAGGGAAACATACCGGTCATAATGGTGCCTGGTCCAGGAGCCCCAAAATCGTCCTCATCAGAGGTGGGCCAGTGCAGTAGGGATAGAGGAGGGGTGATTTGGGAGGAAGTTGAGGGTGAGGAAAAGAGAGGGGGGGTTGAGGGGAGTGTGAATTGGGAGGGATGGGAATGTAAGGAGAGGGAGGGGCCTCACGGTCGGCCAGGTCTGGGTTGGAGGGAGAATTTGGGGAAGAATGGGCAGAGGAGGTTTGGGTGGGAGTGGGGGATAGGGGACGAGCCCGACATTGATGACGTTGGCGACGTTGTAGTCTGCGCTCAGCCCCTAAATGATGTTGAAAAATTTATATTATTACATATTTCATTTTTTGTTTCAACAATTTATACACCAAAAAAATAAAAAAATAAAAACAGGGCTATACGGTAAACATGCACACGCAGGTATGTCCAAAATAAAGAAACAGGGCTATACAGTAAACAAGCACACGCAGGTATGGCCAAAATAAAGAAACAGGGCTATACAGTAAACATGCACACACAGGTATGGCCAAAATAAAGAAACAGGGCTATACAGTAAATATGCACACGCAGGTATGCTTACATTTTAAATATAATTTAAAAAAACACTTACTTTCCTGTATTTGCTGACGCAAATTGGCCAACAGGCGTGGGGATCTGCGCCCCAGATCGGACCACCTTCTTTCCAGTTGGCCGATATTCCTGCGATAGCCGATCGTACGCAGGCAGCGCCGCACCTCCGCGTAGGACAGCCGCTTGCAGAGGTTAGTAATGGGGTGTGGCTGGTGTGTGATTCTCCGGTCCATCACATCAGTGAGGACCAGGAGCTCATGTCTACAAAAAGCTGCGGCTCTCATGATGGCAATGATTTTTTTTACACAAAACAGTTTTAATAAAGGTCCTAGAAAAATTTTGATTGGCTAATGTACTTAGTAAATTAACAGAAAGCATTCTATTGGTTATTGTATGAGTCATGTGACCTACACCCTCACAAATATAATGTGAGTTATGATAGGCTTGATGCAGTGACATGCGTAAGCTAATTTAAATATTAATAAAAAAGATGAAAAATCTGGCTAGAAAAAAAACGCAAAACAAGAGTAGCATTCAAACAAACTTTTAATTTTGAAAAACCATCCCCTTGGTCCAACCGTACGTATTCTGCGGAAGCAATGACACACACTAACAATAATAAAGTTTATTGACAATGAAAAAAAAAAGATTGCAAACATGTGAATAACAATTAAGCTAATTAATATAGTGATTGCTATTAATCGATTCAAGTATGTTTGCTGAATGAAATAGCAGGCAATCGAAAACTGACAGGGCCACTTCCGGATTTGACTTGTGCGAGCGTTCCCTGCAACCAAAGAGGAGACGGATGGTCGCTATTTCGAACGTTCACTAGCTAGAGGAGGGGTTGTGAGAATATGGGGCGGAAGATTAGCTGCGAGCGAACACACGAGCGAGCGCTTGAATTTACATTTTTTCGCTCGTACGGCGGACGAGCGAACGGCCACTTGCGTCCAGGTCTGAATCAGGCCCAGAATCCACAGCGCATCAGCCTAGTGCTAGTGCACTATGGGTCTCATTCAGACCCGCTTGCAAGCGCCTATGCACTCGCAAGCGGGTCAATGTTGAGGCCCTGCGCACACGCAGCGGCCGCACTGTGCGTGTGCAAGCCCCGGAGCGAGAGAGAAATTCTCTCGCTCAGGGGCTCACTACAAAAGGGGCGGCAGTCGATGGTGATCGACACCTCGCACCGTTTTGTAGGCTTGGCCAAACTGAGGCGTTCCCGAAGAAACGCCTGCCATTTGGGGGCAGCCCCACTGACATCACTCGTGATGCCGGCTATCGGGATGCCGACATCAGCATCTCACCTGATGTTGGGATTCCGGTGCCAGTGTTGTTGCCGCAGGTCGGGATTCCTGACTACCTCCTGTAGACATGATGTTGTAAAAAGTGTGTGTAAATTAAAACTTTCTAATTTGTTTTCCATGGAAAAAATGACATCTGAGACAGAGGGTGTGATTGAGAGGTGGATGCAGATGCGCACACAGCCACAACTGCCGCTACATACTCTGCGACTTTATGCAAATGCTGCTACATACAATTTCCCTGCTGTACTTCTGTGCAACCGAATATGCAAGGACTGAGACGACCACTTTCAACATCCATGCACGCAGTAATACAGATTGGTATGTCCTTAGACGCCACCATCGGTCGTGCCACAGAAACTTGCACTAGACCTATGTCAGCTGCAGTTTCTCCGTCTGACCATAGTGTTCACTCTAGGTCCGGTGTCAGGCCTAGAGAAAGGGCACTCTAGCGCACCCAAAAATGGGGCGTGGCCATGAGAAAAGGGGCGTATCTTTAACACACACAGCTTTTTCATCACTCTTGGGTGCTTGCCCGGCACTTACGGCCATGCTAGGCTCACCCAAGCTCTCACTTTTCTGTGAATGCGCTTGGCATCTATTCACCAGTGGTAATTGCTACACCGCAATTTTCCCCACCCACGGGCCACTGAGGCCTGCGGGTGGGGACGGCATCCGGCAGGTTGTTTTAGGTTAAAACAGCCTAGCAGCAACGCTGCCTGTTGCTGTGCATCTGTGAATGCACCTGCTCGCATTTACAATTTGCCCACTGATTTTTTTGCATGTACTGTATTTCTAGCCTCATCTCAGTCACCACCCAGGATTGACCATCACTTTTCCACCACATATCTGATACCATCCATCTGGATCGCAGCACCGTCTTTATGTGTACACTCTGTGTAGCGCATGTGTCACACAAGTTTTTAGAAATTTATCTGCATGCGTAGCTGCAAAAAATCACTCAACTATATGAACATCGGCAATGCGTGTGGATTGCATGCTCCACTGAATCAGGCCATGGGTACCATAAAATACTGGGCCTATCTTTTACTGCATCCATCTCTGTAATGGCATATATACACCAGCTGTATGGATAGAGAACAGTAGTAAACAGTATGTGTGTTATGATCTGTGGCAGACGATCATCTTGGTGGCAGGTCCTGGCCGTATTAGGCGACTGGGACAATGCATCATTCCAGTTCTGGCTCTGGCAGGTTGCTGGAACTCTATCTGTGTGCAGCTCATTGCTGCATTCCTGCCTGTCAGTTTGTGTGCAGAGATCAGCTGCATACTATCCTGTCATTAGGGAGGCTTTCTGCAAGAAATGCATTGATTGGTCCCAGCTTCTGATAAATTACAGCCAGACCTACACTTCGTGCCAGTGATATCCTCTGACTTCCAGAGTATGTTGGTCCTGTGCTCAGAAGCCTGAGTCCTTGCTGGTTTTACCCTGTTCTACTGTTGCTGTATGCTGAGTTATTCCTCCTGTGTCCTGTACCTGTCTGCCAGATTAGAAGTTTCCTGTGATTCATCTGCTGTGGTTCCATCTGCTCACGTCCTTGCTGTTTGGATTTCCCGGAGCAGTGACTCCTGCAGCTGCGGCCTATCTCTCCGCTGCCCGCGGCATTTCTATACCACAGCTCTGTCGAGCCATGTCAGTCTGTTTCCAGCTGATTCTAGCCTGCAGTCAGTGGTGTAACTATAAATTTTGCTCCCCCATGCCAAAAAAGTTTCAGGCGCGCCCCCCCACCCAAAGATCAAACACACCCAAAGACTACGTTTAAGGTGTGTGGTTACATGATACAGCAACGTGCCTTACACATTATGACACACTAAGTAATGCCACTTATAACACCGTGTGCCACACCGGAATGCCCCTTACAACACATTATGCCACACAGCAATGCCCCTTACACATCCCACACAATAATGCCACATATAACACATAATGACATACAGTAAAGTGCTTATAACAAATGTATACCATGCTGTAATGCCCCTATTTCACATTATGCCACACTATAATGCCACATACAACACATTATGCCACACAGTAATGCCCCTTACACATTATGCCACACAGTAATGCCCCTAATAGCACATTGTGCACACAGTAATGCCAAATACACATTATGCCAAACAGTAATGCCCATTACATCCCACCCTGACAAATCTAGTTCACCAACCCTCCTTTCTGCTCCTGCCAGTCCATCACCTCAGCTCAAGACAGGTTGCACAGTTTTTATGTCCGTGTAGAACCAGGTTATTGGGAACATAGTTTATAACCTGTAAACTGTGTATAAAATTAGTGCCCCTTATACAGTGCCCCCTGTAGCTGTGCCCCAAAATGCAATGCCCCCTATACTAGTGTCCCTTATGCAATGCTCCCTGTAGTAGTGCCCCTTATGCAATGCCCCCTGTAGTAGTGCCCCTTTTGCAATGTCCCCTGTAGTAGTGCCCATTATGCAATGTCCCCTGTAGTAGTGCCCATTATGCAATGTCCCCTGTAGTAGTGCCCATTATGCAATGTCCCCTGTAATAGTGCCCATTATGCAATGTCCCCTGTAGTAGTGCCCCTTATGCAATGCCCCCTGTAGTAGTGCCCCTTATGCAATGCCCCCTGTAGTAGTGCCCATTATGCATTGCCCCCTGTAGTAGTGCCCCTTATGCAATGTCCCCTGTAGTAGTGCCCATTATGCAATGTCCCCTGTAGTAGTGCCCATTATGCAATGCCCCCTGTAGTAGTGCCCCTTATGCAATGCCCCCTGTAGTAGTGCCCCTTATGCAATGCCTCCTGTAGTAGTGCCCATTATGCAGGGCCCCCTGTAGTAGTGCCCATTATGCAGGGCCCTCTGTAGTAGTGCCCATTAAAGTAGTGCCCCCTGTAGTAGTGCCCATTATGCAGGGCCCCCTGTAGTGCCCCTTCTAGTAGTTAGCCCCCTGTAGTGCCCCTTCTAGTAGTTAGCCACCTGTAGTTAACCCCCTGTAGTTAGCCGCCTGTAGTTAGCCCCCTATAGTTAGCCCCGTAGTTAGCCCCCTGTAGTTAGCCCCCTGTAGTTAGCCACCTGTAGTTAGCCGCCTGTAGTTGCTCCCCCCCTCCGCGCGCACACAAACACACACACACAACAGAAAAAAACACAAACACTTACCTTTATCCCCGCTCCAGTGCTGCTGCTGTCCATACCCCGGCGCCCGGTCCTCGGCACTAAAGGAGTGATGTCATTACGTCACTCCCATAGTGCCCTGTGGGACCCGGAAGATGGAGGGAGCTCCGTCCTCCGGCTGCCACCGGGGGTTTGAATAGAAGCCGGGCGCCCGCTGGTAACACACTCAGCGGGTGCCCGGCAGATGGAGGGTGCAGGGGGTGCGACCGCACCCCCTGCACCCTCCGTAGTTACTACTACTGCCCCCGTCGCCCCAAGCTACCCAGCGCCTCCAAGCCACCGCGGGGGCTGCGGGGGCAGTAGTTACGCCACTGCCTGCAGTGTTCTCAACCTCGCTGCCTCCAGCCTGTGTTCCTGCCGTGTCTGAATGCACCTGTCTGCCATCTAGTTCCTGCACCTCTGCCTGCTAGGTCACATAACAGCCTGTCTACATCTCGGTTCTCTAGCCGAAACCCGGCCTGCAAAGCCACATCACAACCTGTCTACGTCTCGGCTCTCTAGCCGCAACTTGGCTGTCAAGGCCGCACCTCGCCCCTCAAGGCCACTCCGTGTTGTTCCTGTTGCACCTCAGCCCTCAAGGCCACTCCGTCTGGTTCCTGACGCACCTCGGCCCGCAAGGCCGCACCTTGAACCTAGTCTGCTACTTCAGCCAGTAGCTCTGCCACAGTATTGGTCATGGCCTGTCTAGTCCTTGTTTATTTGTATGTCTAGTTCATGTCTGTTATTGGCCTGTCGAGTCCTTGTCTGTTACCTTGCCTGCCTAGTCCATGTTTAATTGCCAGTCCAGTCATTGTCCGTTATCTTGCCTGTCTAGTCCTTGTCTAAAATCCTGCAATATCACAGTCCAGGTCACTCCTGCTGCGCAGCCTATATTGTTTGTCTAGTCGCTCCTTGCTTGACAACCCAACTACACCATAGTCCCAAAATGTTCCTGAGACCTAATCATCTGTCGCTTCTAGAGTACCCTGTCCATCACACCTGTTCTAGTACCATTCATCTGCAACCTCACTCAAGCTATTACCATTCATCTGCAACCTATCACAACCAAGGTTTCTCGGCATGGTGGTCGACGGGTAATACCTGTGAGGTCGCTGTGGCGGGGGGCGTCTGGCAGTGGCACTGGTGTTTGGCGAGGGGCATTGGCTGTGCGTGGTTCTGTGCTGGCACATTGTCACTCTGGTCTGGTGAGGCCTGGCGGTGTTTACGTTCCGCCCGGCATGGGCGCCGCCATCTTGCCTCCGGCCATGTGATTCAGTTGTCCAATCCTGGTGGGTCATGTGCTCTCTCCGGCCAGTCACGGTGCGGCACTTGGTATTTAGGCAGGTCCAGAGCCTTCCTTCATTGCCAGTGCAACGTGTTTCTCAGCGACAGCTGAGAGAGAGTTTCTGAGCTCATTACCTGCCTCCTTGGAAATGCTACCTAGCCTGCTTACCTTGCCTGCTCCAAACCGCTGGACTTACCTGCACCCCCCATTTACCTTCCCCTTGCCTGAGTACCTGAGGCTGCTGTCACCCTGCACCTTGCCTCCACTTACATTCTGCTGGATTACTTCTCCTCTGCCTGCATATCAATTCAGCTCACCATACCTGCATACTGGACTGTGCCCAGAGGCGTCACTAGTGTTGGTGTCACCCGGTGCTATAACTCATGGTGACACCCCCCCCCACACCAAAAAAATTAAATAAAATTGACGCGCAGCTCCGCAAACTCTCCCCAAATACCAGTCCAGCAGACACATTTACACAATGCCCCCAGTAGTGGTGTCCCGTATGTAGTGCCCACAGTAGTGGTGCCCCTTATGCAGTGCCCCTATGCAATGTCCCCAGTGGTAATGCCCCCTAATAGTGCTCCCAGCGGTAGTGGTAATGCCGCTTATAGTAGTGCCCTCTATAGTATTAGTGCCCCCTATAGTAGTGACCCCGGTAATAATGCCCTTAGTAGTAATGCCCCTAGTAGTAATGCCCCCTGTAGTAGTGCCATCAAAAGTAATGCTCCCTGTAGTAGTGCCCCCATTAGTAATGCCCCCTAATAGTGCCCACAATGGCAGTGGTAATGCCCCCTATAATATTACCCCCAGAAGTAATGACCCCTATTGTATTGCATAGAGTGTAACAGTGACTGCCAGATAATGCAGAGAGCGTCATGGTAACCGCCAGATAATGCAGAGAGCGTCATGGTAACCGCCAGATAATGCATAGAGCGTCGTAGTAACCGCCAGATAATACAGAGAGCATCGTAGTAACCGACAGATAATACAGAGAGCATCGTAGTAACCGACAGATAATACAGAGAGCATCGCAGTAACCGCCAGATAATACAGAGAGCATCGTAGTAACCGCCAGAAAATACAGAGATCATTGTAGTAACCGCCAGATAATACAGAGAGCATCGTAGTAACCGCCAGATAATACAGAGAGCATCGTAGTAACCGCCAGATAATACAGAGAGCATCGTAGTAACCGCCAGATAATACAGAGAGCATCGTAGTAACCGCCAGATAATACAGAGAGCATCGTAGTAACCGCCAGATAATACAGAGAGCATCGTAGTAACCGCCAGATAATACAGAGCATCGTAGTAACCGCCAGATAATACAGAGAGCATCGTAGTAACCGCCAGATAATACAGAGAGCATCGTAGTAACCGCCAGAAAATACAAAGATCATCGTAGTAACCGCCAGATAATACAGAGAGCATCGTAGTAACCGCCAGATAATACAGAGAGCACCGTAGTAACTGCCAGATAATACAGAGAGCATCGTAGTAACCGCCAGATAATACAGAGAGCATCGTAGTAACCGCCAGATAATACAGAGAGCATCGTAGTAACCGCCAGATAATACAGAGAGCATCGTAGTAACCGCCAGATAATACAGAGAGCATCGTAGTAACCGCCAGATAATACAGAGAGCATCGTAGTAACCGCCAGATAATACAGAGAGCATCGTAGTAACCGCCAGATAATACAGAGAGCATCGTAGTAACCGCCAGATAATGCAGAGAGCGTCATTGACCCACATATAACCCATAACATGAATACACCCCTTATACACACAGAAACACAATGAGTATACCCACGCACATACATTAATACACCATCCCCAGCACAGACACTCTCTCCTCACTGAATTAGTTACTTCCCATTACACCTACTGTATACATTAGAGCATAGTCACTGTGCTGGCTGCTGATGCTGCACTGCATGCTGTATCCCAGCTCCTTCTCATACTCTCTGACTGGGAGGTCAGAGGGTCACGCTGGGAAGAAGCAGGGACAGTGTACAAACTACTTGTCAGTATTCAAGTGTAATCAACAGTATTTGAATACACTTGTAAACTGGCAAATGTTTTGTAGACTGTCCCTGCCTGCTCCCAGCGTGAGGATCTGTAAGGCAGGGAGTGAGCTGATTCACTGAAGAGAGGAGGAGCAGGAGCTCAGCTGCCATCCACCCCGGCAGTCTGATAGTCTTTACACTGACAGCAGGTAATCAGCCCCGTTCCTCTAGCGCTCCCTTCCCCTCCTCCCCCCCACATGTAGCTGGCTGTATGAAGAGCACAGCCGCACTTACTGTACAGTAGGCTGCCGCTGGCTGTCTCAGTGTGACAGGCGCAGCGGCAGCCGGCAGAAGTAAAAGCTGTCTCAGCAGCTGCTGCAGGGAGAGCGCCTCTCCAGCCTGGCGTCTCCCTGCAGTGCAGGACCTGCTGAGCGGGGGGCGGGGATGATTCAGATATTGGTGTCACCCCCTTGGAGGGTGACACTCGGTGCGGCCCGCACCCACCGCACCCCCCTTGTGACGCCACTGACTGTGCCTGCCTGTCACTATCTGGACATTCTCCCATTGGCTTCACTACAGTTCCCATGTGCACTTCAGTGCTTTGCCTGGACTTTTACTTTTGCCATATGTATGTCTACTAAACCACTCATTAAAAGTTCCACATTTTCATTTAAATCTGCTTCTGTGTCTGCTCCTATAACCACCCCGGGTCCACAACAAAACCAGAACCTCACACAACCTCACTCGAGCTAGTACCAGTAGTGGAAGGACTGCCACCTCTCAACATTGTTTCTTGTCACCAGTCCTGCGGTGTCTCGTCGGTTGTGTAAGCCTCTACTGCTGGAGGTTTAAATCCAGACGGCCACCTAAGTACCGCACTGACCCCTTCCAAGCACTACTGACCCCCTTCCAGCATTAACTGAGCCCCCCAGCACTAACAGACCCCATCCCAGCACTAACTGACCCCCTCTCAGAATGCACTGACTCAGGGCCTGATTCAGCAAGGATCGCTATTGCTAATGCGTATCCACTTGGACAATAGTTGCATACTGCGCATGCGTATGCATTGCAATGTGAGGAGACGCCAAGACCATGGAGTTCCATCATAGAGCGATTGACAGGCAGTGAGCGTTCAGGGGCGGTGATGGGGGCTGGTCGGCGAAACGCAGGCGTGCCTGTCCGTTTGAATACTGTTGCATGGGTGTGCATAAATTAGCCAGTACGATAGCATATGCATCTTGAGTACTCATCACTGCATGCAACGAGGTTAGCAATTTTTAAGTAGGGTCAGGGCTGGTGTAATTCTGCGTGAGGGCCAATGGTACTCTATGTGACCGATGCTTGTGGAGGTTTGCAAGGTATCACGGATGTGAGACAGCAGTAGTGGGAGGCAGTGGGCATCTCTATGTTGGCAGTTGACAGCATTGCAATAGCAATCATTAGCATATTTTTGCAGCAGACCTGCGTGCGATTGCGGAGCTGCAATCGCAGTAGTAATCCCTACTGAATCAGGCCCTAAGATTCAAAGATTCTTGATACTGTATAGTTCCCATTTTTTTTAATGAATAAGATTTTGGCAACATCTGGCAATGTGGAGGATCTTTCCAGATATAAAGTGCGAATAAGCAATGCTTTGACATGTTCCAATAGCCAGGGGCAGCGCTTTTTGGCAATGGTTATAAGAACAGTCAAAGGGTATCACATGTTTATGTGTGGTTTCTAGATTCCATGATGTGAAATTTAAACAGCATGGCTATAGGGTCAAGTGTAAGGTGTAGGTCCTTAATGAATCAGGCCCAATAGACATGTAAAAATGCAATGGACTCTGTACTAAAAGGAGAGGAACAATAGCCATCACTGTATAATAAAATATGCTATTATTACCATTTATAATATATGCTCCGCTAAGAGAACTTTTACGTCATTTTCAAGATCATTTAAATATTCATTATATTTCATTAAAATCCGGCTATTGCACTGTGCATTATGCAAATATTTAGGCTACATTATGCAAACATCTTATCACACTATGTAACTATTTGGCAATCACAAATATATTAAATTCCCTTGAAATAGGTATTTTTATGTTATTTCTCAGAATATTGTTTTATTACTGTACATTAAAAAAGAGGTGTAGTAAAAGTCAAACCGGCAGATAGAAGCAATGTTGGCATGGGGCTGGAATGGCTCACTATTGTATCATTTCAAAGAGCTCATTGTTTGAAATGAATTTATGCAACACATACATTTTTCACTAAGCAACCATTATTATGCAAAATGCAGATATTTGAGCAATTTTCCTGAGTATGATGATAATATACAGTAATTTCCCAAATATTAAACTCTGCTCCAAGCCTGGATTTTAGTAGAAAAGAACTTCAAATTTGGCTTCTGTTCTCAGCAACAATAGTTGATAAATGCGACGTGTGTTAGCTGCATCCCGCCACTGATCGCATGTATAGCTGCGTTTATAAACATAGTTTGCATTAAGATTTGCCATTAGATCTTCTGATAAGAGCTGTCCTTTGCAGCATGATAAACCCGGAAGTCCTTCTGCGCATGCTCAGGCCGCGGGGGGCACTGGGAGGGATCCTATTGAATTCCTCCCGGGGAAGTCTGCAGTAAGAAGCACACAGGCTTCCATTAGGCAACGCCATCAGATGGCAGGACCAAGCTCTGTAAAGTTTCTCTTTACGGAGCTTGATGCATAGGGGGAATGCGGTCAAACCTCTGAAAACTGCATTTGACCGCAGTTTTGAAGATAGTGGGCGAGATGCATTATCTGACAATCTTTGTGCTTGTTATGTAACTAGTGCCTGCACAAACTGAAAATACCGGATGATAGAAGTTCTTATCTCATTTTTTTTTGCACTTTTAATGAGTGGACACAGAGATAGCACCTAGTAACTTCTCTAGCGTTGACAATAAAAATGGTTCTCTATGTGAAACCAAGTTATGTGCCTAACTATTGCTCTAAAAGAGAACAACAGAGTCTGAGGGGTGCCAAAAAGGGGGGAGCGGGTAATAATTTCCCGGCCCCACCTCCCAGATTTGGACATGCCCCCTTCAGTACCCAGGCCCCGTGGCTGTCTCAACGGCCCTGCAGAGATGTCATGCGGTGCAGCAGTTCCACTCCATACCCCACCCTTTTATTTATAGTATGGACTGTACAGCCATATATGTGGCAGCCATTTTGTGGGTATACTGTGTTTTTCAGAAAGTTATTAGAGGGAAACCTTAGCCAGCCAGGGGAGCCAGGGCAAGAAGATATATCTTTCATCAGAGGTTTCAATAAAAATCTATACTTTTTTATTAGTTTAATGGTCTTAAAATGAAGAGTGGTACCCCAGGTGTTGCTGTGGGCTCAAATAAGTTAGTGTTAGATTGTACCTAACAGTTGAGACAGTAGCTCCAGTGGATCTTCCTTCTTCTCTGACAATGACTCCACAATATTATCCTTCTCAGGCTGCAGGAGAGAGGCTAGCCCCATACACACAGTAACATGACATAATGTGACAGAAAAAAAAAAGAAGAAAACATTTTGTTGAAAGGTAGCGCTCCCTATATGGCTATTTTAAGTGTAGGAATTGTCACGACTGGCTTAGAGGAATCCCCTACTGAGGGGATGGAAACTGAGCTCCCTAGAGGAGAGACAAGCCAGAGGCGTGGGGCCTGTATATATGATCTCCTCATCCACGAATATCAAACGTTGACAAGACCTGTCCAAAGGCACAGAGTCTAACCAGCTGGGAGGTGTTCACCAGTGACCCCCCCAAGCAGGATATGGGTTTAAGCTGCACACAGCAGGCAGGTCGTGGCCCTTTGGACAGGTGTCTGATACCATGGGAATAGAGACAATAAACAATGGCCCAAGAGATATACTTCTACAAGAAGTACCTATTGCACTGGGAACTGGTACTTGTATGGGTATGAAGTCAAGTGCTTGAGGCACTGTTGGGCCAAAGAGTGGCACTCGTAACTATACACTGGAGAAGAGGTATTTGACGCAAAGTTGCATCAGAAGGTGGTACTTGTATAGCACACTGGCAAGATGTTCGGATGCACTGTTGCACAAGGAGTTAACACTTGTATCACACACAGGCAAGATGTTCAGACACACTGTTGCACAAGGAGTTGGCACTTGTATCGCACAACACGATAATTGTTTGCACTTTCAACCACACTGACACTTTCACAGTTATATAAAAAAATAGTTTTATTGTAAAGTATACATACAATCACATATAGATATTTAGTATTAAAACACAGAATTTCTTTTTTAGTTGACTAATGAATTTTTTTTTTATATACCGTATATACTCGAGTATAAGTTGACCCGAATATAAGCCGAGGTACCTATTTTTACCAAAAAAAACTGGGAAAACTTATTGACTCAAGTATAAGCCTAGGGTGGGAAATGCAGCAGCTACTGGTAATCCCCCCCCTGATACTGCCCCCAGTAGTAATCCCCCCTGGTACTGCCCCCAGTAGTAATATCCCCCCTGGTAGTGCCCCCAGTAGTAATCCCCCCCTGGTAGTGCCCCCAGTAGTAATCCCCCCCTGGTAGTGCCCCCAGTAGTAATCCCACCCTGGTAGTGCCCCCAGTAGTAATCCCCCCCTGGTACTGCCCCCAGTAGAGAGAGAATAAAAAAAAAAACACCTGAAACCCCGCACCTGGTCCCGACGCCGCTACTAGCTCCTCCGGCCGCTTTGCATTATGGGAGAGACGTCATGACATCATGACGTCTCTCCCATTACCCACTGCAGGAGCCGGAAGATGGCTCCCGCAGTGGGAGCAGCAGCAGCCGATGAGAGTCTGACAGAATCTCATCGGCTGCTAACTACAACAAACACACAGCTGCCGGCGCCGGCGGCTGTGTGTTTGGCACTGTGTAGTGCTGACCGAACTCCGTCCGGTCAGCGCTACACATACGGTGCAGCTGTGTCACAGAGACACAGTCTGCACCGCGCCCTGCATGGTACGCAGCTGAGTGAGGCGCCCTCCAATATGTGGTGCCCTACTCAGGTGCGTAAAGGGAGAACCGGCCCTGGTCCTGGAACATCACTCGAGTATAAGCCGAGGGGGGGCTTTTTCAGCACAAAAAATGTGCTTAAAAACTCGGCTTATACTCGAGTATATATGGTATATGTAATGACTGGGTCTATAATGAGTTTATTTTATGAATGTTACAAACAATATCTGAAGGTAAGATATACTGTTGCAAACTATGACAGTTCCTCAGAATATATACTGTACTAGAGGTTTATACTTATTATTTAGTATCCAGTTGGGGTCTTGTCACAGCTGAAATTGCTTTTCTAAATATGCAAGTGAACGCTTGCACTACAAAAGGAACACCACTTGTTTCTCAACTCATGCTCCTGACACAGAAACGCATTGAGCTACCCTCTTTTCCCAACCCGGAGGAATATATTAATTTAAAGCACAGAGCCACGATGCCTATATGCTTGGCCGCAAGCACTGAACCTGCTATTTATTGGTGCATGTACACACTGCGGACCAATTCAAAGGCACTGTGCTGACATATCACACTTGGACTAATAATAATACTTTGGGAACACTCCAGGCTGCATAACACACTACGGAGAAAGCAATATATAGTACATTGCTAGTTTATGGATGAACACAGTACTTGACATTTTTCTACTACACCTATATATTTACTTCAGATGCTACCAGATGTTATTTACCAATACACTCCAACCTATTTTCCACATTGGAACTAGTTTATTTACCTACTTTGTTTTAAAGAGCACTTCCTTGTATATACAGGTTTTTCATAGAGATCTCTGTTTAGACCTAACATTTAGCTATATGAATGTGTTTTATGCATGCTTGCCGACTATCTGGCTGCCCCTTCCGGGAGGGAGCAGCCAGATCGGCTTGACTGGGGGGCGTGGCCAGCAAACGGGGGCGGCCAGACTACAAGAGTTTGGCCCCACCCCCAAAGTTTCAAGCTAAAACCCTACACAAGATAACTGATGGTGCTGTACATGTTGCAAGCACAAGTAGCACCAAGATCTTATATACTATATGCACAGAGCGTGGAACAGAAGTAAGAATAAATCGGGTGGATTTAAGATCTCAACCTAACCAACATGAAGACAACATGACTGAAGAATATCCTTCATCTGACATGTATGATAATCTGGATAACGGTGAACAAACCATGATTCAAGAAAGGTCCGACATGGTTGATGAAACACAGACTGTGTATGAAAGATCCAAAAGAGAAATTCGCAGACCTGAGAAACTTATTGAAACATGTTAGATGATATTCTTAACATATTACATATTACATTGTTGAATTGTTGCACTGAAGGATACAGGGCTTATCTTTAAAGAAAAGAGGATGTGATGTTATTGCATTAGATATGCCTAATGTTTGTATACACTCCCTAACTTGTATGTGAAAGCCTGGATCTTCAGTGACGGTCCCTAGGACCATGGGGAATGCTGGGAAGTGGGTGTAGTCTTGTGTATAGTATGTCGATAGTTTGCAAATTTCTGAATAAAGAGCATAGCAGTTGACACCCATGCATCAGTGTCCATATGAATGCATATACAAGCATGCAAACAAATGATTACTTAGGAAAATTTATTTCTCAACTTTCAGAACAATCAGCTCCTCTTAGATGGTTATTGGACAAAGATAATGAGTGGATGTGGTCACATGAACAAGAAGAAAGTTGGCAAAAACTGAAACAGACCATTACAGAGCAACCGGTACTAAGATTCTTTGATCCTGCAAAAAGAATAAGAATTTCAGCAGATGCTTCTCAATTTGGCCTAGGATCTCTATTGTTGCAAGAACATGAAGATACATGGCAACCTGTAATCTATGCATCTAGAGCGTTGACAAGTGCTGAAACAAGGTATGTTCAGATAGAAAAAGGACTTCTACCAATCACTTATGCATGTGAGAGATTTCATCAATTTGTGCATGGTCAAGCGTCTACAGTAGAAACTGACCACAAGCCATTGGTAGCTATCAAGACTAAATCGTTACAGGACTGTCCCATAAGAATTCAACAAATGCTTATAAGACTACAGAAATATGATGTACAATTGCTGTACTGTCTCGGTAAATACATGTACATTGCTGACACACTTTCTCGTGCTGTGGACAAAAGTGAAGATTCCGGAAGTCTGATGGACAAAGAGATAGAAGCATATGTGGATTTGATTATAAAAGAAACATAGACAGATGACACAATGAAAGTTTTAAAAGACATCACTCTGAAAGGATGGCCAGCATAAAAAAATTATTGTCCGCTGTCAATTCATGATTATTGGATGTACCGCAGTGACCTTACTGTTGTCAATGACATCATATACAAAGGCAATAGGTTTATCATACCTGCACGACTAAGAAAAACTATGCTGTGCAAGATACATGAAGGCCACTTAGGAGAAGAAAAATTTAAGCGGAGGGCACGTGAAGTGATGTATTGGCCAAGAATGAACCAAGACATAGCAAAGACAACATCTACATGTGAGTTATGTCTTATGTATAGACCAAAGCAACAAGTCGAGCCGCTGAGTCCTCATGCAGTGCCAGAGAGACCATACCAGAAGGTAGGCGCAGATTTGTTTGATTGTAATGGGAAGACGTACATTGTCGTGACTGATTATTATTCTAATTACCCTGAGGTGAAGAAACTACATACAACTACTAGTAAACTGTAATCAATTGCATGAAGTCAATCTTTGCAAGGTATGGTGTTCCTATGGAGGTGTTCATTGACAATGGTCCTCAGTTTTCCTGTGCTGAATTTAAACAATTTGCTGATGATTGGGAATTTGCCCATACTATGTCAAGTCCCCACTACCCATGGTTAAATGGATTGGTGGAAAGTTCAGTAAAAACTGTAAAGAGTCTCATGAAAATAGCACAGGAAGGTACAGAAGATTTCTACAAAAGTCTCTTAATCTACCGCAGTACACCTCTGCAGAATGGATTCTCTCCAGCACAAATGTTGGTGGGAAGGAGAATTAGAGCAAATCTTCCAATACATGATGAACTGCTTAAAACGCATAGTTCAACATTAGTCAGACTGAGTAAGGAACAATAACAGTTGAAACAAAAACTGTTCCATGATAGACAAGCAAAAAGCCTGTCTGATCTTAGGTCAGGTGACCAAGTCCTTCTCAGAGACTATGAGAAAGGCATTTGGATGCAGAAAGGTACTGTGCAAGCACAAGTAGCACCAAGATCTTATATACTATATGCACAGAGCGTGGAACAGAAGTAAGAATAAATCGGGTGGATTTAAGATCTCAACCTAACCAACATGAAGACAACATGACTGAAGAATATCCTTCATCTGACATGTATGATAATCTGGATAACGGTGAACAAACCATGATTCAAGAAAGGTCCGACATGGTTGATGAAACACAGACTGTGTATGAAAGATCCAAAAGAGAAATTCGCAGACCTGAGAAACTTATTGAAACATGTTAGATGATATTCTTAACATATTACATATTACATTGTTGAATTGTTGCACTGAAGGATACAGGGCTTATCTTTAAAGAAAAGAGGATGTGATGTTATTGCATTAGATATGCCTAATGTTTGTATACACTCCCTAACTTGTATGTGAAAGCCTGGATCTTCAGTGACGGTCCCTAGGACCATGGGGAATGCTGGGAAGTGGGTGTAGTCTTGTGTACAGTATGTCGATAGTTTGCAAATTTCTGAATAAAGAGCATAGCAGTTGACACCCATGCATCAGTGTCCATATGAATGCATATACAAGCATGCAAACAAAACATCCCCCCACTGTCCATTAGGGACAGTGTTATCCGGATGCATGCACAAGGCATGCACGCCACATGCCTTTACAGATGTGTCCACATACATCTATCCTCCGTTCTCTACAAATCGTGCTACACATAACACGGGAGCTCTGTGTGATGCAAAAAGCTACGTTAGCGTGTTACAGCAGATTAAACTCTAATGTAGCATTTTGCATGCAGATACACCCGCAGTAGCACACAGAACAGGCATGCCGCATATCAGCAGAAGCTGCTCGTGCTACCTATTCGCATTGCTGTGCAAATAAGACGCATTTGAAGGTAAAAAGTTGCACGAAAAGACGCTCGGCTATACTGAGTCACGCCACAGCATGGTACGACTAGAAGGGCTATTTAACGCGCAAGGAGGCTAGATGTATGAGGACACATCTGTGGCTTGCTTGGTTAAGGGGCCCAGGGTGGACATACTGCCTGTGGTATTGTACATGTGGTGTGAAATGGTGGTAGATGGCCGTCTTCCACTGTGGCGCTCTAACACAGTGACAAGATGGCACCCCGCATGCGCAGTAATAGGTCAGCAGCCATCTTGGTTAGGGATTTGAAGCACCCATGTAGGAACTTTAGTATGGAGTATGCGCAATAGTGCTCCAACTCCAACACTGCAATGGTGTGTCTGGAAGGTCTGTAATGTGCCTCTGCATAGTAGAATTGGGTCTTAATGTGCAGAGAGGCAGACTAATCTTTGAGGCACAGTGCATAAGTGTAAATCTACCCCTACTCTTTGCAATCAAATAGGTGTTTTACTATTTATTCTAAAATACATCTCGGTGTAGCCTAATATGGATGACTGTTTATACGTAAATAGTGACAGTGAGGCTTTATCTTATGGACTAATCTAGCTCGCCAAAGTGAAATATTGTTTGTCCACTGCTCCCCAAAACAAGAATCACTTACTCTGTACTTTGCTAGGAACTTCTTCATCCAATGTTGCAGATGATAAAAAATGAATAGTGTAAGAACTTCACACACCACCCATTGTATAACATTTTTCCGTATTCTATTCTTGGCTATAAGATACAGCTGTCCAGGACAAAGAATTCTCAGTATTTTACTTGGAAATAATGGACCCAAATGCTCCTTTGACTTTTTACTTCTCTATAAAGTGATGTCTGAGAAAGCACCTTGGATTACGTTAATGATGACAGTGAGGGGCCAAAGGGACTATCTTTATTGTAGGTGGCATCTATAAGCAGCGCCGTATCTGGACGGCAGTGCACCCTGTGCAGCACTGCCGCCCCTCTCGCTCCCCCCTCCCCCGTGCTAACCTTTCCCTCCAGGGGGTGGAGAACGGGCGAGACCTCAGCCTGCGTTCTTGGTGCGCAGTGCACCACTGCAGGAGGTCTGTTCCTGCAGACCTACTGAGCCGGGAAACATGTGGCCGGTGACCTTGGAGGATTCCGCCCTGTGCGGAGGCACCCGCCGCACGCACCGCCCCACCCTCCCTACAGCCCTGTCTATAAGTGAAGCAATTATTTGCGTTGCTCAGAGTGCTCCTGAATTCATCCTAACATTTCAAAAAGCAAAATCAGGACACAAATAAGCTCCTCCCATGATCTGCCCTAACCAGACCCAGATCAGCCTAAACCACCTGAGCTCCACCAAACCCCACACACATGATCACACAGCCATGTGCCTCTGTGCATCCTAGATTTGTTTCTGCCTCTTAAGCCGCAAACGCACTAGACCACAGGTTCTCAAACTTGGTCCTCATGATCCTAAACAGTGCATGTTTTCCAGGTCTCCTCACAGAATCGCAAGTGAAATAATTAGCTCCACCTGTGGAATTTGTAAAATGTGGCAATGACTAATGAATACACCTGTGCACCTGCCAGGAGACCTGGAAAAGGTGACCTGTGTGTGCTCCTGGGGAGTTTGAGAACCACTGAACTAAACTATTTCTTTGAACGATATGGAAGAAAACAATATCGTTCAACGATATGTTGCTCATATAGTTCAGTGTGTATGCAGTGAACACCTACGATGCGCACTCCCGCGGGTCGTTAATGATGTTTGCTGTCGTGCAAACATACAGGCCAATCTGACGATATTGTCAGAAAGTGCCTGTTCAGAGATGTGGCAGGATGACGTTACTGAACGATATCATTCAGTGTGTACACCCAATATCTTTCACCAATATCTTTCAGCACATCGTGTAGTCTGTATGCCCCTTAACTCATGAGCAGCACAATGTCTGGTAATTCTTTTGCTGTGTCCGTTACTGAGCTCATCATAAGGAGATCCGCGTGTAAGTGGCTCTGTGCTTTTTATTGCCACAGTGCACTGCAGTGCAGTGAGTACTAATTGCGGCCTGACTGCTACACAGTAATTTGCCTGAAATGTTACTCTTATGAGCACTTTCCTGCCCCCTCCTCTTTCCCACCACTATGACATATGTGTTTCCCAATTGCGTTTGTTACTATTGTCTTAAAATAAGAAATTCTGTGAGGAAGAAAAAAAAATCACAGCAAACAAAAGAGCAGGAACTAGTGACCTTTAATCACCGTTTACATGCATCAATTGTCTTCCCCTTGTGTTGTTTAACATCAAAGTTTTTTTAACCTTTAGTTATTTGTAGTGTGGCTGTGCTGTATAGGGCAGACGTCTACATCCATGGGGTTTATGTCTTAGTATATTTATAGATTAAATAACATGGTATACAGTCTAATATATTTTCTGCATTGATGGGCGTCATTCCGGCTTCTCTCTGATGACGTGATAGGAGTCAGGGATGAACTACCGGCCACATGGGCCTAATGTTCAAGGGCCTATACTGAGTTGTGACCGATGCTGTGTGGATGTGACCGATGCCATGTTGGTGTGTACACCTCACAGCCAAACTGTATCCCTAATTACATACAAATAGAAACTTTCCATAATTTTGTGGGAGAACTAGAAAATAACTATTAAAATACTTAAGATGTATGGCTGACTGTATGGCCAGCTAGGCAGCTGGTCTTCATAATTGTGTCATGATGATAGGCCTATTTTTATGTTTAGGCCTGGAGTTGTAGCTACATCTGTCCCATTGTTAGTTTGGCTCTGATAGAAGTTCATACCCATGAAGTACATTTTATGTGTTTTATTTGCCTTTAGCTGGGTACACACTGGGCAATATATCACTGGGCAATATATCACCCAGGGGGGCTCGGCACCGCACACCCTGCACCCATATTATTTTAAACTCACCTGTCCGTGGTCCCGCATCGGGTGTCACCACTGCTCAGAACACCGAGAGTGGCTTTATCAAGAAGCTAGTATTTTACACAGGCTAGTACAGCAGGGCAAGGTGACTGCGGCTGTGCCCCCAGGCCACAGTGCCCTGGGTGAGTGCCCTGTCGGCCCGCCCTTTGAGCCGCCCCCCACAATAGGTTTACATTGCCCGGAATGTGCTTTATTAGCACTGGAATCAGGTGATAGTACCACCAATTGTACAGTATTTTGGCCTGTCAGTTCTGCAGTGTGGGGCTATGGAGCTACAGATGTGTCCTCTTGTATCTTTGCCGCTTGTGCGGCAAATTGCACCACGTATGGCGCAAGGCACACGACAGCGTACGCATGCAGCGTTTTGCACCTACGAGCCATAGGATTTCATGGTGCGTACGCTAGCGCACCATGGCGCACACGTGCACGGCAGGTTCCATGGTGCGATGTGTGCGCACGTTTGCTGTCAAAGCGGCTAAGATGTAAGAGGACACATCTGTAAGTGGGATCATCGTCGTTCCACCCATTGGATGTAGGATGGTTCAGCTACAGTTTGGCATTACGACCAGCACAGAGCATGCACAGCAAAGCCAAGCACATGACTGCAGGCCTATTGTTTGCATTGCCTGGATTTCTCACATTTTACTGTGAGACCCAACAATGTAGAACTCCATCCCTGCAATATACTCACCCCTTAGCTTTATGTGTCTGTATAACTAACCCTGCAATGTCGGTATGCAAAATTAGCAGCACGTTTAAAGTAATAGGTGAATCCAGTTGTTCCACAGTGAGCGCTGCAGGGGTGCTGTCGTGTTGTAGATTGTTGGTCCCAAATCAAATTACTTGGGCCGGCATGTTTGTATACCGGGACACTCACACTACCTGTAACCTTAGACAAACAGAGTCACTGTCTCCCGACAGAAAGAATGTAAGTAGGGTCCTCTCTCATCCACCGCCCATCCGGACTCCATATCACACCTACTCCATGTTTGTCTCCTGCTCTAGGTCTGTCTCTGCTCTCCTTATGTGTATCTGACACCATAGTTATGTTAAACTCTCTGGGCCATATTCAATTAGGCTGCGAAAAGCCGTTTTTGACGATACTTTATCGCCGATGACATTATTTTCGCAATTTTCACTTATCTCCGTATTCAATTTTTCTGACTTTTTGCATCAGACCCTGCGAAAAAGTATCACCTATGAATAGGTGGCGAAAAGAAGTGCAGAGGTACAAACTTTCAAAAACCACCCTACACCCCTTGGACAGTCCCCCAAAGGTAATCTGTGTCACAAAAAAATTAAAAAAAATCCACAGGACACCCCAAAAACAGTATTTTTGTTTTGGGGGAAAAAAAAAGTTGGGGGACTGACTTTAAAACTAGCAAAATAGACTCAGGTGCAGTCCCCAAGTATACCCCAGGTGTTTTGGGGATTGCAGGTGGTAGCGGCAGAAGGATTTTTCAAGGTTTTTTTACATTTCAAATTAGCCACTTTAAAATATGCCCTTTTCATGTACCCCAAATTTGATGGAAAAAATTATTTTGCCAAAAAAAAAGTTGCTAAATGCTATTCTTCACCACTTTCTTAAAAACGCAAAACAGCAGCTATTGAGACTGTTTAAAGACCCCGCATACTCTTTTAGCAGGGTTATTCGGGGGCACCCATAGTGATCCCCCATGTCAATGCATCTTTTGGGGGGTGTCAGGCTGATTTCCCCAAAAATGACAGCACTTTTCACTGATTACCTTTTCGTCGGGTCCCGTTTTCGACGATTTGGAATTGAATAAAGGGATACGCGGGGACGAGCGCGATACTTTATCGCAGCCAAAACCTCCGATGATGGTAAAAAGTCCAGCAACTGACTTTTCGCTTCTAATTGAATATGCTCCTCTGTCTCCAATTTTCTATGTGAACCTGTCTTTCTGTCTGTCAATACAAATGTCTACCTTTTGTATGTTTATGTCTCCCACGTACTCTCTATTTCATCTGTTCCCCCTCCTTTTCCTCCCATCTGCTTCCACAGCCAACATGCACCTTTCCCCTCCTGCCTCGTCTTCCACCATGCATTCCTTTCCTCCTCTTCTGTTCTGCTCGATATGATAGGCAGCGTTTACGGCTGACGATCAGAAATGAAATGAACAAACAGAAGTGCACACGTGTCCATCGCCACATTGCTGAATCTAAGGGTGACCAGCTAAGCACAATTTTCAGACTTTAATACCCTTAAACCAGGTGATTTGCCTTATTTATTCACAAAGGAATATTTTGCTTAAGACTGCTGCATTAATATTCCTTAATAACTAAGATGTACATTTTATTTAGCATAGTCCGTTACCATTACTGCTGCATAAAAAAGTGCCCATTAGAGCAAAGTCTTTGGTAAAATGCTCCCTATTTATAGGTAGAACTTCAGCTCTCTAGAGTATATGCACACGTTAGCTTTCAAATGAGGGTCAGTCCACTCCATGGAGATCTGCATTACAGCCTGGCTTTGTGCCCACAGAGACTGCATTAATAGATTAGTTATTTGGAAATCACAAAGGAACCAGATAAAAGGCTGCAATGAGTGTTTGCATTCCATACTGAACTGCATAGTAATTGCAAAACTGACTAAGGTAAATTACACAAAAGTGTTATAGGTTTACAATTTTACGTGCAGATATAAATTAAATCCGGCCAGCAAATAAAATGCCTCTTTACTGCAAATCTTGTTTAAAAATGACTGCTCAGTAACATTGCAATATATATATTGTGTGTCTTTCATTATAAACCCATGAACTGATGAAAAATTGTCACCCAGTTAAATGAATGCTATTATAAGCTAGGGCAGAAGAGCAAATAGTAGCATCACAGACACTGCCTGTTAAAATAGGGATAAACTGAGGGCCTGATTCAGAGACGGACGCTAATGCGATCGCAGCTATGATTTCATACGCAACGCAGCAGCGAAAATATGCTAATGTAAGCAAAGATCACCCGAGCATAAGGACGCCCACTGCTGCCTTCTTACCTGCATGCGACGACGCATACCTGCGTAAGTACCGTTAACATCGCCGCAACATCGGTGGCCATTTTTTAAGCTCTTCAGACACGCAGAGCTGCGTATGCACTCGCAGGGTCTAATTTATGCACGCCCATGTAACGGCGTTTAAACAGACAGACACGCCTGCGTTTTTCTGACCACTCCCCGTCACCACCCCTAAACGCTGACAACCTGTCAGTCACTTTGTGATAGGATCATCGGTGCATCCGTAGTTGCAATTCGCAATGGGAAATAATCGCTCGATCTACGTGAAAATCACATTAGCGTCCATCTCTGAATGAGGCCCTGAGGCCATATTTCAGGAATATGACAAAATGCTGACTCCTGTTGGAAAGAATTCTGAATACTGAAAGTAAAAGTAACTCGTCTATGGAGGTGTAAGCAGAGATCAGAGAGAGTTTAAATACATTGGATATTTTTGGGGATGCCCACTGTAACAACGCGCACACAAACATTTAATATGCCCATTCTTTTTATCACCCCTCTTGACCGATCTCTCTCAGCCTTGAGTCCCCCCTTTCTTCCCCCTCTTTTTCCACCACTTTGTACACACTCATTCATATATTCCGATGTGCACATGTGTATATGCATCGATATGTGCGTGCACACATGTTCATACATACCATTGAGTCTTACAAAACACTATGGGTCTCATTCAGACCCAGTCGCAAGCGCCGATGTGCTCGCAACCGGGTCGATGGTCCCCACAGAGCATGTGCACGGCTCCGTCGTGTGCATGCGTGAGACCTGGCTAGCGATGGGCTCTCCATCGCTAGGGGTCTCGAAGCAGACGGGGCGAGCTGTCGCTGTTGAGTGACAGCTCGCCCCGTTTGCTGGGCGGGCTGGGGGCGTGCCCGGCCAAACGGAGGCGTTCCAGACGGAACGCTTGCCGTTTGGGGGCGGCCCCACTGACATCATTGATGATGTCAGTGGGGAACTTCCTGCTCAAACAGAGCAGGAAGTTCCCTGGGGCTTACGAGTGCCCAGACCCTACCCTAGGGTCTGGTCGTAAGCCCCGATGGTCGCGATGGTCATCACCATCGCGACCATCACCCTGATTGCAAGCTAAGCTGTGGGTGGTAAGAGGTGTAAGAGGTGGGGGGGGGTCCCCTAGAACTGGAATGGTCCTCGGCTGCGGTGCCTTCAGGCCGCCGAGGGCGCTCCCGTCGACGGTCCTGGAACACAGGTCAGACGCGGACAGTCGCGAATGGGGTTTCTACTCCTGGCCCTGGAAAAGAACAAGGTGCTGAGGCAGGTTGACCTCCACTGGGATCAGTGGATGGTCATCATTGGCACTTTAGGCCTCAGACTGGCTACACCTATGTGCCAAGCACAAGGGTGTCACCCGAATGAAAACGCCCGAAAGGAAAAAGGGAAACGGGTAACACATAACACAAACAGCACACAAAACACAGTTCACGCTCACTGAAAATAATCTTGTTCCTTTGCTGGATGAGTCCTGATCTCAGCATCTCACCTGTAGACAAACACAACAGCAAGAGCCCAGCACAGGACCCGATACAATAACAGATTCCTTACCACTGCCTACCTTTGATGGGGGCCTGACTGTGGGAGATACAGCGACTTACCAACAGCCTACCTTTAACGGGGGCCTGGCTGCAGGGGAGAACGTCCCGGTCCCAGCACGGTCTACCTTTGATGGGGGCCTGACCGCCTGACCAAATTCCACGATGCCTCTAGGGCCTTCTGCCCTTATGTACCTGTGGCCTAGCCTGACTTACCCTCGTCCAAGGCCTAGCACCGAACTCCGATGATCACGGCCTAACGCCGACAGCAACAACTCCTACGGTCTAGACTGACTTGCCCTCGTCCAAGGCCTAGCATCGAGCTACAAAGATCACGGCCTAACGCTGACAGCAACAAATCCTACGGCCTAGTGCCGAATTACAATGACCACGGCCCAGTGCTGAATTACAATGACCACGACCTAGTGCCGAATTAAAATGACCATGGCCTAGTGCCGAATTACAATGACCACGGCCTAGTGCCGAATTACAATGACCACGGCCTAGTGCCGAATTACAGTGGCCACGGCCTAGTGCCGAATTACTATAACCATGGCCTAGTGCCGAATTACAATGCCCACTGCCTAGTGCCGAATTACAATGACCATGACCTAGTGCCGAATTACCTGATAGTCTACGGAGGAATACGGGGACTTACCAGTCCTGGGGCCTTCGGCTGAGCCGAGTCTGGCCCAGCCAGAACCTCCGCGTGGTTTTCTCCGGAGGTGGAACGCCTCCAGCCCCCTCTGGGTTTCCTGCAGTCTTCACCTGGGCAGCAGTGGCCGGGGCTAGCTCTTTTACGTGGCCTACTGCTGTCCCAGGGCTTCCGATGTCTTCTCCGACCTCCCTCCCGGTGGGCATCGGTCTGCAACTCTTCACCCGGCGGGACGCAGCCTGTGTAAGCTCTTTTTCAATGGCTCACAGTCAGCGCCAAATTCAAAGGGGCGCGTGCTGATTGGCTGAGTCTGAATCCACCAGGATTCAGACTTGCCATCACACACGTGGAGCAGCAGTGGTAATCCACCGCTACTTCCACGCCTGCTGTGCCGGATGGGAGGCGGGATCACGACCGATTCTGGCCTTCCGCCCGGCCTGTTGCTGGGCCCCGCCACACCGTCGAACAGGGCTGGGATCCCTCCAGATCCCATCCCACCCTGATGCCCGGGGCTCCCTCCGACCCAAGGCACCCCCCCACCCTCCTGGCGTGGAAGGTGAGGATGCCTAGTAGCAGGGTGAGTGACCGCACACTGGTACACTTGGCCCTGCTACAGATGTATCATTAGGGAGGTGACAGGGCATGTAGTTCCCTCCTACATATATGTGGAAGGGGTATGTTTTCATTAGTACAGGCTAATATGATTAGACATTCAAATGTGGGTTTCCCAGAATTTATGGAGGCCAGTTTGGGGAAGATCTCCCCCATTCGTGGACACCATCATTTTTCTACAGTGTGGGGGATATTGGTTATAGGTATTATGGTTGGGGAGATACAGGGGGAGATGTACCAAACTTGGAGAGAGATAAAGTACCAACCAATCAGCTCCTGTCATTTTCAGACAAACCTGTAAAATGATAGGTAGAAGATAATTTTTTTGTAACTTTATCTCTCTCCAAGTTATCTATTATCTATCACAAAGGTTTGATACATTTCCCTTACCACTATACTTTTCATTCATACATTTATTTATTTTATTTTTTTACCAAAGTGATCATTGTCATAGCTTCATACTTCACACCAAAAGCCAGTGCGATTGGGTTTAAGGCATTCTGCAGTTTTAAGGAATATGTGGAGGACTAGTCACACTCATCCTCCGCTGTGGAAGTGTTAAATTGAGCCTGAACATCTTGGGCACATACATTTCACTGGTGAAAGCTCGCTGAGGTGTCTATTTACTAAGCAGTGTTAGGAGACAAAGTGAAAGGAGATAAGGTACCAGTCAATCAGCTCCTAACTGCCATGTCACAAGATGTTTTTGAAAAATGGCAGTTAGGAGCTGATTGGCTGGTACCTTGTAACCGTTCACTTTATCTCCTTACACAGCTTAGTAAATAGACCCCTAGATTTGATAACTTTTTGGCCATTTGTGTCACACTGTTTACTGTAGTAAGAAATGACTATGCATCAACAGGTACATTCAAAAGGATTTCATAGTGCTCTACATAGTGGATATAGCGTGCAAAAAACATTACTTATGTTGGACATACACTGGCAGATAAAAATGTCTGTCAGACCAGCTGAAACCATCTGATATCGTGTCCATATACTGTGAGATATATCACAGTGTATGGCCACAATATCTGGGTTCTTTCACAGAGGAGGAAACATTTCCCTGTTCCTCCCTTGTGAAGGAACAGGAGAAAGGTCGACCAGGCAGCTGAAGCAGCGCATACCCTGCCAGATGATGCCAATTAATTATCAAATATTTCAGACATGCTGGATGGTTTCAGCATGTCTGACAGACCAAAAGTGGTCGGTCTCGGCAATACACTGTACAGTTATCTGGACAATCCGTTGATACGAGGCGGATCAGCTAGATAATTGTATAGTGTATGCCCAGCAATATTTACAGGTGACAATATTAGACAGTTACAGACAAGTACACAAGTTACACATTTATAATATAACAACGTAGGGAAAACAAATGGAAAGAGAGGCCTGCTCATAAGAGCTTACATTCTAGGGACGGGATGTACTAAAGGGGAAAATGCGGTAAAACTCCCGAAAATGCTATTTTCAGGGGTTTTACCTCATTTTTCATGTGTGCAGAGCACTGGCATGTAATGCATTCTGGTGCTTTGTCCCGGTGGGTAGCAACTTCTTCAGGTGGCAGTACCCAATAGAAAACTATGGGCTTCTTTACAGGATGCCTCCCCTAAGAGGAATCCAATCGGATCCCCCCCATATCCCCACAGGGCATGCGCAGATGGACGCCAGAGGAACTTCTGGGTGTTAAACCCGGAAGTCCATCTATGCTAGGGCATCACAAAGGACCTCTTATCGGGAGATCAATTTTCATCACATTTCTAGGTACATACCGCGTAAGAAAGGGCCTGGAAATATGGTGGAAGAGGCAAGCCTAGATGAGGAACTGAACGTGCAAACTGAAATAAAAGCTGATAGAAAGTCAAGAATAACACCCAGGCAGCATACTTATGGGAATAAGGAGACTGATGTATTATCAACAGAGTGGGAGAAGGGGGTTTTGTAGAGGGAACCTTGGTGGGTGAAAAATTAATTACTTCCGTTTTGGAGATACTAAGTCCAAGAGGAGACGGCTGGTAGACTGCTAGTGACAGGGGAAATGACGAAAGCGGAGAGGTTCCAGGAAGAGAGGTAAATTTCTGTATCTGACAAAATGGTGCCATTAAAAGTAGAAGGAGGTAATAAACTCACTGGACGGAATTCAATTGATTCCAGCCCCTATTGCGCCCGACGGAGCTATTCAATTCTTGCTCCTGTCGGGCGCGATCAGCTGCCAGCGCTACATTTCAGCTTGCAGCCCCAGGGGGATGAGAGCTGAAATGTGCGAAAAGTGACCTGTTTGGGCGCCCAAACATCACTTTTCGCAGTCGCGCCCAGCACTTTGGTCGGGATTAGCTGCTTTCCGCGGCTAAACCTGACCTCTATGGGCGTGATCAGCGCGAAAAACGGCATCAATTGAATAGCGGCCCACGATCTCCTGTCACTTTAGACGGGAGATCTGGACCACTGAATTAGGAAGTGTAAAAAGGGAGACTAGAAGGAAGCCAAGAACAGATCCTAGGGAGACCATGATAAAAAGGGAGAGTGGAGGGGAGGAGGATGCAGGCATAGAAACAGAGAAAGAGTGGCTGGACAAGTAGGAGATGAACCAAGACCATGCTGTGCTATGGAGGCCAATTAAATGGTGAATTTGTAGAAGGAGGGGTAATCAACAATATTAAATGCCACCATTTTCTTGAAAGCAGAAACATGTTTATTGCGCAAATAAACTATCTTTACAAAGTTACTCCACAGCATACAAGATGAAACAGAAGTAAACACCTCTCAAGATAGTCAGAGGATGCACATTTGTTTATTTTAAATATACTGTACTAGATCCAGCAACTAGCAACTTTTGATCCCAGCCTCCATCATCATCGCTCAGTGCCACACTTTAAGATGATGAGCCTCCAGTGCTTGGGTTACCGGGAGCTGTCTCTCCCAGTGACCCAGCTGTGTTAATAAAGCCCAATGCTGAGCACTGGGCACTAACTGTGGACCATGACCGGATTAAAAGGGGGGGGGGGTGACAGGGGCGGTCTACTTGGCGCCCCAACCACTAGAGCATGTAGAGGGGGTTCCTGAGTACCTAGAAACCCCCTCTAATGGACCAATTCCTCCTGCTACTATGATTGAAGTGGGTGCAGAGCAAATACGTCAAGCCCCACCCCGATATGACCCGCAAATCGCGGCATTTTATGGAACGAGAGGTCGGGGCCTAATGAAGTGAGCAGCAGCTGCATAAAATGTAGGTGTATGTGTACTGTTTTATTTTGTATATATGTATATATGTAGTGTACACAAAGGTTGAAATGTGAGCGACAAAAGTGCTTAGTACACTCTATTAACTATTTAAATAATTCAGTAAATCTGTGAAAAACGCTTAGTAATTCATATGTAGTGTTTTAAAACAAAGTGCAGAAATAAACACATAAAGTGCCAAGTGAATAATTTAACCTCAATAAATAATATATGCAAGTGAATAAATACGTGTTTAAAATAATAGGAATATATCTAGATATTAAAAAAAATATATATATTTAATTCATAAATATGACACCTACAATCATGAAAAGTACATAAAAACATAGCAATAAATGATATACATAGGATAAAAAGGAGGAATAAACTGAAAAAAGCTTATCTTTTAGATAAAAAAGAAATTGAAGAGCTCATGGATGTATGATCAGCCTACCAACGCGTTTCGTCAATCTATGACTTCATCAAGGGGATACCTAGCTGTTAATGCCCTCCGGCTTATAAACCCCACTAATAGGGACAATTGACATTTTTTTTTTTTTTTTTTTAAATCTTCCTTATTACTGATATATTACAGTGAATCTATATATTCTGTAGTCACGTTATGTCCATCAGTCCTAAAAGCATGTAATTTAGTAGTTTTATAAAATATAAATTGAATAACAAACTGCGGGCTGTCATCACTTCCGCCCAAAAGTCCGGCCAGTTTTGTCTTGGAAGTCCGGCCACTTCCACCCTGATGCTCAGTCTCGTGATCCCGTCATCACCAAACACGCGACTCATTGCATCGTGCTTACAGTGCTGTATAGGTATGCACTTCCGCCCTGGGTTTCGATCTGGTAGCCGCGTCATCAAAGTGCGACTCGTCCAGTCGCGCTAATAGTGCTTGTCGAGGTGCATGCTTCCGCTCCCAGGATACGGTACTTCCGCTTATCCTTTTGCTCCTGCGCATGCGTAGTGCCTCCTGGCGGCGGCCATCTTTATGGATCCTATTCACCTCAGGATATCTTGTAACCACGGCCATCTTTCTGGATACTTCTTAACCAGCCGCCATATTTAAAACTCCGGCACTCCTATATTAACCTGTGCAACTCTGGGCAAAACCTTAGGGAATGAATATTCAATTAATTCCAGCTATAAAAAGAAGAAGAAGGGGGAAGGATTAGAATATTTATTAAATAATCATCCTAATAAGGGAAAGACCTATATTGTCTTTCACCTATATAAACCCATAGAAACATAGATTTACATAGCTGATCAAAAACTTTATATAACTAGTCACAACTACTCAGAAAAGCATGTATGTATGCCTATATATAAACATATATCAGGATAATCCACAATTATATAGCTAATTGTTCCAAAAGAATATTTTCAACATATTATACTAAAGGAAAAGGAAAAAGAAAAAAGACAAAAGAAGAAAAAAAGAAGAAAAAAGGGGGGGGGATGTTCTTAAAAAACCACATGGTTTCAGAGAAGGGGATAGCAAATAAAGCAAATATCCTAAATCCACAAAACCTAATAGTGTATTTTATAATAAATACATATGTATAAAAATATCTATTAAAAATTTTTTTTAGAAAAAATTCTTTTATAAAAAATTTTGGCACATATATGTATATAAATTTCTTGAGAACTGTATTAAAAGAATCAGGAAAAGCTTTAAAAAATCAATAAAATATTGATAAAATATTAATTTCTTCACTCAAAAAATTATAATCCAGGCTTTAAAGTAGAATGGCTGTTCTTATTGAAAAGTCTCATTTCCAACATTATTTGCTTTGATCTTAGGAGATGCTTATTATTGAGAAGTCTCTGTTCCAACATAATTTGCCATGATCTTGGGAAATGCTTCTTATTTCATATCTTTCTTCCGATTTTTTACTCCGATTTTACCATGGGATTCCAGGGATTACGCTTAACTGTGCACTTTGCTTACAACTACAGTACCCGGTATTCCCTGGAGGTCCCCCATCCAAGTACTGACCGGGCCCATTTCAACTTAACTTCCAAGAGCAGACGAGATTGGGTGTTTGAAAAATGGTTTGACTGTAGGAAATAGCTTCTACAGTAGCATATCTCATATCACATGGACATTAAGTCGGAGTCATCAATCTTCTTATATAAAAGGTGCGATTTCATAATTATCATTGAATCCGAGTGGTGCCAGTGTTCTTAACTCAAAAATCCAATACATCTCCCTTTTAGATAACTTTTTTGCTAGATCTCCTCCTCTCTCTCCCAAGAGCACCTGTTCAATGGGTTTAAAAGTAAGGTCCTCTGGATTAGAGTTGTGATGAAGAAGAAAATGTTTCGACACAGCATGACCCTCCAGTTTATTCCGGATATTCCTTATATGTTCTTGAATGCGTAGTTTAAGGGTTCTTTTCGTCTTCCCAATGTATTTTGTGCCACAAGTGCACTCCAAAAGATAAATGATAGAGGTAGAGTTACAATTCATATGTTGTTTTATTATATATTCTTTAGAGTTATCTGAATTCATATAACTCTAAAGAATATATAATAAAACAACATATGAATTGTAACTCTATCTCTATCATTTATCTTTTGGAGTGCACTTGTGGCACAAAATACATTGGGAAGACGAAAAGAACCCTTAAACTACGCATTCAAGAACATATAAGGCATATCCGGAATAAACTGGAGGGTCATGCTGTGTCGAAACATTTTCTTCTTCATCACAACTCTAATCCAGAGGACCTTACTTTTAAACCCATTGAACAGGTGCTCTTGGGAGAGAGAGGAGGAGATCTAGCAAAAAAGTTATCTAAAAGGGAGATGTATTGGATTTTTGAGTTAAGAATACTGGCACCACTCGGATTCAATGATAATTATGAAATCGCACCTTTTATATAAGAAGATTGATGACTCTGACTTAATGTCCATGTGATATGGGATATGCTACTGTAGAAGCTATTTCCTACAGTCAAACCATTTTTCAAACACCCAATCTCGTCTGCTCTTGGAAGTTAAGTTGAAATGGGCCCGGTCAGTACTTGGATGGGGGACCTCCAGGGAATACCGGGTACTGTAGTTGTAAGCAAAGTGCACAGTTAAGCATAATCCCTGGAATCCCATGGTAAAATCGGAGTAAAAAATCGGAAGAAAGATATGAAATAAGAAGCATTTCCCAAGATCAAGGCAAATTATGTTGGAACAGAGACTTCTCAATAATAAGCAACTCCTAAGATCAAAGCAAATAATGTTGGAATCGAGACTTTTCAATAAGAACAGCCATTCTACTTTAAAGCCTGGATTATAATTTTTTGAGTGAAGAAATTAATATTTTATCAATATTTTATAGATTTTTTAAAGCTTTTCCTGATTCTTTTAATACAGTTCTCAAGAAATTTATATACATATATGTGCCAAAAATTTTTATAAAAGAATTTTTTATAAAAAAAATTTTTAATAGATATTTTTATACATATGTATTTATTATAAAATACACTATTAGGTTTTGTGGATTTAGGATATTTGCTTTATTTGCTATCCCCTTCTCTGAAACCATGTGGTTTTTTAAGAACATCCCCCCCCCCTTTTTTCTTCTTTTGTCTTTTTTCTTTTTCCTTTTCCTTTAGTATAATATGTTGAAAATATTCTTTTGGAACAATTAGCTATATAATTGTGGATTATCCTGATATATGTTTATATATAGGCATACATACATGCTTTTCTGAGTAGTTGTGACTAGTTATATAAAGTTTTTGATCAGCTATGTAAATCTATGTTTCTATGGGTTTATATAGGTGAAAGACAATATAGGTCTTTCCCTTATTAGGATGATTATTTAATAAATATTCTAATCCTTCCCCCTTCTTCTTCTTTTTATAGCTGGAATTAATTGAATATTCATTCCCTAAGGTTTTGCCCAGAGTTGCACAGGTTAATATAGGAGTGCCGGAGTTTTAAATATGGCGGCTGGTTAAGAAGTATCCAGAAAGATGGCCGTGGTTACAAGATATCCTGAGGTGAATAGGATCCATAAAGATGGTCGCCGCCAGGAGGCACTACGCATGCGCAGGAGCAAAAGGATAAACGGAAGTACCGTATCCTGGGAGCGGAAGCATGCACCTCGACAAGCACTATTAGCGCGACTGGACGAGTCGCACTTTGATGACGCGGCTACCAGATCGAAACCCAGGGCGGAAGTGCATACCTATACAGCACTGTAAGCACGACGCAATGAGTCGCGTGTTTGGTGATGACGGGATCACGAGACTGAGCATCAGGGTGGAAGTGGCCGGACTTCCAAGACAAAACTGGCCGGACTTTTGGGCGGAAGTGATGACAGCCCGCAGTTTGTTATTCAATTTATATTTTAGAAAACTATTGAATTACATGCTTTTAGGACTGATGGACATAACGTGACTACAGAATATATAGATTCACTGTAATATATCAGTAATAAAGAAGATTTAAAAAAAAAAAAAACTGACAGGAAGTGATGTCATAATGAGTGTCAATTGTCCCTATTAGTGGGGTTTATAAGCCGGAGGGCATTAACAGCTAGGTATCCCCTTGATGAAGTCATAGATTGACGAAACGCGTTGGGAGGCTGATCATACATCCATGAACTCTTCAATTTCTTTTTTATCTAAAAGATAAGCTTTTTTCAGTTTATTCCTCCTTTTTATCCTATGTATATCATTTATTGCTATGTTTTTATGTTCTTTTCATGATTGTAGGTGTCATATTTATGAATTAAATATATATATATATTTTAATATTTAGATATATTCCTATTATTTTAAACACGTATTTATTCACTTGCATATATTATTTATTGAGGTTAAATTATTCACTTGGCACTTTATGTGTTTATTTCTGCACTTTGTTTTAAAACACTACATATGAATTACTAAGCGTTTTTCACAGATTTACTGAATTATTTAAATAGTTAATAGAGTGTACTAAGCACTTTTGTCGCTCACATTTCAACCTTTGTGTACACTATCTTTATTTTAATTTATGGTGGCTAGCCACCACCAGACTTTTGTTGTTAAGAGCTGACACCTTTAATAGAGGAGTGCAATACACTGAGAGTCATTATAAACCCAGAAGGGTTATAAGGTGGTAATTTTTTCTGCTGTTGGCGCTGGGTACATCTACAATATCAATATGTATATATGTGTTATTGTATATACAGTATGTGTTAGTGTGTATATGTGCATGTGTATATATGTGTATGTTTTTGTATATACAGTATGTGTTAGTGTGTATATATGTGCATGTATGTGTTTATGTGTATAAATGTATATATGTGTTACTGTATACAGTATGTGTTAGTGTGTATGTATGTGTATATATGTGTATGTGTTATTGTATATACAGTATGTGTTAGTGTGTATATACATGTATGTATGTGTTAATGTGTATACAGTGCATCCAGAAAGTATAAACAGTGCTTCACTTTTTCCACATTTTGTTATGTTACAGCCTTATTCCAAAATTCAATAAATTAATTTTTGTCCTCAAAATTCTACACACAATACCCCATAATGACATTGTGTAAAAAGATTTTTTGAGATTTTTGCAAATTTAATGAAAAAAAAACAAAACTAAGAAATCACATCTACATAAGTATTCACAGCCTTTGCCATGAAACTCAAAATTGAGCTCAGGTGCATTCTGTTTCCACTGATCATCCTTGAGATGTTCCTACAGATTAATTGGAGTCTGCCTGTGGTAAATTCATTTGTTTAGACATTATTTTGAAAGGCATACACCTGTCTATATAAGGTCCCAAACTTGACAGTGCATGTCAGAGCACAAACCAAGCATGAAGACCAAGGAATTGTCTGTAGACCTCTGAGACAAGATTGTCTCGAGGCACATATCTGGGGAAAGGTACAGAAAAATATCTGCTGCATTGAAGGTCCCAATGAGCACAGTGGCCTCCATCATCCGTAAATGGAAGAAGTTCGGAATCACCAGGACTCTTACTAGCGTTGGCCGGTCCTCTAAACTGAGCAATCGTGGGAGAAGGGCCCGAGTCAGGGAGGTGACCAAGAACTCGATGGTCACTCTGTCAGAGCTACAGCATTCCTCTGTGGAGAGAGGAGACCCATCCAGAAGGACAACCATCTCTGCAGCAATCCACCAATCAGGCCTGTATGGAAGAGTGGTCAGATGGAAGCCACTCCTTAGTAAAAAGCGCATGGCAGCCCGCCTGGAGTTTGCCAAAATGCAGCTGAAGGACTCAGGCCATGAGAAACAAAATTCTCTGGTCTGATAAGATAAAGATTGAACTCTTTGGCGTCAATGCAGGCGCTATGTTTGGAGGAAACCAGGCACCGCTCATCACCAGGCCAATACCATCCCTACAGTGAAGCATGGTGGTGGCAGCATCATGCTGTGGGGATGTTTTTCAGTAGCAGGAACTGGGAGACTAGTCAGGATAGAGGGAAAGATGAATGCAGCAATGTACAGAGACATCCTGGATGAAAACTTGCTCCAGAGTGCTCTTGAACTTCATCTTTCAGCAGGACAACGACACTAAGCAAACAGCCAAGATATCAAAGGAGTGGCTTCAGGACATGTCTTCAGGAATGTCCTTGCGTGGCCCAACCAGAGCCCAGACTTGAATCCGATTGAACATCTCTGGAGAGATCTGAAAATGGCTTTGCAACAACACTTCCCATCCAACCTGATGGAGCTTGAGAGGTGCTGGAAAGAGGGCGAAACTGCCCAAAGATAGGTGTGCCAAGCTTGTTGCGTCATATTCAAAAAGACTTATGGCTGTAATTGCTGCCAACGGTGCATCAACAAAGTATTGAGCAAAGGCTGTGAATACTTATGTACATGTGATTTCTTAGTTTGTTTTTTTTCATTAAATTTGCAAAAATCTCTAAAAAACTTTTTACATGTTGTCATTATGGGATACTGTGTGTCAAATTTTGAGGACAAAAATGAATTTATTCCATTTTGGAATAAGGCTGTAACATAACAAAATGTGGAAAAAGTGAAGAGCTGTGATTACTTTCCAGATGCACTGTAGGCTCCTCTTGGCTGCCGAGTGTTCCTTTAGGTTTCTATAAATGTGGGAGCACAATGTGCATCATGTGCTCACATGCTAGGAATAAAACTAAAGAATGATTCTTATGTTTCTCCAAAAAGATGTACACAATAAGAGAGTTTATTAACTCTAAAAACAGATTATGTCATCTATCTTTTACAATGCAGCTGTAATCTCTCTTATATTGGCAGAAGTACTAGAAACCTTAAGATCAGGTTTGGGGAACACAGGAGGAACATTGTGAATAAAGTCATGATGCACAGTATCTCCCGGCATTTTGCCCTTTGCCATAATAGCAATCCAGCAAGCCTCACCATTACTGGTGTGGAACACATTAAACAAACTAGCAGGGGGGGTGATAGATACAAGCAACTGTGCAGGAGAAAAGTGTATTGGCTTCATGATTCATTAATAGCCTCTTTCCTGAATGTTTTAATGAGACCATAGACCTGAATGAAGTTCTTTGAACTTGATTGTACCATCTAGACTGATTGAATATTAGTGGGGGTTTATAATTATGTCTTTTTTATATTTATGTCTTCTGTATGCTCTGGTTTTTTATCATTAAGCAAGATAACCCCATTCTTGCAGGTGAGTATTTGTTTCTTATTATTTGTTTTTTACATTGTTATTTTATCATCTATGGCCTGTGTTTCCCATTGGTACTGACCCATGTGACCTAAGGTGCTGGGTCCTTCATTTTGGGCACACGCCTCTTTATGAAGATTATTATTATTATTACTTTTAAATTAGCATTATTATTATTATCATTATTTTTTTATTATTATTACTAGTAATATTATTTTTAACTTTATTTATTTTTTATGAGTACTATTCTCATTAATATATTTTTTACATATGAGATATATATCGGAGATATTGTTATCGATATTCCCCGGCTTCTGTATTTATATGTATAAGGGTTGTTTATAATTGTGGTTATTGTTCCTATACTAACTAGATTTATTGTACTTCATTATAAGGTTATATATCATCCTGAATGTTTTACACTCTGCATTAATAACTTTTTAAAATGTATTTAATAAAAATCATAATAATAGATCTGGAACTCTTTGTCTATACTTAACTACAATAGATTTGAAAATCAGTTTATGTTTATGCAATTATGTCTGCTAATTTATTTAGTAATCAGCGCAGTGGTAAACAGATCATTTTTATATATTGAACGAATAAGCCTTGTTCTTAAATATATAAATAAATGTATATGAATATGATACTTATGTTTTTTTGCATTTTAATCACATATACTATAGTTAATGTGTGATAAGTGGCAATGAAATTAACACCATACAGGTGTTTCTGGGATCAGACTTGGTTTAAAAAGGGTGGCTTTACTCTCCCTTGTACATACCCCTCTGAAGAAATCCCTGTTTGGAAGAAACGCGTTAGGGAACAGTACATCTTGATCATCACTTTGGATAATGCAGCACTGAATATATATCTCTACTTGGTTGCAATCTTCCGCTCCACAGATTGCAGCTGGGACACTGCAGGCAACTGACACAGGCGGCATTTGCGCTAGTCAGAGAACACTGTGAGAGCAAGTGGAACACTTTTGACGTAAACCCCCGAAAACAGGCGTTTTAGGGGATTATACCTCAAATATACTTAAATGGGCCCCCAAATAAGGTAGCTATGTGATGCAACAAAGTCACTAAATAAACGGTGTTCTGATCTATAACTCAGCTTTTTAATATTACAGTGAATTTATTTCAGGGAAACGTATACACTATATGTTCAAAAGTATGTGGACACTTTCTAATGAGTGCATTTGCCCATTACAGCCGCACTCATTGCTATCAGGTGATTAAAATCAAACATACAGCCATGTAATCTCCATAGTCACACATTAGCATGCACTCAGAGATTATCAGTGTGGCACTGCTATAAAATAACCCTTTGTAATAAGTCAGTTCACATTTCTGTAGGTGCTGATATTGTAAAGACATCTAGTAGAAACAACAACTCTGTGGTAGGGCCATACAAGCTCACAGGATGGGACTGCTGAGTGCTGAAGTGTATAGTGCATAACAATCATCTGTCCTAGGTTGCAACGCTCATTACTGAGTTCCAAACAGCCTGTGGAAGCTACGTCATCACAAGAAATGTTATGGAACTTATTTGACTGGGTTTCTGGGTTTTCATGGCCAAGCAGTCGCATGCAAACCTCAGATCACCAGTGTACAATGACAAACATTGGCTGGAGTAGCGTAAAGCATACCGCTATAATATTATATATATATATATATATATTATATATATATATATATATATATATGGATGATGGGATTCTGCATTACACACTGATATAACAAGCGTACATAGGGTACGGGCAATAGCCAAATGTTCTCTATTTTATCCGAATGTATCATGAGATACCACACTATTGGGCGCTTGTCCGTTCTTTTTTACTTTATCCCTAGATTATACCGCCTAACCTAACGGTGACTAGGACTGAGCTGCCACCTCTGATAAGAAGGATTCTAGTGTGAAATACTAATTTTATTGGAATACGAATCTAGAATGCGGATCAAGCGCCACAGTTCTATCTTCTATAAATATATATATATATATATTTATATATACTGTGTATATATATATATATATATATATACACACACACACACACAGAATCTGGCATCCTGAAAGACTTATCTGAGTTTTGTGGATGCCAGTAGAAGGCTCAATGTCCATATGCTTCCTGCCAGCTGTAATGTATGGCTGAGGAGGAATAATGGACTGGGGCTGTTGTCATGGTTTGTTTCATTGTATTCAATGTAATTCTAGAGCAGGAGTAAACAACATTTTTTTCTCTTTACGTGCGAGATGTTCAACGTTAATAGCCAAAAAACATATATAAACATTTAGAAAAGTAATAGAATGCACTAAATATGTTAATAGCTTCCATGTCCTTCCTTTTTGGAGCTAGTTTATCCAGGTTACTGTAGGTTGATGATTTATAGTCTGGAGATTAGACAGTCTTCAGAATTTGTACTGTTATTCAACTGTGAGCAGGACTATCTGTGGTCACTCCCAGAGTCCCAGGCTTCGTTGGGTCTGTAGGCCACATTTGGTTCTTTGGGTTGGAGATGGTATAGCGCACCAATAGGACATCCTCTGTAGGGGAGGGAGGTGGTCCAGGAGGGTAAGAAGACACCTATTAGGAGGAGGATTGACCCCATTAGTGCCACTCAAAACATATTTGAGTCACCTTGTGGCACTTGAGTTACCTTGTGGCACAGGGGTAGGCAGTAAGGGTTGCATAGTGCCTACACCTGTTTTAGATAATTCTGTGCCTCCAACATTATTCCCACAGAGTGGGGAAGGCTCTTTCCTGTTTCAGCATGTCAATTAAATGTGCACAAAATGAGGTCAATAAAGAAATGGTTTGCCAAGTATGATGTGGAAGAACTTAACTGGCACTTACACAGCCCGACCTCAACCCCACTGAAAATCGTAGGGATGAATTGGAACGCCGACTGCGAGTCAGCTCGTATTGCCCAACATCATTGCCCAGCCTCACTAATGCCCTTGTGGCTGAATAGATGTGAATATCTGCAGCCATGGTTAAGGGACCAACAAACCAGCAATTTCTTGCCTCTTATATGCGGCGAGTGTAATAGTTGTGTATTAAAGTGCACATTTATTCATAAAGAGAAGTGCATGTACTATTTCTAAATGGGAAGTCTGACAAATTGAATCCCACTGTCCCTAATCCACACAACACGTTGCAAAGGCATAGTAATGTCTCATCAGTCATAGAACAGGTATAAACACTTATACCTGTTCCCTCATCAGTCATAGGGCGGAATTCAATTGATTTCGCGGCCCACATCTCCTGTCTAAAGTGACAGGAGATCGCGGGCCGCTATGCAATTGTGCCAGCTTTTCACGCTGATCGCGCCCATAGAGGTCAGGTTTAGCCGCGTAAAGCAGCTAAACCCGACCAAAGTGCTGGGCGCGATCACGAAAAGTGATGTTTGGGCGCCCAAACATGTCACTTTTCGCACATTTCAGCTCTCATCCCCCAGGGGCTGCGAGCTGAAATGTAGCGCTTGGCAGCTGATCGCGCCCGACAGGAGCAAGAATAGAATAGCTCAGTCGGGCGCGATAGGGAATGAAAAGAATTGAATTCCGCCCATAGAACACTACATATGATGGAACAGGTATAAACACTTACCTGGGTGAATGGATCTGGAAAAATAAGAATTGTTAAACTTTCTGCTCTGAATGACAGTTGATCTCTAAAGCTCATATACAAAATATATTTATGGTTGCAGGGAAAGTAGAAAAATAGAAATAAAAGTTAATTCATCAATACGACTTCAAAATCGATAAACACTGTTCAGTACACTCTTCACTGCCAAGTCCCTGTAATCTTTTATTTTACAGTGAGATACTGTTCCGCTCTTCCTGACTGCAGATTAAATTTATGGGCAGATTGTGCTCCTGAAACACAAGTACAAACAGCACAATGTGCCAATGTGCAATAAGAGTCTAAGGGACAGGTTGGGTACGGGATGCTGATGGTCAGAATCCCAACAGGATAAGGATACTGACACCTGTCGGTAAGTATCCTAACCCTACCCCTAAACCTAACCCTCCTTCCCCACAGTCTAAACATCCTCCCCGCAGCCTAAACCTAACCTCGCCCCCCCTCCCCCACAGCCTAAACCTAACTCAGTGGCGGATCCAGGGGGGGGCGATCGCCTCCCGTAACACACAGCCGCAGCCCCGCCCACTTACTGGTTCTGCAGGGAGTCGGCAGGAGCAGTGCAGCTCTCTGTGATGGGCACAGTAGAGGCCAGGCACTGGATGAGCTGCCGTCACCAGGCAGAACCTGGCCGCGGCAGTCACATACATACAGGCAGGCACTGCACTCAGCTCAGTCAGCTGTCAGCCTGAGGCACCCGGCCAACCAGAGGAGGAGAAGAGGCATGGGATTTGTAGTTTATCTTTTACTGGTAAGACTCTGAGCAGTAAAAGATAAACTACAAATCCCATAAGGCATTGCAGCAGGATGAGCAGTCAGCAAACACGTGGCTGCTTAGTACTGGGGGATGTGTCATGTGGGTATGCAATCGGGGAGCCGGCTGCCTTAATACCGGCAGCCGGCTTCCCGACTGTCATATCCCGGCGAGGGTGAAATGCCGGGCGTCTAGATGTAGACGCCTGACATTTCCCCGACACCGGGAGACCGGCGCCCGGCATCCGATCGAAGGGATGCCGGGCACCGCAGGGGGGGGTTAGGTTTAGGGCACCCGGGGGGGATAGGCACCCCCCCGGGAGGTTTAGGGTTAGGCTAGGGGGAGGGAGGGTTAGGGTTAGGCACCCCGGGGGGGACATTGGGTTAGGCACCCCCCCGGGGGACTTAGGTTTAGGCAGCGGGGAAGGAAGGGGGTTAGGGTTAGGCACTTAGAGGGGGGATTAGGGTTAGGCACTTGGGGGGAGGTTAGGGTTAGGCACCCCTAAGGACGGTTAGGGGGTTAGGTTAGTCAGTACTTACCTATCGACGATCGGGATTTCCAGCGCTGTCGGGTTTCCGCTGCCGGGAACTCTGCTTTGGTCGGCCAGGCGCTGCCAGGAATCGAACCATGCGGCTGGCGGTATTTCATACCGATTCCGTCATGTGTCTCTCCTGTTTGAGCCAGGTAAGAAATCATTAGATGCAGAGCACCTTCCAAGAAAGTCAATTAAAGTATAAGAAACAAATTAGTGACACTGGGATATATTTCCCACATGATTAGGTAGGTCCCATGTTAGTATTTTATACATTGCTACAGCTATCTAGAGTAGCCTTTCTGTACATAGCAGCTCTCCATGCTTGGGTTTTATCAAGCATGACATAAACCAATACTGACCAAAATTGGGTGATGGGCAAAAAATATATAAGGGGTGAGCCAGTGATGGGCATATAATATAAATATATATATGGGTGAGGGAAGGGGGTGATGGGCATAACATAAATAGGGGTGAGGAGAGGGAGTGATGGGCATATCATATATAAAGGGTGAGGAGAGGGAGTGATGGGCATATAATATATAAATGGTGAGGGGAGGGAGCAATGGGAATATAATATATAAAGGGTGAGGGAAAGGAGTGATGGGCATATAATATATAAAGGGTGAGGAGAGGGAGTGATGGGCATATAATATATAAAGGGTGAGGAGAGGGAGTGATGGGCATATAATATATAAAGGGTGAGGAGAGAGAGCAATGGGCATATAATATTTAAAGGGTGAGGGAAAGGAGTGATGGGCATACAATATATAAGGTTGAGGAGAGGGAGTGATGGGCATATAATATATAGGGGTGAGGGGAAGAAGCAATGGGTATAAAGTATATAGGGGTGAGGAGAGGGAGTGATGGACATAAAATATATAGAGGGTAATGGGAGTGAGTGATGGGCATAACATAGGGGGTGAGGGGAGTGGGTGATGGGCATAAAATACATATTTGGTCATTTAGTCACTACATTGTAGAGACAAGGGGGAGATAAGAGGGCGAGCTGCCTAATGGAGCTGCTGGGGAGAGGGGGCAGAGTGCTTAGAACGGGTCATAAAGACAAGGGAGAAGAGAGGGAAAATTGTAAAGAAAGGGAAATAAAAGAATTAGTTAAAAGATAAATAATGAATGTACAAAAAGCTATTATGTGAGGTCACTGTCTGAGAATTGGAGGAGCCAAGACTGGTAGTGGGAGGAGAATGGTGTAGAGAAGGGCGGGGTCAGGATTAATTCTTAAACCGCCCCCCCTAACCCCACTACTTACCGTCGGGATACTGGCGCCAGGATTATGACTTGTGTCGGGATTACTGTGCCAGCATTCTGAGCTCCATCATTCAGACTTAAACTACATCTCGTACAGAGAATATGGTATGTAATGGAACACTGCCAGTCAGGTGTTATATATAAAAATATAGCAGTTCAAGTTCAAACTCAATCAAAACTAGTGTTTACCAGTCAAAAATGGTAAACTACTGAAGAGGCGGAGTGGGGGGGGGGGATTGTAGTGCATCCTGTACAAGCCATACAATTGCATCCCCTTCCCGAACTATGATAGCAACTCGGAAAAATTATACACACCTTTTTTAGTATTCTAATTTTGTGATGTATTTACTAAGCAGTGGAATTGCAAAACCCTTGCTTTTAGCCTGCCAGATATAAAGGGGCAATAATATTTAATGCAAAACAAGTCTGATTTTGCATTTACAATTATTGCTCTTTTAAATATGACAGGCAAAATTGTGGGTTTTTAAAATCCATTGCTTTTATATAGTATAGTCTAAACTATAGGAATATTAGAAATTGGTAAGTGATATAACATTTGCACAGATTACAGAAATGTGAGGTGACTTCTAGTAGCAATTTACAAACTTCTAATATCCTTAACAATTTACAGTATTGAGTACATTATTCTTCATAATACAGAAGTTTTACAATTGGACACAATAATGATGTATGACATTAGAAACCCATGTTTATACAGATATTACAATACACATTTTGACAGAACTCCTTACTTTGGAAAATGTTTCGTCTTGGTGTATACAATCAAGATACCAGATGACTTTCTGGCACAAGTGAATTCATCTGGCTAAAATATCACAAAGTTGGATAACATAAAATACTAGACATAAAATTGCTGCTGTGTCAGAGCACTAATACATTATACACACACGTAACCTAACTGTCAGTCGGATAACTAGGTTACTTGCCAAAATAAATATGTCACACACACAGGTTCTTTTACATTTCTGTGCACTTTGCCACAAAGACCTTCCTGGGTATTCCACCCTGTTAACGTTCACTTCGGAAGTGGAAGGTCTCTGAATGAGTCTCCCTCTCAGATTTAAACAGGACTTGTTCTTTGCTAATTGATGAGGTGAGATCAATTACCTAAGAATCCCTGCCAAGTTAGGCTCAAGAAAATCCTGGACAGGATTCTACTAGTTTACGACGCCTTAGTGGGACTCAGTATCAAGCCACCCTCCAGTCTGAATACTCCTCGCAAGGGTCCTATAAAAGCACTATGTGACCCAATGCATACTAGCATCACCTTTAGCAGCTCCCCAGCTATTATATTTTCCCATTAGTATTGAAAAAGACTGTGGAATGCTGCCCATCCACTACTAGATGCGGGGACGACGGCACAATTACGACATAGTAATCACGCCGTCGTCCCCCTAGGGGTGAAGTGCATACACTGAATGTTCAGACGTTCAGTGTATGCAGATCAATTATCTTCGAACATGGCAACCTGACGGCGGTCGTCAGGTTGACCGTCATGTTTGGGCGATGATAGATGTTAAAAACGACCAGCGGACACGCGCATCGCTGGTCATTTTTAACATTTTACTGTCCGATTTGCGGACGATTTGCAAGCGATTGCACGATAACGACGTCGTTATCGTGCAATCGCCTGTCAAAATCGCCAAGTGGATGGGCAGAATAAAGCTTCAATAGTACCCAATACTCTGTCACAACATACTAACATCACTTGTGTATAAGGAAGTAAATAGGCTGCCTATGCTATACATATATGTATAAGCAGCTGCAAAAAAAATAGGTAAATGGCCGGAGAAACTTCACAGTATGTAACAGGAATTAATGATAAATTATTTGTGGGTTTAGCAATTCATCACTTTTTCTGAAAATGTGTTTAAGCCAGAGGTTCCCAAACGCGGTCCCCAAGGCTCCCCAACAGTTCAGGTTTTAGAGATGGTATGCAGTGGGGAAGCCGGTGGACCTAATCCCGACAGCCGGCTTCCCGACTGCTTATCCCAGCGAGGGTTAAATGACAGGCATCTAAATCTAGACACCTGTCATTTTACTGATGCCGGGAGACTGGTGCCCGGCATCTCAATCGAAGTGATGCCGGGTGCCGAGCGCGGATAGCCACAGGGGGGGGGAGGGTTAGGTTTAAGGCTCCCGAGGGGGACTTAGGGTTAGGCACCCTCCCGGGAGGTTAGGGTTAGGCTAGGGGGAGGGGGGGTTAGGCACCCCCGGGGGGGACTCAGGGATAGGCACCCCCCGGGGGATTTAGGTTCAGGTGGCGGGGAAGGGGGAGTTAGGTTTAGGCACTTAGAGGGGGGATTAGGGTTAGGCACTGGGGGGAAGGTTAGGGTTGGGCACCCCTAAGGAGGGTTAAGGTTACGGGAGGGAATTAGGTTAGTGAATACTTACCTTAGGGACAATCGGGATTTTCACCCATGTCGGGCAGCCGCTGTCGGGATTCCAACCGATTCCTTAGAGATGTCCATGGTTGAGCACAGTTGACTTAATTAGTGCCTCAGTCAATTTGATTTAACAACTATGCTTAACCATGGAAATCTGTAAAACCTGAACTGTTGGGGTGTCTTGAGGACCGCGTTTGGGAACCTACTGTTTAAGCAAAACCTAAAAGAATATAGAGGAACATATCATTTACAAGAGATATTGGTGCCATTTATGAAGCACAAATATAGCATTTCAAAGTATTTCTCATTTATCACAACTGCACATAGGGGAGTAGCTTTGCAGGAATGGTGGTAGGGTACTAGGTGCTCCTTCCCCTCAGGTGCTGCAATCCCTTGGGCTGTGAAATTGCCATTAAGCGCCACACTCCAATCCTGTCACTGACATGGAGGAGCAGCAACTATGGAAGGAAGCATGCAGGACACGATGAACTTAATTTACCTTATTGTTCCCTTCTCTTCCTCATTGTCCATAAGAAAGAGGGTATGTTTCATTTAAATAAATAAAAAACAAACAACAAAAACGACACTTAATGGGTTGACAATGATAGTGCTCAGGATATCAGGCTTAGTTCACCTAATGATAGCTCAGGCCTTGAAGTTAGCTATTCTATAGTCATGCCCTGGCAAAGAGTCACATGTATGGCTTGACCATTTTGTATGCCAGTTGAGTTTTGTGATAATTTTCATAAAAATTGAAAGAAAATGTGCACAACAGTACTCCTCAATCTGCCCTTAGCTATTCAATTATACCGCTTTTATACCTAAATTCAGGGTCTGACGCGGAGGTTGGAACAGGGTTCCAAACCGGATCAGACCCGGAATTTAGCCAGCGCTGACCGAGGAAATTCCCGAGTTGGCACCGTTCAAACCAGAGCCGGGTCTGCAGTGACCTGGCTCTTACGGCGTGGAAGTGGACGCTTGGAGATGACGTCATCTCCAAGCATCACTGAAGCCGACCAATCAGCCGGCATGCGGCGCGCTCCAGGTCATCGTGACCCGGATCACGCCGTTTACACTGCAGGGTTTCACAGGTCATTCCCGTGTTAAACCCTGCAAGTTACCTGGGTTGGATTGCCGGTTCACTCGACCCGGGAATGCAACCCTGTCCCCTTTTACACCAAGGAGCTACCCGGGTTAACCCTGCAATAACTCGGATTTTAGCTCTGGCGTAAAATGAGTATAAGTGTCACTATCCTGTGCTGTAAGTCCCAGATAGTGCAAGTAACGCAGATTTTTCCTCGCAGCCCTTATCAGGAGCTGTGAGGAAAATTCTGCGTTAAATGCATCCTTTGGGGCTTACCTAGAGGGCTAACCCATATATTCTATGGGTCAGGAATCTATGGGTCAGAAACGGATTTACTGCACAGGGAAATTGCCTAATAATTGAAAGCTCCAGGCGTTAAACCTGGAGCTTTAGCCACACAGTAAACACCGTGGCCAATTGAAGCTGCCCCTTGGAGTTCCCACTTTGGCAATATGAACTTTAGCACTACTATAGCAGTGGTTCCCAAGCTTTTTTGAACCATGGCATCCTAGAGTATCAGCATTGTTTTCACGGCACCCCTAAGCCAAAAGTTTTTTATTGCAAGAGTCCTGAGGCCCCCAGGGTGCTACGGCACATGTTTTGGGTAACACTGTACTATAGGATAACACCATCTGGAGATGGCGTTATCCTATCAGGGCCAAGCTTCGGAACGCAAAGCATTCCAGAGCTTGGTAAATCTGACAGCTTCCCAGCTGTTGCTGCTGTCGGAAATGGAGAGACTGCAGAAGATATCTGAGATATCTGCCGCAGTCTCTCCTTCATACATTCGGGGGATTCTTAATATTTATGGGTATCCTCAAAAAACTGCTATTTTTGGGGAATATCTGGCAAATACTATTTGATAAATAGGTCCCTGAATCTTACAATGCATCCAGATTGTCTGGGTGCAGGGGTGCTGAGATGGGTGGGCACCATATAGTATATTTTAAATTTTTTAGGGGGCATAGCCATGCTCCCCTAATTTTGCCAAACCCTCCCTCCCCATTCAGTTCTCGGCGGTCCCGTCTGGGAGTCCTGGCAGCAACTCTACTCCTTGGTAGATGAGGAAGTCCTGAGATGGGATATGAAACAAAAACTGGCTCCTACAGCAAATCCTGAAAGAATAGGGAAGTGAGGAGAAGGGTATAGTGACTCTTTATTGCCAGTAAAGCAAATAATTAAAGTTTTCAATTTTGCTTATAGGGTGGGCAGGAAGTAAGAGTCTCTGGGATCAATCCAATTAGGTGCGAATTGTGTGTAGTGAGTTTGTTTTCTGAAACTCGCACACTTCGCAGCAAAGCGCGCTCCCGTGAATTCTCCAATCCAATTAAAAATGCCTATTCGCACTACTCGCAGTGGAGGGGTACGAATTGACTGACAAATGAGATTTGCGAGAAATGCCTGAAAATGTGGACCCCCTAAAATGGATAATTTCATTAGCAGGACCGTATAGAAGGCTGTTTGTGGGCATTAGGAAGGTAATGTAGGTTTTTAAATGGTGTCAAATGGGTGATTTGTGTTTTTTTGTGTTAATGCAAGAAAATTATAGAAAACAAACTCTTTCGTTTAATCTCAAACAAAATAAATGAAAATGCAAAAAACATTAGGACAAAGGGTGATTTTGGGGTACTTTGAGGGCACCTTGAAAAATGTAAACTAAAATGATAAAAAAAACAATTATTTTTCAACTAAAAAATGATTGTAATTAAATTTGGGGTGCCTAAACTAACACAAAAGTAGATTTTGGTGTAATTTGAGGCCATTTTTTTTAACCCCCCAAAATAACATGTAATTATTGGTCTAATTAAGCTAACTGGAACTTCCAAATGCCTAATTAGTCATTAGGGGGGGTGTCCAAGGGGTACAGCACGATGTCCCCACATTTTAACCTTAAAATAAAGATTTTCCATTCCATCTCTCATCCTCTGGGAGGTGAGAGTGAAAAGTTGTGAATTCAGTCTGACTGATCAGTGCTAGTTGCTAATTGGAGTGCAAAATGAATTCGCTATTTGAATTCGAAGTGAAAATAGCAACTCGCACCTCGCCATTCGCACCTAATTGGATTGAACCCTCTGTTGGGGGGCAGGAGAAACAGGAAGAGAGGTGCACTGGTAACAGGGATAATAGTGACCGAGTAAAGAACAAAGGAAGACTTAGGGGTATATTTACTTAAGTGTGGGTTTTTAGAAGTGAAGATGTTGCTCATAGCAGCCAATCAGATTCTGCTTAACAATTATATAGCACCTTCTAGAAGATAATAGCTAGAATCTGATTGGTTGCTATGGGCAACATCTCCACTTCTAAAAAAACTCTCACTGTAGTAAATATACCCCTTATAGTCTAAACCAGTGGTGGGGAAACTTTTTTCTGCTAAGGGACATTTTGATATATATAACATTATTTGCAGGCACTGTGCAGGCCATGCCCCCTCTGTGTGATGCCACACAGGGCGGGGCCACAATAGCAGATGACTACAGTAATTCCTGGAACATCCTGAGGATGCTCCGTGGAGCTGTAAGGGCAGCGGTGTGACTGTCTGAAGCGTCCTAAGGACCCTCCAGGCGGCACTGTTGCATATATGTTGGCTGCAGGGTGCCATTCTAGGCACCCTGCTAGCCAGATGAGGCTAGCAGAAAAAAGCTCAGCGGACCAGACCAAATGATACTTCGGGCCTTTTACAGCCCTCGGGCCTGAGGTTTCCCGTCCCTGGTCTAAACAGAGTGGTCAGAAGGGTGAAATGTGAAACACAGTAGGTGTGAGATCAGAGGGACAGAGTAATGAGTATTTATTGGCTTTTATGAAGAGGTGCTGAGATTTAGATGAGAGGAAGGCTAGAAAGAAGGAGGATGCAATAGTCCAGGCGGAAAAGGAAAAGCGCATGGAGGAAAGTTTTGGTGTCACCCATGTTGAGAAAGGGTCTGATTCTAAAATTATAGTGAAGGAAGAAGTGGCATGATTGTGAGACAGACTGAATGTGGGGAATGAAGTAGAGGGTGGAGTAGAGGATTATGCCCAGTCAGCAAATTTTCTGGACAAAGGTCAAGATGGTGCTTTCGACAGATAGAGAGATGATGAGAAGTGTGGGGATCCTGAATGGGGGGAACACAATGAGTGAAGATTTGAACAGAGGGGGAATATCAGAGAGACAATGTCATGATAGAAGACGTTGAGGGAGAGGTCAGGGGAGGACTGGTAAATTTGGGTGCCATAAGCATAGAGGTGGCATTGGAGAATGAGCTGAGATCTCCAAGAGGGAGAAGAGTAGGGGCCAAGAACAAGAGACCCTTCCGAAACACTGACAGTTGGAAGTAGATCAGAGGAGGTAGAGTGATACCCCTTTTACACCAGAGCTAAAACCCAGGTTATTGCAGGGTTAGACCGAGTAGCTCCTTGGTGTAAAAGGGGGACAGGGTTGGATTCCCAGGTAGAGTGACCCGGCAATCCAACCAAGGAAACTTGCAGGGTTTAACATGGGAATGACCCGTGAAACCCTGCAGTGTAAACGGCGCGATCCGGGTCACAATGACCTGGTGCACGCCGCATGCCAGCCGATTGGCCGGCTTCAGTGACGCTTGGAGATGACGTAATCTCCAAGCGTTCATTTCCATGCCAGAAGAGCCGGGTCACTGCAGACCTAGCTCTGGTGTGAACGGCGCCGACTCGGGAATATCCTGAGTCGGCGCCGGCTAAATTCCCGGGTCTGATCCGGTTTGGAACCCTGTTCCAACCTCCGGGTCAGACCCGGAATTTAGGTATAAAAGTGGTATGAGGTGTTTGAAAAGAGGAGAGAGTAGCAGACAGTATCAATGTGGATTTAACAGTAAGGAGATCATTTGTGACAGAGTTGGATTAAGGAGGGCACAGGTGGTGAGTACTCTAAGGAGGTTACCCTGGCCAACTGATGTAAATTCAGCTTGCCACCAGCCTCCGCCGCTCTGCCCAATCAGCTACTTTCCACAGCTCTATTATGAACCAATCAGAATTAAATATGGTGAAAGTGACCAATAGGGCAGCGGAAGGGCGGTTGTAAAGACCTATGTCAAGGGTTATGCAGGGAGATGGGAGACAGAGAAGAGGCATGAAGCAGGAGGCATGGAAAAGGAAGGTGGACAAGGTGGTAAGCCAATGACTTGCCACACTGCTTCTACAACTGGGTCTGAGACCTACTGCTGGCGGTGGAGGCTGGAGGCAAGTAGAATCAGTCTCTGCACTAACTGAGAGGAGGCTCCGGAGTCTGCCCCCACTACAGGAGTAGCAGGTAGGACCTGCGCTGCTGATGCTGCCTCATAGAGGTGTGGGGAGAGTAGGCACACACACAGCATGCACAGCCAGGGGTTGTGCAGCTGACAAGAGGGGGGCCTCCCTGTCTTAAGTGCCCCGAGCCTTTGAAGGCTTAACCAGGCCATGATTAGTGACCTAATCAAGTACTGCTTTTATGGAGTGGAGGAAACTATCAGATTGAAGTGGGTCCAGGAAAGAGTAGGAGGAGAGGAAAGTTTTGAGGCAGTGATAAGGAAGGCGCTTGAGGATCTTGTAGGCAAAAGGGAGGAGAATGTGGTTCAAGAGTGTTTTTTTGAGGATGGTTGACACTAGTAACTGATGACGTCAGGGTACATTTACTGAAGGGGAACTGAACTATCAGCAACCTTGACACAAGGGAAAACTGGAAGGAGGGATATTGGATGAGAGTTGCAATGGGAGATGAGAGCAGGGGTCAGAGCCGGATTTAGACCTCATGGGGATCTAGGCAAGATACCAGTTTGAGGCCCCCTCCCTCAAACAATCCATAGCACTATATGTGAGTTCCTGATTCATGCCCCTTACATAATTTTATTGTTTTTCCTTCTTATATTCAGCTTAATAGAATAAATAACTAGGCAGACGAAATGATGTTCATCATGAAACGTTGAATTTGACACTGATGTGTCTGCCTGGTTATTTACTCTATTAATTAAGACTCCCGAAGTGCCGCTGCTGTTTTGAGATATATTATATTATATATAGTGGACAACAAACAGTGGCACTCGGAGTCTTCCAGCAGTTGTAAAAAGGTTTTTACTGTGAGATAATCACATAACCAAGTACCAACGTTTCGGGACAAGCAAGTCCCTTTGTCAAGGTGAGCTAAAGCTTTACATCATGCCTGGGGGCATGCCCGGGACTTACGGACATGCCGGGAAGCCCCCAAGCACTGTGGTCACTTTGAATGGATGCCGGGCGCCAATCACCGGCGGTGACTGCTGCGCCACCATTTTGACCACCCGCAGAACACTGCGACCCGTGGGTGGAGAAAGAACCCGCAGGCTGTCTCAGTGGGGTGCCGCGCTGGAGGGCAGGGTGTTTTCTGCCCTTCAGAAATAGGGCAGGGCGCGGTGCCCTTCTATGTTGGGGGTGCATACCACAATGAGGGCACCTAAGATATATATAGTGACATTGTAAAAACTGTGCATATATCCAGTAGGTGTCACTAGGTCAAGTCTTGACCTAGTGACACCTACAGGATATATACACAGTTTTTACAATGTCACTGGATGAGAATATATATATGCATATATATATATATTCCCATTGATACACATTTTCATATCATATGCACTATATATTGATATATATATATATATATACAAATCTATATATATATATATATATATATATACAGTATATATTTATATATATATAGATATCTATATATAGATATATATATATAGAGAGAGAGAGAGTGAGTTAGATCATTCCAGCAGGTCCCTACCTGGCCTTGCTGCTGCTGTTACTGCTGGTGGGCGGTGGTGGGCCTGGAAGGCTGACTAGCAGAGTGGCTGCTAGGGCGGATGAAGGATGGGAGCCACAGGGCGGCGGGCCGCGGACAAGGTGACCTGGGGACGGAGCACATTCTCCTTTCCCCAGGTGGGCGCGAACACAGTCCCTCCGAGAGAGCTCCGTGCGGGGCTCTCTGGGACTGGAGGCGGGAGTGTGTGACGACCGCGTGACGTCATGACGTCACGTGGTACTCGCGTAGTGCTCCTCTGGGAGCACTGTGTGATCACAGTAATATCTTCGGGCAAAGGGGCCCATCCACGGGCTCCTTGGGTCCCGCCGGGACCTAGGCGAGCGCCTAGGATGCCTAGCGGGAAATCCGGCCCTGGCAGGGGTGGAGAGAGGGAACAGAGGATGCGAGACGGAATTAGAGATGGACATCGATGGTCTATGTTTGCAGACCATGGATGTTTTTCTTATAATGGTAGTGTTTTTACCATTCGAGGGTGGCATTCCAATGCTTGCTGCCATCAAATAGTAATGATGCAATGGTCTTGTGTTGGTTACCTTTTTTTTTTTTTTATACTGAGAGCTGTGCTCCCTACCTGCAGCTCTCAGCATGGGGCATCTTATCACAGCAACTACTGCAGGCCCCCGCCCCCGATCCCACCCCATCTCGCCCCCAGTCCTGTCCCCTGCCAGCCGGTGTAATAGGGTTATTGCGCATGCGTAAACAGGGTTTTTTGCTCATGCAGATGTCAAATGATTTTGTTTTTCATTGAATTATTTTGATATAATGGTTTCTTACCAATGCATCGAAAGTTTTGATGGTTGAAGCCCAGCCATCATTTGATGGTGGACTTCTGATGTCATTCCTAGAGGGAATGGAGAAAAGGCTGCAGGTGGAGGGAGGTGAGGTTAAGAGATGTTTTAACATCAGGGCCGGATTAACAATGGGGCGGATGGAGCTTCAGCTCCAGGCCTCCCTTCAGAATAGGCCCACAGCAACTGCTCTAATTTTTGTGCTGCTGTACACAGATAAAATAAAACCTGCTACAGCAGCCTCAGTGGATGTTTCAGGCCCCGCCCCCAGCCGCGACCCCCACCTTCCCCAGCCGCTACCCCCGCTCCCAGCCCCCAGCCATGGCACTTGTGGATCTTAAATTGGTTAAAAATGGCGGCACAGTGGTAGGCTTCACTAGCGCTCACTATGCTGCACACCCACACGCAGTGACCCGGCACCTCCTCTGCCCCACGTGATGTCAGAACATGTGACATTGCTAAGGTTCCCCCCCACCATCACTGTGCCCCGAAAGAAGCAGCAGCACAGCAAACGCAGGCATATCCGTGAAGGCGGCCTCCTGAGGTGAAGTGTCCATCCTCCTGACTGCCAGCCTGGGTGCTGCTGAAACAGCAAGTATTTCAGTACTACGCACTGCTGAGGCTGATTATATTTATATATATATATATATATATATATATACAGTCAGGTGCATAAATATTGGGACATTGACAGAATTTTTATATTTTGGCCTCTATTCACCACCACAATTGCTTTGAAATGAAACAAACAAGATGTGCTTTAATTGCAGACTTTCATATTTAATTTGAGGGTAATTACATCCAAATCAGGTGAACGGTGTAGGAATTACAACGGTTTCTGTATGTGTCTCCCACTTTTTAAGGGGCCAAAAGTAATGGGACTATCAACTCAAAAGCTATTTCATGGACAGGTGTGGGCTATTCCCTCGTTATTTCATTATCAATTAAGCAGGTAAAAGGTCTGGAGTTGATTCTAGGTGTGACATTTGCATTTGGAATCAGTTGCTGTCGACTCTCAATATGAGATACAAAGAGCTGTCACTATCAGTGAAGAAAGCCATCATTAGGCTGCAAAATCAAAACAAACCCATCAGAGAGATAGCAAAAACATTAGGTGTGGCCAAATCAACTGTTTGGAACATTCTTAAAAAGAAAGAACGCACGAGCTCAGCAACACCAAAAGACCCGGAAGACCACGGAAAACAACTGGTGGATGACAGAAGAATTATTTTCCTGGTGAAGAAAAACCCCTTCACAACAGTTGGCCAAATCAAGAACACTCTCCAGAAGGTAGGTGTATATGTGTCAAAGTCAACAATCAAGAGAAGACTTCACAAGAGTGAATATAGAGGGTTCACCACAAGATAAACCATTGGTGAGCCACAAAAACAGGAAGACCAGATTAGAGTTTGCCAAACAACATCTAAAAAAGCCATTACAGTTCTGGAACAACATCCTATGGACAGATGAGACAAAGATCAACTTGTACCAGAGTGATGGGAAGAGAAGAGTATGGAAAAGGAAAGGAACTGCTCATGATCCAAAACATACCACCTCATCAGTGAAGCATGGTGGTGGTAGTGTCATTACATGGGCATGTATGGCTGCCAATGGAACTGGTTCCCTTGTATTTATTGATGATGTGACTGCTGACAAAAGCAGCAGAATGAATTCTGAAGTGTTTTGGGTAATATTATATGCTCATATTCAGTCAAATGCTTCAGAACTCATTGGATGGTGCTTCACAGTGCAGATGGACAATGACCCGAAGCATACTGCAAGAGCAACCAAAGAGTTTTTTAAGGCTAAAAAGTGGAATGTTATGCAATGGTCAAGTCAATCCCCTGACCTAAATCCGATTGAGCATGCATTTCACTTGATGAAGACAAAACTGAAGGGAAAATGCCCCAAGAACAAGCAGGAACTGAAGACATTTGCAGTAGAGGCCTGGCAGAGCATCACCAGGGATGAAACCCAGCATCTGGTGATGTCTATGCGCTCCAGACTTCAGGCTGTAATTGCCTGCAAAGGATTTGCAACAAAGTATTAAAAAGTGAAAGTTAGATTTAGGATTGTTTAGTTTGTCTCATTACTTTTGGCCCCTTAAAAAGTGGGAGGCACATATAGAAACCGTTGTAATTCCTACACCGTTCACCTGATTTGGATGTAATTACCCTCAAATTAAATCTGAAAGTCTGCAGTTAAAGCACATCTTGTTTGTTTCATTTCAAAGCCATTGTGGTAGTGAATAGAGGCCAAAATCTGAAAATTCTGTCAATGTCCCAATATTTATGCACCTGTGTGTGTATATATATATATATACTTTATGTTGCCTGTGTAAATAATTTTTCTTTAATTAATCCGATGAATGCCTGGACCCTGGACTGACTGTGTGTGTGTGTATGTATGTATGAAGTGGCTTTTAATGTGGGCAAAAATGGTCCATCTCATGGGCGTGTTGCCAAAATGTTTTCATACTCAGGCACCGCAGCATTTATGCTTCAACTTGCACATATATTTTTTTTATTCAATTATTTTGCTCAATAATATAACAGGTGGTGTATGCTTCATATAAGCAAAGAGAGGAGGGAGATTGAAGTTGTTGAAGATAGGCGGTAGCTATGCCCTCCATGGTGCTGACCACACCCCCATAGCATTGACCCCCACATCACTAGTCACACCTACGCCATGTTGGTTACATCTCCTGCGACAGCACAAAATAGGTCCTTCTTAAATGTCAGCTCCAGGTCCATGTGGACCTTAATCTGGCACTGTTTAACATTATTGACAGTAAGGATAAAGGGCCCCATTTACAAATGAAATGTAACCCCTTAACGCTCGCTAAAGGGGTTATACCATCTTGCTGTATTTAGTATACAGCGGTAATCTTAGATTACTGCTGTTTGTACAGCATCGCTCTCGCCATCTAAAAGATGGCGAGAGCTATGCGGGTCCCATTGCCGGCAATGGAGACCCGGCGGAGCCTTTCCGGTTTCAACTAAGCCTTCCAGGCACTGCCGGGTCTCCGTCATGCACATGCGCAGACAGACCGTCGCGCATGCGCATGACCCTGGAGCCCCGTCGCTGGCAGCATTAGGCTGCCAGCAGAGGACCTCGTTGAGGACGAGGATTCCGCTGGACTTCACGGGACCTCGCCGGAGGGGTAAGTATTACTAAATACCAGTGGAATTTTCGTTTGTATCACAGTGATACTAAACGAAAATTCCTGCTGGTATTTCCCTTCGTTTGTAAATGGGGCCCAATGTGTGGGTTAGAGTGCCACCTATGTGGTTCCAGAAGATATTATGTTCCCTGACACTGCCTAGCTTCCAGTTTTCAGGTTCCTGGTAATTTGACACCAAACCAAAGTCTCCCATGTTCTAGTGACATTTGCCTAAATATTATTATTATGAGGCATTAGGCTATTTTACCTTTATCGCTGTGAAAATGTGTTATCAGCCAAATCTGCTACCCATCCAGACCTGCTAAGTGGAAGCTCAAGACTTTCAAGAGTTATTACATAATAAACATTGTGTGCCCTGATAAGTAACAGAACCCGTTGATTTGCAATATAAGAACTTTTGTGTTCTGTAAACAATGCTCTGATTTCCAGCCTATAATACATCCTCTGATTATGAAAACAAAATCGTAATTCCATGTCTAGTTCTGTATGGGGTGAGAAATGTGAGGCTGTGGGTAATTCCAGCAGCATCTCCCCCTGCAGTGCAGATATAAAATGCCCTTCTCCCTCACCATTGTTCTCCTTCTCCCCAATGCAGCAGCAGCAGCAGCCCCCTGAGCTGGGATCCCAGCCAGCAGCACACACAGGGAAGGCACCGGCACTTGCAGCCCCATAACGCAGAGCACTGTAGCATGTGCACCTTTAGCAGGCAGATCACGTTGTGCTCCCGATTATCCATTAACCTGATTTGAGCCGCATTTCCTGGAGGTGGCGTTCTGCTATACACTTTTTTTCGTTAAGGAAAGAAATAAGAGGGAGGGAGGACAGGGCCACCATTACCACCCCCTCTGCTTCTTATCACCAATTCAGATTGCATGCAAATTCCCCCCAGCCCTGGTGGTGAAGAAGAGACCTCACATTTCTTTCCTTGCAGAGTAGCACTAGTATCCCCTCCCTCCCCCTCCTCCTGGGTGGGTTTGTCTTCTCTTCCTAAGTGGAAAGGTTCTCCTTGGTGTTGGTGTTGCAGCAGAGCCAGGGGGAAGCCCTTGTAGCACAGCGCACATTGTATCAGTGCACACACTGTATCAGTGCACATTGTGCTGGGCTGCCCTCGCCTCCTCCTCCTCCTCCTCGTCTGCTTTTCCCTTTGCCTTGGATGCGCCTTTCTTCCCTCTGGACATGGGGAGAAGGTGGAGGACACCAGCCATGCCTGTATGGACTTTAGCAGCCCTGGTGGCCGTGTGCCTGGGGAGCAGCCGGGGATATTGTCCCGAGAGGGAACTGGAGAAGAGAGAGGAGCTGGCGAATATCGTGCTCACCGGGACAGTGGAGGAGATCCTGAACGTGGACCCGGTGCACCACACCTACTCCTGCAAGGTAACGGGGGCACTGCCCGGGTATACACCAGACTTCGTGTTCGGGGGCTCTCAAACTTCAGTAACCTAGTCACATCAGTGTATCGGGGCATTGGTCTGCCAGCATCAGTACTGTTATCTGGTGACCTCAGCTGCAGCAGTCACAGGGGCACTAAGGGCATGGGGGGGGTTAGCAGTCCATCCAGCTGTCCTGGTCTCTGCGCATTGGCACTGAAGAGGTTAAAGTATTCTGACTTATTCTGTGTTATTGAATAATCTTTTCTATACTTCAAAAGTTTGGTTGGGAAAATATTTCTAGTTACTTGTTGCATTTCATGCCATTATTGAGCACAGTCAGTTCCTGTTGTGCCATGATCCTGTACTGAAAGACAGTAACCCCATCCACCCCTACCCCCACCTTATTAAACCTGCTGCATAGGTTTTCTCTTTCTTTTTGGAATTGCTGTCACCTGGCAGAGCAAGGGTTAACATTCTTATCACTCGCTGCACCCAGAGGCTGAAATAAATAGCTGGGGATCGTACTGTGGTATTAAGAGCATGTCCTCCATATATTGGACAAGGCTTGGACTCTAACACCCCCTCTTGTCTGTTTCAACATTGTTTGAAAAACTTAGGCACATCAGTTGGGGGGGGGGGGGGGGGGGGACAAGGTCAGAAGTGGGGTGGGCAGGTCCCCCATAGAAAGAAACGAAGATGAATTATACAATGTCTAGCACTGTCCTGTTCTGTTTTTCAACTAGGGTGACAGATACTAGTACAGTTACCCTCCTTAAGAAAAAAAAAGAAAGTACTTATCCTTATGTGAGTTTAACAGTTTAGTAGACTGATGTTCTGCGCATGTACATATACAGTATGTACAGGTAATATAGATATCACACAAATCAGTATTTTGACCCCTATGGTTTATGATATGTTGGATGCAGATACATACTGTAGTCTCATGTGGTCATAGAGCTTACAAATCAAGGAGTTCAAAGGTAGCTTTACCTCCTAAACACTTCTTCCTGACATATTTAACCAATCCACCTGCCCAGCTTTAATTGTTCCTTTTCGTGACAGGATAAAGGTTCAACCATACAGTAATTGTGTTTCCAACCTCTTTAATAGCATTTATATGCACTCCGAGCACTTAAAACCAGCGTGTACATGTGTTTTCTGTTGTGATCCCGCAGGGAAGCATATAATTTTGATATATTTAGATGGTTGAAATGTACCGTAAAGGATTTCTGACAGTCAGAGCTTCCCAAAATGCAGCCTGCAGTCTGTTATTAGACTACCAGAACTATGCAGGGAAGTGCCCATTTTGTAAATACCCCTATTTCAAAGCTCTGCATTTCCAACACTTGCAGTTATTGAATTCCCAGGCTGGCCTAAGGCTAAATTTTTCTTTTCCTTAGTTTTTAAGACTTCAGTTCAGACTCTTGATCATAGCAGAACTGTCTGCAAGATTACAGCGGACTTAACCCATCGTAGTAATGAAGGAATGTGTCTGTAGGTGTTTCCCATATTGGAGATTTTAGCAACTGAAGAGATTTATTGCTTTGCAAACAAGTTTTTTCTTGTCACTAATGCAGGACAACGCAATAGGAAATCTAAGGATTTAATGGCTGTTGAGTATTCTAATGAGTCCCAAGCTAGGGAACAAATTAGACCAGAATTGAGGGTTTTGGCTGTCATCAGGTTTTTCAAAGCAGAGAAGCAAAGGCGTTAACTTAAGAAATCTTTGAAGTGGAATATCTGGCATATTATAAGCAATGCAGATGTCCTTCCTCCACCACGGAGATTTGTATTCTATTCAATAGACTATGTTGTGAAGAAGTAAGAAGTCACAGAAAAACATTTGAATTTAAATAGTGTATTTTTTTAAAATATATTTGGTTCTGTTCAAACGCTCACATACATATAAGGTGCAATTTATTGCTTAACAGCTAATGTTCAATTTACGGTATAATATTAGATGTCACTTAAAATTGTAAGAACATTATAATAAAAATGCAGGCATGTGATTTTATATGTCACAACACTGTGGTACCTATTAGTATCCTTATAGTCTACAGCAAGGTTTGTTGTTTCTAATAATAAATATTACTTATAGGACATGATATTAGAACTCGCATATTACAGGTAATATGTATATTCGAATACTTTCTTTTTATATCCTTATTAGCTACAGGTTATGCCTTACAAAACAGTGTTCACTGTATTAAAGTGCTGTCAACACTATTCACCAATGATAACATAATTGGGCAAAGTTGGACGCAATGTGAGAGTCATTTACGGTTGAAAAAGCTGTGCACAAAAAAAAGCGTATTTCCGCCCATATGCAGAAAACGCAATGCGTTCCAGTCGGCAACAGTAGCATGTGCGCCTGGTTTGTACAAGATACCTCGTAGACACTTAAGTCCCACTCGCGCCCATGCTGTAAACCATCTAAATGCATTTGCTGTTAAGCCTTACAAACCTTCCTAATACAGCAAAATCAATGTGCTCAATCGCACAATCTATACCACAGTGACGCAGAAAGACGTAATTTGTGTCGGTGGAGTGTATTTAAATAGCCAATGATAAGCGGATCGCTAGTGCCAGCGATTGTCATGATTATAATCTGCTGCTTTCACCTGCCTATGACCACCGTACTGTACACCCTTGTACTTGGAGTATATTAGAGTGCACCTGTCCGGAACATGCAGATGAAGACAGGTGTAGGTGGCAGAATCACGCAAATCTGCACAGGCGTATGCATGCTTCCACTGTTCTGGCCACAAACATACAATACACCGTTGTAGTCATCACTGTGCATCAGTCCCATAATGCCAATTATATATTTTATGTATCTCTTGTTTATTGTTTCCTCGATGCATGAACAGTGTACTGCATTTGTGTGTGCAATAAGGAGATATCTATAGAACATTTACTAGTAGATACTTGGGATTCCACAGTTAAGAGAGTAGAAGTGAAAGGAGATTGAGACTAAAGACAGTGATAAGTGTATTGTTGGGTAAAGGTTAATAGTCTGAATAAAGTGTACAGCCTTCACGATAACTGTGTGTATAGGTAGGCAGTACAAGTGTGTCATTTATCATGGGCCTGTCCACTGCTAGTTTATATATGAGAGTGTCACTTTATCTTAAATGCCAGATCTCATTGCGAGTGGACAAGGCATGCGCGAGTATGTTGGGTGGCGGTGGGACTGGGACGTTACCGTGGTGCCATTCTCAGATGTGTTAGTGGGCAGGCAACGGAAAGTATAGCATTTCGTAGCTTAGTAAGTGCCTATAACACCGCCGTAACTGGAGTTATTGTAAGAAGCCAAAGGCACTGGTAGAGAAAGCTGTGATTTATCCAACGCTTGCCGTTTAGCGGCCTGCAAAAATTTTGTTATTGGGCCCCCATCGGTTTAGCTATGCACCTGGCGCGAATTCACTGGTTTGGAATCACCCACCTGGTGGAAGAAGGGTGAGGTTCCTCTCCTGTGAGCCTTCATCTAGCACAATAGGGCTGCTCGAAGTCACAAATTTTTTTCTCTGGGTTAATATAGAGCACATAACGGCAGGTATGACTTACATAATGTGTTCATGCTCACAGTTTTTAATAGTATACCACTCATTTGTAAAGGTCTATTACATCACCTAGTTAGATTACAAAGAATAACAATCTCAGTGACATCATCACTCCCAGATTACAATGCATAATGTCGTTTGTGCTGCACAGTATACAGTGTTCTCCCCGGCAAGAAACAGCTACCGCTCGCAGAGCCGTAACTAGACTTTTTGGTGCCCTGTGCCAGAAAGAGCATTGGCGCCCCCCTCATTTTTCAAAGACTTCCCCCTGCCCCAATGCACTGCGTCCCACAACTTACTGCCTGGTACTCACCCCATCCACAATGCGCACGGATGCTGGATGTGACGCCGATCTGCGCCAACATCACATGTTCATCCCATCGGTAGGCTCCGTGTCTGCCGGCAACAAGGACACGAGATGTTAGTGAGGGTTCAGGGTGACGGGACGTGGTGCATTGGGGGGGGGGGGGAGTGCCGGGTTGTGCAGCTCGGGCCCATCACAGCGCAGGGGCGGTGTCAGGCTGGATGGCAGAGATCCCTCCCCCTGTATAAAAGCACGAGCAGTATCTGGGAGCTGTATAAAAAAAAAAATCTGTGGTGCCACTGCCAGCGAGTGGGGACAGGATCTGTGTAGCCTGCGAGTGGGGACACTGTATCTGGGAGCTGTAAAAAGAAAAAAATTCTGTGGTGCCAGCACACATTTAACTTGATGCTGATTTCACTAGAGGGACCAGATCCTACAGACTTTGCTTATGAAAAAGCTGCAAAAGACTGGGCCTCTAAGAAAAGAGGAGAATTAATATATGAAATGTTATCTCAAGTTTATATCATTATAAGGTCAGGATTTAAATAATTTTATTATTGCAAAGGCCCCCACTTGGCTGCTTCTGGATGCCACCCGGCTAGAAAAATGTTCTGGGGAGAACACTGGTATAATATTTTTCAGGACGATACAGTATGTGCTGTATAATAAAGTATTTGGCTTGCGGCCTTATGCCTTAAAGAGATTGTACATTAGTTATGTGTAATTCACCCCATTCCCCTGCAAGGTGTCTCCCCCTGAACTGACCCTCTACTCAAAACTGAAATATGAACCAAACCTGCTAGCATTTTCCCTTTAATACTGGTGCTCAATGCATCAGGGGAACATATCATTTCTTGTAAGCATTTCACAACTAATTGAATATAGCTCTCTATGGCACTGAGAAGTATTTAATGTACAATGGTGTATAAAATCTTTAATATGTTCACAGAAGCCTGTACGTTGAATGTACCTACTTATTTTCCAGTTAATTTGGCCATTGTCTTGTATATTGGCCTGACATCATCACATGTGTGTCACCGTTGTGCCAGGAGAAATCTGTATGGCCAGGATGGGAACTCTCAGGATATGTAGTTAGCTGATAGTCTTTTCAGAATATAAACAAGCACAAGCAGGGGCGTAACTGGGTATTTGAAGGCCCCATAGAAAGTTTGTAAGGGTCCCTATGTACCACCCAATGGTAAAAAATATATATAACACATGTAACTTTGACAAGGAGGATGGGCCCCATAGCAGATGCACCCCTTGAACCTATGGTAGTTACGTCCATGAGCACAAGGTGTTTGAAGTTCCAAAGCCGACATGGTTACAATGCTTTACATCTCATAACTACCATGTCTGTAAAGCAGGTCAGACTTACTGCTGCCCCCTTGTGCGTGTCGATAAGACATACCCATCCCTGTATTAGTACTGCCATTGGTTGGTCAAACTGCTTGCTTCCCCTAGCAGTCTGATAATGAGAACAACTGAATCTGTGGCATAACTGCTAACAGATCCAGATAGGGCGAATCAATAATTGCCTCTTGTGGCTTAATTATTTCAGGAGCAAGGGTAGGGTAAATTGGTCTTTTTCTTATGGGCCACAATAGTGGTAGACTACATTCTAGATTTGTCTGACATAATTAAGAATTACTTTACTGCTAAGAAATCCTGCTAATATTAACATTTACGCCAAATATTTATTCCTAGCACATTGCTACTTCTATTTTATATACAGATAGTGTTCATTCTAGCCCCCTAACCTGTCACAACCTGTGCAGTTCCTCTTTACTGCCTGGGGTGTCGCTCTGTGCTCTGGAGCTTCTAGCACACTATGGTCAGTATCTCACCAGTTTGTTGCATCAGCTGAGTGTGCTAGAAGCACCAGAGCAGAGAGTGACACCTCAGGCAGGAAAGAGTAACTGCACGGGTTGTGACAGGTGCAGGGTGCTAGAATGAACACTATGCAGGTATTTTAGGGCCTATAATCCCAAAATGTCCCAAAATTTATCAACATAAAAGTTGACAGGGCAGCTCCCTGGCAATACTAGCTGCTAGCAATACGTAGTGACTTACTGCATTGCCAGCAGTTGGAGTCATGCATACACGTTTTCCTAAAAAAATTGTCAATAAAGTATTTTTTCTTACATCCTCACTATTGTTAACCTGAGATGGAGATATTGTCTGGATACTGGCATCAGTGCTTGTATCACCGCTGTCCTTGTGAACTCTGCAATCGTTATCTAACCCATGTTTTGCAGGACAGGGTGGTAGTTCTTGATAATTTTCAAAAAGCCCTAATTATGGCAAAAACAGCAGCTTTTGCTGGAGTAAGGTTTCTTGGGGTTAAAAAGATAGATGGCAATTTTGTGTATGCAAGTTTTGCATTTCTTTATAGTGTCTTTTTTTCGTCTAATTAGTTTTGTTCTTTAACTTATTTTAGTGCGGCATTTACCAAATCCAGTCAAGGGGTTGGGTATGGGATAATGTGCTCGGGATCCCGGCGATCAAAATCCTGATGCCGCCACCACCGACAGGGTTAGGATACCGACACCTGTCGGCAGGTATCCTAACTCTCTCCCTAACCCTAATCATCCCTCCCCAGTGCCTAAACCCAACCTCCCCCCAAGTGCCTTAACCTAACCATCCCCCTCCCCGCACCCTAATCCTAACCATCCCCCCTTAGTCCCTAACCCTCCTCTTAGTGCCTAACCCTAACCCCGCTACTTACCTTCGAGATGCCAGCGCCGGGATTCTGACAGGTGTTGGGATTCCGGCGTCAGCATTCTAAACGCTGCATCCCATGCGCCAGGATATTGACTGTATCCCATCCTCAGGGAACCCTAACAGTACATGTTTTCCATACTGAATGCTGGGTTAGGCTTCAGTGTATACATTTGTCTCACCAAATAGCTTGAAGCTTAGACATAGCCTTTCCGCAGCCATCCCAATCAGTGGTAGCATTGTTAGTATATGATGTACAAAGAAAATACTTCACTGCACATTATTGTACACAAGCAAAACGGAAACACAGAAAAATTGTGAATAGTGTAACATTTGATATAAGACATGATATTTTCATAGCAGGTTTATGGCCCTTTTATCTGTGCCATTGAATAAACCTTTACCACGCTCGACGTAAAGCTTATGCCCATTAGAGCACACGCAGGAAAGTCATGATTCAGAGCTGTCCAGTCAAACATGTATCATATAAGTCGCACAGGGTGGAAAAGCTTTTCTGCTGCAATGTTCCTCAGATGACATTGGGCCTGATTCAGAGAAGGACACAACGCCGATGTTTATGCAGTTGAGCGATTATCGGTGATCTGCGTATGCGTCTGAGACGCACTGCGCATCCGTCAAGTTCCATTACAGTTGCTGCTCTCAGTGAGATTTTTTCTCAAAGTGATTGACAGGCAGGAACCATTTATGGGCAGCAAGGGGGGGTAGCAACTAAAACTCAGATGTGTTGCAACCATTTTCTGGGCATGTCTCAGCCTGCGATCCCGTACACAGTCAAAATGGCCCCAGTGTCTTAGTTCCTGCGGCCATTTTGCAAGACCATAGGCTTACTCAAAATCCCGATTATCAACTGATCTCCGGCCGATGCTGCGTCTTTGTGCACAGTCGCTGGTGGGCGTCTCAACACAAATCCCTGCGGCAGCGACATTTGCACATTTTCGCGGCGTACAAATTCGCAGCTGCGGTGGCATTAGCGGACATCTCTGAATCTGACCCACTGTATAGTCTTCATTCTACTGCATGGCTTTATATTACTCTCCCAAGCAGACGGAAGTGCTGGAGTGAGACAGAACATTATCATGTGGAATAGTCAGGAGGGATATTGCAGGCATTACTGATAATTAATTTGTTAACTTACAAATCAGCAAATGTGCATGGTTAATTCCTCAGATGAACGCATGCATATGTATGTAAGAAGGAATCAGCATGCTTCTGCCACTGTATCCAACAGGAAAGAGTTTAAAACATTTTTTCAAGTTGTTTTTTTAACTGTACCACCTGCTGATTATCCTTAATGGAGGCAGCCATTTTGAGGTCTGTACCAGTATTAAAGATCATTCAGCCTATTGTGTTGTTCAGATCACAATAACTGGATCAGCAGCATGAATATTGCTGTATCCTACAAGATGGCTGCCTGCCATATGTGGACGACAGGCGGTACATATAAAAGCAGTAGATAAGGTTTTGTTGGCGATTTTAGCTCATAAGGATGTACTAAGCCTTGAAGAGCGATAAAGTGGAGAAAGATTAAGTGCCAACCAAGCAGCTCCTAACTGTCATTTTTCAAACACAGCCTGTGACATGGCAGTTAGGAGCTGATTGGTTGGTACTTTATCTCTCTCCACGTTTTCTTTCTCCAAGGCTTAATACATCTCACTCAAGGTATAAAAGGATTTGATTGGAAAGGAATATTTTGCTACAGACAAGAAGCATGAATTTTGATCAGTATGTCAGCTTTCTGTCAGTCATGACAGTCTTTTTTTGTTTGGGTTTTATCACTGGTAACAAAATGGGGTCCTTGATGGAATGTGAATGAGAAATATACATAAGAAGACAGCCATATGTAATCAACGTTTATTTGTATATGAGTGGCGACCTTTACTGACCGCCATTCAAGCTTTGTTATTGTCCAGAACCAGTTAAATTGTATCAATATTAGCTCCATGTTTGAGCCTAGTCATACATGGCCAATCCAGTTTGATCATTATCAAAGCTATTCAACACTTAAATTTTTTTTAATTAATCAGTTCAAGAACCAGCAAATTCTGACAGAGCGCTCGCTCTGAATCAGGGCCGTCCTTCTTAATTTTTAGAGTGGCCTCCTGGCCGCTCGTATAGCTGTGGGTGACCACCCACAGCTATAGCGAGCGCCCAGGAAGATGGTGACCATCGCGACCATCGGGGTGGCGACGAGACCCTTGTGGTAGGGTCTCGTTGCCGCAAGCCCTGCAGTGCTTTCGGCTCTATCAGAGCCAAAGGCACTCCCACTGACATCACTTGTGATGTCAGTGGGGCCGGCCCCAGACGGTTGCGTTCCCATGGGAATGCCTCCGTCTGGGCAGCCATGCCCCTGGCACGCCCACCAAAGGGGGCGTTCTTTCACTCACCATCGACAGCACGCCCCCTTTGGTACGAGACCTGGAGCGACGGCTTGCCCGTCGCTATCTGGGTCTCGCGCATATGCACGACGGAGCCGGCTCCGTCGTGCGCATGCACACTGGGGCAACATCGACCCGCTTGCGAGTGCTCGCGAGCGGGTCTGAATCAGGCCCAGAGTCTGAAAAATTAAGCTCATACATTACCCCAAGTTTTTTGTTGTGTGAGATGGGCTTGTGAACCTTCATCATGACTCTTAGCATTTAAGAAAGAAAATTTGGGATGTCAACCCTGCCCATGGCTCATAAAATCCACAACCTCCAAGCCAACCAACCCACACACCACCCAACCCACACTTTCATCTGCCAATCAAACTCACATTTTCTAAAGTCAAATTTTCAAGTAGGCCCCACCTCTTTCAGACTCGGAAATTATAGCCTTTTGGAGGATATTCTTTGTCAATCCTTCAGATGTGCAGCTCATGCACTTTGTCTTAAAAAATATAGAATTGTGTCTAGGTAATGCTTGTGTTACACCTATATTTGCTTACTCTCCCAGAATTTTCACCCCGCTCAGATCCTGGCCACTTCCCTAGTAAAGTAGCCAGGGACTTGATGAAGCTAATTCTTATATCCTTGTCATTGTAGCAATGGAACCATAATGATTCTCATGTTACCACGTGCAGGTACCAAAAGTAAGCAAGTAGGGTTTAATGGCTTTAGGGTAGGCAAGTAGGGTATAATGGCTTTAGGGTAGGGCAGTAGGGCTTAATGGCTTTAGGGTAGGGAAGTAGGGTATAATGGCTTTAGGGTAGGGCAGTAGGGCTTTAGGGTAGAGAAGTAGGGCTTAATGAACCTCATTTTGCTAAAGTGTCCGTTTAGTGAAATGGAGCAATATTTATGAAAATTTAACTTATCGACTAATTAAGAACTTGGCCTGATTCAGATGTGCTCGGAAGCGGCTGTGGAAGACCGTCCAACTAAAATGCAAATGCAGCATGAGGTGTCTGTAGGAAACAGGCACCTCCTGCATGCATCTGCGATCTGAGTGCAGCATCTGTAAACGCTGCTTCGCATAATCATCACCACCATCGGTCGCGATGGATGCTGCTTTGGCCAGTCTGCATAAGCTGATGCTTACTAACCAGCTCCTGGCCGCTTGCTTGGCCAAAAAATCTGTGTCCTACGATGCCGACCCTGGCCTCGGCCCTCTATGGAAACGGCGGCGAACCTTCCCCAAACGAGAGCAGCGCATGCTAAAACGCAGGACTTGTTCTACACATGAGCAGAAAGGGTCTTGTGCATGCGCAGACCCACAAACATCTGATATGTACGTAAACCATCCAGTTTACGTACCTATCTGAATCAGGCCCACAATGAACAATGCAGAGCTGGTCTAAAATTAAGAGCATGGTGTCTCAGTTCTGGCTACATGGCGTCATCATGTTGTATACTTTAAGCATGAATTCTATCAGTTTGTGTGAAAGTGACAGACATGCGTGACAATCAAGTGGGTTAGAGGTTGCCAAAAGCAGTAGCACCTGGAACAGGTGAGGCAACAAAGTAAGTGGCCAAGGGGCTGTGCTTTCTCCTTTAATCCATGTCGGGGCCAGTGGTCAGGAGGCCTGTAAGCCTGTGAATCGTTACTGTATGCTGCTTCTCATAGATATTGGTTCAGCTCACAAAGTGGCTTCCTCAATTGTGTGTGCACAGCAGGTGCTATTTATACAACTTCGGGACAGAAGGGCGATGGATCAGGGGTATTTGTCTGTCATTTGAAATATGTTTTTTCATAGACACTTTTTATTTTAATGCCCTTCAAGTTCAGTGTAAACAGTAAAAGAGGTATTTAGTCAATCTTCTTTGCTTGCTTTTATTATGTTCACTTTCTGACACCACTTCTATCCTGCTCAGTACCATCACCGAGTAAGAAAAAAAAACCTCCCAGGATGACATTATAAATAAGAAATGCATGACGGAGCCCTAGAGAGCAGTGCTTCTCTATCTAGTGTCCTTGGCCTAGAAACTGTACGATGCACCACATTCACTGTTTCATGACATGATAATAAGTGGGATATATTGTATCTCTGTCTCGCTACCATCCATTGTATATAAGTAGGGTCTTTATTTTGCGGATAAGTGTAGCCTAAAGGCAGTTAGGACTATGCGCTGTTCCAGCTGGCATTCTCTGCCTTTGTACCCCAGAATGCTGGAGCTATGGAAACATATGAGGGAGGTAATCCGCCTGGTGGTGTGACTCACATATCTGTATCCAGTGTCCTCTTTCACTATACCTGCCCCCTCCTTACCACACACCTGAGTGCTTTCACAAACCAGGGAAAATGTCAGCGGTAACTTCTCTCCACAGTCTGTTAATTTATGGCTATTTTATATCCTTTCAGTCTTCCTAGGGAATCTATGCTGGGAAGTTGCCAGAACTGATTAACTCATTGTTCATTATGCACCTTTACGGGAATGTTCATAGATCATATATATAAGCTAGTTTTTAAGAGTATAAATTCACAGTGAATTTCTGACATGCAAGCTCCTAGCTGATATAGGATAACCTGCATCTGTTACACAGGGGAGTATCAGAGGGGAAAGATAGGGGAGATCGCCCCCACCCCAAGCCAAGCAGTCTGCAGGCACACACTACATAGACCTGCCTGGCTGCAGGGGGGCAAGCAGGGGATCCTGTCTGGCTGTTCCATTCTAAACTAAGGCTGACCTTACACGGCACGATGGTCATGCAGACTAGCCAGCCAAACTACTGGTTAGAGTGATTATCATTCAGTGCATAATGCTAACAGTCAGTATACTAAAAGAACGACAAAAAAACGGTCTCCTCCATCTGGTTTGTTTTTCCAGCATAGTTGACAGCAGATGTTGTTCAAATGATAAATCGTGCAATATGGGAAAGTTAATAATTTTGTATCCAACTAAAGGATTTTCATGCATTTTTGTGGGTGGACACTGTCCGTCTAATCCCCCCCAAATCTTAAACAGCATGAGTGCTTTCATCCTAGTGCCAGTTACCCCAAAATCAGGGGAAAAATCGATGTGAGAACCCTCCTGATTTTAGGGTATCCTATAATAGGCTTTGCTAGTCTGTGCTGCTGTAACCATAGAGGGGAGCACTGCACAGCGTGAGGGTTCCCAGCCATGGTTCCAACCAGTCCCAGGCCTGTTAGCACCAGAGCTGGCTTCCACGGGGAGTTCGGTGCCTCAGAAATAAGTGCAAGTCCCCCTTGGTTCTAGGTATAATCAGTCCTATTGCCAATAGCACTAGGGCTCCTTCTGTACCCAATCCCCAGTGGTACAGGGCAATAATAGTATGAAAAAATAGATGTTTGACACTTTGGGCGGGATGTACTAAAGTGATAAATGCGGTAAAACCCCCGAAAATGCATTTTTTGGGTGTTTTACCACATTTCTCAGATGTACTAAGCACCGGCTTGTCTCGATGGGTAACGCCATCTTCAGATGGCATTACCCAATAGAAGCCTATGGGCTTATTTTCAGGATATCTCCCATGAGAGGATCCCTCCCATCTTTCCCCGTGGTGCGCGTCCTTCTACAAACAGAAGCACAAACCTGTCCACCTCCACTTAAATGAGCCTAAGGATGGCAGGAGAGCACAATTTACATCACTTTACTACTTCACTACATTTCTGAATTTCTCAATAACAAACTTTTGGCTTAGGGGTGCCATGAAAGCCATGCTGATACTCTAGGGCGCCGCGGTTCAATAAAGTTTGGGAACCACTGCGCTAGACCTTGGGTGATCATGTAACCATGTCATTTTATTTAGCTATTTCTTAGAAAGAAACATTTACTTTTTTATTGGTAGAGGTAGACATTCTGTGGCTTTCTAGATGTTAATCTTTCCAGCATGCTCTGGAAACATGGAAAATAGTGACACTTTGTACTGCAACTCAAATGGCAATTCACTGTAGCTAGAGTCTGCATGCAGGGGTGAGGTGCAGGGGGAGGCACGTCAGCTCCTAGTGATCCTGTACCCATCGTATGGGTGACCAGACAGTGTCAGTGACGCTGAAGAAGGCAAACGATCAGGAGAATTGGTGGTAAAGACAGTGCAAGGGAAAGAAGGAAAGGGAAGAGGACCCAGCCCAAGAGCTTACATTCTAAAAGGGGGATAAGTGAGTTTGCATATGACTTAGGAAAACACGCAAGATGATATTTGTATTGGACGGTGCATGCGCAAAGACAAGAGCTTCCGGAATCTGCACCAAGATGGCGTTACATGTTACTTGACAAGCAGCAAAATGTACAGCTATTCGTCACTTGGTAAGATGCCAGCATGCCTTGCCACCATGGCAGCAGCATTATTAGGAGAAAACATGGGTGGTTTCCCCACAGAATGCCAAATATATATATATATATATATATATATATATACAGACAGTAATAACCCATTTTTTAGATTAAATATATATGTGAAGGAGATTTCACCGCTTGGTACATTTGCCCCTAGGGGCTTTAGAAGTAAGGGTGAGGAGTTTGAACTGGAGTGTGAGGGCATAAGTAGCCAGCGTAGGGATTTGCAGAGGGAGAGGCAGATGCTGTGCGGCAAAAGCAAAACATAATACCAGCACCAGCGATAAGGAGAGATTATAGAGGACGGCCGATTGTTGCGTACTGCGCATGCATCACAGTGCGCGTAGGTATCATTGCGATCACACTGCGATCATGGAGACCACGGAGAGCCAATGACAGGCAATGAGCGTTTGGGGATGGTGACGGGGGAGTGGTCGGAGAAATGCAGGCGTGCCTGACAGTTTGAACGCCGTTACATGGGTGTGCATAAATTAGCCACTGCTATGGCATACGCTCCTTGTGTACTCACTGCATGCACAAAGGTTAGCAATTTCTGAGTCAGGTCTGACCTGCTGTAATTGTGTGTGAATCTCCGATGTTTCTTGATGGTACCAATGTTTTTGCTGGATTGCAAGGTATTACGGACAGTGATTAAAGTGGTCCTAGAGAAGTGGTGGATCTCACCTCCCCCATCTGCGCTTTTTAAGTAAAGGGACAGCGCACGTTGTAGGCGTGTGCCGAAAAATGGGGTGTGGTCACACAATAGGATTCCCAATTCAAATTACGCCACACTGTAGCACAATCTTATCCACATTATACTGCACATAGGCCCTGATTCAGAGCCGGACGCAAGTGGCTGCTCGTTCGCTCCGAGCGATGTATGCCCAACTGCGCATGCGTACGGATCGTAATACGCATGCGCGAACCACTCAGTGCGGACGAAAATCGTGTGCTCGCAAAATAGCGAATGCCTGCTATTTTGAGTGACAGAATGAGGCGTATGTGGGTGGTAACAGGGGAAGGTGCTTGAAAACGGGGAGTGGAGATCCGATCGCAGGCGTGCTTAAAGGTCAAAACGGGCGTTTTATGGGTGTGCATATTTAAAACAGCAGCGTCATTGACCACATCACTGGGTTATTTTATAGCCAGAACTGCTCGCAAAATTGTGGTAGCAAACACCAGCCCCAAGAATAGCGAGCAGTTCATACCCTGGTCGATGTACTCGATTAGTCTAATAAATAGCGGACATGACGTAGGATGCGAGCGGCCAGGGGGCGTATTTTTCAAATAAACGTCCACATGTTTTGTTCGCTCGTTCAGACATAGAGGCGTGAACAGACCGCAAACAGCGAATGGTTCATTTGAATAGCCACCCCTTGTTTTAGAACGAACGACCGCAAATAGCAAGTGGCTCTGAATGAGGGCCATAGTGCCCCTGGTTCACATTACACCACATAGTACTGTCCCTTATTCATGTTATGACACACAGCAGTGCCCCTTATACACAATGCCCACATTTGTGCCCCTTATACACAATGCCCATAGTAGTAGTGCCCCTAATACACATACTGCCCACAGTAGTAGTGCTCCTTATACAATGCCCACAGCAGTAGTGCCCCTTACACACCACAACAGTAGTGCCCCTTATGCAGTGCCCCCAGTAGTGGTGCCCCTTATGCAGTGCCCCCAGTAGTAGTGCCCCTTATGCAGTGCCCACAGTGGTAGAGCCCCTTATGCAGTGCCCCAGTAGTAGTGCCCACAGTGGCAGAGCCCTTTATGCAGTGCCCAGGTAGTAGTGCCCATGGTGGTAATGCCCCTTATGTAGAGCCCACAGTAGTGGTGCCCCTTATGCAGAGCCCTCAGGAGTGGTGCCCCTTATGCAGTGCCTCCTTTAGTAGTGCCCCCAGTGGTAATGTCTCTGTAGTAATGCTTCCTGTAGTAGTGCCCACAATAGTAATGCCCCCAATGGTAATGCCCCCTGTAGAAGCAATGACCCCTGTAGTAATGCCCCCAATAGAAATGTCCCCTGCAATAATGCCCCCTTTAGAAAGTAATGCCCCCTTTAGAAAGTAATGCCCCCTGCAGTAGTGCTGCGCACGCACACACAAAAAAACAGCTTATTCTTACCCTAAGATCTGCATCCACGGCCATCCGAAAGGCTGCTCCTCAAAACTATGGCCAGGCGCCAGCTGGTAGCAAAATCTCAGCGGCCGCCCGGCAAAAGAAACTTCCCTGCAGCGCGGGGCTGAAGTGGGCCGGAGGAGCCAGAACTGGTTCAGTCTCCAAATAGAAGTGACTGAACGCAGTTTCGCCCTGTTCCGGCCCACTTTAACCCCTGATTACGGATGTGGGATAGGGGAAGTGGGCATCTCTATGCTGCCAGTGTAATGGCTTTGCGATTGCATTCATTGGCATATTTTCGCAGCAGACCTGCGTGCGATTACGGAGCTGTGATCGCAATAGCAATCCGTAATTGATCAAAGCCCACTTTATGGAAGTTTTTGTTTTTGGCAACTCCTCTATGGTCACAGCATGAAAGCACCTATTTGCAATAATTGTCAAAAACTGGGGACACCAAGGCTTGTAGACTTTCTTACAGTACAGGTGAGTCTCCCATATACAAATATTCCGAAATGCGGAATATTCTGAAATACGGAATTATTTTGGAATGACTTGGATAATGAAACCTTTGATTTTTAATGGTTCAATGTACACAAATTTTGTCTAAGGCACAAAATTATTAAAAATAATGTATAAAATTACCATCAGGCTGTGTGTATAAGGTGTATATGAAACATAACTGAATTTAATTTCTGTACACAAACTTTGTTTGAGCAACAACATTTTTTAACATATTGTATAAAATTACCTTCAGGCTGTGTGTATAAGGTGTATATAACACATAAATGCATTCTGTGTGTATATTTGGGTCCTATTCCCAACATATTTCATTGTGGTACGCAAATATTCCAAAATACGGAATTTTCCGATATCCAAAATACCCCTGGTCCCAAGCATTTTGGATATGTGAGACTCAACCTGTATAAGAAAAGCTTTTTTGACACGCATAATAGAAATGGCAGCCAGCTCCTGGTTGGATGGTCGCACTCACATCAAGTCAGGAGCTGTCAATTCTTTTGCCTGTGCTATGAATTCCTTCATTCTCCAGCACTCATTGAAATTTACATAAGGTCCCGAACTTACGTACCCTATTGAGATAATGAGGGTACAAATGTGTGAGAGAGAAGAAACTTGAAACAAATCCCAAAAAGTTACATAGTGGCATAGTTACATGGTACTTTACAAAGTGCGTTACTGATCCCATTAGGTTTCTAGAACTGTATTTAGTGCCATACAATGGGACAGTATGCCATATTGGGTGGGAATTTTATTAGTTGATTTGCATTTTAAATTAATTTAATATCAGTATATACTGGTCCTAAAAACGTTCTTTTTTTTTCTCTCTAGATTAGGGTTTGGCGTTATTTGAAAGGACGTGAAGTTGTGACAAATGAGATCCTGCTGGATGGAGGGAACAAGGTAATGGTTGGAGGCTTTGGAGATCCCACCATCTGTGACAACCAGGTGTCTACAGGTGACACACGGATATTCTTTGTTAACCCCGCGCCCCGCTACATGTGGCCCTCCCATCGCAATGAACTGATGTTAAACTCCAGCCTTATGAGGATAACACTAAGAAACCTGGAAGAGGTGGAGTCATGTGTAGAAGGTAAGAACCCACATTTCTGCTAGCATTAGAAAACTAAATCAAGTAAACTAGAAAATGTAGACAGTACATCAAATGCTACAGAGACAATTCAAAAACACAGAGCAAGTTAAAAACATTTCCTGTGGCATGTAGGAACCAATCAGATGGTAGCTTGCATTAGGGTGACTAAATTGTTCTCTTAAGACCTGTTATCTGTTTGGTTACTATAATTTACAGAATATTGTCTTTTCATGGTGTCTGTAATAAACTCATATAGTGTATGTTATTTTGGGTATATAATATTGTGAATCTTATCTGCTTATCTTCCTTAGAGACCTACACTCAGACATTCTTTAGAAATACTTATGTCGAGGTTGTAGTCTTCTGTTTCTATGTGCGCTGTGATATATTGCACCTCAGTATATGTTATAGTATGGAATCTACAAAGTGCTTCGTGCTCCAGCAATATAAATAGAATTGAATTGCTTGGCTACATTATCATAACCATTGATTCAATCATACTATTGCTCAGTGGTGAATTTCCTATTGAGCATTTGAGGCACATGCCTAGAGGCGCTACTTTCTGGGTTCAGCACTTGGATGCTTATTTTATTACAGACAGTCTAAAATTTCCCAGTAACACCGAAATATGTCCATTGTACCATACATACAGGACACTATCTTGAGTGGACTGTGGATGGGTAGGACATGTGTAGGCTGACCATTAGGGCTTACAACCTAATAATGAAAATAATAATATTGGTGGGAATGGGCGGCCATTAATGTTGTGCCTATTGGCACACTGGCCCATAAATCTGCCCCTGCTATTGCTGTCCCCATTGTGTGGTGGATGGCTACAAATTAATTTGCACTTTCTCTGTACCCAGGCACAGGGGTGCTGCTTGCCCTGACACCAGGAGCACGGGCCTAACTCTCCAGATTAAATTTGAAAATAGGCATAAAATGTTAAGTGATTTTAGTATTTATGATCTTGTATATAAATGCAACTGCAGTATGGTTATAATAAACAGGCACATATTTTTTCTTTGTGTGAAAGGGTTATTTTATTCTCTAAATGACGGGCAACTACAGATGTGGGCAGTTTGGCTGTAGGGCAGCGCCGGGGATTTTCTGATGATCTAGTAATGCTCCTGTCCAGGCTAGTTTACATCTATAAGCATTTATTTAAATATTGTGGGTGGGATCTATCAAGTGTTGGATAGAGACAAAGTTGAGTAGTTGCCCAAAGCAACCAATCAGCTTCTAACTGTCATTTCAAACACTGTGATAGATAACTGACAGTTGATTGGTTGCTGTGGGTAACTTCTTCACATTATCTCTCTCCAAGGCTTGATACCTCTCCAACTATATGAGAACATTGGTTCTGTGGCTCAGTAACACCTCCTTAGACCTTTAAACGTTGTATTTGTAAATTATTATGTGAGAATAGTACAAGTTAGCCAGAGTACTGATGATCTCTGGTAAAGAAGTCCCGGCTATTAGATCTTTTTAGGATGCAGGTGGTGACACAGTACTGTATAATCTCTTCTGTGTTATTAACCGTTCAAATGTATTTGTGATTTATCTGCTTATGTAGAGTGGACAAGAACTTTCTTGCTTTGAGTCACTCTGACTTCATCAAGGGGTCATTACTGGAAGCATTTCTTCCGCCAGGCAGGGCATTGCTAAATTCCCATTTTACTGTTGAGAGACGGTAGTAAAAACCTGGCTGTAGTAGCTGAAAAAAGAAACAGTCAGATCTCCTGACTCACATAATCGGATGGCGACCGCTGTGAGCGGCCTCTGTTCTCAGCTCCTCAGTTAGGAAGATAATTGCACAAGGAGATGTCTCGTTTCTATAATTCATTCTTTCTCCCCGATTGCTCTCCTGGGACAAATCTTAATAACAACAGTGCCAGAGAGACTGCAGGCAAAGCTCTTCATTAGCTTCCAATGGCCATCAACATCTGGTAGTCCATTGCAAATCACTTAGCAGTGGTGCTCATATATACTATATGGCTGCACAGACGGTGTCTGCTCTGGGTTATTACAATCAGCTTAGGAGAAGCAGCAGTAGTGCAGATGAACTTTATAGAAATTACTTTTTAATACATCTCAACGGGCATTTGTTTTTATCAGTATTTCAATTTGGAAAAATATCTGTTTTAAAGTGCATTATTTGTTCTGATAAATGCTTTCATTTATAGGTTTTCTGTTTTGCTTTGTATACTATGTTGGTTTTTCCTCTATTGTGCCAATGACTACAGTATGCAAAGAAGGGGGTGTAGATACATTCCGCAGCATTCTACAGTGTTAGCGAATGTCACTATATTATAATACATTTACCTGTATGCCTTCCTTGAGATAAACAAGAACAAACAAAAAAACAACAACATTTATTTCATGTACTGATGATCGCTCAGATGGCAGAAGATGAATATGTGCTTACTTACATCTATATATGCAAATGGCAAGTAACGCTCTGGTATTTCGGTAATGTGATTTACCAGTGTCTTTGGGGCATATGTATCAAAGCTTGATGTGAGATAAAATTGTGAAATATATATCGCCAACCAATCAGCTCCAAACTATCATTTCTTAAACACAGCCTGCAAAATGTAAGTTAGAAGCTGATTGGTTGGTCATATATATCTCTCTAATTTATCTCACATCAAGCTTTGATACATATGCCCCTTTATGCGCCTGTATCATGCATGGAAATGGGTCTGAAAATAGAACCCATTGTTTCCAGTGTCACCATACCCACTCTGTTTAATTGGTGATTGTGTTACTCTTGTGGTTTTTCTAAACACAGTCTGTTCCATTCATTATGATGACCACAGGGATTTCTCCAGCCACTAAGCCGCTGTTTCAGAGCCGCACGCTGCTTTGACCGATTTAGCGTCTTTATTTTTGCCATAGTCGCCCTTCCCCTAGTGTACAAGTGTGCGTCTGAATGTGCAAGGTGCGTGACACCCGATTTGGGCGTCCTTATACGCTACAGTCAGATGCACAATTGAAACTTGCATCTGCTCCATGCTAGGTTCTCTGCACACAGAATGGCCTCCAATGTAAGCAATTTATGCATCTGAGTTTGCAACCAGTAATCTGACGCTACTGCGACACTCCCATAGCGCCCCCATAAACGGTGCATCACCGAGCGTCTGAATAGCCACTTCCCAGTCACTGCCCTATTTGTTTCCAATACATTTCTGAGTGTGTGTCTCAATCCCTATTGTGACTCTGTGCATACACACCGCACAACATATGCGCTGTGCGACTTTTTTGCAACTCAGACATGTGCAGTTGAACAAAGTCGACCATTTGCATGAATATCGGCATTGTACGCAACTCAGATTATGGCCCTAGTAGAGAACGCTGCAGTTAATATGCTTTTTCTCTCACAGTTTTGCTACTGTTTTTATTTTTTTACAAAAAATAAGCCAGAGCTAGTGGGTACCAGGCCTTATTATGGTGTGTACACACGGTACGATATTAACGATATCGTTGATATCGTTATCATTCACTTTTTTGCAGTCACCGACCTGACATCGACCAACGATGCGCGTTCCCGCATGGACGATAACGATATCTATGGTCGTCCGTACATGCAGGTCAACTTGGACGATTTCAACACGATTTGCATGTTCAGAGATGACTTCACTGAAATATCTATCATAGGCCCTCATTCAGAGCCGCTCGTTAGCGGCAGTACGCTCGTTCCGAGCGATGTTTGCACATCTGCGCATGCGTACGGTTTTTAGTACGCATGCGCGAACCAGTCAGTGCGGCCGAAAATCGTTGGTACGCAATATAGCGAGTGCCTGCTATTTTGAGTGACAGAATGAGGCGTATGTGGGTGGTAACAGGGGAAGGTGCTTGAAAATGGGGAGTGGAGATCCGAACGCAGGCGTGCTTAAAGGTCAAAACGGGCGTTTTATGGGTGTGCATATTTAAAACAGCAGCGTCATTGACCACGTCACTGGGTTATTTTATAGCCAGAACTGCTCGCAAATTTGTGGTAGCAAACACCAACCACAAGAATAGCGAGCAGTTCATACGCTGGTCGATGTACTCGATTAATCTAATAAATAGCGGACATGACGTAGGATGCGAGCGGCCAGGGGGCGTTTTTAACAAATAAACGAGCGTATGTTTTGCTCGCTCGTTCAGACTTAGAGGTGTGAACAGACTGCAATGTGCGTACGGATCATTTGAATAGCCACCCCTTGTTTTTAAACGAGCGACCACAAATAGCGAACGGCTCTGAATGAGGGCCATAGATCTCTATCAGTGTGTACAACCAAAATCGTGTGCCCTGCACTACAGAAAGTTGAAGGGAAATCTATCAGCGATATCGTTGGTTGTGCAGGTTACTGTACCCTGTGTAAAAGTTTGTCTCCTGATTTCACATTTGCACTGAGGCTTTGTTACGTATTTTTAGAGACAGTTGTAAAGTGTTATAATGAGAGTTTGAGGCTGCTTGTACCAACATTGTGTCTGTAGCCATAAATGCATCCTGATGTTAATATACATAACAGATGTGCCAAATAGTTCTAAACCAGATAAATCCTAAATACATCCTAAAGTTTATAACTGCACCAAGATCTGTTTTGGGGAGACTGATATTATCAATGAAAACATTAATTGGGTTCAGGCCAGGGTAAGCCTTCTTAGAGGAGAAGGGTGACAATGGAGTGTGTAACCCTAACTGCAGATATGGTCAGTCTGCTTGGTAGCTTTCAGACAAATGGGCACACAACAAGGGGTATGTGTGTCCCCTCAGTACAATAAAACTTTCACGTTTGATCAAGAAGAACGGAAACATTTATGGCGGTATGCATCAAGCATCACATTTTGGGTGTGATGCACCCCGCCAGTGATCGCGTGCATACCGGCGTTTAGTAACGCAGAATGCATGATGATTTACGCAAGGGACAGCTCTCCCGATAAAAGCTGTTCTTTGCGGTGTGGGGACTTCCGAGTTTATGACCTGGGAGTCCCTCTGCGCATGTGCGAACTGCGGAGCATTTTGTTGGATCCGTCTCATGGAAAACTCAGAAAATAAGCCCATAGACTTCTATTAGGCAATGCCATCTAATGATGGCGTTGCCTATTGGTACCAAGCTCCAGAGTTTTGATTTGAAGTTTTGATTTGCGGAGCTTGGTGCATATGGGAAATACAGTCAAACCTCCGAAAACAGCATTTTCGGAGGTTTGGTTGCATTTTTCTATATAGTGCATTCTGCCCTTAGTTTGTTGATTGACAGCGCTGTAGATTGAGAGGGGATCATGATACAAATAAATAACATACTATGGCATGGACAGAAGGTAAAGATTGCCTGCCCCAACAAGCTTACAATCTATATAGGGTCATTGGCAGACCTGGAGACAGAAAGTACCTACTTTGGGTTACAATGTGGTAATTTGCCAAATTACTCCAAAGGTGTAATCTGACCTTTTATGGATCTGCAGAAATTTAATTCAGATTCAGTCAGTAGCCAGTAATGTCCAGAACTACCCCTGTGTGGGTCGGCTTCTGAACATTCATCTTGCACCCCCACTGAAATTTTAATAAAAGTACCTGTTTTAATGTACATGGAAAATACAAAAATGTATGTTGCCATGTTAATTTGTACATAAGCAGCATAATAAGAATAAGAAACAAACAAGTTGATATGTAGCAGTATAAATCATTACAGCTACCATGATGTCCTATTATGGGAGTTTAATGCAGAAGAAATGCATTACCAGCTGCATTGAAGCATTTTTTATTTTTTTATTGTTTTTGTTTTTTTATACCTCAATACAGTGTATGTGTTCCATAGCCATTTTGTAGGCTGGTCCTTTATTCAACTTCTCAGTTTCCTACGACTTAGTGACATCATTGAGTCATGAGGTACAAACTGATAGGCCTTATTCTTCCGCCCAAAAATGGCTGCGCACACTGGGGCCTATTTATCAAATAATATTTGCGGGATATACTCTGAAGACAGCCACTCTCAGGGGATACCTGCAATTACTAAGTATGCCCTGAATGTACCATGGAGGGATCCATTTCTGGCAGCAGCCACAGCCCCCATAGGTTTCTATGGGAGCTGCGAAGTTGTCATATGTACCAAGCTCTGGAATGTGAAGCATTCCAAAGTTTGGCCCCAATAGGTAATGCCAACTCCAGATGGTGTTATCCTATAGTAGCCTTTGGGCTACATTTCACAAAAATTACTAGAAGAGGGCACCTCCGGGAATTACCCAAGTAGTGGCTGCCGCACATGTGTGGTCAGTATACCGCACATCCTTCGTCCCGATAGGGGAGTGAAGGGGCCGCTGATGAGATCACTAAACTCCTAACACATCGCAGGGACGGGTTACTTTCAGAGCCCCTTTCCCTGCTGGTGTATAGTGACACATTCGGGCGGTATTTCATTTCTTATTGCCGCAAATAGCGGCGATAAAAAAATTACAATTATAGGGTCGTAGACCTGATTATTAAAAAGTATGCCCCACTGTGAGTTGCCAATGGTGCAATTTACACACTATAAATATCCAAAATGCTTGGGACCAGGGCTATTTTGGATATCGGAATATTCCGTAGTTTGGGATTTATGCATACTATTTTGAAATGTCTTAGGAATAGGGCCCAAATCTAAACACAGACTGCATTTATGTATTATATACACCTTATACACACAGCCTGCAGGTAATTTTATACAATGCTTTCAATAATTTTGTGGCTCAAACAAAGTTTGTTTATATACATGAAACTCATTTATGTTTCATATATACCTTATACATACAGCCTATAAGTCATTTTATACTTTATTTTTAATAATTTTGTGCCTTAAACCAAGTTTGTGTACATTGAACCATCAAAAATCAGAGATTTCACTATCTCAGGCATGCTAGAAATATTCTGTATTTCGGAATATTTGGATATGGGAGTCTCAACCTGTACAACAATAACTGCATATGGTCACATTCAATTTCTTATACAACTCCAGACCAATAAGTTAATAGTAAAATAAGTATTTCAGCAGCCACCGGCTTGCATGGTCGGCACAGCTTGATTTCTGTGATAAATTCATGGGAAATGTGGGGGTAGACCATGCCTAATCTCTTGGAACACCATATAATTGTGACTTATCCGAGCTATACATCCTCTAAATATCTCTGTCATAACTCATTTATCATAATCCATGCCTCTGACACAGCTGCGGCATATGTAAACCATTCATGAATAACAGATATTAATTATATGAGCCATCTATGAAATAAAGGGCATCCAGACCTAAATTGCAAGTTGCTTTATCTTCCATATATGATAAAAACACACACACACATATATAGATATAGATAGATATAGATACTTAGATAGATAGGAGCTATATTCAGGAGCTTATTGTAACTTGTGATGTTTGGGGAAAAGGGTTTGATGAGCACCAAACTAATGGTGCATACACACGGTCAGATTTCTTGGTCGATTTAAACGATAATGATATAGTTTGATCGTTTAAATCGACCTTTTTTTTGCCCCCTCAATTGATCAAGCGATTTGCGGGCACGGATGATCGATATCAATATCGACCATCGCCCGTGCATGCAGGCCAAATTGGTCGATATCGACCAGGTTAGCCTGGTTACTATAGGGACCCTCGATCATTGGTCGAGGGTCGTTATAGTAGTTGGGGGAATGGAGCATGTGCTGGATGTTCGATAACAATCATCCAGCACATGCTGGTCGATCAGACAACGATATCTGTGCGTTGTCTGATCTGACCGTGTGTACGGTCCATTAGCGCCACTAACCCAATTCTACACCATTGCTGAAATAGCTGATAACAGAGGACAATAGCTTACAGAAAGGTAAACAGTAAGGTTACATAAAAACTGCAGAACATTACTTGTGGTACAGAAACATTTTATGCTTGTGGACATTTCTAGAGATCTTTTCATGTTAGCTAGATGTGCATTTTAAGCTTAGTGGAACTATTATTTCACTTTTGCTTTGTGACATTACTGATAATTGTTCGTTGCTAAAGACGTCATCTGCATTCTTTCTATTAGTGACATAAGGTACAGTGGGGCACATAGGTGGTTTTATTGTGCCCTTGCTGCACATTGATCCCTATGAGAATAAGTGTCCCCTGTACACATGGGCATTATCGCACAATGCAGGAATAAGGCCAGCATGAAATAATGATATATACTTTCCTTTTGCGTCATCTCCCTGCTGAGCTATGTGCAGATGCCTGTGTGCACCAGTGGCATTATTTCTCATGGGGATCAATGAGGAAAGTGCCACCTTTTTCCATGTCACTTTTCCAGTGTGCCTCTTCTATCTATGGAACCAAAGTGGGACAAGCAGAGGCAGGATAACATCTGTGTGCTCTTAGCCTAAACTTAAATATTTTAAGTATAGTGCAGCTCCTAGTGTAGTCAAAATATGCACTAGCAGCTTTGTCCATGAAATCTTGAATTTGTACTGAAATAGCCCACAATGTCCATAGTGGACCTAGGGGTCTGTTTGTGTTATTTGGAGCAGGTTGGCTCCAAAGTCCAGATCTATTGAACTAAAAGATACAAGGGCTGTGAACCAGAGATGTATGCTAATGCCACCTCGGTTGCGAATTTGTGTGCAGCAGCTGTGCGGATATATGCAAATGTCGCAGCCGCCAGGATTTGTATTGAGACAACAACCGGCGATGTCACAAAACCAGGCGACTGTGTACAAAGACTCAGCACCGGTCGCAGATCAGATGACTATTGGAGTGGTGGTGCAGAATGGCCGCCGGAACTGAGTCTCTGGAGGCATTTTTTCTGCAAAAAGGATCGCGGTCACAGGCTGAGACACATCCCAAAAATGCTTGCGCCAAGCCTGCGTTCTTTTCCGACACTCCCCATTACCTCCCACAAACGGTCCCTGCCTGTCAATCACATTGCGAGTAATGAGTTGCTGCGAGTGCCTGCAATAATGTACATCTCTAAATCAGGCCCTCTGTCTTAGTGGAGTGTGCCAAATACAATACAATACAATACTGTATATAGCTGCAAGCATTGGGTGTGCTTAGATGGGTCACACACGTTCCCATACCAACAAGAAGTGTTCTGTCCTTATCACATTATTACGGTTCTGTTATAATAAATTCACTTTTTCTTAATTTTTATTGTCCTATTTGCGAAGAGGGTTAATGATAAATGTACCTACAGATAGCACTATGTACAGAGACATCTCCCACAGAGTCACATCATTCTTTCTAAACATCCCATTGGCAATACAAATAGTCATTTTACATACTCCAGTTTCTGGTGTGTTCCCTAAATAACATCAACTTTCAGCGCTGGCCAAAAGCTAACTAGTTCTGGTGAATGCATCAGCTGGGTGACATTCTTTCCTGCCAGAAACATCGATACTGCAGTCTTATATTTTACATTTCCCATTTACTATAGTAATGTTTTATATTTGTATTTTTAAAACAACCATTCTTATTTACCATAAAAGTAACCGGTTTTGTTTTGTGAAAGGAAACTAAATGACACAAATATTGGTCCATGTTTCAGTAAATGAAAGCAAATGACTTTGCACAACAGATGGTCTTCACATGCTAAGTGCTGCAACATGGACACCACACAGAATGAAAAAATTAGCTATTTTATCCTCTATTGAGGAATTGTGGGAAAAGAAATGCAAAGCATCCATTCCTTTTGGCTAAGTGTACATGCATAGTTATACTCAGTTGTACAGTCTTATAGCCAAATTTCTCACAGCTGTTTCATTCTTATCCAATATCATGAATGTAATATATAGAACAATGGCTTCTACAGTGTAGGATGCAGCGGAAACCCATTGGGATAAAACGAGAGAGAAGGTTCTTTGCCTGTGCTAAAAGACAGCTACATTTAGTGTGATCTCAGACATAAGGTAACAGATCTGGTTATATATCATTTTGTTATGTGTCAGTATTGTGTATACACAATATCTGCAACTTATCATCCACAATACACAGGTGTCAGATCTTGGATGAATAGGCAGCAGTAGTCTGTATAGTAATTTATCTCTAGCTATAATATAAATGTTTGACTGATCTTAGTACAGTTTCTTCCAGAAAGGATTGCTTATGTCATTTTGAAATCGGTTTATTGGTGGCCCTCAATCCCTCAGAATCATGTACACTATATTCTCATAACTTTTCCTGCCTTTAGTGGAATTATATTATTAGACAACATCTTATTTTCCTTTTATAGAATAGTATAGTTTTATACGTGAGGGTAATAACTGGTATATGAGAGGCGGAAGAGGCTAAGCATAGTCAGTGTCCTAGCTGGTGACTTATCTATCTCTCCATCTCTTAAACAGCAATTAAAGTCACTTTTGAGCATTAATATATATTAATCTCTATGGCTCGTATTCAATTAGGTGTGAAAAGTCCTGTACTTTTCGCATGCCGGACTTTTCGCCGCCATCGCTGGTTTTCCATGCGGAAAAGTATCGCGCTTATCCCCGTATTCAATTAGAAATCAGCGAAAACTGCACCCTGCAAATTCAGATCTGCCGAAAAGTACTGTCAAAAAAGGGGAAAACACTCTATACCCCCCCGAAAAGCTGCACTAACATAGGGGATCACTATAGGGGTGTTCTAGTACCCCTAATAAAGCTATTCTTGTTCTCCAAAAGCTTGCTATTAGTGTCTTTGCATAAGTGGTGAATAATGGCATTAAGCAATATTTTTTCATCAAAATAACTAGTCCAAGCAAAATTGGGGTACATATAAATGGGCGCTAGCATATTTTGAAGTTGCTAATGTGAAGTTTTAAAAACGTAAAAAATCCACCTGCCGCAAGCACTTGCAATCTTCAAAACACCTGGGACATACTTGGGGATTCCCTGGTTTCTATTGCGCTAGTTTTTAAGTTTGTTCCCCAACTTTGTTTTTTTTTCGCCCCCAAAATTAAAGTACTTTTTTGGGGTCTTCTGTATTTTTTTTACTTTTTTGGCCACAGTTTACCTTTGGGGGGCTGTCCCAAGATTGCAGGGTGGTTCCCGCAAGTTTGCACCCCAAATCTGCACTTTTTTTTTCGTCAGTTTTCACAGGTGAATGTTTTTCGCCTATTCCAATGCATTGACTTTCCGCACAGGCGAAAAGTCTTTGGAATTGAATACGGGGATAAGTTATTGCCGGGCGAAATGACGTCACCGGCTAAATTTTTTTTTCCGAAAATGGCTTATCGCACATAATTGAATACGGCCCTATATGTCACTGACCTAAATCTTATACCAGAAATGTCTGTTGTGTTTAAACTAAATTACATATTTGATCTGTCATGTGAATGTAACAATAGGGAAATTGTTTTACACTGGAGTAATAGTGTGGCCAATATTGGACCCTTGAACAAAAATGGACAAAAAAAAGTATAACCTAGCAACATGTTACTGTGTCTCCAAAATCTCCTATCTGATAGGGTCCTATTGGTGACCGCAAATAATTGTTCTTTGCTTCATGTTATTAAATAAGACCCTTTGTATACGTTCTGTACATAAACATTTATTTATGTGACCTTTATTAGAGTAGAGGTGCAGAGTCACATTTTACAGCTAGAATCCACTTTTATTAATTGCATATGTGTTTTTTTTATATCATTTTCTTCCTGTGTGTATTTTTACTTTTGACTGACATTGCAGTAAGCACATAAGGAATATTTAATGTAAGCAAAGAAGATATAAATATAAGCAGAAAGTCTTTACCCTACAGGGTTCTGCATCTTATCGGAGAAGTGGGAAATGACAGAAACCGCTCACTGTATGGCTTACATTACCTGTGGTGTGCTTAAGGCTCTGCTGTAGTTTCAGTGACAATCACTCTGTGCACAAATGAAAGTAAAGCTCCTGCAGTGCTCTGTTGGTGAAATTCAAATATAGATTAATGGTGCATTATTTTTATATAGTTATATGCTGCCACTACTCCCTATTTATACCATTATAACCTTAAGTATGCTTTCAAAGAATTGCTAACTGTAACTGCTTTGCAGGGTGCATCATCTGATCTGGTTGTGCTGTAATGAAATGGGAAAGGCTGAATGGGATTGGTGTCTCTTTTACACCGACCTAAACATTTTTTGTCTGTGTAAATGCATCCACCCGGGTCCAGGGACCCAGAGATATGACTCAGGTACTTTGCAGGGTTGGCCACGGGTCGTTCCCTGGCACCCTACAGTGTAAGTGGCGCGATCTGGGTCACGATGGATCTTGCTGCTTGCCGCCCGATTGGACAGCTTCAGTGGCACTTGGAGATGATCTCATCTCCAAGCGTCCACCGCAACGCCGCGAGAGCCGGGTCACTGCAGGCCCGGCTCCAGTATGAACTGCGCCGGCTCTCAAATATTCTGGGTTGGCGCCCTGTTCCAATCCCCGGGTCAGACCAGGAACTTTGGTATAAAAGAGCTGCAGAGTCTGAGACCACCTCTCTATATTTCCCCTCTCTATAATGCCATGCCCACTTGCCATCTGATAGATTGTCCTCAAACAAATACATTAAAATATATAAATTAATTGACAGTCGGTATACAATTGGGAAACCGGCTGCCTTAATACCGACAGCCGGCTTCGCGAATGTCATATCCCGGCGATGGTGAAATGCCGGGCGTCTAGATGTAGACGCCTGACATTTCCCCGACGCCGGGCGCCGCGAGTGGACAGCCGCGGGGGGGAGGGTTAAGTTTAGGGCACCCGGGGGGGACTTAGGGTTATGCACCCCCCCGGGAGGGTTAGGGTTAAGCTAGGGGAAGGGTGGGTTAGGGTTAGGCACCCCCGGGGGGGACTTCGGGTTAGGCACCCCCCTGGGGGACTTAGGTTCAGGCAGAGGGGAAGGGGGGGGGTTAGGGTTAGGCACTTACAGGAGGGATTACTGTTAGGCACTTGGGGGGGAGGTTAGGGTTAGGCATCCCTAAGGAGGGTTAGGGGGTTAGGTTTGTTTATACTTACCTTCCGCTGCCGGGCTCTGCTCATCTGTCGGCCATGTGGCCGGCGTTATTTCATACCGATTCCCGACAGTCACCCTCTTTATAACACTACTCTTGTTATACCGCCAGTTTGGCCCTTTGTTTTATAACGGTGTTCTAAAGAGAGAGGACTGTACTCTCTAGGGACAGTTTGCAAATAAACCACAACTATTCAGTAGAACATTTGGATGTATGGCCAGCACGGTTGTAGTAAGCTATGCTACCTCACAGCACTAAGGTCACATGGGTTTGATTCCAGCCTGTGCCCTATCGGTGTGCAGTTAGTATGTTCTCTCCCTGCTTGCGTGGGTTTCCTCCAGGTTCTTTAGTTTCCTCCTGCAATCCAAAACATGCTGGTAGGTTAATTGGCTCCTGACAAAGATGTAACCCTAGAATGTATGTCCATGTTATAGGGAATATAGATTTTAAGCTCCACTGGAGCAGGGACTGATGTAAATGTTTATATATTCTCTGTAAAGCGCTGCATAATATGTGTGCGCTATATAAATAACTGATAAAACATAAGAAATATACGGCTCCATCCATATATCAGTAGCACTCTCCCCTTTTGCAGAAGGATGTAGATAGAGAGTAGAGGTTCATTTATATCCACTGTGGGAATTTAAAACTGATCTTCACTGACTTTTTAGTAAATGTCTGACACACCATTAATCTTGCTCGTTCTTGTGAATGGATAAACTGCATTTTCTCCAATTTTGATTCACTCCCGAATTGGCTGCCTCCAGTGTGTACAGGTAACAATACATTTTAATAGTCAGCAGAAACAAAACACCTAATGATGAGATCATTAGGATCACCTCTTATAATCCATGTGGCCTATAATCTTGCCATTTACAGAGATAAGACAAGCCGCTGATTGCTTGGTGATGTCCTGTCCATTTCCCTTTTGTAGATTAGATTGTAAGCTGTATGGACACAGTACATATTATAAAATGCCTGCATTGCTGATACACCAGTAGGGCAGGTTGCACAGTACAGTGATACTACCATAATATCTAATAGTTGAGGCGTCTAATTTTATTAATAGGAAATGAAAGGTGATGATTTGTCCAACTTTAGGCTTAAATCATTGCAGATGTGGATTCGCTACAGAGTGAATACAATTCAAGGCAATATATTACAGAGCCATATCTATAAATTGCAGTACACACACCTTCATGTTAGATGGACACAGGCATTAACATTGCAGAACTGTGATTCAGTGGACATAAGAAATGACTTGGGCTGAACTTGTATCACTAGTTAATGATTTAACTGTTATTCGCTTCTGTAAGGGAATGGTAAACAGATGTAATTGATAAGGTCCCTCTCTCTCTTCCCACACACTTCAGCATTGCAGAATGTGATATACACATTTGTTACACTAATCTTTCTGATCTTTATCATGTGTGTGAGTATGTCAGCTTTCACTTTGATCACGGTACTACCCAAAAACAAACATAGGATCAGTGTATTTGGAAGGGGGGAAGGGACATCTGGAATATGCATGCTGAACCCATTACTAGGGTTAAGCCAGAAAGGACCCAGGACTCCTAAAGAAAACAACAGCTACTAGTACGTAAAACCTAATGCTAAATAGCAACTGTGTAATGAAAATAAACACTGCTCAATAAGGAATCCAGGTCCCTGGATTAGGAAACGGAAAACATTGATCTCACAGTCTTACCTAAAGAGAATACACATCCACTTAGGTATATTATCTCAAACTAACACATATGGAATTTCACTGGTGTTTTATCAAACTAAACTTGTTTTATTTATGTAATAAATGATAACAGTAACTTAAATAAATCGATTTAATTTATGTTTAATGGCATGGTTAGAATTGCTGCCTAGCAGTGATTGGGTCGTGGGCTTTGCAAGTATTTGTATGGGCTTTTCTCTGGGTGCTCTGATTTTGTCACAGTCCAAAGACCTGCTGTAAAGCTGGCCATACACGGGACGATTTTTAACACGATTTTGGCAGTTTCTACAGGTTGGACAGACCAATCGTTTGCAAATAGTTGTATTTTGAGTCTTCTGCGACCCCAATGCGCGTCCCCGCCATCGTCTAGTTGGATCACAGATCAGATGGTTTTGCAGAGAGATCTCAACTGATCGTGTATGATGTGATACACTTCTATGCATCTTATCCTATGATCTTAATGATCAATCGTACACCATTTGACCACATCTTATGAAGAATTTCAAGGGAAATCGTACAACTGATCTTACCAACTTTGAATCTCACTGTGTATGGGGGCCTTTAGGTTATTAGCTGTGTTATGTGGGCCTGTGGGGCAGAGACTGAATTTCCTAACTGTAGCACTGCAGGAATTATAATGCCACTATTAGAAGTCATAGCTTTGGTCATTCATTTGGGAGGTGGGGAGCAAGTGATGGTTCATGTTATCTGTCAGGTTAGGCATGTTAAACATCTGCCTTCAGTAAGTTGAACAAGTAACTTTTGGTTAAATTGACAAATATACCCATCTTACAAATTGGAATGAATACCAACCAGATGTGGAGTGCGAAAGTGAACTGGTCTGGTAAGTGAGCACTACACTAAACAGGCATACTGTATTGCGGAGCATTGTGTCCATAGGTTAAATATTGATACACTGTGCAGAACAGCCTTGTGCTTAACAGCCATATTGCAGAGCATTGCATGTCCCTAGGTTAAATTACAATGCACTGCACTGCACTGCACAGCCATCCTGCAGATCATGGTGTTTCCCAGTTAAATTAAAATACACTACGCAGAACATACATATTGCAGAGCATTGCATTTCCAGGATAAAAGACGGTAGACTGCGCTGAACAGACATATTGCAGAGCATTGCGTTTCCAGAATAATAGACCGTACACTGCGCTGAACGGAATCGGTATGAAATACCGCCGGCCGCGTACTAACCTAACCCCCTAAACCTAACCCTCCTTAGGGGTGCCTAACCCTAACCTCTCCCCCAAGTGCCTAACCCTAATCCCCCCTCTAAGTGCCTAACCCTAACCCCCCTCCTTCCCCGCTGCCTAAACCTAAGTCCCCCGGGGGGGGTGCCTAACCCTAAGTCCCCCCCGGGGGTGCCTAACCCTAACCCTCCCTCCCCCTAGCCTAACCCTCCCGGGGGGGTGCCTGACCCTAAGTACCCCCCGGGTGCCCTAAACCTAACCCTCCCCCCGGCTGTCCGCTCGCTGCGCCCGGCACCCCTTCGATCGGGATGTCGGGAGCCGGTCTCCCGGCGTCGGGGAAATGTCAGGCGTCTACATCTAGATGCCCGGCATTTCATCCCTCTCCGGGATATGACAGTCGGGAAGCCGGCTGCCGGTATTAAGGCAGCCGGCTTCCCGATTGTATACCCGCTGAACAGACATATTGTAGAGTTTTGCGTTTCCAAATGAAATTACAATACATTGTGAGGAACAACCATATTGCAGAGCATTGCGTTTGTAGCTTAAATTACAATACACTGCAAGGAACAGACATATAGCAAAGATTTGCATTTCCAGGTTAAATGACGATACACTATGGTGAGCAGCCATATTATATAGCTTTGCGTTTCCAGGTTAAACAATGACCCTGCACATATGGCGATACTAATGATTGTTAGGACCAGTTTTTCCCCTAAAGATGAAATCTCACTGATAAGCTCCCACCGTGCAACAAGGTTATTTAGGGGAAGCCGAGTGTTCCTACATGAGATAGTACAGTTTGTAGATAAAGGGCAGACCCTGTGATTCTTCTACCTCCCACATATCACTGTTCTGGTTACCTCTTTTGGACTAAATTCCTGGCTCTTCATTCCCTCCATATTCTCCCTGTTCTCAAACCCATGTGTAAGGACAAACTTATACAGTGACTCCCAAAAAATATGTGCATGACCCTTAAAGTAACTGAAGCATTCATCCTGCGGGACACTTAGGGCCATATTCAATTAGCCGCGATAAGTCCGAATCCGCGGAAAAGTGTCGCGGGTGACGTCAGTTTGCCAGGCGGAAACTTTTCGCCCTATTCAATTGCAAAGACTTATCGCATAAGCGGAAAGTCAATGCAATATAATAGGCGGACAAGTTTTTCGAATAGCAGGTGGAAAAAAGTGCAGATTTGCGGTTTTGGGGTGCAAATGTGGGGAAACCACCCTGCACCCTTGGGACAGGTCCCCAAAGGTTAACTGCGTCAAAAAAACTAAAAAAAATAAAATAAGGAACACCCCAAAAAATGGCATTGAAAAAGGGGGCAAAAACCAATGTTGGGGTACAAACTTAAAAAGTTGCAAAATAAGCTTTTGGGGTGTCTGCAAGTATGGGGGAGGTATTTTTTGGATTGAAGTTGCGTTTTTCATGTTTTTTTAAACTTCACTTTTGTGATTTATAACCATGCTTGCACCCATTTTCAAGTACCCCAAATTTGCTGGGACTACTTATTTTCAACAAAAAAAAAGCTAAATGCTGTTCTTCACCACTTGTGCAAAGACGCTAATTAGCAGCTATTGAGAGCATTTAAGTACCCCAAATACCTTCAGTAGGGCTATTCGGGGGCATCTACATTGATCCCCAAGGTTAGTGCATCTTTTGGGGGGTGTTAGGCTGATTTCCCCAAAACTGACAGCACTTTTCGCCTGTTTGTGTTTCACCGGGTCCCATTTACGCGTCCTTTGGAATTGAATAGGGCGAAAAGCGGGCGTGCGCGCGAAAAGTGAATTCGCCAAAAGCATGCGATGTAGGCGAAAAGTACATTTCACTGACGGAATAGAAATTATCACGGCTAATTGAATACGGGCCTTAGCTGGGTATCATGATAGTTTGCGTGTTTGATGTATATGTCTTGTAGGTGACGTGTTGGGATCTATGCACCGCTGTGACTTTATAGTATGTCACAACCACCTATATAACCAAAACACAATCGCTGCTCCACTAGTCAGCACATGCTCCGTCCTGAGACCGCGGAGAAATGATATTTGCCAAGTGATGAATGACAAGAGCCGCTGATCAGTAGTAGCATGACTTCTGCCTCACCATGGTGAGAAAAGTACACGCTACATGTGAATTGTTAGCACACTGCTAGAACAGTACTTCTTGTGAAATCCTATTGACACCTTCATGTTACCCTCTGTTGTCTGCTGCCAAGTCGAACCTGGTCAAGGAATCCACTTTCCCTGTTTCCCATGATGTTTACCAGCCCTGAGCTCCATCACTTGCAGTCCCTTTCTTCCAGATCAGGACATGTGTTTCCTATCCTGGCTGTCCAAGTCCACATACTGTTTGCGCTTCTGTTTTCCATCAAGATGACAAAACACTCACTGCTTGTTAGGATATGGGCTATCTAGTAGCAGCAGCGGTTAGTGCAGATGAATAATTAATGATTGACTATATGCAGTGTAACACAGTTTAGCAGTTTAAAGGACTAGAACTGCCTATGTAATTTCCAGCAGTTATTTCGCTATCCATCATAAAACCATATATAAATGCTGGCTGTCTTGTTGCTTGCCTATCCACGTCTCTCTCCCACATACTTGAAGGGAACATGACTGAATGAGGCCGGCCATTGCAATGTGTAACGCTAGAGTATTAAGATGAGGAGCTACAGTATTCGTCTTATTTAACATATTATAACCAACTCCCCTGTCGCTTTTTACTTAGGCCTCGAATGCCTGTGCAGTGATTATATCAGGTGTCCTACTTATAGCCTAATAAATGCATTTTAAAGCTGATAGTCCAAAAAATGAGGCAAGTGAATGGACCTGTAGGTGAGAGGGTGGGTGAAGACCCCAGTTTCCTCTAGTAATGAATGGACCTGTACAAGCTCTGTAATAAGTGTTTTGTGTCAATGTCAGCTTTGCTGCTACCATACTCAGCTCCACTAAAATGCTGTTCTAGTTCACTTTTGTATTATACTGAGTTTTTGTTCTTTGTGAGATTTGCGTCATGTTTTAGTAAGATCAGTTTTATGTTCACTTGTATCTCTATAAAACTGGGTACACTCTATATGATATATCGCTCCGTATATCATACACATCGTATAGAGGGCCTGATTCAGCAAGGAACGCAGTTGCTAATACACATGCAATCTGCCGATTATTGCTTACTGCACATGCGTGAACTAGCGACTGCGATCGCAGTGACTACACAGGCCCATCGCAGAATGATTGACAGGAAGTGTCGTTTGTGGGTGGCGATGGGGGAGTTGGTCGGGTGAACGAAGGCATGCCAGTGCGTTTCAACGGCGTTGCAGTGGTGTGCATAAATTATCCAAAGCGATGCCCTACGAAGCCTGGGGCATAGCGTGCGTGGAAGTTAGTAATTCTTGAGTAAGGTCAGGGCTTGTGCACATTATCTCTCTCCAAGGCTTAGTACATTGTCACTTGGTGCTCCCCCCCCCCCCCCCCATGTATTCTTCTTCCCAGGTCAGTGGAGTGTTAATCAGATGCTGCTCTGGGACCCTAGATGTGACCAGTCCAGGAACCTCTACAGCAAATAATAATATTAGGCACGCACTCTGGTCTGTCCACCACTTTCTCAGACTTCTGTTGAACATTAGAGTAAATATATAGTTATATTAGTGCTGTATAAACTCACTTAATACAGGAAAATACAAGGATACAAAGTATCATTGTATTTAGCACAATAAAATATACAAATGGGATTCATTTAAAAAAGAAAAAGAAAAGACAGCTCTGATGTTCCCCTTACTTCTATAACATAATTGAAACATAAAGGACATTCCAATGAGAAGTATTTTAGAGAATAAATAAGTTATATTTAATTTTACGGTATACCTAAAGTGATAGGGGCTAATTCTGCATTGATGACAAAGCAAAAAAAAAAAAAGAGTACATTTGCATCTGGACAAATCATGTTCCATGGCAAGTGGTGCAGATACATTTATTTTTTTCCATGCAAGGTAAATACTGGCTACTTCTGCTTGTAGCCCACAGACGCTGGACAGCTTTATTTTTACACTGCAATTTAGATTTGAGCTAGGACACCCCCCTCCCAAATCTAAATCTCTGCACATTTGAAATCAGTGCAACATGGTTTTGCCAAGTTGCAAAATTAAGCTGGGTACACACTGACAAATACATTGGCCGATCAATTGATCGGCCAATATATCTGCTTCACGTCGGCCAGTGTGTACCCACAATATGTCAGTGAACGTCGTCATTCACCGACATATCGCATTGCCTGTGCTGCACAGCCGATGAAAAGATATGTCTGCAGACATATCTGTCCATCGGCAGGTGTGTATGGGTGGTCTGCAGACTGCCCGTACACAGACAGCGGCAGCCGCAAGGAGGGGGACGGGACCCACCCACCGGCCGCCGGTACCCGAGGGCACAAGCAGATGATGGCCGTTCAGTGTGTATGAATGGCCTTCATCTGCAGATATATCTGTCAGGTGTGTACCCACCTTAATTCTCCGGGGTTCCAAATACTGACCAGACTGACACAATCGTACTGGAGACCTAGGTCGCAGATACAACACGCAATCTATGCATAGACACCTGTCCAATTTTGCTGTCGATCTCCAATCTGCTGAAAGGATTGCGTCTCTGTACACACTCTTCCAATATTTGCAGACTGCCTGCCACTATGTCTAGTACACACTATGCCGATCACTCGGCAGACCAGATAAACGCTCAGACGATTATCCAATCAGTGTGACCCCTTACACATTGAGCTAATTTTAGCTCAGTGTGTATATTCTTCAGTGGATGGAAGGTCGGGCATCTTAAATATTTAACTGCTCATAAGATGCGACCATATGCAGGAGCATCTTAAGCCGTTTATCAGCTAACGCTCCAGTGCACAAATATCTGCTGATCGGCCTGGTAATTGCATAGACGTGAGCCTAGCGTTGCACACAAAGAACTGGACAGACCAGTCTCAGGAGCGCACGCACTTCTTTATTAGGTGGGTAATTGGCAATCTGGTCTCCTGGTTTTTCAGCAAGTTTGAAAATCTTTAGACACAACCAGACGACCAGGATTCGATAAAAACAGAGGTCTATGAGCGACCACATTCTACCAATATCGGACCAACTGGTAGGTTGGAGGTCAGATTGGATGAGAATTGGACAAGTGTGCGAGCAGCTTAACGTGTTTTCTTTTTTACTTTGCTCCCAACTCTGAATCAACCCAATAGTACCGATAGTAGGTAACAGTTTAAAGTGCCATGTTTAAGTTGTCTGCTGTGCACACTCCCATTTCAGACCACTGTCCTGCAAATATTTACAAATGATGTTTGCATGGACGCACTTCCCAAAAGCAGAACCTGATCATGGATGTGTGTATGCTGAAGCCATAGGAACACTTGTATAAAATGAAATGCACTGTGCAGTTTGAAAATAGTTATTTAAAGGCAGTGCCAAATATTATTAAGTACTGACAGACTTTTGTGAAATATTACTTACATATGAATGGTTGTTGTAAAGATAATATTTTAGGTTCAGTGGCCATAAAGGCAGCATTAATATTCAGCACAGAATAGTCAAGCCAAAGGCCCCTTAATTGGATATACACCTCAATATAACATGTAGACACATGTCAAGTCGCCCTCATTTACACTGCAACCAATTAGAGGAAATGACTGGCTGCTATTGTCTGCATGTGTTTAGCAGGAAAGATTGCTGCTTCATTTATACAAAGTTTTGTTTTTATTTTACTTCTTACTCGCTAAGAATAATAGAGCACAGTTTTGAGTATCGCAGTGCCCAGATTATAGCCATTACCGCACACCACCGCTCTGCCAAATTGGTCTTATGTGTCTTTCTAAACATCTTGTGTCACAGAGTAATGATATCATTTGTAACAAAAACACTGTAAGAAAACATTTCCTCAACCAACAATTTGTTCGTGTAATGTGTAATCATAATCTGTGCCGTAATTTACTTTTCTAGATTATGAAAAATGGTCTCACGTACACAAGGGCTGCCTGATACAAGCTGGCCCACGGAGCTCATTGAGGTTTAATGGGTCATACTTCAGATTTTGTTTGGCTTTTCTCATAAGAAGTTACATGTGAGTGTGGACAATCAATAAAAGTGTGCTTTATAGCTGGTCTCAGCAACCTGCAGCATTGCAGGGCTTGCTGGTTCTTGTAGTTCCATAGCAGCTGGAGAATGCTTTATATGATCATGTAAATTGCATTTTTAATGTACCGTGAATCCTGCAGGGGATTTTACTAACTGCAAGTGAAAGTTCTGTTGGTTTTCAGAGCATGGCTGGGACTTGTAGGTGTTTGACAGCTGAGGATCCTTGGATTGCCTGCATGTGAGTTCACATAAGATGCACTCTCATAATTTAGTTTCTAGGGATTGTCTTTAGCAGCAAGGGATGATACAGTATCTACATTTTAAAGTGTACATTTAGAAAACTGCTAGGGACATTGCTTAGACAGACATCTATAGTCCAGCAGATATAGCATTTATTTTCTCATTATTTTATGAATGTTCAGTAAATCTGGCCATACACCTAAAGATCATCTTTCTAACCATCCAACTAGATGTCAGGATGGAATGAAAATCTGGTAATGTATGGGAGCAAATGACAATCTAAGATTGAGCACATAAAGCAGCAATCATTTTAAAGGCAAGACCAGCTTGGTTTTGCCTTTAAAATGATTTTTGCTTTAAAAATACGGGAACACTCGCATTTATTCCCGCAGCGGCACAAGCTCGCACCCTTATACATAAGCCCATCAATCTGTTGGGCACAACATGAGTGGTGCAGAAATGCATTGACCTTGATGACTATAATATGTATGGCACACGTGGGTAAATGCAGGATATATGCCAGACATTAGGGATATTTGAATCATTTGTTTGATATGCTTGTCATGATGTACAATGCTAATATGCTGTCCAGGGAAAGAATATTTAATATAATTTGGATAAACACAAAAGCATGCCCACCTGTCCTTGTCATTTAGTGCCGCAGAGTAAGGGGCTTGCTCAGAGTGGCACACATCGTGCCTGTAGTTATGGACAGATTTGGAAGCCTGAATTTCTACCTTATGCTAATGTGAGAATCCATAGTGGATTTGTGTATCTGTATGCAAATACCCACGCTGCCCAGGGAGTTATATGTCAGCCCCTGCATCAGGTGCACGAGCCCCATGCCAGGTACAAGAGATGCAACAGAAACATTCCTGTGCGCACGACTTAGAATCACACAGAGCTTTGGCACACGCCCACAACACTCCCATGACACACCCACAAGTCAGGGTCGTGCTCACATTGTTGCCACCCCGATAAATTCACATATGCGCTTGTGATGCCATTTGCATTGTGCACAGAGATCCATCTGACTCAGATTCAGCCCCTAAGCAAATTGCTATTTATTATATTGGTGATAATAATTCAGGCAGACAGAACTAATTCCCTTTATTGTTTTACTCAGAAGGAAGCGATCTGTAAAACCTTGTGTAAGTACCATCTGGTTAGTTGAATATCTCTTATAGCTCTTTCAGACATAAATTCCCAGCTCAGACCCAGGACACCAAGCACGGGTTAAAGCCGGGCTACCCCTTTCACACTTAGGGGGATGACCCGGGTTATTCCCGGGTCGTCACCCTTCACAAAGGTCCTGGGCCTTGCAGTGCCCCGGGTCTTCCAGCATTCAGTGAGCGCCACTGTCCCCGGCCAATCGATTTGTTTAAAGGTGTGACCTGGCTAAAGACCCGCGTCGCACCTTTCGCACTTGAGCCGAGTCATTGACTCGGGTTGCAAGTCCCAGGAAAAACCTCGCTAGCGAGAAGGGTCACGGACCCAGGTCTGTCAACCTGGTTCGCACCTTTTGGACATACGCCAGACCCGGGTTGAGGTACGTTCACACGCAAAAGCCCGGGTTTTAAGCTTAAGTGTGAAAGTGGTATAAGGGGAATTAGCAGTAAAATGTAGTAATATAGGTAAAACACATTTTTGTTAGTACTGTGATGCAGGCACTTGTTGGGAAGGCAACTGAAACAAGCTTCTGTAACAGGTAAATAAAATATGAGCCAGAGCTTCCTCTGAGCTATGTGTATTTGTTATATGAACAAATATACAGTATAACCTCATATTTTATTTATCGCTAGTATTGCCCTGCAGTTTCCAATTGTTATGTAAGCATGTATTGTTAGCATTTGGAACACTTGTTGAGTTTCTCAGCATTTATGGAAGGGTGTTGTGTTCACGCTTCTGCCTCTCAGAGTTGTATTACATTTTAATAAACAAATATCATTTATATATATAATATATTATACAACACACAAAAAGCAAAACCTTGATATTTGTTAACTGTAACATGTACAATGACTTGTCTTTGTGTATCATTTTGCCTACACAATATCATATTCATGAGGATAGAATCGTTTGCAATATGGTTAAATTAGATCTTTGTGTCTTTTGTAGAAAAGCCAATTATTGCCTATTAGTGCCTCAAACCACAACCAGTGCTATTTTTCAGCAGGAACTCAGGGCTTTATTCAGAGGTGGCCGTACGGTCTATGACCGCACGGCCGCCTCGATGTTTGTCTAGTGCGCATGCGCACGAGGGAGCCGGCTCCTCCGTGCGCATGCGTGAGACCCGCTACGACCGACAGCGCCGGCCGTAGCGGGTCTCTTTTCAAAGGGGGCGAGCTGTCGATGTTGATTGACAGCTCGCCCCGTTTGGAAGGCGGGCCGGGGGGGTGGCAGCCCAAACGGAGGCGTTCCCATGGGAACTAGTGATGTCAGTGGAGAGCTTCCGGCTCTGACAGAGCCAGAAGCTCTCCGGGGCTTACGACAAGTGAGACAGTACCCTAGGGTCTCGTCGTAAGTGACCATCGCGACCATCACCCTAGCGGTCGTTAGAGCTGTGGGTGTTAACCCACATCCTAATGACTGAAACAGAGGCAGCCGGTCAGGATGCAAGCGGCCGCCCAGTTTCTGAGCGACCGCTTGCATCCTCCGACCGCCTCTGAATGAAGGCCTCTGTCCCTGATCCTCTTAATAAATATGACGTAATGTCCTGGGCCAAAATGTATTTTCCATAAGATAAGTTTAATTTTAAAGTCCCCTCTGAGTGCCTTCATTTCTAAATACTATATATATGTATATATAATATAATATAGAATATATATATATATATAGTTATTTCTATAGCTCTATGCTCAGTAGCTCCACCTACACTCATTCTCTCTCTCTGTCTCTCTCTCTCTCAAATATATATCAGTCTACTAGAGACGCTGGGCTGCGACTTTACCTGCACATAAATTTTTTATGCACAATACAGAGACGCAGACAGAACTTTGTGTGAGAAAAACCCGCAGCTGCAGTGTGCCCTAGCAATGCAGTTGTTTCACTTGGTTCTCTAATATTTTGGATTAAACACAATCCAGTTGGATCAGAATTCCCCTCTGTCTCAGTCTTTAATGTCCGCTTTATTATGGCAGCCAGTACTGCTGCTGCCTTATAATACCCACACACTCTTTCCTCACCAGTAGCTAGGGTGGTAATTCCACTACCTTATGTATGTGAAATATGTATCAAGTGTTCTTAGATTGTAAGATCACTTGGTCCCATTGTTACCTTCTGTTTCGTGTCGTGTGGTTGTGATCCCCTCCATTTCCAGAGCTGCGTGATATATCAGTGCGTTATAAAGCAAGGATGATAATAAAACAACTATTTTATAACGTTCATCTTAACCTCTCTCTTCCTCTGCACTCTTAGATGTACTTGCCAGTTCCCCTTATCTATTCTGTAAATAAAATCTCCAGTGAAATACTTTGTAGAAGTATTTTGTTTTAGTCTTGACTACATAGTTGTGGTGTTTAACTTTATATGAATATGGTATGTGCATGTGAACTGACTTTTTTCCCAAGTGTCATTGTGTTTCTATTGGCACAGGTTTTATCTGCAGTCGGGTTTTTTTTGCCCTCTGTTCAATTGTGCGTGTCTGCTCATGACGCCAACTTGCAAAGGTCCAGACAGGACTCCATCGAATCACAAGTTCTTGTTTGAATTGCAGAATGTCTTTGTTTGAGTAAAGCTATTACTTCTACAATGTACCAATCATACTAGAATCCACTAATGCAATATGACTCCATGACAGCATATTATGTATTTATAATGATTTACATACACATCTTTGTTAACTAAAACATACAGTGCACCCCCACCATAAAGTGTGGCTGGCACCAATATTCAGTGGATGCACCCATTGTGTGGGCGTATTCATAATCGTGTAGCCAGGGGCTTATTAAGAAAGGAGGGGCCCGTGTTCACTCTCCGTCCGGGATCCCCTCCCCTCTCCCCGGCTGCGGTCAGCAAACTGACAGCAGCAGTAGACTCCAGGAACTAGAGTGTGCCTGGAGTCTACTGCGCATGGGAAGTTCACCTGGGAAATGGCGCGGCATCCATTTTCCTGGTGGTTTCCTACAGCGCATGCACAAAATGCCAGGAAAATGGATGCGGCGGCCATTTTCCAGGCGTTTTCAGCACCACTACTCCATGGGACATCGTAGAGGTAAGTATGACTAGATCCGTTCTGTATACAGACAGACTTGTTGCTGAGGCTTTCTGTCACTGTCCATTCTCCTCAGCGGGATCCGTCCAATGTCAATAATCATATTTATAATGCAATAATAAGCGGACATCATTACAGACCTAATTTATTTATTATTATTTATTTATTACCAGTTATTTATATAGCGCACACATATTCCGCAGCGCTTTACAGAGAATATTCAGCCATTCACATCACTCCCTGCCCCAATGGAGCTTACAATCTATAGTCCCTATCACATACACATACACACTAGGGTTAATTTTGTGTTGGGAGCCAATTAGCCTACCAGTATATTTCTGGGAGTGTGGGAGGAAACCGGAGTACCCGGAGGAAACTCACGCAAGCACAGGGAGAATATACAAACTCCACACAGGTAGGGCTGTGGTGGGAATCAAACCCATGACCTCAGTGCTGTGAGGCAGTAATGCTAACCACTACACCATCTGTGCTGCCCTAATGGCGTTTGTGTCCTCCAGAGTTCTTCTGAAAAATCCTGCCGGGATATCCATCTGTCTTTTCCATGCCTTCACTTCCTGGTTTTGAGCTGCGCATGGACTAATGGCCACTAGTGACCAATTTAAAGATGGCGCTAGCTACTGACGGCAAGTTTTAGAGAGCAGTGCTTGGTGCATTTGGCCAAATCTCAGCCCCATAGAAATGTGTGCTGAGGAACCGCAGCAAATGCCTCCAATATCTTCTGCTTACCTCCAATATCTGCTGTGGACCCTGATCATACATTTGGGGGAGCCTAAAGTGATGAAGATAACCTGCATGAAAAATCTTTCTGAGGTTATACAGCAAAATTATGGAGACAGCAAAAAAGCTTGGAGAGAGATAAAGTGGAGAGAGATAAAGAACCAACCAATCGGCAACTGTCATGTTACAGGCTGTGTTTGAAAAATGACAGGAGCTGATTGGCTGATACTCTATCTCCAAGCTTTGATAAATCTCCCCCTTAATTTGATTTATCTTGCCCTAAAAAACCCAATGACAATGGAAAGTGTACAATGAGAGACCCTTAAAACTGCTCCCAGTAGATGTGTAGATCTGTAAGGTTTCAGCTTATAGATGGGATGTTCTACGCATCACATTTTGGATGCTGTACATCCTGATACTTATCAGGTACATAAAGGTGTTATTAACACAGCTATGTACCTAGAATTGCGATTACATCCACAAAGGGCAGCTCTTTTGAAAAGAACTGTCCTTTGCGAAGAGGGAACTTCCGGGTTTCTGACCCAGAAGTCAGTCTGCGCATGTGTCATATGCACGCGCCGTGGGGGATGCTGGGAGGGATTCGATTGGATCCCTCTTGGTGAGGAAAGCGATAAAAAAACATACGCTTCTACCCACTGGGTCCAAGCTCTGGAAAGTAACACATTCCGGAGCTTGGCACATATGAGAATGCGGCCGAAACTCAGAAAACTGCAGCTTTGGCGTTTTGGCCACACTTTCCTCTTAGCACGACCCTCCCTATGTAACTTCATAAGATGTTTATTTAACACTAAAACGGAGGAATTGCATGCGATTCATTTGGTTTCCCTTTGGTCTCCTCTTATCTGTGAATTTTAATTATGGTATATATATATATATTTATTTTTTTTTATATCATCTTTTATTTAGGGATACACATGTACAATATGTGACAGAATATTTAGGGATACTCATGTACAATATGTGACAGAATATTTAGGGATACACATGTACAATATGTGATAGAATATTTAGGGCTACACATGTACAATATGTGACACGAGTCTATTTACTAAGCAGTGTTAGGAGACAGAGTGAAAACTGATAAGGTGCCAGCCAATCAGCTCCTAACTGCCATCTCACAGGTTTGAAAAATGACAGTTGGGAGCTGATTGGCTGGTACCTTATCACTTTTCACTCTGTCTCCTAACACTGCTTAGTAAATAGACCCCAGAATATTTAGGGATACAAATGTACAATAGGTGACAGAATATAGGCAGCATCAATGGCCATGCACAGTGTTTGTTAATAAACATTCAGAAGTGATCTGATGATGAAAAAGAACTTAAAAGTTAATGAGTCAGCATCATTAAGGTGATTATCTAACAATAATTTGAGCTCAGTAGTTTAAAACAAAGTTTATTGCTCTGTCCTTGTAGGTGAGAGTTATTGGATTGCAGAGGTTACCAGATGTTACAAAGATGACATCCTCTGTGTATTGTATTCCTGTTCCTCGCTGTGCTGTGAAACATGAACTCTTTTCAGGGCACTGCGGGTTTAATCGCTCTGTAAATGTAAAAGATTCCCAACTGTGAGGAGGAAAATGCACGATGTGCATTGTAGAACACTGGTACCACATGCTGACCTAATCCTAACCAGCTGCTCTGGCGGATCATACTATAATGCCAGGCACCTCAGTGCCACTGGTAAATAGGATCACTGGGTTACATACAGTCCCTCCTTTATACAGGGAATTGGAAGCATTGTCATTGGCGGATCTAGAATTATTATTATTATTATTATTATTATTATGTTTATCCTTTATTTTATGACGCCACAAGGGTTCCATAGCACCTTACAAATGAGCAAAACACAGTGACTTATAGTACAAAACAATGCAGGACAAGGACATAATAGGTACAGGGTGTGACCCACACTGAACATTCACCCATATATAATTATACTTACCTCTCCGGAGTCCTGCTGGTACTGCAGACAGAAATCACCAGGAAAATGGCGCGGTGGCCATTTTCCCTGTGGTTTGCACATGAGCAGTAGAGAAGTCTCCAAAAACATAGCGCTGGCTCCATGTTCCCAGAGGCCTGCGCATGTGCAGTAGACCCTGGCACAAAGCCTACTGTGCTGCCGGAGAGGAGGGGCCCGCATGGAGGCTGCACATGGCCCCCCTCCTCTTTTAAACCGCACTTAAGCAGGGGGCAGGAGGAGAATATTACAAAACAAAATGTAGCATTTTATTTTTTTTAGAGACATTTGTCACTCAAATACAGTATTTTCTTGTGGTTTTATGGTCCATTTCCATCTGTTAATGATCCACCAATCAGCCACCGTCTTACATGTGTTGTATACACATACTGCACCTGATTCTGAGCCAGCATTATCCACAGATATGGACTCAACTCGTGGATTTTAGCAGACGGCACATGTGCATTAGAAAGAAATTGGCACATGCGCAGGATCAGCTGTACGCCTACTGGCAGAGATCGCTATTGCAAACGGTGTGAATTTTCTGCAACTTTACGAGAAATGGGTGTTTCTAGGCGGTGGCTGTGTGGTGACCTAGTGAACGCACTGAGCTGTTCCATCCAACGGGAGTGTCGGGGACCTGTAGGCTGGCTTCCTTACTCCATCGTAGCGTGCGAGAGGAATGGGGCGCCTGCTTCAGATGGATTATTTGCATACAGCATGGGGTGACACAAATCCAGACACTAATGAGGACTCCAGAGGAAGTAAAAACAGTGGCTGTGTGGTCTTCCACATGCAGTCACAAGGATTTTCAGTATACACTGACGGATTCTCGCATTATCAATACATAGTAGGTAGGACGCTGCACCCAAATGGAAAGCTGTCTTAGGTGCATCGGACTCCGAATCAGGTTCACTGTTAGCACAACGTGATGACGCAGCATGTAAAATAAGTAGTCTGAACAGAAGCTCACAGTTGATAGTTTCTCTGGGCGTATATAAAAATGACTGCATGTTATATTATGTGCATGTGCCATGTAGTCCTGTTCTGCACGATGGCTTTCTATAGGTTTTATGCATTACAGGAGCAGACCATTTGATTGCTGTCATCGAAATCATATGAATACTGCATATACAGTCACTGGGAACTAATGACACTGGATGTCACTGGTTATTAGTGGATTGGTAGGTTACATCTACAGGATATGTTTCTGCCCACCAAAGGGCTTCTTCTAGATTGTGTAGATGCTGGCTTTAAAGTGGTGTGGTGACATTATATTCACAGATCCTTATGTAAGATCATTAATTATCATTATTCCACACTTGTCGAATAAAGTTGGACCATAATCTTTGTACTTAATAATGGTAGACCACATAGTTGTAGTTTACTATACTGAAGCAATTTGTGTCATATTTTGTACTTTTTATGTTAGCAGCTACTCAGCCTTTAGAACACAAGCTCTTTGTCACAGGCGACATGCCGCGCGCAGAAGCCTCTGTTGCAGGATAGACTGTTCATTCTGTTGCCTTGGGGTCATCTTCCGTTAACGACACACCCCGATCCCATATATATCATCCCATGCTGGGAGGGAGCTCATTTTTCTCAGAGGGCTTGTACCAACTTGTCTTCTGCTCATCTCACTCAGTAAAAGGATTTAATAAGAAATAGTTGAGGAGTCGCGACTTACATCTGTGCGGAAAGACCTAAAATTACAGTGTTCAGTATAGAAATTCTTCTGTACGTGGGAATATGAAAAAGGAACTCCCCTTCCTTTGAAAAGGGACAAGGCTCAAAGATCCCAGCTAAACCGCATGATGCTCTGACAGTGCTAGCCATGAGAATATTCATCCCCAGCACAAAACTGCCCCCTTCTATGTGGCTAATGTATAAAAGAGACCTATTGCAAATATACAGGAATGGGCTCTTTCCTGCTGGTGATCTACAATCAAGGTTTATGGTGCTAGTATACATTAGAGTTCATTGCATGGTGACTAGTATATCATATTAGGGCTATTATCTACTGGTAGTAGCCATTGCACAATGGACAATACAGAGTGTACAGCCCATTGCCTGGTAACCAGTTTACAAGTCATAGCTTGTTCTTTGGTGGTGACTAGTTTGCAGTTCAGCTCTAATTTGAACGCTAGTGGCTAGTGCAGGGTCGGTGCTAGGGTGTTCGGCGACCGCCTGCAAACTATAAATTTGTGCCCTCACTCCCATTTTTTTATAAAGAGACAGTGCGCGCAAACAAGGGTGTGGTCTCAGAAAGAAGAGGCATAGCCCAATTCAAATTACACAACACAGTAGCACAATCTTATTCACATTACACCTCACATAGTGCCCCTGATTCACATTACACCACATAGGTATTGTTCCTTATTCATGTCTCGACACTCAGTAGTGCCCTTTTCACATTATGCTTAACAGTAGTGCCCCTTATTCATATTATGCCAGAGTAGTTGACTGTGTGAAGAAGAGCCGCTCATCCCTGCAGGATGTGGCTGCCTGTCATACTGCTGGCGGCCGCAACAATGGGCTCAGCAGCAGCTTCGGGGAGAGCGCCTCTCCAGCCTGGCGCTTTGCTGAGTGGATTGCATCGGCCCTGGGCTATTGTACAATTAGAGCTCATTCTCTACTGACTGTTATACAGTGGTGTCCCTCATTGCGTTATCACCCGGGGTGAGGCAGGAAGCTATGTGCACCTTGCCGCCACATGCCACCGAAAAGGGGTCGTGGCCCGAACCCCCGGTCCCATAACTTGGGGGGTGCAGGAGGTACCTGTGTGCAGTACTTGCCAGCTCCCTTAGTGTCAAGAGCCAAGTGCTGCACTTAAAGCTACAGTGCCTTAAGTGCAGCACCCGGCTCCTGTCAGTGAGGGGGGTCTGCACCTTGGTGTCACCCCTCGGCGGTTGACACCCCCCCTTGTGACGCCACTGCTGTTATACAATATAGAGAGGCGTTTCGTAGTGGTTTGTGTACACTGCATACTGGAGGCTAGATTACAGCAATTATAGACTTCTATTAGAATGTAAGCTCTTACGAGCAGGGCCCTCTAACCTCTTGTACTCCTCCTTACTCTACTTTCATCTACTTCTTACTCCCCACCAGGACACCTAACACTTGGTTACTTTGCTTTGTTGCTTATCTGGGTGTTATGGTCGCTAATGTAGCAATGTATATTATTCATGTTCCTTGTCCTGTATTGTATAGTATTGTAAGTCACTGGTCAACCTATTTGTTTATGTACTTTTGTAAGGCACTCCGGAACACTTGTGGCGCCATATAAATAAATGATGATAATAATAATAATAATGCTACACAGGCTTTGCTCTTTACACCATATTTGTCTACTTTTGAAAAAGAATTTCAGGGAGATTGTGAAAGCAACACCTATGAGCGCAGCTGTATAGTGGACGACTGGGTGTGTACTCCTACATCTGAGAGGCGTGTCATAAAATTAACTTAAATTCAAATGTAAATGAGCCCCAAACCAGTTCATAAGATCTACTTGTTGATGAAAACACACTGATACTTTTCAGAAACTGCATGTAGTCATTATAACCATATTATACTAATGATCCCATTTGCAGGTATATATATCTGTTTGTTTGTTTAATTTAAAACAGCTACATAATAGGGGAAAGGTGCAATCAGGGAGATTACTAGGATCTTCAGGGAGTCAGGGAGATTGCTGCTATTTCAGGGAGTCTCCCTGACAATCAGGGAGAGTTGGCGAATATGATTTACACAAGCCATCATAACCAGTAGACTTGGCTCTCTAATTGTAGCATAGTGGCTGGAAGCTCTTCATAAGCTAGATTCTGTTTGCTCCAGAAATCCGCTGCATCCCAGCACCACCGATTATTATTTTGAGAGCAGACAGTTCTCTTCTGGTTGTTATGATCGCATCTGACACTACTTTTAGAGATGAGTGCACATATGCCTGTAAGAGGCTGTGACATCACCACACAGTACGATGTTGCATTTCTTACTAATTCACAGCAGCGCAGATATGTTGGAAAATATTTTCCTAAGGTGTTCTACAGGAAATGGAGTGTAAGTTGCATGAGTATAATCCAAAATCAGCAGTGAGTGGGTGTGGGAGTTGGAGGACCAATCAATCACAAGCAGCAAACACTTAATTGCAGATTGTGATTGGCTCTCTTACTAATGCCCCTCTTGCCACATAGGTTTTCTGACAGGACTGCAAGAGAAATGAAGGAGACCCTAGAGGACCTGATGCAGGAAAGGGCCACTTTAGGTAGATAATTTACTAGGGAGCAGATTCAATGAGCCATCTGTTCAGTCGCATGGTCTGTTCCCGTGGGTAAAGTGCAGCCCTGAGGCGAATGCATACTAGTCTGGAGTGAAGTGGGTGGCCAATGACACGGTAAACAGGCGCATCAATGAGCCGCGTTTGGCTGTGAACTGCAGTTTTGCTGAGCGATGTTACTGAAATGAGACCAAGGAAGATATACAGTGGTGTCCCTCATTGCGTTATCAGATGCGTTCCTTGTGACAAAGTGATAAACTAGACTAACCTGGGCCGTATTTTCTGAGAACAAAAGGTTACATTTCATTTAATAAAATGCCTGGTTGTAAAGAACTAGGAGCTTGGACTTGTCATGCCACCATATAACCCAAGGCATAGTTCTAGTGTGGGGGTGTCTCTACAAAAGGGGAGAGTATGTGCACCCCTAGATGTGCACTGTGCCGACCATCTGGTAACTCCAGTGCAAAATCAGTGTCCTGTGGTGCTTTGTTATTAGGCCTGTGTTTCCCCACAAAACTCCTGCTTCTACTAGGAGGAGATGTACTAAGCCTGGGAGAGTGATAAAGCAGAGAGAGTGTTTATTTCTATCACCAGTAAAAGCCATTAAATGGGTGGTTACAGTATTGCACACCAGGGTGCCGTTACCTCTAACAGTACCCTTCTTCCCTATTCCTGCATCAGTCAAAGACTTAGAACATTTCCCGGGACTTAACAGCACTAATAATTGATATATAAAAATCCTGTGCTGGTTACAGTGAGTAGGAGATACATTGGTGAATGTACAGACAGTGCCTTACAGCGCTGCAACAGAGCACTAGTGATGGCTTTATTCATTCCCAGAAGCTCATACTGAGCAGGATGGAGAAGCATTTCTGTTGTGATTTTACATAGCGATGGATTTGTACTTTGTGGTTTAAACATTTACGTCATGTGTTTTACCCCCTGAGGAAAACCACAATTGTTTTAAGATATATTACATCACTTGCTTACAGGCAAATGTGGTTGTGTAATGACTAAATGTCCCACCAGGTATTATTCCTTGCCTGCACCTGCCGCTGATAGCTTACCTGGAATCCGTCTCCCTTCTACAACAAATGTACTTCTAGAATATGTAGATTGAATTGGGTACCAAAACAGTTAATCAACATACCTTATTATAATTATCATTGGCAGTATTGTTGTTATCATACACAGCAAATTTTTAAATTGCACTAACACCTTGTAGATGATTAGTTTTAACCACATTCTTCCCTGTAGCCGGAGAAACAATTTAATTTTACCACTTGGCAGAGGGTCAGTGTGAGTGCGAGACCCAATAACATGCCACATCCAAGAGATTGCTGCTTGTGTTTAGTCCCTTCTGCTTAAATTTACACAACCCTAAGGCTCCAGTTACAGTAACAGTGAATGAATGAATGAATCAATCAATCAATCAATCAATCAATAAAGCATTTTTAGCATGGATTTATTGAAGAATATGCTTCTTAGTTCAAATATGCAGGGAACGTTGTGGGACAAACGTTACTGTGACCAGTTTAGGTACAACATTCATAGCATGGCATAGACGATTAGCAACATAGAGGAATTCCAACAAAACTCTGGCAAACAATACATTATGTCAAGACAGAGAAACTACAACAGTGACCCTTTAAGACACAGCCTCACCCACTGCCTTTCTATAGAGCCTCCAACTGTTTACTTTTAACAGGATATGACTGGAGTTAAAGAAGACCTGTTACCTACACACAATGTAGGCAGAATCAATTTTCATGATAATGCAACGCAGCCTATAAAGTCATAGAAATTGTGGGCGGTCTTTTTAGATCTGCAAGCAGAAATACTATCTGTATAGATTGCTGCCAGCACTAGGGACAATGGGGTGGGGGGGGGGGGGGGGCATATATGAAAACTGGTGTACAGGTAACTGGACAAAAGATTCTCTAATCCAGAGCATCAACCAGATCAAACTATTGTTTTTATCTTCATCTAAAAAATCACTTTGAATCTTTTTGATAGTTACGAGTTGCAACATTTTTTTGCCAAGTTATCATTCTGCATAAACTCCTGCACTGTGTCTGCATTCCAAGTACTTTCATGCATGCTATGAACTCATTGCTCTACTGTAGAACTGTTATGTGTAACTGACGCCCCAGTGACTTTACTGCTTTAATGAGCACTTAATTTTGCTGCTGTCTGTGGACATTAGTGTACAACCCATATACACAAGTGATGGACAACAGAAGACTCTAGGGTTCCATGCAACCCTCTGAGGCTTAGGGTCTATTTACTAAGCAGTGTTAGCAGACAGAGTGAAAAGTGATAAGAAAGTGATAAGGTGCCAGCCAATCAGCTCCCTACTGTCATTTTTCAAACACAGCCTGTGAGATGACAGTTGGGAGCTGATTGGCTGGCACCTTATCACTTTTCACTCTGTCTCCTAACACTGCTTAGTAAATAGACCCCTAAATCTGTAGCCCCCAGTTGTTTCCTACTTTATTGTTAGATTTGTTTGTTATACAAGTAACTTTGAACACCTGTTTAAAATGCAAGCGATATGTTATTACAGGTTAAGTTTGATTAAACTTTTTTCTTTGAACTTATTACTAAGATTAAGGGGTCTATTTACTAAGCAGTATTAGGAGACAGAGTGAAAAGTGATAAGGTGCCAGCCAATCAGCTCAAAACTGTCATCTCACAGGCCATGTTTGAAAAATGACAGTTGGGAGCTGATTGGCTGGCACCTTATCACTTTTCACTCTGTCTCCTAACACTGCTTAGTAAATAGACCCCTAAGCGCCCTATTTAGCACAATCCGCATAAAAATGCATATAAAATGTTTTTGCCTAAATTCACACTATGTAAATTACAATCTGGTCAGCAATGTAACAAAGCAATGAGAAAGGCAAGTCTGATGCTTGCTTGCATAGGGAGAGGAATCAGTAGCAGGAAGAAAGAATTAATAATGTCACTGTATAGGTCATTGGTACATCCTCATCTAGGATACTGTGTTCAGTTCTGGAGGCCACATCTCCAGAAGGCTATAAATACATTAGAGCAGTGGTTCCCAAACTGTGCGCCGTGGCACCCTGGGGTGCCTTGGGATACTTGCAGGGGTGCCTCAGGATGGTGATCCAGAAACAAATAAAATTATTTATGGCCAATGCAATGTAAATATGTGGACAAACAGAAGCACAAACCTGACTACCACCACATAACTGAGCCTAAGGATGGCAGGTCAGCACAGTTTACTTCACTTTACTACATTTTTTTGGAATTTCTCAATGACACTCTTTTGGCTTAGGGGTGCCATGAAAACAATTCTGATACTCTAGGGCGCTGTGATTCAAAAAAAGTTTGGGAACCACTGCATTAGAGACTGTACAAAGAAGGACAAACTAAATGGTGAATGGCCTAAATCACCCAGCTTAGTAGGATAGATTAAAAGATCTTAATATGTATCGTTTGGAACAGAGAAGGGAAAGAGGGGACATGACAGAAACTTTCAAATATATCAAGGGTTTTAACAAGGTGCAGGAGGGAAACATTCTTCAAAAGAAGAGAAGTGCTAGAAAGCAAGGCCATGCAGTGAGGGCCTGATTCAGACCTGCTATGCGCTCGCAAGCAGGTCGATGGTGGCCCAGTGCGCATGCGCACGGCGGCGCTGGCTCCATCGTGCGCATGCACGAGACCCGGATAGCGACTGGCAATCCGTCGCTCCGGGTCTCGTACCAAAGGGTCGTGCTGTCGATGTTGAGTGACAGCACGCCCTCTTTGGTGTGCGGGCTGGGGCTGACAGCATGACCTCTTTGGTGTGCGGGCTGGGGGCGTGGCTGCCCAGGCGGAGGCGTTCCCATGGGAACGCCTACTGTCTGGGGCCGTCCCCACTGACATCACAAATGATGTCAGTAGGAGTGCTTTTGGCTCTGTTAGAGACGAAAGCACTCTAGGGCTTGCGGCAACGAGACCCTACCACAAGGGTCTCGTCGCAAGCCCAATGGTCGCGATGGTCTTGAACATCGCGACCATCTTCCTGGCCGCTCGCTATAGCTGTGGGTGGTCACCCACAGCTATGCGAGTGGCCAGGAGGCCGCTCTAAAAAAACAGAAGGCCGGCCCTGATTCAGAGCGAGCGCTCTGTCAGAGCGTCTGGCTCTGAATCAGGCCCTGAGACTGGAAGGAGGTAGGTTCAGGGGAAATTTAAGGAAAAAATACTAGACAGAATGGGTAGTGGAAATGTGGATTAGCTTTTCATCAGAGATGGTAGAGGCTAATACGGTAGAGCAATTTAAATATGCTTGGAATAGGCATAATTATATCCGTACAAAAAACTAAGGATCAAATAGGGTTGAAGTTACCTAAAAGGTTAAAAAAAAAAAAGGCAGACTAGATGGGCCAAATGGTTATTTTCTACCGTCAAATTCTATGTTTCTATATTATACACTTGCTGCAACACGGGCTCGATAACAGCCCATCCCAGCGAAGAGCGAGTATCAAAGTGATAGCTGCCATTGCCCTGTGCATGCGCCATCGGGGGCCGACAGCGAGGATTCCTCTCTGGTAAAATGTGTAAAGCAGTAGCCCATAGGCTACTATGGGCTAATGCCATCTTCATTCCAGAGCTTGGTGAATCCGACAGCATAGCAGCCCTAATAAAAACATTAGGGGGCTGCTTTTTGGTCAGAGATGGAGGGACTGCGGCAAATATCAGAGATATCTGCTGCGGACCCTATATCTTAAATGTTGAGGATACTTAGATTTGTGGGGGATTTCCTGCAATTTCATTTGAATAAATATGCCCCTAAGTGAGATGTGCGCACCATATGAAGGTTAGAGAGCCGCCTATACAGCCACTGTATTGTATCTGGTCACTCATCACTGATGTATGTAGTACAGATGTATTCACTTTCTATAATCAAACAAACTATGGCTGCGATTCAATTCAATGTGATGTTGAATAGCCCCAGGAGGGAGCTGTCGGAGCCATTCAGTTCAGCGCGCTGTTAAGTCGGAGAATCCCATTTCTCGCGACTTAACCTGGGTGTATAGTCGTGAGAACTGGTGTTCTCCGACTAAAATGCCAGCCGCGAGGCTGTTAGCTCTGCGCTAAGCCAGCAAACAGCCGCACGGCCGGCACTTTTATCGGATTCTCCACACATCCCCAAGAAATCCTTTAGCCTGACCAAACATCGCGTTGAATTGAATAGCTTTGGGAGCTTCCTCCCGGGGATATTCAACATCACGTTGAATTGAATCGCGGCCTATGACTGCCAAACCAACATTACTGTATGACTGTATCATATAGCCCCAGTAAGCACTTCTCCCACTGCCATATAGCTGGCGCAGTGTGCAATATATTTTGCTATAGAATGTAAGTATGCGGGCATGTCCCTCTCGTCTCTTTGTCTGTTTGTTAATATCCACTTTGTTTTATTACCCAATTGTAAAGCACTGTAGGACTCCTGGCACTATATAGATAAATATTATTAAATAAATAAACGAGCCACTAAAGTCTGTCTTTCTCCAGATTGTAAGCTAGATGTCACACCACATTGGCTGCTTTATTTTTCTCCTACATGTAATTGAATAAAAGTCATTATGAAATAAACCTGTTAGAGCCATAAACTGGGAGCCATAAAATCTGCGTTACACAGAGATGTACAGATAAGTGGGCTAAGAGGGTAATTATCAGGGCTCTCAGTAAGCAGTGCCGGGCTATTTGGGACCATAAACCTCCCTTGGTGCCTGTTTAGATCTTTTAAATCTGACAAATGCTTTTAATTGATCTCCCTGATTTATTCAATTAACCACACAAAGAAAATGCAGACTGTGCTAGTAAAGGGGGAAGCTGCAGGTGTAATTCAGAAACGTTAGCAGATACTGAAAGCCTGCTATTTAATTCACATAAACGGCGTAATTCAGCAAGGAACGCAGTTGCTTATATTCACGCAATCGGCTGATTGTTGCATTCTGCGCATTTGTGCATGCATCGCAGTGTGCGAACTAGCCACTGCGATTAGGACTACGATCGCAGAGGATACGCAAACCCATGCCAGAGTGATTGACAGGAAGTGCCGTTTGTGGGTGGGGACGGTGGGGTGGTCGGGCGAACGCAGGCGTGTCAGCGCGTTCGCACACTATTTCAGGGGCCTGCACTATTTATGCACTGCGATACCATACGCCACCTGAGGCCTCATAGCGTGCGCTTAAGTAAGCAATTCCTGAGTGAGGTTTGACCTGCCCTGACTGTGCGTATGGGTCTGATGTTACCGATTGTTTCGCTATGTTGCTAAAGTATACTGATGTGAGTAAGGGGAAGTGGGCGTTCTTATGTCAGGCTGCGATCACAATGCAAATGCAAACATTTACATATCACTGCTGATATTAGCAACTGCGTTGCGTGCGTATAAGCAGAATAGCGATCCATGCTGAAACAGGTCCAAAGTCCATGACACGGCATTACACTTCAGCTTTCGCTATGATCTGAGATATATTCCAACTATTTATTGTGTCACTGAACACTTCTTAATGTACAACATGTGAATATTATGGGGCAAGAGTGACAGAAGGCATTTATATGCCTGGCTGGAAAAAATTAAAGCCTGAGTAAAGATCGGTAACAATGGCTGTCCTGCTATAGTACTTGAGGTGCTTTCCCGCCAATACACGGGTTAGGCTGATTTCTACCCTACTGGGGTTAGCGGCACCACCATCTCAGGTGGGCCTTCTATTTGTGTCTTTGGTAGGGAAGTTGAATACTTTGTGGGAAATGTACTAAGCTCTAGAAAGTGACGAATTGGAAAGTGATAAACTACTGACCAATCAGCTCCTGTCATGTTACAGGCGGTGTTTGAAAAATGACAGTTAGGAGCTGATTGGCTGGTAGTTTTCACTCTCCAATTTATTACTTTCCAGATCTTAGTACATCTCCCCCTTTGAATGTTGTGCGATGTGTTGGGCAGTTGACCTCCCATCTAGGCCCGATGAGTAGATGGAGAAACAGTGAGATACTGTGAGTGGGGGCTGTTTTTTCTGCTCCCTCATACTTTCTAATTCTTTCAGTTTAATTTAGATAAATGCATAAATAAAGCTAACCCCTTTTTCCCCCCCACATATGTCTCTGTGTCGTTATATTTAGTTAAGATAAGTAGAAGTGTTTCATACCAGTTTTCCCTAAGTGGGAAATGATACTAGCCATTAGGGCGTTTGCCTCCTAACTTGCAGACTCCCAAACGTTCACTAAAACAGCTACAGTTGTGACCAAATGCAAAGTGGTAACTATCTATACAGCTGGTGTAGGCCAGACATATGTCAGGCACATTTACATTCCACTTGATGCCATCAGTTTAACATTCCACTTGATGCCATCAGTTTAAGCTGTTATTCTATTTGCAACAAATACATTCGCTATTAAGTATTCGTAAAAGTACCAGAACCTGTCAAATAAAATAGCAGAAACAACTAGCCGTCTTGGGATTGGAAAATAAAATCATTTTGCTTAAACTTTTATACAAAAGCATAATACAGTATATGACATCATCATCAGTGGTACAACCAATCAAGCTGTTCATTAGGGGGTGACTAGTGAACCTCATCATTATCTATTTGCTCCTACCTGTGACCACCTACAAATAATCTTTTTTAGTGACATATTAGCGTCTTTGTGCTGGTCTGTATTGGTTCACGGTTCAGCAAAAACACTCTTAGGGGTATATTTACTTAAGTTCGATCAATCAGAATCGATTACCATCGATGTTGTGTTTCGTGGGCTAAATCACACATTTACTAATACTTAATAACCAAATGCAAAATTGTCTTTTACCAAATGTTGATTTAGCCACAAAAACACAACATCAATGCTTATGGATTTTTGATCGATTTTAAATAAATTAAAATCGACCTTTAGTAAGTATACCCCTAAAGCTGGGTAGTTTTCTGCAGATGGTGGTTATTCACACACACTGACAAACCATCACTGACAAATAATCTTTTACTTTGTACCCACTAGCAATAGTACCCACTAGCCCGGGCACCTCCTGCTGTCACCCTCCCGCAACCCCCCCCCCCCCACAAGGTCCAATCCTCCCCTCCCTGCAAACTGCCCAATCTCTCCTGCCAGAGCACCAGTCCTTGCCTCCGAAGATAAAGCTCCTCTCTGCTCTGTGGCGGCGGGACAGTCTCTGCATAGAAGTCCCACTCTGACGCTGGCTGAGGTTCTGTAGCTGCTACTCCCACGAGGACTCCGGGACTTCATTTGAATAACCCGGCCCATTCTGGAGATGGGCTGAACGGCCAAACAATCCCATGGTCGGTAGGTCGGCCATACACACAGCACGATGCACCACTATATCTGCAGATGTTTTGCACAGCTGACGCGATATTTCTGCATTCACAAACATATCGCTGGTACACACCTGTCGACGCACTCGCGCTATAGCGACTGGTTAATTGAATGGCCGATATATCGGCCAGTGTGTACCCAGCATTACTGTACTCTCTCTACATTAGAAGTGAACGCCCCTGTCCTGCCTGTCCATGTACAGGCAAACACAACTGTCCGGATCCTGCAAGTATGCGTGTAGCCGTTTTTCTGGGCATGCGCAGAACAGTTTCACGCAAGATATGCAGCACCAAATGGTGTAGTGTATGTATATATATATATATATATATATATGTATATATATATATTCTCTGTATCGGAGACGGCGACACTCAGTTCAAAAAGATGTCACAGGAGCAGTGCCACCGTCTCCGATTTCTGTTTGTGGGCCTGAGTGGCACCTACGGAAGGCACCAGGACATTGTGTGTGTGTATATGTATGTATATATATATATATATATATATATAATATATATCCTGTCTATGAACCAATCTATGTACCTGGTTTTTATTTCAAGGTATTCTCTCAATCCCCTCCCCACCACCCATCTTTCACTCTGTCGTTTCTCTTGTACCAACGGGCAGGACCTGGGCCTGCAGCCAGCACTGCATTCCTTTCATAACTAGGCAGATATGCTCCAACAGTGCTAGTAAGTAGGGAAAGTCTGCTCCAGGTGTAGTGTTTCCATACCTGGAGGGCAGAAGAGGTGGAGCGCTTTTTCTCTGTCTGAGAACAAATAATGAGATACTTGTTGGCTGGGGCACAAAATTCCTCCTAGCCCGTGGGGCTCAGATTTATTCTGTGTCTGTATGACAGAGTTTCATTCAGATAGCAAACGTTCAGGGCTGGTTCTGTGGGATTGAGCCATTTTTGCTTCCTATATCTCTGGCACATACATCTTTCACTCTGATTATTATCATTTATTGGAAAGCACCAGATATATAGCAAAATTACAGGTAATTATATATGTAAAGAGGCTGACTTGCATGTATAGAAGGGTGTAATCGATAATATAAATTCGGAGGTATGGTTGGTAACCAATCAATTGGTCCCAAAGAAGAGGTGTAATGTAGGTAGAGCAACAAGACTGAGATTGGTTTACACCAGTGGGCTCCTACCAGTAGCTCACGGTCTTAATTTTGGTAGCTCACCTATCTGCAATACTACTGAGTCAACTAGGAGGTAGTGACCTCTGACATGTGCTCCCCCGTGGCATCGATGCCATGGGTGGAGCCACAAGGAAGCAGGTCAGGTGATTGCCGCAGCCTCTACAGCAATCGCCTGACGTGCTTCCCTGTGGTTCCACCCACGGTGTACAGGCTACGGCGGAGCGAGTGACTCCCGCCCAGCCCTGCCGGATAATCACACGGCAGCCCTGTCTATACAGTATCTTTTGCTCCTCTACTGCACGTATCTCCTTGGAGCCGGTAATTAACAGTGAAATGTGCCTGTGCTTACATTTTATTTACAAACTACAACAATATCACTGTAATAATTAAATGCATTTTTATTTTCTATAAAACATTTTTTTTTTCATTTTTATTAAACTACCTTCAATTGTTCTGTTATTAGCCAGATTTTTATTTCTACAATTTTAGTAGTTCTTCAGCAAGTTTCATTTTTGTAAAGTAGCTCACACCTCAATTAACTTTGGAGACCACTGGGGTACACCAAGCTTAGTCACATACACTTACATCCTCCTTGCACTCATGTTTTTACTATTTATGTTATTTGTAACAAATGCTTCTCATTATTAGGCGTCATTGAAAGTGGTAAAAACTCTGTAGTACAGCAGAAACAACCCCCTCTTCTGTAGGCAAAAAATCCTAACAAATTTAAATAAAATTGCTTAACCCAGAGGTTCCCAAACTCCGCCATTACAGTCCACGTTTTAAGGATATCCATGCTTGAGCACAGGTGACTTAATTAGTCCCTCGGTCAATTTGATTTAACCATCTGGACTTAAGCATGGATGGAACCTCTGGCTTAAGCACAATAAATGCCCAAACGTCAAAGAAATGGCCAATCAGCATCAGCAGTGCATTTGCAGCGGAGACAAATGAAGCAGACAGATATAGGGCAGGATGTACTACGCATCTCATTTTGGATGCTGCACATCCCGCCACTTATAAGGTACATACCGGTGTTAATATGCCATTATGCATCTAGAATTTGCGATTGAAATCGCAGTGTACAGCTCGTTCGAAAAGAACTGCGAAGAGAGGACTTTGAGGTGCATGACCCAGACGTCCCTCAGGTGTCCCTCTGCTCATGCATCATATGATGCGCGCGCACCAAAGGGGATACGACAGGAAACCCGATTGGAACCCTCTCTAGGACTAATACGAAGAGATGCCCATAGGCTTCTGTTGGGCAACGCCACTTACCAGAGCCATAAGTAGACTTTTTGGTGCCCTGTGCCAGAAACTGCATTGGCGCCCCCCTCATTTTCCAAAGGGACATAATGTACCCAAAAAAGGGAAATGGCCTCATGGAGAAGGGCCAGGGAAGAGATAGGAGAGACCAGGAGATGCTGGGGATGAAATAAGAGGAAGCTACACATCCACATTTTGGGACCTGTGCAAAAGCCTGCTCTGCTGCTAAACGCAATACTTGACTAATATATTTATGGACTGCATTGTCTGTCTCCACTGGATAACTCATGATGTCTATTGAGTGTCGATGGCAGGTGCATTTTCATGGAAATGAAAATAGTCATAAATTAAGTGTATATGAGTGTTAAAATAACTCTTCCATGTAAATAATACCCTACGTGCAAATGTAGTAAAGCATTAGATCAGGCTTGTTTGGTTGGCACCTCTATATTTTAGGACTAATGCTTGAACCTTGAGGCAGTTGGACTCCCACGGTCTAGATGAATCACTTCCTCTGAAAACACAGGTTCTCCCTATGCCACGTTAGTCACACGACTACCTCTTGATCACAGATTCTGTCAGGAAGATTAGCTGAGCTGTGCCTGTGAGGAATGCCAGCTATGTGTTTCCTTAGAAACTTTTAATATAAATCCCAGTACTTCTCACAAGGATACTTAAGTCTTTCACAATATTAAATAGTGGCATTAGTTACTGTGCTAGAGAAATGTACTGCCTTTATCTTCCTGTAAGAGTACTGCACAGAAACGTAAGTTGCACATCTCTCAGCCACACCATTAATATAATTTTAAAGATTAAAATTTAAAGTATATATAATTTTGGGGGGTCATTTTAAAGGTGTTAATGTTTCATGAAAATAGATGGCTAAAGTTATAAAATATGTTGATACTTATTGAACAATCTCCAGGAGCAGTCCCACATTGGGAAGGCTTCTTCCATAACACAAACCTAGGGGCCAGTGGTTAGATTCCAACCAGTGCAGAGTTTGTATGTTCTCTCCATGTTTGTGTGTTTTCCCCATTGTACTGTCATCATATAATGTTACATAAGTGTAGTTTACTGTATCTGTATAGCATGTAAGAGTGTTGGATTATGATCATGTCCTATTTCTCCCAACGTTGGGTAGGGTACATTCTCCCATGTTTAATAGAATGGGCATTACTGGGTGTTTGCACCTTGGCTAAGTTGTGTGAGGGCATAGGTGGAATCGCAGGAATTGCAGAGCTGTGCATACTCAGAGATACCTCTGATTTCAGATCTCTTGCACCAGATATGGAGCTGGTGTAAGTGGATGGGCACAACTTCACATACAAGTAAATACCCACATATTTTTTGGGAAAACATGTGACTGTGCATTGGAGCATTCACTTGGAGATGTACTAACAAGGAATGCTAACTCCTCTATATGTTATGAAGAGGTGTTATCTGTAATTAATATTTATGTGAAAATGATGATGTTCCTTTCTTGTTTGAAGGCAAAGGAATTTTACCATGTGACTTGTCTTTTAACGGCTTACTGGAGAAAAAAAACCATGACGTACTATTTACGAAAATGTGTCTTTTTTAGTAGCACTGTGGGAGTGATGTACATAGATCTGACTTTGTACATATGATATTTGGGGGTCTATTTACTAAGCAGTGTTAGGAGACAGAGTGAAAAGTGATAACGTACCAGCCAGTCAGCTCCTTACTGTCATCTCACAGGCTGTGTTTGAAAAATGACAGTTGGGAGCTGATTGGCTGGTACCTTATCACTTTTCACTCTGTCTCCTAACACTGCTTAGTAAATAGACCCCTTAGTCTCATTAGCTAATTACTTCACATTACAAATCATATGTTTTTGTTCTTTGTTTTTGTTTATAATGCCTTTATGTCAATATGACAATGCTAGGAAAATCTGCAGTTTGCTTGTTTGTGCTTTCTGATAAGTGGTAAGCGAAGAGGGACAGTTGCATGGCATTCCACATATAGTTCTATCTAGTAACTCCCACCATGCATTCTTCTACTCTGCTATCTTATCTTCTCACATGTAACCACAAAATAGAATGTCCCTCTCTGACAACTCAACTGGATACAACATAATATGTTACAGCAAGTATGCCATCTTTTGTCAGTTACTTCTACTAGCATCAAATGGGTTGGTTACGGGATTCCGATGGGCACAATGCTGACGGCAGACAAACAACAGCGGCATCCCGATGGACTTTGCTAAGTATTCTAACCCCAATTCTAACCCACCGCTCCTGCAGCCTAAAGGGGCACATCCACTAGGTGATTTTGATGAGCCATTACACGATTACAACATCGTAATCGTGCAGTCGTTCATTAATCGTGCACTATAATGTCAGAAACGACCAGCGATGCGCGCTCCCGCTGGTCGGTGCCGACATCAATCATCGCCAGAACAGATTGGCCATGTTCGGGGATGATGGAGGGTGCCTGCACTGAACAACTAATCATTCAGTGTAGGCACTGCAGGGGATGGGGTACGATGGTACAGTTACAATGTCGTAATCATAATGTCTTTCCCTAGTCAGCATGTGGATGTGCGCCTTAACCCTAACCATCCCCCTAGTGGCTAACCCTAATACTCACCGTCGGAATCTGGTGTTATTGTGACCGTTGGGATGCCGCTGTCGGTATTGTGACCATCGGCATTCTAATCGTCGGGCTCCTGATTACATCCCCATTAAATGTATTATGTTTCCCTTGTCTGAACATGATTAGTCAAAAAACTTTGAGTCCTGCAGGTTTGCAGCATCTATGGAATTAATTAACCGTTATAAAGAATTATTGCTATATCATTTTGTTGGTTACTATAAAATTGATTCTGCGTCAGCCCAATGAATAACTCCAGGAATAATAAATGGGTCTAGTATTTTTGTGCCATGCTAAAATAGACTATTTTTTACATTGCATTACACTGTTGGAGGGCAAACTCCAGAATCCGAGTGGAGTGTGAACCCCTAAGAAACAGGAATGCTCTCTACAGAGTTGGCAACAGGGGTATGGTCAGAAAAATAACAGCAAACATAACTGACATGCTATGATTTGCAACTTTAACTTTTTTCCCTGCTTGGGCAATGGGCACCCACTGTCTGATGATTGCAGGATGCATCTTCTTCTTTTTTTTGTGCCAGAAACAATGTTGCACTGCTTGATATGTGGAAGTTTATATTCTTAATGTAAGTATAATTTCCATTTAAAAGAAAATGGTATAATATGGCTGCATTGTTCCAGGTCCTAATAACGTTTTTGCCCATTTACTTCTAAAACAATGGCCCTCATTCAGAGCCGTACGCTCTGAGCAGAGCGCACTTTCTGAATGAGGGCCGGCCTCCATGAAAATGGAGCGTCCTTCTGGACGCTCGTATAGCTGTGGGTCACCACCCACAGGCTATACGAGCATGCATTTTGATGGCCGCGATGGTCGGGACCATCGCGACCATCCAAATTGCGAGCCGGAGCCTGCGGTTGAGGTTTTCAACCGCAAGCTCCTGAGTGATTTTGGCTCTATCAGAGCCAAAATCACTCCCACTGACATCACTAGTGATGTCAGTGGGCCGGCTTCTGACGGGAGGCGTTCCCGTGGGAACGCCCCCGTCAGGGAGGCATGCCTACCAAAGTGGGCGTGCTGTCAATCAACATCGACAGCACGCCCCCTTTTATCAGACACAACGAGCGAAGACTTTCCTTCGCTCGTCGCGTCTGGCGCATGCGCACGACGGAGCTCCCTCCGTCGTGCGCATGCTCAGTCCAGAACATCGACCCACTTGCGAGCGGACAGCCGCTCGCGAGTGGGTCTGAATCAGGCCCAATGTTTCATACATATATTTATTAATATTATTATTATTATTATCCTTCGTTGTATCATGAGGGGTCTGCAGCGCATTGCAAAGTACAAAAACAGAGGCAGTGTGAACACAAACAGGAATGAAAGTGACATACAATACAATACATTGCAGAAAATGGTCATTGCTGCACCAGCAGTGATAATACCCAAATAAGCAGCAGGGCAGAGAGCCCAAAGGTTGGGTGCCGTTGTAGACAGTGGGGCGGATATAGTGGTAGAAGCGAGGGAAGGAAAAGCATATGAGGAAGGAGGGCCCTGCTCTTGAGAGCTTACATATTGTATTATTTTTCCAAAGCATAAAGTGACCCTATCATTTAGTAAAGTATGGGTAAATGATTAATGATTGATCGCATACTGCTGTTTGCTTTGTTTAAAAGAACAATAAAATATACAAGACGTAAAAATGCTCCAGTACAGATTTAAAATGACCAAATTTGAGGGTAAACTATCAAATCTTTTCTGTAGTGTTCTCTTTTTATGGGTGTGAAATGATACATACACTGAATTACATGCAGTAATTATGTAAATAGTAATACTACTCATATTAAAATAAATAAAAAAATAATTTTAAATGCTTTGTATTTTATTTATTCACAAATAATGTATGAACCTTGTGGTGTAAAACAACTTTCATTAAAACACCTGCATCACTGTTACAGGAGCCTCACGTCACTGCTCTGTTCTATTGAGACTCTCTATCGCTGGCTGTGACTCCCTGCTTGCTTCTATCTCCCCCCCCTAACATCATGATGCTGTTCCTATCACACGCTGACATGTCCTCACTCACACAATCACATGACAGGTCACTGCCTCCCACATTATCAGCACCCTCATCTCCTGCTGCTGTGACTGTTCTGATGATCAGATTGGTTAATAAAAGGGGTAAGCGTGCAGAGGTAGCAGACAAAGATACAGTTACAGAACCTAGTTAATCACATTATGAGAATTGGAAAATTAAGACCTGTTTTAAAAGAGATTGTAAAAATAAAAACCTGTTCGTCCTTCTCTTTTTGTTTCACTAATGCTTTATTGATGCTGTAATATAAAGCTTGGTGATTTAATGCAAAGATCATGTAACTATATTTGTAAGTCAGAAAATGGATAGTGAGTGATTGTTGATGCCGGGGTTCCCATCTTTCTCAAAATAGCCCTATTCCTGAAAACATATTCTATTGATATAAATTAAATATCATATAGTTTCAAATACAGTGACATCATTGATCATGTGTCTGTGTGCACCTTCTTTCGTACAGAGCATTCATGTTACCTATGAGACTGCAAATGTGACAACTATTGCATTGATGCTTGTACTGTACTCTAATTTTCCTATCACAGACACAAAAAAACAGAGTACGTTTAGCAGGCAGTAGGTTAGCCTGTCAGAGTATATCCTGATTGTGAGAAGAAACCAAAGCACCCAGTGGAAGCCCATGCAAACACAGGGAGAATATTAAACATTTAGGTGTATAGCATCATAAGCAAAGTCAATCCCACAGCCGTGCTGCAATGCAAAGCATTGCGTCTCATACAAATAAGTTACATAATATTATTAAATATAATATCCTTGTAAATCATTGTAAATGAATATACGCAAACAAAATGTAAGAGTCCATTTCAAGTTTCAAGTGAGAATAAAATTTCATAGAAGGTTCTTGTAATGTGTCGGGATTCCATTTGTGTTTTTGGAACACGGTTGACAGTCATTCTCTAACAATCCCCCCAACAAAGAATTGGAAAGTACAATGTAACATCCATCTACTGTAAACATCGGCAATATGGTGGGAGTCAGCAAAGAGACGCACAGAGAAATAATAGATAGGGGCCATGTGTTTTGGGTAAAAAAAATTGTCTCTCAGTGAAGAATGGCAGCTTTGTTATTGCGCGTATGGAAGCCAGAATGGATGACCTGAGCCTGGAGTATAACGCTGTCCCTTCCTGTCTCTCTCGCCCCTCTGTGTGTGAGGGCTCGCTGTTCGTGAACCTGCCTGGCGTGGTGTGCCTTTCAGCACCAGAGACTCTCTCTCAGTCCCTTTTCAGTCGCACATTGGCACCAAAACATTTCCTCGTAGGGAACATCTTAATGTGCTTTTCAGAGCCCTTGGGAAAGGGGGCAGGGAGGAAGGTTTCTTTACTGTAGCTAATGTGCTTGAAAGTCTCTCTTTTTTTATTTCCTTTGTTGCTTTTTATACCCCAAACAACACCCCCCCCCCCCTCCCGATAGCCCAGTCTGACAACATCTATTCACCATTTTCTGTGAACATAAGCTCTGACCATCACAATGTGACCTGCCTATACAGACTTGGTGAATCATGGGCCATTTTCAGTTTCACAGAAAACTTTGGTGAGAGAAAAGCGGCACATTGAGCATTTCTTTCTTATCTTTTGTACTCTGGGAGATGCTGGATAATGATGCTGAACAATGTATAATACAGATAAACAGGTTGCATTCACATAGGATAAAATATAAGGAAAAATAGGAAGATGCGTAAGACAAAATGGAGGGTACACATAGATTTTCAATGTTCACTTTCTATAGCAAGCATTGCTCACTGCGCCTTATTTACCACAGAAATGTAGTCCCGCAAGAGCATCATAATTGCGATATTCTCTCTGTTGGTTATTTAACTATGCAATGATGATCATGTTAGTCTATGTTTTAAGTCAAATATTTTTTGGAATTACAATTATTTGCAGGTTCATATGTTTTTAAGCATTATTATATTAGGTATATTTATACGTGATGCTGGTGACAGCTGTTAATGATTCGTAGAAGTACATCCTAAAGTTTTGTCTATTTATATTTTTTACCTATATAGTGCAGCATATTCCGTTGCGCTTTACAATTGGGAACAAAAAAGTAATAAAATAAGACTGGGTAATAACAGACAGACAAGACGTAATAGGGCCCTGCTCGCAAGCATATATAACAGTATTAGTTACGGAATATTGATTTACTGGATGTTTAGATGGTTCAATGTTATATCACTATTTCAAAACTCAGTTCCAAAATTCTTATGTTCCTGTCTAAAGATGTAAAAACAAGTTGGATGCATGAAATGTATTTGATTTAACAGAACAATTAACAGCACAGACTCCATGCATGAGTGTGACAGGAGACTCATGGTATTGCCATGTGTGTGGAGACCCCTCCGTCAATGGCTTCTTGCTTGTCTCCATTCCCTTCCTCACACCATGACATTAGCCCTGTCACCAGCTCCTGGACTTTCTTAGTTATATGTAGCAGCTTCGTGTGTTTTTAAGGATTTCTTTGTTTATTGGGCAGAGTGCACCTAGAAATATGTATATCTGCTGAAGGTGCAAAATGGGTCCCGTTAGACGTATAGGGCGGGAGCCAATCTCCTGCAGTTCAGAGCTGTTTCAAAATTAATTTGTTTTTTCAATAGCACCTAAAAATGTTCCCCCTCAACCGCTTAATCTCTGTATATTTTCATTCATCTCACCCTGCAAAATTAAAACCTAAGTGAATCATTGCACATACTCCATATCAGTATGGAACGCTATCGCTCCTCCTATTCTGCAAAGGCTGCCATTTTGACTGCAAAGCCAGGTGGAAATCCTAGGTGCGCCTGTGTAAATCAGGATTCCCAGTACCAACAGAGAGGACTTATCGCTGCACCTCAGTCATTTTGCCTGTCTGTGAGCTTTTCTAGGGGCACAAGGATAATAATAATAATAATAATGTGCTATGAACCACATCAGGCACACAAGAGACATACAAAGGTCAGTGAATTCAACTTGTTGCTAATGGAAAACAAGGTCAAAATGAAGTTCCAGTCGCAATGAGGAAAACTGAAGGAAATTAATGTTTTTCTATAGTTATCCATCCATTTATAAGCTATCCATTGGAGATGCGGTTACTATCCCGACCGCCGGAATCCCAAAGGTAAGTAGCGGGGTTGGGAGGAGGGCTAGGGTTAGGCACTAAGGCGGGAAGATTAGGTTTAGGGTGCGCGGACGGGGAGGTTAGGTTTTGGCACTAGGGCGAGAGGTTTGGATCAGGAACCGGGGAGGGAGGATTAGCGAAAGGGTTAGAATACTGACCGACAAGTGTCGGTATTCTAACCCTGTCTGGATGCCGGCGTCAGAATTCTGTTCTGATCTCGAGCGACGTAATCCTGTTCCCATCCCATCCACTGAACACACATACTTCAGTTAAGAAACTTTAGGGTCTTAGGCTTAATGGGGGTCTATTTATTAAGCTGTGTTAGGAGATAAAGAGAACGGATATAAGGTACCAGCCAATCAGCTCCTTATTGTCATTTTTCAAACAGCCTTGATATGGCAGTTAGGAGCTGATTGGCTGGTACCTTATCACCGTTCACTTTATCTCCTAACACAGCTTAGTAAATAGACCCCTTAGCTAGTTACTAAGCAGTGTTATGAGACAGAGTGAAAAGTGATAAGTCTGTGTTAAGGTGCCAGCCAATCAGCTCCCAACTGCCATCTCATGGGCTTTGTTTGAAAAATGACAGTTGGGAGCTGATTGGCTGGTACCTTATCACAGACATCACTTTTCACTCTGTCTCCTAACACTGCTTAGTAAATAGACCCCTAAGTCTCTTACATAACAACCTGGCTCGCGGTGCAGTGTGAATGGGTAACCCGGCTGGAGATGATCTTATCTCAAAGCACCATCTCAGCAGCGATGGAGGTGACGTCATCAACCCGGCATTGGTGCCGGGTCAGGCTGCCAGTCTGAAAGGGGTCTAAGATGGGTCGCACCCGGGATTGATGCGTGCACAAATCCTATGTGCAACCAGTCATTAGTGATGTGAAAGGGATATTTAGTCAACAGTATTGCTTCCCCCAGCTAGCAGAACTGACTGTATAAATGTTTCTCATGTATGATATATACTTGTTTCAAATTGGATTTCCATAAATTTCTCATCTGGCTATTATAAACAAATTATAAGACGGCAGAATTAAAGTGAAGAATTAGGACTCAAGGTTATAAAGACAATCTGCCGGGTTATAATAATATACTTTAGATAAAAATCCTTATCCTACAAACATGCTTCAGTCTGTGTCTATGCTGAATTAATAACTTCAAAAAGGTCTCTTGAAATCTTTGTGGTGGCATTCATAAAGGCGCCAGTTGTAAAGTGGTTTTTCTTTATAGAAGTTTTTTCATGTGAGGGGGGGGCTGCAGGGATATAGAATAAAGAGAAACGGAGGGAAGAGGACAATGCACATGGTGGTCACAACGTAGTATTTTGCATAAACAATCCCAATAATGTAGGACATCAAACCTAAAGATAAATAATAGCAAGCTATATTGATCAACATAAGTGTGAGAGATAGAAAACACATGTATTCTCATACCAAGGAGATGAAAATATCAAACATGGGGGACACCATCTAGGAAAGTAAAGTAGTGGTAAGGGACAGTGGGATGGTTAGTAATGGGAACAATGGGGAAATGGGGCCTGAGGGCCTGATTCTGCTTGGATCGCAGTTGCTAATACGCACGCAATCGGGCAATTGTTGCATACTGCGCATGCATATGCATCGGAGTGCGCGAACCGGCCACTGCGATCACAGTGACTACGCAGACCCATCGCAGAGTGATTGACAGGAAGTGCCGTTTGTGGGAGGTGACAGGGGGTGGTCGCCGAAACGCAGGCGTGCTAGTGCATTTGAACGCCGTTGCAGGGGCGTGCATGAATTATTCACTGCGATGCCCTACGCAGCTTGAGGCCTGATAGCTTGCGCTGAAGTTAGCAATTTCGGTCAGAGCTGTGCAAGTGTGCGTGAGGCTGCGCTGGAGCTCGATTGTACCGATGTTTTCGCAGTCTTGCTAAACATTACGGATGTGTGTAAGGTAAAGTGGGCGTCCTTATGTAGTGCAGCGGCGGCATAGCGTTCGCAATGAATTAGCATACTATCGCAGTTGAACTGCGTGCGTATTCGCAGCTGCAATCCAAGCTGAATCTGGCCCTAGATCCCTTCCAAGCTAGAAGGCTAAATGTGTACATAAAGAGAAATTCAACACTGCACTAGATGAACATTAAGTTGTGGTATTGGTCCCGTAAAGGGAGAGCCAATTTTACAGACTGATCATGCAATGTACTCATACTGTATTGTAAGTAGTACACTTGCCAAGTCTTATTAATAACGGTGAGTGAATGAGGTTTCCCACTATGCTGTATTTTGCAACATTCTGGATATGGTCTATTAAAGATGCCAAATGTATAAGGAGTATCTGGGAGGGGGCAGCGCTATAGAGAGTATGATGGACTAGTGGGGAGTAATACAACCATAATCAATCTGATATGCATTTAGATGTCACAGCAAAAACAAGAAAACGTAGGACAATGCCACCATATGTGGTCCCTGGTGCCCTCTATTACACAGTTCCTCACACAGACTCTGCAATTGACCATGTATATCACATGAAGACAAGCCGGGGCTAAGGAGGAGATGTACTATAAAAACTTGTCTAATGATATTAGCGTTGTAACCAAGGGATCCGTTTTGAGCCTTGTCGTTTTTAATATCTCTTTTTAGTGACCTGAGGTGTCCTTATCTACTACAGACAGTAAGCTATATAGGGGTTATTATATGAGAGCAGAATTGTAACTTGGTACAGAAAGATAAACACACGATGACAAATTGGGATGTGAAATAGCGGGTGAAATGTAATGTAGATAAATGTAGCATTAAGCACCTAGGCTAGGCGATGGTAATGACTGCTGCACACAATGAAAGGGATCCTGTTTAAGCAAACTGCATTGGATAATGGCTTAGGAATACTAGGTGACATAACGCTGAGCAGCTGCATAGAGCGGCAGGCAGAGGCAGATAAAATGCTAGCAAGCATAAGATACAATCCTAATATCCTTGTATGAGTGACATCTTGAATATGGGGTACAGCTTTGGCAGAGGAGTAGCGTGGAACCATGGCGCCCGGAGAAAGTGCATGTCATACCGCTCCCCCTCCCTGTACTGAACTGTGCCAGTGGGGTATGGCCAGCCTGTGGGGGAATACTGAAGTGAAGAGAAAAACTGCAAACAGTGGCAGTATCACGCCGGACATTGAGGTCCCATTGGGGGAATAGAATGCTTCAGTGATGCACTATCTGACATTAAGGGATAGCTCCTTTAGCACTGATTTATTTATATATAGCACCTAGCATCTGACTTTTATCTCATTTGAATCATTGTTATTAGTCAATGGAGCAGATTGTAATATATATATTCTGACCATTTAACTTAAATTGACAGAATACATGTGCTAGAGTGAGATTCCACAGGGTGCGCAGCTATTACTGCAATTACGGCCCCGAGCAGCTATGACTGGAGTGGGAACACCTATGGGAAGCTCCATTCTCAGCTCTGCTCCTACTTAGCAAATATACATTGCACCTATATTAATGTGAGTACTACTAACCATGTTCTGTCTACCACCATTATTATTATTTCAGGTCTACAAATATTTTTTAAAAGACCATTCAAATAACATGGTGTGGTCATGCCTGGGAACACCTCATTACTTTAAATAGCAAAGCAGCAACTTTGTTTAATCTCATACCTTATAATTGAAGTTTAGGACTTTACCGCAGATGTGTCATACTGAGTAGCGCCCATGAATTCCAGAACCCTGAATGGCGCCCTCTGTCCATTTTGGCGCCAGGAGCTCATGCTCCACCCGAACCACCCTTGCTACTCCACTGAGCTTTGGGAACCTTAATATAACAAATCTTGAAAGAGCTCAGGGGGAAGCAACCTCAAATAAAAAAGGGGACAGAATGCTTTATATTTAATGGAGTTCAAACTATAGTTTTCTTTTGAGGTGAAATATCATGTGTGTGTCTGTGTGTGTTTGTGTGTGTGTATATATATATATATATATATATATATATATAATTTACAATGATTTAATTTTTTTATACGAAGGCTATGTTGATGACAAGGGGTCATTGGTTATGATTGTAAGAAAAAAGGATTCACCACCAGCATAGTAAGGGATTCTTTACTGTAGGGGTGGTTGAATTCTCTAATCACTTGATGGCAAATATACTAACAGACTTTGTGGTATTTTTTACTATAATGCGGATTTATAGAAGTTGAGATGTTGCCCATAGCAACCAGTCAGATTCTACTTAAAATTTATAATCTATCTAGGACCTTCTAGAAGATAATAGCTAGAATCTGATTGGTTGCTATGGGCAACATCTTCACTTCAAAAAGCAGCACTTTAGTAAATATACCCCTTTGATACCGTTCTTCCAAAACATGGAAGTTAGCCATAGCTGAGAAGATCATAATCTGTAAGAGCAGGGCCCTCCACCCTCTTTTTCTCCCCCTGCACTATCCCTGTCTCCTGTCCACTCCCACTCTTCAGCAACAGTGAACCTTATTGTCCATCCTTGCCACTGCATGTGGTCATCCAGTGCTACTGTCACTGTTTGATTGTTTATTCCCTTGTACTGTCTGATGGTAGCTTTTTATTTTGTTTTATTTGTGTTTAACTGTAATTTTTCCCCATACAGCATTAGAGACCCTTGGCGCAATTATGGAGGTGACTTGATCCAGTGAATTTATCTGATTGATTGATTGATTGTCATTTTTTGGGTTCAGAAAAGAGTCTATGAAGCTTAATGGACATATCACGCTATGGGGTTTTTGTTTGTCATTCTCTGGATTGGCAAAATTAGTATTTAGGAAATGATGATCTTTATTTTTCCAACCTTATAACCTAGGCCCTCATTCAGAGCCACTCGTAAGCAGCAGCTCGTTCGCTCAGAGCGATGTTTGCCAAACTGCGCATGTGTACGGATCGTTATACGCATGCGCGAACCAGTCAGTGCGGCCGAAATTCATATACTCGCAAAATAGCGAATGCCTGCTAATTTGAGTGACAGGATGAGGCGTATGTGGGTGGTAACAGGGGAAGGTGCTTGAAAACGGGGAGTGGAAATCAGAACGCAGGCGTGCTTAAAGGTCAAAACGGGCGTTTTATGGGTGTGCATATTTAAAACAGCAGCGTCATTGACCACGTCACTGGTTTTTTTTAGCCAGAACTGCTCGCAAAATTGTGGTAGCAAAAACCAACCACAAGAATAGCGAGCAGTTCATACCCTGTTCGATGTACTCGATTAATCTAATAAATAGCGGACATGACGTCGGATGCGAGCGGCCAGGGGGCGTAGTTTCACAAAAAACGACCGCAAGTTTTGTTCGCTCGTTCAGACCTAGAGGCCTGAACAGACCGCAAACAGCGAACGGTTCATTTGAATAGCCACCCCTATTTTCTGGACGAGCGAGCGCAAATAGCGACCGGCTCTGAATCAGGGCCCTAGTTCTTTGACTGTGTAGGTCCAACTTACAGTGTCCAGCAACATTTTCTTCTGGGTGTAATACAGAGATGATGACATACTGTATATCTTAGTGATGATCTAGAAGTCTGGGGCTTTGTATTTACAGCTGCATACAAAGAAAACAGAAGCAAGCTGTGTTTTTTCTTCTTCATAGTTTGTGTTTAATGTTATTGTGTAGAATGAGCTCGGAAACCACTGTTTGGTCTTGGAAGCTTTATAGTGATTCACTGGTCAGTAATGTTACCCAAAGACACATGGTCTGGACATCACAGACATGCGGATATTGTATGACAATAATAATCTGTACATATGGAAATGGGTATGTATTTACGATCCCAGCGGTCATGATGCTGATGCTCCGAATACCCATCACCAGAATACTGACTGCCAGCATCCCAACAGTAAGTATCAGGGTTAATGGGAGGGTTAGGCTTAGGCACTAGGGGGAGAGTTAGGCTGCAGAGGAGAGGGCTTAGAGTGAGGCTGCAGTGGGGGGGGGGGTTAGGCTGTGGGGGGAGGTTAGGGTTAGAACACTTACCTAGTTGGGTCAGGGTTCTGCTGTCTGTATTCTGCCCGCCAGGATCCCATACCCAACCCTGGATATGATGATAGTACATTATGCTGTAAACTAGATCAGTGTTATATTTAATTGTAGTCGGGAACAGTGCTGGATTTCAGTAGAGGCAAAGTAAGCCCATTACTTTTGAAAGCAACCTGAGTTCCAGCTGTTCTATTTCAGATGATTGTTAGAAAACGCTGGGATTATAGGTCACACAGGTTCCTGTCACTTGCTTTGTATCTACTTATAGAGTTTTTGGGATGAAATACAGACGTCAGGTGATGAATAGTGCTTGCTGTGTATTCAGTCCAGTCAGACAACTAATCCCTTCACAACAAGAGGTGGTTTCAGACAAGGTGGAAGGTGTCAGCAGGGGCTGAAAGAAATGTAATTATCTGGAGAACTGATTGACCAAAGCCAATGTGCTGAGCTGTGGACTCATATGAGAACTTGTCTATCTGGTAGCTGTCCAGCTGGTGCCCTTCTGGCTGACTGAGCCACTGAGATGTCTTCCTAATAACACAGAACCAACAGGGCCATTGACATTCACATCACACATGATAGTTGATCTTGGTCCATGGAACTGCCCGTGTGCCAGTATGAGGTTAGAAAGGATTTTTTTGTTTGTTTGTTTAATTTTTCAATGTTACTTTTGATCAACTATTTGTTTTTTTTTTGTTTTACTTTTTTGTAGTAAATGTTTGAACTTGACGGACATATGTCATTTTTTAACCTAAATAACTATATAACTGAAATGTGTTTTTTTTTTGTGGTGCCCAAAAAATTGAGGACTGACTCAGAGTTGCTCGTAAAAAGAGCACAGAAAAAATGAAATGCGTTCTCCTGATAGCACCAGGGCTCTTCCCAAACACCCCTTGGAGGTAGCAGTTGGGTACTAAAAAGTGTAAAAAATAGAAAATAAATGGTGTTTTGCAGGTGAATTACTAGTTCCAGGAAACCCTTTCATGCCTAAACTGCTCGGGTATGCTGGCACCTGCAGATTTTTGAACTGACAGTCCTGTTTTTTGAATACTGTGCCACCTGTGGGCTGGAGGAAAGGTAGGGAGGGAACTCTCTCACCTGCTGTACGCGTGAGGCTGGGGGCAGCCCAGCAGCTGGGTAAGCGATGTGCACATCCTCAACATGAAGTGAAATATGGGCGTGACTTGTGTGTGGCCATGCCCTCTGTTCCTGTGCATGCCGAAGTCTTACGCACTATGATACAATCCCGTGTACCAAATGTTGGTCTTTAGGGCCCTCTAAGTGCATTGCCCCGCCCCCCAAACCAGCTCTGTAGTCAGCATGTGTAATATAGCCAATAAAAGTGTCTACAATATTTTACTGTACATTGTGACTGTTTGTAAAATAGTGGAAAAAAAACGGTGCAACTCCCATATGCAAGTTCAGAAACCCATTTCCCATCAATACAGCACTTCAGCATACATGTCCCACATAACTAACCCCATTTTTCTGCTTTTTAGAGATGATGGCTTGAAAATATATTTTGTGTCTTTATTGGCCAGATTTTACTATGTAAAAACCTCTAAATCCTACTTACCTACTCTGCCGGAAGTTGCGTGGGATCCCCGCTTCTCTAGAAAGGTGGGTGGAACTCTTGCGTCTCGTCCACTTCCTAGTTAAGTGGGCAGGATGGGGAGAGAATACTGGGAATCGCTGGTATGTAGAGAGGGGGTCGGGTAAAAATAGGCAAATCACATTGTTTTTCGTCTGCCCCCTCCCCACCAATATTATCATTCTTTGGGAGGGGTGCACCAGAGGTGCTGCACAATGTCCTCACAATTTTACAATAAAATATGGTATTTTTCTATGTTTTCAAGTAGTCTGGAGGTGCAAACTAAAAGCTGCCATTTCTCCCCGTGGCTTTGTGTTGAAAAACAAAAACACTTGGACATGGGTTCTATCCGCAATGAAAGGTTATGCAACCTAGTTCATGACCACTTTAATTCAGCCATATATTCTTCTCTCTCTCTCTTGCTCTCTCCTTCTCTCTCTCTCTCTCTCTCTCTCTCTCTCTCTCTCTCTCTCTCTCTCTCTCTCTCTCGTAAATGTTTTCTTGTAAACATTCCATAGACGTGTCATTTCCAAATAGATTATTACTATTATTATTTTAATAGTGTGTCTATCTGTTACTCCAGGTATAGTAAGAGCGAGCTGGCCCTACGTGCCAAGACAGAGAACAGAATTGTCAGAATTTATCTGTACTTCACTGTTATAATTTATTTTAATTACTTTAAAACACTTCAATTGTTTCCACATCTGAAACTAATACAGTGCAGTTTTTGAATTGCTGAACTAGAGTCTGAACTGTATATTCTTATTTGTCTCTTGTAGTGGTGGAGCAAAGCCATTATTAGTAACTCTGATCAGAAGGTGTGAAAGAACAATGTAAAAATGACAAGAGATAAAAGAGAGTTAACTAGATGTTTGCACATTCTAATGACAAATATAACAGATGCCTAAGGTATGTCTGTGTGCATATACCTGTTCTGTTGTTCTACAGGTGAAATAAATGTAACCATCTAAAACGAAAAACACATGATGGTTATATTAATAATAATACAATTGAAATTCCCCCATAATCGCTAACCCGCGGTCCTTCCTCTTGGGTCTTCCATTTGACTCCGTAGGTAAGTGTGAGGACAAACTGGCGACACAAAGTCTTAACGCAGCCAGATGTCTAGTTTCCCTCTTCCCTGTTATCAATAAATATGTGACAATTGGCTGCGATGGAGAAGATTACGGCTTACATCAGTTCCAAGTCTCCCCGAACCTCCTTCAGGTTTGGGGATCTTGGTACACCCTCACTAGATCCTTCTCCACCCATCGCTCCTCACGAGGCCTTTCAGAGCTTTTTGTTCTGATTATCTTGCTTCATCTTCCCACATTTCTGTTTACTTTTTGGCAACACCCTCCTCCACCCTCCACCCCTTTATTTTCTTCTTCTTACCTACATGCCTATAATATGTTTTCTGATTTTGGTTCTTCTTTACAATTTTTGCTTTTTCTTTATTTAGTTTTTAAATAATGTTTGAATATGTTTATATTCTGTTATACAAATATGTACAATTGTTTCAAAGTTACTGTTTTGGGCTGCATCTTGCAATTGGTCCATCTATTTCTTTTCCACTCTGTGTTGTTTTTCTCTTTTCTCAATTAAAAAAAAAAATATAGTAATACTGTTGCATACATTTATTAAAAATGTGATGCAAATAGACAGTAACATTATTTGCAGTATAATTGTATCAAAAATGATGAGACAGAGACTGCATATACTGGTGATATGATTTGCTGGTTAAAATATGGTTATACTTCCTTTGCTGTGTGTTACAGTATATATTATTACTGAACTGTGGGCCTGATTCAGAGATGGACGGAAATTACAGAGCCCCTCATAAGCGTCTGTGCTATTCCGTCCATCTAAACTGCTAATGCAGCAGGAGGTGTCTGTAGGAAACAGACAACTCCTTGCTGCATCTTCGATCCCAGCGCTGTGACCGAGGTCGCAGCCTGGGATCACCATCACAAGTGATGGTTGCTCCTTTGGCCAGGATGCGGAAGCTTACCGCAGCCTGACCGGGTCCTGGTCACTTGCGAAGCCAGGAAATCTGCATCCCTTGACACAGACCCTGGACACCCCCCCACTGTGCCCCCCAAATGCGGCAGCCTGTCAATCATGCTGTGGTTTGGAGGGGTCTGTGAGTGGGATCGCAGGACTCCAAAACATCGGAGATGTGCGCTAAGTCGCTAACCATCGGGTTAGCGTACATCTCTTAAACAGGCCTTGTGTGTCCATGTGCAGGGAGAGTCGGACAGTGGTGCAACTCTTATCCTTTCTGTCCGCCCTTCCCAGTGTGCTTTGTCATTCAGTGCTACTGTTACTAAATGTCTCTCCTTGTATCATTTGCTCACTGTTGTTCTGGAATGGGTATGTAATACCGCCAGAAGGCTGGCAGATGAAGATCCTGCCTAGGGTAGGTAAATACCCTAACCCTCCCCTCTCACCCCCTAACCCTAACCCTCCCTTAGTGATGCCTAACCCTAACTTCCCCCCCTAGTGCCTAACCCTAACCTCCCCCCAGGGGTGCCTAAACCTAACCTCCCCCCTCCCCGCACCCTAAACCTAACCCTCTCGGGGGGAGTGCCTCCCCCCTTGGTGCCATACCCTAAACGCCCCCTTCCCCCCCGTGGCTAAGAGCTCCCAATTCAACCGCCGGCATCCTGACTACATCCCGTTCCCATGTATGGTGTGAACCTTTTTATATTTTATATTTCTTTATATTGTTGTACTTCTCCCTGTAGGGAGCTACAGTCACTTGGTGGCGCCATTTAAAAAAAGAATTAAGGTATGCAGTTTCCATATTTATGTCCTTACTGAAATTATTTGTGGTCTGGACCAAGGATGTTTTTAAGGATTGTCTAGGATGATCTTGTGTTTAACAGTCTACTAAATATTTTGGGTTCTAAATTGAATATGGTAGTAATCATTGAGATAAACATTCAGTTTTTCAGCATCAGATGAATTTATCCTTCTAGGGGTAAATTTACTAAAGTGAGAGTTTTTAGAAGTGAGTTTTTTAAAAGTGATATTGCCCATAGCAACCAATCAGATTCTAGCTATTATCTTCTAGAAGTTGCTAGTTAAATGTTAAGTAGAATCTGTTTGGTTGCTATGGGCAACATCACTTTTAAAACTCACTTCTAAAAACTGTCACTTTTGTAAATTTACCCCCTAGTATTCCATGAGCATATTGGCTTATCCTGGAGCAGGTACTCCTGGCAGTTCCAAGAATTTGTAAATAACATTAATGCGAAAAGCTTAAATAAATGATGGATTAATGTACTATAACTCTACCCGTGTGTTGGGAAGAGATCCAACATTGTTGAGTAATCAACATACAGCTTTGTATACCTGCTTTTTCTTGATGAATGAATATGAATAGGTAACATTCATCCTAGCCTGGATTTAATCATACATATGTTATTTAGTCAATTTAAAATAACAGTTGTGTACTTTTGATGGTAGTGTCTTGGCAAATGCATGTAGGTTATTGTCTATATATACTTGGTTTTTGTTACCTTTCATGAACTTTTGGTGATAAGTGAATATTAGTATTTGTTAAGTAGATAAATGCCCATTTAAAATGTATTTTTTTAGTCAAAGTTTACTAGCTTTTCTAATTCATTCAAATAAGCTGATGTTTTTGGTATGCTATTTCATACGCTTCTTGATTGTAGTCTGTTTTATTTAGGATTGCTATTACCGATATTTGCAAGTACTATACCTGAAATTTTGCAAGTTTTTATTTCTGTTGTCGCTAAAGTTTTACACTCAGGTTTGGTTTGTTCTGGTCTTTATTGTGAACTCAATTTGCATCTCCTGGTGTCTACTTCATCTACGTTCTGGCTGTGGCCATGTTTTCACTTAGTTTACTTTTTGGGTTAAACTTCTATTTCATATAGAAAATGACATGAGCATAGGCAGGGTCAGTGCTGGGTGGTTCTGCTATCTCCCTAGGACTGGAGTCAGTGCGCACACCAATGAGGGTGGATGAGGCTTCATTGCACAGATGCTGCTCCCCCATTCTGCTGATGCGTTATCAGTTAAATATTGAAATACTTGTTTCGGTGCAGGTGGGCTGGCTGGGTGCGTCACATTTATCCTACGTCACATTATGTGTAATTGTAGGAAAGAGTTAGCTGATGGTGCACTGACTGGAAAGCAGCAGCACCAGTTGAGTTTGTTTGGAAGGGAAAGTTACATAGCATTTGATGGCAGATAAGAACCACTTGGCCCATCTAGTCTGCCCTTTTTTAACCTTTTGGTAACCTCAACCCTAAGTGACCCTTAGTGACCCTTAGTTCTTTGTAAGGATATTCTTATGCCTATCCCAAGCAGTGGTGTCCCTCCCCGCGGTGACACCCGGGGTGCCGGAGGTGCGGGCAGTGTCGGCTACTTCACTGTGACAGGAGCTGAGTGCTGCCCTTAATGCTACAGTGCAGCACCCGGCTCCTGTCACTGAGGGGGAGCCTGCACCTTTGTGTCACCCCTCTGCAGGTGACACCCCCCTTGTGATGTCACTGATCACAATCATGTTTAAATTGCTTTGCTGTCTTAGCCTCTATCACCTCTGATAGGAGACTATTCCACTTATCTACGACCCTTTCTGTGAAGTCATTTTCCTTCCAATTTCCTTTGAACTTACCTCCCTCCGGTTTTGGTGCATGTCCTCATTGCGTTATATTATATTCAGCGCATTTCCATGTTGCATTATATTAGTGTGATATGTTCCAATGGAACTTTGTGGCTAATTGAATATAACCCATACATTTGCCCTGACACTGGTTGGGAAACACTGCACTATGAAATTAGAGAAAAATCTGACTAAATGTCCCCGTTATCCGTGTGAAATTAGAAAGCTATACAGAACAGTGGTTTTACGGGATACCGAATCCAAATACAATATATCCTAGCAGCACATAATGACCTCATGTTCATATTCACTGTAAAGTTGGGGGAAGTGAATCATTTTAGGTATATAGGGATGCATCATGTGTCAGCAATAAGGGGAATAAAGGTAAGGCACAGAAAAGTTGTAGGGACGAAGGTTCTGGGGGTAATGAAATGCTTTGGAAGTGCTGGGCTTTGGGAATGAGGGCTAAGAGAAGGTTGTATATTCTTGGAATGTCACTTATTAGGTGGTGCCCAACATTTGCACTATTTTATCTGTGTCAGTTTTTTTTAACGCATGTTGAAATAGGTATAAAATGCATTAGGCAAATAATATGCATTCTTAGATGTGATAATAAATGCATTCATCCTACATTAGTTTTTTGTCAAAATAGCATCTGAGATGCAATATGTGTTATATTAGCCATACAGCAGTGCAATAAATGTTCAGCTCACATGCAACTAGAAATGCTGTCTCATTTGGTACAGTGACTTTTATAGCCATATACATACACTTACCTTGCATGCTTTAGAGCATACTTGTCTACCCTCCCTGCGGGAGGCCCCCGATTTTTCAGGTAACCCCGCACACCTCCGGAAGAGTAGGGACTTCTCCTGCATTCTGACCACTTCCTAGTGACGTGGGGAGAATATTCCTGAGGATCAGTGGGCCCGTGAGTAGGGACGGGACCTAATGACGCCTTCGCGTCATCGTCCCCCTATTTAAATATGCGGCATCCGCGGCAAATTCCAGCAAGGGGACGGGGCTCAATTACACTAACAATCTGGCCCCGCCCCCAAAACCGCCCATCTGCTTCTCTTCCCCGGGCTTCTCCTGGGGAGGAAACTTAGAAGTCGGCAAGTATGCGTTAGAGTAGAATGTTACTGCTAGGCAGTGGCTTCACTAAGGGGAAGCGGACCTCACCAGGTAACACCATCCGAGGGGGTGACACTAAAGGAGCAGACTCTGGATGGTGTCACCGAGCAGTGGTGATGTATGATGCACGCATATCATGCACACTATGGGCCTGATTCAGAGACGGATGCTAATATGATCGCAGCTGCGATTACATACACAACGCAGCAGTGAATATATGCTAATGTAAGCAAAGACCACCCGAGCATAAAGACGCCCACTACTGCCTCTTTACCTGTGTGCGACAACGCATACCTTCGTAAATATAGGTGACATCGAAGCACATCGGCTGCCATCTTACCCATGACACGCAGAGCTGCGTCTGCAGTAGCAGTGGCAAATTTATGCACGCCCATGTAACGGAGTTTAAACGGACAGGCACACCTGAGGTTTATATACCACTCCCGTTACCTCTCCCAACCACTGACAACCTGTCGCTTTATGATGGGGTCCTCTGTGTGTCCGTAATCGCAATGCAATCGCAGTGCACGCGCAGTGCGGCTAATGCACATGTGCGATGGCAAATAATCTGTGCTCGATCTGTGTGAAAATTGCATTAGCGTCCATTTTTGAATCAGGCCCTGTGTCGGGAGAGACTGGGGGCTGCCCAGCAGCTCCCAGAGCACTGGAAAGTCCCCAGTGTGACGAGAACAGGGCCTGACACACCTCCAAATGCTATACACCAGGGGGGCGTGTCATTGCAAACACAAGGCCACACCCATTTCACACACATGTGAGGAGTCCGCTGTGGCACTGGATGACACCAACCCTAGTGACGTCACTGCTGCTAGTGTGTATATAGCATTCTCCTGATTGTCATCTGGTTTATTGTTTTTAAAGAACAAGTACAGTTTTAAAATAATTCTAATAGTAAATGGTACAAGTTTGATCCCCTAGTGCATTTCCAGGTGTAGGTATGGCAGCTGTCTGCTACTACAGAATGGAACCCTGCTGCAAAAGGATTTTATTCTGGCTGTGAGAAAATCTCCTGGCTGCTAGATGTACAAGTAGAACACATCTGTGTAAGGTCTAGTGCAGGGAATGATAGGGACTCAGCACTATCAGACTTCCTTACTTTTGTATCTTGCGATTGAAACCATCTGGAAGGTCAGGGTGGAACATCTGGATCGCTGCTTTAGACATGAGAACTAATCCGGAGGCTGGAGGGGGGGCGGCCACAACCTGACACTACAGCCAGAATTTGTGTGTGCTTATAGACATGTGGGTTTGTGGGATTTGACTGTTCCTGTCCGGCAGCCTTGTCCTTGGCAGCCGAGCCGCGTGCATTGTACTGGCTTTGAACTCCTATACCATTGACGGTTTGTCCTCCAGCCCATGTCTGGGAGACAGCACAAAACGTGCAATGCCATCTGCTGAACACCAAGCCAAGCATTATAGTGTACTGTACAAGCTTTGGTTAGCTCTTGCTTCCTCCAATGACACTGAACATTAATTATTGTTTGCTCATCGTGACTTATGAAGATATTTTATTGTTGATTTTTACAAGCTGTGGACTAAGCTGCTTCAGCACAGTACATGAAGAAGCAGGTTGACATGAGCGGGCCAAGGCAATGTTAAATGTAAGTCAACTGCAATTGCGTACACGGATATTCACCCATATATATACTTGTACACATCTCTACAGCCAGACTACCCCTATTCGTATGCTTGGTGTAATTATTAGTGTGCACCTACATCAGCAATCTCTGGGGCAAAAAAAATCATCTGTACATAATACTGAAGCTTTCTATTAGACTACTGTGATAGGTATTTTCTGCTAAAAACAAGCTGTCCTGAAGGTGAAAACCAGAGGTCCTGCCTAAGTACAGAGAATAGTGGCGTTTCCATGAGAGAATAACCCACCATGGTACTTTGGTAAGAAAGGTTTTGTAGTAAAACTTACATTTTTACAATGTGAAACCCATTTAAACAGCAAGCTCCTTCTTACATTGCAGAATAACAGCATTTGCACTGGATATTTACTTGTTGCAAGATTTAAAAAAAAAATAATTATGTTGCAAGTCGGTATTAGACATAATGGAGTATGGGGGTTGCCAGTCTTCAGGTATTAGACATAATGGAGTATGGGGGTTGCCAGTCTCCAGGTATTAGACATAATGGAGTGTGGGGGTTGCCAGTCTCCAGGTATTAGACATAATGGAGTATGGTGGTTGCCAGTCTCCAGGTATTAGACATAATGGAGTATGGTGGTTGCCAGTCTCCAGGTATTAGACATAATGGAGTATGGGGGTTGCCAGTCTCCAGGTATTAGACATAATGGAGTATGGTGGTTGCCAGTCTCCAGGTATTAGACATAATGGAGTATGGTGGTTGCCAGTCTTCAGGTATTAGACATAATGGAGTATGGTGGTTGCCAGTCTTCAGGTATTAGACATAATGGAGTATGGTGGTTGCCAGTCTCCAGGTATTAGATATAATGGAGTATAGGGGTTACCAGTCTCCAGGTATTAGACATAATGGAGTATGGTGGTTGCCAGTCTTCAGGTATTAGACATAGGGATGTGCGCCGGACCATTTTTGCCGGATTTGGATTTGGTTCTAATTCGTCGTCCGGCTTTGGATTTGGATTTGCCAAACTGCGGTGACTGGCTTTGGATTTGGATTTGGATTTTTTTACAAAAATTGACAAAAAAAGCTAAAATCACATAAATTGGTCTTTTTTTTTCTTCCTAGAGTATTATTAATCTCAACAACATTAATTTCCAGTCAATTTAGACCACCCCACAGCTTATAATATTGTTTTCAACATTATTGGCCAAAGGTACTAAGCGACAAAGCAGCGGCACAGACACCACAGTATAAAGCACATCTATGACACATTGCCACACAGCAGTGGCAGAAATGAAAAGTAGTGCACCCACCCAGTGGGGTACGGCCAGCAGAGTCACAGTACTTGTTTACATAGTGGGATACGGCCCAAGGAGTCACAGTGCACAATCTTATTCACATTACACGCACATAGGGCCTGATTCACATTACACCATAAAGTAGTGTCTCTTATTTATGTAAAGACACACAGTAGTGCCCCTTTTACACAATGCCCACAGTAGTGACCCTTTTACACAATGCCCACAGTAGTGCCCCTTTTACACAATGCCCACAGTAGTGGTGTCCCTTACACAATGCCCCCAGCAGTGGTGTCCCTTACACAATGCCCCCCCAGTGGTGCCCCCTATGCAGTCCCCTTAGTAGTAGGGTCCCCTATGCAGTGCCCCCAGTAGTAGTATCCCCCCCAGTAGAATGCCCCCCATTAGCAGGCCCCCCCAGTAGTATGCCCCCCATTAGCAGGCCCCCCCATTAGCAGGCCCCCCAATAGTATGCCCTCCCAGTAGTATGCCCCCCAGTAGTATGCCACCCATTAGCAGGCCCCCAGTAGTATGCCCCCATAAGTAGGCCCCCAGTAGTATGGCCCCCAGTAGCAGGCCCCCCCAGTAGCAGGCTGCCCCAGTAGCAGGCACCCCCCAGTAGCAGGCCCCCCCAGTAGTAGGCCCCCCCAGTAGTATGGCCCCCCCAGTAGTAGGCTGCCCCAGTAGCAGGCCCCCCCAGTAGTATGGACCCCCCAGTAGTAGGCTGCCCCAGTAGCAGGCCCCCCCAGTAGCAGCCCCCCTCCCCCAGAGTAGGGCCCCCCAGTAGTAGGCCGCCCCAGTAGCAGGCCCCCCCAGTAGCAGGCCCCCCCGGAGTAGGGCCCCCCAGTAGTAGGCTGCCCCAGTAGTAGGCCCCCCAGTAGTAGGCCCCCCCCAGTAGCAGGCCCCCCCAGTAGTATGGCCCCCCGCAGTAGCAGACCCCCCCAGTAGCAGGCCCCCCCAGTAGTATGGCCCCCCGCACCCTCAGTAGCAGTCCCCTCCCCAGTAGCAGACCCCCCCCCCAGTAGCGCCCCCGGCCCTTACGTAAAAAAAAAAAACTTGCCTGAATCCCCGCTCCCGCGCTGTCCGCTCTGCTGCCACGCGCTGAGGAGGGAGCCGGAAGGCGGAGCTCCTAAGTGAGCTCCAGCCGGCTCCCATGCAGCAGCCAATGACAGTCTGTGTGACTCTCATTGGCTACTGTACCAAACACACAGCTGTGGCTGGCGGCTGTGTGTTTGTATCTGTGTAGGGCAGACCGCTATCACAGCGGTCTGCCCTACACAATAGGAGCCCTGATGTCGGATTCTCTAGTGAGAATCCGACATCAGGCGGCCACTGTTCGGCCCCGAACGGGGATCCGAATCAGGTGGGGAACACCCGAACAGAGTTCGGGTGGACTCGGATCCCCTATGTTTGGAGTGGTTCGGACTCCACAGAATCCGAACCGCTCATCTCTAATTAGACATAATGGAGTATGGTGGTTGCCAGTCTTCAGGTATCGGACATAATGGAGTATGGGGGTTGGCAGTCTTCAGGTATTAGACATAATGGGACTGGGGTCATGGGTTCAATCCCAACCAGGACATGTATGTGTGGATTCTGTATGTTCTCATTGTATTTCTTCTGGGTGTGTGTTTTAGGGAATTTAGAATGTAAGCTCCACTGGGGCAGGGACTGATGGGAGCGATTAGAAGTGTGTGTGTGTGTGTGTGTGTATGTATATATATGTATATATATATATAATATATATGTGTGTGTTATATATAATCTTTTTATTTATATAAATACAGTTGCACCAGAACTGTACATAATGTCTGATGCCTTATCTTTAGTATCATAATCTGAAAACTGTCATACAAAGAGTACATTCCCCCTCTCTGTGCAATAAATATATCACATTTAACCTGCTTAATTTTACCACGCTGTGAATTAGTCGGTCAGGGTATGTAAGTGGTCTCTTGCTGCATGGTGAAAATTACCCGTGTACCAAAGTCCTATATCATCTGATAAATATACATCACTCCACTGACATTCTTAATTGCAGCACAGATGTTTTCTCACTAGCTATACTTAAAGCTAATGAAAAGCTTAGAAACTCTTGCCAGAGATTGTGGATAGGCATTCAAAGTATGGACAGCTGAGATCAAAGTCATGGGGGCCCCGCATGCGTGTACGAAAGCTACAGAGGGCGTTGGCAGGAACATAAGACCCTACCCAGGAATCATTACAATCTTTCTATACTTACAGGTGGATAGAAACAGACTGAACAGGTGCTCAACAACTTCAAAGCAAACCCATCTGCTTACATTGTATACTTCTGCCCAAAACACTGATCTTCTAAAGAGATCAAACCCATGACCATAGCATGGCTTCTCTGTGGCCTTATCACTATGTGTAAAGGGCTTAAATCAATATTATCCTTCTACTATAAGTAAAGTTCAGTTCTCTTAAGAAGTTTACTGTCCATTATGATCTTTGAGCAAATGACAGGCTTACACAAATTATTTACCCCCTTGTAAATGACTTTCTTTTACATTACATTTGTTACTGGGAGCACTAATTAAAATTTGCTTACTTGATTGTATGAGTATGTTATTGAGTGTGGCCAATTTTTTTTATTATAGAAGCCGTTCTAATGTTATACACAGGTAATCCTGCTTGAATAGGCCATCTCTGTGTGACAATGGGGAAGATTTATCAAAGCCTGGAGACAGGTAAAGGGGGAGATTTATCAAAGTTTGCAGAGGGGTAAAGTGGAGAGAGATAAAGTACCAACCAATCAACTTCTAAAGCTGGGTACATGTGTCCAAATCACAGAAGATCCAGCTGCAGATCAGACTGTTTATACTACGGCAGATCTGGTTGCAGGTTCTGCAACCAATCTACTCAGGCTTAACTAGGGTCTTTGGCGCCCAGGGCAAGATGAAAAATGGCGCGCCAAAAATGGGCATGGGCACATGCCACAAGGCCCATGTCCACTGAAATATGGGGCGTGTCAACATGATACGCCACCGTTTCTCGTCACTCTGGGAACATTCCTTTCCATTCCATATGCACCTTACCTATATTTTAGTTTCTCACAATGGGGAACCTCTTAAGAAATGTATCCTCCCTGGGCAGACGGCGTCTTCAGTCAGTATTCACTATTCATGTAGGATATCATGGTCTGGAAGATGCCTGTTTGTGTAGGAATATTACCAAGGTCGTCATCATACAACAGCGGATCAACCAGACTCGTGCCCCATGTGTAACTTCCTGCGTCTCTCAGCCACATCATCATCTCCATACTGCATCCCTTAGCCACACCATCTCCCCCCTGTGTCTCTCAGCCTCACCATCATCTCCCACCTGCGTCTCTGAGCCCCACCATCTCCCTCCTGCTTCTCAGCCACACCGTCATCTCCTCCCTGCATCATCTCTCAGCCAAACCATCATTTCCTCTCTGCACCGTCTCCCAGCCTCAGTCTCCTCCCCATCTGCCACACCATCTTATTCCGCCTGCGTCTCTCACCATCCACCTTCACTCTGTGTCTCTCAGCCTCTACCCTTCAACCTGTGTCTCTGTCTGCCTCGCCCCCCCTTCATTCTGTGTCTCTCGTGTCCTCCCTCCCTTCTTTCTCTCTCTCTGTTTCCCCTTCACCTGGTAACTGCCAGCCGCCCCCACCTCTGCCTTCTGTCTGGATGAGCCGCAGACGGTGAGGACAGACAGCCGTCAGGGCTCTTCTCGGCAGGACAGGGAGCATGACTGCACTTCCCAGTAAGGTGAGAGGTGCAGTCATGCCGCCGAGCACTATGGGCCTTGCTCGGCAGCACAATGGTGAATCTGTGGCTGGCGGGACTAGGGGCTGTGTTATTCCCCCTTATATATCAGTGTATGGTCCTCTCCCCTCTATATAATAATAATATCACATAGTGTGTGCTGGGAAATGTTATTCCCCCTTATATATCACTGTACAGTCCCTTCCTCCCTATATAATATAATATATACAGACTTTATATATTATATTATTTAGAACACATTACCTGGCTCAGGCTGATGGTCCCAAGTAGTGTAGTCCAGAAGTGGAGCGGCAACAGCCGGTGCATCAGTGACACGCACACACCCCGCCGGGTCCGAAGCAGCTCCCAGGGCACATGCCCCGCTCAAACCCCCCCATGGTTACACCACTAAATCTACTGAAAGGATTATGTCAACGTACACCCACTAGCAACAGCTCCCCATGCACCCATGGTAGTTATGTCTCGTTTGTGATTTTTTTTTTAGAGGAAAAAAGTGTGGGGTTATCCCTATTTTCCAAAACACAGCACCAGGATGAACCAGCCGGGGTGGTTATGCCATAGCAGGGGGACACACAGTCTGGGATCCACCTGCCATCACATTAACCAGCACCAAACTGGTAGCCCAGGGCTGGAAATCATTGGAAAGTGGGGACCCCAAAAATAAAATGGGATTCCCCCCTCCCGAGGATCAACAGGTCTATTTCCTGTACCCCTGGTGGTGGTGGGTGCCGGGTTAAGAGTATTAAGAGTTAATATTGTTCTTTACAGGCAGACTACAGTTACCAGCAAGCTTGCCTCGACGTGATGGCACTGGTGGATCCACAAGTCCCAGCATGCCCAAACATTGATGGTCTGCTGGCACCTGTAGTCTCCATGTAAAAAAAAATATTAAAATAAAGACAGGACACTGAGGGGTCTAGTTACTAAGCAGTGTTAGGAGACAGAGTGAAAAGTGATAAGAAAGTGATAAGGTGCCAGCCAATCCGCGCCCAACTGTCATCTCACAGGCTGTATTTGAAAAATGACAGTTGGGAGCTGATTGGCTGGCACCTTATCACTTTCTTATCACTTTTCACTCTGTCTGCTAACATTGTTTAGTAAATAGACCCCTTAATGTTTTAATAGTTTATTGAACACATCTTTACAGGGTAGATGAAGGTCTGTTTACGTTCTTTTGATTTGCTGCCGCCACCCCCAGTACTTCCGATGTCCTCTTTCTTCAGGAGTTCTTCTCTGCTCCTTCATCGCCAGCAGACTACCTGCCACTGGCTAATATCAAAAAGGAAGGGTTGGTTCCGGCGCTTTCTTAGGATCTGAGAGTATCTTGGTATTCCCCTCATATAGTAACGAAAGAAAACAATATATAGTGTAAATCCGCAAATGCTAATAAATAAAAATCAAGAAATAAGAATCGTATTCACCCTTTTCAAGCGAGTGTATAGTGTTGGACCTATTACAACAATGATGTCACAGGTGGTTTTGGTTCGATATCTTTTATGCAGGTTGTTTCCAGGGAAGGTTTACACCGTCATGGAAATTACATTGTAACGTTCATTTTGCACATTAGTAATCCACATTCTTCAATAAAGTTCTGTCTTCCATAGAAGCTTTTGTAAGGGTACTTTCTGTCTAGTGTGTTGGGTAAATGGCAGTCTGAACAAGGTTTAGTAGGGACCGTAATGGGGCATCTGGTCAGTGTCAGTGGGGTACTTGATAATGGATGCTAGCATATTTTTGTGTCTCTAAAGTGCACTTTTAAAAAATGTGAAAAATCCACCTGCTGCAAACACCTGCAACCCTAAAAACACCTGCCCCATCCAAACAGCCCCCAAGTAACCTATCCTTGTCTCCCCACTTCTTTTCATTTTCGGCCCAAAAATTACATGTCTTTTTTTGGAGGGTTTTTGGGCGGTGGGGGGGCCAAAGGGTTCTGAATCAATTCCCCACATTTGCACCCCAAAATAGAGGTTTTGCACTTTTTTCCGCCTGGTATTTATTGGAGAAACTTTTCCGCCTGTCTCAGTGCATTGAGTTTCCGCTTGGACAAAAATGTCCTGGAATTGAATTTGGAGATAAGTCACAAACAGGCGAAAAGCGGCAATAGGCAAAACTTTTTCACCGATTACAGCTTTTTGCGTCTAATTGAATCCGGCCCTTTAACCTCTCCCCTGTTTCTTCTCCAAGCTTTGATAAATCTCCTCCATAGTACCAACCAATCAGCTTCTAACTGTAATTTTGCAGACTGCTTGAAAAAGGGTGGTTGGAGCTGATTGGTTGGTACTTTGGGGTCTATTCATGAAGCAGAGAAGAGCCCTGTTTAGCTCAAATCAGGGCTTTTCTCTGCAATCCATGGAGCAAGTTACCGTGGAGAAGTGTATTCCTTCTCCAGCGGCACCCCCGCTCCATGCCTGCATGGCATCCCCATAATTTTGTATGGTGAGTGTGATTCATAGAAGAACGGAAAGCTCAGCTTTCCGTTCCTTTCCTGCGTACAGATTCACTGTCTGAGGATGGCGTAATCGGCACCGCAAGCCAAACTTCCCTGCTCTCTGCCCGGAGCTGGCTCTGCCCCTTTTTCCCAGCGTCCTTTGCTGCAGGTCTGACCTGACCCGCTACACTCAGACATGGCGCATGCGCAGTGAGAATACAGACCTTTCGGGCATCCGATTCGTCTATTCTTACTGCGTCCAGGGATCGCGGAGGGGCCGGACAGTGCATGAAGACGTCGGAGAAGAAAGTATTGTGATCGATGTGATGTGATATATAGTGATGTTTATTGTGAGAGACTTTATGTTCTACATGAATAGACCCCCTTATTTATTTTCAAGGTTTGGTACATCTCCCCCAATGTCTCATTATTATATCACCAGATAAATATTAAAGAAAAATAACTCCTTGTTGTAGGCCTTTGTTGTTTTATTTTTGTATTTTATATTAAAAGGGATCTTTTTTATCTAAACATAGTGGACACTATAGGCTATATCACACAGCAATTTTGTGTGATATAGCCTATCTACCACCACTAGTAACTATGAACTTCACTTAGGCAGGCATGTGACATGAAGTGTCTAAAGCCTCAGACATGTCACTGCTTGTAGACCATTAGTAGTCTGGATTTAGCCTACAAAATGGCTGCCCCTCGCTGTATTTAGGAGACAGGGCCACTTTATCTCGCGTATTGCTTATCATTGTATTTGGACACTACATATTCTTATTGTCCAGTACCATTTTCTGTTGCAATAGACAACCTTGTAAATCTCCATTGGTGGTAACTCTTATCAATGACTAAAATGTAGTTCATCAGAAGCCAAACACAGAGCACATCATACTGGGAAATTGCTTACTTGGGAGCCAAAATCTCAAAGCACGTTAAGGTACCACCCATGTAATTATAGTAATTGATAACATGCTGTTAATTACTATAAATTGCTATGGTAAAAATAAAAACAAACCTTACTGTAGTTATTGATTTGTAGTTTAACTACATTGCTGACATCGAGTCTCCAGCAATTGTCTCTGTAGCATGGAAACATTTCTACCCTGACAGTGAGTGAGTTAACGTGTGAGCTCCGTTTACTCAGTTCATCGCCGGCGCGCACACACATTGTGGAGACGGACAACAATTCCGGCAACAGGAGGAGTGGTGACCAGAAGCTGCGTGTGGAGGCGGGAGGCAGTCTGAGACGCTGTACAAGTGAGACGGAACACTGCACACGGTAAGGACAGAAGTGCGGGACGCCGCCCCTGTCTCATACTGCATCAGCACACACACTACCTTGCAGTGCCACCATTACTTAGTAAGGGAACGTACGATACTCTCATACGGCAGGTCCGCCCTCATTGAGGGTATACCCAAACCCTTTACTACTCTATACAGGACAGTATCCTCCATTGAGGTACACTCACTGTAGACTGCATTTCACCATCACAGATACACGGGTTGTCACATTGGTGATAATAGGGAGACGTAGGCACTAAGTGCCATTCGGAAAGGGTCTACTTATGCAACCTGCAACCCGCATACCAGGTGAAGGACAATATCCAAACTCAGAGATATCCCCTAAACCATAGTGGCAGCACCAAGCTTGGCCACAGTGATACGTAGACACCCATTGGTGACCTACGGAAAAAGGCACCCTAAAGGAGCCCTCTTACTTCATCCCAAATCAGAGCCAATCCCCCACAACTAATATAGAACCTGGACATTTGTTTATTTTTTCATAGGAGCAATGTGACTCCTTATAATTTACAATTTATTCATTATTATTAAATACTCATTGTTTAACATAACTTGCTTCTTTACATTGGTATCACACCACATCTTTTTTTCCACAACTACAGATTCATAAGGTTAGCGCTGGACACACAACCCTTATTTATACAGCTCAATTTACTAGTAAATAATGATCATAGGTTGTAGATAACTAGAGATCTCTTAGAACCGGACCCACCCGAACTTCCAGATCCGAGGCGAGAACCGAGCTAGGCTCAGGTTTTCCCTCCTGACTCGGATCCGAAAACGAGGCAAAACGCGTCATCCTCCCGCTGTCAGAATTCTCACGGGTTTTGGATTATATAAAGGTCCCCGCGATCGGCGCCATTTTCACTCTGGCTGTAGAGAGAAAAGCTAGCAGACTTTTAGTCACACTGTCAGTCACTCAGTGTGTGTATCCAGTCAGGGTCTTGACCTGAAGGCTGCTGCTGTGTTGTCCATAAAGTGGCTTAGGCTGCAGTATATAAAGGGGGGCTTCCTTCAGTGGGTGCTGCAGCTGCTGTGTCACTTGTCCTGTCTGCTGTGGCTGCTGAGCTATTTTTGTCCTGTCCATCAGGCTAGGGCTGCAGTCCTTAAAGGGTGGCTGTGTTGTCCAGGGGGAGGGTGCTCTGTCAATTAGGGGTGCTATTCCCCAGTGTAAAAAAAAATAAAAGTACTTTTTGTATTTTTATTTTTGTGTGTGCGCGTTAGCAACTTAGCTGCGCTGTTATTGTACGGTGACACTGCCGCAGTTTATCGTCCACCTATTTGTGACTCTGCAGTCCACACTCGGCAGGGGTGCTTTGTTGTCCATAAAAAAGGGGTACTGTTTGTGTTGTTCATCAAGGGGCTGCTGCCTCATTCAGGGGTGCTCTTGCCCAGTGTCCAAAAAAATAAAAGTGCTTTTTTTTTGTGTGTGTGCGTTAGCAACTTAGCTGCACTATTATTGTTTGGTGACACTGCCGACCAAACCGCAGTTTATCATCCACATATTGTGACACTATACGTCATAGCACAGTGTGTTATTCTTATTCATAATAAATCTTGTGACACTAGGTGGTAGCGCAGTGTGTTATTCTTATTCATAAATAATTAATCTTGTGACACTGTAAGTGGTAGCGCAGTCTAATATTCAACTTTTCACTTTCCTCAATTGTGAATAAATGATTAGTCTACACGCCATCTACAAGATCACAAAAAAGTGCTAAATAACATGTGTTATATATAAAACATAATGACATCACTGTAAGTGGTAGCACAGTGTGTTTTCCTATTTAATAAATAATTAATCTTGTGACACTGTAAGTGGTAGCGCAGTGTGTTATTCATATTCATAAATAATCTTGTGACACTGTAAGTGGCAGCTCAGCGTGTTTATTCTTTTCTTATTCATAAATAATCTTGTGACACTGAAGGTCATTGATAGCGCAGTGTAATATTTAAAATTGGTACAAATTGACGTGTGTGCTGTACCCCACTTCATTCGTGTTTGTTGATATGGAGAACGATCAGTTGAGACTTGAGAGGAGAGCAGGAACCACATTCTAGTGCTGGAGCTGCTGCCAGTGCCACCAGTCATGACAATACTATTCCATCTACATTATCTACGAAAGCCGATGCCCAAGGGCATACAGGGCTTGAGTCAGGGCACCTAATATCAAGAACCAATATTTTACAGTGGTAAAGAAGAAAACATCAAAGGGAAAGTTAACTGCAGAAAGACATAAAATTGGCAATATGCCAGTTTCACCACATGAAGTGGCAAGGAAAGGATAAGACCTTGACTTTTATATATGACTGGTGGTTCTGCCTCTTATGATGATGTAAGCACAAGTGATCATGCTGACAGAAATCCAGGATGCTTCTGTGGAAGTGCACCGGGATGAGCAGGATATTTGTGTAGCTGACTCTAATTAGGATGTTGATGATGAGGATGTTGTTGATGAGGATGTTGTTTGTGTAAATTAGGCACCAGTGGATGAAACAGTTGTTGCCCATGATAAGGGAAAGCCCATTGTCATGCCTGGGCAAAGACAAAAAAACTTGGTTGTGTTGATTCCTCAGCATCACCAGTGTTTTTTTATTTTTTGGGGGGGAAAGTTTAGTTTGGAGAAACTGAAGGAGAAGCCGCCGGAGCTAACAATTTGCTTACCAACAACTCTTTGCATCTCATTAGATCTGTGTCCGTTGGGAAGAAAGCCACAACGTCTTCATCCCTTCTGGAAAATCCACTACCAGCAGCATGAATTAAAATCCACTCCCAGCAGCAGCAGGCATAGCACTCAAGGATTATCAGGAAAGACACAATGTAAGACTTAAACCTTAAATCTTGCATTTGCTCTGTTCAGCTTGTCCACATATCTGTGGTTAAATGGACAGTGGGTACAACGGCATTTTGGAGGCCACTAATTTAATTTTTTTTAAATGTCACTGTACAGGTTGGGAATTGCTTTTCTGGTGAAGTAAAATCTTTGCAAAGGATTGTTTAACAGTCAATTGTTTTTAAAGCAATACTAGTAGTCTTCCTGGTCCCCTTCTGGGATGAAAATCCACTCCCAGCAGCAGCAGGCATAGCACTCAAGGATTCTTCTGGGACAAGGACTGATGTGAATGAGTTAAATATTTTTTGTAAATGCCTCCCCTCCCCTCCTCCCTCATAAATTTGCTTTGGAATCAAAAAATTTAATTAAATTTACTACTAATCAAATCTTTCCCTGCATTCAACTACAAACATACTCCAACTCCCTCATGCCTCTTGAATAATAAGAACAGTTGTTTACTTGATGTGCCATGTTGGAAGTTGAACTGCCACTGCTGCTGCAATCTTTGAAATGGGGTTGCTGAATGCCAAAAATGGGCAGAAATGTTAACGAGCACAGACAGCATCTCCTGCATGCCTCTGTAAATTTGAAAACATATTCTGAACCACCAAGTTGATTTTATGGGCAAAACATGGGACATATTGTTCGCACATGCTTTCCCCTCCTCCCTCATAAATTTGCTTTGGAATCAAAAAATGAAATTACATTTACTAACAATCAATTCTTCCTGTCCCTGCCTTCAACTACATACATACTCCAACTCCCTCAGGCCTCTTCATTAATGAAAATATATGTTTCCTTATGTGCCATGTTGGAAGTTGAACTGCCACGTGTTTATGCCGCCCACTGCTGCCGCTGAGCTTAGTCAGCCAGCTAGCTTGGTGCAAATTTTGGGTCTAAACCGGATGAAAATAATATTGCGAGCTGTGAGGTGGTCAAAATTGACTGTAAACGAGTGGAAATTAATGTTATTGAGGTTAATAATACTGTAGGAACTAAAAAAAAAAATTATGTTATTTTAGCAAATTTTATACATTTTTGAAAAAAAATACAGATCCAAAACCAAAACATGTAAGGGGTGGTTTTGGCAAAACCAAATTCAGATCCAAAACTCAAGGAGATACAGATCCGCAAATGCTAATAAATAAAAATCAAGAAATAAGAATCGTATTCACCCTTTTCAAGCGAGTGTATAGTGTTGGACCTATTACAACAATGATGTCACAGGTGGTTTTGGTTCGATATCTTTTATGCAGGTTGTTTCCAGGGAAGGTTTACACCGTCATGGAAATTACATTGTAACGTTCATTTTGCACATTAGTAATCCACATTCTTCAATAAAGTTCTGTCTTCCATAGAAGCTTTTGTAAGGGTACTTTCTGTCTAGTGTGTTGGGTAAATGGCAGTCTGAACAAGGTTTAGTAGGGACCGTAATGGGGCATCTGGTCAGTGTCAGTGGGGTACTTGATAATGGATGCTAGCATATTTTTGTGTCTCTAAAGTGCACTTTTAAAAAATGTGAAAAATCCACCTGCTGCAAACACCTGCAACCCTAAAAACACCTGCCCCATCCAAACAGCCCCCAAGTAACCTATCCTTGTCTCCCCACTTCTTTTCATTTTCGGCCCAAAAATTACATGTCTTTTTTTGGAGGGTTTTTGGGCGGTGGGGGGGCCAAAGGGTTCTGAATCAATTCCCCACATTTGCACCCCAAAATAGAGGTTTTGCACTTTTTTCCGCCTGGTATTTATTGGAGAAACTTTTCCGCCTGTCTCAGTGCATTGAGTTTCCGCTTGGACAAAAATGTCCTGGAATTGAATTTGGAGATAAGTCACAAACAGGCGAAAAGCGGCAATAGGCAAAACTTTTTCACCGATTACAGCTTTTTGCGTCTAATTGAATCCGGCCCTTTAACCTCTCCCCTGTTTCTTCTCCAAGCTTTGATAAATCTCCTCCATAGTACCAACCAATCAGCTTCTAACTGTAATTTTGCAGACTGCTTGAAAAAGGGTGGTTGGAGCTGATTGGTTGGTACTTTGGGGTCTATTCATGAAGCAGAGAAGAGCCCTGTTTAGCTCAAATCAGGGCTTTTCTCTGCAATCCATGGAGCAAGTTACCGTGGAGAAGTGTATTCCTTCTCCAGCGGCACCCCCGCTCCATGCCTGCATGGCATCCCCATAATTTTGTATGGTGAGTGTGATTCATAGAAGAACGGAAAGCTCAGCTTTCCGTTCCTTTCCTGCGTACAGATTCACTGTCTGAGGATGGCGTAATCGGCACCGCAAGCCAAACTTCCCTGCTCTCTGCCCGGAGCTGGCTCTGCCCCTTTTTCCCAGCGTCCTTTGCTGCAGGTCTGACCTGACCCGCTACACTCAGACATGGCGCATGCGCAGTGAGAATACAGACCTTTCGGGCATCCGATTCGTCTATTCTTACTGCGTCCAGGGATCGCGGAGGGGCCGGACAGTGCATGAAGACGTCGGAGAAGAAAGTATTGTGATCGATGTGATGTGATATATAGTGATGTTTATTGTGAGAGACTTTATGTTCTACATGAATAGACCCCCTTATTTATTTTCAAGGTTTGGTACATCTCCCCCAATGTCTCATTATTATATCACCAGATAAATATTAAAGAAAAATAACTCCTTGTTGTAGGCCTTTGTTGTTTTATTTTTGTATTTTATATTAAAAGGGATCTTTTTTATCTAAACATAGTGGACACTATAGGCTATATCACACAGCAATTTTGTGTGATATAGCCTATCTACCACCACTAGTAACTATGAACTTCACTTAGGCAGGCATGTGACATGAAGTGTCTAAAGCCTCAGACATGTCACTGCTTGTAGACCATTAGTAGTCTGGATTTAGCCTACAAAATGGCTGCCCCTCGCTGTATTTAGGAGACAGGGCCACTTTATCTCGCGTATTGCTTATCATTGTATTTGGACACTACATATTCTTATTGTCCAGTACCATTTTCTGTTGCAATAGACAACCTTGTAAATCTCCATTGGTGGTAACTCTTATCAATGACTAAAATGTAGTTCATCAGAAGCCAAACACAGAGCACATCATACTGGGAAATTGCTTACTTGGGAGCCAAAATCTCAAAGCACGTTAAGGTACCACCCATGTAATTATAGTAATTGATAACATGCTGTTAATTACTATAAATTGCTATGGTAAAAATAAAAACAAACCTTACTGTAGTTATTGATTTGTAGTTTAACTACATTGCTGACATCGAGTCTCCAGCAATTGTCTCTGTAGCATGGAAACATTTCTACCCTGACAGTGAGTGAGTTAACGTGTGAGCTCCGTTTACTCAGTTCATCGCCGGCGCGCACACACATTGTGGAGACGGACAACAATTCCGGCAACAGGAGGAGTGGTGACCAGAAGCTGCGTGTGGAGGCGGGAGGCAGTCTGAGACGCTGTACAAGTGAGACGGAACACTGCACACGGTAAGGACAGAAGTGCGGGACGCCGCCCCTGTCTCATACTGCATCAGCACACACACTACCTTGCAGTGCCACCATTACTTAGTAAGGGAACGTACGATACTCTCATACGGCAGGTCCGCCCTCATTGAGGGTATACCCAAACCCTTTACTACTCTATACAGGACAGTATCCTCCATTGAGGTACACTCACTGTAGACTGCATTTCACCATCACAGATACACGGGTTGTCACATTGGTGATAATAGGGAGACGTAGGCACTAAGTGCCATTCGGAAAGGGTCTACTTATGCAACCTGCAACCCGCATACCAGGTGAAGGACAATATCCAAACTCAGAGATATCCCCTAAACCATAGTGGCAGCACCAAGCTTGGCCACAGTGATACGTAGACACCCATTGGTGACCTACGGAAAAAGGCACCCTAAAGGAGCCCTCTTACTTCATCCCAAATCAGAGCCAATCCCCCACAACTAATATAGAACCTGGACATTTGTTTATTTTTTCATAGGAGCAATGTGACTCCTTATAATTTACAATTTATTCATTATTATTAAATACTCATTGTTTAACATAACTTGCTTCTTTACATTGGTATCACACCACATCTTTTTTTCCACAACTACAGATTCATAAGGTTAGCGCTGGACACACAACCCTTATTTATACAGCTCAATTTACTAGTAAATAATGATCATAGGTTGTAGATAACTAGAGATCTCTTAGAACCGGACCCACCCGAACTTCCAGATCCGAGGCGAGAACCGAGCTAGGCTCAGGTTTTCCCTCCTGACTCGGATCCGAAAACGAGGCAAAACGCGTCATCCTCCCGCTGTCAGAATTCTCACGGGTTTTGGATTATATAAAGGTCCCCGCGATCGGCGCCATTTTCACTCTGGCTGTAGAGAGAAAAGCTAGCAGACTTTTAGTCACACTGTCAGTCACTCAGTGTGTGTATCCAGTCAGGGTCTTGACCTGAAGGCTGCTGCTGTGTTGTCCATAAAGTGGCTTAGGCTGCAGTATATAAAGGGGGGCTTCCTTCAGTGGGTGCTGCAGCTGCTGTGTCACTTGTCCTGTCTGCTGTGGCTGCTGAGCTATTTTTGTCCTGTCCATCAGGCTAGGGCTGCAGTCCTTAAAGGGTGGCTGTGTTGTCCAGGGGGAGGGTGCTCTGTCAATTAGGGGTGCTATTCCCCAGTGTAAAAAAAAATAAAAGTACTTTTTGTATTTTTATTTTTGTGTGTGCGCGTTAGCAACTTAGCTGCGCTGTTATTGTACGGTGACACTGCCGCAGTTTATCGTCCACCTATTTGTGACTCTGCAGTCCACACTCGGCAGGGGTGCTTTGTTGTCCATAAAAAAGGGGTACTGTTTGTGTTGTTCATCAAGGGGCTGCTGCCTCATTCAGGGGTGCTCTTGCCCAGTGTCCAAAAAAATAAAAGTGCTTTTTTTTTGTGTGTGTGCGTTAGCAACTTAGCTGCACTATTATTGTTTGGTGACACTGCCGACCAAACCGCAGTTTATCATCCACATATTGTGACACTATACGTCATAGCACAGTGTGTTATTCTTATTCATAATAAATCTTGTGACACTAGGTGGTAGCGCAGTGTGTTATTCTTATTCATAAATAATTAATCTTGTGACACTGTAAGTGGTAGCGCAGTCTAATATTCAACTTTTCACTTTCCTCAATTGTGAATAAATGATTAGTCTACACGCCATCTACAAGATCACAAAAAAGTGCTAAATAACATGTGTTATATATAAAACATAATGACATCACTGTAAGTGGTAGCACAGTGTGTTTTCCTATTTAATAAATAATTAATCTTGTGACACTGTAAGTGGTAGCGCAGTGTGTTATTCATATTCATAAATAATCTTGTGACACTGTAAGTGGCAGCTCAGCGTGTTTATTCTTTTCTTATTCATAAATAATCTTGTGACACTGAAGGTCATTGATAGCGCAGTGTAATATTTAAAATTGGTACAAATTGACGTGTGTGCTGTACCCCACTTCATTCGTGTTTGTTGATATGGAGAACGATCAGTTGAGACTTGAGAGGAGAGCAGGAACCACATTCTAGTGCTGGAGCTGCTGCCAGTGCCACCAGTCATGACAATACTATTCCATCTACATTATCTACGAAAGCCGATGCCCAAGGGCATACAGGGCTTGAGTCAGGGCACCTAATATCAAGAACCAATATTTTACAGTGGTAAAGAAGAAAACATCAAAGGGAAAGTTAACTGCAGAAAGACATAAAATTGGCAATATGCCAGTTTCACCACATGAAGTGGCAAGGAAAGGATAAGACCTTGACTTTTATATATGACTGGTGGTTCTGCCTCTTATGATGATGTAAGCACAAGTGATCATGCTGACAGAAATCCAGGATGCTTCTGTGGAAGTGCACCGGGATGAGCAGGATATTTGTGTAGCTGACTCTAATTAGGATGTTGATGATGAGGATGTTGTTGATGAGGATGTTGTTTGTGTAAATTAGGCACCAGTGGATGAAACAGTTGTTGCCCATGATAAGGGAAAGCCCATTGTCATGCCTGGGCAAAGACAAAAAAACTTGGTTGTGTTGATTCCTCAGCATCACCAGTGTTTTTTTATTTTTTGGGGGGGAAAGTTTAGTTTGGAGAAACTGAAGGAGAAGCCGCCGGAGCTAACAATTTGCTTACCAACAACTCTTTGCATCTCATTAGATCTGTGTCCGTTGGGAAGAAAGCCACAACGTCTTCATCCCTTCTGGAAAATCCACTACCAGCAGCATGAATTAAAATCCACTCCCAGCAGCAGCAGGCATAGCACTCAAGGATTATCAGGAAAGACACAATGTAAGACTTAAACCTTAAATCTTGCATTTGCTCTGTTCAGCTTGTCCACATATCTGTGGTTAAATGGACAGTGGGTACAACGGCATTTTGGAGGCCACTAATTTAATTTTTTTTAAATGTCACTGTACAGGTTGGGAATTGCTTTTCTGGTGAAGTAAAATCTTTGCAAAGGATTGTTTAACAGTCAATTGTTTTTAAAGCAATACTAGTAGTCTTCCTGGTCCCCTTCTGGGATGAAAATCCACTCCCAGCAGCAGCAGGCATAGCACTCAAGGATTCTTCTGGGACAAGGACTGATGTGAATGAGTTAAATATTTTTTGTAAATGCCTCCCCTCCCCTCCTCCCTCATAAATTTGCTTTGGAATCAAAAAATTTAATTAAATTTACTACTAATCAAATCTTTCCCTGCATTCAACTACAAACATACTCCAACTCCCTCATGCCTCTTGAATAATAAGAACAGTTGTTTACTTGATGTGCCATGTTGGAAGTTGAACTGCCACTGCTGCTGCAATCTTTGAAATGGGGTTGCTGAATGCCAAAAATGGGCAGAAATGTTAACGAGCACAGACAGCATCTCCTGCATGCCTCTGTAAATTTGAAAACATATTCTGAACCACCAAGTTGATTTTATGGGCAAAACATGGGACATATTGTTCGCACATGCTTTCCCCTCCTCCCTCATAAATTTGCTTTGGAATCAAAAAATGAAATTACATTTACTAACAATCAATTCTTCCTGTCCCTGCCTTCAACTACATACATACTCCAACTCCCTCAGGCCTCTTCATTAATGAAAATATATGTTTCCTTATGTGCCATGTTGGAAGTTGAACTGCCACGTGTTTATGCCGCCCACTGCTGCCGCTGAGCTTAGTCAGCCAGCTAGCTTGGTGCAAATTTTGGGTCTAAACCGGATGAAAATAATATTGCGAGCTGTGAGGTGGTCAAAATTGACTGTAAACGAGTGGAAATTAATGTTATTGAGGTTAATAATACTGTAGGAACTAAAAAAAAAAATTATGTTATTTTAGCAAATTTTATACATTTTTGAAAAAAAATACAGATCCAAAACCAAAACATGTAAGGGGTGGTTTTGGCAAAACCAAATTCAGATCCAAAACTCAAGGAGATACAGATCCACAATCAAAACACAGGGGTCGGCGCACATCCCTATAAATAACCATTGTGCAATCTATGTGTATGTGGTTGTATAAAGTATGCGTGCTTGGAAAGAAACGAGAGTTAGTACTATCCTTACAAGTACCGTAACCTATGAAGATTTTACATCCCTGGCACTGGGCTCTGCAGTGCCGCTGTTTTTACTGCTGTGAGTAATAAATTTAGAGTACAGCAGCCATTGTGCAAATTTAATCACAGCCACATGTTGCAGTAGACTTGTAAAGCAATTCACCTTAATGGTTATCGATTTTTACCTTGCCATTTTCCCCTTTGAGTTGCAATTTCAATAAATCACCTGTTCTCTGTGACGAGCATTGACATACGCTGAGCAGACTAAAGCATATACGCGCTTGTTAGTGCAAGAGTACACATACTTGGGACCTGCCTGTCAGAGACGGGGGACCGTTTGTCCTAAATTAGTCAGTAATGGGTACACACTGTAAGGGTAGAGTAGAAATTTTTATTTTAAGTCTATATTTCCTTGCAGGGTCTGTTAAGTGCCAAATACAAAGGGGGAGATTTACAGACATGACAGGCAAAACAAGAATATGAAAATGTAATGGCCTTATATCCTTATAACCATCAAAACTATGTCAAATTCAGCATTCATTTTGGGCATCTACATTAGTTATGGTCAACTGGTGGCCCTCCCAGTATTTACCTGCACCTCTTTCCCTGTATATATTATTATACTGTAGTCCACAGTCTTTCTTTGATTTCATGTATTGTTTTAATTTATTACCGAGATTAAGAGGCGGATTATCAAACCTTGGGGAGAGTTAAAGTGCAGAGGGATAAAAGTACCAACCAATCAGCTTCTGTCATTTTACAGGCTGTGGTTGAAAAATGACAATTAGGAGTTGATTGGTTGATACCTTTAACTCTCTCCAACTTATCTCTCTCCAAGCTTTGATAAACCCTCCCTATAGTGAGCTGTGCGGCTTTTATGAAAGTTAGAGGGCTGCCCACGTGGTCCCAGAAGTGTAGCAGGTTGCCGTCCACTGGTTTAGTCTATTTGTGAAGAGTATCAACATCAAAGCCAATTTATTTTTGTTTTGTTTAATAAGTCCATCTCACTTTACAGCATTACTGTACACAAATTCATAAAAAAAGAACTATTATTAAAATTTGCAAGTATTATTATTATTTTTGTTTGGAATGTTACATTTACCCACAGTGTGCTAATAAAACAGAGTTAAAGTTAGGATAACTGGGTATGACATGGCTCTACTGTATTAGAACCCAATATTTTATCACATGTCATATACTGATCATATACATCAAACATTAATACACTCTGTTGATCTTAAAAAAAAATAAAAAAATTCCTATACGTTAATAAAGTTTCTTTCAAACATCCTGATCCATGTTGGTTTCCTAATTCGTCAGGGCCTTATTAACTGTAGTTAAAGTAATTTCATGCATGTCATGTCATTTGTTGGGCATAACATACCAAAGCTTTGTACATCCTTTGATCTTAACACCTAGCCGGCTCCCACGCATTCTCTAGACCTGCAGCGCACAGGGACGTTATTGTTGTTTCTCTACAGCAATTGATATATTTGGATTTGGTAGGAGTCCAGCACATATCTTCAGCTTTGCCATCCTGTGCACTGTGAGCTGGCACTGCATTGCTCTCAGGGGCACGGAGAGGGGGAGGGGCGGATACTGATTACCCTGGCTTGTCTGAGAAGCACCTGCAGGTGCCTGAGTCAGCTGTTAAAGAGGGCATTGTTCCCCTTTGCAGCGCTGCTGAAGGGGACAAATCCATGCCTCCTGTATTTGAACACGTACCTAGTACCCCCCAGTACCCAGGCCCTTGTCATATCTCGACAGCCCTGATTGCTTCAGTGAGGAGGCTCCCCATTCTCTAACACCCCTCTTCCACCAAGAATCCGGGTCTGACCCGGAGTTGGAACAGGGTTCCTATCCGGATCAGACCCGGAATTTAGCCGGCGCCGACTCGGGATATTCCCGAGTCGGCGCTGCTCACACCGCAGTCGGGTCTGCATAGACCCGGCTTTCCTGGCGTGAAAGTGGACGCTTGGTGATGACGTCATCTCCAAGCGTCACTGAAGCCGGACAAATCGGCCGGCTTGCAGAGCACAATAGGTCATCGTGACCCGGAGTGCGCTGCTCTTGCAGCAGGGTTTTACGGGCTATGCCCGTGTTAAACCCTGCTAGTTACCTGTGTTGGATTGCCGGGTCACTCGACCCGGCATCCAACCCTCTCCCATTTTACACCAGGGAGCTGCCCGGGTTAACCCTGCAATAACCCGGGTTTTAGCTCCGGTGTAAAAGGGGTATTATTGAGTTTTAGGGGTTAATTCAGAGTTGTATGCAAGACAGCCACAAAGAGGCCACATTGCATGTTCAGACGTTAATGCGAATCTTCACCTGTATTCAGAGTTAATTATTTCTATGCGACTACACCGCCGCCATTAATGACCTTGTGAAAGTAGCCATCATCACTATAAGCATGCATTTGCACCAGCCCTATTCTTAGTGCTAGACATACAGCTGACATAGGGCATCTCTTAATAGGCTGCAATTCCTTCTACACGCCCATCAGACTTCTATGGAACACAACCCATGTGCATACACCCAGTTGCTGTTCAGTTACATGCAAGTGGAAATACGGCTGAGATGCTCAAGTCTCTGAATTGGCCGTTATATGCTGCCAGATTAGCCCCATGCATCTTAAAATGCATGGGGCTAATCATTGCATGCTCGCCTCAGCGTGACCTCACTGTGTTGTGGTGTGCAGAGGAGGTCACATAAGTTAGGGAGAAGCTGGCTGGGCTCCCAAGGGTATGTAGTGGTACTCAAGCTCGATCATCACCAAGCCTTGCTAATTTTAGCATTGGCAGTGCACAAACTATATATATTCTATCCATCCAAGCAGTTTTGCTAGTGAAATGGGTCACCTGTTTGAATATTGTACAGATACTCAGGTGCTACAACCCAGCTTTACATTTACATGTGAAAGGAGTTATCTGTTGATCTGTTATCTGCTGAACATTGTGCAGCCACCTCATGTTAACTTACACTACGTTAGTGTTACAGCCACTGATACTGTAACGTAGAGTTTTGCATGCAGATACACCCGCACTCGCTCACAGAACATAGGCATGCTGCATATCATTTTAGTCAGCAGAAGCTGCTTGTGCTATCTATTCGCATGTGTATTTCAGACGCACTTGAAGGTAAAAATTTGCACAAAAGACGCTCGGCTCTACCGAGTCACGTCACGGCATTGCACAACTAGAAGGGCTGTTTAACGTGCAAGGAGGCTAGATGTATGAGGACCCATCTGTAGCAGGTACACACTAGATGATTTGTCCGATCTGTCTCTACGATTCCCCGAATCGGACGACATATCGTGTAATGCGGTTGTTCTCAAGCTCTGTCCTCAGGACCCCACACGGTGCACTCCTGGCAGGTGCACAGGTGTATTCATTACTCACTGACACATTAAAAAAGCTCCACGGGTGGAACTAATTATTTCACTTGTGATTCTGTGAGGAGACCTAGAAAACATGCCCTGTTTGGGGTCCTGTAGTGATGCCGGGCGCCGCAAGCGGACAGCCACGGGGGGGGGAGGGTTAGGTTTAGGCCACCCGGGGGGGACTTAGGGTTAGGCACCCCCCCAGGAGGTTTAGGGTTAGGCTAGGGGGAGGGAGGGTTAGGGTTAGGCACCCCCGGGGGGGACTTAGGGTTAGGCACCCCCCCGGGGGACTTGGGTTTAGGCAGCGGGGAAGGGGGTGGTTAGGGTTAGGCACTTAGAGGGGGGATTAGGGTTAGGCACTTGGGGGGGAGGTTAGGGTTAGGCACCCCTAAGGAGGGTTAGGGGGGTTTGGTTAGGTTAGAGAATACTTACCTATCCACGATCGGGATTTCCAGCGCTGTCGGGCTTCCGCTGCCGGGAACTCTGCTGATGTTGGCATGCGGCCGGCGGTATTTCATACCGATTCCCTTTTAAACATTATATAAGTAGACTAAATAAATGTAACAAGCAGCTGCACTTTCTTAATGTAAGTTTTGGTAAAGTAAATGTGATGACACATCATCCCAGTGATCTGTCTTTATGCACAGAAATTACATCATAAAGTATTATATAATCAATTATCTTGTGGTTTGGAAGGACTGTTATAATGCAGAGTTGTTGTTATTCACGAGGCATGCAGTATTCTCTCCCCACAGATAAAATAATGCACATTTGTAGTTTATACATATAGCCATTAGAAAACCCGCTAGAACAAATACTTAATTATGTTCCAGTTTCCCTTCCCCTCTGTCCATAGTTTCTATTTGGTGTCTGGAATCTAGCTGTGCTTCTGCAGCCTTTTAATATTTGACTGGTCTCCAAGGTTGCAAATCTGGATTCCTGCCATGTTACTTGTAGTTTTGAAATCCCAGAGCAGGAGGATCTCAGAGCAGGTCTCTAGGGGTCTTGCTCTGTTTGGATAGAGGAAGAATAATGCTGTAAGTGCTTCAAAAAGGAGTTGAAAAAAAGAAATACAGAATTCTAGACACAAATTACTTATTCAGATACAGTATTTCAAACGGAGTATTTTACAGGCCATGGTGCTTAAAAATTATTCTTCAGATAGTGTGTGTGTGTGTGTTTGTGTGTCTATATATATATATATATATATATATATATATATATAATGTGTGTGTATTTATACATCCTTGATAAAGGAAATATTACATTTCCGAAACGTTGGTAGAAAAGAGGAATCTATTCTGTATGTGTGTGTGTGTATATGTGTATATATATATATATATATATCTAAAGTGAATACTAGCGCACAGATTTCAAGTTCCTTGTACAAATAAAGTCATATGATTTCAGAAATTGTGATATGTTGTAGAAAACACTCCTGGTAATAACAGGTGGCTGCAGTCTTCAAATAATCTGTGTGGCAAAGCAGGAAATAAGGTGCAGAAGACATGCGCCTAATAGTGTAGTATTTCAAACAGACGAACTAGTGCTCAAAAGGTAAATATTGTGCGTACCAAAAAGTAAACAAACGAAAGCTTATCTGATGTCCAGGTACCACTCCTATGGTCCGGAAGCACGTACCACAACAAATTCAGGATTTTTCCAGTGAAACAACTGCTGAACAGACCTTAAAATTGGGCTCAAATCAAGCCCATAGACAATAAAAATATTTGCATGAAAAGTACTACACTATATTAACAGTAGACACACATATATCAGTGTACCAGACAATGCATATAATAATGCATTTAAGTACACTCCGTAAATAGTTGTTTTTATTATACCAAAATAGGAAACACAACAAACATAGAGTATAACCCAAAAATAATTTAAAATAAAGGTTAGTGCTTATCTTAAGAAAGGTACAGCAGATATTAGTCCACTTTTAAAGGTGTAGAGAACCAGACCCAAAGCGTTTCGTCCTTCTGGACTTCCTTAGGGGTCTGCCGTAACCGTTCTTATATGGAGATAGAGATATTGTAGACCTGCACTCAGGTCGAGTAGATACATCTTGCCCAGGTGCCCCTCCGGTGATAACACATATATGGCACAAAGAATTGATGGCACTCCGAGTCTCGGCAATAAAAATACAAACGAACTACGTGAGTTGCAGTCAACGTTTCAGAGCTCTTAGCTCTTTTATCAAGACTATACAAATGACAATACAAGCTTACCATATATAAATACCTGTGACAATACACCACAGTGCTCATCCCACGCTGACCCGTCGGAGTCCTCATGACGTCATAGGCGTGCAACACGCCAGCGGTCAGTGACTCACTAGGGGGCGTGATCAAGAAGTGAACCATCACCTAGGATACAGAGTGAAAAACAGGTACACAAATCGCAGTCAGGTAAACAGAGGTAGGGACATCAAACTAAACTAAAGCTGGAGCCATAAAACAAAACCATACGTAAACAAATATATAATTAAGGGCTGCCGGGTGTAACATACCCATATACTAACATTATAAGGAAACCAATAGTATATGTATGGTACAAATAGCATCGGTATCTATGTATCTGGATGTTAAAACACCCTCATCTGCAATTAAATGTGGTATGATAGTTGGCTTGGGAACCATGGCCACACAAAATTAGAGATCAAAATAGAATACTAAAAAAAGGAGGGTGATCAGAAGCAAAATACTCTGTCACATACACAGTGACAACAAGTGATATCGGTATACAAAAAAAGGGGGCGCTAAAGGGCAAACAGCTGATCCCCTACCAATATAGCTGAAAAAATAGCAGTCATAGCTCAGCCCAAAAGCCCATAGAAGACTATAAGGGCACTAAATGAAAAAAAATGGGAAAGCATCATGAAATATATATATTCATGTACATTTTTTACTGTATAGCTCTTTTTTAAGCAATACTGTTTTATTTATTGAATCTTTTTCACTGTTTAACCGCTTGTTTAATATATAAATAAAGTAAATAATTGATAGGGGCAGGGCATTGGAACTCAATCTGATTTTGGCTGCCATGGGAGAGAGAGGATTAAGCATGTACAGGCTGCTTGTAAACCCTCTTATCTCTGCTTTCCTAAATCTCCTACTTTATATAAATATTGTACCTGTGTCTGCCTCCCCACCTCTCCTGCTGCTGTTTTATTCATGTGCCACAATTTTATTCCCCCGACATAGGATCATTCTTTTGTTTTTGAAAGATCTCAATTGTTGTCTATAAAACTCTTCTTACCTCTCTCTAGCCCTGTTTTGTAAGTCTAGCATAACACAGAAGCAGATAAATGTATAGCCATATGTGAATCGGTATGAAATTTCTCCACCAGTCTCCAACATAGGATTGGATATCTGGTTGGCTCCAGTATTTGTTCCTCAGGAGGCAACGGTAGCGATACATGAATTGACCAACTTAAAATGTCCATTTGCAGAAGCAGCTCTATCTAGTTGTCAATCTACAAGCAAGATGTGGCCTCTTAGCGCAAAGTCAACTTTATAATTAGACAAAAGGGGCATTTTCCAAAGGCACAGGAGCAGGGGCTGGCTGGCAACTTTTAGCCTGGGGGGCAAATGCATGCAGGCGGCCCAGGCAGAGGAGTAGCGTGTAGCCAGGGTGCCTGAAGAACGTGTGTGCTACTGCACCCCCTCCCCTCAAGTGTTCCAGGGAAGAAGTGGGTCCATATGGGATTAATGTAAAGTAAAAATAAAGATTAGGGGCAGCCCCCTGTCGTAGTGCCCATATGCAGTGCCCCCCTGTTCCCCAAGAGAGGACCCCCTTATGCAGGCCTCCAGTAGTGCCCCCAGTAGTGATCCCCTCCTATGCAGTGCCCCTTATACAGTGCCGCCAGTAGTGGTCCCCCTGTGCAGTGCCCCTTGTGCCCCCAGTAGTAAGCCCCTTATATAGTGCACCCAGTAGTGGTCCCCCCTGTGCAGTGTCCCTTGTGCCCCCAGTAGTGTGCCCCTTGTACCCCCAGTAGTAAGCCCCTTATATAGTGCCCCCAATAGTGGTACCCCCTATGCAGGGCCCCTTATATAGTGCCCCCACTAGCAGTCCACCCCCCATGCAGTGCCCCCAATAGTGGTAACCCTTATGCAGAGCCCCTTAAATAGTGGCCCCAGTTGTAGTCTCCCCCCGTTGTAGTGCCCCCAGTAGTAGTAGTCCCCCCCTTGTAGTGCCCCCAGTAGTAGTCCCCAGTAGTAGTAGTCCCCCCTTGTAGTGCCCCAGTAGTAGTAGTCCCCCCCTTGTAGTGCCCCCAGTAGTAGTACTCCCCCCCTTGTAGTGCCCCAGTAGTAGTAGTCCCCCCCTTGTAGTGCCCCCAGTAGTAGTTGACCCCAGTAGTAGTAGTCCTCCCCTTGTAGTGCCCCCAGTAGTAGTAGTCCCCCCCTTGTAGTGCCCACAGTAGTAGTAGTCCCCCCCTTGTAGTGCCCACGGTAGTAGTAGTCCCCAGTAGTAGTAGTCCCCCCCCTTGTAGTGCTCCAGTAGTAGTAGTCCACCCCTTTGTAGTGCCCCCAGTACTGGTCTCCCCCTTGTAGTGCCAGCCCCCCCCCCCCCCCAGTAGACACACGTAATAAAAAAAACCCCACCTGAATCTCCGCTCCCGCCGCCCCCATCCGCTCCTCCGTCTGTCCTCCTGGGCCAGGCCGCTCTGCATTATGGGAGAGACTTCATGACGCCTCTCCCATTACCCACTGCGGGAGCCGGAAGATGAAGTGGCTCCTGCAGTGGGCGCAGCAGCAGATAATGAGAGTCTGGCAGACTCTCATTGGCTGCTGATCACAATACCGGAGCCGGCGGCTGTGTGTTAGACACTGTGTAGTGCTGACCGAACTCCGTCCGGTCAGCGCTACACGCGCGGTGCAGCTGTGTCACAGAGACACAGACACATGGCACCCTGCCCCCCGGCCCAGCCCGCCCCTGCACAGGAGGATAAGGAACAAGCTTCCGACCTGGGTTTGGGGCAAAGCCACACAGACTTCTGTCAGTTCTGTTTTTTATATATTATCAGTTCATTATTTCCATGTTCAAGAAATTGTATTTACACAGAACTGAAAGATATTTTAAATTACACAGCTAAGATGCAGGTGGAGTTGCAGCAATAGGGAGATACTTGGGAGAAAAAGTTTCTTGTGGGACAGAACTTCAAGACTTACTACTACTGATCCTGGATGGCAGGAGTCTATCTCTGTAGCCGCATATGTATTGGAAGACAACAGTCCCTTGTATTTCAGGTGTTTGGCCCAGTAACATATTTTGGCTAAATTTAAAACAAAAAAAAGCTAATAAAATACTATTAAACTATTTTAAATAACCCTTAGATTTAACTGGTCCTAATATAGACTGGTTTTATGTCACAGTACTATCTCACCTGCAAAAGTCAAATAAGTCTCTTTCATTAACTGTAGATAACCAGGGACGTGCGGTGATGTCAGTGGCTGGGGAGGCACAGGCTAGAGTGATGTTGTGCTGGGTACACATCGTGTAGTGTGTAACTAGCTTTACACTGAAGGTCCCAGTCCCTGCATAGTGACGAAGTGCCAGCTACTGGTGTCTGCAGGGACACCCTATCCTCTTACACAGTAATTTACAAGCCCCCAGACAGTGTCCTGTTATTCACAGCAGACCCGCCTCACCTTTTTTTCCTTTGTGTATTTCTTCTGTCTGCATATTTCAATTGCCTGCCCTCCTCAGTGCTGCTGCTGAACTCCAATGGTTAGGACTCCGATACCTGAGTACTGGTTACCTGATCGTCAGAGGTGTCCATCAGAGCTCAAGGCACGCCCACTCACAGGCATAACTCCATTAGTTATTTTTCTCTGTGTTGTATTTGCTGCTTTGTGGCCCAGCCCCCAGCTCCAGGCATTGTCTGAGCTATTAGAGATGAGGCTGAGATCTTAATGCCTCATCTCTCCCTGTATTTCCAGGGAGTGCTACAAATTTAGTGAGTTTTGCCTATATAAATGATCAGAATAATACAAAGCTATTTATAAGTTATATTATTCTAATTATTTTTATAGTCAAAACACTGCAGTCTGACAGGGAGTATGACAGAGCAAGCTCTGACTACCCTGACCGCACGTCAGTGGATAATACCACAATTAACCCAACAACATTTGCAACATGATATATAAAGTTTATTTCTGTTTTATATGACAGTGGTGAAATCCAATACTTGGTCCAGCCTCTTCTGATCCTATTTTATTTTCTCCATTTTTTCCATTGTCCTGTCCCAAGCTGTTTTGAAACTCTGGGGTCTATTTACTAAGCCTTGGATGGAGATAAAGTGGACGGAGATAAAGTATCAACCAACCAGCTCCTAACTTCCATTTCTCAAACACAGCCTGTGACATGGCAGATTGACTGGTACATTATCTCCGTCCACTTTATCTCCATCCAAGGCTTAGTAAGTAGACCCCTCTGTCTTTAGGACAGTTCATGTTTTCCAGGTCACCCAGCAGGTGACCAGCTGTATTCATTACTCACCGACACATTTTAAAAGATCCATAGGTGGAGCTAATTATTTCACTTGTGATTCTGTGAGGAGACCTGAAAAACATGAACTATTTGGGGTCCCGAGGACTGAGTTTGAGAACCTATGAATTATAGAATATTAAAGTAAAATAAACTCTAATAGGGTTTATTTTTCCTTTAAGAACTGCAAACACCACCACTCAAAGAGGCAAAGGCATTTAGTTTGCCGATACAATGCAATAATAAATGGACAGTTTTGTATAATTGAACTTAAAGGTGACTTTGTTTGGTCGAATGCAGGTTTAAAAAAAAAAAGAGACTAAAGATTAAGTGAAAGAAAGTTGAGCTGGCATCAGAAATGTTTGTGATATCTGTCAGATACAAATAAAGACATGGTACATTTGGATAAAAAAATACTGCTGCGCCAAGATTTTCAAAAACAAAGATCAAGCCCTGAATTAACCAGATCAGTTTGCCTACCTGTTTATTTCACAAATTTTTCTGCCTGATTTCGTGTTCCACAGTGGCAGAAGACACTATCGGTGCGTACACACTAGATAATATTTTGCACTATTCGCCTGCTTTCGATTCATCGGAACGACAAATCGTGTAAAAATATGTCCAAATCATGAGAGTCCACTCACAATCACAATGCCGATGCGCGTTCCCGCGGGTCATACATCACATCTTCAGATCTTGCCTACAGCAGGCAAGACCTGGCATTCTCGCACTGGAAATCGTTAAGGATGCACAACAGATCGTTGGTCAGATTGGACACTTTTAAGCACCAAATCATGTCCGGGAGTGCCAGGAAGCTGCCGAGGAGAGTTCAAGGGAAAGTGCTCATGATATCACATCGTAAGCACATTGTCTAGTCTGTACGCACCTTAAAGCTGGCCATACACCAGACCAACTTTCATCCAACTAGTTAGTTGGTTGGAATGAAAATCCAGTAATGTAAGGGAGCAAATGACAATCAGCAATTTTGCTCCAAAACACCAGAAAACATGAAAAAGGTCGTTCAGGCAAGTTGGTTAAAACTGTTTGATTTAAACAACTTGTCTGAACAACAGCTTTTGTCTGTTTTCCAGTATTTGGGAGCAAATGGCTGATTGTCATTTGCCCCCATGCATTACCAGATTTTCATTCCAACAAACCAACTAGTTGGATCGTAGGACTAAAGTTGGTCTGGTGTATGGCCAGCTTTACTAACAACTACCAGTTATTCATGCTTATAACATGGAGAGGTAATATTGTAATAGCAAGTGGGTTTTTCTCTCATGCCGCAATACAGCATAAACACAGATTTATTGATACTTTGGATATTATTGCAGAACAGGTTGGTTGTTTTTTTTTTTTAAATCCCTTTTTAATGTAGATGTTATATATTGCCCCAAGTCTTGTGCTGGGAAGCCTGGCGTGCCTTCAGTATCTCCATAGGCACATCACTTTATCTCCCAGTTTCTACGTATGAATGGAAATATGATTTGGGGCATTAATTTAAAAGAGCTAGTGTTTAATGTCCGTGGAGTTATGGAATTCAAGATATTCTTTGCAGTGGAAATTTCTGACTGCATAGCTTCATGCAGTGTGAAGGAATAGCTCAGTGGTTAAGTGCGCTGACTGTATAATAATTATACATGGAGACATGCTAGGCTCCAGAGTCCAGCAATCAGAAAACCACAATTAAACAATTTGAAGCTTTGTTGTCCGATTTTAGGATTTCCCAATCTAGCAATCTGCGCCCATACATTAATGATCTTTTTCAGTGATTTGCAGATCAATTTCCGCGAATACAGATCTGCCAATCTTGAAAGGCCCATCATTATACTAGTAACTGTCTGCAAATCTGCTGATGATCTCCATACACTAGTAATCTACAGCCCCAATTGACCTGTGAAATCCAACATGTTGGACAACCTGATTTAACAATTTCAATCACTTTTTGGTTGCAATCTGCGATCTGTGAACCCCATACATTGCAGATTTTTAAACACAATCATCTGCAAAACGCAGAATTGTCACCATCGATTACTGATGTATGTGGGGGGGCTTAAGTCCTTGGAGATGAGGGCAAGTCACTTTCTCTCGCTGTGACACCAATAACTACATTGTTACTTCATCTGGGCAGGACAACTAAATATGTGATTACAGCTCATGTCCCAAATGCATAATCAATAACCATAAAACATTAACACTCTATATGGAAATAAAAGCACATGTCACATGTAACAGCCTTTAGGTTCAAAGGCCATCAGGCTTACGTGGGCAGCCCCAGTTATTTGTATGCCTAAAAATGACTGCGTACAGCATTGTGTAACAAATGTTACATGGTACATACAAAATAGACAGTAAAGAGACAAATAATCCTCAACAGCAAAGTCTTTTGTTAGTATGGAACACGTAACATGTAATGGAGCAGTGATGATAAAGTAGTGTAATAAAACTGCTCTTCCGTGGATCACATGTGAATGATAACTACTGTGTCGCCTGATCTTGTCCATTGAGGTGAAATAATTGAAAGTCAGAAACAATTGAATGATTATAGACATATCCGATTTTACTGGTCTAATTTGGATGGGTGGCCTGGGCACAAAGACTCTATCCACGTAAAAGTGTTTTTTATGTGCACAATTTAATGGTGTTTAGGGGTCTTTTGTACGGATGGCTTTCATGACCTCTGTACCCTACCACTGATTGTCACAAAGATAGGTTTTTTTTGCACTTGAAAAGCGTCTCCATTTACTAGGATATTTATTGAGAGGCTGTGAAATTGAAGGTTTTGTCTAGAATCACACCTTCCTTTACATTATTAATACTGGTTTTATCACTGCACGTGTCTTTTCATAGATGTTTATATTGAATCCTAAAGGCACGTGTGAGTAGAAGAATATATATATATATATATATATTATATCTTAAAGCAGACATATCATGTACATGAATCAAATATTTACAATATATCTGGTCTATGAAATCTAGTTTAAAGCATACTCATGTCGCTGTTATATACAGGACCCCATTTAAAAGTGGTTGATGAATGGCAATTATTGACACCTGCAATTGACAGTACAATTGTCTCCTTATAGATGCTCTGCTAACTGAAATATAATCTTTTGCATTTGTGCATAAGTCCATGAATGTTATGACTGACCGTCATTTATCTTTGGCAGTGGTTTCCAAACTGGGTGCTGTGGCACCCTGGGGTGCCTTAGGGCACTTGCAGGGGTACTCCGGGTTGGTGGTCTGGGACCAAAACAAATTATGATCAGTCCGATAGGCAGAACCAGTGCTTGTGGCTGCCAATTGCAAAATGTGTGCAAACAGAAGCACAACCCCCCACCACCCTATAACTGAACCCTAGGAAGATAGATAAGCACAAGTTACTTGGCTCAGGGGTGCCGTGAAAAAAATTTGGATACTCCAGGACGCCGTTATTCAAGAAAGTTTGGGAACCACTGATCTACGGCATACTTAAATATACATAATCTGAAGTAAAATGAGCTAATTGCTTGATTGTATGGTAGGTAAAATAATAATGAATTTGGTAGCCAGTTTGCAAAATCTAACAGCCTGTAGGATCAATTAACGAGCCAGGAAAGAAGTGCATTCATTGACATCAATAAAACATTACTCTGAAAAAGGTAAGTACAAGCAGTCATATTTGCATTGCATTGGCTACTTTCCTGAGATCCCTGTCCATCCCTGCTGTAATTGATGTGAGTTTGTTAAGATAATTGGTGTGCAACGCAATGAAGATAGACTCGATCGCTGAAAATTATTGCTGTGTGGAGTTAGTTCCAATATGTCCCCCAGTGACTGTAACCTGTCAGATATGTCTCATTGTATAAACAATCTCAACATGTGTGTTCTTTTTACCATGGATTCAAGGTAGAAACATATCCTGCAAGGACACGTTTATGCAGAGTCTCAAGCCCTCTTTGCATACTTTGCTGGGTTGCGTGGACTTAATCTTATAACCACTGTGAGAAGGGGCTTAAATCTCTAATCTGTAGACTGACTTTTGTGTGAGTTACTGGCAACAATAATACTCGCTTACTGGGGCAATTTAAGAGTAAAGGTGGGGGATACTTTATATGTAAGTGTAATAGGAAGGAATGCCAAAGGAAGGGAGGTGTCCTGTCTCTGAGATGAGGCCTCCCACGCTATTCCCTTGGAATGCATTTTGAAGGATTCCAGCCATTCTTGCATTGTCCATCACACAATACGCTGTGGAGGAGCAGAGCTCACATAGTGCTTCTTTTTGAACTTGAGATAGCTCCTAGTCTTCCAGCCATAATGCACAAGCCATGCCGCTCCTGAAATGATTGTAGGGACAAATCCTGCTCTGTTGGGACACTGTTAGTTATGCAGTAAGTGGGACTTCAATCATGTGTGGGGTGACAAGGGGCAATGAGTTGGTAGGCGTGCAGAACTGCTCTTCAGTTCTACTCTTGTTGAGCCATGAGTGATATATCGTCTTCATGGCTTATTTTATGCTGGGAACTCCAAGTGCATTCTTTGCATTGGTGTCATAAACTAAGATCATTGTAATTCATGCATTTTCAGTGTAGAATGGGAATAGTGGACCTGTATAGTATATGTATGACTAGTAGCTCTTAAGTAGGGATTTCTGTGTTTTGTTTTGTTTTTTTGTTATAAACTGATAAACTATATATATTTGAATACGGCTCAGGGTCCATCCATAGTATATGGACATTGCCTGCTTCAGTGCTTTAGCCCAGGGGTGGGGAACCTTTTTTCGGCTGAGGGCCATTTTGATATATAGAACATTATTCGCAGGCCCGGTGCAGGCCACGTCCCCTCAGTGTGACGTCACACGGGTGTGGGGTTACAATCGCCGGTGATTACAGCAATGCCCGGAGCATCCTGGGGATCCTCCATGGAGCTGTAAGGGCAGCAGTGTGACTGTCTGAAGCGTCCTAAGGACGCTCCTGGCTGCACTACTGCATAGATTCTGGCTGCAGGGTGCCATTCTAGGTACCCTGCTAGCCAGATGAGGCTAGCAGAAAAAGCTCAGAGGGCCTTCTACGGTTCCCCATCCCCGCTTTAGCCAGTGTCGCTCCCAACATCGCCGTACTACTTATACACAGGATCCAGATGCACTTCTCCATTATAGGTGCATCACGTCTGCTTACTGCTTAATCAGTTACCAACTAGATGGTATTCCAGGGAAATCCCAGGGGTTTTCACAAACAGGCTGAGGTCACCCCCAGGTTTCATACTGCTGCAATTAGTGGTGATGATCAGACAGTAAGCCAATGTGTTGCCTCCATTACAGAGCAGAACATCAGGTAAGGTGCAGAGTTGCAGGAGGGGTTACAGCTGCCAGGAAAGTGTGTAAAGTCTCACATTGCTGATTGGGCACCTAAGTGTTATTCTTTACCACATGTACTTAATGTAAGGGAGGGCCGTAACTAGTGGTGTGCGAGCGGTGCCATTGCCAAGGGCTCAGTGCTCTGGGGGCAGCACCTTCGCTGCCACCTGGTACCTGCATTTGGCTTGCAGGGTGTCTGTAACGGCAGCCTGCATCGCTGCTTGCATGCACCCTGCAGTGCTGCACATCCTTGTGCCAGCGGCCCCTCCCCCTCACCATGACATCATGACATGTTCGGAGAGAATGTCCGGCACAGGGTACAAAATCGCCCTGCTCTGGCACTAATGCAAAGAACTGCAAGTTGGGGTGATGAGGTGTGACTGCATAGTGTGAACAAACACATTGGGTCCTGCTTTGTAGTTGCTAAAGACATAATTAATGCTACTTAGTAATTTCAAGGTGTTCTCCGCGGTAAAAACAGTGAATGTTAACTCTCATATTGAAATAAACTGACCAACTCATGTCAGAAGAAGTGATAACCCTTTCTCCAACTAACGCCCGTATTCAATTAGAAGCGAATAGCCGAGATCCGCGAAAAAGGCAGACACTTATCTCCGTATTCAATTCCATCCGCTTTTCGCGTAATGTAGTAGGCGAAAAAGATTCGCATATGATGAATGGGTTGAGAAAAAAAGTGCAATATCGCTATTTAGGGGTGCAAAGGTGGGGAAAGCACTCAGCACCCTTGGGACAACTCCCCAAAGGATAACTGCATCAAAAAACCCTAAACAAAAGTGAGGAACACCCCAAAAAAGCACTTTGAAAAAGGGGGCGAAAAAGTGCAAAGTGGGGGTACAAATCTAAGAAGTTGTGAAATTGACTTTTGGGGGGTCTGCAAGTATGGGTGAGGTGTTTTTTTGATTGCCGGTGTTTGCTGAAGGTGCGTTTTTTACTTTTCTTATAACTTCATTTTAGCAACTTTTAAATATGCTTACACCCCTTTTCAGGTACCCTAAATTTGACAGGACTACTTATTTTCTCCTAAAAATACTGCTGTATGCCATTCTTCACCAGTTGTGCAAAGACGCTAATTAGTGGCAATTGTGCGAACTTAAGTACCCCAAACTGTTTCATTAGGGCTAAACAGGCACTACTACATTGATCCCCAATGTTTCTGCATCTTTTGGGGGGGTTCAGGCTAATTTCCCCGATTCTGACACCACTTTTCGCCTGTTCTGACATTGCGCATCTCCATTTTTGCGTCTTTTGGAATTGAATAGGGCGAGTCGCGGGTACGCGCACGCTAGGTTTTGCAATGTAGGCGAATAGTCCGGCAGGCGAAAAAGTATCGCGGGTACGAAACTAATTGAATACGGGCCTAAAACAGAAGGGTTATTACTGGATCATAAATAAATCTCTTGGTCAGCTCACATTTCCTATTTGTAATACAGAGTACACACTGATATATTATTGCCTAAGGAGCCCCTTGTGCAGCTGGCCCCCCATCCTCAGTGCTGCTCTGCTATACACGAATGGTTTGTACTTCACTACTCCCAGGCAGATGGGGACAATGTAGTCCTGATTGTGACGGAGGGACAGAACCCTCAAATATGGACTGTCAAGCTGAAATAGGGACAGACAGTTGGGACGTATGTTATAGTGTGCTTTGTTACATGCTGTACTGAACTAAAAGAGCCACAAATGAAATTGCTGATATCTCACATTTATACTGAAATGTAATTAAATTGTTATGTTGCATTCAGGAGCGCAGTAAATGAGTATACAGTAGAGAAGTGCACCTGACCTGGAGGGGCTTTGCCTTTTGGACACAAGTCCACATCTCTTTCCCTCCAAATCGGGTATGTTAATTAAACCTGTATGGATGAACTCTCTTAGTGACCTCCAGTATTCTACTGTTTCCAGCCGTGCTCACTTATATCAAGTTGTATCCAAAAGCCTGCAGGAAAGATTGCGTACAAGCAGAATGCTCTCTATTTACCTGCAATGTCCTGTTGCAAAGGACGTGAGTGTACTTAAAAACACTTAGGATTTGGTATCTGGAAGGAAGACCGACAATGTTTAGATCGATAGTCAATACGTCAACACTAGATGGTCGACAAGTTATAGGCTGACATGGTCAAAAGGTCGACAGGTTTAAATGGTTGACACACATGGTTGACACAAAGAAAATGGTCAACACAGGTTTTATTATGTTAGGGTTAGGCTGCTGGAGGGAACAGTTAGGGTTAGACACTAGGGTACAGGTTCCCAAACTCGGTCCGCAAGACCCCAAACAGTTCCTGTTTTCGAGGTCTCCTCACAGACTCACAAGTGAAATTTTTAGCTCCACCTGTGGATCTTATAAAATGTGTCAGTTAGTAATGACTACACCTGTGCACCAGCTGGGCAATCTGGAAAACGTGATTTGTGTGGGGTCCTGAGGAAAGAGTTTGAGAACCACTGCACTAGGGGGAGGGTTAGGTTAGGGTTAGGCACTTTGGGGGAGGGTTAGGGTTAGGGTTAGGAACCAGGAGGAGGGTTAGGACTAGGGTTAAATTACAAAAGAAAAAAAACATGTGTTGACCATTTTATGTAGACGTTTTAACCATGTCGACCTTCTACACTGTCGACAACTTGTCAGTCGACCTTTGTCCCGCTTGACCTTTTGACCATGTCGACCTATTACCTGTCGATCTAAACATATCGATCTATTCTACCACACCTTAGGGTTCAATGCTGACTCTTTCAGTTACTATTGTACAGCAAATAGAGTTGTTGCCCTTAGTAATCGGATTCTAGCTGTGATTTATCTAGTACATTCAAGAAACTGTTAGACTTTGATTGGTTGCTATGAGAAGCACCTTTGTGTTTTCTCTTTAGAAGCTTTAGTAAATGCACCCCAAAATCTGCCCACTATAACATGAAACAAAGTAAAAATAAGATAAATAGCTGCCAGGATTGATGTAGGCTGAGTAGGAGGTGACTGATGTAGTGAGTTACCAGAGATTAGGATAACACTCATTTGTATCCATACTGCAGGCTGTACAGTATAGTAATCAGTGGAAGTAATATACTTTTGAACCTATATCGACAGGCTGCGATTTATAGACATCACATATAGAAGCTGTTTATGTGAGTTACACAACAGATTGATATGTTGTTTCCTGTAAGCATAACCCCGGTATGCCTGTAATCCTATGGCTTCAGTGATCTCGTTAACCCTTCAAGAGAGCTTTTCCAGCATATGTTTATTATAATAAATCCCTTATACGTAGACTTTGAATTTGAAATGTAATCCTAACCCTCCTTTTATCATTGATAATGAACAAAGTATTTGCTTTTCTTAGTATTGTGGGATAAATCAAAAGCCACCTCCTGTAATTATTACAACTGTTTGCCTTAAAACTAAAGTAATATGACCATGTTTTTTCCTGTTCTGGCTAGGACTTATATAGAGGTGCTGTTATCCTATATAACACTAGGGGGCATATTTATCAAGCCCCTGTTAGATTATAATCACGGAGAAACAGCAGTTTCCATATTATTTAGGTATTTGTGGTTTTTAGGAAAATATGAGAGATGAGACTCTAAATAACGCTGCAGATGGCAGTCCCCATTACTCTCTATAGAGACTACTGTCTGAGCATATTTACCAAGCTCTGGAAGCTTACCTGTCCTAGCTAGAACTCTTTTAGGTAGCGCCATCTACAGATCTAACACCAGCTTCATCTTCAGATCCCTTCCCAGCCGTCCATTACACTTTCCGTAGCAGCTGCGCATGCGAAGTGTCAGAAAAGACATCCCAGCTCTTAGCCGCTGGTGCTGTGCCAGCTATAGATTTTTGATCAATTGCAACAAAATGTTTTTCCTTACTGCTGCGATAAGGAATAATCATTTGGGTTCTATTCAGCATTTGTGACAATGTTGCCCAGAATATTATCGGGTAACATCGTCACGATTTTTGATCAATTATTGAAATTTATGGAAGCTATTCAGCAATATTTTTTAGCAGGGACAGCGGTTACGGTAACACGCTGTCACTGCGATGTCACAGAAGGTATTGTTATCAGTTTCCGAAAACAGTACCTTCTGCTTCTGCTATAAATGTTAAATATAATAGCACATAAATATACATGTATACAGGCTAATATAAAGCCTGTGTATACATGTCAATCAATTTAGGCAGGTTTGACAGGCTGGAGATGTACCTACCCTCGGCTATCACAGCAAAGCAGGGACGGAGACTGGGCGGTGTTACACGATACTGCAGGGACTTATGGAAAAATTTCCCTCTGTCCATGCAGCTTTCGGGGAATTTATTGTATTTTCTTCATATAACGCCATTCTGAGATGGATTTTTTAAATAATTTAACGGTTTTTGCTTTGCTGAATAGCAAAAAGTATTAAAGTACTGTAGAGACCAATGGCTGATCCCTACAGTACGGTACTCTGCGTGATGGGAATTAATGGAGAAGATAATTGCGTTATCTTCTCCATTAACCCATTGCTGAGTAGTGATTTACATAAACAATCGTTGCTGAATAGACCCCTTAGAGAGGCTAATTTCCCAAAATGTAAAGGATTCCTAAATCTGGCCCCGGCTAGAAACATGTTTGGTGTTACTAAGCAACATATGGTATTTCAGAGCAGTTAAGTATATAGCGGTACAGAGCAACGAAATACTGCAGCTACCATAGTGTAGTATATAATGGTGCACAATATGTCGAAGAACATAGAAAACTGCATAGGCTTCCAAGTCAGTTGTTCCTGATAACAATTACACTCCTATAACTAATCTCCTCCTTGTACGGCATCTATCTGTATAATCTCTGGAGTCGGAGATGAGAGGTTCATTTTTCAGCATGAGCTGCATTCCTGCTTTCCATCAGAAGGATTCATACTGCATGCTGGTAATGTCCACTGACTGGTACAAGGTGTGGCTGCCAAACCCATATTTTCTCTCTGCAATTCACTTTAGACCATCCCTCCATGACTCAAATGAGGCTGCTGCAGAACGACCTTGGCAACTGCGGCAGGAGAGAGCGCTGCACAGCTTCATTAGTTTAAGTGCGATCAATATTGTAATTTCTGCTCTAAGAGTCGCTGGTTTTATTATGGCTGAAATGTGCTGTACTGCACTGTTTCTATTTAAAAAAAGAAACAAAACAAAAAAACAACAACCCTAATTGTATAGTATGAGGGGTAGATTCAATTAGCCGTGAGGGGGCGAGTTGCCAGCGACAGCACATTATCTTGCCCCCCCTCGCGGTCCAGTTACGCCCTAAACTTGCAGATTTTTGTGCACAGCACTACGGGACTGCAAACAAAAATCAGCAAGTTGGGGCAGGGCAAGATTGGACTGCAAGGGGGGCAAAATAAGGGGCTGTTGCTGGCAACTCACCCCCTTAGCGGCCAATTGAATCAACCTCCTAGTTTGATAGAGAAATTATATACAATTAAATACTATTTATAGGCTCACTGGGAGCACATAGTGCATTCAACGCCCCTGTCTCTCATACACTTAACAGGTGTATTTTAGTGATGGCTGCCCTTGTAGATGATGACAGAATAATAATTATTTTATATTTACATCACTACATTTTCACTGGGCGCTATAAGCCTACCTTTATATATCATTTATTGGTTTGTGTTTTACATTCTTTTTTATATATATATATATATATATATATATATATATATATATATCTTCTATTATGAGTAGGAGATGCCAAATTTATTAAACTGAATTTCAGCCATTGACACCTATGGGATGATGCCTCCTGGGCTAAATTATCTGAAATGCGGAATCAGTTACAAGCACTAACAAAGAGCGGCAGGGTAACACCTATACTGTACAAATTGTGATCCCTGTGCGCTTTTTAGTTATTCCCTTTTGCTTGGTAGACCTGTTCTCTCCTTTTTACCATGTGGCCTAAAGTCTCTGCTTGAAAGGAATTGCTAAAGAGCTTTCCATACTCTCAGCTGTACCTGACTGACATATGTGCCTTGAATGAAAGTGGTGACCATCTAAATCATTAAATTAATTATTTCTGTACTTTTAAATGTGGGCCCGATTCAGCAATGAGCGCAGTTGCTTGTACGCACATAATCGGCTGATTAATCAGCACTGCGCATGTGTATGCATCACTGTGCGCGTACCAGACGCTGCGGTCGGGACTGTGATCGCAAAGGCTATGCAGACCCGTGGCAGAGTGATTGACAGGAAGTGCCGTTTGTGGGTGGCGATGGGGGGGGGGGGTCGGGGGCGAACGCAGGCGTGCCAGTGCGTTTCAATGCCGTTGCATGGGCGTGCATAAATTAGCCACTGCGATACCAGACGCTGCCTGAGGACTCATAGCGTGCGCTGAAGTAAGCAATTCCTGGTGAGGTCTGATTTGCCTTAACTGTGCGTATGGGTCCGATGTTACCGATTGCTTAGCTATGTTGTCAAAGTATACGGATATGAGTAAGGGGAAGTGGGCATCCTTATGTTAGGCTGCAAACATTTACATATCATCGCTGATATTAGCAACTGCGTCGCGTGCATATAAGCAGAATTGCGATCCGTGCCGTCTCTTAGATACAGTAAAACATTTTGTTTTTTTAAATAACTACATTTGGTATTAATAAGTTAATAGTGACTCTCATCATAGTGATCTGACAAATGCCATTAAATCTTACACTTCTGGCTTTACCCGTTCCCAGCTACAGGTGTTACAGCACTATTAGTGTCCAGCGTTTATGGGTGGACGGTCAGCCATGAAAAACCTTCCAACAGTCCTCAGTGATCCAACCATTTCCCCTGTTCCTTTACAGGAGCTTGGGAAATGTTTCCTCCCCAGGGGAGGAAAGCAGATATGGTGGCCGTACACTGTGCTATATCTCACTGTGTATAGCCACAATATCTGCTGGTGTCAGGCTGTTAGATAAAGTGTCTGTTGGTCTGACAGACATTTTTTCTGTGAATGTACGCCCAGCATTACAAATGACTGCAGCTCTGATTTCTCGGGGTAGATATATGGGCACTACACACCTGAGTATATTTTGTATTGTTACAGAAAGTCAATTAGCAGCCTTTCAGCAAACACAAGGACCTTTACTACCTCTGTGCTCTCGGAATGCACTCTAAGATAAACTCTTAATCATTATAAATGTCATCTTACATAGGTTCGCTCCATAGATCTATATACACACTTCATGCCGGCATCGACACACACCAATCCCAAGTGTAAACAGTTTGTATGAGTTTACATTGCAACAGGAGGAGGGAGTCACTGGTCATGTAAACAGGACGGAGTCTGCATGCACTGGACACGACTATTATACACTAAACATCTGTTCTTACATTTGCAGGATGCTTGAAATAACAGGCATGCTTCTGTCCAGCCAGGTCTCATACTGCTGGAAAATGATACAAGAATACCACATGTGCTCAAACAGATGTAGTCTCTGAGTTCACATAATATTTCTCTTGTACGCATGTTTCATTTACATATTTTAGATATCAGATTTCACAAAAAGGTTTACAGAAATCAGTCATAGTAAATGCAGAAGTGGAAAAATTCATAGGAATATATTCTTCCATTCCAGCTGATCCTGACGTCTGTGTAATTGGAGGTCACATATGTATTTATGCATTCATTTATTTATGTTAGGAAGATAACACTATGGCTAGACTATGGGACATTTTACCCTGGAATACACTTTGCTTGAAATATTTTGCTCGGTGATTATCTGTATGGCACGTGGGACATTTACATACATTCAAGTACATGAACTGTTGCTATACCGCAATTATTTCTTTTTTGCTGTTGTCCAAGGTCCCACATTAGTTTTACAAAAATAAAGTGGAAAAGGGTGTTTTCACACCCTTTTCACATTATTTTAGTTTCACATACATTTACTAAAGGGCAATTGGAGTAGAATTTATAAAATTATACTCCAAATTCTAATTATCACATATTTTTAGTAAGCAGATCGCATTTCCCATAACTGTAATGGGAAATGTGATCTGCCCATATTTACTAAAAATAAAATGTGAAAAAATACCAGGGGAAACCCTGTGATAATAACGCCACCTGGAGATGGCGTTATCCAGGGTTTCCCCCGGTTCCCCGACTTCTGCTGCTCTAACAGGCAGAGCTTAGCTGGGGGCCGGCACCAGTGATCAGCTGTGTGGTCTAAATAGACCACAAGCTGATCACTGCAAAAAAAAAAACATTGTTAAAAAAAAAAATCACTTACCTGCATCCAGGGACTGGTGATGTCCTCTGGGGCTGGGGCTTCGGTCAGCTGGTCTCCCGGCTCCTACACTGTGACCCTGGTCAGCTGCTGCATAGAACAGCTGACCGGGATCACAGTGCAAGATGGAAGGCTAGCTGACCGGAGCCCCAGAGGACATCACCAGAGCAACAATCACCGGAGGTAAGTGTAATCTAAGCGAGGGGGGACTGCGGTATCGGGAGGGGGAGGGGTTGGAGCTGTGGGCGCATGCTCAGACACAGTCTCCCTGTAATTTTTCTGACAAATACAGGGAGAAGTTTGCGGGTGGGATTCGCAGGGACAGAGCTTTATTGGAAACTCTGTCCCTGCAAGGGATTTTTGATAAATCCCTGTGATATTTCCTAAATTCGCAAAGCGAATTTATTCGGAAATATCACACTACAACCTCATTTTAAATGTGGATTGTAGTAAATAGAGCCCCAAGTCTTAAATACATTGTTGATAAAATATAGCCCAGCCTGAGCTTTGGAGTGGTCAACATGCATGGTTGTCCAGGGCACAGTACATTACATTTAAGCTTCTATGCCCAAACCCATACTTACTGACTTTCTGGCTGTAAGTGGGCGGCTGTGGGGATGGGGGGGTTGGGGAGGGTCGGATTTTCCACGGGAGACTTGACCTCTTATTTTCGGGAAGCTCCCCGCTATTCTGGGAGAGTAGTTGGCCTACACCTTGTATGTAAAACATGAATTTGACATTAAAGCTGCAATACAAACTTACCTCCTTATTCAAGATGTTCTCCAGGAGATTGGAGAGGGTGGAGGTCCAGGTGGGTGGTTGGGGGAGCCATGGTGCCCCGCGAATAGCATCATTGTGGCCCCACTCTGTGACATAATGCCACGATTGGAGGATGGGGCCATCATGATGAGATTCACAGCGAAGTTCGTCATCATTGTTCTGCACTTAACTGGGAGTTTGGGCAGTGTTGCCTATTCTTCCAGAAGTCAGGGAGAACTCTCTCAGAATTGAGTCTCCTGAAAATTCAATAAGTATGTTGCACTACTACTTATATAACAGAATTTACTTACGTGGACGGAAAAGGGACTACATGTAGTTACATAGCTGGGAATCCATTTAGTTCTCAACTTTGAACAATGGAGAAGGGATTGCTGGGAGCAGGAGAACCTATCACAAGTCACAGTCATGTGATTGCAGCTTGTGATTGATCCTCCTACTCAGACTTTCTCACTGTTTTTTCTCCAGGGCTGTAAAAGGAATGGTGGGATTGCAGAAAACTTATTCATGTCCTCCTAAGGATTGACTGACGGTCCAAAAAAAAAAAAAGGAATGTGCCTATCTTGTGGGAGGCCATTTTGTTGGCATAGATGCATGTTTCCTACATCTTAAAAGATGCTTCTGGCTTATAAATAGTTTTTTTCTCAATGGTTCCTGAATTCTAATATATTTTGTCTATCCCTGCTCTAAGCATATCAACATAAATCTGCCTACAGTACATGACATTATGTTACAGTCTCAGCAGACAACATGAGAAATAAAAGCACTTTTTACGAGTGCCACAAATTACACCTTTAACTGGAGACTGGAATTTGAGCCCTCAACTTCAAGGTTCACAAATACAATGTTTTGTGTAGTAAAGCTTCTCTCACTGAATTCCCATTGGGGCAGGCCAGCACTCAGACAGTCCCTTGGTATTCATGACATGAACAACTAACCCAGTTTCCGTTAGAGTGGCTGCTGGTATCCTTCGTGTTATCACGGCCGGCTGGCACTGAGGTACGCTGTATAGTGCCTGAAATACACTACCTGCTTCTGGAGGGTTTATGCTCTGCTCTTGTCATATCTGTTGTTTAATTTATGTTGCACTTTCAGAGATACTGCCTGTCCTCTGGAAGAGCCATAAATCCTGGGGTTATTAGCTACATGCACCACTGCCACTGCCACCACCCACTGCTTCCTACAGCTGCTTTGTAGGTATTATTCCGCCGCCTAAGATTTATTTTTTAATATTTTAAAAAAACACCAACTCTGTCAACAAGCCAACCTTTAACGAAATGAGATACTTTCTACTCTCTTCGCAGATTCCTGTTGTTACTGACTCTTTTAAAGAGAGTCTTAAAAGCAAAAACTAGTTGTATCATACACTGAAGCTGCTAGTTTGGCAAGTTTATTTACTGAAATATATAAATGTCTAAGGGACAGAATCAACTAGCCGCAAGGTTACCCCTAGCTAAATGCTCTGCTCTGAGCTATTCATTTGAGTGCCAATAAGTTAAGCCCCGGAGGATATACACCTAACACCAAAAGATTTTCTTCAGATATAAAACAGAAAAAACTAGCAATTCACACAGGAAGTAACATACTGCGCCATATCAAGATAGGAAGTGGCATGTGCAAACGTAATAACAAGTCAGAGGTACAGACTGGCATCTGCATCTTAATATGCAACGGAATATGCTGTGCTATATAAGAAACTGTTAATAAATACATAAATAAAAAAATAACACGAGGAGCTGCAAGGAAAAATCCATATTAAATGCACCCTTTGGGGGAATGCATAATAATTGAATAGCCCCGGTCGTTAAACTTTACCTGTGTGGTAAACACGGTGGCTGATTGAATCTGATCATAAGGGTGTATTTACAGAGGTGGTCAGCCCCATGCTCCCCTACTACCGAACATGCACTGAACAAGGGTAAAATGCAGTGCAAATGATTAAGGATCCCTGAGCAGGGCAGGACCTCACACCCTAATGTTAAACATAACAATAGGTGCTACCATGCTGAGATTTGTAGTGCCTAAGAAAAGTACAAGGCTCAATCGCACGGCCATTTTGCAACACAAGGAGACAGCTGAATACAGCATTGACGCATCTCTCAGTAGTTTTTTCTTTCTGTTATCCAGTGGGCTCCCTGTATTGTGTTGGGGAGGGAATGGTCCTTACAGTCCCCATCATTGGGCTCCCTGTATTGTGTTGGGGAGGGAATGGTCCTTACAGTCCCCATATAGATGACCATTCATTACCTTCCAATCTGCATTCAAACCTGTTCAGCACCAGTGATACAGAACTCTGCTCATACAGAGGATAACATGGGGTGGCCGCACTTGTGAGTGCATTATGAAATGGAGGAGTCTTTTTACAAGATCTGCCAATTTTGGAGCCACAAAATATATGTGAAATGTATATTGTTGTCATATATTAATTGTTCATGTTTGGGGAGGGTCTGGTTCCCTTCAAATACTTTGAGGAGTCAGATCCTAGAATGTAATTATAATTAGTGCATACTGGCCAGTGAGCCCAAATGTCTGAGCCTTATTTACGCTCTGGTCTGTCTAAAAGGGCCTATCCATTACCAGATGTATTTCTGAGCGATGAAAGACAAAAGATACAGTATCCCTTGAAAATTCCGGTGGCTGTGCTGAACGATATCTGTCATGTACATGACAGATTTTGGCAAACGATGAACGATATCGCATGACATCATTCAGGGAGTGGATTTTTTTTCTCTGCAGCGCTCTGTAGCTGCTGCTAATATCTTTCATCGTTTACCGCATATAAACTGCATGATATTGCTAATATCGTACATCTATATGTGATAATTGACCAACGTCTTGGAGAGATGATAGATGCGATTTATCGTCCGCGGGAGTGCACATATGTCATCGTTCAGGGACTATCCATTAGCAGATATAATGAACGATTGAACGATATAGCTTTCAATCATTCATTTTATCTGCTAATGGATAGGCCCCTTAAGTGAAGTTTGCTGATAACTACCATCTATCATCTCATATAGATGATATATGTACTTTAATGTCTGCTTTTTCTCTTACTGGATTAAGTCTTGGCAAGAGTTTATTTGATATTATCCCTGATATTCATACTAGTGTAGCACAAAATGCTGGAACGAAGTAACAAATCAAAGTGTGCGTCTGATACACCCTACAAAGGGTGTCCTTTACCAAACGTTAGATACTATAGGGCTGATCCTGGCTTGCATGCAATTCACAATGCACTCGAATCTCATGGATTTCAGCATACAGCGCATGAGCCAAAGAAAAGAATGGCATGCTCCGGATCAGGGATCCACACACGGATAGAGATCGCTTGTGCATAGGGCTAGATATGTTTGTTGATATACCACACTTTCTGTGAAATGAGCGATTCTCAGCGGTAACTAGGCAGTGAACATGCCATCACACAGAACTGTCCTGAGTGGTGAGCGTGTAAAGCCGGATTCCTTTATCAAACACAGCATGCAGATGGAAATGGGACATCTGCTTCTGCTGGATATTACACCAGCACCAGGCTGGTGTAGTTCCTAATACTCATGATGGCTAGGAGTGTAAGAACAGTAGGTGGGATAGGCTTCCACATGCAGTCACACTGGGTTATCAATCATATACAAAGGCGGTTTCTCGCATTAGCATACTAAGCAGGCTGCCACTCCTATACGGAAAAAGCGCCAGCAGATGTGTCCAACCTGGGATCACGCCTATGTGATGCCCGACGTAGGTACAGCCCATACTTGCCTATTTTACTCTGCTATTGCCATTGCGCTACCCTGGTGGGCCTTTAATGTCCCAGTCCGACACTGCTTCCTGCAGTAACTTGTATCTTTAGTGCATTGTGCAGCCTTGCCGGCATTATATAGATATGTGTTGAACACGGGATGTAAGTTCAATCCCGGCTGTCAGGATGCTGGCACTCAAAATCCCGACGCAAGTCAGAATCCCGGCGCCGGTGGTAAGTAGTGGGGCTAGGGGGATGGTTAGGGTTAGGCACTAAGGGGAGGGTTAGGCACTAGAAGGGGAGGGTTAGGTTTAGGCTGCGGGAAGGGAGAGGTAGGGGAAGGGTTAGGACAATACCTATAATATAAAAAAAAAAATAGATGTCATTTTTAAATCTTAAATGAAAGAAGTATGGGTTTCCCACTCTCTTTTATGGTGTAATTCAGGAGCTCTCTGAAGATAACGTGCATCCTAATGTCTGTGTTAGAAAGTACTGCATATGCCAGTGACATTCATTGGCCTTTTAGTCTGCTGTAATAAAATCCCTGAATGTGTTTTTATCACTCTGGTAGCAGAAAGGTAGGCTCAATGAGCAGAAATACAATTAGGGAGCATTAAAAAGTAGTAAGTCTTATTTAAGAAATTAGTTGCTGTCATGATTAACAGATGGATATGCAGTTTCATAATAAATTAAAATATTCCGTTCACTGGCGGAGAAGAACCATAACGGAGAGTAATCTTACTTTTTCCCACGCAGCGTTTTATATTGTCACAAATGTATTGCTGTGATCCTCTTTTCTGTATATAGGGCCTGATTCAGGGATGAATGCAGTGACGATATTTACGCAGATTGCGTGATTGTTAGCTATTGCGCACTTGTGTAAGCCGCACTGCACACTCGCAGCGATTGACTTGTGATTACACTCGCACACAGGATTTACTCGCAAAGTGAGTGGCGGTTGGGGGAGGTAATGGGGGATGGTTAGAGAAACACAGGCGTGTCAGACGGTTTAAACTAGGGGTGTGCACCGGCCACTTTTCGTGTTTTGTGTTTTGGTTTTGGATCTGGATCTTTCTTCGTGTTTTGGATCTGGATTGGTTTTGCCAAAACCACCCTTCCGTGTTTTGGGTTCTGGGTTTTGTGTTTTGGATCTGTATTTTTTTTTTAAAAAGCATAAAAATAGCTAAAATCACAGAATTTGTAGGTTTTTCTGCTCCTATGCTATTATTAACCTCAATAACCTTAATTTCCACTCATTTCCAGTCTATTCTGAACACCTCACACCTCACAATAGTGTTTTTATGTCCAAAACGTTGCACCGAGGTAGCTGGATGACTATGCTAAGCGACACGAGTGGGCGGCACAAACACGTGACCCATCTAGGCGTGAAACTGCAGTGGCAGACAGGATGGCAGTTTGAAAAACTAGGCCCCAAACTGTACATAATGCAAAGAAAAAAAAGAGGTGCAAGATGGAATTGTCCTTGGGCCCTCCCACCCACCCTTATGTTGTATAAACAGGACATGCACACTTTAACAAACCAATCATTTCAGCGCCAGGGTCTGCCACACAACTGTGGATGAAATGATTGGTTCGTTTGGGCCCCCACAAAACAAGCTGGCAATTAATGTGTCCCTGCACAAACTGGCTCTATGGAGGCAAGATGTCATCCTCATCCTCCTCATCCATCGATTCCTCACCCTCTTCAGTGTGTACATCCTCATCCTCACAAAGTATTAACTCGTCCCCACTTGAATCCACCACCACAGGTCCCTCTGTACCTTCTGGAGGCTGGTCTCCCTGGAAGAGCTGATAATTCATTTTGATGAACATCATCTTCTCCACATTCTGTGGAAGCAACCTCCTACGCCTTTCGCTGACAAGGTTCCCGGCTGCACTAAACACTCTTTCGGAGTACACACTGGAGGGGGGGCAACTCAGGTAAAATAGAGCCAGTTTGTACAGGGGCCTCCAAATTGCCTCTTTTTCCTGCCAGTACAGGTATGGACTGTCTGCCATGCCTACTTGGATGCTGTCACCGATGTAATCCTCCACCATTCTGTCAATGGTGACAGTATCATATGCAGTGACAGTAGACATGTCAGAAATTGTTGCCAGGTCCTTCAGTCCGGACCAGATGTCCAAACTTGGTCCTGCCTGCCCTGCATCACCGCCAGCGGGTTGCTTAGGATACCTAAGTTTTTTCCTGGCAGCCCCAGTTGCAGGAGAAAATGAAGAAGGAGCCGTTGACGTGTCACGTTCCGCTTCAGCTGACAGTGTGTTCACCAGCAGGTCTTTGCACCTCTGCAGGCTTGTGTCGGACGGAAAGAGAGACACCACATAGGCTTTAAACCTAGGATCGAGCACGGTGGCCAAAACGTAGTGGTCTGATTTCAACAGATTGACCACCCTGGAATCCTGGCAAAGCGAATGAAGGGCTTCATCCACAAGTCCCACATGCCGAGCGGAATCGCTCCGTCTTAGCTCCTCCTTCACTTTCTCCAGCTGCTTCTGCAAAAGCCTGATGAGGGGAATGACCTGACTCAAGCTGGCAGTGTCTGAACTGACTTCACGTGTGGCAAGTTCGAAGGGCTGGAGAACCTTGCACAACACGGAAATCATTCTCCACTGCGCTTGAGTCAGGTGCATACCCCCTCCTTTGCCTATGTCATAGGTGGATGTATAGGCTTGTATGGCCTTTTGCTGCTCCTCCATCCTCTGAAGCATATAGAGGGTTGAGTTCCACCGCGTCACAACCTCTTGCTTCAGGTGATGGCGGGGCAGGTTCAAGAGTGTTTGCTGGCGCTCCAGTCTTCGGCACGCAGTCGCTGAATGGCGAAAGTGGCCAGAAATTTTTCGGGCCACCCAAAGCGTCTCCTGCACGCCCCTGTCGCTTTTCAGAAAATTCTGCACCACCAAGTTTATTGTGTGAGCAAAACATGGGACGTGCTGGAATTTGCCCAGATGTAATGCCCGCACAATATTGGTGGCGTTGTCAGATATCACAAATCCCCAGGAGAGTCTAAGTGGGGTAAGCCACTGGGCGATGATTTCCCTCAGTTTCTCTAAGAGGTTGTCGGCGGTGTGCCTCTTACTGAAACCGGTGATACACAGCGTAGCCTGCCTTGTAACGAGCTGGCATTTCTGAGATGCTGCTACTGGTGACGCTGCTGCTGTTGCTGCGTAAGGTGATACATCTACCCAGTGGGCTGTCACAGTCATATAGTCCTTAGTCTGCCCTGTTCCACTTGTCCACATGTCCGTGGTTAAGTGGACATTGTGTACAACGGCATTTTTCAGGACACTGAGGACACTTTTTCTGACGTTTCTGTACAGTCTCGGTATCGCCTGCCTAGTGAAGTGGAATCTAGACGGGATTTGGAACCGGGGACACACTACCTCCATCAATTGTCTAAATCCCACTGCACTAATGGCGGATACCGGACGCACGTCTAACACCAACATAGCAGTCAAGGCCTCAGTTATACGTTTTGCTTCAGGATGACTGCTGTCGTACTTCATCCTCCTCGCTAAGGACTGTTGGAGGGTCAATTGTTTAGTAAAAGTAGTGGTGTTCCTACTTCCTCTCTGGGATGATGAACGACTCCCAGCAGCAGCAACAGCAGCAGCGGCAGCAGTAGGCGTAGCAATGCAGGATCCTCCGGAGGAATCCCGGATAGGAGAGTCAGTCATGCCAGTGACATGGCCTGCAGGACTACTTCCGATCCTAACTAAGGAGGAAATTGACGAGGAGGGAGTTGACGGTGTGGTTTGCAGGCGCTTGGATACAACAGGACAACGGGATTTAGGTGTCCCTGGACTGCTTACGGTCTTAGCCAAAGTTTCTGAACTTGACAGTAACTTTTTATGAACGCGCTGCAGGTGCCGTATAAGGGAGGATGTTCCTAGGTGGTTGACGTCCCTACCCCTACTTATTTCACCTTTACATATGGTACATATGGCAAGACAGTTGTTGTCCGGATTTGGATAGAAATATTGCCAGACCAAAGAGGTGGAATGTTTGGTCTTCTGCCCAGGCATGACCGTGATGGGCTTTTTCATCCCACGGACAACAACTGTCTCCCCCGGAGCCTGATTTAAACAAACCACATCACCATCAGAATCCTCCTCGCCAACTTCCTCCTCAGCGCCAGCTACACCAGTATCCTCATCCTGTTGTACTTCAACAGTGACATCTTCAATTTGCATATCAGCAAGTGGACTGTGGGTGCTCCTTTCAGCACTTGCAGGGGGCGTGCAAATGGTGGAAAGAGCCACCTCTTCCCGTCCAGTGCTGGGAAGGTCAGGCATCGCAACCACCACCACACTTGGACTCTCCTTGGGGATTTGTGATATCTTCTTAGAAAGCACAGTTCTTCGCTGTGCTTTTGCCAGCTTAACTCTTTTGATTTTTTTAGTGGGAGGAGGGCTTCCATCGTCATGTGAAGCTGAACCACTAGTCATGAACATACTAGGGATCGACCTTAGCCGTTCCTTGCCACTCCGTGTCGTAAATGGCATATTGGCAAGTTTACGTTTCTCTTCAGCTGATTTAAATGTCTTTTTCAAGGTCATTTTCCTGAACTTTGCCATTTGGGATTGTATGTGCCCTCTACTATGACATTGGGCATCGGCCTTGGCAGACGACGTTGATGGCATGTTATCGTCTATGTCATGACTAGTGGCAGCAGCTTCAGCACTAGGAGGAAGTGGTTCTTGATCTTTCTCTATTTTATTTTTATCGGAGAAAGTTTGGTCCTCCATTTATGTTATATCGATTTGATATATACGTGCGGCTAAACACAGAAAATAATTTTTTTTTGGGTTTGGACTGGAGTGTACTTTGTGGGTTACAGCACCCTTTAACGGTCAAGCCAGCCGGCCCTTTACTTATGACACAGGCGCACGCTTGGCACTACTTTGTTGATGCACGTGCGGCTACTGCGCACACAATTCACAAACACAGAAAATAATTTTTTTTTGGTTTGGACTGGAGTGTACTTTCGGGGGTTACAGCACCCTTTAACGGTCAAGCCAGCCGGCCCTTTACTTATGACACAGGCGCACGCTTGGCACTACTTTGTTGATGCACGTGCGGCTACTGCGCACACAATTCACAAACACAGAAAATAATTTTTTTTTGGTTTGGACTGGAGTGTACTTTCGGGGGTTACAGCACCCTTTAACGGTCAAGCCAGCCGGCCCTTTACTTATGACACAGGCGCACGCTTGGCACTACTTTGTTGATGCACGTGCGGCTACTGCGCACACAATTCACAAACACAGAAAATAATTTTTTTTTTGGTTTGGACTGGAGTGTACTTTGGGGGTTACAGCACCCTTTAACGGTCAAGCCAGCCGGCCCTTTACTTATGACACAGGCGCACGCTTGGCACTACTTTGTTGATGCATGTGCGGCTACTGCGCACACAATTCACAAACACAGAAAATAATTTTTTTTTTGGTTTGGACTGGAGTGTACTTTCGGGGGTTACAGCACCCTTAACGGTCAAGCCAGCCGGCCCTTTACTTATGACACAGGCGCACGCTTGGCACTACTTTGTTGATGCACGGGCGGCTACTGCGCACACAATTCACAAACACAGAAAATAATTTTTTTTTGGTTTGGACTGGAGTGTACTTTCGGGGGTTACAGCACCCTTTAACGGTCAAGCCAGCCGGCCCTTTACTTATGACACAGGCGCACGCTTGGCACTACTTTGTTGATGCACGTGCGGCTACTGCGCACACAATTCACAAACACAGAAAATAATTTTTTTTTTGGTTTGGACTGGAGTGTACTTTCGGGGGTTACAGCACCCTTAACGGTCAAGCCAGCCGGCCCTTTACTTATGACACAGGCGCACGCTTGGCACTACTTTGTTGATGCACGTGCGGCTACTGCGCACACAATTCACAAACACAGAAAATAATTTTTTTTTGGTTTGGACTGGAGTGTACTTTCGGGGGTTACAGCACCCTTTAACGGTCAAGCCAGCCGGCCCTTTACTTATGACACAGGCGCACCCTTGGCACTACTTTGTTGATGCACGTGCGGCTACTGCGCACACAATTCACAAACACAGAAAATAATTTTTTTTTTGGTTTGGACTGGAGTGTACTTTGGGGGTTACAGCACCCTTTAACGGTCAAGCCAGCCGGCCCTTTACTTATGACACAGGCGCACGCTTGGCACTACTTTGTTGATGCACGTGCGGCTACTGCGCACACAATTCACAAACACAGAAAATAATTTTTTTTTTGGTTTGGACTGGAGTGTACTTTCGGGGGTTACAGCACCCTTAACGGTCAAGCCAGCCGGCCCTTTACTTATGACACAGGTGCACGCTTGGCACTACTTTGTTGATGCACGTGCGGCTACTGCGCACACAATTCACAAACACAGAAAATAATTTTTTTTTTGGTTTGGACTGGAGTGTACTTTCGGGGGTTACAGCACCCTTAACGGTCAAGCCAGCCGGCCCTTTACTTATGACACAGGCACACGCTTGGCACTACTTTGTTGATGCACGTGCGGCTACTGCGCACACAATTCACAAACACAGAAAATAATTTTTTTTTGGTTTGGACTGGAGTGTACTTTCGGGGGTTACAGCACCCTTAACGGTCAAGCCAGCCGGCCCTTTACTTATGACACAGGCGCACGCTTGGCACTACTTTGTTGATGCACGTGCGGCTACTGCGCACACAATTCACAAACACAGAAAATAATTTTTTTTTTGGTTTGGACTGGAGTGTACTTTCGGGGGGTTACAGCACCCTTAACGGTCAAGCCAGCCGGCCCTTTACTTATGACACAGGTGCACGCTTGGCACTACTTTGTTGATGCACGTGCGGCTACTGCGCACACAATTCACAAACACAGAAAATAATTTTTTTTTTGGTTTGGACTGGAGTGTACTTTCGGGGGTTACAGCACCCTTAACGGTCAAGCCAGTCGGCCCTTTACTTATGACACAGGCGCACGCTTGGCACTACTTTGTTGATGCACGTGCGGCTACTGCGCACACAATTCACAAACACAGAAAATAATTTTTTTTTTGGTTTGGACTGGAGTGTACTTTCGGGGGTTACAGCACCCTTAACGGTCAAGCCAGCCGGCCCTTTACTTATGACACAGGCGCACGCTTGGCACTACTTTGTTGATGCACGTGCGGCTACTGCGCACACAATTCACAAACACAGAAAATAATTTTTTTTTGGTTTGGACTGGAGTGTACTTTCGGGGGTTACAGCACCCTTTAACGGTCAAGCCAGCCGGCCCTTTACTTATGACACAGGCGCACGCTTGGCACTACTTTGTTGATGCACGTGCGGCTACTGCGCACACAATTCACAAACACAGAAAATATATTATTTTTTTAGCACTTGGGGGGAGCACCCCTGATGGACAGAGCACCCCCTGGACAACACTACAGCACTCCTTTAGGACTGGGACACTGCACAGGACTTTGGAGTGGACACAGCCCCTATGGAGAACTGACTGCACAACACAGTCCAGCCAGCCCCTATGGACTTTGAAGTAGTGGACACAGCCCCTATTAACAACAGCAGCACAGCACAACACAGCCAGCCCCTATGGACTTTGAAGTAGTGGACAACAGCAGCACTACACTACACTACACTACACTACACTACACAGCCCTAACTCCCGCCCTCCCTCTTCACTGTCCACAGCCGAGTGAGAAAATGGCGCCGACGCGGGTACCTTATATAGGATCCAAAACCCGCGAGACTCGGAAGGCGGGATGATGACGTTTTGCCTCGATTTCAGATCCGAGTCAGGCGGGAAAAGTCGAGCCTGACTCGGATCGGACTCGGATCGGGGGGGCTCGGGGGGGTTCGGATTTCAGAAATCCGAACCCGCTCACCCCTAGTTTAAACACGGTTTTCTAGGCGTGCATTAATTTGCCACTGCATCTTTGCTCGCAGCAGGAGAGCCCTCTGCGTATCTGGAGACCCGCTGTGCTTGCAGCATGTAATGGTACATACACACGGTCAGATATGTCAGATGAACGATATGAACGATTTTATTAACGGATTGAACGATTTGAACAATTGAACAATTTTAGACTGTATTAAAATGAATTGAATCGTCCAAATCTGACTGCAAACACATCAGATGTCAGATATCGTTATCTGACAAGCGGGAACGCGTGTTGATCGTTGCAGGGTCACATGTCGGATTTTCTTTCAGATATGAACGATTGAATGATTTTTAAAATCATTATCGTACAGAAAATCTGACCGTGTGAATGCACCATTAACTTACTCAGAAGGTTGATGGCCGCCTGATCTGCGTTCGATGTTTCTGGTTTTGTGCGTGAGTTGAGGATGTGAGATGCTTTCAGTGGACGGCGAGCAAGTCATTAGCATATTTTCGCAAATGCGATGCTTGAGAGATTGCATTTGCAATTACATTAGGTTACATCTCTGAATCAGGCCCATAGTATTTATGCAGTACAGTACCCAGTTTTCAAGACGAGGGGGTAAATAGAAAGCGCATGGCTGCAAATGGCAGGAGACAACATAAGCGCCCTCTAGTGGATGTTATCCATTTCCAATAACACATTTTTTTCCCTGAAATGGAAAAGCTAGAAGCTTGTGTAGCATTATCAACATAAGAGGTTTAGCTAATCAAAGCAATCTATTATCAAATATCCATAGACAACTAGGTCATACACATGACCCTGAGCTTGCTGGGATCTTCTCACATGTGCTGCACTTATTTGGTAGACCTCATATATATATATATATATATATATATATATATATATATATATATAATATGGTTGGTGGATTTTAATCAAGGAATTCATCCTGGCACCTACAAATATGGACACAATTGGAGCCTAAAGTTTGCTCTGTTTACAAAAACACTGTACTTCATTTTGTGTTAGCCATGCATTGAGAGTCAGAGGTATGTATTTATTTGGATAAATCTGAAGTCTTGTTTATAAATGTGGACTTTTCTGATGTATGGATTTAGTTTTCTAGTCCAAAACTGTCCAGGGGAAGCCAAGACATGTAGATGCCATGCCCATAGCCATAGAGTTTTATTCTCTCTCCCCGCTATAACTTTACAGTAGGTATTTGGAGTATACATAAGCCTATGTACCTTGTTGTGTCAGCCCCCATGATTGCATCACTAGCCTTTCCCCAAGCTACTCTCTGAGAAAAAGCCCTTCCTCACATATCTTTTGAATGTACCACCCAAAGTTTCACAGCGTGACCTCTTGCCCGATTACTTCTCTTCTTTTGAACCATAATCCCCTTTTGTTCTTTGTTTAATGTCTTAATGCACTTGAACTGAAGAGTCAAAGGGATGCATTTATCAAGATGAAACTCTGTCAGATGAACACAGTGCCTTTACAATGGATTCCTCGCTCTTCCGGTGTACTAGTAATGCACTGGTGAGTTCACTAGATCTGAGCTGGTGGAGGTACCAACATTTCTCTACCAGAATGTGCTATTCACCACATACAGGCCTAATAGAGATGTGATGACAACTTTTAACCCTCTACAGTTTCCAATTGTAAAATTGATCTTACACAATTTTAAGTTTAAATACTTTTTTTGGGGTGAGTTTTATCAAACCTTCTAAATAGGACAGGTGGAGTTGTTGACCCTATCAACCAATCCGCTTCTAGATATCATTTTATAGAATGTACTTGATAAATGATAGTTTTGTAATGGGAAATGATTGGTTGTTATGGGAAACTTCTCCTCTTGTACTCTTTTGATGGTTTGATACACCTCCCTGTTTATCTTTCGTACAAGCAATTAGCTTCTATATTATAATATGTCATCATCTTCAGCCCGTCTTTGGCTCTTTGCTATCTGAGTTATTCTGTATTATTTATTTCATTGTGTACCCCTGATTTTATTGTCTTTCCCGGTCTTTAATAGATCTGTCACTTTCCCTTACAGACGGGTGGTGGAAACCCGTCTGCCATTCATTTATTCTAATCTGGGACAATTGGGACCAGGGGAAGCTTTTTTAACTTTTATTTGTCAGATGTTGTTGAAATAAAAGCTGCATTTTCTCAAACTCTCTATTTGTCAGCGAGTATAACATCAATCCGCATCCCACATTCACTAATGTCAAAACAGAGATGCAAAGAAATCTATGATTCAATTAGCAAGTTAAATACCCATTAGAATAAAATCCATAGGAAACCAGGCTTCATTAGCCTGAGTGCTTGTTTCTTGGAACAAATTATGCTTGAAGTGAACGCGATGCTTCTCCCTAACTGGAGCCTCAAAGGCAGAGCTAAGCAGCGGGTTCTCCTCTCTTTGTCATTTTTCCTTTAAGGAACGCAGTACTTGAAGGACAGGAGAGAGAGTCTTTTGATTGAATTTTGTGTCTGGGCTTAAATTTTGCTGCCTATATCTGTGCCTCTTCTCACAGTCTCAGCGTACCAGTCATCCTACACAATGTTGCACAAACCTCCTGAAAGGACTATTAAGTCAGAGTGCAAGTTGCTATACACATAAGAATTACTAAGCACACTCACAATTTATAAACTGTTCAGAATATGCTCATAAATAAAGGCATTTCAGATAAGGGAAGAATATGTTATAGTACTCCAGTCAATAACCTAAATGAATGAAAAGGAAGAGAACATTTTGTATGACTAAACAGTGAGATAGATAAACAAGGTTTCCTTCAGTGGAATGTCTTATTTATTCTCATGTACTGTGGTACTCATGAATTTTACAAGATTTTCTTTCATATTAGAGTACCCTGTGTTTGTCACTCTGTAAAAATAAATAAATAAATATATATATACCCTGTTCTTTGAATATGTTTACAACTACTATTCTGTTTGTTCGAGCAAGGTAAGGCAACTATTGATCCATAGATACCAAAGGAACAGTTTGTCACTTATAATCTAATAACTACACAGTCATATTAACTCTTTCTGAGACATGGAAGCCAATTGTCCCACTAAATTGAGTGATTCGGTAATGGAAGACTTAAAAGCTTAAGGCCCCCATTTACTAACAAGTTTATCACCAAAAAGAGTGATAAATGTCACTGTGTATGATAAACGGTGGTACAGCCAATCAGCTCCCAAGTGTCATTTTTCTAACAGTTGACAGTTGGGAGCTGATTGGCTGGAGCACCATTTATCATATACAGTGAAATTTATCACTCGTTTTGGTGCTAAAACTCGTTGACGTCCTAATTCTTTTGTGAACTTATTTTGCAATGTACTAATATCTCCTTTCCAATGAGATGTCAGTAAAGACTGTGAAAATTTAACCATTCCGTAACTACGATTTATGTATTTTTGTATAAAAGCAATGTTGTACTAATGCATTTCTTAGAGAACTTTACATTTAAGTAGAGCCATTCTAGATTTAGAGGTATTTTTAACAAGAACCTACGGTATCAATCATTATGTGTGGCTGCAATTCATAATGATGTACCCCTGCAATTTAACAAGCAAAGCAGCCACTGCAAAACCCTGCTGATCAGTGAGGGTATTCTCCTTCTCACCAGCAGCCTAACGTTCCTGGGGCAGCGTTAAAGAGATATGCCTATGAATGGCTATCATACGCATATGAACGCTATGTAGTGATATTACCCACCTCTCCCGTTGCTGGGTTACATTGCATCTTAGTACATAGCAGATGCAGCGAAAAGCCGCTCATAGTGTGCTAGAGATGCTAGGCTGCAACTTTAATGGATTTAAAACACGTACAAAGTCGCAGATGACGCACAATAGAACTTTATGTGAGGAACTGCCTTGGCTGCTTGCATCAGAGACCATTTGAGACAGATTTAGAATCGGTCTCACACACATGTTCAAATGCTGCAAGCTCCAGTGGTCAGTGTATGCAGGGGAATAGGAATGGCGGATCTATTGGAGCACGTACTCCAGATGCCAGCAGCAGTAAAGGGCACCATCTGGGCAGGCCACGAAACACACATTAACTGCTGCCATTGTTTGTCACTGAGAAATTGCGCGACTTGCGTGCGGTGATCTCAGCAGGAGACGACAGTCTCTGACCTTACACGGCACTGTGGGGCATATGTATCAAAGCTTGATGTGAGATAAAATTATGAGATATATATCACCAACCAATCAGCTCCTAAATATAATTTTTTAAACACAGCCTGCAAAATGTAAGTTAGAAGCTGCTTGGTTGGTGATCTATATCTCACAATTTTATCTCACATCAAGCTTTGATACATATGCCCCTGTGTGTAATGACATACTGTAGACACTGAGTGTGCTAGGGCTGAAGCACTTGCCAGCAGGCAGGGAGCCCGTGGCATCCTGGGAAAGGATCAGACCGCTTCCGACATCGAAAACAACTACAGTACTTGCCAGGTAGGCATCTCCGGGCGCCTTGGCTTGACTCTACACCTTTTAGTGTACACTATCCATGTAGTTTAGCCGCTTCTACTTGATTTAAGTGAAAAAGACGCTCAGTTGAGCCGCAAGGTATCTGACGTACTGAGGGACTGTTTGGCACTACTTGAGCCACAGTGTAAAAGGACACATCCGTAAATTGGGAGAACTGGATATTATCCCTTTATTCGGCAAAAGCACTGGAGAAAGCAGTTATCACTGCATCATAAATAGACCCATTAGTGCAGGACAGGCTTTTTATGCCGTGTAATCATAAACCGTGTGAGAAATGGGAGATCTTATTCTTGTGAACATTTTGCTCCTTAATAAATCAACTAAATGTAGGAGCTACCCTTTAGCTGTATGGCTCAGCTCCATCAGTAGTTCTGTTCAGTGATAATTGGCAACCATAATCCAATGTTCTGTCATCTGCCACATAATGAAATGAGCTTCAGTGTAGCAAGAATTCACAAAATCCCCGATACCCAACAAACGTGTTTATGCAAACCCGATTCATCACAGATGTAAGCTAGACATATGTATATAACATAAGCTGTCTTACTTATTAAGCTGCATACACACACAACGATTTTGTAAATGAACGATTTTAGTAAATGATTTTCGTTCATTTTTTCAAGGGAAAAATGAACGAAAATGATTTACTAAAATCGTTCATTTACTAAATGTAATGAACGATTTTTGCATATTCCCTTAATGAAAATCGTTGAGTTGGTCAGTCTGACTGAACTACAAACTATGGGCCTGATTCAGAGCCGTTCGCTATTTGCGGTCGTTCACACCTCTAAGTCTGAACGAGCGAGCAAAACATACGCTCGTTTATTTGTTAAAAACGCCCCCTGGCCGCTCGCACCATTCGTCATGTCCGCTATTTATTAGATTAATCGAGTACATCGACTAGCGTATGAACTGCTCGCTATTCTTGTGGTTGGTTTTTGCTACCACAATTTTGCGAACAGTTCTGGCTTAAAAAAAACCCAGTGACGTGGTCAATGACGCTGCTGTTTTAAATATGCACACCCATAAAACGCCCGTTTTGACCTTTAAGCACGCCTGCGTTCTGATTTCCACTCCCCGTTTTCAAGCACCTTCCCCTGTTACCACCCACATACGCCTCATCCTGTCACTCAAATTATCAGGCATTCGCTATTTTGCGAGCACATGAATTTCGGCCGCACTGACTGGTTCGCGCATGCGTATAACGATCCGTACGCATGCGCAGATGTGCGAACATCGCTCGGAACGAGCGTACTGTCGCTAGCGAGTGGCTCTGAATGAGGGCCTATGAACGTGCATGAACGATAATCGTTCATCGTTTTAACTTAGAAAGTGAACGACTTTTTCAACGATTGAACGATAAACGATATCGTTAATGATAATCGTTCAAAAAATCGTGTGTGTGTATGCACCTTTATTGTTAATATATAGAGGGTTATTTTGTTTTAAATATTTTTATTAAAAATGTACTGTTTGTCGATTTTATTTATTTTGTTTCGTTTTCTTGACATTGTTGCTATCTATAACATGCTTGGGTAATGTACCGCAAGTCTTATAGAACTACAAGTCCATGCATGCCATGCAAACCTCCTCTATGGTATTCTGTGACATGTAGTTATACAAACAGCTGCCTTTGAACGGGTTTAAAAACCTTATGGTGTCATGCTGGTCAGTCTTTCACAATTCTCTCTACAGTACACTGTATTAACCTAGATTTCTTGAATTTGAAAACATATGTGGTTAGATGTCTGCAAAGTACCTACTTATCTGTGTGCTATGGCAGTTATGTCACACTGCCAGACCTGTTGTCTGTACTAACACTGTCTTATAAATGAAGTATTGCCATTAACATTAAATTAGGCATTAGTTTATTACAAATTGCTTACAGTGGTATGAATGGCTTGTTCTCTGTTTGGTCTGCGGTGTGCTTTAGTTATCTGATGCGTTATAAAGGATATTACAGAGGAGCCGAGTCTCCTTGTCCTGTGGAGTGAGCAATTTGTCCTACATGTGACTCTGGCAGGCTGATTTCTCTGAAGGGGAAAATTAATTTTAATGAAATTTTGAAAGACCTAAAATTTTCATGCTAATTTTAATTATTCAGGACTGTCATGAAACGGCTTTATAGCTTTGTTAAAAATATCCCTTTTTTGGCTTCACAATGGCTGATTAGCATGGTCTTTCATTAGCTTTCATTGAAGCAGAACAGAGAACTTTAAAAGACTTCTCGAAACTTGTGGTTATTTTTGTCATTAGGTGATTTAACGCTTCACTTACCTACAGGGCATAATTAGATTTGTAATCTGCTTCCTTGTTGTAGTTTAGGACATTTGTATTGGGTCTTACGCATACTTGCCGACATCCGGGGACAGCATTCTCGGAGGGGGAAAGCCAGGCTTCTTCGGCAGGGGGCGTGGCGTGGCATAAGGGGGGCGTGGCGAGGGAGATGATGTGGCAGTGGGGGCGGAACAAGGGCGTGACCGCACAAATGCATCATTCTAGCCCCGCCCCGCTTTACAATGCCAAGATTAACCGCATTGTGAAGCTGGGGGCGGGCAACGATGGCGCTATTCAGCGTGAATCGCTTCATTGGCCCCTCCCGCTGTGTGGGGCATGTATGAAGATGCGGGGGGACTCAAGGGGGTGGCAGCCGACCAGGAAATTTGCCTACTTTTCCGGGAGGCCCAGAGTGCCACCAGATTTTCGGGAGGCTCCCGGTCACATCGGGAGAGTAGGTAAGTATGGCTTCACGTCACCAATAAGCTCAGGTGAATGCTTTTACAATTGGCAGTTTTATTTCCCCCCAATAAAAGCTCCCGGGTCTTAAACCCGGAAATACAATCATCACAAAGGATAGATCTTATCGGAAAAGCTGTCCTTTGCGATTAAATTCTAGGTGCATTAACGTCGGTATGTACCCGATAAGTGGGGGGATCTACCGTGTCCAAAATGCGATGTGTAGTACATCTCGCCCACAGCCAGTAAAGTGACAGCTGGAAGCTGATTGGTTGGCACTTTGGGCCTGATTCAGACCCACTCGCAAGCGGCTGTCCGCTCGCAAGTGGGTCGCTGTTGTGCACTGCGCATGCCCACGACGGCGGGAGCTCCGTCGTGCGCATGCGCCAGACGCGACGAGCGAAGGAAAGTCCTTCGCTCGTTGTGTCTGATCAAAGGTGGCGTGCTGTCGATGTTGATTGACAGCACGCCCCCTTTGGTGGGCGTGCCGGGGGCGTGCCTCCCTGACGGGGGCGTTCCCAAGGGAACTAGTGATGTCAGTGGGAGTGATTTTGGCTCTGATAGAGCCAAAATCACTCCGGGCCTTGCGGTTGAAAACCTCAACCGCAGGCTCCGGCTCGCAGTTTCGATGGTTGCAATGGTCACGACCATCGCGGCCATCAAACTGCACGCTCGTATAGGCTGTGGGTGGTGACCCACAGCTATACGAGCGTCCAGGAGGACGCTCCAGAATTATGGAGGGCGGCCCTCATTCAGAGCGTGCTCTCTGCTCAGAGCGTACGGCTCTGAATGAGGGCCTTTATCTCTCTCCACTTTATCTGTTTTCAAGCTTTGATAAATCTCCCCCTATGTTCGCAGCGGATCTGATTGTTACTACAGCGATGATCGGAGTTGTTGTTCAAGCTAAAACACCATAGGCGACATACTTTTGAGCGGCTGATGATTTGTTTACAGTGTGGACTCTCCATATATGAATCTATTGTTGAGCCTGTGACATGTCAAATCTGCTTTATGCTGCAATACAATAGGGAAAACCTCCAGTTTCACTACTACCTGTCTGATTGATGCATTGAGATCTGTCAGGGCTTTGATCATTATACCTCTTATCTCTGTGTCACATCCATACACCTCTTTGCAAGCTGCCCCAAACTCCAGAGGGCATAAACCTGAACCACCTTGCTAAATTAGTTTGGAAGTATACAATACAGCCTAGATAGAACACACTTGCTGAGAAGGAGAATGAAGGAAATATGTTGTCTCAGTGCAGGAATAAAATATATAGCTACATTTCACCTGTCTCAGTGAACAGGTGCCAAGCAGCAATATTAGCAGGGAGCGTTGGGGTGTCCTGAAGTTTATTTGATCGGTGCTCACTCCATGGTGCTGGGTTTGTGTGTGATGAATCCTTTCTTGGACATGAGCCCCAGACACCACTTCCCCTCCTGCTGCGCTCCCTCCAGGCTCACATTTCATTTAGGAGAAGTGGAAAGATGTCCAATGTTCGGCCTTGTTCTTATCTCTCCCTCCTTCCTCTGAGCTCCGGGCTGCAGCAGAGCCGGACTGGGAATACAAATGGATCCTTTATTCCTTGCTGCCACGAGAATGCGGGTGCTGATGGTTTTCCCAGAGGGCAACAGTCCCTCTGCAAAAATAGCAAACCATTGTGTGAACCGTAGAGACTGTGAGATCTGAAACATATGAAGTTTCCTCGCCACATGGGCAGGTCTGACGACTATCGGTGCTCCTTATTTTTACAGTCAACCGTGATGACTACCAAAATAAACAAATCTTATCTAATTAATACATTGTATGTCAGTGTACATGCAGATTCTGTCTGGTCACCTTATGTTTTGCAAAACGTGCGCAGTTGTCATAATGATAAAAAAAAATCAGCTATGGCCACACAAATAGCCTGCACAGTCTGCTCTTTTGCGTATGAATCAACGAACGGTAGATGTTTTGCCATAGTCATGACTGTGCATTAAAAATATGCCGTACACAACAGTTTTATAACTTTAATTACGCCCTCTAATGATGCCCATCCACTAGCAGACAATAGAAACGACAGCACGATTACAACATTGTAATCGTGCTCTCGTTTCTATGTCTGTGATAAGCATACACTGAGCGAGCAGATGGTCAGTGCAGGCTCAATCAATCATCTGGCAACATGCTGAACCTAACGTTATCGTCAGGTTGACCAGCATGTTTGCCTGATGATTGATGTCGGAAACGACCAGCGTGCGCGCGCATTGCTGGTCGTTTCCGACTTTAAAGTGCCCAATTTGCGGTCGATTTGCAAGCGATTGCACAATAACGACGTCGTTATCGTGCAATCGCCTGTCAAAATCTTCTAGTGGTTGGGCAGCATAACTCTCTCCTTTCCACTAGCAAATTGTCACACATCCCCTGTAATGCATCACACATCCTTTGGCACACAGCTGCTCATGTACTCATGTAGACATCAGCGTCCATTTTCTTGTAGCTCAGACCTTATTCTTCTCCCCAGTATTTCCTCCATGGCGGCCTCAGGGAGATTGCTAGACTCTCCAGAGAATCCTGAAGATCACAACTATTTCAGGGAGTCTTCCTGACATGCAGGAAGTGTCTGCATTTATAATTATATTGATTACATTATCTTACATTATTTATTTATTCTTTTCATTTATTTATTTAAGAAAAGTAACAATGTTGAAGCATTTTTGTATTATTCAGTCAAATTGAAAATATTTTTATTTGATCATTTTTGTAATCAGAAATATCATATTACAGTACAGCTATTTGATTGTGATACAGTGGGAACATAAATAAAATATTCAAACTATTTACAAAAGAAACTGGGAAAGAAAGGTGGTGACTGCCGGCTCTGATGAGACCGTGACCAGGACATCCCAGTGAATATCTAATCCATCTGCAATGTATTAATTTGTTTAGGTCATTAAACTGTACCTGTTACCTACAAACAGAAGTAAGAACTGAACCTATACTAGTGACGTAGTGAAGTGATAGGCCGCGTTCTCGTGGATATTGATTAAATTCACATAATCACTGCCTCTGTTATAGGTAGTTTATATATCTACCTACCTTTTGAAAGTTTTGTGTAGTAAGCAATAACCTAACTCCTCCTCTTTGCTATTGTGGTCTATGATAATATTGGGCCCCTGCTGCAGATGGAACACAATATAACAATCGGGCTGCGTTCTCCAACACCTTCGACCTGCAGCTTGAAGATGGCAAGAGGAGTTCTGACATGGATTATCGGGGTCCAATGTAAACCTAGATCCCCGTAATGCAGGGGTTCACATATTTCAGGAGAAAAGGAGGGCGGTTTATTTCATACTTGCCGACATTCTGGCTGCCCCCTCCGAGAAGGGGCAACCTGGTCGGCACAGCAGGGGCGTGATGCAGCATTTGGGGATGTGACCCGTGACTGTTACCCGGCATTACCAGCTTCACCATGGCAAAACCCCAGCTGCATAATGACAAGATTGCTGAGTCAGTGCAAATCGCGTCATCACCTAAGTAAGGTTTACTTTAACCAATTTTCAATTGTAAGCTTGTGAGCCGGGCTCTCTTACCTCTGTGTCTGTCTGTTATATTTACCCAGTCTCGTCTTATTACTGTTTTGTTCCCAATTGTAAAGTGCAATGGAATATGCTGGCGCTATATAAATAACTTAATAAATAATAAAAATAAATAATAGATGTAATCAGCCATAAGGCACATATCCACTACATGATGAACTGGACGATTTGAACAATAACGATATTGTTATCGTTCATCGTACGCAATATCGTGCAGTGGATATGCCGTCAATGACCAGCGATGCGCGCTCCCGATGGTTGTTGACGCCGTCTCTCATCGCCCGAACCTGCTATCCAACCTTACGATGAGGGAGGGTGCCGGCACTGAACGATATATTGCTCAATGTACACTGCACAATATTATCGTTATCGTTCATTAATCGTGTAGTGGATACGCGGCATTAGAATGTTTACATCATAGAACTGTTTAATACATGGCAGCTTCCTGGTGTTAAGCAGCGCAGTGTGCTGTGAGCGTGTGAGCACTGCTGGGCCGTTAGTCATTGCAGGACACAAGTATGCGACTCATCTCTGCCGATCATCACTTACAAGCTCACTTTCATTCCTGCTTATGAAATGGATCAGGGCTCAGAGAGCTTAGACCAAAATAACAAGACTGTGGATTTCCAGCAATGTGTCTCCACTGCCAAATGATTTGTGAAACTTGGTAAAACTAACACTGTAGAGGGGAATCCTAAATGTCTGACATCAGGAACTGGATTGTGGGCATTACTCACTCCTGTCAGGCAGTTATAGCTACGATATCCTGCAGTCAATTAGGTTGCGATTGAATTTATATGCACACAGATATATAAACAGGTAGAGAGAGATGTATAACATACATACAAGTATGGTTTAGCATTCCAAATAGAGATATATATAAACCAATTTTTTTGCCTCCCCCTCTGGGAAGGGGGCGAGGGAGCACAAAAGGGAGCATTTGGGGGCGTGGCACAGAAAAGGGGGGTGGGGGGTGGGGACGTGATTGCGCCATTGTGGCTTTCCCCTGCTTTACAGGGGTCTAAACGAACAAATTTACTTTCATGTTTTTTTTATAATTAGGTGTATTTCTGGACTCGCTGGCTTTTTCATTGTCTTTATGTCTTTATGTATTTTTTTGTATATATATGTGTGTGTACTAATGTACTAACATGAGCATTCTCATCATGAGAGCCTTGTGGAGATATCTGGTGATGCTGATAAGAGAACTACCCTAGCCTCATCCATAATACTAGCTATCTGCTTTTTCATTGGTTGTTGGAGCAACCATGTGACACTCGTGCTTGTCTGGTGTGAGTGCACGAACAGGAGTGTTAGTGCTATGGCGGCGTGCTCCATGATGCCGCGATTATGAGATCTACAGGGTTGAATTGATGGTAACGTTGTTTGACTGCTTGCTTTATATGTCGCTTATGCCGGCGATTGTGTTGTTCACTGATAAGAGTGGGCGTCCGCCCCACATGACCTGTACATCATGTGACTAATTTCTCTTTTATTTGGAGGCTTAATAGTGAGGCTTGGTTGTAGACCCCGCTGAGTAGGCGGGGCTTCCCTGGCGTGCAGTCCAGCATGGTGTGCGCACTTGACATTTACTACATGGCTTTCACCTGGTGAGTAGTGCTCATGGTATATAAATTGTGGTGATTATGTGTGTTAGTTGTACTTTTTTCTGACGGCTTGAGCATGCAGTGACATCACTGTACCCTGACAAAGCTCCCGCAGTGGACTGAAACGTAGGACCTGACAAAGTTTCACACTAGTGGTATGTGTATATATATATATATATATATATATATATATACTGCAGTGCCTACCTGTCGTTGCCAAGTTATTATTAATTTTACTCAATTATACTAAATACTAAATGTACGATTAAAGTATTATGTGGATGGGGACTCTCACTTGGTTGTCAGTGAGGTCAGTAAGTCTGCCTGCTTAGAGCCGTGCAGGCAGTGTGATGACCATGCCCCTTCCCTCTCCTTCAGTCCTCTACTGCACTGGGGTCCTCCAGAGCCTGTCAGTCACAAGCACCGCCCCCACAGATTACACGAGGAGCTGCTGCTGGAAGAAGCCCAGTAAGTTATGGTCTGGTTCACTAGTTCTCGAGTTTATCATGAACATACATACAAACGAACAATTTTATATATATTGTGAGGTAATCAAGATTGGGGTGCCCTCTCCTGGGGTAATTGGGCACTTCCAAACACACAGCATCCAGGAAACAAAACAAAATCCTAATCCATCTGGGCTCTAACTACACAAACAGGTCTCTCAAAAGTGGTAGGACCTAATGCCCCTACCACAAACATAGGCATATGCACTATACTCACGGTCATAAATCACAACGTCTCTTAATCAGCCTGTTGCCTCTTTCCCCAGGTAGTTAGACACAGCATTTATGAGCCTCTTACAGGTGCAAGTACTAATTAGCATGTGCTCATACGCGCATGCAGGGGGGGTTCCGAGCACCTAGAAACCCCTCCTGCACGCCACTCCATCGCAGCGAAGCTTAAAATTATAATTTTTTTTTTTTAAAGAACCTGACTGTTGCTGGCTGAGCTGGCTGTAGGGGGAGCTGCAGCGGTAGCGCGCAGCTCCTCCCGGGCAGTTCCCATGGTGCCGTGGCATTGTGGAAGGCTGAGAGATCGGAGCCTGCTGGGTGAGTCAGTGACCGGCTTTCTCTCCCAGAGCCGCATCACAGGTAGATGTAATATAATACATGTGGGGGAAACCGGTGGGGGCGGAGAGCGCATGCCAGCGCTTGTGTCAGTGTGTATTTCATTGAGTGTGTGTCGGCTTTGTCAGTGTGTATGTGTGTGTGTGTCTAGGGTTTGTCAGTGTGTGTGTCAGTCTATGTGTGTGTGTGTGTGTGTGTGTATATATATACTTTGTCAGTGCAGTGTGTCAGTGTGTGTGTCTAGGCTTTGTCAGTGTGTGTGTCAGTTTGTGTGTATAGACTTTTAAGTAAAGTGTGTGTGTCTTTGTCAGTGTGTGTGTGTTTAGGCTTTGTCAGTGAGTGTGTGTGTGTCTGTGTGTATAGACTTTGTCACTGCAGTTTGTGTGTCTGTCAGTGTGTGTGTATATAGGCTTTGTCACTGCAGTTTGTGTGTCTGTCAGTGTGTCAGGCTTTGTCAGTGTGTGTGTGTATGGGATTTGCCAGTGCAGTGTGTATGTCTGTGTCAATGTGTGTGTGTGTGTGTGTGTGTGTGTAGGCTTTGTCATTGTGTGTGTCTAGGCTTTTTCAGTGTGTGTGTCGGCTTTGTCAGTATGTCAGTGTGTGTCTGTGTCAGTGTGTGTCTGTGTGCGTGTATATATCACTGTGTATGTTTGCAGTGCCGCCTTTTTATTTCTTGGAGGATCTGAAAAGCTCTGCATAAATATAGACAAGTAGACCAGCACTCCAAATTAAAAAGTTCAACAGCCAGGGTGCAGATCCTAAAAACCAAGCAGCCCGCTCAGTCTTGAACATATAATCAGATACAGGCAGCACTCCTTGGGTACTCAATAATCCAAGCTTGTTAATCCATTACTGTGCAACGTTTCAGATGCAATTATTACATATTTCGTCATTGACGAAATATGTAATAAATTCATCTGAAACGTTGCACAGTAATGGATTAACAAGCTTGGATGATTGAGTACCCAAGGAGTGCTGCCTGTATCTGGTGAGATTTCTTGCCATTGGTTTTGTACCCAAGTATTGGAAACCCCCCTTTCAAAATCCTGCGTTTGCCACTGGTGCTGAAGACCTGAAGTGAAATGGGCCTAATGGATGGAGCCCGCCCTCACTCTCCATCCATAACCCCACTAAAGACCAAACATCTATTAAGTCTGTTTTGCAATCATATACATTTTCCTGGGGTTTTAATGTATATGCCAGAAACTTGGAACAAATATATCTCCTGTGTATACCCTTACCAGTGCTTTTGTCACATAATATAGATAAATAATTTATTTTATTACCAGTTATTTATATAGTGTGCACACATTCCGCAGCGCTTTACAGATATATATTTCAACATTTAAGTTTTCATTAATGTTTTACACAAGATAGAAAGCTACATTGCAATCAGATGCATGCCTGCAGAATTTACTATGCATACATACAATATATGTGTGATCTAACTTTAGTGCAGCCATGGAGTCACTATCTAGTGCAGTGCTTTTCAAATCCCAGGGAAGGGGGTCGTGTACGAATTACCCATACATGCCTACCCTCCCGGTTTTCGCGGGAGGCTCACGATATTCTGGTAACCCCCACACCCCTGGAAGGGTAGGCACTTCTCCCGCATTCTGCCCACTTCCTAGTGAAGTGGGTAGAATGGGGAGAATTTCCGCGGCGATCGCAGGTTCCCGTGTAGGGGGCGGGGCTTAATGATGCGATTCTCAATTAATCGAGTCAGTTAGCCCCACCCCCTATTTAAATATAAGCCAATCGCGACAATTTGCCGTGAAGGGGACGGGGCTTAATGATGCGAACCTTCAGGCCCCGCCCCCATCACAGCCCACCTGCTTCTCCTACTAAGGCTTCTCCCGGGGAGGAGAAGCCAAAGGTAGGCAACTATGGAATTACCTGGGCCCAGGCTTGTTGGAGGTGCTTGGGCCAGCTGCAAAAAGGGACAAAAGTTCCCCTTTGCAGCGACGCACATAGTATTTTACCTGAATATTTACCCGGGTCCCGTGGATGTCTCAACGGCCCTGGCTAACAGTGCATGTTTTCCATATCCCCTTGCTGGAACTCAGGTGTATTCATTACTGACTGACACTTTCTAATAAAAAAGGATCCACAGTTTGTTATAATAATCTCACTTGTGATTCTATGCGGAGACCTGGGAAACATGCACTGTTAGCATGTTCTGAGGACTTATTTGAGAAGCGCTGGTCTAGTAAACCTAATTGATAAAGCATTGCATTTCTCCCTCCAATCACATTAATTTTCTGGTGGTTTGCTTCATGTTTTGTTGCTTTAGAATGGTACAATACTCCTGGCAGCTACTCAGACAGTGACCTGAGCTGGACGTTCAGGTTCTTCATTCTCCAGAGACTCTTTTTTTTTTCCTAATGAGACATTTCCGAAATGATATAAAGTTTCATTTGTGATTACGGAGTGCATCAAACCTCCCACCCCAGCCTCAGACCAAGTCCTTTAGTTCTCATAATCATTCTTGTCTGTAGTGGGGAAAATATAAGGGTAAGGGATGACGTTGTCTATTTTACACAGTCTGTGAGTTTCTTAAAAAGATAAAATGCATAATTTGAAATTACGCTTCTGGAATTAGATCAGATTCTGTCCTTTGTGATGCTGATACGACACCTGCTGACCTCACCTATAGTGGTTGCAAGATTTTTTTGCTACTGTATGTGCACAAAAATCCCTAAAAACTCCTATGGAGTGTACGCACAGCGGCGCTGTTGCCATCATGACCCATGATATCAGAAATGTCTTGGAAAAGTGCTGGGTGCTCCTGGACGGTGACTGGCAGGTGGCTATACCAATCCTGGGCGTGTAACAGGAGTGTCAGTATTTCAGAGCCTACGGAGACTGAGAGTCGGCGTCTCAGTCTTTGCACATTCAATCCCACGGATGTACACCAGGGAAGGACTTTGATTACGCTCAGTGTCTGAGGTTGTGTGACGAACTTGGATAGAAATATGTCAGCACACAGCTGGCAACTGCTGGCACTCCCAGAAATTAGAAGACTGTACAGTTTACTCTTCTCTTTCATATAGCAGAATGTTTTCATTTTTTTCTTAATCAGTTCCAATATAAAAACTTGAAATTGGAGGCACGGGCCTCATTTTGAACCCAAATCACCCTGGGTGTTTTGTTTGATCCAATCTGTCCCTTCCTTGGGCCTAATATGAGACGTTTGGACCTCATTCTGAGTCGCACTTAAAGTTATTGTAGATGGGGGCAGCCTGATTTACTACCTTATGCTAATGCAAGAACCCGTAGGGCTAATGCGGGGTTCCTTGCATCTCCAAGTGGAAGGCCGTTCAGCCCATTGATTTAACACCAGCAGTCAAAACCATCATCATCATTAGTATTGGCGCTTTCATCAGAAACAGGCTTCTCTTCCCCGTCCACACAACTCTGAATCGCACAGTTTTACATTCTCCCACAAGTCAGGGTGGCTACATACTATCATACTGTCCCCTCCCAGTTCCCTCCCTCCCCTATTTCACAGAAAGCCAGATACAGCCACGTTCTGTCCAACTCAGAATAGACAGACTCTAAAATGCATAAATCCGCTGCTGTATTTTGTGTTCATTCAGGTGTCTTTGTTTATATTCCATTTTGTTTGAAGACAGTTAAGTGTGACAAACATGAAAAATAGAAGAAATCAAGAAGGGGGCAAAAACTTTTTAACACCTGTATACATGGCTAAAATGAAGCTTATTAACTTTGATCATGATGACTGGTCTCTGGCAGTGTGTGTGCGGTCATCGTCCATCCTATCGCGCACCATATGAACTGCCCATGGATTATTGCAGTGCTGAATATTTCAAAATTACATCTATGTGGCAAAATGGGACCCAGATCTGGCCAGTTGCTGCCAAGCTCCATGGTTATTGGTAACAACATTGAGACCTGCAGCATATTATTATTAATAAACAGCATAATGAAACTGATAATGGTAAGGATCATTATAACACCACAAGGTATGGTTTACTCAATGCAAATTTTACATACGTTACACTATGTATTATGACTCGCATCAATCACTTAGGAGCCTATATATTAATATTCGCGGAACTGCCATGATTACTAAATATACATTTCACTGTGGATATTTTTTATTTTAAATGAAAATATCTCCGCTATGTACGAAGAAAAACTTGCGATAACCGCTCTCCCTGCGAGTTGCAACCCAGGCATTGTGGAGGAGTCTTTCAAGTTTGTGAAAGACTTCTCAGAGGGAAGCTGACACTGCGCATGCACATAGCGCCAGCCTCCACCGCCGACCAGAGGCTGCAGGTGAGAGATCGGAAGATCTCTTTCCTGCTTGTAAGCCTCCATTGGCTTAAAGCAGTTTACACCATCTGAAAATGGTGTAAACTAACGGGGCCAAGCAAAGCTTATCAGAGTTTGGTACATAAAGTTCAGATCGTAGTCCCCATTGATGATAACGGGTACTGCGATCTGCAGATCTAATGAGCATGGCATTAGTACATAGCAACAAACTGCAGTTTCTACATAATTAAAAAAAAAAAAAAAAAAAAAGATTTGAGCTGCATACACACACAACGATTTTGTTACCAACAATTTTCTGAACGATTTTCTGTCAGATTATCTGTCAGATTTTTTAAAGTCTAATGAACGATTTTTTTGAACTACAAATAATTTTTACATATTCCCTTAATGAAAATCGTTCAGTTGACAAGTCTGACTGAACTACAAACTACAAACGTGAACGCGCATGAACGATAATCGTTCATCGTTTGACTCAGAAAGTGAACGATTTTTTCCAACGATTATCGTTAAACAGTATCGTTTATCGATAATCGTTCAAAAAATCGTTGTGTGTGTATGCACCTTTACAAATAAACCCTTGGCCTGGGAAAAGATTATATAATAGAATAACACAGCACTTGGAGAGAACAAACGGCCTCCAAATGCCTGTAAATCCTGCATTGCAAGCCTACAAAGGTACTGCTAGTAATGTCTGCATCCAAACATAATTCCATTCTGATGCTCATTAGAACGCAGCCACACAGTTTAGTTAGCATTCCCGGTGTCACAACAGGCCTTTGAGGAATTTTCTTTGAGGGCCATAATATTGTTTGTTATTGTGAGCCTTCCCTGGAATGCAGACCTCTCTGGCCTAGCTTCTGGTAGAGCTATAGCTCCTCTCAGTATATGCTTGTGTGGGAGGGGGCGCACCTTGCCTCTGCATACAGTGCTTTTTAATTAGCCTGTCTAGTTAGTCATACAATAGATGATTTTTGTTAATGAGAGCTGTCACTGGCTTGAAGGGGGATTGATGACTTAAGAAAAGGGTTTATTTATTTATCAGAGTAATTTGATTTGTTGTTGCGTTTGCATGAGTCTCAGGGGTGCTTTCTTGTCACAGCACAGACAAGGTAATTTCATCTTTCATAAATATTCTGTGTGAATGTGAAAAGGGTACATGACGTTCTTATTCCCGGGGGTGTTTATTGCCTGATGATAAAGCTCTTGCACGTTTTATTGCTTTAGCAATAATGCAATGCTGGGACTACAGACCACTCCAAATGTTTGTACTGCATCATGGGACATGTAGTTTTTGGGCCTTTTTCATTTGATATAATTTATACGTTGGATGCATAACCAAATGATTGTGTGGTTTTCTGTGCAATGCTTCATAGATCAGAGCCTGTCTGCATGTCAGAAGCTGTTTGGTTTGGATTTGTCACACTCTAATGAAAAGTCAGAAAATGTAAAACTTTGCAGTATTGCTGATAACATTTCAGTATATCACTACTCTACGCTGATGATTACTGTCCTATCACAGTACCCATTACTGAGGACACAGACTGCAGACAGAATGGAGATTGTGTACTTTATTATAGATTTGTACAATAGCAATTTCTTTGATTCATTCATTTGCCAAGAACATAATATTGTCGGTTTTAAAAATGTTCCTGGATTCATCTAAAACTGTATTTATACACTGGCCGTTTGTATCCAGTCTGACAAGGGTAGCTGCTGCTCCTGCTATGCCCTATTCTGAGAAGGATAGGTGCTGGTCCTCCTATGCCCTTCCCTGACAAGTGTAGTGGCCTGGTCCTACTATGCCTTTCTCTGACAAGGGTAGCTGCTGCTCCTGCTATGCCCTATTCTGAGAAGGATTGGTGCTGGTCCTCCTATGCCCTTCCCTGACAAGTGTAGTGGCCTGGTCCTGCCATGCCTTACTCTGACACAGGTAGCTGCAGCTGCAGTTTCATGCTATGCTCTTCTCTGACAAGGGTAGATGTTGGTCCTGCAATTCTCTTCTCTGACAAGGGTAGCTATAAGTCCTGATATGCCCTTCTCTGATATTGATAGATGCTGGTGATGCTATGCTCTTCTCTGACAAGGGCAGTGACTTCCGATGAGGTCAATGGCTGGGGAGGCACACATATAGATGGGTCTGAGTGCTGGGATCCTGTCTCACCCCCTACTCATTGTAACTCCCCCTCACTACCCTAAGCTTCATTGTCCATTTATTCTCCTACCTGCAACCCTGTGTCTTATCTTGCTGCTGCTGACTGAGCTCCAATCTCTGAACACTGCACTGCACTTCTTCCTGGTGACATGACACACCCAAAATGTTCATTAGTGCTTAAGGCATGTCCCCCAAACTCAGAGGCATGCCTCTATTAGCTCTCTTTCTGTGCAGCTTACTGCCTGTGGTGTGGCTCCACTCCCAGCTCTGCAAGCAGTGTTTGACTATACAGAAGCGAGGCTGAGCTGTTGCTGCCTCATCTCTCATCTCATTGCAGTCCCAGGGAGCTCCACAAAGCTGGTGAGTATTAACTATAAAAAATTTTACAATCAACAAAGAATATGTTTATACTTTATAAATTTCTTTGTATGATTCTAATCATTTTTATATAAAATCTCATGAGTATGACAGGGGAGGCTCCGCCTACCCTGACTGCACGTCCCTGGTGCAGAGAGTGCCTATGTGTGTACACACCACAAAAGGCTAGAAAATGCAAATAGCATAACATGTTCATCAATGTTATATTAGCATTATAGAATTATTTTAGCATCACCATTTAAAATGACACCTATTTTAATTACATGATTAGGGATACCAAATGAGTATGAAAAAATATTGTTTTTTAATCTCTAAAATATTAGTAATTTTAAATACATTCCCAATTTAAAATTCTAGGTTTTTTATTTCCTAAAGGTCCGATACAGAGATGAGCACAATTTTGTTGTTCAGCAATTGGTCACAAAAATGTCCTGTTTCATGGCTGGAATACGTAAAGTGTTCACAGTCACACAGCATGCAGCCATACGCAGGCCCGCCAAGAGCCGCTCCGGGCCCGGGTAAAAAAGGGGTTGTGGCCTAATCGTGGGAGGCGTGGCCACACCCCCTTAGGTTAATAATAAAAATTTTGCAGCGTGCAGGTGAGGGGGGCGCAGCGAGCCCCTTCAGCCCGGCGCATAACCAGTGGGGTGGCGCGATCAGCTTGATCGCTCCCCCCACAGGCATATGAGACTTCTGTGGCTGCTTCTTAGCAGCTGCGAGCAGCCTCCCAATGCAGCCCAGCACACAGCAGCGTGTGCTGGGCTGCTGTAATATAAGAGGAGGGTGGAAGCGGTGCCGGACCCGGGCCCCTCCAGCAAGCCCGGGTAATTAGTACCCGCTCCCCCCCCTCGGCGCCCCTGGCCATACCACACAGCAGAATCAATGCAGTGTCGTCATCCCTGCTCTATTCATTCACTGTGAATAGTGGAAAATGGGAATTTAGAAATATGGGGGAAGATGTTTCAAACCCTCTAAAGAGGACAAGTGGAGAAGTTGCATATAGCAACCATCAGATTCTAGCTATCATTTATCAACTACAAAAAATAGAGCTAGTATCTGATTGGTTGCTGCCAGCAATTTCTCAGCAAGAGCGATACTAAAAGACTCTGGGGGAGATTATCAAAGTTTGGAGAGAGATAAAGTACCAACCAATTAGCTCCTAAATTTCATTTTTCAAACACAGCCTGTAAAATGACAGTTAGAAGCTGATTGGTTGTTACTTTATCTCTCACAATTTTATCTCTCCAATGATTGATAAATCTTCTCCTTTATCCCTGGAACTTCACACCTACAAAACAGCCTGTTCTACTGCACAACCCAATTCAGCTGAAATATTGCTCATCTCTAGCCAGAACCCATTGGGCAGGATCATGCATGCTGGTATTGGTAACGCCGATATGCATGACGAACACCTCAAAGGAGTCAAGTCTTTGATATCAAAAGCATTATGAGAAACCAAATCTATGTTCATGGAAACTTTTAATGGAAAATTATACTAACTAAACCCTGGGGGTTTGTATAAATATTATCCACATAAAACAAAAGTCATTCAGATGTCAGGTCAATTTGGTTTCAAAGAACAACATTTATATTAAAAGTTCAAACCAAAGACCCACAGGAAGAGAAATAAACAGGGACGAGCTCATGCTCCAGGCCCTGAAGCCTGCAGGGGGTGTCGGCCAGGGAGAAATAAAAAAAAAATAATTTTATAACTTCCTGCTCCGCACAGTAGCGTCTCGGTCTCTGCTTCAGTGGACACTTCCTGGTTCCTGCTGTGCTATGTGATGCTGTGGTCACATGGTACACTGCACATTGACTGCATTGTTCAGCCTAGATCCCCTTCAGCTAATGGGACCAACGTGACATTGAGTGAGGGCAGAAGTGCGGTTCCATACCCTGAAAGCGCTGTTATTTTGACTCAAATGTCGTATCCGGCCACCAACAGTAGAAACTCTCTTTGCTCGCCACAAGTTACTATTCCCGAAAGATGTCCATGTGGATGTTACAGATGTGTCCATTTACAAGTCGTGTTAAACATGAAGCGTGAGTGCCGTTTGACTCGGTAACAACGAGCATCTTTTTGTGCAACTTTTTTCTTGCACATTAAACAGCCCTTCTAGTCGCGCCATGCTGTAGCATGACTCTGTAGCACAGAGCGTCATTTTAATCCACAGAAGCTGCTTGTGCGTCCACTTCGCATTGCTGTGAGAATAAGATGCATTTGAAGGTAAAAGGTTGCACAAAAAGACGCTCAGCGCTACCGAGTCACGCCATGGCATGGCACGACTAGAAGAGCTATTTAAGGAAGTAAGATATATGTGGACACATCTGTATCCAAATATCACAGATATACTCCGATTTCAAATGCGAATTTAAGTCACGTGAGTTCCGTCATATCCCAAATTTGCGACTTCAGTTGGCGAAAAACACCTGATTTGACTGATCTCGCACACGACTACTTGCACCATCGAATGAGAAAATGAAAGCAAGCAAACACTATTCTTTGTAAATGTGCGTTTTGCTGTGTTTTGGCCATAAGGTGCGATAATGAATTGCATCCCAACACGATTCTTAGTAAATCTTCCCCCATGCATTTCCAAGCTTTTCTAAGTTTATGTGCCTCTTTGACATTTACAATGCACTCATCTCAAGCTAAAAATAAAAAATTGCACAATAAAGTTTTAGTAGCATGGAGTCTGGGTGACAGGACTATAAAAATGCAAAGTTATCCCACAAAAATCAGGCACCCTTATTTGACGAACCATCAGCTATTTACACAGGTATGACAATCCCTTCTACTTAGGTGTTTGCCAAACATTTTTAAGTACATAAAAATAATATCTTAATCTACTGTTGTACACGACTGTGCTTTGTAGTTTTGGCTGATAATAGTATTTTCTGGAAGTACCTGGTCTTTGGGAAAAAGGTATGATGTGTGTGAGTCAGGGGCAGAGCTATGGGAGACAATGGAGGCGCCTGCCGCCGGGCTACAGCTATGAAGGGGGCACCTCCTCCATTGTCCACAACATATTCACCCCACTTAGGGCTGTAACTGTGTACCCGGAGTATACCGTCATGGCCCTTCATGGCACCTGAGAAGCCACCATACACTAGTGGAGAGCTCCATGTCAGACCATCAGCTGCTGCCTTCGTCTATCTATAGCCTGTCTGCATGAGAATTGCTACATTACAGTGTCAGCGGCTGTGATAGGGGGCAGCACATTATAACTTGCCTCCGGACGTCTGGGATGAACTTACGCCACTGGTGTGAGTACTGCATAGACAAATGGTTGATACTAAAGTTAGAATGTGATGAGCTCAAAAGTGCCAAAGTAGACTCAGCAAAGGGGTTAAATGCATAATAATAACAACACCAGCAACAACAGAAATCTTCAGTGTTGCCGACTTTGAAGAGAGTTCTCAGTCTCCGTGGCAGAGCTCACCCATTGGTAATTAATGTCCACATTTTAACGGGTATCATAGCAACTGGGCTTTTCATGTGGTGAATTGGCACTCTCGTGAGAGGCTTATCATTGGACACTGCCATCTAAAGCAACAGACAATGGCAACCCCTAAAAGATGCATTGCAGAGAATAATTCCATTTACCTTATGAAGTAGCATGATCTGGAGAAAGAAGCAAAAAAGAACAGAAATATCAAGTGTAATGTGCACAGCAGGAGTCTGGGAATTCACCCACTCGCTTTATCCATCTCGCTCATTGATTTACATTTTCCCCTAAACGGTCCACTTTTATCCCAGTTGATTTGATTTTTCACTTGGATGAAGTCAAATGGTGCAATTTGCATAGGAAGACTGCAGTGTGCTTGGATGTATTGTGTCTTCACACTCGCTGCCATACCTGGGATCTAAGTCTGAGGCTTAAGGATTGACATTGTAGCTACATCCCAGAATTTCAGGGACTGCGATGTTCTTTGGATAGGAGTGTAAGGAAAAATACAATATGCGGATTCCCACTCATTCAGGATGGAGTTCTCAGGTATTAAAGCTTTTATATTGTTCATTCCCCAGTACACAGATTACAGGGTGGGTTTAGGGGTTTGAAGTTAAAATCTCATGAACATCAAACATTATATTTCCCTTTGTAAAACTGTTATAGTTATTATCATGTACTCAATACCCATTTAATTTGCCAGATTACACAGGTGCATGCCTCTCTATGGGCCCAGGAGTGAAAAGGAGGGGTAACCACAACTCTTCCCTCTCTTCCTGATGTGATACATGGATACACTACCCGGTGCGCACACCATAAGTTTGTGCACAACAAAGGGTATAACCACACCCTCTTTAGTAACTTCACCTCCAGTATCCGGCCCTGAATGTGTAGGTGCACAGATAATGCTTTAGTCACTCTTTAGCAGGAAGTTCCAGCTGAGAACTGCAGTGTTCTCCCCAGGGCCTGTGTATTAGACATTCCATCCGGCAGTTTCCTTACACCACCACGCGTTTAGGGACGGAGGTGCTCGCTGCGCGGAGCCTGTGCCCTGGCCCTCTCTGCGCTGGAGGCAGGCTGCAGGCATTGAAATTGCTGGGGCAACACCTTCTCTAAAAGTAGTCACAGCAACACGGCACTGTAGCCGACCTGGAAGACGCAGCTTACCACCCACAGAATCATTTGTCTTAGTGCCATCCTGCTGGCAGGCGCGGTGTCTACTTGGGTGTGGCTGAGGACTATGCGGACTTACCTGCCGGTTCCTCCATACAGCATTGTAAGCATGGAAACCACGCAGCCTGGAGACATCCCATTAGTGGATAATAATTATTTGTGGAAGCGTAATTTAAGCTATTTACCTTTCTGGTACGTTGTCTATGGATGCCCTTGTCTGACCGATTGCTGGTGGCTGTGAATGGATCATGGCCGGGCCTGCTGTTAACACTGAGTGATGTCACTGCAACACCACCTGGCCAATTTAATTCTGTGTGAGGCATATACATATAGAGGAATATAATCAAGGTAACTCATAAATAGTATATTTTACCTGCTACCCTTGTCAATAGCAGGACCAGCACATACACTTGTCAGAGCATGGCATAGCAGGACCACCACATACACTTGTCAGAGTATGGCATAGCAGGACCAGCACATACACTTGTCAGAGCATGGCATAGCAGGACCAGCACATACACTTGTCAGAGCATGGCATAGCAGGACCAGCACATACACTTGTCAGAGCATGGCATAGCAGGACCAGCACATACACTTGTCAGAGCATGGCATAGCAGGACCAGCACATACACTTGTCAGAGCATGGCATAGCAGGACCAGGCAACTACCCTGTAAGAGAAGTGCTTAGCAGGACCAGTACCTATCGTTATCAGAGAAGGGCATAGCAGAACTTCCTGCTACCATTGTCAGCAAAGGGCATAGTAGTACCAGCAGCTACCCTTGTGACCCATGGTATGTTCAGTATAACCTGCGCTCACTGCTTGGTAAATGCTGGAGAACAGGCATTGCAACTAGGTTTATTAAACCCCATGGGACAAGCTGACTATGGAAACGAGCGTTGACAGTGAAGTGTACACATTGCAAAACATGGAGCAAAGCAATAGGACATGCTGCATCCAGCGTTCTCTAATGACTCTCATGTCAGCACTTTCTTCCATGGAAAGCATCAGCATTCTGGCCCTAAAACCAGTGTCAATTTTGTGGACAACTTCAGTCCTGCCCACTTTTGCTAATTTGCCACTGTTCTAAATTGTTTTTCACAAAACCGTAACTTCATTTACATCCATGCCAACATAATTTTGCTTTATTTGAGTGACACTTGTAGAGGGCCCTGTTCAGCGGCAATCTGCTCCTGGGAACTGTATTCAGATAACATAAGAATTATATGTAAGCTCATACGAGCAGGGCCTCTACCCTCTTGTGCTTCTCCCAACTTTAGTTTAATCTATTTCTTACTCACCACTAGGGCACCTAACACTTGGCTGTTTATGCTCTGTTGCTTATCTGGGTGTTATGGTCACTAATTTAGCAATATATATTATCCATGTCTTGGTTCTGTATTGTATTGTTCTGTAAGTCGCTTGTCTACAACTTGGTTATGTACTTTGTAAGGCGCTGCGGAACATTTGTGGCGCCATATACATAAATGATAATAATAATAATAATATGTGCTTTATTACATTACAAACTTTGCACTGATTTGATACAGATCGGATTCTCTGTATAGGATTTAGTTTCTGAGCTGTGTGCTTTATAGAATCACATATTGTATATACTGAGGTAGTTGTGTTACGTTGATGTAATTATTGCTCACAGGGTGCAGTTCCATGAAAAGTAATTGTGACTGTCCTCAGATGACCTGACACTGGGACAAAATAGAGAGGAAGATGGGGGAGGCATTGTGACCCAGGAGAGTGGAATTGAATAGCTGCATAGTTGGAGAACCTGGGCTCTTATGTTTGTTGGAACTATTAATGTGGATGCTGTTCCCACATATAATGTGCGAAAGAAAACTAGATTATATTTGGCACAGTGGGATCAGGAAGGAAGGATAATATTACAAACACACCAATATAAAAGAAAGAATGCGCATAATAGGAATATTCCACTAAACAGAGCTCTTTTCCTGAGTATCACTATTGAATAATCGTTTATTGAAACTGCACTGTGAACAATACTTGGATTAAATATAACTGTACAGTGGGCTTTCAGTTCCGGCGTGGATGGAGTAAGTCTGGCTTTTCCATAGCTCCGCTGCCCTCCACCACTACCATAACTACAGCCGATTGTGGCTTCCCTGCATCAGCCTGCCAGCACCTACGGCACCCAGTGCCCTTCCTGTAGAGGTTCAGATGCCCGGAAAGCAGCAGTGGGCGTGCTCTGATAGGAGCTGCAGCTCCCTTTCCAATGTGGTCACTTAGACCCACAGAGACGCCAGACCCCCCTCATAACAGTCCCAGCACTCAGACAGTGACTCCCCACCTGCCTCAACAGGTACTGTGCCCCCATTTTCCTATGCGGATGTGGTACAGGCTGCCAGAGAGACTGTAGAACCGCTGCTTGCAGAACAAGACACACACTGCTATACTGCAGCAGGCAGCGTCAGTCATTTAAAATAGGGATGTGCACCGGACCATTTTTACTGGATTTGGATTTGGTTCTGATTTGTCGTCCGGATTTGGATTTGCCATACCTGCCATGACTGGTTTTGGATTTGGATTTCTTTACAAAAGTTTACAAAAAAAATGCTAAAACACATAATTTGGGCTTTTTTTGTTCCTAGAGTAGTATTAACCACAATGGGGGTGATTCAATTAAACGCAAATTGAATAGCGCCAGGAGCTATTCAATTCAGTGCGCTGTGTGGTCGGAGAATGCCAGTTATCGCGCCTTAACAAGGGTGTTAGGGCGCGTTAACCGTCATTCTCTGACCAAAATGCCGGGCGCGTGGCTGTTAGCGCCACGCTAAGCAGAAAAACAGCTGCGCGCCCGGCACTTTGGTTGGATTTCTCCTCGCATCCCCAAGGGAGTGCGAGAGAAAATCCTTAGCCCGACCAAACAGTGCACTGAATTGAATAGAGCCGGGAGCTCATTCCGGCGCTATTCAATTCGCGTTGAATTGAATCGCCCCCAATATCATTCATTTCCAGTCAATTTAGACCACCACACAGCTCACAATATTGTTTCTACCATTATTGGCCAAAGGCTGCAGTGAGCTGGCTGGTTAATAAGCAACAGACTGGCGGCACAGACACCGCAGTTTAAAGCACATCTATGAAACATTGCCACTCACTACTGAGTCACAGTACTTGTGTGTTATGGACACACAGAGGGCTAAGGCCCAAGGAGTCACGGTGCTTGTATACACAGAGGGCTAAGGAGCTCATTCAGACCTGATCGCAAGTTGTGGCTGCTCGCTGGCAAAAAGGGGCTGGATATTTAAATGAAGTGCTCACACTGCGTCGCGTAAGGACGCCCTCCTATGTTTTAGCGAGCTACGGCAAAGCGCGCTCGCAGGTGTATTAAGACGCCCCCTTGCCACTCACAACACTCGTCATCTCCGGGAAATGTAGGATTAATTGGGAACATCGAGAGCCATCGGAGCTGCTTGCAGCCCTTGAGGTTGCCTTAACCCACCGCAAGCACAGCGATCAGTGCAGGCTGAAATACATGCAGGTGACGTGTACAATGACGCTACTTTGCTAATTATGCACACCCTTTAAATGGCATTTTGACGGCCTGACATGCCTGCGTCCACAACACCACTCCCCCGTTTACATGCACTTTCCCCTGTTACCACCCCCAAACAATACTATCTGTCACTCAAACTAGCGACCTGATAGTGGCTTACGAGCAACCAAAAACAGATCGCAAAGACTGGCTTGTGCACGCGCACTGCGAATTATACGCATGTGCAGATGTACGAAAATTGCTCAGAGCAAACGCATCTTAGCGACCGGGTCTGAATCAGGTCCTAAGGCCCAATGAGTTACAGTGCTTATACACACAGATGGCTATGGCCCAAGGAGTCACGGTGCTTATAGCCTTATACACACAGAGAGCTATTGCCCAAGGAGTCACAGTGCTTATACACACACAGGGCTATTGCCCAAGTAGTCACGGTGCTTATAACCTTATACACACAGAGGGCTATTGCCCAAGGAGTCACGGTGCTTATAACCCTATACACACAGAGGGCTATTGCCCAAGGAGTCACGGTGCTTATACACACACAGGGCTATTGCCCAAGGAGTCACGGTGCTTATATACACACAGGGCTATTGCCCAAGGAGTCACGGTGCTTATAGCCTTATACACACAGACAGCTATTGCCCAAGGAGTCACGGTGCTTATACACACACAGGGCATTTGCCCAAGTAGTCACGGTGCTTATACACACAGATGGCTATTGCCCAAGGAGTCACGGTGCTTATACACACACAGGGCTATTGCCCAAGGAGTCACGGTGCTTATAGCCTTATACACACAGAGTGCTACTGCTCAAGGAGTCATGGTGCTTATACACACTGGGGAGTATCCTGGCCATGGACCCAAAATTTTGATGTTTTGTTCCCTGAGCCACTTAGTTATCAGTCTTGCCTTATGGTAAGGTGCTCCATCATGCTGGAAAATATATTGTTTGTCACCCAACTGTTATTGATGGTTGGGAGAAGTTGCTCTTGGAGGATGTTTTGTTACCATTCTTTATTTATGGCTGTGTTCGTAGGCAAAATTGTGAGTGAGGCCACTCCCTTGGCTGAGAAGCAACCCCACACATGAATGGTCTCAGGATGCTTTACTGTTGGCATACATACATTACAAATATTTTCCAGTGATTTGAAGATCATGTTAGCAAATCACAGATCTGCCAATCTGGAAAGGCCATCATTTTACTAATAATGTCAACAAATCAGCTGATCATTACCATACACTAGAAATCTACAGCCCGATTGGCCAGGGAAATCCAACATATTGGACAACCTGATATAGAGATTCCTATCACGTTTTGGTCTGAATCTGCAATGGATGTACCCGATATTATCTGATTTTTCCACCCAATCATCTGCAAAACGGGGACGTGCCCCAATCCAGCGCATATATATGGGGACTTTTAGATGTGGGAGGGCAGTGTCCTAACTCAAATCTGAATTGCATGTAATAAGTTGGGTACGGGATCCAGTGTTCAGGACAGTCAGTATCCAACACAAGTAGGTAAGTGTCCTAACCCCTAACCCTCCCCGTAACCCTAACCCACCCTTTCTGCAGCCTAATTTTAACCCTCCTCTCCCGTAGCCTAAACCTAACCCTCCCCCCTCGCAGCCTGTTCCTAAGCCGCCCCCTAGTGCCTAACCCTAAAACTATCCCTCTACCTAACCCTAATATTTACCGTCGGGATGTCAGCTGTTGGGATTCCGGCGCCGGCATCCTGACCGCCAGGATGCCGACTACATCCTGACCATCATTTGTGGGCTACATGCAGAAGCAGACAGTATTAACCCTGCATGCAAGAATAATAAATGTATTTGATCCTCTTACCATGGTTTGCCCATGTGCAAAGTTTCTTCTTTTTTTTCTTTTTTTTTTTTCAACCCTGAATCAGCCTAAGGGCTTTATTTACAAAGCGGCGGCTTTGGAAATCTGCTGCTTCCCGCCCAGTTGGGGGAGACCGTGTAAAACGACACTTGCAGACAGTGTAAAGCCCGACGTACGTTACAGTGACTGCGAGTGCCAGTCTTCGCAGATAAAGCCCCAAATGTATACAACAAAGAACCTGAATTCGCTTTAGGAACATAGTGGCAGCTCCTGGTTAGTGTACTATGTTTTAATATTGTATTTTAAAACACAACTTAATATCTACACTGAGTTACATTAGATGTAATAATCTCAATACTTAAATATATGTATCTTGTATGATTGTATTTTAATATAATTAAAAGAAAATCAGCTTCTCCCCTGAGCTGCTCAAACCATGTCTAGATTGGCCATACTGTGTCCACATACACACAAAGCCACAAACCTTTCTGTGACTCATAAGCCAAATGGGGGGAAAGGCATATTTCATATTACTTACAGTTCAAGCTGCCACCTCTACACAGTGGAGGCAGACGATTTGTGGGCTAAACCAACAACCATGGGAATGCAGGCTGATAATTTACAAGACCATAGGGGGGAGATCAAACAGTGAAAAGAGAAGGGGGTCAGTGGTGAAGTTACCCATAGCAACCAATCAACCTATCAAAGCTGATTAGTTGCTATGGGCAACTTTTTACACTGATCAGCTTCTCTACTATTTGCACTTGTTCATACTTCTCCTATTAGTAACATCACTGAGGTAAGAGGCACTTAGTGCCGCATGTCTTACCGATGCCAATAACCCATAGCAAGTTGATAAGCTGAATGTTCGGTTCACGGCCAAGTTTTCTGCCTTCGCTGTGTGTAAGTGACGGTGACACATTAAGAATACTTGTTACACGTAATCCCTGATGCCTACATTTATGTCACAAATAAATAGTGACTCATACAGGCCATCTTGTTACATATTTTAAATGCATAGTGCAGGGTTTTGTGTATTAACTAGAATAAAAAATGACATGAAAGTTCCATGTGTTCCTTGGGAGGGTAATGTATGCAGGGTACCCAGGTCCAGCCCAGACCTTCACCTTCTTTTGTTTGGCTCAGAAACTTTGGACTGGGTTTACTAAGGAATAAACATGATATATTAATTTCAGTTGCATTACTGCTAGTGGGTTAGACAGCTGATTAATATGTGCATTGGTTGTTTTCTTTCTGCCATATAACTAACTCTCTTTCTTCTCTTCTTAATGCACCTGCTTTCTGTAGAGCATAGGAGGCTTAGTGCTGGTAAGTAATGGGCTGTCATCCTGCATCTCTCATGCTCATTCTTCACCACTCCCATCAGTTTCATGATGCTGCATTAAATGTGCCGGCTCATCTGTGCTTATCTCTCTCCTGCAACTGATGAATCACAATCCTGCTCTTCTCTGTGGCATGAAGGTTTTGCTGTTAGTACAGATTAATCACTGATTTCTCAGAGAAATTAAATTAAACAAAAAATTGTGTTTCAGAGTAATATACATGAAAAGAGACCATTCACTTGTGTGGCTGATAAAACCATGTACCAATATGGATACATTTCTATACTTATTTTGAGATCTGGGCTTCACTGCAATCCAGATAATGATCCAGTATCTTATTGCAATGACAATAAGGCATTTTATTCCCCTGGGGAAATAACTGAGATCTGGTCCTTTTTATTTTTTATTTCTTTGACACAGATGTCCTCTATACTTCTAGGGAAGGGGTGGTCAATTAGCGGCTCTCCAACTGTTGTGCAAGAGCAGAATTTTCCATGCCTACTGCCATAGCGGGTTTGTCCGGCATGCAAGGGGCATGGACATGTCTATCATTATAGACAGATACACGGCTAGTCACCAAACCTTAACAATTAGGACAGTTCCCAGACTATCCTGCTAGCTCCTGTCTGTTCTTGCAGCATATCCTACCTGCTGCTCGTGTCTTCAGCCCAGTTGCTGCTTGTCTAGAACCTGGAATGTTGCGGCCTTGATATCTACATGAAGTATAGAAAGGAAAGCATAGCAATAAGTACAGAAAGCATAGCAATAAGTATAGGAAGCATAGCAATAAGTACAGAAAGCATAGCAATAAGTATAGGAAGCTTAGCAATAAGTACAGAAAGCATAGCAATAAGTACAGGAAACATGGCAATAAGTATAGGAAACATGGCAATAAGTATAGGAAGCATAGCAATAAGTACAGAAAGCATAGCAATAAGTATAGGAAGCTTAGCAATAAGTATAGGAAACATGGCAATGAGTACAGGAAGCATAGCAATAAGTACAGAAAGCATAGCAATAAGTATAGGAAGCTTAGCAATAAGTATAGGAAGCTTAGCAATAAGCATAGAAAGCTTAGCAATAAGTACAGAAAGCATAGCAATAAGTATAGGAAGCTTAGCAATAAGTATAGGAAACATGGCAATGAGTACAGGAAGCATAGCAATAAGTACAGAAAGCATAGCAATAAGTATAGGAAGCTTAGCAATAAGCATAGAAAGCTTAGCAATAAGTACAGAAAGCATAGCAATAAGTATAGGAAGCTTAGCAATAAGTATAGGAAACATGGCAATGAGTACAGGAAGCATAGCAATAAGTACAGAAAGCATAGCAATAAGTATAGGAAACATGGCAATGAGTACAGGAAGCATAGCAATAAGTATAGGAAACATAGCAATGAGTACAGGAAGCATAGCAATAAGTACAGGAAGCTTAGCAATAAGTACAGGATGCTTAGCAATAAGTACAGGAAGCTTAGCAATAAGTATAGGAAACATGGCAATGAGTACAGGAAGCATAGCAATAAGTACAGGAAGCTTAGCAATAAGTACAGGAAGCTTAGCAATAAGTATAGGAAACATGGCAATGAGTATAGGAAGCATATCAATAAGTACAGAAAGCATAGCAATAAGTATAGAAAGCTTAGCAATAAGTATAGGAAACATGGCAATGAGTATAGGAAGCATATCAATAAGTACAGAAAGCATAGCAATAAGTATAGAAAGCTTAGCAATAAGTATAGGAAACATGGCAATGAGTATAGGAAGCATAGCAATAAGTACAGAAAGCATAGCAATAAGTACAGAAAGCATAGAAATAAGTATAGAAAGCATAGCAATAAGTACAGAAAGCATAGAAATAAGTATAGGAAGCATAGCAATAAGTACAGAAAGCATAGCAATAAGTATAGGAAGCTTAGCAATAAGTATAGGAAGCATAGCAATAAGTATAGAAAGCATAGCAATAGGTACAGAAAGCATAGTAATAAGTACAGAAAGCATAGCAATAAGTATAGGAAGCATAGCAAGCATAGCAATAAGTATAGAAAGCATACCAATAAGTATAGGAAGTATAGCAATAAGAACAGAAAGCATAGCAATAAGTATAGAAAGCTTAGCAATAAGCATAGAAAGCTTAGCAATAAGCATGGAAAGCATAGCAATAAGTATAGGAAGCATAGTAATAAGTACAGAAAGCATAGCAATAAGTATAGGAAGCTTAGCAATAAGTACAGAAAGCTTAGCAATAAGTACAGAAAGCATAGCAATAAGTATAGGAAGCTTAGCAATAAGCATAGAAAGCATAGCAATAAGTTAGAGAGCATAGCAATAAGTATAAGAAGCATAACAATAAGTACAGAAAGCTTAGCAATAAGCATAGAAAGCATAGCAATAAGTATAGAGAGCATAGCAATAAGTATAAGAAGCATAACAATAAGTACAGAAAGCTTAGCAATAAGTGCAGAAAGCATAGCAATAAGTATAGGAAGCTTAGCAATAAGCATAGAAAGCATAGCAATAAGTATAGGAAGCATATCAATAAGTACAGAAAGCTTAGCAATAAGTACAGAAAGCTTAGCAATAAGTACAGAAAGCATAGCAATAAGTATAGGAAGCTTAGCAATAAGCATAGAAAGCATAGCAATAAGTATAGAGAGCATAGCAATAAGTATAAGAAGCTTAACAATAAGTACAGAAAGCTTAGCAATAAGCATAGAAAGCATAGCAATAAGTATAGAAAGCATAGCAATAAGTATAGAGAGCATAGCAATAAGTATAAGAAGCATAACAATAAGTACAGAAAGCTTAGCAATAAGTACAGAAAGCATAGCAATAAGTATAGGAAGCTTAGCAATAAGCATAGAAAGCATAGCAATAAGTATAGGAAGCTTAGCAATAAGTATAGAAAGCATAGCAATAAGTATAGAGAGCATAGCAATAAGTATAAGAAGCATAACAATAAGTACAGAAAGCTTAGCAATAAGCATAGAAAGCATAGCAATAAGTATAGAAAGCATAGCAATAAGTATAGAGAGCATAGCAATAAGTATAAGAAGCATAACAATAAGTACAGAAAGCTTAGCAATAAGTACAGAAAGCATAGCAATAAGTATAGGAAGCTTAGCAATAAGCATAGAAAGCATAGCAATAAGTATAGGAAGCTTAGCAATAAGTATAGAAAGCATAGCAATAAGTATAGAGAGCATAGCAATAAGTATAAGAAGCATAACAATAAGTACAGAAAGCTTAGCAATAAGCATAGAAAGCATAGCAATAAGTATAGAAAGCATAGCAATAAGTATAGAGAGCATAGCAATAAGTATAAGAAGCATAACAATAAGTACAGAAAGCTTAGCAATAAGTACAAAAAGCATAGCAATAAGTATAGGAAGCTTAGCAATAAGCATAGAAAGCTTAGCAATAAGTATAGGAAGCTTAGCAATAAGCATAGAAAGCATAGCAATAAGTATAGAGAGCATAGCAATAAGTATAAGAAGCATAACAATAAGTACAGAAAGCTTAGCAATAAGCATAGAAAGCATAGCAATAAGTATAGAAAGCATAGCAATAAGTATAAGAAGCATAACAATAAGTATAGAAAGCTTAGCAATAAGCATAGAAAGCATAGCAATAAGTATAAGAAGCATAACAATAAGTACAGAAAGCTTAGCAATAAGAATAGAAAGCATAGCAATAAGTATAGAGGGCATAACAATAAGTATAAGAAGCATAACAATAAGTACAGAAAGCTTAGCAATAAGCATAGAAAGCATAGCAATAAGTATAGAAAGCATAGCAATAAGTATAGAGAGCATAGCAATTAGTATAAGAAGCATAACAATAAGTACAGAAAGCTTAGCAATAAGTACAGAAAGCATAGCAATAAGTATAGGAAGCTTAGCAATAAGCATAGAAAGCATAGCAATAAGTATAGAGAGCATAGCAATAAGTATAAGAAGCATAACAATAAGTACAGAAAGCTTAGCAATAAGCATAGAAAGCATAGCAATAAGTATAGAAAGCATAGCAATAAGTATAGAGAGCATAGCAATAAGTATAAGAAGCATAACAATAAGTACAGAAAGCTTAGCAATAAGTACAGAAAGCTTAGCAATAAGTACAGAAAGCATAGCAATAAGTATAGGAAGCTTAGCAATAAGCATAGAAAGCATAGCAATAAGTATAGGAAGCATATCAATAAGTACAGAAAGCTTAGCAATAAGTACAGAAAGCATAGCAATAAGTATAGGAAGCTTAGCAATAAGCATAGAAAGCATAGCAATAAGTATAGAGAGAATAGCAATAAGTATAAGAAGCATAACAATAAGTACAGAAAGCTTAGCAATAAGCATAGAAAGCATAGCAATAAGTATAGAAAGCATTGCAATAAGTATAGAGAGCATAGCAATAAGTATAAGAAGCATAACAATAAGTACAGAAAGCTTAGCAATAAGTACAGAAAGCATAGCAATAAGTACAGAAAGCATAGCAATAAGTATAGGAAGCTTAGCAATAAGCATAGAAAGCTTAGCAATAAGTATAGGAAGCTTAGCAATAAGCATAGAAAGCATAGCAATAAGTATAGAGAGCATAGCAATAAGTATAAGAAGCATAACAATAAGTACAGAAAGCTTAGCAATAAACATAGAAAGCATAGCAATAAGTATAGAAAGCATAGCAATAAGTATAAGAAGCATAACAATAAGTATAGAAAGCTTAGCAATAAGCATAGAAAGCATAGCAATAAGTATAAGAAGCATAACAATAAGTACAGAAAGATTAGCAATAAGCATAGAAAGCATAGCAATAAGTATAAGAAGCATAACAATAAGTACAGAAAGCTTAGCAATAAGCATAGAAAGCATAGCAATAAGTATAGAGGGCATAGCAATAAGTATAAGAAGCATAACAATAAGTACAGAAAGCTTAGCAATAAGCATAGAAAGCATAGCAATAAGTATAGAGAGCATAGCAATTAGTATAAGAAGCATAACAATAAGTACAGAAAGCTTAGCAATAAGTACAGAAAGCATAGCAATAAGTATAGGAAGCTTAGCAATAAGCATAGAAAGCATAGCAATAAGTATAGAGAGCATAGCAATAAGTATAAGAAGCATAACAATAAGTACAGAAAGCTTAGCAATAAGCATAGAAAGCATAGCAATAAGTATAGAAAGCATAGCAATAAGTATAGAGAGCATAGCAATAAGTATAAGAAGCATAACAATAAGTACAGAAAGCTTAGCAATAAGTACAGAAAGCTTAGCAATAAGTACAGAAAGCATAGCAATAAGTATAGGAAGCTTAGCAATAAGCATAGAAAGCATAGCAATAAGTATAGGAAGCATATCAATAAGAACAGAAAGCTTAGCAATAAGTACAGAAAGCATAGCAATAAGTATAGGAAGCTTAGCAATAAGCATAGAAAGCATAGCAATAAGTATAGAGAGAATAGCAATAAGTATAAGAAGCATAACAATAAGTACAGAAAGCTTAGCAATAAGCATAGAAAGCATAGCAATAAGTATAGAAAGCATAGCAATAAGTATAGAGAGCATAGCAATAAGTATAGAAAGCATAGCAATAAGTATAGAGAGCATAGCAATAAGTATAAGAAGCATAACAATAAGTACAGAAAGCTTAGCAATAAGTACAGAAAGCATAGCAATAAGTACAGAAAGCATAGCAATAAGTATAGGAAGCTTAGCAATAAGCATAGAAAGCTTAGCAATTTAGTATAGGAAGCTTAGCAATAAGCATAGAAAGCATAGCAATAAGTATAGAGAGCATAGCAATAAGTATAAGAAGCATAACAATAAGTACAGAAAGCTTAGCAATAAGCATAGAAAGCATAGCAATAAGTATAGAAAGCATAGCAATAAGTATAAGAAGCATATCAATAAGTACAGAAAGCTTAGCAATAAGTACAGAAAGCTTAGCAATAAGTATAAGAAGCATAACAATAAGTATAGGAAGCTTAGCAATAAGCATAGAAAGCATAGCAATAAGTATAGAGAGCATAGCAATAAGTATAAGAAGCATAACAATAAGTACAGAAAGCTTAGCAATAAGTATAGAAAGCATAGCAATAAGTATAGAGAGCATAGCAATAAGTATAAGAAGCATAACAATAAGTACAGAAAGCTTAGCAATAAGTACAGAAAGCATAGCAATAAGTATAGGAAGCTTAGCAATAAGCATAGAAAGCATAGCAATAAGTATAGGAAGCTTAGCAATAAGTATAGAAAGCATAGCAATAAGTATAGAGAGCATAGCAATAAGTATAAGAAGCATAACAATAAGTACAGAAAGCTTAGCAATAAGCATAGAAAGCATAGCAATAAGTATAGAAAGCATAGCAATAAGTATAGAGAGCATAGCAATAAGTATAAGAAGCATAACAATAAGTACAGAAAGCTTAGCAATAAGTACAGAAAGCATAGCAATAAGTATAGGAAGCTTAGCAATAAGCATAGAAAGCATAGCAATAAGTATAGGAAGCTTAGCAATAAGTATAGAAAGCATAGCAATAAGTATAGAGAGCATAGCAATAAGTATAAGAAGCATAACAATAAGTACAGAAAGCTTAGCAATAAGCATAGAAAGCATAGCAATAAGTATAGAAAACATAGCAATAAGTATAGAGAGCATAGCAATAAGTATAAGAAGCATAACAATAAGTACAGAAAGCTTCGCAATAAGTACAGAAAGCATAGCAATAAGTATAGGAAGCTTAGCAATAAGCATAGAAAGCTTAGCAATAAGTATAGGAAGCTTAGCAATAAGCATAGAAAGCATAGCAATAAGTATAGAGAGCATAGCAATAAGTATAAGAAGCATAACAATAAGTACAGAAAGCTTAGCAATAAGCATAGAAAGCATAGCAATAAGTATAGAAAGCATAGCAATAAGTATAAGAAGCATAACAATAAGTATAGAAAGCTTAGCAATAAGCATAGAAAGCATAGCAATAAGTATAAGAAGCATAACAATAAGTACAGAAAGCTTAGCAATAAGCATAGAAAGCATAGCAATAAGTATAAGAAGCATAACAATAAGTACAGAAAGCTTAGCAATAAGCATAGAAAGCATAGCAATAAGTATAAGAAGCATATCAATAAGTACAGAAAGCTTAGCAATAAGCATAGAAAGCATAGCAATAAGTATAGAGGGCATAGCAATAAGTATAAGAAGCATAACAATAAGTACAGAAAGCTTAGCAATAAGCATAGAAAGCATAGCAATAAGTATAGAAAGCATAGCAATAAGTATAGAGAGCATAGCAATTAGTATAAGAAGCATAACAATAAGTACAGAAAGCTTAGCAATAAGTACAGAAAGCATAGCAATAAGTATAGGAAGCTTAGCAATAAGCATAGAAAGCATAGCAATAAGTATAGAGAGCATAGCAATAAGTATAAGAAGCATAACAATAAGTACAGAAAGCTTAGCAATAAGCATAGAAAGCATAGCAATAAGTATAGAGAGCATAGCAATAAGTATAAGAAGCATAACAATAAGTACAGAAAGCTTAGCAATAAGCATAGAAAGCATAGCAATAAGTATAAGAAGCATAACAATAAGTACAGAAAGCTTAGCAATAAGCATAGAAAGCATAGCAATAAGTATAGAGGGCATAGCAATAAGTATAGGAAGCTTAGCAATAAGCATAGAAAGCATAGCAATAAGTATAGAGAGCATAGCAATAAGTATAAGAAGCATAACAATAAGTACAGAAAGCTTAGCAATAAGCATAGAAAGCATAGCAATAAGTATAGAAAGCATAGCAATAAGTATAGAGAGCATAGCAATAAGTATAAGAAGCATAACAATAAGTACAGAAAGCTTAGCAATAAGTACAGAAAGCATAGCAATAAGTATAGAAAGCATAGCAATAAGTATAGAGAGCATAGCAATAAGTATAAGAAGCATAGCAATAAGTACAGGAAGCTTAGCAATAAGTACAGGATGCTTAGCAATAAGTACAGGATGCTTAGCAATAAGTACAGGAAGCTTAGCAATAAGTACAGGAAACATGGCAATGAGTACAGGAAGCATAGCAATAAGTACAGGAAGCTTAGCAATAAGTACAGGAAGCTTAGCAATAAGTATAGGAAACATGGCAATGAGTATAGGAAGCATATCAATAAGTACAGAAAGCATAGCAATAAGTATAGAAAGCTTAGCAATAAGTATAGGAAACATGGCAATGAGTATAGGAAGCATATCAATAAGTACAGAAAGCATAGCAATAAGTATAGAAAGCTTAGCAATAATTATAGGAAACATGGCAATGAGTATAGGAAGCATAGCAATGAGTACAGAAAGCATAGCAATAAGTACAGAAAGCATAGAAATAAGTATAGAAAGCATAGAAATAAGTATAGAAAGCATAGCAATAAGTACAGAAAGCATAGAAACAAGTATAGGAAGCATAGCAATAAGTACAGAAAGCATAGCAATAAGTATAGGAAGCTTAGCAATAAGTATAGGAAGCATAGCAATAAGTATAGAAAGCATAGCAATAGGTACAGAAAGCATAGTAATAAGTACAGAAAGCATAGCAATAAGTATAGGAAGCATAGCAAGCATAGCAATAAGTATAGAAAGCATACCAATAAGTATAGGAAGTATAGCAATAAGAACAGAAAGCATAGCAATAAGTATAGAAAGCTTAGCAATAAGCATAGAAAGCTTAGCAATAAGCATGGAAAGCATAGCAATAAGTATAGGAAGCATAGTAATAAGTACAGAAAGCATAGCAATAAGTATAGGAAGCTTAGCAATAAGTACAGAAAGCTTAGCAATAAGTACAGAAAGCATAGCAATAAGTATAGGAAGCTTAGCAATAAGCTTAGAAAGCATAGCAATAAGTTAGAGAGCATAGCAATAAGTATAAGAAGCATAACAATAAGTACAGAAAGCTTAGCAATAAGCATAGAAAGCATAGCAATAAGTATAGAGAGCATAGCAATAAGTATAAGAAGCATAACAATAAGTACAGAAAGCTTAGCAATAAGTGCAGAAAGCATAGCAATAAGTATAGGAAGCTTAGCAATAAGCATAGAAAGCATAGCAATAAGTATAGGAAGCATATCAATAAGTACAGAAAGCTTAGCAATAAGTACAGAAAGCTTAGCAATAAGTACAGAAAGCATAGCAATAAGTATAGGAAGCTTAGCAATAAGCATAGAAAGCATAGCAATAAGTATAGAGAGCATAGCAATAAGTATAAGAAGCATAACAATAAGTACAGAAAGCTTAGCAATAAGCATAGAAAGCATAGCAATAAGTATAGAAAGCATAGCAATAAGTATAGAGAGCATAGCAATAAGTATAAGAAGCATAACAATAAGTACAGAAAGCTTAGCAATAAGTACAGAAAGCATAGCAATAAGTATAGGAAGCTTAGCAATAAGCATAGAAAGCATAGCAATAAGTATAGGAAGCTTAGCAATAAGTATAGGAAGCTTAGCAATAAGTATAGAAAGCATAGCAATAAGTATAGAGAGCATAGCAATAAGTATAAGAAGCATAACAATAAGTACAGAAAGCTTAGCAATAAGCATAGAAAGCATAGCAATAAGTATAGAAAGCATAGCAATAAGTATAGAGAGCATAGCAATAAGTATAAGAAGCATAACAATAAGTACAGAAAGCTTAGCAATAAGTACAGAAAGCATAGCAATAAGTATAGGAAGCTTAGCAATAAGCATAGAAAGCATAGCAATAAGTATAGGAAGCTTAGCAATAAGTACAGAAAGCATAGCAATAAGTATAGAGAGCATAGCAATAAGTATAAGAAGCATAACAATAAGTACAGAAAGCTTAGCAATAAGCATAGAAAGCATAGCAATAAGTATAGAAAGCATAGCAATAAGTACAGAGAGCATAGCAATAAGTATAAGAAGCATAACAATAAGTACAGAAAGCTTAGCAATAAGTACAGAAAGCATAGCAATAAGTATAGGAAGCTTAGCAATAAGCATAGAAAGCTTAGCAATAAGTATAGGAAGCTTAGCAATAAGCATAGAAAGCATAGCAATAAGTATAAGAAGCATAACAATAAGTACAGAAAGCTTAGCAATAAGCATAGAAAGCATAGCAATAAGTATAGAAAGCATAGCAATAAGTATAAGAAGCATAACAATAAGTATAGAAAGCTTAGCAATAAGCATAGAAAGCATAGCAATAAGTATAAGAAGCATAACAATAAGTACAGAAAGCTTAGCAATAAGCATAGAAAGCATAGCAATAAGTATAAGAAGCATAACAATAAGTACAGAAAGCTTAGCAATAAGCATAGAAAGCATAGCAATAAGTATAGAGAGCATAGCAATAAGTATAAGAAGCATAACAATAAGTACAGAAAGCTTAGCAATAAGCATAGAAAGCATAGCAATAAGTATAAGAAGCATAACAATAAGTACAGAAAGCTTAGCAATAAGCATAGAAAGCATAGCAATAAGTATAGAGGGCATAGCAATAAGTATAAGAAGCATAACAATAAGTACAGAAAGCTTAGCAGTAAGCATAGAAAGCATAGCAATAAGTATAGAAAGCATAGCAATAAGTATAGAGAGCATAGCAATTAGTATAAGAAGCATAATAATAAGTACAGAAAGCTTAGCAATAAGTACAGAAAGCATAGCAATAAGTATAGGAAGCTTAGCAATAAGCATAGAAAGCATAGCAATAAGTATAGAGAGCATAGCAATAAGTATAAGAAGCATAACAATAAGTACAGAAAGCTTAGCAATAAGCATAGAAAGCATAGCAATAAGTATAGAAAGCATAGCAATAAGTATAGAGAGCATAGCAATAAGTATAAGAAGCATAACAATAAGTACAGAAAGCTTAGCAATAAGTACAGAAAGCTTAGCAATAAGTACAGAAAGCATAGCAATAAGTATAGGAAGCTTAGCAATAAGCATAGAAAGCATAGCAATAAGTATAGGAAGCATATCAATAAGTACAGAAAGCTTAGCAATAAGTACAGAAAGCATAGCAATAAGTATAGGAAGCTTAGCAATAAGCATAGAAAGCATAGCAATAAGTATAGAGAGAATATCAATAAGTATAAGAAGCATAACAATAAGTACAGAAAGCTTAGCAATAAGCATAGAAAGCATAGCAATAAGTATAGAAAGCATTGCAATAAGTATAGAGAGCATAGCAATAAGTATAAAAAGCATAACAATAAGTACAGAAAGCTTAGCAATAAGTACAGAAAGCATAGCAATAAGTACAGAAAGCATAGCAATAAGTATAGGAAGCTTAGCAATAAGCATAGAAAGCTTAGCAATAAGTATAGGAAGCTTAGCAATAAGCATAGAAAGCATAGCAATAAGTATAGAGAGCATAGCAATAAGTATAGAAAGCATAGCAATAAGTATAGAGAGCATAGCAATAAGTATAAGAAGCATAACAATAAGTACAGAAAGCTTAGCAATAAGTACAGAAAGCATAGCAATAAGCATAGAAAGCATAGCAATAAGTATAGAGGGCATAGCAATAAGTATAAGAAGCATAACAATAAGTACAGAAAGCTTAGCAATAAGCATAGAAAGCATAGCAATAAGTATAGAAAGCATAGCAATAAGTATAGAGAGCATAGCAATTAGTATAAGAAGCATAACAATAAGTACAGAAAGCTTAGCAATAAGTTAGAAAGCATAGCAATAAGTATAGAGAGCATAGCAATAAGTATAAGAAGCATAACAATAAGTACAGAAAGCTTAGCAATAAGCATAGAAAGCATAGCAATAAGTATAGAAAGCATAGCAATAAGTATAGAGAGCATAGCAATAAGTATAAGAAGCATAACAATAAGTACAGAAAGCTTAGCAATAAGTACAGAAAGCTTAGCAATAAGTACAGAAAGCATAGCAATAAGTACAGAAAGCATAGCAATAAGTATAGGAAGCTTAGCAATAAGCATAGAAAGCATAGCAATAAGTATAGGAAGCTTAGCAATAAGTATAGAAAGCATAGCAATAAGTATAGAGAGCATAGCAATAAGTATAAGAAGCATAACAATAAGTACAGAAAGCTTAGCAATAAGTATAGAAAGCATAGCAATAAGTATAGAGAGCATAGCAATAAGTATAAGAAGCATAACAATAAGTACAGAAAGCTTAGCAATAAGCATAGAAAGCATAGCAATAAGTATAGAAAGCATAGCAATAAGTATAGAGAGCATAGCAATAAGTATAAGAAGCATAACAATAAGTACAGAAAGCTTAGCAATAAGTACAGAAAGCATAGCAATAAGTATAGGAAGCTTAGCAATAAGCATAGAAAGCATAGCAATAAGTATAGGAAGCTTAGCAATAAGTATAGAAAGCATAGCAATAAGTATAGAGAGCATAGCAATAAGTATAAGAAGCATAACAATAAGTACAGAAAGCTTAGCAATAAGTACAGAAAGCATAGCAATAAGTATAGGAAGCTTAGCAATAAGCATAGAAAGCATAGCAATAAGTATAGGAAGCTTAGCAATAAGTATAGAAAGCATAGCAATAAGTATAGAGAGCATATCAATAAGTATAAGAAGCATAACAATAAGTACAGAAAGCTTAGCAATAAGCATAGAAAGCATAGCAATAAGTATAGAAAGCATAGCAATAAGTATAGAGAGCATAGCAATAAGTATAAGAAGCATAACAATAAGTACAGAAAGCTTAGCAATAAGTACAGAAAGCATAGCAATAAGTATAGGAAGCTTAGCAATAAGCATAGAAAGCATAGCAATAAGTATAGGAAGCTTAGCAATAAGTATAGAAAGCATAGCAATAAGTATAGAGAGCATAGCAATAAGTATAAGAAGCATAACAATAAGTACAGAAAGCTTAGCAATAAGTATAGAAAGCATAGCAATAAGTATAGAGAGCATAGCAATAAGTATAAGAAGCATAACAATAAGTACAGAAAGCTTAGCAATAAGCATAGAAAGCATAGCAATAAGTATAGAAAGCATAGCAATAAGTATAGAGAGCATAGCAATAAGTATAAGAAGCATAACAATAAGTACAGAAAGCTTAGCAATAAGTACAGAAAGCATAGCAATAAGTATAGGAAGCTTAGCAATAAGCATAGAAAGCATAGCAATAAGTATAGGAAGCTTAGCAATAAGTATAGAAAGCATAGCAATAAGTATAGAGAGCATAGCAATAAGTATAAGAAGCATAACAATAAGTACAGAAAGCTTAGCAATAAGCATAGAAAGCATAGCAATAAGTATAGAAAACATAGCAATAAGTATAGAGAGCATAGCAATAAGTATAAGAAGCATAACAATAAGTACAGAAAGCTTAGCAATAAGTACAGAAAGCATAGCAATAAGTATAGGAAGCTTAGCAATAAGCATAGAAAGCTTAGCAATAAGTATAGGAAGCTTAGCAATAAGCATAGAAAGCATAGCAATAAGTATAGAGAGCATAGCAATAAGTATAAGAAGCATAACAATAAGTACAGAAAGCTTAGCAATAAGCATAGAAAGCATAGCAATAAGTATAGAAAGCATAGCAATAAGTATAAGAAGCATAACAATAAGTATAGAAAGCTTAGCAATAAGCATAGAAAGCATAGCAATAAGTATAAGAAGCATAACAATAAGTACAGAAAGCTTAGCAATAAGCATAGAGAGCATAGCAATAAGTATAAGAAGCATAACAATAAGTACAGAAAGCTTAGCAATAAGCATAGAAAGCATAACAATAAGTATAAGAAGCATAACAATAAGTACAGAAAGCTTAGCAATAAGCATAGAAAGCATAGCAATAAGTATAAGAAGCATATCAATAAGTACAGAAAGCTTAGCAATAAGCATAGAAAGCATAGCAATAAGTATAGAGGGCATAGCAATAAGTATAAGAAGCATAACAATAAGTACAGAAAGCTTAGCAATAAGCATAGAAAGCATAGCAATAAGTATAGAAAGCATAGCAATAAGTATAGAGAGCATAGCAATTAGTATAAGAAGCATAACAATAAGTACAGAAAGCTTAGCAATAAGTACAGAAAGCATAGCAATAAGTATAGGAAGCTTAGCAATAAGCATAGAAAGCATAGCAATAAGTATAGAGAGCATAGCAATAAGTATAAGAAGCATAACAATAAGTACAGAAAGCTTAGCAATAAGCATAGAAAGCATAGCAATAAGTATAGAAAGCATAGCAATAAGTATAAGAAGCATAACAATAAGTATAGAAAGCTTAGCAATAAGCATAGAAAGCATAGCAATAAGTATAAGAAGCATAACAATAAGTACAGAACGCTTAGCAATAAGCATAGAAAGCATAGCAATAAGTATAAGAAGCATAACAATAAGTACAGAAAGCTTAGCAATAAGCATAGAAAGCATAGCAATAAGTATAGAGAGCATAGCAATAAGTTTAAGAAGCATAACAATAAGTACAGAAAGCTTAGCAATAAGCATAGAAAGCATAGCAATAAGTATAAGAAGCATAACAATAAGTACAGAAAGCTTAGCAATAAGCATAGAAAGCATAGCAATAAGTATAGAGGGCATAGCAATAAGTATAAGAAGCATAACAATAAGTACAGAAAGCTTAGCAATAAGCATAGAAAGCATAGCAATAAGTATAGAAAGCATAGCAATAAGTATAGAGAGCATAGCAATTAGTATAAGAAGCATAACAATAAGTACAGAAAGCTTAGCAATAAGTACAGAAAGCATAGCAATAAGTATAGGAAGCTTAGCAATAAGCATAGAAAGCTTAGCAATAAGTATAGAGAGCATAGCAATAAGTATAAGAAGCATAACAATAAGTACAGAAAGCTTAGCAATAAGCATAGAAAGCATAGCAATAAGTATAGAAAGCATAGCAATAAGTATAGAGAGCATAGCAATAAGTATAAGAAGCATAACAATAAGTACAGAAAGCTTAGCAATAAGTACAGAAAGCTTAGCAATAAGTACAGAAAGCATAGCAATAAGTATAGGAAGCTTAGCAATAAGCATAGAAAGCATAGCAATAAGTATAGGAAGCATATCAATAAGTACAGAAAGCTTAGCAATATGTACAGAAAGCATAGCAATAAGTATAGGAAGCTTAGCAATAAGCATAGAAAGCATAGCAATAAGTATAGAGAGAATAGCAATAAGTATAAGAAGCATAACAATAAGTACAGAAAGCTTAGCAATAAGCATAGAAAGCATAGCAATAAGTATAGAGAGCATAGCAATAAGTATAAGAAGCATAACAATAAGTACAGAAAGCTTAGCAATAAGCATAGAAAGCATAGCAATAAGTATAGAAAGCATAGCAATAAGTATAAGAAGCATAACAATAAGTATAGAAAGCTTAGCAATAAGCATAGAAAGCATAGCAATAAGTATAAGAAGCATAACAATAAGTACAGAAAGCTTAGCAATAAGCATAGAAAGCATAGCAATAAATATAAGAAGCATAACAATAAGTACAGAAAGCTTAGCAATAAGCATAGAAAGCATAGCAATAAGTATAGAGGGCATAGCAATAAGTATAAGAAGCATAACAATAAGTACAGAAAGCTTAGCAATAAGCATAGAAAGCATAGCAATAAGTATAGAAAGCATAGCAATAAGTATAGAGAGCATAGCAATTAGTATAAGAAGCATAACAATAAGTACAGAAAGCTTAGCAATAAGTACAGAAAGCATAGCAATAAGTATAGGAAGCTTAGCAATAAGCATAGAAAGCATAGCAATAAGTATAGAGAGCATAGCAATAAGTATAAGAAGCATAACAATAAGTACAGAAAGCTTAGCAATAAGCATAGAAAGCATAGCAATAAGTATAGAAAGCATAGCAATAAGTATAGAGAGCATAGCAATAAGTATAAGAAGCATAACAATAAGTACAGAAAGCTTAGCAATAAGTACAGAAAGCTTAGCAATAAGTACAGAAAGCATAGCAATAAGTATAGGAAGCTTAGCAATAAGCATAGAAAGCATAGCAATAAGTATAGGAAGCATATCAATAAGAACAGAAAGCTTAGCAATAAGCACAGAAAGTATAGCAATAAGTATAGGAAGCTTAGCAATAAGCATAGAAAGCATAGCAATAAGTATAGAGAGAATAGCAATAAGTATAAGAAGCATAACAATAAGTACAGAAAGCTTAGCAATAAGCATAGAAAGCATAGCAATAAGTATAGAAAGCATAGCAATAAGTATAGAGAGCATAGCAATAAGTATAGAAAGCATAGCAATAAGTATAGAGAGCATAGCAATAAGTATAAGAAGCATAACAATAAGTACAGAAAGCTTAGCAATAAGTACAGAAAGCATAGCAATAAGTACAGAAAGCATAGCAATAAGTATAGGAAGCTTAGCAATAAGCATAGAAAGCTTAGCAATAAGTATAGGAAGCTTAGCAATAAGCATAGAAAGCATAGCAATAAGTATAGAGAGCATAGCAATAAGTATAAGAAGCATAACAATAAGTACAGAAAGCTTAGCAATAAGCATAGAAAGTATAGCAATAAGTATAGAAAGCATAGCAATAAGTATAAGAAGCATATCTATAAGTACAGAAAGCTTAGCAATAAGTACAGAAAGCTTAGCAATAAGTATAAGAAGCATAACAATAAGTATAGGAAGCTTAGCAATAAGCATAGAAAGCATAGCAATAAGTATAGAGAGCATAGCAATAAGTATAAGAAGCATAACAATAAGTACAGAAAGCTTAGCAATAAGCATAGAAAGCATAGCAATAAGTATAGAAAGCATAGCAATAAGTATAGAGAGCATAGCAATAAGTATAAGAAGCATAACAATAAGTACAGAAAGCTTAGCAATAAGTACAGAAAGCATAGCAATAAGTATAGGAAGCTTAGCAATAAGCATAGAAAGCATAGCAATAAGTATAGGAAGCTTAGCAATAAGTATAGAAAGCATAGCAATAAGTATAGAGAGCATAGCAATAAGTATAAGAAGCATAACAATAAGTACAGAAAGCTTAGCAATAAGCATAGAAAGCATAGCAATAAGTATAGAAAGCATAGCAATAAGTATAGAGAGCATAGCAATAAGTATAAGAAGCATAGCAATAAGTACAGAAAGCTTAGCAATAAGTACAGAAAGCATAGCAATAAGTATAGGAAGCTTAGCAATAAGCATAGAAAGCATAGCAATAAGTATAGGAAGCTTAGCAATAAGTATAGAAAGCATAGCAATAAGTATAGAGAGCATAGCAATAAGTATAAGAAGCATAACAATAAGTACAGAAAGCTTAGCAGTAAGCATAGAAAGCATAGCAATAAGTATAGAAAACATAGCAATAAGTATAGAGAGCATAGCAATAAGTATAAGAAGCATAACAATAAGTACAGAAAGCTTAGCAATAAGTATAGAAAGCATAGCAATAAGTATAGGAAGCTTAGCAATAAGCATAGAAAGCTTAGCAATAAGTATAGGACGCTTAGCAATAAGCATAGAAAGCATAGCAATAAGTATAGAGAGCATAGCAATAAGTATAAGAAGCATAACAATAAGTACAGAAAGCTTAGCAATAAGCATAGAAAGCATAGCAATAAGTATAGAAAGCATAGCAATAAGTATAAGAAGCATAACAATAAGTATAGAAAGCTTAGCAATAAGCATAGAAAGCATAGCAATAAGTATAAGAAGCATAACAATAAGTACAGAAAGTTTAGCAATAAGCATAGAGAGCATATCAATAAGTATAAGAAGCATAACAATAAGTACAGAAAGCTTAGCAATAAGCATAGAAAGCATAGCAATAAGTATAAGAAGCATAACAATAAGTACAGAAAGCTTAGCAATAAGCATAGAAAGCATAGCAATAAGTATAAGAAGCATAACAATAAGTACAGAAAGCTTAGCAATAAGCATAGAAAGCATAGCAATAAGTATAGAGGGCATAGCAATAAGTATAAGAAGCATAACAATAAGTACAGAAAGCTTAGCAATAAGCATAGAAAGCATAGCAATAAGTATAGAAAGCATAGCAATAAGTATAGAGAGCATAGCAATTAGTATAAGAAGCATAACAATAAGTACAGAAAGCTTAGCAATAAGTACAGAAAGCATAGCAATAAGTATAGGAAGCTTAGCAATAAGCATAGAAAGCATAGCAATAAGTATAGAGAGCATAGCAATAAGTATAAGAAGCATAACAATAAGTACAGAAAGCTTAGCAATAAGCATAGAAAGCATAGCAATAAGTATAGAAAGCATAGCAATAAGTATAGAGAGCATAGCAATAAGTATAAGAAGCATAACAATAAGTACAGAAAGCTTAGCAATAAGTACAGAAAGCTTAGCAATAAGTACAGAAAGCATAGCAATAAGTATAGGAAGCTTAGCAATAAGCATAGAAAGCATAGCAATAAGTATAGAGAGAATAGCAATAAGTATAAGAAGCATAACAATAAGTACAGAAAGCTTAGCAATAAGCATAGAAAGCATAGCAATAAGTATAGAAAGCATAGCAATAAGTATAGAGAGCATAGCAATAAGTATAAGAAGCGTAACAATAAGTACAGAAAGCTTAGCAATAAGCATAGAAAGCATAGCAATAAGTATAGAAAGCATAGCAATAAGTATAGAGAGCATAGCAATAAGTATAAGAAGCATAACAATAAGTACAGAAAGCTTAGCAATAAGTACAGAAAGCTTAGCAATAAGTACAGAAAGCATAGCAATAAGTATAGGAAGCTTAGCAATAAGCATAGAAAGCATAGCAATAAGTATAGGAAGCATATCAATAAGAACAGAAAGCTTAGCAATAAGTACAGAAAGTATAGCAATAAGTATAGGAAGCTTAGCAATAAGCATAGAAAGCATAGCAATAAGTATAGAGAGAATAGCAATAAGTATAAGAAGCATAACAATAAGTACAGAAAGCTTAGCAATAAGCATAGAAAGCATAGCAATAAGTATAGAAAGCATAGCAATAAGTATAGAGAGCATAGCAATAAGTATAGAAAGCATAGCAATAAGTATAGAGAGCATAGCAATAAGTATAAGAAGCATAACAATAAGTACAGAAAGCTTAGCAATAAGTACAGAAAGCATAGCAATAAGTACAGAAAGCATAGCAATAAGTATAGGAAGCTTAGCAATAAGCATAGAAAGCTTAGCAATAAGTATAGGAAGCTTAGCAATAAGCATAGAAAGCATAGCAATAAGTATAGAGAGCATAGCAATAAGTATAAGAAGCATAACAATAAGTACAGAAAGCTTAGCAATAAGCATAGAAAGCATAGCAATAAGTATAGAAAGCATAGCAATAAGTATAAGAAGCATATCAATAAGTACAGAAAGCTTAGCAATAAGTACAGAAAGCTTAGCAATAAGTATAAGAAGCATAATAATAAGTATAGGAAGCTTAGCAATAAGCATAGAAAGCATAGCAATAAGTATAGAGAGCATAGCAATAAGTATAAGAAGCATAACAATAAGTACAGAAAGCTTAGCAATAAGCATAGAAAGCATAGCAATAAGTATAGAAAGCATAGCAATAAGTATAGAGAGCATAGCAATAAGTATAAGAAGCATAACAATAAGTACAGAAAGCTTAGCGATAAGTACAGAAAGCATAGCAATAAGTATAGGAAGCTTAGCAATAAGCATAGAAAGCATAGCAATAAGTATAGGAAGCTTAGCAATAAGTATAGAAAGCATAGCAATAAGTATAGAGAGCATAGCAATAAGTATAAGAAGCATAACAATAAGTACAGAAAGCTTAGCAATAAGCATAGAAAGCATAGCAATAAGTATAGAAAGCATAGCAATAAGTATAGAGAGCATAGCAATAAGTATAAGAAGCATAACAATAAGTACAGAAAGCTTAGCAATAAGTACAGAAAGCATAGCAATAAGTATAGGAAGCTTAGCAATAAGCATAGAAAGCATAGCAATAAGTATAGGAAGCTTAGCAATAAGTATAGAAAGCATAGCAATAAGTATAGAGAGCATAGCAATAAGTATAAGAAGCATAACAATAAGTACAGAAAGCTTAGCAGTAAGCATAGAAAGCATAGCAATAAGTATAGAAAACATAGCAATAAGTATAGAGAGCATAGCAATAAGTATAAGAAGCATAACAATAAGTACAGAAAGCTTAGCAATAAGTATAGAAAGCATAGCAATAAGTATAGGAAGCTTAGCAATAAGCATAGAAAGCTTAGCAATAAGTATAGGACGCTTAGCAATAAGCATAGAAAGCATAGCAATAAGTATAGAGAGCATAGCAATAAGTATAAGAAGCATAACAATAAGTACAGAAAGCTTAGCAATAAGCATAGAAAGCATAGCAATAAGTATAGAAAGCATAGCAATAAGTATAAGAAGCATAACAATAAGTATAGAAAGCTTAGCAATAAGCATAGAAAGCATAGCAATAAGTATAAGAAGCATAACAATAAGTACAGAAAGTTTAGCAATAAGCATAGAGAGCATATCAATAAGTATAAGAAGCATAACAATAAGTACAGAAAGCTTAGCAATAAGCATAGAAAGCATAGCAATAAGTATAAGAAGTATAACAATAAGTACAGAAAGCTTAGCAATAAGCATAGAAAGCATAGCAATAAGTATAAGAAGCATAACAATAAGTACAGAAAGCTTAGCAATAAGCATAGAAAGCATAGCAATAAGTATAGAGGGCATAGCAATAAGTATAAGAAGCATAACAATAAGTACAGAAAGCTTAGCAATAAGCATAGAAAGCATAGCAATAAGTATAGAAAGCATAGCAATAAGTATAGAGAGCATAGCAATTAGTATAAGAAGCATAACAATAAGTACAGAAAGCTTAGCAATAAGTACAGAAAGCATAGCAATAAGTATAGGAAGCTTAGCAATAAGCATAGAAAGCATAGCAATAAGTATAGAGAGCATAGCAATAAGTATAAGAAGCATAACAATAAGTACAGAAAGCTTAGCAATAAGCATAGAAAGCATAGCAATAAGTATAGAAAGCATAGCAATAAGTATAGAGAGCATAGCAATAAGTATAAGAAGCATAACAATAAGTACAGAAAGCTTAGCAATAAGTACAGAAAGCTTAGCAATAAGTACAGAAAGCATAGCAATAAGTATAGGAAGCTTAGCAATAAGCATAGAAAGCATAGCAATAAGTATAGAGAGAATAGCAATAAGTATAAGAAGCATAACAATAAGTACAGAAAGCTTAGCAATAAGCATAGAAAGCATAGCAATAAGTATAGAAAGCATAGCAATAAGTATAGAGAGCATAGCAATAAGTATAAGAAGCTTAGCAATAAGTACAGAAAGCTTAGCAATAAGTACAGAAAGCATAGCAATAAGTATAGGAAGCTTAGCAATAAGCATAGAAAGTATAGCAATAAGTATAGGAAGCATATCAATAAGTACAGAAAGCTTAGCAATAAGTACAGAAAGCATAGCAATAAGTATTGGAAGCTTAGCAATAAGCATAGAAAGCATAGCAATAAGTATAGAGAGCATAGCATTAAGTATAAGAAGCATAACAATAAGTACAGAAAGCTTAGCAATAAGCATAGAAAGCATAGCAATAAGTATAGAAAGCATAGCAATAAGTATAGAGAGCATAGCAATAAGTATAAGAAGCAAAACAATAAGTACAGAAAGCTTAGCAATAAGTACTGAAAGCATAGCAATAAGTATATGAAGCTTAGCAATAAGCATAGAAAGCATAGCAATAAGTATAAGAAGCATAACAATAAGTACAGAAAGCTTAGCAATAAGCATAGAAAGCATCGCAATAAGTATAGAAAGCATAGCAATAAGTATAGAGAGCATAGCAATTAGTATAAGAAGCATAACAATAAGTACAGAAAGCTTAGCAATAAGTACAGAAAGCATAGCAATAAGTATAGGAAGCTTAGCAATAGGCATAGAAAGCATAGCAATAAGTATAGAGAGCATAGCAATAAGTATAAGAAGCATAACAATAAGTACAGAAAGCTTAGCAATAAGCATAGAAAGCATAGCAATAAGTATAGAAAGCATAGCAATAAGTATAGAGAGCATAGCAATAAGTATAAGAAGCATAACAATAAGTACAGAAAGCTTAGCAATAAGCATAGAAAGCATAGCAATAAGTATAAGAAGCATAACAATAAGTACAGAAAGCTTAGCAATAAGCATAGAAAGCATAGCAATAAGTATAGAGGGCATAGCAATAAGTATAAGAAGCATAACAATAAGTACAGAAAGCTTAGCAATAAGTACAGAAAGCTTAGCAATAAGCATAGAAAGCTTAGCAATAAGTATAGAGAGCATAGCAATAAGTATAAGAAGCATAACAATAAGTACAGAAAGCTTAGCAATAAGTACAGAAAGCATAGCAATAAGTATAGGAAGCTTAGCAATAAGCATAGAAAGCATAGCAATAAGTATAGAGAGCATATCAATAAGTACAGAAAGCTTAGCAATAAGTACAGAAAGCATAGCAATAAGTATAGGAAGCTTAGCAATAAGCATAGAAAGCATAGCAATAAGTATAGGAAGCATAGCAATAAGTATAGAAAGCTTAGCAATAAGTACAGAAAGTATAGCAATAAGTATAGGAAGCTTAGCAATAAGCATAGAAAGCATAGCAATAAGTATAGAGAGCATAGCAATAAGTATAGAGAGCATAGCAATAAGTATAAGAAGCATAACAATAAGTACAGAAAGCTTAGCAATAAGCATAGAAAGCATAGCAATAAGTATAAGAAGCATAACAATAAGTACAGAAAGCTTAGCAATAAGCATAGAAAGCATAGCAATAAGTATAGAGGGCATAGCAATAAGTATAAGAAGCATAACAATAAGTACAGAAAGCTTAGCAATAAGTACAGAAAGCTTAGCAATAAGCATAGAAAGCTTAGCAATAAGTATAGAGAGCATAGCAATAAGTATAAGAAGCATAACAATAAGTACAGAAAGCTTAGCAATAAGTACAGAAAGCATACCAATAAGTATAGGAAGCTTAGCAATAAGCATAGAAAGCATAGCAATAAGTATAGAGAGCATATCAATAAGTACAGAAAGCTTAGCAATAAGTACAGAAAGCATAGCAATAAGTATAGGAAGCTTAGCAATAAGCATAGAAAGCATAGCAATAAGTATAGGAAGCATAGCAATAAGTATAGAAAGCTTAGCAATAAGTACAGAAAGTATAGCAATAAGTATAGGAAGCTTAGCAATAAGCATAGAAAGCATAGCAATAAGTATAGAGAGCATATCAATAAGTATAAGAAGCATAACAATAAGTACAGAAAGCTTAGCAATAAGCATAGAAAGCATAGCAATAAGTATAGAAAGCATAGCAATAAGTATAGAGAGCATAGCAATAAGTATAAGAAGCATAACAATAAGTACAGAAAGCTTAGCAATAAGTACAGAAAGCATAGCAATAAGTATAGGAAGCTTAGCAATAAGCATAGAAAGCATAGCAATAAGTATAGAGAGCATAGCAATAAGTATAAGAATCATAACAATAAGTACAGAAAGCTTAGCAATAAGCATAGAAAGCATAGAAAGCATAGCAATAAGTATAGAGAGCATAGCAATAAGTATAAGAAGCATAACAATAAGTACAGAAAGCTTAGCAATAAGTACAGAAAGCATAGCAATAAGTATAGGAAGCTTAGCAATAAGCATAGAAAGCATAGCAATAAGCATAGAAAGCATAGCAATAAGTATAGGAAGCTTAGCAATAAGCATAGAAAGCATAGCAATAAGTATAGGAAGCATAGTAATAAGTATAGAAAGCTTAGCAATAAGTACAGAAAGCATAGCAATAAGTATAGAAAGCATAGCAAGGCAGCCTGCTAGCCAGATGAGGCTAGCAGAAAAAAGCTCAGAGGGCCAGACCAAATGGTTCCACGGGCCTGAGGTTCCCCATCCCTGCTATAATGTCAACAAACATTCATTGATCTTAATCTTGTATAATAGTGAATCGTTATGAACCTAACAATGTATTTCCAGATAAATAAATATATATATATATTTTAATTTTCTGTGTTGTCCAGACTCCACAGGTGTCAGTGTTGCCATTGGTGTGTGTAGTGTTTTAGCCTGCAACTTGAATATATGTTTGAATTAATTTAACCAGTAGGCTACGGCACTTGTAAGTCCTGCTTCAACTTAAAGTCGGTAAATGTGCTTCAATTGTTTAAATTTGACAAGTGAATTGTTTCTAACAAACTATTCAGGTGTAATAAAATGGTCTCTTTTATATTTCCCCTAAGTTTTCTAAAATGCCAGGGAAAGTATGATGTCATTGTACCCACGTGACACCAGCCTTGTCTATAAACCGGCATTTTATACTGGGAAAAGGGCATGAACATGTGTAATTCAGGAATGTGTCTATAGTAGTGTTTTGTGCTGTATTAGTGTCCTTCATATATTGAGGACTTTAGAGCACTTTTAGAGCACTTACCTCTATTAAACTTCCCTAATTTCTGCTATGGTGAGATGTTAGGGAAGGATTGCCATGGAGACAATTATAGACCTTTTCTCCGGTACAGTTGAGCGGGAGGCTGCAGAAGGTTTACAATCTAGTGAAGAGATTTGTTAATGACTGCAATCATGGTGGCTGTCTATGCTTTCTATAGTAAGGTCCTCTCTATCATTTTCTAGCATTTTTCTTTACAATTAGAAGAAATGACAAATCTGTCCTCAATGCTTAGCTAAAGGAAATACCACAAGGACATCAGTGTTAGGATGCAGTCTTCATACAGATTCCAGAAGCCTATGTGATTTTTATCATATAATATATGCACAGTCAGTTATATGATTTTGTAGGTGTAATCTAACACTCATTATTCTGCTATCTTCATTCATATGCGAGAAGGAAGATAATGGGTCATATAAAATAGCCTCCAAGTAACCAAAAATGATTTAAAGCGTACATTTTTTAGAAGGCAAAACAAGGTTGGCATTGCCTTTAAAATAACTCACTTTAAATTGCCTCAAAATCGCTGAAACATCTTCACTTTCGGCAATCCGGAGGCCACCCTATATCTGCTGTATTATAAAGGTTTTTTTAAATTGTTATTAAAACTGAGATGGAATTGCAGATGTGGTTTTTGCTATCAAAACAAATATTAAAAACTTTCCTTGTGCTTCTGACCTGAGTATGAGAGTGATGTAATCCTTGCATGTATACTAATGATACAGAGCTGGATGCCTCCTGCAGTGTTTATACCCCAACATATAGATATATGTACAGGATATGCTATTTTTAAATTAATAATAATTTATGTTTAATATACATCTGTCCCTGTGTGTGCTTACTAGAACCTTACACAGTCAATAGTTATGCTGGGGATTACCCTATAGACCGCTCTAGCAGTCTGGTCATTCAAGCTGCAGATTTAATATTGACACATTGAGGCAAAAATGTAAAAGTTACTAATATAATTAATTTTCTCTGTAACTATCGCTATATAGCAATAAAGGACTACTGTACCATGCTTTGCCAAGTGACCGTCATCCAGGGCTTCATTGTTTCACTGTTTTATCCAGTCTTTATCTTGTACATTGCTGAGAGCTGTCTAGTCTCTTTTTAGAAACATCAAGTATTTTTTGATGAACCATAATGTGAAGCTTAAACATATATGGTTGAGCTTTGCACATATATATGAAAGCTCTGTGCTGCCCTCTTCTGGCAGGTGTGTAGTGGAAAATATATTTTAAAGTTCGTAGGCTTTGCTTATGAGAGACAATTGGTCATTGCTACAGGCTGGTAGAAGATGTAATTCTAATCCGTGCCTTAAACAGTATACACAGTAATGGTGGCCACTCACAGTGATTCCTGGCTCAGTCATTTCTAAATTAGCACAAATCTCTCCTCATGTATGGGATGCAATAGTCAGTTTGTAATATAAAGAAGAAAGAGAATTATTTAATCAGACCTATTATAAATCTGATGGGCAAACAGTGGCTGATTCTGAATCGGACTGATCTCTGTGCACAGACGCAAACTGCCGGTTTATGCGAGCAGCGGATGGTACAAACGCACAGATATGTGTATGGCCATCCTAATCTGAGTAGGACGGATCTCAGACGGTTCTGTCATTCTGTGAAATAGGGCGTGAGAACTGGGTGGCGACAATGCAATCACGGCACCGCCCTGACTTGTGGGAATGCCATGGGAGCGTAGAGTGTGTGTATCAAAAGCTCAGTGCAATTCTGAGTTGTGTGTAATGGGGAGGGAAGACTGCTTCTGACAGATCTCTCTTCTACCTAGCATGGGGCTGGTGTAAGTGCAGATACCTAGTGTTCATTCTAGCACCCTGCATCTCTCACAACCAGTGCAGTTCCTCTTTCTAATCTGGGGTGTCAGTCTCTGCTCTGGAGCTTCTAGCACACAGTATCTCAGCAGTTTCTTGCATTAGCTGAGTGTGCTAGAAGCACCAGTGCAGAGATTGACATCCCAGGCAGGAATGAGGAACGGCATGGGTAGTGACAGGTGCAGGGTGCTAGAATGAACACTAGATACTAATGATGGAGGTTGTGGTGGTATGCCTTATAACACTGGGCTGCATGGCTTTGCCCTTTGTCACATTAGCAGACATCAGCTGTCTGCAAATACAGCCACTCTACGTACGACTCAGAATCAGCCACAATATGTGCAGTCATAGGGGTACATTTACTAAAGTGAGAGTTTTTAGAAGTGGTGCTCATAGTAACCAATCAGATTCTAGCTATTATCTTCTAGAAGGTTAAATGTTAGTTAAATGTTAGCTAGAATCTGGTTGCTATGGGCAACATCTCCACTTATAGAAACTCTCACTTTAGTAAATTTACCCCATAGTCTGAGTGCTCTGCACAGGGCACATAATATATTCACCACAGGATCAGTTGTTGTATACTCTCCTTACATGCTTCTGTACCACACATGATGCACAAGGCACACAATATATTCACCACAGGATCAGTGGTTGTGTACTCTTCTTATATGCTTCTGTACCACACATGATGCACAGGGTGCACAATATATTCACCACAGGACCAGTTGTTGTGTACTCTCCTTACATGCTTCTGTACCACACATGATGCACAGGGTGCACAATATATTCACCACAGGACCAGTTGTATACTCTCCTTACATGCTTCTGTAACACACATGATGCACAGGGCACACAATATATTCAACACCGGACCATTTGCTGTGTACTCTCCTTACATGCTTCTGTACCACACATGATGCACGGGGCACACAATATATTCACCACTGGACCAGTTGTTGTGTACTCTCCTTACATGCTTCTGTACCACACATGATGCACAGGGCACACAATATATTCAACACAGGACCATTTGCTGTGTACTCTCCTTACATGCTTCTGTACCACACATGATGCACAGGGCACACAATATATTCACCACAGGACCAGTTGTTGTGTACTCTCCTTACATGCTTCTGTACCACACATGATGCACAGGGCACATAATATATTCACTACAGGACCAGTTGTTGTGTACTCTCCTTACATACTTCTGTACCACACATGATGCACAAGGCACACAATATATTCACCACAGGACCAGTTGTTGTGTACTCTCCTTACATGCTCCTGTACCACATATGATGCACAGGGCACACAGTATATTCACCACAGGACCAGTTGTTGTGTACTCTCCTTACATACTTCTGTACCACACATGATGCACAGGGCACATAATATATTCACCACAGGACCAGTTGTTGTGTACTCTCCTTACATACTTCTGTACCACACATGATGCACAGGGCACATAATATATTCACCACAGGACCAGTTGTTGTGTACTCTCCTTACATGCTTCTGTACCACACATGATGCACAGTTAGGGCTACAGATTGGAAGGATGTTGTTGAAATAATAAACTCATCTCACTGTCATGTCAATGAGGAAACTAAAATGCCCCTCGGTCCCTTTTAAGTAAAATGGAGAGGTTACAGGGAAGGGCAGATAGAAAGATGGCAACTTTCATCTTAAATACTGATTTCAAGATGTTTTAGAAAACAAAATTACATAATTCAAAATTGTTTCTCTGTTATAATGCAGTTTTCAGCATTTAGGGAATGGTAGAAGTTACTGAGATAGACAAAATGGATGAGTAGCATTTATTAGGCACGCAGGAACCGTTCTCAGTCATACACCACCACTGTCAGTAACATCAGTTCTCCAAAACTGCAACTAAAGGATCTTAGCCATAAAGTGATCGTACGCTTTGTGGGGCTGGTTCTGAGTTGGACTCAACGGCGGCTGCTTTTCTGTATGGCCGCTGCAGACTGATTACTAGTTTATGCGAATTCACACCAAACAAAAGTAATCTCTAAATTGGAACTGTTGGATATGTATTCATTAATTTGGGAATGATTTTCTGAAATGCAGACCATATATTCAGGATTTACCCTGTAACAGTTTCCAACCTGAACTACTGGGTATCTAATGGCATAATCGTCATGAAATTTGGCTACTTCAGAGTGTACAAGAACCAACCTTAGTGACTTATTGCATTGGGACACAGCAGTACCTCCATGACAATCTAATATGAGGGTATTATACTTAAAACTCACTATTGAACGTCATTTACTTGAGGGGTCAAACAAATTTCAGTACTAGTATGGGATTTGTACGGTACCTACCAGATAATGCATGGAGGGGCCGTTACATAATGCCAATACATAAGCAACTGAGAGTCTGGCATACTGATAAGGAGTGCTCATGTCAATATAGACTTTAAACTTTTTATGCCAAACCTGCCATAATCCTCGCTGTAAGTGGTATTAATTTATTAGTTTACATTTATGTTACATTACTAATACGAAGTTGATATATACCACTGTTATTTTTCTACTGAGTAAATAGAAATACTTTCACCGCAAATTTGTCACCAATATTACCAAGTAAAATTTTTTTATTGACAACAACCTTTGAGGTGTTTTTTGTTTGGTTTTTATTTAAGGGAAGACTCGTCATAATATTTTCCTTTTTGAGTCTTACTACACCCCTTCTCTTTTTAGCTTGTGTAACAATAAAGGTTGGATTTTAATATTCATTCACTTAACCATACTTCATACTATACATCACTAATGAGTGCCCCAAAAAGAGATTTTCTTTCCTAGTCTAGGAGTCTTTTCAATCAGTATAGCAATAAAACAGTAGTGATAACTTTTTGGCGCTCAAACAATCATATAAACAGCAACAATATAAATAAAATGTGTTCAGTTCAAAAAATGCTAATTAAAAGCATTTTATTAAAACATGGAAGGATAAAATACAAATAAAATACATAAAATCCAAATACTGTATGGCAGTATAAAGTGCTGGATGGTATAATATCACACAAAAAATCCAAATACTATATGGTAGCATAAAGTGCTGGATGGTATGATATTGCACAAAAAATCCAAATACTGTATGGCAGCATAAAGTGCTAGAGGGTGAATATTGCACAAAAATAGAAAGGGGGGGGGATCCTACCCAATAGAGAATATGGAGCCACAGGATGTTGAAAATACAGGGCAAGTCTGGATTACCCTGTATAGGCTCCACAAAGCTTGTTCTTCAAATAGGCAAGGTCGTCCCACAGGTGAAGTTCAAATGAAGTACAGCATGCACAGTCCACCAAAGCGTTTCGAGCTTCAGTGGAGCTCTTTTTCAAGGTGTGGATCTGTGCATGTACTTGGTCCTCTTCATACCCCCACTAAATGGTCTGGAAGCCGCGGACTGGAAGTTGTCGGCCGCTGACTTCCGGTTTGGTGTCCACGTGGTCCCATGTGTATACCGGAAGTACCTAGTCCCGTGACTTTCGGTTTCCTTACAGGCATCGGCTGCGGGGGAGCTTTTTAACAGGTGGTCATTGGGATAGTCTGAATTTCTTTATTAAATAGAGAAAGTCCTTTCTGTTTTTTCAAAAGAAGATTTAGAGTGCATTGATAAATGCTAATGGCAGAATCCGCCTGTGTATATTGCAAATCCACACACCTGCATGTGGAATCCAATCCGCTGTCCTTACGCCTGCAGCCGCCATCATTGGTATCAGGCTCATACTGGGTGCAAAAGTTCCATCCACACATTACAATTGTGCTAGGAATTTGGCTTACACACCCACAACGCTCCCAGGACACACCCACAAGACAGAAGAGCTCTGTGCGGTCACATTGTCCCCTCCCCCCCAATTACTGCCCAGAAACGCCCATTTCACAGAGTGTGTCCATCGATGGACGGATCATTCTGTCTCCACTAGTGAGAAGATGACTTCTTTACATGGAGCATGCACACTGTGCTGAGATCCATGAGATCCGTGCGCTTTCCGACTTGCATGCAAACTCGGATCAGCCTCTGTATCTTTATGAAGAACTGTATCATTTTTTTTTTCATACAACTTTATTTCATGTTCATCGGAAATAAACAGTAGTCATATGTATCAAAATGAAGACACTGCCGTTGTGTATTCTGTGGATTGGCGTCCCTGGTTACACACACATTTTTGTGAATGTACACATGATACAGAGAAGTTTATCTTCGCACCCTAAATGGGCATTTATGGATAGCAACTGGGCTGTAACTATGCAAATTAGTGTCATGGGCGTGTCACTAGAGTTACTCCCTGTTCTGACTGAGGGCCTGATTCAGAGCCGGACGCTATTTGCGCTCGCTCGTTCAGAAAAAGGGGCCGGCTATTTAAATTGAGTGCTCGCTCTTTGCGGTCTGTTGACGCCTCTATGTCTGAGCGAGCGAATACGTAAGCTTTAAGATGTGTGTATACTGTGTAGTCACCTTAGCATTCCATTTACAATCCATTTGTAATCAGAATACAGTCGCATTCGCACTTGTGTGTGACCTGGAATCAGACCCAGTGTGTGCAATGGTGATCTCTACATTAACAAACTTAAGGTGCGTACACACTGGGCGACCAGGAAAGACAGTACGATTATGACATCGTAATCGTACCGTCGTTCCTGATCACCTGTAGTGTCTGCAGTGAACGATCAGTCATTCAGTGCAGGCAGTGTCCATCATTCCTGAACATGCCAATCTGTCGTTATCGGCAGATTGGCCTGCACGTTCAGGCGATGGACAATGTCAGAAACGACCAGCGGGAGTGCGCATCGCTGGTCGTTTCCAACATACAAGTGCACGATTTGTGCACGATTACTGAGCGACTGCACGATTACAATGTCGTAATCGTGCAGTCGCTCTGTAATATCGCCCAGTGTGTGCCCACCATTAGAGGCAATTTTTAAGTGAGTGAGGGAAAACAAAGGGGGGTGAGGTACGACGTGGCCAACTGCAGGGAGAGCAGAGGGGGGAGTAGAGGACTCACTGGTTGTATGCTGGACAAGAAACAATTATTATGCTTTGATGACTGCAGTATAAGTAAGTGGATGACAGATAAAGATGAGAAGTCTACGGCTCCTATGTTTTACTATATGATGAAGAGCTGCTATGCATTATACTAGTCATAAACTATATTTGATATATATGTGGCAAAACCTGTGAAGAAATGCTTGTACTGAGTGATTGTAATCTGCCGCAGTCTACCAGGTAACTGCCGGCACAAGGTGTTATACTAGTCCTAGCTTAGGGATACTTGAGACAAACTAGGTTTTCATCTGCTGTTATCACTACACGAGTCTCATGCTGACCTTAGAGCTGTCCCTTTTATTTTATAAAATTCTTTTTTTAACTTTACGATTGGAATGTTTGACACTGTAAAACGAAGAGTCCGCAAGTATAAAGCACACTGAGGGGTATATTTACTAATGTTCGATTTTGAGTCTCCTGTGACTTAACATTCAATTTGCATTCGGTTTTCATTCGATTTTGCCTTTGGAGATTTACTAAAGGCAAAATCGAATGTCAAATCGAACATTAAACCGAATCCCACTCAAAATCGAACATCAGCAAAACATCGGTACTTTTACATAGACCAACATACAAATCCCTGATTTACTAATATTCGATTTGAAAGGGAACACCAAATCGAACTCATAATCGATCTTCAAATTTACAAAATAATAGACCTGCTTCATGCTGGCAATTTTAGCATGAGCAGGTGTGAATTACACAGATGCATGCGCAGATCAGCGAGATCCGTGCATGCTTCTGTGTGTAAAAAGGTTGTAAAGTGTTAAAATTGAAAAAAAATAAAAATGTGACGTGGGGTCCCAGCCTAGAGGCTCAATCAGGAGCAGGTCTTGGTTGTGAAAATACAGGAGACAAAAGTCATAGGGGTTCCCCGTATTTTGCACAGCTAGCAGTGGGCTCAGTGAGCTGATCCTGGTTTTGGAAATACGGGGACAAGATTTGGTATTCGATTTGGACATGGGCTTGCACAATCGAACAAGAAATCACTATTCAAAATCAAACCAAATCGAATTCGATTTAGAATAGTCTTCAAAAATCGAATTTTAGTAAATGTGGGATTCTGGCAGGGATTTCTACATTCGATTTGATTTAATTTCAGAACATAAAATCCACTGCAAAATCGAACTTTGATAAATATACCAAATATACCCATCAGGGTCATTTAAACATCCAGAGTCTGGTCCTCTGACAGTTGAAACCACAAATTTCATGCAGATTTTGCAAAGCAAAAGTACCAAACTGAAAGTGCTAAACCTTGGCACTGCTTACAGGCTTCCAGTACTTACATTATTATATTATCTTGTGCTCAATTAAGGTGCCAAAGAAGTATTTTTACACAGTTTGTCCAGTTTTAAATAAATTATGCTTACATTTCAATGAAAAGAAAATAATAAGCCCCTTTAAAGGTACTACCTTACTGCTTAAGCTCTCTCTATCAAAGGGCAGCTAGCCTGCAAACAACTTCACACAAAGGGGGTCATTGAATTGTTTTTTTTTATGGTGCGGTAATAATGGGTGTCCAATGTTGCAAAATTGTTTTGGGCTCTCATTAATTATTGCGCTTTTCGATCGGGTTTAGCCACATAAAACGGCTAAACCAGTCTAAAGTCCAGAACCAGGACTTAAGGCACATTTCTTCTCACCTCCTCAGGAGCTGGTGAGCAGAAATGCCAGTGCTGGTTAGGCCGGGTACATATTAGAACGTATATCCCTCCAACCCGACGCCCGATGGAAGGATATATGGCGCATACGTACACACTGCATGGTCCGGGGTACAACCGCGCGATATACCCTTCCTTGCTGCACTCACCTGCATGCGGTCGACAGCAATGTTGTCCCATCTATTGTGCAGCACATCAGATGGGACGACGTCGCTGACAACTAGGGATGTGCGCCGGACCATTTTTGCCGGATTTGGATTTGGTTCTAATTCGTCGTCCGACTTTGGATTTGGATTTGCCAAACTGCGGTGACTGGCTTTGGATTTGGATTTGGATTTGGATTTTTTGCCAAAATTGGCAAAAAAAGCTAAAATTACATACATTGGGCTTTTTTTTCTTCCTAGAGTGTTATTTACCTCAATAACATTAATTTCCAGTCATTTACAGTCAATTTAGACCACCTCACAGCTTAAATTATTGTTTTCACCATTATTGGCCAAAGGTTGCAGTGAGCTGACTGGTGACCAAGCGTCAGAGCAGCGGCGCAGTGGCACAGACACCACAGTTTAAAGCACATCTATGAAACTATGCCACACAGCAGTGGCAGAAATGAAAGGTAGTGCTAGATGGAATTGTCCTTGGGCCCTCCCACCCACCCTTTATGTTGGATCTTAAAAAGGACATGCACACTTTAACAAACGAAGCATTTCAGCGACAGGTACTGCCACTTTGTGGCTGAAGTGCTTGGTTTGTTTGGGCCCCCACAAAAAAATCTTCCAATCTACTAAAGGCAACAGGTCTACAGTGGCATGATGTCACCATCATTGCCATCCTCACCCTCATCAGTGTGTACATCATCCAATTCCTCAACAATATCAGTTCATCCCCGCTGGAATCTACCATTACAGAAGTATCTGTACTGTGACGTGATTGGTGGGAAAGGTTTTCCTCATGAAATTTCCAGTTCATTTTAATGAGCATCATTTTTTCTACATTTTGTGGAAGTAGCCTCCTTCGTCGTTCACTCACAAGGTTCCCGGCTGTACTGAAAACTCTCTCCGAGTACACACTGGAGGGTGGGCAGCTTAAATAATGCAAAGCCAGTTTATACAAGGGTCTCCAAATTGCCTTTTTTTTCTTCCAATATTCGAAGGGACTCTGTGACATGTCTACGTGTACGGTGTCCTGAAAATAATCCTCCACCATTCTTTGGATGGTAATCGTATTAGATGGAGTTGCGGTAGAGGTGTCACTGGTGTTGGGCAAATCTTTTAGACCCGACCAGATGTCAAAATGTTGACTTGACTTATCTGCATCACCACTGGGTCTTTTGGAAAAGGTGCATTTTTTTCTGGCTGCTGCTGGAGAAACCGAAGGAGGAGACGTCATCGTAGTGCCATGTGTCACTTCAGCTGCCAACTTGCTCACCAGGAGCGCTTTGGTTCTTTTAAGATCTGGGTCAGTTGTAAAGAAAGACACAGCATATGACTTGAACCTAGGATCAAGAATGGTTGCTAAAATATAATGATCAGATTTCAAGATCTTGGCCACCCGTGGATCCTGGCGAAGCGAACAAAGGACTTGATCTATCAGTCCAGCATACTTTGCGGAATCACTTTGTTTAATATCATCCTTCAATTTCTCCAGCTGCTTTTCCAAAAGCGAAATCAGGGGAATCACCTTACTCAAGCTAGCAGTGTCAGCACTCACTTCACAAGTGGCAACTTCAAATGGTTTGAGCACCTTGCACAAGACAGAAAGTACTCTCCACTGTGCTGGGGTAAGGTACATTCCCCCTCCTCTCCCAATGTCATGGCTTGTCGTATAGCTATGGATGGCTTTTTGCTGCTCCTCCATCCGCTGAAGCATATACAGGGTTGAGTTCCACCTCGTTACCACTTCTTGCTTCAGTTGATGGCAGGGCAAATTAAACTGCTCTTGCAGGTGCTGCAATCTCCTGCACGCTGTTGCTGAATGCCGAAAATGTCCCGAAATTTTTCGGGCCACAGACAGCATTTCCTGCACGCCCCTGTCGTTTTTTAAAAAACCCTGCACCACTAAGTTTATTGTGTGAGCAAAACAGGGGATGTGTTGGAATTCACCCAGCTGTAATACTTTCACTATATTTGTAGCATTGTCAGAAATCACAAATCCTGAGGAGAGTCCAAGTGGGGTAAGCCATGTTTCTATGACATCTCTTAGTTTTTCTAAGAGGTTGTCAGCGGTATGCCTCTTATTGAATCCGGTGATGCACAGAGTTGCCTGCCTCTGAATGAGCTGGTGTTGTTTGTTAGATACTGCTGCTGCTGAAGGCGATTCACCCACCCAGTGGGCCGTCACAGTCATGTAATCTTTAGTTTGTCCACTACCGCTTGTCCACATATCTGTGGTTAAGTGGACAGTGGGTACAATAGCATTTTGCAGACCAATAATTAGGTTCTGTTTAACGTCCTGGTACAGCCGAGGAATGGCTTTTCGGGTAAAATGAAACCGAGATGGAATTTGGTACCGGGGACACGCATTAATTGAGGATATTGGACGCAGATCTAATATTAGCATAGCTGTCATGGCGTCAGTGATCCGCTGTGCGACAGGGTGAGAGCTGTCATACTTGCTTCCCCTTGCAAGAGATTCTTTAACAGTCAATTGTTTTTTTTGTATACTACTAGTAGTCTTCTTGGTCCACTTCTGGGATGAAGATCCACCAGCAGCAGCAGCAGCAGGCCTAGCGCTCAAAGATTCAGTTTCTTCTGAGGTGTCCTGGAAATTGGAGGAGTCACCGTGACTTAGCACTAACAAATTGGATGTTGTACTACCACTGATCATTCCTGAGGATATTGAGGAGGAAGGTGTTGTCGGCGGAGATTGCAGGTGCTGGGATTTAGTAGAGAGAAGGCATCTAGCTAATGCTGGACTGCTTGTTGTTATTTCTTTTGCAGTAGTTTCTGTTATCAAACACCTGTCATGAGCTCGCTGCAGATGACGTAATAGCGTAGAGGTTCCTAGATGTTTAACGTCCCTACCTCTACTAACTGTGGTCTCACAGAGGCTACAAATGGCTTGACAAATGTTGTCAGGGTTTTGGTAAAAGTAATTCCACACAAAAGATGTGGATTTGTTGGTTCTATGCCCAGGCATGGCAATGGCCTTCTTATCTTGGCCAAGAGCTGCTTCCACTGGTGCCTGACTTATACAAATAATATCCTCATCCTCAACATCCTCATTAGTGCCAGCGTCAGCTGCACATATATTCCTCTCATCCTCTTGCAATTCCACGGTGGCATCCTCAATTTCTATGTCCTCGGCAATACTGCTCATCCCCACAACTACAGATGGAAAAGAAACTGTGGAGGGCGGCTTCTCTGAAAGGTCAGGCTTACACATAGAAATGCCACTTGTGGACCCACTTAGACTCTCCTCAGGGATTTCTGACATTTGTGTTTCAAAAAACACAGTTTGTTCGACTGCCTTATTGGTTTTAAATTTTTTCACACTTCTATAGTCTGATTGAAAAGGTCTTTTATCATCACGAGAGGCACAAGATGCCTCACTGACAGCTGCAGAACCACCACTCAGAAATAAAGGGCAAAGCCTGAGTCTTTCCTTGCCGCTACGTGTGGTGAATGGTATGTTGCCAATTTTCTGTTTCTCTGCAATAGTAGTAGTCTTTAGAGGTTTTTTTTTTGTCTTTACCCCTGTAAAATCTACATTTTTTGATTTCAGGTTCCCTAAGGTTTTAAAGCCTCTACGCCCTTGAGCATCAGCTTTAGATAAAAGTGATGGACTTCCAGCCGCTGCAATGCTAGCATTTACATGTTGTTTCTGCTCTCCTCTCAGTTCATTCTCGTGATCCATATTACTTTATCACTATGAACTGGAGTCACAGAGCTTGTATACACACAGTGGGCAATGCCCTTTCACGGAGCTTGTATAATAGACACAGTGGGCTATGCCCTGTCACGGAGCTTGTATAATACACTCAGTGGGCTATGCCCTGTCACGAAGCTTGTATAATACTCAGTGGGCTTATGCCCTGTCACGGAGCTTGTATAATAGACTCAGTGGGCTATGCCCTGTCACGGAGCTTGTATAATAGACACAGTAGGCTATGCCCTGTCACGGAGCTTGTATAATACTCAGTGGGCTTATGCCCTGTCACGGAGCTTGTATAATACTCAGTGGGCTTATGCCCTGTCACGGAGCTTGTATAATAGACTCAGTGGGCTATGCCCTGTCACGGAGCTTGTATAATAGACACAGTAGGCTATGCCCTGTCACGGAGCTTGTATAATACTCAGTGGGCTTATGCCCTGTCACGGAGCTTGTATAATAAACACAGTGGGCTGTGCCCTGTCACGGAGCTTGTATAATAGACACAGTGGGCTTATGCCCTGTCACAGAGCTTGTATAATAGACACAGTGGGCTTATGCCCTGTCACGGAGCTTGTATAATACTCAGTGGGCTTATGCCCTGTCACGGAGCTTGTATAATACACTCAGTGGGCTATGCCCTGTCACGGAGCTTGTATAATAGACACAGTGGGCTTATGCCCTGTCACAGAGCTTGTATAATAGACACAGTGGGCTTATGCCCTGTCACGGAGCTTGTATAATACTCAGTGGGCTTATGCCCTGTCACGGAGCTTGTATAATACACTCAGTGGGCTATGCCCTGTCACGGAGCTTGTATAATAGACACAGTGGGCTATGCCCTGTCACGGAGCTTGTATAATACACTCAGTGGGCTATGCCCTGTCACGGAGCTTGTATAATACTGAGTGGGCTTATGCCCTGTCACGGAGCTTGTATAATACACTCAGTGGGCTATGCCCTGTCACGGAGCTTGTATAATACTCAGTGGGCTTATGCCCTGTCACGGAGCTTGTATAATACTCAGTGGGCTTATGCCCTGTCACGGAGCTTGTATAATACACTCAGTGGGCTATGCCCTGTCATGGAGCTTGTATAATAGACACAGTAGGCTATGCCCTGTCACGGAGCTTGTATAATACTCAGTGGGCTTATGCCCTGTCACGGAGCTTGTATAATACTCAGTGGGCTTATGCCCTGTCACGGAGCTTGTATAATACACTCAGTGGGCTATGCCCTGTCACGGAGCTTGTATAATACTCAGTGGGCTTATGCCCTGTCACGGAGCTTGTATAATAGACACAGTGGGCTATGCCCTGTCACGGAGCTTGTATAATACACTCAGTGGGCTATGCCCTGTCATGGAGCTTGTATAATAGACACAGTGGGCTATGCCCTGTCACGGAGCTTGTATAATAGACTCAGTGGGCTATGCCCTGTCACGGAGCTTGTATAATAGACACAGTGGGCTTATGCCCTGTCACAGAGCTTGTATAATAGACACAGTGGGCTTATGCCCTGTCACGGAGCTTGTATAATACTCAGTGGGCTTATGCCCTGTCACGGAGCTTGTATAATACACTCAAACTCAGAATTAGGCCCAATGTGCACTATGGTTGTGGTAGGACAAGGAACACAGGCCAAATTTTACTTTTGGAGGGTGCAAATTTTCATGGCCAAATACTGAATGAGATGAAGATTTCCATGGAACAGTAGTGCAGACTTTGCTGCTCAGCCTGCGCACCCATATAGAGTATAGACGGGGGCTTTTTAAGAGAGAAGGGGGCCTGTGTGCAGTAGACTATGGCTTTGTGGCAGAGTCTACTGCGTATGCGCAGGACTCCGGGAACATGGGACCCGTGTCTTATTCCCAGAGATATCACTGCTACGTATGCACAGGTCTCTGGGAGCATGGGACCCATGTCTTATTCCCAGAGATATCACTGCTGCGTATGTGCAGGTCTCCGGGAGCATGGGACCCATGTCTTATTCCCAGAGATATCACTGCTGTGTATGTGCAGGTCTCCAGGAGCATGGGACCCATGTCTTATTCCCAGAGACATCACTGCTGCGTATGTGCAAGTCTCCAGGAACATGGGACCCGTTCCTTATTTCCAGAGACATCACTGCTGCGTATGTGCAGGTCTCCATGAGCATGGGACCCGTGTCTTATTCCCAGAGACATCACTGCTGCGTATGTGCAGGTCTCCAGGAGCATGGGACCCGTGTCTTATTCCCAGAGACATCACTGCTGCGTATGTGCAGGTCTCCGGGAGCATGGGACCCGTGTCTTATTCCCAGAGACATCACTGCTGCGTGTGTGCAGGTCTCCAGGAGCATGGGACCCGTGTCTTATTCCCAGAGACATCACTGCTGCGTATGTGCAGGTCTCCAGGAGCATGGGACCCATGTCTTATTCCCAGAGACATCACTGCTGCGTATGTGCAGGTCTCCGGGAGCATGGGACCTGTGTCTTATTCCCAGAGACACCACTGCTGCGTATGTGCAGGTCTCCATGAGCATGGGACCCGTGTCTTATTCCCAGAGACATCACTGCTGCGTATGTGCAGGTCTCCAGGAGCATGGGACCCGTGTCTTATTCCCAGAGACATCTCTGCTGCGTATGCGCAAATCACCTGGCAAATGGCTGCCATTTACCCTATGATCAAAGTGTTCAGAACAGGCAGACGGCGGAGACTCCAGAGAGGTAAGTTTACCAATTATATGGGTGCAGGGTGTGCGATGTGGGCACCCGTGGATACAAGTGCCTGTGTGCACCGCATACCCTGCACCCATTATAGATCTGCCAATGCATATAGGTTATGCTCAGTAGTCGCTTTACAGTCTCCATCTCGTCATGTTTGCTGGTTACTTTTTGTATCGCTGCCTTTTAATCTGCCTTACATACTTATTGCCATATTACTGTGATAGGTTTGATCCTTTTGGGAGTTGTCCCTAACCTGTAGGGCATGACAACAACGTCTGTCACTGCACATGTGGATCTGAGTGGAGACAGTACTAGCAGAGTTTCACCAAAACGCTGTAGTGTCAGATATTTAAACATCATTGGAAAATCACATTCCTGTTCCTGTCTGAATCATAGGAAACATCTTGAGCTCTGTTTCTTGTGTTATGTCAGCGTGACCTTGTACTAGTATGCTCTGTACAGTACATACATGTATAGGCAGGTCCACATCCGCACATGTCACAGTACAAAAATCTTTCATCTCGGGAGTTACAATTCTCAGAATAGAGCTGTAATAAAGGTAGAAGTCTAATTTGGTCACATATGACACACATTAAGATGCACATCAATCCCTCAGTCTCACAACCCACATGGGGTGTGGTATGGTCTATCAATGGTTATCATGTCAACAGTCATCTGGTCGAACTGTCGACAAATACCATGTCGGCATTCATCATCTCTACACGGATGACCCATACCTTTTGGCAGGACAGTCCCGCTTTTCGGGCACTGTGCCACTCGCGGGCCGCAGTGTCCCGCTGTGTGAGGGAGGTTGGGAGGCCTACTCTCTCCCCTGCTGCTCTGTTTAGCAGAGCAAACGGTGAACAGATTCTGTGCGCGCAGCATCTATTCTCAGGAGCGCTGGGCATGCCCCCCAGCATGAAGAGCCACACATCCTGCCTCGAGGCCATGCCCCGTTTCCGGACGCAAGCAATTACTATTGCATGAAAGTTAGGCGGTATGGATGATGTGTCCACAAACCGTCCCTAGTCGCCCAGTAGTCACTTATCTGATTTCGACAGCAGCGGCGGCTCCAGCGGCCATGTAACGGTCACCTCTGATGGGGACCTCCGATGCTTGAGCGTTCTATTGAGTATTTCTCCTTTAATCCCTAATCCTCCCCCTAGTGCCTAACCTTGAAACCCTCCACCCACCCGCACCCTAACCATAACCTCTTCCCGCACTCTAACCCTCCCGTCAGCATCTAACCCTATTCATCGGCATGTCCACATTTCACATGGCAACCAGTCCGCTATCAACATTGTGAACATGCCAACATTCTGAGGATGTCAGCATGTTGCCTGTCGACATTCTAATGCCGAGGTGGTTACCGTTGACCGGATACCAACCCGATGTAATCTATTCTCTGCAACTACATCTGCCAGCTCGGCCTAGCAACATGCATGATTGAATCAAAGATTGAAAATATAAAATTCTTGACAGGCAAATAGACTTTTTAGATTTGTATTTCCTTCCATTAGACTGCTTCCCGTCACTTGAGACTTGCTATGAAGTTATCACATGAAGCCTCATACTTTGCCGTGTTCTCAACACACTGTGTACTGCTTGTCAGGGAGTATACAATAGGCTTATGCTTTATTCATGGACCTAAACTTGTGGGTAAGATATACCAAGCATAATTACCCTCTCCTGCACTATCTTTCCTAAGGACGGGAGCCCAGAGAGAGAAAAACCCTTTTCTGTGATGTCGGCTCCCTTTGTCAGCTTCATTAAATATGAATGTGCTCTGTTGTGGAAAATAATGGATTATGCCCACAGATATTTGAATAATACATTGTGGATGGCTTGGGTGTCACAAGAGTGTTTTGAAAAGCAAATCTTGCAATCAGGAGAAGCTTGGGGACCTGTTCCCAGAAATTGGCAGTGGACACGGAAACCAATTCATCAAAGAGAAATGTTTAGCGCAGTTACAGAGACACATGGATGAATAGCAACTTTCTGCAAATATTTTCACTTGCATTTCACTTATTTTCTTCATTAAAAATACAGGAGTAAATAGAAAACTGCTATTTTCTGCTCGTTTTTTATGTCTCTCTCTCTTTATCTTTTTTTCTGCAAAATGTAACAATGTGTGGTTAGCATGAGTTCTGCAGTTGGAGAGTGTCAAACTAATGAGATGTTTTAGATGCCGGGCGAGTCTCAAGGCAACGGGGAGAGGAGAACAGTGTCTGAATATAGGGCCACTAGAAAATGGGGTACTAAGGGGTGTGATCAAACATGTGGGGGCGTGATGGCCTGTTGTGAATACCGAGGTCCTGTTTACATGCTGTGCTGCCTGCTGAAGGGGGTGCGGTGATCACATTGTCTCAGGTGCGTGACTGCCTCTCTTCAGAAATTGGCAGTGGACTATGGGGGAGATTTATCAAACCTTCCAACTTGGACATAGCAACAAATCACCTTCTAGCTATCATTTTATAGAATGTATTAGATAAATAATAATTAGGAACTGATTGATTGCTTTGTCCTCTTTAAAAGGTGTGATAAATTTCCCCTTTCTGTACATACCACCATTGGGTTTGTTTCTGAAAAATGTCCATGATGAAGAGAAGCAGGACTTTAACAAAAAACACTTCTATCTATCTATCTATGGGCATAACCGTGGCCATCACTAGAGGCGTGCGAGTGGTGCTGCCACACAGATCGCAACCAGGGTCATAACTAGAGGCGTGCGAGTGGTGCTGCCACACAGATCGCAACCAGGGTCATAACTAGAGGCGTGCGAGTGGTGCTGCCACACAGATCGCAACCAGGGTCATAACTAGAGGCGTGGGAGTGGTGCTGCCACACAGATCACAACCAGGGCCATAACTAGAGGCGTGCGAGTGGTGCTGCCACACAGATCGCAACCAGGGCCATAACTAGAGGCGTGCGAGTGGTGCTGCCACACAGATCGCAACCAGGGCCATAACTAGAGGCGTGCGAGTGGTGCTGCCACACAGATCGCAACCAGGGCCATAACTAGAGGCGTGCGAGTGGTGCTGCCACACAGATCGCAGAGCCCTGTGGGCACCCCTGGAACATGTTGGGTTTGAAATCCCAGCTGTCGGATTTGCCGCTGTTCAGAATCCTGACAGACATGAATCCTGACATCTATAGGAAGTAAAGGTAAGTATTTTCCCTACCCCTACCCTAACCCTCCCTTCCCGGTGCCTAAACCTAACCCCCCCCTTCCTAATGCCTAAACCTAACTTTCCCCTGCCCGCACCCTAAACTTAAGACCCCCTCCCCGGTGCCTACACCAAACCTCCCCAGTGTCTAAACCTAACCTCCCCCTCCCCGCACCCTAGTACTAACTCTCCCTCCCCGGTGCCTAACCCTAACCCTCCCCCTAATGCCTAACCCTAACCCCGCTAGCTAATGCTAACCTCCCCCTAACACCCCGATACTTACCTTTCGGGATGCCGACGGTCGGGATCCCGACCTGTTGGGATTTCGGCGCCTTTATTTGGACCGTCGACATCCCACACGCTGGGATGCCAACTACATCCTGTCTGGAACGGCACCCTGCCTTCTGCTGTGCTGCCTGGAGCGTCTTCTTGCTGCTCCAGACATGGACACCGCATCCTATACAGTCCCCCAGAGCATCCTGAGGATGCTCCGGGTACTGCTGTCCTTCCGGGCGCTGCCACTCCCGCCCCCCTCAGCTTGATGTTATGACGTCATGTCCTCAGTGGCGTGGCCGGCACAGGGCACTGTAACATCAAGTTACGGTGTTGCACATAACCAACACTATTTGCCAGTGTAGGCTACTAGCTAGCTTTACACAAACTAAAACTGACATCTGTATACAGGTAGGGTATTATAGACATATAAATACTGTCACTGTTAAACAGAAAAGACAAATATGGACACCTTGTTCACTATTAACTCCAGCGAGAAAATTACAATTAATCTTTACATCTACACATCAAATATGTTGAACAACCTTCTGGTGTAATCTGGAGTATCAAGGTAAATTAGTCCAGTTGAAATTAAACATCTCCTAGATATTATTATAGGGGTGTTAAGTGTAATATTATTGATACACTCAAACAGTAACAGTTACTGTGACAAAATGACCTATGTGGTTATGAGGTATTTAACTTTGCATTGCTTATTGTGCTGTTTTCTGGATAGTGCTGTTTTCTGGATAGTGCTGCTTTCTGGATAGTGTTGCTGTGCTAGCTGTCCACCACAAGGTGGCAGTAACAGTTACTGATCAACAAACTGAAATAATCTGCTTTTATGAAAACTAGTGATATGGACAAAGTAGTATAGCCCATATCAACTAATAAGTTGTTTGCTTTGTCCTTCTATACTGCAGTAAAACTGTATTTGATAAGTTAGCAAAGATAACACTACCTCTTTTACCTTTGCACGGTTTTCATAAATATCCTTCAAAAAAAGAGTAAGAATCAAGGGCCTGATTCAGACCCACTCGCGAGCGGCTGTGCGCTTGCAAGTGGGTCGATGGTGTGCACTGCGCATGCGCACGACGGAGGGAGCTCCATTGTGCGCATGCGCGAGACGCGACGAGCGAAGGACTTTCCTTCGCTCGTAGTGTCTGATCAAAGGGGGCGTGCTGTCGATGTTGATTGACAGCACGCCCCCTTTGGTGGGCGTGCCGGGGGCGTGCCTGCCAGACGGAGGCGTTCCCACTAGTGATGTCAGTGGGAGTGATTTTGGCTCTGATAGAGCCAAAATCACTCCTGGCCTTGCAGTTGAGAAACTCAACCGCAGGCTTCTGCACGCAGTGGCGATGGTCGAGACCATCGCGACCATCATCCTGCACGCTCCTATATGCTGTGGGTGGTGACCCACAGCTATACGAGCGTCCAGGAGGACGCTCCATATTTATGGAGGTGGGCCCTGATTCAGAGCGAGCGATCTGGTCAGAGCGTCCGGCTCTGAATCAGGGCCCAAAGCCCCCTTGGGCCTTGACACTCATGGAGAGCAGCCTATGAGTATAATATGGCTCGCCAGCAACAGTGATATATTTGGACAGAAGATATAACTTTCTGTGTTGATTACTAGGAGCAAAATAACAGGGATAGAATACCATTCCATGCATTTTTAAAGTACACAGCTTTCATGTCTGCTGATAGACCTCACAATTCAGTTATACTAAAATGTCTTCCTGGTCAGTAGGTTTAGACTTGTTTTGAATTAGTGATGTGCTAATTTGTATCCTCTGCATGACAGGTTCATGTATGTTTTTGTTATTTGAAAAAAATAATGATCTCTCGAGGATTTATAATGTTAATTGCCTCATAGTTGATAAATGGGAGGAATATATATGTGTGTGTGTTTGTGTGTATATATGTATATATACATATATATATATATATATATATATATATATACACACACATAGCAGTAAGCAATGCAAGTACCCAATACCTCCCTGTCATATATAGAATCATTTTGTACTAGGCATCTTTATTGTTCATTTACAATGTCTGGTAATGGTGAGAATGCAGTGTACAGTTATGGGGTCACGGTGACATACACACAGTGTGGGGGCATGTCAGTGAGCACTGTGCTGCTGCTATAATGGCATTTCCTTCAGGTCACTCTGTTCCGGAGCAATCTTCATCAAGCATTGGGTAATGTTACTCTGTAGCATTCAGCTCCCAGAATGGATCATTTTTGCAATAGTGTCTTTCAGTGATGCCTGGAGTATCCTAAATGTCATAAGCGCAGTGACAACCAAACATCACTTTCTCCAAGTTTATTGGCCATCAATATTTCAGCCATCTGTAGAAAAACATTTCTGAACTGCTAAAGTCTTGCATAACGGTTACCTAATGTATTTATTGTTATGTACAAAAAAAAAAAAATTAAGTCTCGTTCTAGAGCAGGGTTCGACAATAAATGGCCCTCCAGCTGCTGTGGGACTACACATTCCAGCATGCCCTGCCACAGTTTTGCTATCTGAGCATGCTAAAATTGTGGCAGGGCATGCTGGGATCTGTAGCTCAACAGCAGCTGGAGGGACCATTATTTCCCACCCCTGTTCTAGAGCATAATAATAAGAATAATAGTTACCACACCGACCATCCCCCCATCACCTCCCACAAAGGGCACTTCCTGACAATCACCCTGCAATGTGTCTGTGTAATCGCTGCGATCGCAGTGGGTAGTTCACGTACGCGTACTGCGATGCATGCGCAGAGCGCAGCAATCGGCTGATTGCGTGTGTAATCGCAGTTGTGATCGGTAGTGAATCAGGCCCCATGTTCACTGATTTAATTAGTTACTTATTAGTCTTGTGGCCATGTAAGTGTCTCATTGGTCTATAAAGTGGCTGGACCAGAGGCGTCTGCCGGTACATGTTACAGGCAGCACTGTTACACTACACCAAAGATCACCATAAAAAAACCTTAATGTTCCTGAAAAAGAAAAGGTGCTGGAACACTAGTCCTTTTACCACTGCAGGGTGACAATATAATTCCCTATACCTGTCTTTCATCAGATGACTCTGCTCATTCAGTGGGTCTAAAATTCACAGGTCAGTAAACAAAAAATACAGTCCTTCCAGTTTTATACACTTATCCGTGTAAATATATCAAGTGGTTGGTAAGGAGGAGACTCCAGCAGGGTATTGCCCAAAATTAGGCAGCAAAATAACATGGATTCTTTGAAAAGAAAAATATCCAGTTTTCTTGATGCAAAAGGCTCTTAATAGTAGTTTTACCTTTTTGAAAAATTTAATAATTCAGAAATAATACAATATTTGCCTTTTAAAGTGTTTACAAATGTTTATAGTAATGACAAATGACATCCCCCTATCTGTCTGACTTCCAGCTATACAGCGATATGTGAAATCACCTTAGCTGAATTCCAGGCATACCTTTTTATAAACCTAGCACTGACATGCCAATAGTAATACAAGCAGTGTGCATATGTAATATTGAAAATGAAATTGTAACACCAATAGAAGGTATCAAAATATATTTGGAAGTCAACAAAAGAGAGAATAATAAAATGGAGTGGATAATAAAATAATTCTGAAGAGGGGTTATATATATGAGTGATGCATTTACAACCAGCCATTAAGTATCTAGTATTGAAGTATAGCATTTTCAGGATTTTCCAAAAGTAAAAAAGTAAGGAATATGGGAGACCAAGGACTCTTGCACATATTTTATCACTCTTTCTACCCCAACCACCCTTTTATTGCAGCTAGGATACGGTCTAAGACCTTAATAATACCACTTTCAGACAGGAAAAAGCCGAAATCCTGGCTTTTACCCGGCATTTGCGTGCCGGGTTGCTTTGCCAGTCCCTGCCTCTACCCCCCTTCAGACAGAAGAGCAAATTACCGGATCAAACATTTCAACCTGGTAATTTTCTGATTAACACGGGTATTTCTTCTGTCTTAAAGGGTCAACCCAAACCCGGGTCTCCGGCCCTGGTAAATTCCTGGATCGAAGTCCCGAGAATTTTGACCCAGGTTGACCCTTTCAGACAGAAAAAGGACCCGTGTTGATCAGCAAATTACCGGGTTGAAATGTTTGACCCGGTAATTTTGTTTTTCTGTCTGAATGGAGTATTAGGTGAAACTTTGGGTTTATATTCTAACATCTATTTCTAACCTGTAACCTTCAAATGAGAAAGTTGAATAATGTAAAGTTTTCAGAGGATTAATTATGAGAAATAACTCAATGTCATTCTTTTCTGTCTGACAGAGATAGGAATTCTAGCTTGCCAAAATAGATAACAAGAACAATATTAGCATGCTTCCTTTTAATGAGTATAAAAGGCGAGACACAAACCCACATGGTCAACAGTTTGGGGATTGATGTCTGATATCTGGTAGCCAAATATGGTTTGGAGTCAAAATGGCAGCATCCAGTATTAGTTTTACTTTTACTGTCTTTGTTCAAGTTGTCAAGGTTTTATGTAATCAAACATCTGAAGCTATGGATACACAAACCTATCATTATGCAAGAATTTTATCTATTCATGACGTGTATTTTAGCACTACTTCTTTTACTTCCTGTGTTGTAATGCCTACTATACTATATTTCAGTTGTTGGAACCCAGAAGCTTGCTGACTTCTCACTGCATTGAATGTTATAGTGCCACATTGCATTATGAGTATTGTGGGATATTATCCTGCAAGAATAATTGTACATTGAATTGACATAATGGGACTTCATTATAAATGATAATATATTGTTATTTGAATTTTTTTATTGAATGTGTATGTATTTTATAAGATTGAATTTACAACCTCACATGACTTTAAAACCTGTAGCATTGTTCTTACTGCAGAAATAAATGTTGCCCACAGCATCTGATATGCATATTGCAAATCGGCCAGCAGATGTCACTCTTGCACCAGAAACATTGCATGCAGGTGTTTTTTGCTAAGTCAAAGGTGAATTTCTGCTTTTCCTGGTGTGCACAAAAATAATTCATAACCATGCTGTGCAGGAGGAATAGCTATCCCACAGCTTACAGCAGAGAATACTCAATTATTGCAAACAGTGAGCTGCTCATCAGATGCACCATTGGATCCCAAGTAAAATGTACTTTTACAATCATTGCTTAAATGACTGCTCAGAGTCATATAAGGCTTTTCTTCATATTAATGCTCTGATTAATCAGAGAACAGGTAATGTATTCCATGTAGCTCTGCAGGTGCTTGACAGGCATTTTCATATTTTATGCCTTACGTTTATTGTTGATCATCCTTCACTTGTGATGTCCCCATATTCGTTTAGATCAGAATTTGGTAACCTGTGACTTTGCAGCAGCTTTGGAACTACACTTTTAAGCATGCCTCTGGCAGATCAGGCATGTTTTAATTTCTATTTTCAGACTGGCTGGGAAAATCATAGGTTGCCTACCTCAGATCTGTTCTAAGCTGTCAGTAGTCTGGCACTGCCTCTTTGAATACTTAGACCTGGATATACTGCTGTGATATCTGTCAGTCCTGAGTTGTTCCTGTGCTTCTTTACTTTTATACTTTGCAGTTAATGTGCAGCAATATCCTGTGTTTAGTGGATGCTGAAATGAAAATAATCTTTTTATTTCCAATTGGGCAGCACAGATGGTGTAATGGTTAGCATTAATGCCTAACAGCACTGAGGTCTTGGGTTCAATTCCCCCCATTGCCCTACCTATGTCAGGCTTGCTGACAATCTGGCTGTCTCTTCCGGGAGGAGGCAGCCAGCTCGGCACAGCGGGGGATCGTGACCGCACGATCGCTGCCCCGCCCCCCGCTACACAATGCCGAGATTGTGCAGCTGGGGGTCGGGCCACAATGACGCGATTCAGTGCGAATCGCCTAATCAGCTCCCTCCGGACCGGCCACTTATGCAAGGTGGGAGCAGACGCCAGTGGGTGGGTGCGGGGGGTGACACCAGCAGGGAGACTTGCCCGCTCTTCCGGAGAGCCGGGAGCAACACCCGGTTTTCGGGAGGCTCTCGGCCATTACGGGAGAGTAGGAGTTTGTATATTCTCCCCGTGCTTACGTGGGTTTCCGCCGGGTACTTCTATTTCCTCCTACAATCCAAATATATACTAGTAGCTAAATTGGTTACTCAGAGACTGATGTGAATGGGCAAATATTCTCTGTAAAGCACTAGGGAATATGTACACTATATAATAACCGGTGATAAATAATAAATAAATAGCCCACAGTCTTCATGGGTTGACAGGTGGCACTGTATCTACATTTTGCATACATTTGTGACTTTTTGTTGTACCATGCATCAAACCTCTGTGTAGTACCACGGTGGTGGTTTTGAATAACTATTTTATTTCTGTAGCCTGCAGAGTTTGTGTTATCCGAATACAGTCACTTGGCTGCGATGACAATAAAGCCCCTCACTGGTGTTTCAAATGCCTTAATATTTTTTTTTATTAATAATGTGGGAAAATGACTCATTTCTCATTTTAGTGTGTATAGTGCTGTGACATTCAAGGAGCTGTGAGTACAAGCTTGGGACAATGCGAGCTGAAATAGACTGGAATAATTGGCTACTTCAAAATAAGTCCATTTGAATTTCTGCCCTATTGTTATGTAAATTTAAAAATAAAATATGTATTAGTTGTTGTAACTCGTGAATGCAGTCCTCATATACAGAGCAATATTAACGTATAGACACACTGGGCAGCTGCACAGGGCCCCAAGATTCTAGGGGCATTGGAGCAGGAGAGGGCTGGGCTGGGGGGCATCTACATGGAGTGTGTGGGCGCTCTCTCAGTGCATAGGGCACCGAGGCAGCAGAGAAAGATACTCCCTGGGCGTCTGATTGTGAATGACACACAATTAGAGCGGCCAGGCTGCATTCTCTACCTGCCTCCCCCGCCTGCAGCCCCAGAGCTGTGTCACCACCGTTGGGCGCAGGGAAGAGGCCAGGATCACTCTCTGCTGATGGAGATTTCTGGCCTCTTTTGTGTATCTGTGGCAGTCGGCTAGAAAGACCCCATTGTCACTCGGTCGACCGAGGATCATGCAAATGATCCAATGCGGAGTCCATGGACGCAGCTCGGATCAGTAATGCATGCGGGAGGCGTGATGTCTCCTGCTGTATTACCATAATAGTGCTACCGTAGCTGCTACCAAATTAGCGGCTGCGATAGAAAGAGCGTCTGGGCCTGAATTAGCCCCATAGAGCTTGTTGTCATGTTAGTACACTTCTTATTGACCATCTGTAGTCAAATAAGGATATACTGAGATACTTCAGGGGATACGTGATCATGCGGCTATCTGCTTCAACCACACCCTGATCTCTCCAGCCACGTATCAGACCTCATTCATCACAACGTGGCCTATCGTTGAGGGTCATTCCATTTTACCATAACTGGTACCTTCAGTGTGGGATATTAGTTAGCCCCCTCCCCCTACATTTTTACTTTCAGAGTATTCTGGGACCTGGACTTTTAATACAGCTGGAGGGCACAGGTGTCTCCCTGTGTAATGCAATACACAATTCCAAAATCTGCTAACAGTATAATTAATATACAAGAAAAATCCCTCAATGTTCTCATCGGCCATAAAATGTGTAACCTGGAGGTTCATAAAATGATGCACAATTTAAAGTTTCTGCATAATTGTATGTATCACTGCTAAGTAATTAATGCAGGAGATTTTACAGACAGGCTCACTATGGGCGCAGATTGTAGTCCCGACTCCCCACCATATCAATGGGGACAATGTCCCTGTGTACCCTACACTTCTCAGAGTTTGGCCTCGTAGCTTTGTGTCTATGGAGGCATTCTTGCAGGGTAGGGCTCCAATTTGCCAGGGGTGCACCTCGCAGGGACATCGATAATCGCTACCACTGCCCCTGTGAGTTACATTTAGTACATATCGGGGATATTTTCATTCATGCGACACTGACTGATAATAATTGCAGCAGTGAAACTAAAACTAATTTAGATGAATGATAATTCAGCACATTTGTGACTCAATTAGCCAAAGTTTGAATTAATCGTGCTTAAATAAAAAAAAAAAAGAGAATTATTCTTTTCATGTAATGATAATTGGTGATGAATGCTTTGTTGAGGTATTAGATGGAGACAGTCTTGTGACCGCTGCTGGCAGAGTACTGCTGATGACATTGTGCCTTGCCACACAAGCCATGTGACTTCTGCCGTCCTTAGAGATTGCAACACATTGCAGCCTGGTGTAATAACATGGAATTACGGCCGTATTTCTCTATTCTTTTTATTTCCTTGTTTTGCTGTTACTCTTTCTCCCTGGCCTGTTCTCAGCAGGGGTTAAGCGCAGTGTTCTGCCAAGTGTTAAATGAAAATAATTAGAATCCAAAGTGGGATCTCCCCCTCTCCCTCCCATTCAGATACCATTATTGTCAAGTAAATCGGTGCTTCATAAACCTTTAAGGGAGAGAGGAGATACAATGGCACAAAGCTCTCACACTGTGTGTACACTCAGATATATATATATCAATTAGTCCGCAGCGTATGCGAGTTCTGCGCAAAAGAGAGATGAGGTAATACAGCTAAGCCTGTATTAAAAATATAGTTTTTGTATTTCTGAGTCTTTGCGCAGCTGCGCCTGGCATGTTGTGTGTATTAAGGTTTTGTTTGCAGTTTGGAAACATTTGATAGCAAACACCAATTACTCCTCATCTTGTTAATTGGTATCTTCTCTCCTCCTTCCAGCCTGCCGTCGCTGCTCTGGCAGTGGCACTACTCCCGTGCTGGGTATTTATAGATACAAGAGCCCCCTCCTTTCTCCTTTTTAGTGTCTCATGTTGATCCTGATACTTTCAGATTTGACACTTACTTTTTCCCATCAGATTAGGATCAGTATGCAGCAGAATGGTACAGGCTGGCAGTTCTCTATAATACATGGACGTGGAAGAATGAAGGGCGCTCTACCACCTAGAAGATATTTTCCTAATTTGCCCCCTTCCCTTAGCTGAATTCCCAGGGCTGCCCCATGCTACCGTTCTCACAGGGGCTCCTCATTTTCTCTCACAGCACCGGTCGCAAACTGTGGCCACAGCAGAGATAAGGGGTAACGCTAGATCCAATCACAAGCCACAGTCAAGAGGTTCGTCCTGTCTCTCATTATACCCGCTCTGCCACATATTTAAAGATGGCAAACTTTATTGAGGTGCTGGGTATGTATTGCAGAACAAGCAAAGAACAGGATGCTGCTGGGAGCTATAGGAAGATATTTTCTGAGGTGGTAGTGCAGCTTTAAAGGCTTACCGGAAGAAATGATACTTGTAAATGGAAATTTCTTGAAGAGTTTGAAAGTTACCAAGTGGTGAAAAGGCAGCTGCTAAACTGCAGAAAGTGACAGCTCGGGGATCATTCACTTCCGTTTTGGTGCCTTGGAATTAAGAAATAAATGAACCACCCCCCCAAAAAAAATTGTATATATATATATATATATATATATATATATAATTTTATATTTTTATAATCACAATGGAACACTTCTAACAAATACACACACCTTAAAGCAGGGGTCTTCAACCTTGGCCCTCCAGCTGCTGTGGAACTACACATCCCAGCATGCACTGCCACCTTTTTGATATAACAGCATGCTAAAACTATGGCAGTGCATGCTGGGATGTGTAGTTGCACAGCAGCTGGAGGGCCAAGGTTGAAGACACCTGCCTTAAATGGTGTGTGTGTGACACACAGTACATACAGTGGAGGCAGCCATTTTGTGGGCAAAAACAATACTCCTCCTGTAAATTCCCTTGTAGATAGTGACATTGTTGAGGTATGAGGCACACGTGACTGCCTCTTGTGGAGACAATCCAGATTAACTGTGTGCAAAGTTCACTTGTGCTTGTTTATTTAACCCTTATTTGTTCTCACTCATTTTAATTTGCAATAGCCTCATTGACAGGAGTATCTGTAAATTAGAATTTGAGCGTTAATAATTTCCTGCATTGGAAATGGAGGTGCTGGCATCATCTGGCACAGAAACAGATAACTTGTCGGATTAAATAAAGCCCATATGCCAGCAAGGACCCTCTTATATAGTTTTTAGTCCGACTAGGGAGTTGGGCAGAGATTGCGCTTCTAAATGCTTAATGCGTTCATCCTCTGCGGTCCCCCCCCTACACCTCTCAATTTTCCCCCTATAAACATCTCTAATGTGTTTATTTCCAAGCACTCTAGCAGCAAAGGCAGCTGCTTCCAACACGCAACTCTCGCCGCCTGCTTTATTCCTTTCTTGGGTAATTATTATTAATTTAGGTTTTTACAACCCTGGGAGATTTAAAGCCTTGGAAAGAATGGCCCACCTCTGGAGCTAGCTAGAAATGCAAAGAGATATGGATTTGAACGTTAAGTGCCATCTGGAGCTGAGGGAGGCGGGAGGAGGAGGAATATTAGAGATTGATCAATCCAGGCATTGCACTAGCCAAGGAGCGCATACTTAGCTAGATTGTTAGTTGGGCATCGGTTATGACACTTAAAGGGACATCCTATTAAAAAAAATTCCAATTTGAAAGTAATGCATATTTTACCGATCTCTCCTTTCTGAGCAATCCAAAGCTACTTTCATGTCTGATAGATATTTGTTTAAAGTACATCTTTTCCTACAGACAGTGGAGGCCGCCATTTTGTTATTCGAACTAATATTTATGAGAATGAAGACAGACAGTTTATTGGGACATGACTTTGTACATACATATAAATATTGGTTTAGCCTAGAAAATGGTTGCCATGGTGTCTGAGTGATGTCACTGCTTCCTAGTGAATCACAGGCTGCGTTAGTGATCTGTGCCCTTTAAAAGCTATTTCTTGATAATTATACTTTACATTTCCTTACTATTAGAGTAACTTTGCTGCTAAGGCAGTGAATGTAAGCACATGACTATACTACAATAATCCCGATGCAATTGGGACTTGGCATAGCTGCGGAGTGCTGGTGGTGTGACCGCATGGTAGCCGTAAAAAAATGCAATTTTATTGCCTCACGTACTGTACCTCCAGTGCCTGCAGCGGGGGGAAACCTATTTTACTATTATGACGTCCTGTTCATTTTAAACAGCTCATCTGCATTGGTTAGACATGTAGTTACAGTGCTTATAGATTTTGTCCTTTCTTGATTAGCCTTTGGATTTCTGACTGGATGAAAATAATATGGCTTATGACCAATTGCCCCAGTTGTGTCATAAAATAAGTTACAATGAATGGACAGGTACCCGCGTGCATTCATCACTGGATCAGCCTAAATTTTCAGCTCTTCATGATAATGGTGAATAAAAATGTATTAAGTAGTTTCCTTTGTGCACCCCAGACGCTCATTCAGCTCTGTGTAACCCCACCTCCATAGCTTTGTGTAAATCAATGCTAGCTGGACACAGATAAACTGGCCTTGGGGGTAGGGATGGCAGTAAAACGTAATACACAATGCTTCGGATACTGCTGTCTATGTCTATAAAGCATATGTAATTGTGTTTTTTAATAGAAATTGCCTTTAAATGATGTGATCCTCAGGGAAGATCGGAGAGCACCGGGTTTGTTTCTCAATCATCACTCAGAAGATGTTTGTTTGTTTGTTTGTTTGTTTGGTTCAACATTGTAGTTCCCAAGCATTTTGTGTTCTGTGCAAGGAGGTTCCCAATATAGGACTGGTGGAATTGGTTTTTGGAATATATAACTTACTATATGGGCTTTGTGACTTGTCAATTACACAACAATGTTGTGATTTCTTGATTTACTAATAAGGTGGCCTGGGGCATCTCCATAGCGACAGAACTGTGCATATTATTCCCACACCACTCACCACCCTCCTCTTACATGGGTGTGCTCTGTGCCGGCTGACGTACAATGAGGGCTTTAATTATCTGGAATACACAAAGTGCTTGCTCTGCAGGCTATCAGTGGCCCTTCAGGTTGATGTGATGGGAGCAGGTAACCACCTGCCAATGACTTACCTGGGTGCTTGACAAAGGTGGCATCTGTTCTAATCATCCAACTTTTGGCTGCCAGGAGATTTTTACAGCTAATAAGCCCTTTCCTGTCAATCTCTTTTAAGTGTATGTTTGGCTGTGTAGAGCGAGCTAGGTGTGAATTATCTCAAATGCAAGGGCTATATAGACAGTTCAGGCCCCCCATATCACAATCACTGTTATACTTATGTCATACTGTCACTGTACAAATGATCTTCTTCTGGGTGTTATTACACCATCTGTGCTAGCAACACTTCCCACATCTGAAAATGAATTGTGAAAAATATTCCACCCCCTCAGGTCTTCACGCAAACACCCATCTATTTTTAAATCCTGTTCTTTTCACCTCTGTCTATGGCTACTTTAAGGCATCAGCCCCCTCCTGTCATGTCTGCTGCCCTTACATGTATATTCCCAATCCCCCCATCCTTGTTACAAGCTGCAAAATGCAAAGCACATAGGCTCACCCAGCACATTGCACAAAAAAGCTTGTTTCCTAATTGAGTACTTCTTAGTCTGCTCCCCGGGGATCCTACAAACTGTGTTTGAAACTAATCAATAGTTGGTGTAGGAGATTGGTTGTACACGCCAAAACCTGGCCTGGAATCTGTTCTACATGAAGCTTTGTTGAGCCGTTATTGCAGTATATATTATTACATCGTGTCACACAGTGCTTGATGTTTGTATGACTCATGTATCCAGTTGCTCTCATTGTGTCTTACATACCTGTTTTGTTTTTGTTTTGATTTTTATTTCAAAACAAGAATCGCATTTATCTTGCTGTGAAATGTATCGCACACTGCTAGATAGTGGGGCGTATTATTATTCAATCAGAGAACAGTCATTATTTTATTTCATTTTTAGCTCTTGCTTTATATAGCAGTGCAATACGTTATTGGTTCCTCGAGCAGTGAAGACATTAGGAGAAGGTCTCAGTTTACAATTTAAATGTCCCCTTTTTGCCTCTCGGGAATCAATCTGTGAAACTAAATTAAATTACTTCCCCTTGTTTTAAAACTAATTAAATTGTTCTGACTAGGTTTCTCTTAAGATGCTTATCGCTGACAAAACAGAAGATTTGTGCAGAGCGGTTGATAAAAATGTACAATGCGCTGTGTGCTTGTCATTGGTGTAGCCTTGCCTGTCCAATATAATAAACAGAGGTCCGATGTGTATGAGGTGGGAGAACGTAACATTCTGGATAATAAGCTATGATAAATTGGCGACTCTTTATCCCCTGCATGTATCAGAAAGAATGGGTGTTGGATGTTTCATTTGAACTTTCATTGGGGGCTCAGCTGGTGCAGATAAAATCCTGTGAGTCATACATGAAAGATCACAGTCATATACCAGGCCACAGGAAATAATGGTCTTTATAGATTCTTTGCGCCTGACCGCTATATTCTTGTTATTTACAAAAAGTACACTGCAAGTCCTACTCTGACCTAATGCTATACATTATGCTTAATTATGCCATGTAATCCTAGGTTATGGACAAGCAGCTTTCTGCTGTAAACATCATTTTCAGCCAGCTGTTATATGGTAGTAGCAGAGCATTTAAACAGCCAAAAAATTGTCCATCCCAGGGCCAGACACAGCATTTTCAGAATTAAAATTTAATTTTACTTTTTTTCTTTTTTTTGCTACAATGTTGCAGTACACAAGAGGGACACTAAGGGGCACTCTCATTATTATAATGTTTATTCAGAAAATTACTTGCATCCACAATTTAGAATTTATTGCAGTTGATGCATCTTTTCAAGATTCTGTAAGTCTGTAACACTTGTTTTGTCCTTTGTTATTTCAGACATTTTTGTTTTATACATATAAAAGTGGGCATTTCCATTGTTACATAGGAACATATTGTTCCTATTCGATCATCCATTCCTACTCCATCCAGTTATCTAAGCTTACATTCGTGTGCTTGGTGTGTTTGTCATCTTCCTTTCTTCTTCTATAAACCTCATCATTTTTACAGCAGTATTTGGGCATTAGCCTGCTGAAAGAGGCCATCAGGGAATTCCGTTGACATGAAGGGGTGTACTTGGTTTGCAACAATGTTTAGGTAGTTGGTACATGTTAAAGTAACAGCAACATGAATGCCAGGACCCTAGGTTTTCCAGCAGAACATTGCCAATCACACTGCCTGTGCCGACATGCCTTCTTCCCATAGTGCATCCTGGTGCAATCTCTTCCCCAGGTAACCATATACACGCACCCGGCTGTCCACATGATGTCAAATAAAATATGATTAATCAGACCAGGCCACCTTCTTCCATTGCTCCATGCTCCCGTTCTGACACTCATGTGCCCATTGTAGGTGCTTTTGGCAGTGGAGTGCAGCATTGGCACCAGGAGTGGCTCCTGCCCTCTTACCTGAGGGGGGCTGCCGCTGCTGCTGGCTTGGATCCCGGAGCCTGCTCAATGAATCTGGCAGGAGTTGGGTTCAGCGCATGGGCGGCGGTGGCGCCGCGCATGCACACGCTTAAAGCCAGATTCTCGGTGCTGCGTTGTTTGCAGCCCCGAGAAGCCCTGTAGGGCTGTCCGAAAGGCAGAGCAGAAGGCGCTCTCTTCTGTTCGCAGCCCGAACTGGCAGTCCCAAGGGGAGGAGACAACTCCCCCTGGCTGCCTGTCTTCAGCGTCCAATGGGAAGCCCCTCCAGTTACCATGAAGCCAGTGCAGTCGCAGACTGCCCTAGGTCACTGAAGTGGCAGATTTTACTGGGGGGGGCTGCAGCCTGGCAGACCCTAGGTAAGATCCGCCACTGATTGGCACTCTGACTGGTCTGTGGCTATTCAGCCCCAATCTCAGCAAGCTGCAGTGCTTTATGTGTTCTGATACCTTTCTATAATTTTCAGCAATTTGTGCTACATAGCTCTTCTGTGGGATAGGACCAGACAGGCTAGCCTTAGCGCCCCAAGTGCATAATTGAGCCTTGGGTACTCATGACCCTGTCGCAAGTTCACAGGTTGTCCTTCCTTGGACCACTTTTGCTATGCACTAATCACTGCATGCTGGGAACACCCCACAAGACCTGTTGTTCTGGAGATGCTCTGACCCAGTCGCCTAGCCATCACAATTTGGCCTTTGTTAAAGTCACCCTGATCCTTACATCTGCCTGTTACTCCTGTTCCAACACATCGACTTCAAGAGCTGAGTGTTCACTTGTTGACTAATATATCCTACCACTCGACAGGAGCCATTGTTACGAGATAAGTTTTTAATGTTATGGCTGATGGGTGTATATAGCAGGGAATACGTACGGGATGCCGGTGTTCGGGAACTCGTCAGTCAGAAGCCCGACGCCGGCATTCCAATAACAATATAGCTCACCTGGAATTATCAGAGTGTTATTAATGTTCTTAAACCCGTTAGGTTGCCATGTCGTATACGGTTTTACTGCTGGCGCCTAATGGTCCACTTCTGCTTTTATTTATTTTTAATAATTACAAATGTTTTGTGTTATTTTACTCTACTAGCACCCACTACGTTTTTCTGGAGACTAATCAGTGTATCTGTCTCCTTAGGGAATAACCCTGAAATAATGTGGTTCCTTAAACTACCATTCAGATAATATATTGTTCTGGTCTCCTGGTGGACAGATTGTGGTGTGTATGCAGCATGATAGCAGCCATGTTCTTGTATACTGTAATGTGATTTTAGTGCTGTGTGTAAATGGAGCCTGGAGTGGTGAGGTCATTGCACATGGTGTCTACATGGAGTTTTAAGTGAGGAATGTTATTGCCCTGTAGAGTACTAGGAGCTGGGAAAAGGGTTGTTTCTATGAGTGTAACCTGAGCTTGCAAGTAGGATTAATAATTACCCACAGTGTACATAGAGATGGTAGTGCAGATGTGATTACCTACAGTGTACACACAGATGTGAGCAGGGATGACATTACCTACAGTGTACACACAGATGTGAGTAGGGGTGACATTACCTACAGTGTATACATACAGATGTGAGCAGGGATGACATTACCTACAGTGTATACATACAGATGTGAGTAGGGGTGACATTACCTACAGTGTATACATACAGATATGAGTAGGGGTGACATTACCTACAGTGTACACACAGATGTGAGTAGAGGTGACATTACCTACAGTGTATACATACAGATGTGAGCAGGGATGACATTACCTACAGTGTATACATACAGATGTGAGTAGGGGTGACATTACCTACAGTGTATACATACAGTTGTGAGCAGGGATGACTTTATCTACAGTGTATACATACAGATGTGAGCAGGGATGACATTACCTACAGTGTATACACATACAGATGTGAGTAGGCGTGACATTACCTACAGTGTATACATACAGATGTGAGTAGGGGTGACATTACCTACAGTGTATACATACAGATGTGAGCAGGGATGACAATACCTACAGTGTACACACAAATGTAAGCAAGGATGACATTACCTACAGTGTACTCACAGATGTGAGCAGGAATGACATTACCTACAGTGTACACACAGATGTGAGCAGGGATGACATTAGCTACTCACATGTGTACATGTGAGTAGGGATTACACTGGCCACGGTATGTGATTATACAGCTGTGAGTAGGGATTACACTGGCCACGGTATGTACATATACAGCTGTGAGTAGGGATTACACTGGCACAGTATGTGCATATACAGCTGTGAGGAGGGATAACACTACCACGGTATGTGCATATACAGCTGTGAGTAGGGATTACATTGGCCACGGTATGTACATATACAGCTGTGAGGAGGGATTACACTGGCCACGGTATGTGCATATACAGCTGTGAGTAGGGATTACACTGCCATGGTATGTGCATATACAACTGTGAGGAGGGATTACACTGGCCATGGTATGTGTATATACAGCTGTGAGGAGGGATTACACTGCCACGGTATGTGCATATACAGCTGTGAGGAGGGATAACACTGCCATGGTATGTGCATATACGGCTGTGAGGAGGGATTACACTGCCACGGTATGTGCATATACAGCTGTGAGGAGGGATAACACTGCCACGGTATGTGCATATACAGCTGTGAGGAGGGATTACACTGCCCATGATATGTGCATATACAGCTGTGAGGAGGGATTACACTGCCACGGTATGTGCGTTTACAGCTGTGAGTAGGGATTACACTGGTCACGGTATGTGCATATACAGCTGTGAGGAGGGATTACACTGGCCATGGTATGTGCGTATACAGCTGTGAGGAGGGATTACACTGGCCACGGTATGTGCATATACAGCTGTGAGGAGGGATTACACTGGCCACGGTATGTGCATATACAGCTGTGAGGAGGGATTACACTGCCACGGTATGTGTGTATACAGCTGTGAGTAGGGATTAGACTGGCCACGGTATGTGCATATACAGCTGTGAGGAGGGATTACACTGGCCATGGTATGTGCATATACAGCTGTGAGGAGGGATTACACTGCCACGGTATGTGCATTTACAGCTGTGAGTAGGGATTACACTGGTCACGGTATGTGCATATACAGCTGTGAGGAGGGATTACACTGCCATGGTATGTGCATATACAGCTGTGAGGAGGGATTACACTGCCACGGTATGTGCATATACAGCTGTGAGGAGGGGTTACACTGGCCACGGTATGTGCGTATACAGCTGTGAGGAGGGATTACACTGGCCACGGTATGTGCATATACAGCTGTGAGGAGGGATTACACTGCCATGGTATGTGCATATACAGCTGTGAGGAGGGATTACACTGCCACGGTATGTGCATATACAGCTGTGAGGAGGGATTACACTGCCACGGTATGTGCATATACAGCTGTGAGGAGGGATTACACTGCCATGGTATGTGCATATACAGCTGTGAGGAGGGATTACTCTGCCATGGTATGTGCATATACAGCTGTGAGGAGGGATTACACTGCCATGGTATGTGCATATACAGCTGTGAGGAGGGATTACACTGGCCATAGTATGTGCATATACAGCTGTGAAGAGGGATGACACTGCCACGGTATGTGCATATACAGCTGTGAGTAGGGATTACACTGGCCACAGTATGTGCGTATACAGCTGTGAGGAGGGATTACACTGCCATAGTATGTGCATATACAGCTGTGAAGAGGGATCACACTGCCACGGTATGTGCGTATACAGCTGTGAAGAGGGATCACACTGCCACGGTATGTGCATATACAGCTGTGAGTAGGGATTACACTGCCACGGTATGTGCATATACAGCTGTGAGTAGGGATTACACTGCCACGGTATGTGCATATACAGCTGTGAGTAGGGATTACACTGCCACGGTATGTGCATATACAGCTGTGAGTAGGGATTACACTGGCCACAGTATGTGCATATACAGCTGTGAAGAGGGATCACACTGCCATAGTATGTGCATATACAGCTGTGAAGAGGGATCACACTGCCACGGTATGTGCATATACAGCTGTGAGGAGGGATTACACTGTCACGGTATGTGCATATACAGCTGTGAGGAGGGATTACAATGGCCACAATATGCACAAACCAAGGAAAATAGTGCTGAAATTGCCCACAGTACGTGCATACACCTGGGAATAGGGATGACATTGCCCACGTGTTACATGCCCTGTGTACTGATAAAGAACTCTTAGTTATCAACACTTACTTCTCACAGGCACCAACATTTCACTCACACCTCTTTTCCCTTATCTATCAATTCTGGCACAAGTTATTACATTCTGACAGCTGATCAGCAGCTCCTATGTGACTGGAGTCTGTGAGATTTGTTCCTCACTTGAAAGCTGCTGTTAAAACCGGAATAGTCTTAACCCTTTGTGGAGCTCAGCGTAGCAGCAGCGTTGGTGCCTCGTCTATAAGGTTTCATGTCATGTAGTGTAAAGCTGCATGCACACACAACGATTTAGTAAATGAACGATTTTGGTAAACGATTTTCATTCATTACATTTAGTAAATGAACGATTTTAGTAAACGATTTTCGTTGATTTTTCCCTTGAAAAAAATTAACGATTTTCTGAACTACAAACGATTTTTGCATATTCCCTCACTGAAAATCGTTGAGTTGGTCAGTCTGACTGAACTACAAACGCGAACGCGCATGAACAATAATCGTTCATCATTTTAACTTAGAAAGTGAACGATTTTTTCAACGATTAAACGATATCGTTATCGATAATTGTTAAAAAAATCATTGTGTGTGTATGCACCTTAAAGGTGCATACACACACAACGATGTAAGTAATGAACTATGGGCCTGATTCAGAGCCGGATGCTCTGACAAGAGCGCTCGCTCTGAATCAGGGCCCTCCTACCTAAAATTGGAGCGGCCTCCTGGCCGCTCGCATAGCTGTGGGTGACCACCCACAGCTTATGTGAGCGGCCAAAAAGATGGTCGTGATGGTCAAGACCATCGCGACCATCGAGCTTGCGACGAGACCCTGCGGTAGGGTCTCGCTACCGCAAGCCCAGGTGTGTTTTTTGCTCTATCAGAGCCAAAAGCACTCCCACTGACATCACTAGTGATGTCAGTGGGGCCGGCCCCAGACGGTAGGCGTTCCCATGGGAACGCCTCCGTCTGGGCAGCAACGCCCCCGGCACGCCCACCAAAGGGGGCGTGCTGTCACTCACCATCGACAGCACGCCCCCTTTGGTGCGAGACCCATAGCAACGGCTTGGCCGTCGCTAATCGGGTCTCGCGCATGCATGCGATGGAGCTCCCTCCGTCGTGTGCATGCGCACTAGGGCACCATCGACCCGCTTGCGAGCGCTCAGCGCTCGCGAGCGGGTCTGAATCAGGCCCTATTTTCGTTCAGTTTTTCCCTAAAAAAAGTGAACGAAAATCGTTTTACAAAGTAGTTGCTTTTACTCTACATAATAAACGATTTTCTGTGTGTTGAAAGAAAAATGTTGCAACTTCTATTAAAAATCGTTCAGTTGGCCAGTCTGACTGAATTACAAACTACAATCGACAAACATGAACGCGCATGAACGATAATCGTTCATCGTCTTACACTGAACGACATCGTTATAGTTAAATCGTTCAAAATATCCTTGTGTGTGTATGCACCTTTAGTGATACAGCCGATGACCTCAATCCTGCAGGCTGCTCGGGTGGAATATGCAGAGAATGGATTGTTGTCTGTGTGTCTCTGGCTCTAAACAAAGCAGCGCTACCTTTCAGCTACAGTAATAAGACAGATGGGATGGGTGCCTGTCATGATATGTGTTTGAGTTTAATGACTGACATCTCAATGTATGTACACAGCACATTCAACAAATGCATTTAACAGATACGTAGGTGTGCACATACATTTGCAGGTGAGTTATATATAAACATGCTGCTGTCAGCAATTTGCATAAACATAAACAAGTCAGTACACCTAATTAGACACACTGCATAGGCCACGTGTATGATCATTCAGCCGCCTTTATTCCATTAATCAGGGACAATAACACTCAGCTTGTACCTGATGATAAATATACATAGCTAAAAGGCACAGAAGGAAGCTCGTATGGAAACTCAATGTAATGTATTTACTAGTAGCAGGGGCACAAATAAGTCAAAAAATGTAAGTCATTTGTCTGTGGAAAACCCATTTACAAAGTTAAACTAATAAAACCTCTATTCTGAAGCGCATATATATATTCTACTGCTCAGTAACAGTGCAACTTAGAGCTTCCTAACATTCAGTGTCCAGAACACTTACATATAACAGTGATTATTGGGAGATTGTTATGGGATAAAAGGCAGTGCGGCCTTGATAAGGTCAGGTCACCCTAACGTGGCCCCCGTAGAATAAAGTCCTCTTCTGAACATGTGCCAGTCTCTGGACCCCTCAAGCTTTGCTCTAGAACCCGATGATACAGACACCGGCACAGGCTTGTTTAGCATTTTTTACAGTCGCTGCTTTACATCCATCAGTCGAAGTCGCTGATCATCAATCTGCACCGTGGGCTTAAGCTTGCAGGTTGTGCACTGTTATTCAGGACTTGCCTCACAAATGCATCCTCTATAATACACATATGTTGCTCATGTGTTGAGATGCTACCAGGCACATGTCCCTATTCATGGTCCCATATGGTTTTGCTTACATAGATACACCACACTTGTAAGGAAGGTCAAAGCGCTCATTAGTTTATTTACTTCATCTCCATTTATACATATCCTATCTACAAAAGTTTACACATACTGTAAGTAAGATTCCCTCTGTATTCATTTTCTGTACCTACTGTACTTGGGGGGAGGGGGGGACACACACAACGAAAATATATATATATATATAATTTGCTTTGTGTCTGTGCCCTAAAAATATCTGCATGATTTAATGAATGTTAGTTAGAGTTACTACAACTCTCATTCTCCTCTGTGAGAAGTCTGGATATGTAATTTCTCTGAATGATTGAACGATAAAGGCTGCCCTGTATGTATAGCGATGTATTTATACAGTACGCATGTGTGCATGTCTCAGAATAAAATTGGAAGTTTGACAGCTTTTGAATGATTTTGAGATTAAAATGAGATATCCAGTGGGTTCATTGTTGCTAACTGTACCCCATGTCTCCTCGCTATAATAGCAGTAAAAGAGGGAAGTACAAATCCTTACTAAGTAGCAGGAGTTTGTGAGAAGTCTATTCACAGTATAAAAACCTCCCACAATTCTAGAGTTGCCCCCTTTGGTGACAGCGAAGTATACCACACTGACAGACGTAGGTCACACAGCCTGGCTGATGGTAAGATTAGGTCTATTGCTGAGTGTTGCGGAAGTTGTGCGCTCAAATAGCAAGCAGGGTAATGGTCTCCATCTAACTTGTTCATTCTTCTGTTCATACACCCCAAAATGGAGATGATTACCTTTTCTGTATGAATGTACTCACAGCAAGGAGTTTAGCTTTAGTACAGGTGATACACTTACTCGTATCTGTGTTATTTAACTGCTGACAGAGAGCATGTTTTTATTTTAGAGGATTCAGCTGAGGCAGGGGGGGCTCTTATGTGTAGATATTAGATATAATTACAATGATTGTACTCCCTGTTATATGCAGCATGTTTGGAAAGAACTGTGCCCGTAGAACAAAAAAACATACAATTGGCCCTGTAGTCAAAATCAGCAATTCTATTCCTAGGATCCAGGTCACAGCTAATTAGTAAGATCAATTTTTTTTCTTCAAGCTAATTTTATTAGCTTGACAAATTGGTTTGGCCAAATTCATCAAAGAAAGTGGTCCGAATTGATGACCGAAGTGGCTGCTTTTTACATCAAATCAATTCTCAATGTGAAATAAGTAGTTTTACAATTTGGGTAGTGCATTTCTAAGATTTTGTCAAGTATATTGACTGCCTACCATATGTACAAACATGTTACATGAATATGTCTCATTTATTAATGCATTCCTATAATTTCCTTTCTTCCACGCAGTTGCCTTGAAATTGATCAGAAACCTTTTTTTTATGCTTCAAATGACCCCATAAGGCAGTACAATAAATTAGGTTATATTACTTTGTTTTGTTGCTATTTTATGGTAATCTGTGGGCAAATGTTTTGTAGGATGAGTCTGGGGCAGGGATCCCTCTGAGCTGTGTCTGGAGATGAGATAAAGAGCTTAAGCTAATGGACAAAAAAAAATTCAGACAGCAATGTTACATTGTGAATCTGCAGTTCATCGCAACCCTGCACAGTGATATGTTCAGATATTAACACTATGATTTCCAGAGCCCAGCTTAGAAAGAACAGCAGTCTGGGGACAGATACAAAGGACTTCTGTATCACACTAATCTTAATGGTTATGTCCAGTAAGAATTGTTTTCGCCAATACCCCAACTAAAAGAACTTTACCTTATGGTTCCATGTCATAGAACTGAATTGTTAAATCCCTTGCATGAGATAGTCACGGTTCTGCTAATTAGGGGTATGCGGCCGGGACATGCTGTCGAATAAAACTGTAGTTATGACTTGACTTATTCTTACATACCTCCCACATATGCATAATTTTTGTTTTGATTATAGACAAATTATATGATTGGTAAATGATGAGTTTGGTTCCCAATTTTAGCACTCATGCAAAGTGACCAAACTGTAAACAATCACAGATCAGATTGTTTCCTAATAATTTATTGATACATTAATGTGTGCCTGACTGTATTGTGTTTCTTGGGCTGCTGATGTTTGTAGTTTACAATTATACCAAAACATTTCCTGATCATTTACATTGGAGAATAGATACAGAAATATCATATATTCGACTCATTGAGTCCTCTATAAATCAGGAAGCTTGGTGATAATGGAGAGAAGTTGGTTTTGTAGCATCTTCCCACAGAAATGGTTAAATGGTGACTGGGCTGAAAATGAGGATAAGTAACACGACCATCAATGAGCGAGATACTAATAACATAGGGTATAGCCAAACGTGGAGCTCAGAGGAGCTGCCAATGAGAAATAATAATGTGGGCTGAAGCACAAAATAATTCCTATAATGTGGGTAATGATGAATATGTTGCCTGTGCCAGTAGTTAGGTCCATCTATGATGCCACAGAAAGTAGAAACAAGCGGAAATGAAACTGAGTGGAGCAGTAATCTGTTTAGTGGCTGGGTGTGCGGAGTTTCAGTAGTTTGCATATGTCCGTCATTGGAGCATTTGCATGGTACTCGCTCTGTAATATAGATCTCTGGCTGAAGCACATTGTGCAAGGGAGAGCACTGGTGAGGCGATGCCCCCCCGCCCCTTGTCACACAGCAGCTCAGCCCCCTCCCTTCCTTTGCTTTTGTATGCACATGCAGGGACCCTGAAGAGGCTGTGAAGAGAATCCCCTAAAGCATTTACTCTTTGTCTAGTGCTGTGTGTCAGGCTCTCTCTTTTTGCTTCTTGTCTTCAGCAATTTTCCTGCCTAGTAGAGAGCTGTCGCTGTGACAAACAGAGGGTAAATTCACACACCAACAGGAGTCCCCTAAGACTGCTTGAAGAAGACCGTAGTGGACCAGTCAGCCTTTAGAAGTCTGTCCACCTTGCTGTATTTGTGCATTTTGCTAGTAGCCTGGGAATGTGAGCAGCTGCACAGCTTCTTTGGAGGTAGAGAAACGAAAATCAGTTTTTAAAGTCTTTAGAAGCTTTTGCATCCTGTGTCTCATTTTGGAAAGAGAGCAGGTGATTTTTCAGACGGGCCATAGCAATGGAGTGATTGTGAAGAAGAGTCTACATGCGTACTGTTGTGGATCATAAGCACTGCAGGTGAGATCCTATTTACCTATACAGAAACTTGCCTGTGCGCGCACCGTAGAGTGCTGGTCCTGAGCTTGTGTTTAGCTGCGAGCGCTGGTCTTCTATCACACATGCCTCCGATGGGACACTAGTTATCTGCTAGCCCTCCCCCTCAAGACATTGCCCTTCGTCTCTTTCTCCCATTACTTTTCACTGCCTGCCTGGCTGATGAATGGGTAAGCGTTTTTTTTGCGAGGACCGGCATTTGATGAGCCCCGGGAGCCTGAACTCTCTTTTTTCCACCCCCCGAAGGCAGAATTGAGAAGTGGTTGTTAAGCTGCCTGAGAAAACCACCGAAGAACGCAGTGACGAAACTATGTGCTGGTGTTAAAAGAAGTGGGGGTGACACTGAGACGGGTGGGTATGAAGTGAGAAAGCGAATGGGGGGAGTGAAAATGAAGTGGCAGTATATTTCATCGGAAGAAGGATGGCATGTGTATTGCTGAGAAAATGGAGCGTCTAGGAGTACGAAAGAAGCAGCAGAAGTATTAGCAGGAACTTTTGTGCTATAAAAAGAAGGGAGGATTTTTAAGCTCCTAATGATGGCCATGCTTTTTTTGAGAAAGTTTAAGCTTTACGCCTTTATTCTGTGATGCTCCAGCAGTAGGTGGAAATCTCACCAGCTCATCTCTGAGCGAGGTACTAAGGCAGGTTCTTGCACCTTTCCATCTCGCACGTCTTTGAATGGATTTGTGTTTTCCCTGCAGCTGGAGTCTGCAGTCATACCTGCCATGCAAGATGTTGTCAGGGGAATTTAAGGAAGCACTCACTGCTCTATAAATGTTCAAGGGGGATCTATACAGTAGTGTCATTGTGTATACGTACCAACTTTGCGGATGTTTACCTGAGATGTATCTACCGTTGGATGTACAGCATTTCCTTCTACCGTACTTCCAGGAATGGGATTCTTGAACTTCACAAAGTCCAGCGTGTTTGAGACCCACATATGTTTGGCATTTGGGGATTGGCAGGAACAAAAGCATTGTTTGTGACCACACGTGGCCTTGCTCACGCTGACCTTAGCCTGAGTTTACCATGGTGTCCTAACTGGGAATATTTTTGCTTGTTTGTTTTTTTTTAAACATGCATAAACACAATATGACTGTCAGAATGAGGGTATAACACTGGATTGGGAGGTAGCTTTGTGGAGACTATAGATAGACCCCTGAAGAGACTTTGCCATGACTGGCTGTCACTACCCTGCGCCAGCTACTGAGCGGGACCGGATATACCAACATAAAGTCTCTCTGGTTGTTCGCTATTTCATGATCCCATGTAACATTTGCCTGATCCTACTGGCTACTTCAACGCTTGGATTTGCAGTGCTCTTATTCCTCAATAACTGTAGGTGTGGCCAGTGCAAAACCCCCCATCACCCTTTCTTCTGAGCTGTCAGTGTGCAGTAGAGGTTTATGTGGGAGCGAATGTGGACAATACTCCAGTCAGATAAATCATTGCTCATTCATGGCTTTGTTGTCCTGTGTGTGTGTGCATGCATGCATGTGTGTGTGGTTTTGTGTGTGTTTTGTAGAGAGAGACGTAGGAATCCTGCTCATTAAACCCATCGTTTTTTTCCCAAATGACAGGATCTGAGCTTTACATGGGAGGTGCTTATATCCTTGGTTTACTGACCTAGTTTCTTTCTCCCGATGTGCCATGAGATCTTACAGGCATTCAATTAATTGAATACTCGTTAGCCTCTCTTGATGTATCCTTTACGGAATGGAATTTTATGTATTTGTTACAATCATTGGGAAGATCAAATCTCATTTTAAACTACTTTTCTGATCTGCTATTATATTAGATGTGTGCTGGTTTTGTAGACCTGAGTATGACATTTTACCATTTCCTTTGTTGTTGTATGCATTGGTATCATATGTCTTTAGAACATAATCCGGTATAATGCCAGGTGGTGAGTAAATCACCCGACAAACTTCAATCATTTAGAACCTCATAGTAACTGGGATGCAGGTCATGACTTACTCTCTGGAGATTCCATTTACCCTCTAATATTATTTACTGCAGGGGAAAAGGTCTACATATGAATAAGCACTTATAGGGTTAAAGTATAAGACAAAATATGTGAATACGTAAACTAGGAATTGTCACAAACTGGATTTATTTTGACCCCTGCTCACTGGATATTGTATATTTGTTACACAGCCCCTTCTTACCTTTTTTAGTTTGTGTCTCTCCTGAGACAGCTTCCTATTCCTCAAAGCATCAGAGACCCATTCCTTACGGTAGCTCAGGACCTCTGCTGGACAGCTCCTGTAATGCTGTAGGAGAGAGGGGATCTGATGCACAGCTGGTGATACCCGCTGGCAATAAAGACCACCAGTATGTGGCTTTTATTTTAATTTTTCTACATGTCGTGTCTGCTCTCTCAGATCCCAGACATTGTAATAAACTCTCTTCTCCAGAGGTCCAAAGTCACAGTAATTATCTGGACCCTGCTGTATTGTGCAATCGTAGAGTTCCCTAGGGAGAGACCCCCAATTATTTACAATTGCTCTTCTCCAAAGATGGAAAACCCTTTCACTTGGACTCTAGTAATGTGGATACTTACAGGAACTCTTCTCCTGCTTCTCTGCCTTTGCTTGTGCCAATAAGCCTAAAGTCACGTTCAAACTCACAGTGCGCAAAATAAGTTTTACGATTATGGGAAAATTAATCACTACTGTATTAATGCAATGATTCAGTATTTCACATAATAAATATACCTTCCACTGACATGTCTTTACTATAGCCCCACGTGCTTTAGATTGCTGTAAGAAATGAAAGCATTTCAGTAATTAGGCTGATGCAGGTTTTCTTACCTCTTTTCTTAAAAGTACCCGAGCAGGTAACATTCTGAAAATTGTCCTCAGTGAGAACAGCCAGGATAATTACTGACCCAGTAAAATAAACTAATTTACCAGTACATTATGTTACATTGACCAAAGTACAAATAAGGATCCCAAACTGGGTCTTCAATAAGTCTATGGGGTAAATTTACTAAAGTGAGAGTTTTTAGAAGTGAGTTTTAAAAGTGATGTTGCCCATAGCAACCAATCAGATTCTAGCTATTATCTTCTAGAAGGTGCTAGTTAAATGTTAAGTAGAATCTGACTGGTTGCTATAGGCAACATCACTTTTAAAACTCACTTCTAAAAACTCTCACTTTAGTAAATTTACCCCTATGTCTGTTTGTGTTGAAACCACTGAGCATTTCCTCTTCATATAACATTGTTGTTGCTGCTTGTGTGCCAGGGTTAAGAAACCCAGTCTAAAGGGTGAATATACGAGTATAACATTGATCATAGCTTAGTAACTTTGCAATGCATAGAAAATCTATCATTTAAGTTGGGTCACATGTTCTGATTTGATTGGTTAGTGTTGGACAGTTTGGTGAAATTGTCCAATCATTGTGGGGCTAATTCTGAGGTGAGTGGATCTCTGTCCACAGATGCAATTGGCAAGTGTTTGTGTGCAGGGCATGTGCTGATGTCTCTTGAATGTCTCCCTCACCTTAGAACCACTCTTTTATTAATTAACACTCTTCCGCTGTTCTGCTAAAATACTGCTGTTTAGCATCATTCTTAGTTTAAATTAATAATGAGAGCAAGAGAGCACTGGATTTTTATTATTACATATCTCACTTGTGTGTGTTTGAAGCTTTGTTTTACTTTGGGCAAAGTGCAATTAGAAATGTGTGTACAATATGGAGGTTCAAAATTCATCCTGTTACATTTATAGGATGAGGCCCGATCTCAGTAGTGGTGCAAACACAAAGTTGTTTTGCAAGGAACAACCCTAAAAATTAGACCTTGTCTTCCCTTTATTTTATTTTAGTTACCTCTCTCCTCAAACTGAGATCTGGTTTTTGAATTTCTTCCCCAATTTAGGCTCAACCCTGTGCCTACCTCATGCTTTCCAGGTCCCCTCTCTCCACCCCCCGGCCAGTGCAAATTGCTGCTCATGCACATACGCTGCAATCTAGTTCATAAACCATTATTGCCCCCTCTCCTGGAAGTTGTCTCCCAGGTCCCGAGAAAGTAGACAAATCCTCCATATCCCACCGGCCGAACGCGAAGTGGGCGGGGTGCAGGTGCTGATGACCCGATTCACTATGAATCATGTTATTGGTGCCCTGTCCCTAGCATGAAAAGACATTAATGACGGCAAACCATCACAGGGGGCGAGGCCACAATGACATGATTTGTGTTGCTCCGCCCCATTTCCCAGAGCCGTAACAAGGGATTTGAGCACCCTGTTTTGCATGATGTCATGATGGGGGGAGGGGCTGCCGGAACCACAGCAGTGCCCGGAGAGTCTTGAAAATGCACTGGGCAGCTGTTGTAACGTCAGGGTGCCATTCCAGGCATCCTGCTAGCCAGAAGCTAGGGCCCTGGTGAGCAAAATTGTATGCATTTTAGTCATAGAAACATAGAATTTGATGGCAGATAAGAACCACTTGGCTCATCTAGCCTGCCCCTTTTCATGTATCCTTTAGGCAACTTCAACCTTATTTACTCCTTACGTCACTCTTAAGGATATTCTTATGCCAATCCCAAGCATGTTTAAATTGTTCCACCGTTTTAGCTCCAACCACATCTGATGGGAGGCTATTCCACTTATCCACTACCCTTTCTGTGAAGTAAGTTTTCCCCAAATCTCCTCTGAGCCTACCTCCCTCCAGTCTCAGTGCATGTCCTCATGTTCTTGTACATCTCTTCCTTTGAAGAATGCTTCCCTCCTGTCCCTTGTTAAAACCCTTCATGTATTTGAAAGTTTCTATCATGTCCCCCCTTTCCCTTCTCTGTTCCAAACTATACATATTAAGATCTTTTAGCCTTTCTGAGTAAGTTCTGTGCTGTAGGCCATGCACCATTTTAGTTGCCCTTCTTTGTACCGTCTCTAATGTGTCTATATCCTTCTGGAGATAGGGCCTCCAGAACTGAACACAGTATTCTAGATGAGGTCGTACCAAGGACCTATACAGTGGTATTATCACTTCTTTTTCCTTACTACTGATTCCTCTCCCTATGCAACCAAGTATCTGACTTGCCTTCCTCTTTGGTGCATTGCTTGTCTGCCTTCAAGTCATCTGAAATGGTGACTCCTAAATCCCTTTCCTCCTCTGTATTTTCTATTATAGTGTCCTTGATACTATATTTAGCTTTTAGGTCATTGGGACCCAAGTGCATGATTTTGAATTTTTTTACATTAAACTGTAGTTGCCATGTTCTTGCCCATTCCTCTAGTCTACCCAGATCCTCAGTCATTTGTTTTACCCCTCCTGGTGTGTCTACCCTGTTGCATACTTTTGTGTCATCTGCAAAAAGGCATACTTTCCATTTAATTTTATTTGCAATATCCCCAACATAGATATTAAAAAGCATTGGCCCAAGTACTGATCCCTGGGGTACTCCACTGGTTACCTTTCCCTCCTGTGAATACACTCCATTTACTACAACTCTCTGTTTCCTATCCTGCAACCAAAATCTTATCCATTCAACAGTCATAGAATCCAATCCCAAGTTTTCCAGTTTGTTTATCATTCTGTGATGCGGGACCATGTCTAAAGTCTAGATAAGCTACATCTATGGCCCCCCCTTGATCTATTACTTTGGTCACCCAGTCAAAAAAGTCAATAAGATTTGTGCGGCATGATCTTCCCAGAGTAAATCCAGTCCTATCTCACTGGGCTGTATCGGTGTGTTCTCACGCAGGCAGTATTCAGAGAGAGCATCTGTTGATGGAATTGCATGTTATGGCCGGAAACATAAATACGTCTGCTTTCAGATGTCTTCTCTGCTCCAACCATAGGACTGGTTCAAGTGCACCCTGATGATGATGACGTATTAAAGTAAGCATACATATAGGGGCGGTCCGGTGGCAAAATGTGTATCAACTAGTTCTGCACACCTAATGCGTGATTGATTACGACCAACTTGCATTCCTTTCTGCATCAGTGTTGGTTGCATTTTACGCCATAAATGCAGTCGTAATATGATCCCCCGCCCCCCCCCCCCAAAAAAAAATAAATAATTATTTTCAGAGCCATTAGTAAATCTAACGTTACACTACACAGTTCATACACAGTAATAATAACTTATTTAGTACCAGCATATACCATTGCGGGTAAAAACAGACTGACAAAGAGGTAAGAGGGCCCTGTGTCTGGATGGTGTTCCTAATAAATAATAAAAGCGCATTTACCAGGTATAATACAATGATGTACATATGTAAATACAAAATAAAAGTACTGATTAAAGGCCTGATTCAACACTGATCGCACGGCTGCGTTCACACGCACCCGTTAGCTGCAAAATTATGCTAATGAATGCAATTGCACGGCATCCGCAGCACTATACCAAGACGCCCATCACTGTATAAAGCCACTTACTTCCCATTACATGTATCCGCAAGTCAGCAAAAACATCGGTAACATCGAGTAACATTGGAACCATTCACACAGTTGTGGTTGACCTGACCCTACCTCACAAACTGCTAGACTTCTGCCAGCGTATAGAGTCGCAGGGGCTTAATTATGCACGCCCCTGTATAGGCTTTCAAATGCACATGCACGCCTGCGTTTCTCTGACCATCCCCTGTCGCGTCCCAATCGCAGCAGCCGGTTTGCACACGGGCACTGAGATGCATGCGCAGATTGCAAACAATTAAATACAGACATTTGTTGTCATCCTCTTGCAAAGATCAAAAGGGAATGTGCTTTCATGCCACGGACCTATTGCAAATCTAAATTTAATAATGCCAATAAATTGCAGCAGTAATAGTATCAGAGGAAGAGAAAACAATTTGCACTCAGCCAATCAGAAGTGACTGCCCATTGCCATCATCATCTGTTTGTATTTTGCATCAGGGGTCGAGCATCCAAAAGTGATCCACCTCCTGACAGGCGTATCTACAACCTAACAAGGAACATTTGCATGAACATGCTCTTACTGTACTTGCATGCACCCTCCACCCCCTGTTCCACCCCTCTAAGCATAAAGAGGCACAAGCGCAAAATTCATCCAAATGCAAAGATTAGTATGAATCAGCTTCTGCCATTAAATAGATGCAAATATTTAAAAAAAAAACCATAATAATCTGTGTACTGAGTTTTACTGCCTAGGAAATTAACATAGAGAATGGGACAGCAACAACTAGGGAAGGGAACGGAATGGGAAACATTGATGGTTCCAATACTTTAAGCATTGGAAACAGAACATCAATTGCAGTTAAACATTGGCACTGGAGAATCGATGTTTTTAACATCGGACGTGTCACTTAAAAGCACAGATACAGAGGAGAAACTGGGCTCTTAAAGCAGACACAAGAACTCTGCCTACCTGTCATTCAGCTCTAAAGAGTAAGCAGTGAATGGGCCGACAAAATAACTCCCAATACCCAAGCCATACAGGAGGCGTCTTCTTGCCAAATCAATCCCCTCACTTCCCTGAAAGCAGCCCTGCCGGCTGTGTAAGAAGATTTAGAATGATGTGGGCAATGCTCCAGCTGGGGAACACTGGAGAGCTACAGCTGAGGAGTGTGTCTCTGCAGGAGAAACAGCTGACAGAAAGGGATAGGCAGGGGCAAACCAGGCCACATTGAAACAAAACCATCAATGGTGATTCAAAATTGCTAAATCACCATTAATGGGGAAAAAAACATTTAACATCGGAGCAAAATCATCGATGGTTCTGATATTTCATAATTTGATTCCAACCCTAGTAGCAACTCATTGGATAATCCTGTCATACATCCAGTCCAATGGTCTGCATGCCAACCCCAACTCCAATCTAAACCCTACAGCCAGAGATACTTGAAGAATGTAAACGTCTGAGGTTCTGCCCAGGGACATGCGGTCAGGGTATTCAGGGGAGGCAGAGCCACCCTGTCATACTCCCTCCCGTATCATACTCCCTGTTATTCTGCAGAGTTTTGATATAAAAACTGTGTTTTTAACATGTCTACCTCCCCGGCCATGGACCTCACCGCACATCACTGGTTCTGCCTGTTGGGAACAGTGATGTACAGTACCCTTCCATTGCTTATCCGGAGTCAAAATGTCTCTTAATTTATGCCTATATAAGTTTTACCTATCAAAGCAAAGAGCTCAACAGAACACTAGTTACACAATTTCCATTAAGTTTTCTGTTACTTGCTTATTAAGAATGTGAACGATTCACATTCATGTTGTGATATAAAAGCTTGTGAATATGTTCAAACTCATCAGTGCTCTGAACAGAATTCACTAAGGACACTGGCAATCCCTATCAATGTGTTATATTACTGACCATTCATCTTGTTTGCTATATAATCTGCAGTTACAAGTATATCCCTCTTCAACAAGAGACTTCCAAATGCTGCATTAGGCTGACATGTTGCAAGACAAAATACTAACGACAGTAGAACAGTCTCCTATCATGCTGCTGGCAAATAGGTGCATTAATAATGCATCTGTCATTACATCTCATTGCTGTGTATGAAAAACTGTAGAAAATAGAAACATCATAATAGAAATTGTCTCCATTTTCTTATACGCACACCAGAGACACTTGGATACACTGTATGACTGATGTGAAATTAACATTATAGTTCTGAGCTAAACTAAATACAAGTTCCTTCATATTTGTGCCCTTGAAGAAAAAAAAAATTTAAGTGATTTTAAAAATGAACATAATTAAAAAATGATATTGACTCTATCTTCTGGACTTCTGCTTGGTAAATAACTTTTTTATAATGCTGATTAATATCTGAAAGAAATATTTATTTAGCTCCTGCCTTCAATAAACACTTGTTAATAATACAAGGGTGACTGTACATTGGCTGAATGCCTAGTTTACCCCCCCTCCCTCCGCGCCTCTCGCCTCTGTCTGATAGAAGATTTTCCATATCTCTTTACAACCAATAACATTGGCAGACTCGTATGCATAAATATACTCTGAATATGCAAATGTTTTCTCTATCTGTCACATTACAAGGGATAAGTCCGAGTAAGACTGATTAAACCAGCAGTCTGTCTTAGCGGTTTCATTTTTTTGCACAGTAAGTAGTGCACACCTCACTTAGTATGTTCAAAGGCTGTGCTGGATTGTGGAATTGTATGGCTGGCAAATTTCTCCCTTTGCTGAACACAGACTGTTCTTATTTCTTTTATTGTTACTATTTGTATCGCTTGTATTGGTTGAAGGACCAGCAGTGCCTTGTGGTAACTGAGTATGGCAATGTTTTTTTTTACTTTCAAGTGGAGATATTTCTGTAACAGACCAATTTTTCTCTTTCTTCTCTAATCAACGCCATTGTTTTTCTGGTGTGGCTGCCCAACAATTTGGTTTTTCCACACAAAGGTAGTATTTCTTCCTGCTGCATCACCCCTAATGGTTGTCCAGTTGGGCTTCTATTGCCATAGCTTAAAATAGGCCATTAGCTATGCACGCCCCCTACTGGGCTGCTTCTAACAGAGCTGAACAATGGAGAATAACATAAGGCAGTGGAACCTAAATGGTTCAGTGTACGTGTTACATGTATTCATCTTCTATATGCATTCATACTAAGTACTATAAAGCTACTAATGGATTCATCTAACCTTTTGCATTTCTAGGCATTTTTTTTCTTTTTTGCCAAAGGCAAACTGTTTGTCTGATCTAAATCTTTATACCACAACAAGTTGGCTTTGCCCGCATTTATGGCGCTTATTTTGACTGTTTCTGATGGGCGTGTCATGGAGTGTTGTTGGCAAGTCTTGCCACTTCAGTGCTTCAGATAGGTGTTCGGACACAGTTGGGGCACCTGTGTTAGATGGCTCTCCTGCAACCAGTAGGGGGCTGGTGAAGTCTAGATAAGCTTACTAATAATGACGGCTCAAGCATGGACGCAAAAAAATTAAAAAACAGTGGACGATGTGATAGGACACAAGAAATCATGCAGATACTCACATAGACGGACAGATAAATATACTAGGATATCAGACGTAACAGCGTCCAGAATCAGTCTCTACATCTCTACCTGCTGTAAATGGTAGTTAGGCCCAAGCCGACTAGAATTTTACAGCTTAGTTTCCTTTTGCTTCTATTGTAATGGTATGTAATATATTAATATAAATGATTAATGACGTATTGTCTGTTTTTTTTTTCCCTCAGATAAACCCGGCATCCATTCTCAGAGCCCTCAACCCACATTACAGGATGGTAAGTACCACAGTTTATGTGGGGTGAGGAATACAGAAATTAATCACACAGTAGACTTACCCAGATATATAGAAAGACCATGAAGGCAAAGGCCAATATTGGAAGCCTTTATAGGCTCAATAAGGGCTACATCATTTCCCTTTATATCTTACACAAGGCAGTGGGTGTAAAACCGTGGACAACTAAGGCATCATGAGGGTGTATAGTAAGGCTCATGTGTAGTACACAAAAAGTGGCCTAGTGGAGCATTACATATGTAAATTCCGGCCTTTGGGTAGACCAATCAAAACTGGGGCATAAATAATTGCACAAAAATGGTGCTGTCTGTAGAAGCCAATCATTATGTAATTTTCTAGTAAGGTTTAGAAAGTGAAAGCAGATGTGTGATTGGTTGTTGGGTTACAGCACATGTGCACCAGTTTCGGTAATTGACTTTATATGACACACAAACTAAAGAAAAGGGTATGCATGCAATTTGCTAATTAAGTCCTATATGCTAATGTAATACCATTAAATGGTTTTTGGAATGCCCTAGCATATGGTTGCCTGACTGATAGGTGGTGTGTAATTATATAAAAGATGGAAAAGAGAGATTTGGGTAATGAATTCAATTAATTAAATTGCACGTCTTTATTGATTTAAAGAACTGTTCTCCTTTCACTCTTTCTAAAAGTACAGTAAATAAAATCAATGACTCCCTTTAGTTGATAACATTGCTCACTGAGTGCCCTGTAAACAAGAAAAAAAGAATATAATTTAAAACTCTGAATCGCTAGATCTGAAAACTGCTTATTCTAATCTTGAACCATGACAGTCATACAACCTCTGCTGAGGGCTATGAAAGCTGCAAAATGTGTTATACAAAGATGTAAAATTAGGATGATTTAGAATTTACAAAAGTATTTCATTGTGTTACCTTGCTTATTGTTTATGTCCTTTGTTTTTCCCATGAGTTACTGCAGAACCAAATTGGTTTAATTGTATGTAATATCATTTTGAATAGCATTTGAGCACCTTTCATAATCAATCTTCATTTCCTGTTCTTCGCTATGGTCCCAGTTTTGGGATGTACGTGTCTAGAACATCTCTAGCTAATTTGTTCCTTTCAACTGTCCCGATTTTGGTGCCACAGTCCCAGTGAGGGCGCTGTCATACTTGCCATCTTTGAAATATATGCCCCCCGCTGATCACCTGCTAGATGCAGCTGGTCACTTGTGGACGGGTGTTTGCCGGATCCCATTTCTTTTTTGCATAATGGTGAGAATCGTGGGTCCTTGAAGAAAGAGCCTGCCCAAAATGGTGCCCTTTTCTGAGAAGTGAGTCATCGCGTTCCCAGTCCCGTCCATGTCACTAGGAAGAGGGTGGGATGCGGCAGGTTTCCTACTTCCCAAAAAATCAGATGTAGGAAAATTGCTTTGGGTAAAACGCACCTCTATGTGAAACAATTTTCATACATCCAACGTTGTTTAACAAAACTGTACATATCTTGCTCTAATAAAGAGGTTGATTCCAATGGCCTCAATTGACATGTGTGTGAAACCAGAAGTGCAGAGCGGCTACAGGACAGTACAGACTGGTCGCTCGGCTCTGTACCTGATTGGTTAGCAGATGTGGACATGGAATTAACGAGCCACATGAACCGCATTGCTCAATGTGTCACCAGCTTTGAACCCCAGTGCAATACACACACACGTTACCAAATTCCCACATGCATACTTATTTTTATAACAGACTGAGACAAATCTCATGTTTTTCTCCAGCATGCATGTACTGTCTAATGATGACTTATATTTTAACAGCAGGGAGGGCATGCTTCACCTGGGATTGATGAATTCTGCCAATTATCCTTGAGATGAACCTATTCTAAATGATTCTTCCCAACAGAATAGAACTCTATCCCCCGTATTGCTATTTTCAGAGTGATGATAGACTGTGTACAGTGCTGCTGTTTGTAGACGTTCCCTTGTGACTGTCTCCGATTCCGTTTTGCCTGTGTGCTAGGATACTCCCCAGAGAGATATTTTGATTCTGTTTTTTTGGGGGTAATTTGAAGACTGGATTGTTATTGTTTCAGCTACTGCTGACAGACCTCATACAATGTTATAACAGTCTACGGAGAACTATATTGCACAGTTTATTTTAAAGTAAGATGTAATGCTCCAAAATACTGGCAACATCCTCATTGTGTTAGCAATGAAATATGAGTATGGCTCATTCATAGAAGAGAGCACAATGAAATGACTGAAATACATCAATATGGAAGGAACGATTGCACGATTGTAGCTGAGAAATGTGCTGATGAAGACTCTATGGGGTCTAGTTAAGCCAAACTCATAATGTAACTTTAAAGGAATATTGTTATAAAATATTCTTAAGCTCCTGTAGGGCTTATTGATGCAGAATAAATCACAGTAGTCCAATTCTCATATTCACACTAACCCATGCTCATGTTTGCAGGTAATGTATGCTATATTGCTATGTTTGATTGTATATGTGGCTTTGCTACTATTGCTGTCGGTATACAGTTTTGTTGCTGATCTTTCATATAATATATGGAAATTGCCATATTTATTAATGAAAATAAGCAGAGAAAATATGCTTGAGGCATTAAACACTTTTGGATTGACACGGCCTATGCGCAATAAATATCTCTGAAATGAAGGGTGAATATGGGTCATGGATCCACCTATATGTACAAGTTGATCTCGGCACTTATAGGTGTGTGCAAATAAAGCAAATGTTAGCGCTACACCTAAATAAGCGCAGAGCGTTATTCAGATAATCAGAATGAAACAGGTAATAAAAAATACTACTTTCTCTGTTGACAGTCTATCGCAGTGTACCATCACCATTGTTTACTGTTAAGAGGAGAGACAGAGTTGAGAAAAACTGGGTCAGTCAGTTAAGCCCATTGGGTGATGATTTTGTGAGGATTGTAAGATGGAGGGGAAGATGCTAATGGAGATGGACAGATTAGGTAGTATGTATGTATCTACAGTATTAGATATGCTTTGTGAGAAAAGGTGGTATGGCATGATATGTCATTGGAGAAAGTTTATATTGGAATGAGATTTACTTCATTGGCCCCTTTACAGGTGGTAGGTCAGTTTGGAGTGACAAAGTTGGGATTTAGATTATAGGAGATAGTGTGTGGTTGCTGGTCCTGTGGTAAGGGTAGTGTTATAGAAGGAGACTGTAGCATTAGGGCAATACACGGTACAAAGAGAGAGTCTAGTGGTTTTATATATATATATATATATATATATATTTCAGTTATGCTGGCACTCATTGTTGGAGGAGACCAGGGATACTGCTCTCCTTTGCCCGCCGGTCAGAAGGAGTGACACGCAAAATATATAGAAGATGGAGGCACTCAGCAATTAAAAATATGGACACAGACACTTCTTGAATTAACCAACGTTTCAATGCTTCAATAACCTTGATGAAAATGTTGGTTAATTCAGTCAGTGTCTGTGCCCTTTCTTTCAATTCCTCAGTGCTACGGCCTTCTATATATTTCATATACAGGGCTGTTAAAATAGGTATCTTTACTTTAGATCACTCTGGAGATAATTGTAAGGCTCTTAATGAAGAGGAATTTGAACAACAGTTACTTGCATGGAAAGCGCTGGCCATTTATTGAAGAAAAAAAATTGTCACCAGGTGGCACTGTTGCAATACAAATGACTTGAGCAGCATTACATGGGGTGTTGGCCATCCCGATCACCTGACCGCACCTCGGGAATACAGCATTAGACATGTGCTGACTATTCCATCCGACATGACACATTTTGCTATAGAGAATTATTTTCTTCAAATGGAAACTGTTGGTGATCACAATGGAGAACACACTGAGCAATTGTAATGCTGTTAAAGTGGTACCTATTGCAACAGCACCACCTATTGGCAACATTTTTAACAATTTTTTCTTCAGTAAATGGCTAGGGCATCCTCTGAAGTACCTGTCGTTCAAATTTCAAGCCTTAGACATCACTGCAGAGTACTGAAAATAGGGATAATTTAATTGTAACATTTGTAAAATTGTGTGTGTGTGTTGTTTGTACCACAATGAAAAGTGATGTATACACACACACACACACACATATATATGTGTGTGTGTGTGTGTGTGTGTATATATATATATATATATATATATATAATCTGTATATATATATTGTGCAGAAGTTTTAGGCAGGTGTGGGAAAAAATGCTGCAAAGTAAGAATGCTTTAAAAAATAGAAGTGTTAATCGTTTGTTTGTTTATTTCTATCAATTAACAAACTGCAAAGTGAATGACCATAAGAGAAATCTAAATCAGATCAATATTTGGTGTGACCACCCTTTGCCTTCAGAACAGCATCAATTCTTCTAGATACACTTGCACAAAGTTTTTGTAGAACAAGGAGTCCTGGAAGTGATGATATGGCCTCCACAGAGCCCTGATCTCAACATCATCAAGTCTGTCTGGGATTACATGAAGGCACAGAAGGATGTGAGCAAGCCTACATCCACAGAAGATCTGTGGTTATTTCTTCAAGATGTTTGGAACAACCTCCCTGCCGAGTTCCTTCAAAAACTGTGTGCAAGTAGAAGAATTGAAGAATTGATGCTGTTTTGAAGGCAATGGGTGGTCCCACCCAAAAAATTTTTTTAGCAAGTTTTGTTTCATTAACAACAACATGGAAAGGGAAGAAAAAAAAAAAAGAAATACGAGGACAGTGGGGGGGGGAAGGAATCAGACATCAATGACCATATAATAGGCATCTCAATTACAGAAAGACATATCATGTTCACAATACTGCATAGAAAAACATACACATCAAACTCCCAATTCCAACAATTAGACAGTATTGAAATAGTAAAGCACCAGGCCCAAAGAAATAATAATAATAAAACCCAGCCCATAAATAAGAATCAATTAGCATCAAGGAGCAGTGTGGTGCCCTCTCCATCTGTGACAAATTCATGCCATTTATACCATTTTACCAAGGGGGAGGAGGCCGCAGAGGAGTATGGGATACCTAAAGTCTCCATTTGGAAAGCATGTTGGATTTTACTTAAAATTTTATGTAAGGACGGGAGAGACGAGCTTTTCCAATTTTGAGCAATAGCCGCTCTAGTGGCAATCAGGATATGACCTAAGATATATTTGTCAGGAGTGGACATCTCCGAGGGATAGATATGAAAAAGAGCTATGGTAGGTGACTCCTGAAACTGGGCATTAAGAACTTTATATGCTAATGCAAATACTTCTTGCCAAAGGTTTCGGATTTTTGGACAATTCCAAAACATATGAAAGATATCTCCCTGTTCCGAACAATTCCGCCAACAAAATTTTGACTTGAAAGGCCATATCTTATGTAACTTAGCAGGTGTAAAATACAACCTATGTAACAGCTTGAATTGCATCTCTAAGTGGTTAGAGCACCTAGAAAATCGGTGAGCCGTTAAATAAATTTCTTCCCATTGCTGGGGAGTGAACGTAATCTGTAAATCCGTTTCCCACTGTAATTGTGTAGAAGCTTTAGTAGGTGTCTTGTCCTCTATATACAGGGAATACCTGTATTCACCTTTAGCTAAAATAGAGGAAGGAGGTAGAGCTAGAGAATTAGTTATTCGAAACATAACCGAGACCCAATGGCTAATACGTAAATAAGTAAAAAATTCACTTGAGGGTAAGTTATATTGTGTCTGTAAATACGAAAAGGAACACATCAAATTATTACGTCAGCAATTGTACTTATACCACTAGAGCGCCATTTTGAAATACGCAAATCTGGAATTAAGCGGAAAAGAGCCAAAAGAGAGATATTACGGGTAGGTAAAATCATTCACCGAGAAATTCCTATAGTGGCATCCCACGCTGTAAGGGAGTCCAATATTGCTCTAGGAGAGTCTGACGAAATTGGACGGAGTTGTTTAGGAGTCCAGATCATTTCTGCCAAGGGGAAATGAGGAAACAAAGCTCTCTCCAAATCAACCTAAGGTTTCAAGTCGCTAGGAAGCGCCCAATCACTAATCTGGGCTACCAAGCATGCATGTTGATTTGCTAGAATATCTGGGACATCTAGGCCGCCCTGATGTCTATGACGCATTAAGCGACGATGAGCGATTCGTGGAGTCTTACCTCTCCATATATACTTTAAGATAACTCTGTGTATTTGGGCTATATAGCGCTGTGGAACCAAATAAGGGATTGTGCAGAACAGATACATTAACTTAGGTAGAACCATCATCTTAAATGCTGCCAATCTACCTAACCAGGAGACCTCTAAGCTCATCCAACTTTTTAAAAGATCAACATGTATTATAGTGGGAGAAAAATTAATCTCAGCAAAATTGGAATCATTATTTGGAATATGAATACCAAGGTATAAGAGGGATTCTTTCTTCCACCGATATTTATAAATATTTTGAAGATGGGCAAGTGTCTTCTGAGATATATAGAAGGGCAATGCCTCCCTCTTGGTGGTGGTTAATTTTTAGAAAGATGCACTACTGTATTCATCTATAACTTCATGTAAGGCCGGCAAAGAGGTCTCTGGGTTTGTAACAAATAATAAAATGTCATCAGCAAATAAACATAAATTGTGCAACGTGGAAGCTACAGTAATACCTGGGAAACATGACATATTTCGGATAGAAGCAGCAAGAGGCTCAATGACTAACATACATCAAAGGAGAAAGGGGGCAACCCTGTCTCGGGCCGTTTGAGATAGCAAACTGGGAAGATAAAAACCATTGCTCAATACTTTAGCAGTTGGGTTACTATATAAGGAAGCTATAGAGGAGAGTATTTCTCCTTGAAAACCAAAATTTGTTAATGTAGAGGTAAGGAATTTCCAGTGTAGGCGATCAAATGCCTTTTCGGCATCTAGGGAAAGCAAAGAGCTTCTTGTTTCCTTTTAATTAACAATTCAGCCAAGTAAAAAACCCTACGTGTATTGTCCGAGGCCTGACGTTCCCTAACAAAACCCACCTGGTCAGGATGTATGAGTTGGGGAACCAAAGGGGAGAGACGGTTAGCAATTAATTTAGAAAAGATCTTCACATCAGAATTAAGGAGGGCAATTGGTCTGTAATTCTGACATAAAGAGGTATCCTTTCCAGGTTTAGGGATAGTGATAATCTGTGCCTCCAACATCTCAGTCGGAAGAGACCCTTGTCTAGTGGCTAGATTAAATAGAGTGGTGAGAGCAGGGGCAAAATGTGAAAAATGTTTATAAAAAGAGTTAGTGAATCCATCTGGTCCAGGTGCTTTACCCATAGGGAACGCTTTAATAACATCTAAGATCTCTCTTTCTGACCATGGGGCATTAAGAGACTCCAACTCATCTACTGTCAATTTAGGGAGATGCAGTGTTTCCAGAAATAAGGAAATAAGTTAATACGTGGGCTGGGGAGTATTAGGATCATTGCGTAAATTATAAAAATTTTCGTAGTAGTTGGCAAAAGCATCTGCAACGGACAAGAGTTTACGCAATCTCTGCCCCCCTGGAGTAATGATGGCTTTAATTCTATTTCTTGTTTGGCGTAGATGCAGTTTACGAGCTAAGAATGTACCCGATTTGTTGCCTAGGGTATAAAATTTCTGTTGCAGATTAGAGAAAACACTTTTCATACGGTTCATTAACAATTTTTGGAGTTGGTTTCGGATAGACACCAACTCTCTCTTAAGAAGACAAGATGGGCGAGCATGATTTAGAGAATCTACTTGTGCTAGCTGTTTCTCTAAATCAGACTGTTGCTGAAGGTATTGTTTACGTAGTCTGGAACCTGTCTGAATAGCCACTCCTCTCAGTACTGCTTTTAGAGCACACCAATAGGCATATATTGACGTGTCTTCTGGGGCGTTAGTGGCCTTATATGTGGAGATACATCGTAAAGATCAAATTCTGTCAATAGGTTACGCAAATTAAAGGAAGAGTCTGAACCTGTTCCAGTAGATCTCGCTACATTTAATCTGTCTAGTTTAGTATCTGGAACTAGGTTGAAGTCACCCATGATCACTAAGCTACCCTTTTGAACTTTTCGAAGGGCCTCCAACATCTTCTTTAAAAAAGGGTATTTGTCTCGTGTTAGGGGCATAAAGGGAAACCAAAGTAATTTCTCTATCATCTAATTTCCCAACTAATATCAAATATCTGCCATCTCTGTCTGCAATCTTACAGGAAAGTTCGAATCGTATCGAGCGATGGAATAGAACAGCAACCCCATTGCGCTTAAAAGGCCCGTTAGCATAATAGGCGACTGGGTATCTAAAATCACAAATCAGCGGAGGTGCCAATGAAGAGAAATATGTCTCCTGTAAAGCCACCACTTTCGTCTTCTCTCTATGAAAAGCAGCCAAGGCCAGTCTTCTCTTATTGAGGGAATTAAGTCCATGAGTATTCAATGAATAAAATTTAACCATTTGGAGTTAGAAAAAAACAAACTTTTACAGATAATATAAATAGCAGCATATCTAGATTCCTTAAAATTGACAATAAGGGAAAGGACAAAAAAAAACCGAACACCAAAGAGTACACAAAATAAAAGGGAATAAACTGAATTAGCCCAAAAATCGGGGCTAGAATGTTTGCCACAAGGAAAAAATTACGGCAAAGCAGAAAGCATCGGGGAAGTGGCCCAGCATAAAAGCCACCCACCTATGCAGCTACTTAAATATAAAAGAACAAAACTGGGAGGCAAAGAAAATACTAATTATACCTAACCTAGGGATCCCAGTTTAGAAAACAGTAAAGTTATCACTACACTTATTATTCCATCCTGGTGGGCAATAATTGTATAGAGTGACTTTACGTCATCTGTCACCATAATATACTCCTCTTCCCATTGGATGGTTGTAAGTCGGTTAAGGAAATCTTTGGTATCTTTTAAATGGAGAAACCTTCCACTGTCGAATGGTTATTTAGAACTTCATATAGTAGTCATCATAAGTTTATAGAAAAAACGTTAAATAAACATTGATTAATTTTGCAGAAAGATCCTGTTTTGGGTCTACATCTCCCAACCAAACCCAAATGCATCTATAGAAGAGCTCCAAACATAGGCTCTCGCTTGATAAAGAGTGCCTTGCCAAGTGCATTGAACCCAGGTGGTATAAAATCGCAAGGGTTTTATCGATGCAGACTCTGTTTAGGATGAAAGGGTATAAAGGGGGATGGACACAATAAAACCAATGAAGTTATTATAAATGGGAAACATTGTTCAATTCGAGACTTCATTACATTTAATACCAAGAGTGTGATATACGCAATCGAGTGCAGTTGTAGTCTGTTTTATGTAAGTAGAACCTCGAGGCCTCTGAAAGTCCGCATTGGGGAGCACCTAAGAAATGTCCGTAAAGGACTTGAAACCCATGCCCTCTCAAATCATTTTAAACAACATCACAATGGCAATACAGCGGAAATCAAACGCTTTATAGGTTTACAGAATATAAGAGGGCATTGCCGTAGAAATGATTTGGCTACACAATTAGCCAAAGCTGAGATGAAAAGCATATTTGAACTGGGCACATTAACCCCAGGAGGTCTAAATCTCGATTTCGAGATGGTTCTTGTAGGCACTATTATTTGCAACTTATTAAAATGACTCTAGTCACTTTCTCTTGTTGCACTTTATATTTAACTATATTTTATCATTTTATTCTATGTGCTAGTGATTTAATGTCACAAATATATTATGATTTTAACATTGTGATATCCTTTTTTATTTTGGGTATCCATTGCATACAAACTAACTGGATATGAATTGTATCAAATCCATCCATTCCGGAATGACAATCCCGCACCATTGAGAGACGCTCGGGCTGGTAATTTACATCTATTTAAACCGTATCCATGACAACCAATGGAGGTTTTGCTATCCAATGAGAAATCCCGGATATGACGTATCGCAAGCTCTAACGGAAGGACAATGGTGTGCTACTATAGTGGATTGGAGAGATAAAGTATCATGGTTCCTAAGGACAGACCGGATGTGACGCTAGGTTGAGGCTTCCGGACGACGCTGGCGCAGCAAAGGATCATGGACCTTGTAGTAGATTTTTGTATAGAGATCAGCTGTGCCAGAGTTGATCCGATTGGACAAGTGGGTTTTTTTTAGGATTGAATGCTTCTAGGGTTGACATTCATGACTAGGATTCACCTTGATAAAGAACCTAGAACGGGGGTCGAAACGCGTTGGTGTTATAGGTGTGGAGGATCCAGGTGGCCAACAAGGTTTTCCGTTTCCCAGGACGTTTGCATCGGAGCTGATCCAATGAAGTGCCCGGGACTGACACTGATGTGTGACATCACATGCTCTGTTAAGAACTGTCCGTTGACGGCTCTTGCATCCATCCGGTAATTGTTACCTTTGCAGTCACCTTGTGGATACCTATCCATTTTTTTTATATATATGCTAATTGATTGTGTTATGTTTGCACATATAGTGAAGTACAATTTATTTACAATTTCTCTATCTCTTTTGGGTAAACCCGGCTGGAGATGTGAGAGAATATATATTCTCATGAATTTCTAAGACTCTAGAAATATCTTAGATCAGGGGTCTTCAAACTTGGCCCTCCAGATGCTGTGGAACTACACATCCCAGCATGCACTGCACATAGTTTTAGCATGCTGTTATATCAAAAAGGTGGCAGTGCATGCTGGGATGTGTAGTTCCACAGCAGCTGGAGAGCCAAGTTTGAAGACCCCTGTCTTAGATCATTGAAGGACCTTGCTACACATTGGTCCTTTCTCATTAATAAGAGCAGGTCATATGATTTCTATACCATCAGGTGCATCCTGTTTCCACTGATCATCCTTGAGCTGTTCCTACAGCTTAATTGGAGTCTACCTGTGGTAATTTCAGTTGTTTGGACATGATTTTGAAAGGCATACACCTGTCTACATAAGGTCCCACACTTGACAGTACATGTCAGAGCACAAACCAAGCATGAAGTCCAAGAAATTGTCTGTAGACCTCCGAGACAGGATTGCCTCGAGGCACAAATCTGGGGAAGGGTACAGAAAAATATCTGCTGCTTTGACGGTCCCAATGAGCACAGTGGTCTCCATCATCCATAAATGGAAGAAGTTCGGAACCACCAGGACTCTTCCTAGAGTTGGCCGGCCGTCTAAACTGAGCGATCGTGGGAGACGGGCCCTAGTCAGGGAGGTGACCAAGAACCCGATGGTCACTCTGTCAGAGCTACAGCCTTCTTCTGTGGATAGAGGAGAACCTTTCATAAGGACAACCATCTCTGCAGCAATCCACCAATCAGGCCTGTATGGCAGAGTGGCCAGATAGAAGCCACTCCTTAGTAAAAAGCACATGGCAGCCCGCCTGGAGTTTGCCAAAATGCACCTGAAGGACTTTCTGACCATGAGAAACAAAATTGTCTGGTTTGATGAGACAAGGATTGAACTCTTTGGCGTGAATGCCAGGTGTTATGTTTGGAGAAAACCAGGCACCACTCATCACCAGGCCAATACCATCCATACAGTAAAGCATGGTTGTGGCAGTATCATGCTGTGGGGATGTTTTTCAGTGGCAGGAACTGGGAGACTAGTTAGGATAGAGGGAAAGATGAATGCAGCAATGTACAGACACATCCTGGATGAAAACCTGCTCCAGAGCGCTCTTGACATCAGACTGGGGCGACGGTTCATCTTTCAGCAGGACAATGACCCAGCCAGAGCCCAGACTTGAATCCGATTCAACATCTCTGGAGAGATCTGAAAATGGCTGTGCACCGACGCTTCCCATACAACCTGATGAAGCTTGAGAGGTGCTGCAAAGAGAAATGGGCGAAACTGCCCAAAGATAGGTGTGCCAAGCTTGTGGCATCATATTCAAAAAGGCTTGAGTGTAATTGCTGCCAAAGGTGCATCAACAAATTATTGAGCAAAGGCTGTGAATACTTATGTACATGTGGTTTCTTCGTTTTTTTTTTTTTCTATAAAATTTGCCAAAATCTGAAAAAATTTATACGTTGTCTTTATGGGGTATTGTGTGTAGAATTTTGTGGATAAAAATGAATTTATTCCATTTTAGAATAAGGCTGTAACATAACAAAATGTGGAAAAAGTGAAGCACTGTGAATACTTTCCACATGCACTGTATATGTGTCATCATAAAGGAAATTAGGCAGGCTCCATATGTGTCATCATAAAGGAAATTAGGCAGGCTCCATATGTGTCATCATAAAGGAAATTAGGCAGGCTCTATATGTGTCATCATAAAGGAAATTAGGCAGGCTCCATATGTGTCATCATAAAGGAAATTAGGCAGGCTCTATATGTGTCATCATAAAGGACATTAGGCAGGCTCCATATGTGTCATCATAAAGGAAATTAGGCAGGCTCTATATGTGTCATCATAAAGGAAATTAGGCAGGCTCCATATGTGTCATCATAAAGGAAATTAGGCAGGCTCTATATGTGTCATCATAAAGTAAATTAGGCAGGCTCTATATTTGTTGTCATCATAAAGGAAATTAGGCAGGCTCCATATGTGTCATCATAGAGGAAATTAGGCAGGCTCCATATGTGTCATCGTAAAGGAAATTAGGCAGGCTCCATATGTGTCATCATAAAGGAAATTAGGCAGGCTCCATATGTGTCATCATAAAGGAAATTAGGCAGGCTCTATATGTGTCATCATAAAGGACATTAGGCAGGCTCCATATGTGTCATCATAAAGGACATTAGGCAGGCTCCATATGTGTCATCATAAAGGAAATTAGGCAGGCTCCATATGTGTCATCGTAAAGGAAATTAGGCAGGCTCCATATGTGTCATCATAAAGGAAATTAGGCAGGCTCTATATGTGTCATCATAAAGGAAATTAGGCAGGCTCCATATGTGTCATCATAAAGGAAATTAGGCAGGCTCCATATGTGTCATCATAAAGGAAATTAGGCAGGCTCCATATGTGTCATCATAAAGGAAATTAGGCAGGCTCTATATGTGTCATCATAAAGGAAATTAGGCAGGCTCCATATGTGTCATCGTAAAGGAAATTAGGCAGGCTCCATATGTGTCATCATAAAGGAAATTAGGCAGGCTCCATATGTGTCATCATAAAGGAAATTAGGCAGGCTCCATATGTGTCATCATAAAGGAAATTAGGCAGGCTCTATATGTGTCATCATAAAGGAAATTAGGCAGGCTCTATATGTGTCATCATAAGGAAGCAAAATCTAAAGGGGGAATCCAGTTAGCCCCACGGCTAATTACCAACGCCGACCAATTCAATCGGCAGGGTTTACCCATGCGTTAATTACCCAGAGGTGAACTTCAGAAGCTGCGAGAGACAGTCTGTGAGAAAAGGAACCCTCTGCACGTTATGTGGAATCAATGGGTTAGCGCGCATTAACTTCTTGTTTACCGCGTGATAAAAATCTATTTAATTGAATAGCATTTCCCAGCACTGCGTGATCTATTAGCTGTGAGGTATATCCCGGGGCTAATGGATTCCCCAGTAGTGAGTTTGGACACACCCTTATTACATCAGAATCTATCTGCACATCTTAAATCTGCCCCACCTGCAGTGCAATGTGGCTTTACCAAGGTGCTTTGCTCCGAACTCAGAATAAGCCCCATAGTCGTCTACAAGTCATATAATCAATACATGTGACTATGGGGTCTATTTATCAAGCAGTGAAAAGTGTTGAGAATATAACCAGTGGAAAAGTTGCCCATAGCAACCAATCCGCTTTGAAGTAGCATTTATTTAAGTACAGTCTATAAAATAATAGGTAGGAGCTGATTGGTGCTATGTGCAACTTCTCCACTGGTCCATTTCTCCACGCTTTTCATTACTTTAGAAATAGACCCCTGAATCAAAACAGGAGCACATTATATAAGAATATAACTGAAGTGCTGAGAATTTGCCTTTTTTATTGTTGTTATTTGATTTCTGTGCACACCAGGGTCTCAGTATAATGTGCCACCGAACATCTCAACAATGTTTGACTGCACACATTTCTGCCATATATATACGGTAGCCACAATGCGTGCCTCTTTGGGTGCAAGGCAAAATTGGCGATGTTGGTGGGTTGCGATGTGCCATTCTGGAACTCAGTGTGCAGCACATTGTATGTAATTTAATTATCTCCCCCACACACACCCCTAACCCTTGTGTAAACCTTTTGGCACATTTCATCTGGCTAGCTAACTTTTCACAGCTGCCAAGGGGATATTATTTTATTTTTTTTATTATTATTATTTTGATTTTTTTTCCTTTTTCCTTCTATTCACCTTTACACCAATTGCCAATATATACCCCATTTATTAGCACTTATTATACTGATCAAATTGACTATCCTTTCGGTCGAGCAGCTTAACATATATATACAAAAGTGTGGATCACTTAAAAACCTCAATAATTCTGGTTAGGGTCAGGGGTTAGGTAGTAGGGGGATGGTTAGGCTGCGAGAGGAAGGGTTAGGGTTATGCTGCGGGGGAAAGTTTAGGGTATGGTTGCAGGGGCTGGGGATTAAGTTCAGGCTGCTGGTGGAGGTTTAAGCTGCGGGCAGAGAGGGTTAGATTTAGGGGTAGGGTTGTTTGGATGCCGGCGTTGGGATTCTGACTGCCGGGATCCGGAGTGCCGACATCCCGTGCCCAACCCCTAGTGGTCCCCCTATGCAGTTCCCCCAATAGTGCCCCTTATACAGTGCCCCCAGTAGTGATCCCCCTATGCAATGCCCTTATACAGTGCTTCCAGTAGTGGTCCCCTCTATGCAGTGCCCCCAGTAGTTCCCCTTATGCAGTACCCCCAGTAGTGGTCCCCCCTATACAGTGCCTCCAGTAGTGCTCCTTACATATATCACAAAGACACACACAAAACAATACACAATACTTACTGTACCTGAATCCCTGCTCCTGCGCCCGCCGCCATCCACTCCTCTGTCCTGCCGCTCACCACTATGGCGTTTCTCCCTTCACCCACTGTGGGGCTCCCTGACTGCCAGTATCCTGTACCCAACCCAGACTGAGTGGTAATTGAGAGAATGAATGAGAGAAGATGTCCATAGCAACTAACCAGCTTCTACCTATCATTTTATAGAATGTACTTGATAAATGCTACATTGTTTGAAGCTGATTGGATGCTATGGCCAATGGCACCACTTGTAAACACTTGTCACTGCTTAATACATCTCCCCCAATTGTGTGTAAACTACTTGTGGTGAAAATAGATAGTGAACCCATGTGAGAAGGAGGGGGACGTACATAGGAAGTGTGGTTTGAAGGTGAAAGTTAAAGGTCCCCAATCATTGTGATATAGTAGTTTAACAAGTATGATTCGCCTACAGCTCAATAGGGCATATCCAGGCCGTGTGTAATATTGAGGGTAACAGGAAGTCATTGGATAGTGCAGGATGCTGTTCTGCTGTAACAGTGGTGTTTAATTATGGGGAAGCGATTAACTTATGGGTTTTAAACATACCCCACACCCGGCGGTGTGGGGGACAAGTTCCCTGGCAATGTGCAGGTTACAAATTACTTTATATGCTGACACAGTAATAAGACAAAACAGAGTTGTCCAGGCACGATTTTGCACTTGTCTGCTGCTCCTTGATGTGATACATAGCACATAGTGCTGCTCATACACAACTAGGAATTTGGGTTACATCATACAAACAATCTGTTGTTCCCTTTATTTATGAAGTTAATGTAAACCCTGACGTTTTGAGCAACGATTCAACATAATGTGCTATAGGCAACATGATTTGAAACAAAGAGGATTTTTTTTTAATTTTTTAATTTTTTTTATTGAAGTACAAACCAAGAGCATTTCAAGTTCAAATGAATTTGCATACCTGCATTTGGCATCATTTGCGCTCCTTCCATCATTTCTGTTGCCTAGAGAGTAAGTGACATATATTTGTATCAGACTTATCTCTCCACAAGCCCGTCACTGAGAAAGATGGAAACGTTCCCCGAGCAGAAGACATTGCTGTGTCTGGGATAATTAGAAAATTTCATCATTTAGTGTGAGTTTCTCTCAGCTGCTAAATGAGTTTGAAAATTCACTGCAATCTCTTTTATTAGTGTTGCAAGTAGACTACCATTCCCAAATCTATTTTGATTACAATTTGTCTTGTGTGCATGCTGAAACAGGGATTATTAACTCATTATTGACCTCATTCAGAATTTCGTCCACATAGCTACCATCATGGTACATACGGAATCGGGTCAGGAAATGTCATCCCTCCCATGCTGTTTGTTGAAACCTATAGTATAAGTGTCTTTTTCATGTATGAAGCCAGCAGGTGAGTCTAAAGCTAGCTACACACTATGCAATTTTTCTGGTTGACCCGGCATTTAAAACAATCTTTCTCCAAGTGGAAGGTCCCAATATCTGTGGTACACACTGTACAGATTTTCAAGCTCATGGATCGATAATTTGCATATGTCCACCGACAGGGAGGATGAGGTAATCAGGAAAATTCATAGGAAATATGGTCTGATTATTTTGAATACCCACACACGACACGATATTGGGACCTTTTGGGGGGATGTACTATGCATCGCATCCGCAGTGCGGTACATCCCACCTCTCATCGGGTACATACCGCTAGGGGTGGATTGGGATTGGGATGGAAAACCAGCCCGGGAAATTTCTGGAAGCAGCCCTAATGGGGGGTGGGTCTGTTGAGGGGCAGGGTCTGTGCAGGAGGGCAGGATACTCCTTTGGCCTGGAGGGGCATTTGCAAGCCACTGAAGGGAGCAGGGCTGGCAACAGAAATCTTGGTGAATGATGCAATCTTTTTTTGGGGCCCCCATTCCTCTGCACTAGGTACAGGCCAGTCACTTTGAAAGTCTTTTCTTACCTATATGGTGGTTTCTCTGCAATGTGGAGCCTCAGAAGAATTGAGCCTTACTGGGCAGCGTCTTCAGCCGGTATTAACTATTCATTTAGATCACATTGTCTGGAAGATGCCTGTTTACGTAGAAATATAACCAATATCATCATCATAACCAGAAAATATATAATAACAGAAGTTTTTGTGCAGGGCAAAATGTGAATTTCCCTGATCAAACAATTTCTGTATCTCTCCAGGCCCCCGTGTTACTCCAAACTCCCCCTACGTCTCCATCCCCAGGCCCCCTTAGGTTCTCCAGGTTCCCTGTGTCTCTTCATCTCCAGGCCTTTGTATCTCTCCATCTCCAGGACCTCCTATGTCTCTCTCCAGTACCCCCTATATCTCTCCAGGACTCCCTATGTTTCCCCAGGACCCCCTATGTCTCTCCATCCCCAGGACCCCTGCCTCTCTTCAGGCCACCCTGTGTCTCTCCATCCCCAGGCCCACCTGTGGCTCTCAACCTCATTCCCCCAGACCCAGTGTGGCTCTCAGTCCCATTCCCCCAGACCCAGTGTGTCTTTCAGTCCCATTCCTCCAGACCCCATTGTGTGTCTCTCAGCGCCATTCACCAGCTCCAGCGTGTCTCTCAGCCCCATTCCCCAGACCCAGTGTGTGTCTCTCAGTCCCATTTCTCCATACCCAGTGTATCTCTCAGCAGTCACATTCCCCAGCCCCAGTGTGTATCTAAAGCCCCAGTGTGTGTCTCATCCTCATTCCCCCAACCCCCTGTGTGTGTCCCAGCCCCAGTCCCCCAGCTCTTGTCACCCAAGCCCTATGTCATCAGCTCCAACCTCCCCCCATCCGTGTGTCGTCAGCTCCAAACCCCCCCTAGCCCTGTGTCGCCAACTCCATCTCCCCCCCCAGCCCTGTATCATCAGCTCCAACCTCCCCCCCAGCCCAGTGGTGACTGACTGGCTCCGCAAAGGCTTGTGGGAGGAGCTGCTGCGGCAGGACATGCGCAGCAGCTCTGCCGTCGGCCATTTTCTTTTACCATTAATACGTTTCTGTGCATGAGCAGAAGCTGTAGAGCTGCCCGATCGGATCTGAGCTCCGATTGCAGCAGCTGGTGTTGGTGAGTGGATGGCGGCCGCTGGCCACTGTAGGGATCGGCCCAGCGGGCACCGGCCCGCTGTCCCGGCAGCCCAATCCACCCCTGCATACAGCGGTTGATTACCATGGTATGTACCTAGAAATGCGATTTACTTCGCAAAGGACAGCTCTCCAGATAAGAGCTGTCCTTTGCGCAGAAGGTCGCGGGGGGAGATGGGAGGGATCAGGGGGAGCGTCCTGAAAAGTAGCCCATAGCCTTCTATTGGGTAACACCACCTGAAAATTGTGTTACCCACCAGAACAAAGCGCATTCTGGTGCTTTGTACACATGGAAAATGCTGTAAACTGCATTTTCGGGAGTTTCACCGCATTTTCCACTTCAGTACATCCCGCTCTTTGTCTGATATCTTCCACCAAGTCTGACTAATACGATAATTGAAGGAGCGTTTCTGGCTGTGTTTTACCATTTTATCGCCAAAACACTCATGCCTACACACTACACCACAGGTTCTCAAACTCTGTCCTCAGGACCCCAAACAGTGCATGTTTTCCAGGTCTCCTCTCAGAATCACAAGTTAAATAATTAACTCCACCTGTTGATCTTTTAAAATATGTCAGTGAGTAATGACTACACCTGTGCACCTGCTGGGTGACCTGTGTGGTGTCCTGAGGACTGAGTAGAGAACCACTGCACTACACTAAAACAGGCTGATTACCCAATTATTGCAAAATCGGCCCACTAATTGCATAGTGTGTATCTATCTCTACTCTCTTCTTTCTCCTGGAGCTCTCGGTCACAGGAATGCATTTTCAGAATTTGCTCTTGTGTACTTATTATTAAAGAGATGCTGGGATAGATAAAAAGAATAAACAGGTCTATGTATTATTATGCTGCAATAAGATTTTCTATGGCTGCTGATCACAGTGAGAAAATCAGTAACTGGTGCAATTTACTTTACAAACATTGCTGGGGCAGCTTAGTGATGGGGTTTTCACTAGCTAATGAATGTAAAAAAAAGAAAGAATTTGGACTGCTTACTTAGATGCTACTTTAATTCAGTTACACAAACAGATGATGGCACACAAATAAAACAAGCAGTTTTCATATTCCACCATCTGTTTACAGAAGTGACGGTAATGGGGGGCATCCACTAAAAGATCTGAAAACGACTGCACGATTACGACATTGTAATCGTACAGTCGTTTGTCAGTCGTGTGATGTGCCTGCACTGAACGAGCAGACGTTCAGTGCAGGGTCATCCATCATCTGGAAACATGCTGAGCCTGACGATATCGTCAGGTTGACCAGCATGTTTGCACGATGATAGATGTCTAAATGATGTCTAAAAGACCAAATTTTCAAACGATGTTCAAACGATGTTTGAACGATTATCGAACTATTTTATCGTTATCGTTAAATCGTTCAACTTTATCGTCTAGTGGATACCCCCCATTAGTATGTTTTATCTGTGTACATGGAGTTAAGTTATCCCTCTCTTGGCATCCAGTCAAGCTGCGTTCAACATTTGGATCATAGGCAAGCGAAAGAGGGCAGGATTCGAGATTTTCCACTCCAGGCCAGGATTTCTGTGTAAAATATAAAGAATGGCAATGACGTGTGTAATACTTAAACTGGTTCCACTTTGTGTGATTTGTAGATGGTTTCAAAGCTGAATACATATACAATGATTTCAGAATATATACAAGATATGAATACATTGGTGAGAAGCAGAGATGGAATGCCCCATAGAAAAATAATTTTCTTGCAGGTGGATGGCTTTGATACAGTAGGTACGAGGCTCATGACACAAAGAATGGTAAAACATTACCCATTGATCCAAATTGCATACTAACTTTTGTTTGGTGGGAACCGGCATATTCCATCCGGCCACCAGAGGATGGGAGAAAAAAACAAGCAATTGATATGTAATTTTTATAAGTTAGATTTATGTGCATTTTTACATTATCCGGGTTTTTTTATTTGTTAATTTATTTTAACAAGAAAACAAAAAAGAAAGGGTCCGCGCTGGACAATTGAGCTTAATGAATAATTAATAAAGTGCACCTGCAGCATGTAATTCCAGGGAATTTGCTACCCCACAAGAATCACACAATAACAAACGTCAGAAATGTGTACAACTAAATGGAGACATTAGTAACACAATGCAGCCCTGGTTACACTAAATGGCATTCTATTTAATAAAAACACATGAATAGTTCATCACAAATATGAAACAATAAAACATTCATATATATAAAATCCTGGATATTAATTGCCACAGCACCTATGATATAATGTCTGTCATACAGAGAGAAGCGGCCTCGATAGCTGTATCTCTGCTAGATATATAATATTTATTTTGCACAGCCTTCCCGTGCTTAGCCGTGAGCCATTGTTAAAACTAGGCCGTTTGTGATAAGTCACCCATTTGTTTTACCATTCTTTTTGTTAACTTATCTTAACCTAAGCCTAGAAATGAACACACTGACAAATGTAATGCAATTAAAGAGGTCACAGCCAGAATTTATTGATCGAATTGAAATTAGAAATAGGTGGCAGGAAGAAAGCAGTGCTCCGAGGCCACAGCCCTATGGAAATCAATAATAAATAACAGGGGCGGATCCCCGCCCTGCGCAGCCCGACCTGAGGAAGTACCATCCCACCTTAATTGGCACAGCCTCGGCCCTTCCCTTGGACAGGGACCAGGTCCCCCCTTTGGGCGGTGACCAACTTGCCGCTCTCAAAGGAAAGAATGCTCCCCAGGCACTCCTGCGCTAAATAATAGGCCGCCCAGAAGCACTGCTTCCCGCCAAAGCCCGGTTCATAGAACCAGGCCCGCCACCAAACTGTGACCCTTTGAGACCTACAGGAAACTGCAGAGGTCGCTGATAAATGGACGTCACTTGCACCCAACAAATGCGGGGCCTGCAATGCTAAGGGGTGCCCAAAATTTGAATGACCACACCCGACAGTTAGCATTCCTGGGCAACCCTGCAAGAAAAGTTACCCAGCCAGAAATTCATTCTTACATAATAACACTACCAGAAATTAATTCTTACATAATAACAAACTAACCCGCGGGAAGGGAAACAAATAGTTGGGTGACCCATCTGAAGATGAAAAACAGCAAAACCTCTTTGAGGGCAAAAAGCTGAAAATCCTTTCAGAATCCCTAGCGGCAGTAGGCATAAGGCCCCTGGGTTTCCCAACAAACTCGCAAGAAGCGCAGCTACTTAAGCAACTTATCCCCCCATAAATAAGTTTTATAAGCTGATGACTTCCACCGACCCAACTTTTGTAAGGTGTCGACCGAAGCACCATCAACCGCTACGCAAGTTGCTGCCCCTATCCTACATGAATGCATCCCAAAATGTTCTGTGGGCAAGCCTAAAGCGAATAAGACAATTCTGAAACAGCCTTGTAAACTGAAACCTGGACAAAGGTGTAAGATTAACATGGATAAGTCACTGCGCACCCCCTGGCGGGCGAAGAGTATTAAATCGCCCCGCCAGAGCAACTGGACAAATTACTACATCTGAATGTTCTGTGATATAAATCCAACGCCCCCTGCCAAGTTGATCTGTCTTGGACCTATGTATTTTACGCAATATCAATGTCGGCTTAATTACCACGTGTTTAAACATTAGACCCGTCGATGTGGAAGTTTTATTAGATGCCACGAGCTCACCGATTCTAAACGCCCCAAAATATGCTAATGAAAATTCTAAACTAAAAAGGGGGCGATTCATATTCGCCTAACGCAACCCCCGATACTGCCACAATCAAATCTTTAAGTAGGGCCGGGTCAATTGGTCTACGTGCATCGCCTGTGCTAGGGTGTTCCTTCGCCCACCCCTTCATCGCCTTGATTAGAAGGAACGAATTTGTGGGATCTGCCATACCATGCAACTTAGAAAAGTAAGCGATACCAGATAGCGCTGCAGACATAGCCGCCTTAGAACGACCCCCTTCCTGCCAGTTCCAAATAAACTCTGCCATACGTCATCAAACCGTCTTACCTCCCCCGCGCTTGGAAGCCAAGAAACCCTGCCAAGCGTCCCAAGCCGCTTTGTAGGTCTTTAATGTGCCAGGGGCCAGAGACCTCAGTGCGAAGACTCTGATGCCGGCACAACAATCTGCCCGACATGGGAGGGGCAGGTTAAACCATGAAGAGAAGCGTAAGGAGCAAGCGAACGAAACCTGTCCCACTGTAAACGAGATAAGGAATCTGCTATCTCATTAGAAACACCCGGAACATGCTGCGCCCTAAACTCAATGTTCCTTCGCAGGCAAAGAAGTGTCAAGAGCCTCAACAACTTCAAAGCCAACAAAGATTCCGCCCTCTGATTATTCACCGCCTGAACCACGCCCAAATTCGCACCAGAAAAGGATCTGCCTATTACAAAGCCTGTGGGCCCACAGCTCAACAGACACCACAATAGGGAACAGCCAGAAGCAGGATGTTCCTAGTAAGGCCTAAAACCCCCCCAAGCTTCCGGCCAAGGCGCACCAGTCCCCTTCGAAAAAGGCGCCTAACCCGACGGAACCGGACGCGTCCGTAAATAGTTGAAGCTCGGAATAAGCTACAGGGGCCTGGGCCATATCCGAAAGCCATTGAATTACACAGGAACAGCAACCAAATGCGAAGGTCCTCCCTCAGATCTTGGGATATGCGAACGAGGTGATGGGACTTCTTAACCCCCTCCGTGGCTCTTTCCAGCCGCCTACAAGAAACCCGTCCCATAGGAATGACTCTACATGCGAAATTAAGGAGGCCTAGCAAGGACTGCAACTGCTTCAGCGAGACCTTTTTCGCTAAAACAAATGCTTTCAGCAACTCTCCCAAACGTCGCGCCTTCTCAATCGGCAAACTGCATAAACCTAGCACGGTGTCTATGTCTATACCCAAATACGATAAGCATGTAACCGGACCCTCCATCTTGTCCTTGGCAACAGGAACACCTACCACTGCGAACAAGGCCTGCAAGGAAAACAGCAAATCCTCGCAAACCTGGGTATCCGCAGGCCCCACCAACAGAAAATCATCTAGGTAGTGGGACACACCAGCTTGCTCTGTACCCGCCTGTAAGCACTATTGCAAAAAGGAGCTAAAACATTCAAAAAAGGAACACGAGATGGAACATCCCATCGGCAAATCTCTATCAACATAATAGAGCCCCGCAACTCTAAAACTCATGTACTTAAAAGATTCGGGGTGAAGGGGCAACAGCCGAAAAGCGGACTCGATATCCACCTTGGTTAATAAAGTGCTCCTACCAAAAATCTGTACTATATCTAGAGCCTAATGAAAGGATTGATAAACGACCCGGCAATCCAATGGATCTAGCGCGTCGTTGACCGACCCTCTCTCTGGGTAAGAAAGATGCTGTATCAGCCTGAACTTAGCCGGTTCCTTCTTTGGTACAACCCCTAAAGGCGATACGCACAAACCCTCCAAAGGGTGGGGGGAAGAAAAAGGGGCCACAACCTGCGCCCCAACCCGACCTCGGCTTCAATCTTAGTTCGGACTACGTTCGGGTGGACGCGGGCCGACTTAAGATTTCTCTTAGCAACAACTGAGATGTCCTGTGTCAAAGGCAACCTAAAACCCTTACTAAACGCATGTAACAAAAAGGCCTCCCTGAGAGGATAACGACCCAACCAACTCTTCAAAGCCCCTAGGACGACCGGCGAAGGTGTTTTACTTAACACCGCCTCGCGGCTCATCGCGCTGATCGCCCCGACTCTCCGTAGTACCACCGAGTTGCCCACAATCTTTAGCCGGGTGCCCACTCCCACAGAGCTTGCATATGTGCCTATACCGACAGCCCGATCCTTTATTACATTGGGCGTTATTAAATGCATAGCATTTCCCTCTGCCGGCTCTGGCACCACCTGTACGGGCCAGAAAGGGCTGCTTGCGTACCACCGAAGGGTCCGAAGGTGCGCCAGGCAATTGGTTGACTTCGAGCCAAACTTCTACGTCCTTGAAGCCGCATTGAAAAAACTGCCTGTCCTTCCTGTGTTTTACGAAATGTCCCATCGTAATGCCTCCAAGCTGTACTCTTGCCTGACGAGTGCATACCACGCACCATATGCATACACTTGAGGACATTCATGTACTCCCCCGGGCGAGATTCAAGGTAGCAAGCTGCGAAAACAAACATCCCTGCTCCCAATTTTGGAACGAATGGAAGTTTCCCTCAGCGCCTCTCCCTAACCTTAGACCGCAAACCCCTAAGGATGGCCGTGTTTGCGCAGTGTACCATATCCTCCGTAGCATCTGGAACCTTAGCTGCCGACACTGTGCTGGCCCTCTTGGGACTTCGTTTTCCCTTGTGCGCTACGTATCGCATAAGCTTACGCGGCCTCTCTGATGAACTTGCAGAATCGCTATAATCAGTGGAAAATGAGTGTGTGCTGTGCAACATGGAAAAACATGCTCACCGGAAACTGCTGCCAAAGGACCGGCCACTTTCTCCTGAGTGTTCGCAACAGTCCCTCGCTGCGCGGTGCGCCCATCACGACTTGACTCGTTGATGCCACCTCACCGTCCGTCCTCTGGATCTCAACAACCCGACTGGAATGCACAGAAGCTGCGACCTGGGGACTTGACACAATCACTGGTGACTCAGACCACACAGCAACTCCTTCCGTGGAAGGAGGGGCATGGGGGAGTGCGGGTGGCAGGGGTGTATGGACAGTTGCAGGTGGCTGGGGGAGTAGGGGGGGCGGAATGGAAAGGGGGAGGGGGGTATGCATGGACTGGGTATGTGCAGCCAAGTGGCCAGAGGAAGGGAAAAAGGTGGCGGCAGGACTTGGTAATATGGCCTGAACCCTTGCGAAAGGGGGCGGGCCCGGGATTTGTTGCTGGGGGGGGCATACTGGAACATAGTGGGTGTATTTGAGAATTGGGGGGGGGAGGATGGGGAGGATGGGGGCCAGGGGCATAGAAATATGGGGACCAGCTGGGCTGCTGCGCTGCTAAAGAGTTGAAAGGGGGGGGGGGTTGCTGCACATTAACACCCTCCCAAGGCGAAGGGGTAGGACCCCCGCTCCTAGATGCAGGGGGGGGCATCGGGAAATAATGCGCTGGGAGGGACACTTAGGGCCCTAGATATAATGGACCCTGCAGCTGATCCTACACTACTGGGGGAACCCTGGTGGCTGGAAAGTAATGGTGAGGGTTGAGGAGGAGGAGGCCCCCCTGCTACTGAAGTAGTGGGGGCGGAGGGGGGTGATGCAGGGATGTGCAGGGCTCCCTGTGCGGTGTCCGGGGCTAAAATGGCCGCCGCGACCATGTGGGCGGGGCCAACCGCCGATACAGGGCGCGGGCTGGCTGTGAACTGTGTGGGGAAAGGCGCTGAGTTGCGGCCGCCCGCGGTGCCTCCGGAGAGCCGGGCGGCCATCAGCTGTGGAGAGGCAGCAGGGGAGGACAGGGAGCGGGGGGCGGCGGAGGGTGCGCGTACATGCACGCGAGCGGGTGCGGGATCGCGGCCTGCAGCATGGCGCGACCCGCGCCAGGCTGGGGGAGAGGTCGCGAATGTGAGCGACCTGGAAGCCTACATAAAGCGGCGGGGGGGTGGCGCTGAACGGCGAGCCTGGGCACAATGCAATGCAGGGAGGGGGAGTTGGACGGGGGGGGATAAAACAAAGCAGGGATGAGGTGAAAAAAAAAAGGGGGGGGAGTGGAAAGGAGCTGAAAGGAAAGAAGTAAGGGAAAGAGAAGAATAAAAAAATAGATATGATGTGGAATAAAAAGAAGAATTGGACAAAAGAAATAAAGCTATATAAGAAACTGTGTGATACTTAGCCAGCCTGTTTGCAGAAACCGGAAAAGAGGAAAATGGCTCCTCTGACCAGGCTATTTATATGGGTACCCTGAACACTCCCACAAATCCTACGATAGGCCTATCTCCCCCAAATGACCACTACCATAACCACACCTTCGCCCAAGCCTTAACCCTTAACTAACTAACAAAACTAAATATCAAACAGGGTGCTTATCTATCCTCAAACTTAATTAAGTATTCGGATGCATTTACAATAGTTCAGACTGCACTTAGCCGTAAGATCAGGGACTTCCCCCAGCAACTTCATGGTGTTTACTCACATACTTGAGTGCGGTGTGAGCACAGTTCTCAGTACCAATTTAAATAAAGTCACACTCTCCGTCGGGTGCCTGTTAACACCGGGGCTGACCAATATACAGCACCAGCAGCACTTGTCTCCCCTGTTCAATATAGCAAAACTGCGGCATCAGCGGCTGAAGTGTCGGTGCAGAAAAGGTTTTTCTCGTTTAGGTGCACAGTTAAATGAATGTCGGGGCAAGTCCACTAGATCCACAGTGAGCATAGACAGGGACAGCGACCCGTTTCATCTACTCTGTAGACTTTTTCAAGCTAGTGACTTACGGTTGCAAAGATCTAAAAATAACAAATAAACTATGTTTCTCTGTAACTTAATTTGCATATGAATTATACTCTGCAATAGGTGTCTCTATTAATTGGTTTATTAAAATGAAATCTGCATCGTGTACGTGAATTAAAAGCACCTGTTTTGAATTAAAATTAAATTTTAAGACAATTGGTTTTAATTTAGAGAGGCTTCTTAAAGATTCTCCTATCTAGACCAGGTGCAAATCAAATGATACTGAAAAGACACAATGATTTTCACTACGGTGCTTAATAAACCATCTGTGTGCCACGGGATGTAGTTATGTTACCGGCGGTCGGAATGCCAGCTAGGCACCACCAGTGGGGGGTCAGGGTTAGGCACCCTCCCTGGGAGGGTTAGGTTCAGGGTGCGGGAAAAGGAGGTTAGGGTTAGGCACTAAGAGGGTAGGTTAGGGTTAGGTACCACTAAGGGAGGGTTAGGGGGTGGAGAGGAGTAGGGATAGTATACTTACCACTCCTGTCGGGATCTTCATCCATCAGTATGCTGCTGTCGGGATTTTCCGCCGGTATTTCATACCCAACCCGTGTGCCACACCTGCTTACAGTGATAGGTGATGCATGATGACAAATAGTATGCTAGTTTAGCTTGTCTGACTTATGACTGTCTAATAATGCGATCAAAGGAAAACTTATGTTGGGTACGCACTATGGGGTCAATCCAATTAGGTGCAAATTGCGAGTAGAGAGTTTGTTCCTTGAAACTCGAAGACTTTGCACGAATGCGCGCTCCCGAGAATTTTCCAATCCAATTAAAAAATCCTATTCGCGGTACTCGCAGCGGAGTTTTGCGAATTGACTACCAAATGTGCAGTGAGAGAAGTGCATGAAAATTGATAATTTTGTTAGCAGGACCGTATAGAAGGCTGTTTGTGGGCATTAGGAAGGTACTGTAGGTTTTTAAATTGTGTCAAATGGCTGATTTGTGTGTTTGTTTTTTTTAAATTGCCAAAAATTTATAAAAAGCTAATTTTTTTTTTTTTCAATCTCAAACAATTAAACGAAAAATAATTAAAAAAATAATAATTTGGGGATACTTTGAAGGCACCTTGGAAAGTGTATTAAAACAAATTTTTTTTTTTTAAATGAAAACCATTATTTTTCAATTTCATCAAAATATTTTAGACTAACGAAAAAAGTTGATTTTGGGGTCATTTGAGGACATATTTTTTTTTTATATATACCAAAAAATGACATGTAATTATTGGACTAATTAAGCTAATTGGACACTTCCAATTGCCTAGTTAGTCATTGGGAGGGGGGTGTCCAAGGGGTTCAGCACAGTGTCCCGACATTTTAACCTTAAAATAAAAATTTCCTTTCCATCTCTCATCCTCAGGGAGGTACAAATAGAAAAATGCGAACACAGTCTGGCTGGTACAGTGCGAGTTGCTAATTGGATTGAAAAATAAATTCACTATGAATTCACTATACGAATTCTAAAGGCTCATACACACTAGACAATGTGCTGTATGAAAGATATTGGTGAAAGATTCCTTTGAACTTTCTGTAGTACAGGACAAACAATATTGGGTGTACACACTGAAAGATATCTTTAAAGATATCTTTCAGTGAAGTTGTCCTGCCACATCTCTGAACAGGCAATTCTTGACGATATCGTCAGATTGGCTTGCATGTACGGCCAACAAAAGACATTGTTAACGACACGCGGGAGCACGCATCGTTAGTCGTTCACTGCCTACACACTGAACGATATGAACAATATCGTTAAACATTATCGTTCATGTCATTTATACAGAACGGCTAGTGTGTATGCGGCTTTAGAGAAAAAAAAGCAACTCGCACCTCACAATTTGCACCTAATTGGACTGACTCGTATGTGATATGTTGTTCAATCAGCCGACGGATGACATATTGCTTAGTACATCTATAAGTGTGTATACAAGATATGTCTGCGAACAATGTTGTTCACAGACATATAGCACAGCCAATGCCGATGTATTTTGCAGATATAGTTTCTGACCGCCCATACACTTGTTGCAGGGACCACCAGTGACTGACATCTCAACTGGGAGTGCGAATTTAAATGCACAGACACATCAAGCAGCAGATTGGTAAGTGTATATTGGTTTACCAATCGGCTACTCGGTTGTCTGATCCCTGGTCGTTGGGCAAATCATCCAGATGTGTACCCAACCTAAAAATTAGGGCTAGATATACTTAGCGATGGCTTTTACAAACCATCGCTTCTCAGCAGGATTAAACTGGAAATTTAAAATGGCAACGATATTCACTGCAAAGCATGGCCCGTTTTGCATTTGATATAGTTACCATTTTATATTTCGGGGTCAAATCCGCGAGAAGCGATGGCTTGCAAAAGCCACTGTTTAGTAAATTTAGTCCAGAAAGTTTTCTTTTTTAAGGATGAGCAGGTTCACTCCTTAGGACTTTAGTCAGCCACCTGGATAAGCAATATTTTGAAGTTGACCTAGACTGTTAAATAGAGAAGACAAGCTCTCTTGTATTGGGGTCATTTTTTGACCACATTGGTAGGCTATAGATCATTCAGCTACATATTTCAGACCGAGCAAGAAATGGTACTGGCATAGCTGATCATTGTACCATTTAAGAACTACTTCTGGTTTAGAAAAAAACTGGGTCAGCTTAAATAGGCAACTACCTCTGTGACATAATTTATTTACATGCACTTGTTTTATGCAAACTACCGATTTACACATGAAGGCAGCAGTTACTGTGTCTTTCTGGAACTACTTACCTGAAATAGAGCATTTTTAGGTTTAAGTAATTATGCTTAAAGTTAGCTGTACATGTAAATATAGCTGTATGTATGTATATATATATATATATATATATATATATATATATATATTATAATATCTGTCCCCATTTATAGAAACAGTCCCCTGACTGATGACACCTTGCACTTGCTCTATGACGGGTCTGTACTGATGTAGGATAAACACCAATGTTTGTACATTTCACGCAGTGGTCCAGATGACAAGCTCAATTCCATTTCTGTGAACCTGAAGACCTTTTTTGTGCAGGGGTGCAATAATTTCAAGCTTTATACTGAAAAGTGATATATAGGATGATCATTTTAGAATTTCCATTTTCTCTTTCATCTACTAGGGGACACTGGAGGCTTTATAACGGTGGGGTATAGATGTGTGCTAACCGGGAGCTGGCACTTAAAACTTTGAAAGTGTGACTAACTCCTCCCCCTCTATACCCCCCTACAAGCCAGTCTTCGTATTGTGCCCAAGGGAGTTAGCCATACTTTGGGATTCTCCTCAGGGCATAGTTTAGTTTATTACGTAAAGAAGATGCTGAAACAAGCATTGAGGACATGACAGGCAGCTGGCTGCCCCTGCCTGTCTGCGACAATGGAGCTGCCGGGGGGACCCTATCGCAGCTGTTTGCGGCTCGCACACACGGGTCCTCGGCTACAGAGACCACTGTCTCTGGGGTAGTACCAGGATGCGCTGCATGCGGCGCATGTCGTGGTTCCCCATTACTGTGAGTATTATCCTGGCTCCCCCCGATTAGCAGGGTTGCCAGGCACAAAAAAGGCGTTGTGTGTACTAGTAGCGGCAGTCTGCGGGCGCCGTATACAGTATTTAAAACTGGTGCCATAGCAGGGGGGGAATCGGAGCCTAACGCTGAGGTCTGCTCCTTGCTCCCAGCTGCCCCGGCGCATCCATAGCACAGCCAATGGCCATTACAGTACTGCTGGGCTGCTTATCGTTTTGACAGCGCTGAGACTGAGACAACCTCCCCGGGATTCGTGAGTGATCATTGGGGTTAGGCTTTATAGGAGCACAGTGTTATATTATTGCTGTAATTTATGCATAGCACTTTTGGCACTGCTAACAGTGCTGTTTGGGAGGGTGTGGCTCTCCTCCCTCTCTGCCCTTATTTCCTACTATATATCTCAGTCTCTACTCTTACACTGTCCACTACACTACTGTATTGTTTGTATGTCAGTGTTGTGTACCATGGCTGGAAGAGGATCTAAAGCTTCACTAAAACTTTTTCTTGCACAAAGTGCGCAGAAAAGTTTACACTGGGACAATCAAGTAGCTCCCTGTTGTGTGACAATTGTGATTCAGAGGAGCAGGCTCAAGGATCACCCCAGATGCAGGAATCCCCGTCTTGGGCGGCGCAGTTCACTTCTGTTATGTCACACCTGTCTGCAGAACTGGAGGCCTCTCGTAAGGATAGAGAGGTTTCCAGATCTCAGAGTTCTACTCTCTTACCCCCTGAACCAGCCTGGGCTCATTCCCTAGCTAAGTCGGTGGAGGGGCTCACAAAAGCCATGACCACGTCCCGCACCCCTTCCGCGGGGACTTCACCACAGGTTCCCAAGAAGAGGCTGTTACCCTCAGTCCTATAGTCAGATGTCTCTGAGGATGAAGATATGTCCACACTAGAGGAGGGCGAGTTTCATGATTCTGGTGATAAACAGGTTCCGAACGATCCGAAATCTTTGTCCCAGGGGATAGAAGCTCTGATTTTAGCAATACATCAGGTATTAAACGTGGAGGAAGAGGACCAGGGTTCTGCTCTGTCATCTATCTTTAGTAAAAAGCAAAGACAGGCTGCCTACTTTCCAGCATCTGAAGAGCTAGATTCTATCCTGACCACTGCCTGGAAACACCCGGATAAAATTTCCATGTATCCCGTCGACTTTTGTCCTCCTACCCCTTCCCTACAGAAAGCAGGAAGCTATGTGAGACTTCACCCTCGGTAGATCCCTCAGGGTCTCGTCTGTGCAAAAATACGATTCTGCCAGTACCGGGGGCCATTTCCTTAAAAGAGGCTTCCGACGGGAAGTTGGGGAACACCCTAAAGTCCATTTATACAGTAGCAAGCATGATTCTTCGCCCCCTGCGCTAGTGGGCTGCTGGGTCAATAAGGCGATTGAAGCATGGGCTAAACAACTATCCGAAGGATTACGGATAGGACTCCCAGCTGAGGATCTTATTCCAGAACAGATTGGGGAGTCTGCTTCTTATCTTGGCAAGGCTTCAATAGAGGTGTGTAATCTCACTTCTAGGTCTTCCGCTCTAGCAATATCAACCCGCAGAGCTCTTTGGCTGTGACAGTGGCAGGCTGATGCAGAATCAAAGAGGTTGGTGGAAGCACTTCCATTCACTGGTGAAGTCCTGTTTGGACCTGAACAAGTGGATCTCCCAGGCTACGGGGGTAAATCTACTTCTCTCCCATCAGCTGCTCCGGCTTCCCGTATGCCTTATTCAGGACCGTCCTTTCAGTCCTTTTGTTCCCCAGGAAGATTTAGAGGCCGTTCCAGAGGAGGACCTATCACTTCTCGTGGTTCCAGAGGTAGGGGTAGAGCCGCAGTAACCTCTACACACCAGGATAATAAGCCCACCACCAAACCCAGTGTATGACGGGTTTCCGTCTCACCTGGGGGACCCCAGGGTGGGAGTTTGTCTTCAAGATTTTAGGGCAGTGTGGGCACAATCTTGTCCGGATGCCTGGGTTCGGGACCTCATCACCCAGGGGTAAAAACGTGATTTCCAGATCCAACCACTGCCTCGGTTTTTCACCACAGGTTTGCCAGTTTCCAACGACAGACAAGTCGTGATACAAGAAGCTGTAGACAAACTTCTGAACGCTCAAGTGTTGGTACAGGTCCCCACACATCAATTAAGACAAGCGTTCTACTCCAGCTTGTTCGTGGTTCCAAAGCTGGACAGATCGGTCAGACCTATTCTGAACCTGAAGGATCTCAGTCCCTATGTGAGAGTATTCAATTTCAAGATGGAGTCCCTTCAATCTGTCATTGCGGGGCTCGAGGAAAATGAGTTTCTGGTGTCTTTGGACATAAAAGATGCCTACCTACAAATTCCCATCTGGCTGCTTCACAAAGCTTTCCTACGATTCGCAATTCAGGACTCACATTTCCAATTCCAGGCGTTACCCTTTGGCTTATCTTTTGGCTCCCATGGTATTCACTAAGGAAATGGCAGTGATGATGGCTCTCCTTCGGACTCAGGGAGTCACGATAGTCCCTTACCTGGACGATCTCCTCCTGATAGCTCCTTCCAGGAAACAATTATTACAAAACATACAGGCTCCTCATACGACATGGGTGGATCCTGAACTTTCCCAAGTCCCATCTGCAGCCAACACAGAATCTTCAATTTCTTGGAATGATTCTGGACATGGTAAATCAGAAGGTCTTCCTCAGGAAAAAGCCACTTCCATTCTGGAGATGGTGCGGCTGATCTTACAACATCGATGAGTATTGGTGCACCTGTGCATATGACTCCTCGGGAAGATGGTTGCGACCTTCGAAGCCATTGTATACACCCGCTTCCATTCCAGGCCTTTTCAACTGGACTTCCTCTCCCAGTGGTCAGGATCCCATATATTCCTTCACCAACGAGTGAAGCTGGCCCCCAGAACTCTGATACCTCTACTCTGGTGGCTGAATTCATCTCACCTGTTGGAGGGCAAGAGGTTCGGAGTGTGGAATTGGATTCTCCTCACCACAGAAGCGAGTCTGAAGGGGTGGGGGGCAGTGACATCTTGTAATTACGGGCAGTGTTTTATGCTCTTCAACTAGCGCATCACCTGTTGCGGGGTCAAGCCATCAGAGTCCAGTCGGACAACGCCACGGCTGTGGTGTACATAAACCGACAAGCCGGCACCAGAAGTCTGGCAGCAATGAAGGATGTAAGCCGCTTTCTTCTCTGGGCGTAGGAATTTGCTGTGGCAATATCTGCAATATTTAATCCAGGTGTGGACAATTGGGAGGTCTACTGTCTCAGTCGTCAAAACGTACATCTCTGGGAGTGGGCGCTCCATCCCCAGGTGTTTTAACAGCTTGTTCAGCGGTGGGGCCTTCCACAAGTCGACCTCATAGCGTCCAGACACAATCATCAACTGCCTCTTTACTGCTCTTTCACAAGAGACCTGTAAGCCGTGGCAGTGGGCGCACTCACAACACCCTGGCATTTCCGATTCGTCTATCTGTTTCCGCCAATTCCTCTTCTGCCTCGGCTTCTGCAATGCATCAAGAGGGAAAGGGCCAGGTTTCTGTTAGTAGCTCAAGATTGGCCCCGCAGAGCATGGTATTCCAACCTGCGTCTACTGTTGATAACTATCCGTGCCTCTACCGCTGTGAGAGGATCTCCTGCAGCAGGATCCTTTTGTCTATCCAGACTTAAGGCTGCTACGTTTGACGGCGTGGCTGTTGAAAGGGCAATCTTAAGGCGAAAAGGGGATGCCATCTACTGTAATCCCTACCATGTTTCGGGCCCGGAAGGTTGTTGCTTCCAGATACTACTATCGTATCTGGAAGGCTTATGTGATCTGGTGTGAATGGTAGGGATCGCCCCCTACAACGTTCAAGGTGTCCAGGCTCCTCCTTTTCCTGCAGGCAGGATTCTCAGCGGGCCTACATTTTGGATCCCTGAAAGTTAAGGTTTCAGCACTGTCCATTTCTTCCAGAAGAAACTAGGCTTACTCCTGGATGTTCAGACCTTTTTGCAGGGGGTTATCCGTTGACAACCTCTCTTTGTCCCTCCCACGGCTCCGTGGGATTTTGATCTCGTCCTCTCTTTCTTGCAGTCTTCACGGTTTGAACAGTTACATACGGTTGACTTTAAGTACCTCTCGTGGAAAGTGGTACTACTCCTAGCCCTGGCTTCGGCCAGGTGAGTGTCAGAGCTCGGGGCTCTTTCCTGTCATCCTCTGTACTTGATATTCCATGCAGATAGTGCTGAACTCCGTACGCAGATGGCATTCCTACCTAAAGTGGTCTCTGCATTCCACATAAACCAGCCTATTGTGGTGCCAGTTCTTCCAGAGAACTCACCACCTTACAGATCCCTGGACATCATTAGAACCCTCAGGATCTACGTGGATAGGACCGCATCTCTACGGAAAAACATATTCCCTATTTGCCTGTTATGATGTCGCTCATCCTGGTTGGCCGGCTTCCAAGCAGACTGTTGCACGCTGGATCCGTCTGACCATCAGGCAGGCCTATGTGGCCTCCTCCAAGGAATCTCTGCTTCCATCACAGCGCATTCCACGCGCTCGGTGGGTCCCTTGTGGCCAGCTACCAGCTTTCCATGACTCAACTTTGTCGACCGGCCACTTGGTCGAGCCGATATACCTTTGTCAGGTTTTATCGTTTTGATGTGTTCGCGGCCTCTGCCTCGCATTATGTTCATGCTGTTTTGCAGAGTTCTCCGCGCTCTCCCGCCCAGGATGGGAGATCTGGGATATCCCCACTGTCATGAAGCCTCCAGTGTCCCCTAGTGGATGGAGGAGAAAACAGGATTTTGGTACTTACCGATAAATCCCTTTCTCCGATTCCACAGGGGACACTGGATGCTCACCCAGCGCTGTTCCTGCCATGGTTGGTTGTTTCTACGTTATGAATGGTTGTTTTTCTTTGTTCTACAGTGTTTTAGAACCTTTTCACACATGTTATGTGTTGTTTGTCATTATGTGTACTTGCTTCACCTCCTCCTCTGCAGTTTGTCTTTCCAGCTCTCTTCGGGCACAGTTTCCTAAGACTGACTTGTAGGGGAGTATAGAAGAGGAGGAGCTAGTTACACTTTCTAAATTTAAAGTGCCAGCTCCTGGTTAGCACACATCTATACCCCAATGTCATGAAGCCTCCAGTGTCCACTGTCGAATCGGAGAATAGGGATTAATCAGTAAGTACAAAAATCCTGTTTAGCCCAGAGCCTCAACTATATGAGTTTCATATATATGTTTATGGTAATTCTTCTGTATGTAGCCTCGAGATATACTGTAGACCATCAACATTAGCTTGGTTGAATACTGCAGTTAAGACCAGTCACCTGGATTTGGTAATATTGATTCACATATACTTTGCCTATCCATTAGCCAGGCTTTAGTTAATCCCCAACTTTCTTCCTTGTTTCTTCCATCCCCTCATGTCTGCTTAAATACATAAGCTGTGATGTTTAGGTAGTTTTGTCTGAAATGTCCAAACTTTGTTCAGTGTGTGGGAACAAGACGGTCATCGATACTGAAGATGTATTAACTGAGACATTGTGCCAGTGAACCAAGGAGTGTAGATCACCAGTAACTGTGATGAGTATATCAGTGATATCAGTACGGTCAGTATATCAGTATATCAGTACGGTCAGTGATTTTCCGGGTTGACCAATTAAACCCACGTTATCAGGTTCTGACTAGTGTGGCAACTAGGTATATCTTATTAAAGTATACCCACAGATTAAACACAGTAGAGCCAGCCAGGGGCATAAATCACTCCCAGAGGTCTGGAGGCAAGTTATAATTTTTTGCCCCCCCCCCCCTCCCCAGTCACAGCTGCTGTGTAGCATTTCGACATAGACAGAGGTGGCAGCTGATGGTGCCATGTATTGGGCAGCCGTGACGGTTCACTATGGGTACATAGTTACAGCCTTAAGTGGGGTAAATATATTTTGCAGTGGAGGAGGTGCCCCTTCAGTGCTGGAGCTTGGCGGCAGGCGCCTCCATTGTCTCCCATAGTTCTGCAACTGGAGCCAGACATTTTGTGGACTGTACCACTATTTGGATTGCAATGCCTCACTCGGTGATGTCATTAGTTGTCAGTCATTTGATGAGCTGCATTTTCATGACAGTTGGTTCTGCCCACAAAATGGATTCCCCACTGTACGTGTAGGGCAACAGGTAAAGTTTGAGCTTTGTAACGATCATGACTATTACAGTAAATGTTTTTGAGCCACTTACATTGGTGTATTCCAATGATGAATTCAAATGTAGCAAGATTATTACAAAATTCCCCAACAGCATACAATTCCCTACCCTTGCAGCATAATTCTAGTTTTACTTTGAAATTGTCATTCCCTGTACCTTTCCGCAAGTTGTATAAAGTCACTGCAAGCTTTGTACCTAGGAAAAGGTGCAGTAACTCATAGGGACAGATTTAACACTACTCAGGATATTACTGTATGAAAACCCTGCATGCTTTTGTTTTCGCTCAAAAAGAGGTGCAGGAAAATAAAAGCGAGTCTTACACAACGTGAGAACCAGAAATGCATGCAAGCCGCACATCGCCCGTCAACTTTTTGCAGCTAGTTGATTCTGCCCCACAGCGACCATTCAGACGTTTGCTTTCATTTTATACACAACTGCGCTACAAAATTGACACTTTTGTGGAGATGCAATCCTCAGCACCACGCTGCCAAGGCGATCAGCTGCCCATATTCCGGTTGAGTGTGGTACAGTATTGTCGATAATTTGCCTGCACTCCGCTATGGGGTGCGAGAGAAAATTAGTGATGTTACTGGATGCAAAGTAACTTCAGCCGACTGTTCCCGAATCACTTTACAGCCATTGCTTCAAATTTATTCTCATTCTAAGGGGTCAGTCCAATTACCCGTGACTGCATTGCGAGTGCGAGTCAGCGCCGCAACAGCCGCACTTTTCGGTAGCCTGAATTCGCCCAATTGGACTGCAAGCAAAAATGAGCGAATTCTGGCTGAGAGAGGGTTACGAGGGGTGCAAGATGCAAGTGCCAATGTTAGCGGTTTAACGCTGACGCATCGGCAACTTGCACCCCTCGTGGCTAATTGGATTGACCGCCTAGAATCTGATTGGTTGCTGTGGGTTTCTTCATGTTTTTTACACTCAAATAAGTTTCACAAATATTCCCCACTTTAGTCATAACAAGTATGTCCTAGTAATATGACAGGCACATTAATAATCATTGTCTACAGCTCCATTCACTGTCTGGTGTCACCTGCAATCACGCCAGGGCAAGGGTTCATGTAATCTTTATTGCTGCTTTAATCATTTACATGCCTGCCAACAATCTGGCTAAAACTAGTTTAATTAGCAAAGTGGGCATTGTGGGAGTTTCTGATAAACATCATTTTTTCATTTCATTTTGCTTAATGATTCTTACGCTAGTTAAAGTGATAGAATAGAAGGAATTCCTCTAGTGTTGGATATATTTTTTCCTAGAACCCAGGAAAATGTAACAATTTCCAGCCAATCTCCTCTGCTGTCAGCCTTTGAGCCAGAAACAGAAGGCTTCACAATCCAGCGTGACGGCCTCATTAATTAGGAATAATGCTGCTTTTATAAACAAACAAGGTGGATGCCTAGAAAACTTCTCTCCTCTTCTGCAAAACATTGATTTATGAAATGGCAGCTTGCGGCCCCTCCCATCTTGGGGAGAGCATTAATAGCGCTTGTCATCAAACCACTGGCCCGGTAATTAATCCCTCCTGAAGTACTGCTGAGAAATGTCAGAACGGCCAGACAGAATTTAATTATCTTAATATTCCACTTATTTATATTTTATTTGTGTGGCCCAGCTATGCCTGGACTTACACTTTGCAACTCTTTATTCTCCTTCTATATACAATCACTTTAAGTACATCTGTCACCTACATACGGTGTATGTGTTTCTGCCACTGTGTGCGCCCAGTCAATATTCCTCAGAATTCTTTGTATTAATTCACCAGTAGTGTATCCTGCTTACACCTTATAGGTGAGGAGGGACTTGTCAATAGGGGACTTTACATGGATTTCCTTTTTAAAACCATCAATCCAACTGAATCGAGCAGTCTATTGTCCGAGAGATTTTCTCCCCATACCAGTTTATTTGCTTTAACTTGGGATCCCCCTATCCTCAGGTCACTCCTACCAACTCTTTCCTTATGAACCCTCCATTTCATTCTTTCTCATAATAGTCTCCTCTTACAACTTCTACGAGTAGCTGCCTTTTTTCGTCCCCCTGGCCTTAGCTCAAAATTCCCCCATAATTTTGCTTCCTGGCTCTTAATCCTCTAATGGGCTCTCAAGACCTATTTCTTCCTCAAAGCTTTCCAGCGCTCATCTTAACCCACTACTCTATGCTCCTTTCTCGCTATCTTGCCCATCTGTATCTCCCCTGTTTGTCTGCCCCTCCCCTTTAGAATGTAAGCTCTCACGAGCAGGGCCCTCTTCCCTCACGTGCTTCTCCTTGCCTTACTTTTACTTTCATTTGCAACGGCACCTAACACTTGGTTGCTGCACCCTGCAGCTTATTTAGGTGTTATGCAGCAATGCTTATAAATCATGTACTTTTCCTGCATTGTTTGTACTGTTAATAACAGTTTTCTTGTGTGCTCATTTGTTTCTGTACTTTGTAAGATGCTGCGGAACCCTTGTGACGCCATATAAATAAAGGATAATAATAATAACTGGTGGTAGAATCTACTGGTTTAAGCATGCCTCCCAACTGTGCTGTTTATTTGGGACAGTCCGGATTTCATTGCTCTGTCCCTTCTCCCCGATCAGGACAGCTTTGATTGGGATGGAAGTTTGGCGGTATAGGACAGGGGTCAGGTGAACCTGCCACGGTGCAAGTGCCATTCAAATTATGGAGGGGAACAGGATAGGGTGCAGTCCAACATGTCAAAACTACTAGTGCCGCTCCTGTCCTGTCTACCCATGTCCCTCTGCTGCAAGCACTTGTCCCAGCTGCCAGTGGTAATCAGTATTCTCTAAACCTTTACAGTATATCTGTTTTTGAAATCCTCCCCAATGCCAGTGGCATTCAATCTTTCAACATACTTAAAAACAAAAATGGCCTCTGCCAGTACAGTGTTTTAAAGAAATACAATGTTTATCATAAAATTAACCTGACATTTACTATTCGAAAAAAGAATTTGTCCAGAAATGAAAAATGACCTGTAGATCTGTTTTAGGTAATGTGAGGCCCGTGGAGGAATACAGCTGTAAACCCTTATTAAGCAGGTATGTACTGTCTGTCAGAAAGAGATGCACAAAATTAAAATAACACAGTTTAGAAGATTGAAGCCAGCTCCTGGTCCTCTCCAACTTCCGTTTACATAGCCCCCTACTCTACCATCTGAATTAGAGGCTCACAGAGCAGGTATGCTTGGTAAATATGGTTCTGCCTGCCAAACTGTGACTTTCCAACCTTGTTAAATTACAGCAGTCAGCTTCTTAGTCTATCAGACTCTGGTATGCTGATATCTGTACTTAAACAACAGACACATGCTTGATACCCCTGATCTCTAGGCTTGCTATCTCTCCATGCAGTGAAAATGTCACATTTCATCAGGGATTTTGTAAGGAGTTCTTGTTCCGGATCTGTACATATCGTGCTTTATACAACTTTTGAACAAGAAACTTTGTTCATGCGCTGTCAGACTTTTTTTTTTTTTCCCCACCAGCCTTTTTCAATCTTAAAACATTGTGTCTGAGCCATAGCTGGAAACTGACACAGAAAAATCCGTACCAATTACACAGCCTTGATACCTCCCAACGAAGCGCCAGCTGCTGAAATAAAATAATGAAATAAAAAAAGCATGAAAAAAAAAGTATTCTTTCATAAATTCTTTGTAGTGTGGACTTCTAAAAGCCTTATTAGTCCTAGGGAACACTTTTTCTTTACGGGTGGTGATACCTTTCATGGAAACAGCATGAAAGTTTTCCTATACATGCTATAATACATACACTTTCTATGCCTCAAAAGCTTCTAGCTTTGAAAAAGATGATTTGAATCCTTCAGTAGCTTTCTTATCTCTTTGCTGCCCTTGCGAAATGAAAGCGTTGAATGACTTTCCTTTCTGCTGGCTTCTAGATTACTTGCAGGGGATTCACATTTTTAAATCACTAGTCCCTTAAATAGACACATGTTAAAATAGAGCATTTCTTCTGCTCTTTCTAGAGATAAATGTCAGTAGATGCCCACTTTTTAATGTAAGAGATGATTTATTACATTGTAACTCATATGGGCCACTTATTGCATGACTCCTATGATACTAGAGATGTAAAGGGGGATTTTTAATGGTCTGTTAATGAGATGGGTTTTTTCGCCAAAGGTAGGTCTTTGTGTCATGGGATCGGCTCTGCTATCATCAGCAGTAACCCCTGACTGCGCTAAGATTCGCTAGGGCTTGAAAAAGCATGGGAAGCCTATTTAGTAAGGATAATGATGGTACTTGTACCACTGCAGTTCTTCTGACACTATCGCCATCTCGGGATGGGAGTAGCAGAAGAAAATCAGTAAAAGAACAGTTTATTTATTTTAATAAAGTATTTATATATATATATATATATAGATAGATAGATAGATAGATAGATATAGATATATAAAATATATATTTTTTTTACAATTGGCAACACTTTTAAAGCATTTTTCATTAGGCTTATAATTTTTTAATTTAATTTTTATTTATTTTTTTGTAACTAAGTGAAACTGAAAGCCCAAGTCTGGACTTTCAGGTCCACTGCGCATGCGTGAGCCGTCAAGACTAGCCCTACTTAGCGGTAACTTAACTCATATCGTCCAAGTCAGGATTGCTCAGCTAACTCGAGAATTTAATGATAAGTGGTTCTGATAGGTGGTTTTCAATCACTGCAGTAAGGGGTGATAGAATACCAGCCCTATCATCATGTTTTAGTAAATAGACCTTTTACTGTAAATTACATGTTGATACATTTGGGTTATTTTACTTAATGTTTCTATCCAGATCAGCATTGTACATTTTCAGAACAGAGAAACCCAATTTGTTGTAAATTTGCCTTGCTATGACGGGGAAGATGACACATTGGTTGGAAATGAAATATGATGATATGATTCATTGATCTAGTCATTAGGATACAATACTCATATCCAGTTACCATATGTTCATGAACAGGCTGCATGCAGTGAGTGTTTCTTCTCCACCTGTCTCTGATGGGGGCAGGTTTTGCCATTTATGTGTTAGCATGAATATCTTCCTTAGGTGGCAGTCTATGAGATGTGCCAGGCAGGTGGTTCTGGGAAGGACGACCATCGCACTGTGCTTCTAGCAGTCTCCTATACTGATGAGCTGCTCAGATAATGTAAGACATGGCAGCCCAGATTTCCGGACCCTGTAAAGTGTGTGGTCTATCAGGATCGGACGTGGCTGCAATGAGAATAACAGCATAACTTTGTTTATCTCATGTGTCCTTGGGAGATCCGGGGTCATACTTATAATATTCCAATTTTTGGCATTCAAATGTTGCTTAGGTGTTGTGATTAGGAGAAGCTATACTGGGCATGTTTCAGATCAGTTGCTTTAGTGCGTGGTCACCAAAATGATGCCACCGGTGGTATAGTGCATAGGGTCACTTATGTGCGTGGATGAGTATTGAGCTTCGTTTCACTTTAGATTCCGAAAACTCACAAGAATAACCTCCTTTCATGTCTGTCTACTGTCCTGGAATTTTTGTGGGCTCTCCCATTTATTTCTGCAGTGAGGTGAGTGGGGCCATGTGATTTTCTGTGAATGAGGTCATTGTGGCCACACCTCCTGGAGCAAAATGAAGCAAATTGTAGCATTTTGCAGCAATGAAGGGCCATAATGATGCAACAAGATCTACATTTCTACACCCCCTGCAATTGCCCTTGGGACCCTCTCCCCTTCACAGGATTTCCCAGAGGGGAGTCCCATAGAGTCAGCAACTATGCCTCAATTAGAACTTTACTAGTTTGTATCCAGGCCTCAAGTGGATAAAAATCCCCCAACCCAAATCTCATGGATACATTAAGGACTATTTTTTTTGCAGCATAAGGGACCTATATGAATGGACTTACTAGATGGATTGTTTCAGCTGTCCTTCATATACATTCAACCAAATTACAGTACAGGTTGAGTCTCCCATATCCAAATACTCCAAAATACGGAATATTTTCCGAAATACGGAATTATTTTGGCATGACTGAGATAATGAAACCTTTGATTTTCGATGGTTCAATGTACACAAACTTTGTCTAAGGCACAAATTATTAAAAATTTGTATAAAATTACCTTCAGGCTTTGTGTATAGCTTGTATATGAAACATAACTGAATTTCATGTATGTACACAAACTTTGTTTGAGCCACAAAATCATGGAAAATATTGTTTAACATTACCTGCAAGCTGTGTATATAAGGTGTATATAACACATAAATGCATTCTGTGTGTATATTTGGGTCCCATTCCCAAGATATTTAATTATGAGATGCAAATATTTCAAAATACAGAATATTCCGTTATCCAAAATACCCCTGGTCCCAAGGATTTTGTATATCGGAGACTCAATGTGTAATAACATTCTTCTCAGAAACAACCAATTGGTGAAGAATGGGAATTGATATGACTCTAGGCACTGTAGGCATATTGTATACACATATTTGTATATACGTATGTAGGCATATTGTATACACATATTTGTATCTACGTTATACTCAACCATAACAGAACAAAAGGGGTGAGGAGTACAGCAAGAGGAATTTAAAGGAATTTTACATTATTATTTAGGAACATATCAGGAAGTATAAAGATTACAATGACCCCCTTATTTAACTAGTTTCTGTTACAGTTAGCCATTATAGTATTTCAATGGATGTCCATTGATATAAAATGTTTAATTGAAACCTCCATCTCCAAGTAGCAGAACGGCAGAGGTTCCTCCCCACCATTGTCTCTGCGCCTCATTAACAGATCATTCAGCCATCGGTTGGCGTTCTTTACACATGATATGTCAGCGCTGCCCATTGCAGAGTTACCGGAAATGATTATCTCTCCTAAACATTGGATCCTGCTGTTCTGCCAGCTGGTGGTACACAATTATATATTTTATACAGGTGGCCATTTCCTGTAAGTGCTGTAATTTATGGAATTTAAATGCATTGCATGTCTTTTTTTCCCCTCATAATAAGCTGATCTATTCACCAGGCTGGATCACAAACAGTTAAACTGACTTCAAGCAGCAGACTTGGCTACAGAAACCATCTCAAGGTTTAATTAAGCATAAGGGGAAGCGAGAAATCCCTCCAACAATTGTGGCTAGCGTGCTGCTAGGAGAGAGAGGCCTTCGGTCCTCAGGAGACACATGAGATTAAACTGATCTTTTAGAGTGAGGCGATTGACAGATACCTTCAATATGGAATGTGGAGATCAACAAGCTCTCAAAGCAAGGAATTCCAGCATCTGTTTCTCCAAGCAACAAAAACGTTGAAATTCTTAATATGTTCCTTAGACTGCATAGTCTCTAATTTCCAGGGACAGAGCAATGTTATAAAGGACCCTCCTGTCCCCACATATATCCCTGTTTTCCAATACTAACCTACAGAACAATGCAATGTTGATTGACATTACTGCGAGGAATATGATTTGGCAACTATGGAATTTAATGGGCAACGTCTCCATACTCTCTTAACCCTACTAGAGCCATACAACTGTTCCACTTTTCTCTGACTCTTCCTTTCAAGCTTCCCCTAAACCCGTCTGTGTTTGGGGATTTTTTTTTGCCAATTTGCTGTTACTATTGTATTCATGCTGTTTTCTCATGATTCTTATTAATGACTTCAAGAGAATGCAAATGTTTTTGCATTTTGATTCATTCATAATCTTGATTATTACTGGAATCTGCATTCAGAGATCTTACATTGGTAAAGAAAAAAAAACACATTTTAAAGTAAGTAAAAAACACAAAGGACTAAAAATCGCAATAGGACACTGGGTGAATATGATTATCTTTTGGAAAACAGACCTGGGTATGATTTTCTCAAATACTAACAGATTTGAAATGACTGCATATCATTACATGAAATCCCTGAATCAGATGTGCTTTAAGCCAAATTGCATGTGGTTGATGAAAGTCCCCTACCATTCTGGGGGGACGGGGGGGTTTGGGTGAAGCCCAAATTATACATCTAGCTATGCCTGGTAGCAAATTAAGTAGCACATTGCAGCTTTATAGGCTTCCCACACAATATTTTGAGATCATTGGGGAGATTTATCAAAGCTTGGAGAGAGATAAAGTTGACAGAGATAAAGTACCAACCAATCAGCATCTATCTGTCATTTTGCAGGCTGTGGGCAGGATGTACTAAGCATCGCATCCGCAATGCGGTACATCTTGCCTCTTATCAGGTACATACCAGCGTTTATTATGCTGGTATGTACTTAGAAATGCGATTAAAATCACAAAGGACAGCTCTCCCGATAAGAGCTGTCCTTTGCGACACTTAGATGTTAGAGCGACTTCCGGGGGTCCAGAAGTCCCTCTGCGCATGCGTAGAACGATTGGATCCCTCTCAGAGGAAACACTATAAGAAGCCCGTAGGCTTCAATTGGCGTTACCCACCGGGTCCAAGCTCCGGAATGTATCGCAAACCAGAGCTTGGTACATATGAGAAATGGGGTCAAATATCTTCCAGTAATGGAGGATATTTGTACAGCTTGCCTTGTTTCTCAGATATGGACCATCACTTCAAAAGCATAACCATTAATATACAGTATATACAGTACACAATTAGATTTTATTTTACCTTTTATTAAGAACATGTGAATTTATAATGGCGGTTCCATTTAAAAATGCAGCACCACTCTTCCACTGGACTTATTTGCAAAATGGGATAAGCCAATTGTACTGGACTAATTGCTTTTAATTGGTCATGTAAGGGGCCACGGATTGTGCTGTTGAGACGTAGGCAACTTTTGGTTGTCCTAGTTGTTGTTCTGCGGACATCGCCTTTGTGACCTCTGGCGTGACTCTCTATACACCAGGGTGCATCAGCTTGGTGAGCTAGCATTTGGGGGACTCTTTATTAATTCGCCTCACATTTGTATTGTAATCAACTATGATTTGGTATTGTCTTTAAGATGTTTATTTAGTCTTATTGTCACAGATTGAGCTGTTCTAATTCCGCAAACCCATTCCCGCTAAATCTTCCAGTCTGTCAACCTCTCATATTTCCACTTCAGCTGAATCATCTCTGTTTACCTTCTTCTACAGCGGAGTCTTAGCCCCTGCACTCCATTCTCTTCTGGTTCACTGCTGGCAATACACTCATTGATTCTACTCTCTAATGCATTAGTAATGCATTTTACATTGATCTTCACATGAGTTGACAGTAAAAGTAGACACAGGTGGAAAACAAGTTACCCACGGATTCCTAAATCCTCTTATATAGTGCCATAATGTGTCAGCAGACTGAGCTCCCAGGCCCAGCAGACTGATGCTCACGTGAAAAAAAAAAGTTAAAAATATTTCTTGACACCCTAGGTGTATTTAAAAATGTTGATTTTCATAGAAATTAAATCTGTATACACATACACGAGGGTGGTTCCATAAATGAGGTAAAAAGACCTATTATTCAGCTCGTAGATATACGTATAATCAATAGTATGGCCTTCGTACAGATAATTTTTTCACATAGTCCCCATACTTGTCTAAGCATTTGTACCGAAGGTAACCGAAGGCATCTATTCCCACTTAGAAGAAATCAGTATCAAGTTCCGGAAGTCAGGACATGACGGCTTGCTGAACTGCACCATCGTTTGCAAATCGCCTCCCACCCAGGTGCTTTTTCAATAGTCCAAAGAGATGGAAATCACTCGGTGCCAGGTCAGGGCTGTAGGGAGAATGGTCCAGTACATCCCAATGGTAGCGCCGTAACAACTCAGGCGTGCGGTTGGCTGAGTGTGGCCTGGTGTTATCGTGCAGCAATATGACACCTATTCACAGCAACCCAAGTTGTTTTGACGAATTGCCCTCCGCAACCAGCTCAATGTGTCACAATGACGGTCAGCACTCACCAGTATCAGATTTACCGCTAGGCGATACAAGCAGGCGCTGAGGGCCCGGCGGGTCCCAGGGGGCCCGCCAATAGGTGCTGTATAATGTTCCGGCCCGGCCGACTGTCAGCAGTGCACATTTATATTGACAGCTGCCTGCCAGGTGCTGCTCTGACTCACTCCTCCTCTCACCTGCACTGTGTTGTAACATGCACAGAGAGAGAGGAGCCGAGCAGAAACTCACCGCTGCGCTGCCGTCCAGAGAGGGGACAATGGGACAATAGGAATAGAGGTGAGCGCTGTGCTACTGTTTTTATTGTCTAGGGATGGTGTTGTTCAGTAGCCGTTGGGGGGGAGGAATGGGTTGTTTCCACTCATCTGCTTCAGTAGGCGGGGTAAGGGGGTGGCCGTGGGGGGGAGAAGGGGGTTATTGGCTGTTTCCAGCAACACTCATCTGATTCAGTAGCCGCGGGGAGGGGTGGTGGTGGCCGCGAGGGGAGGGGGGGGGGGCGGTTGTGGTTGGGTGGAGGAGATGGTTGTTTCCAGTGGCGCTCACCATGCAATGTGGGGGGGGGGGGTGTGCAGGCAGTAGGGGATGTTGTTTGTTTCCAGGGGGCGTGGGGAGTCGTTAGGTAGCGGATACAGCCCCTGGAGGGCTTTGGTGTATAGTCCATGGGAGGGGTGGACAGCTTCAAATTGGGGGGTTTGATGTGATATATGCACTATATAAATAGCAAAGACAAATTATTAAGGAGCTGTGCTCAATTCCACCTTATAAATGTACCTTTAAATAGATCAAGGATTTGGAATGCGCAAACCGCCAGCTACTGCTGATTGTCTCCCAGTCCGCGTGCCCCAATTGGCTCGCAATAAGTGCCAGATTTAAATGATGTCGGTGTTGTCTCTCAACTCAAGGGCTGCGGCTGTGCTGCCTGCCAGTGTGGCACCAAATCCAGGCGTGTGGCTGCTGTAATCACACGTGGAGCATGAATTGCAGGGGGAGGTTGAGTTACTGGGGGTGGGCATAATGTGTAAGGGACATCACTCTGTAGCATAATGTTATAAGGAGCATTACTATGTGGCATAATGTGTGAGGGGTATTACTTTGTAGCATAATGTTATAAGGGGCATTACTGTGTGTGGCATAAAGGAGTTTTTTCTGTTTTCTTGCTATACAGGATAATGTTTATTGACTTATATATGTTGTTATTACTCCTGGGGAGCACCACCAACCAGGTCATGAGCAAAGGTGGCTTCCCTTTGACTATAATTGGAATGTTGGTTGTTACATACAGTATATGTAACCTATTCCTCATCCTGAGTCTTTTCTTGTTTGTCTTACATGTGGCATAATGTGTAAGGAGCATTAATGTATGCCATAATGTTATAAGGAGCATTACTATGTGTGGCATAATGTGTAAAGAGTATTACTGTGTGGCATAACATGTAAGGGGCATTACGATGTGAGGGATAATGTATAACTGGCACTACTACTGCGTGGCATAATGTATGTAAGGAACACTACTGTGTGGCATGAGGTGAATGGGCTCTGTGGCGTAACATGAATGGGTTCTGTGTGGCACAACATCATTAGGCTCTGTGTGGTGTTACCTGAATGGGCTCTGTATGGCTTAACGTGATTGGGCACTACTGTGTGGCGTAACCTGAATGGGCACTACTGTGTGGTGTAATGTGGTAATGTGAATAAGAAGCACTACTATGCGGTGTAATGTCACTAATGGACACTACTGTGCGGTATAATGTAACTAAGGGACACTACTGCATGGCATAATTTGAAATGGGGGTACTATTGTGTGATCACACCCATTCCCAGTGAGAACACACCTGTTTTTTGGGGAGTGCGCTCTCTCTGTTTCAATTATGGATAGCGGCACCAATGCTATTTATGTACACAGGGCACACAATTGTGTAGTTATGGCTCTGCTTTGGTGTGCACAGATGTGTCCTCCTTTGTATTCAGCCTCCCCTGTCCTAAAAATTTACACAGTGAACACAGTATAATCCTTTACAACAGTTAAGCTAGGGCTTGGTCAATTGGGAAAAATGCCTTCCTTTTCTGTGTGTGTGACCTACAGTTTTAATAACTTATTTTGTATTTACACTGTTTTTATGTTCCTTATTAATGCTTGTAATGTCAGTAATATTTAAAGTTTTACAAAGTTGAACATAAGGAGGAATAAAAACGACAAATAATGTAAGGGGAATAAATCAGGAATCAAAATATAGTTATAGATTGTTTGAGGAAGGGGGGCCCCAAATCGGTGTCTTGCTTAGGGCCCCATGAGGTCTAAATCCGCCTCTGGCATTCACAGTATCTCCATTGGGGAGGAAATAAACAAGAAGCATACCCTTGCAGTCCCAAAACCCAGTCGCCATGACTTTCTTTGCTGATGGAGTTGTTTCAAATTTCTTTGAAGGTCGGGGCGATGAGTGTTTCCATGTCATGGATGCTTCATCTCCGGTGTCACATGATGCACCCATATTTCATTGCCTGTAACAATACAATGCAGGAACTGCACTCCCTCCTCACAGCAGGGGCGTATCTATAACTGGTGCAGGGGGTGCGGTGCACATGACCCCTGCGTCCAGGAGGACCCACACCGCACACCCTGCACCCATATACTCTTTATACCTACCTGTCCATTGTCTCCAGAGTGCTGCTCTGCAGTGCCGGCGCGATGCTGCAGAGCTGCAAAAATCACAGGGAAAATAGTGACGGACATTTTCCCGGTGACTCGCGCATGCTCAGTACTGCTGTTCCCAGGAAAATGGTGTGGGCGTCATTTTCCCGGAGACCTGAGCTGCGCAGTAGATTCTGGCACTAAGAATCTACTGCTGCACCCACCGGCAGTGGCACTGTTAGAGAGAGGAGGGGGCTCGCACTGAGTCTGCACACGGGCCCCCTCCTCTCTTAAAACGCCCCTGCCTCATGGTACCTCATCAAGTGCACGAGAGACAATCCATAACTATTGGTTTTGTGAGCTTCTGTGACTTGCTTCGGTACCCAGCGTGGACACTTTTTCCTGTACCCCAGTTGCTCATGAACAATGTAGTGCACAGTACCCACTGAGATGTTCAATTCGTCAGCAATATCACTAACTCAAATGCGTCTGACCTCCTGGATCAGACCTTCAATGCGGAAAAAATTGTCATCTGTGTTGGACGTGCTTGGTCGTCCGCATCACTGCTCACCTTGTACGTCTGTCCTCACGTTATCACAGGCAGTGCACCAAACCTGTTTCCGTGACACACCTGAACAAGTTGGCGATGAATTTCAGCTGCTAATGTGCCCTTTAAACACAGAAATCTGATCACACGACGCACCACAATGTTTGACCATGATTACGCCAGCCCGGCCATCTTACAACTAATGTTGGGATGGTATGATTAATATGAGGAGCAGTCTAATGGCCGTGAGGGGACGCAGAAGTCTACCTGCTTTTGGCCTGGCGGGAAATTAGAATAACATAGAGAACATCACACACATCAGAGGTCTTGTTACCTTACTTACTGAACCACCCTATATATATATTGAATACCATGATTAAGCTGAAATGTCAGCTTTCTTGTATATACTCCTGTGAGATGGTATTTATGGAATAAACTATTACTTTTTGTTCATTTGTTTATCATATCTCTGTGTGCGTATATACATACATACATTCAGTGGCAACTACTACCCTATTCACAACAGGGGGCTGCCCATGCTGCAGTCCAGACGGATCATGTGGAGACAGTCACGGCTCCTGTGTGATGGATTCTGGGACCGCCGCCTGTGCACAAACACTTATGGGACTTGCAGCATCGTATGCACACTAACACCAGCTTCTAGGGACTGCATAAGCTGCAGCTTGCAAGAAGCCAGGTAATAAGAAAGGATTGATTCCTTATTGAAATTGCTCTCTTTGTTAATTGCAGTCCCAGGGGAAGAAAAGGGGGGATTTTATAAGCCATTATACCTGAATCTCCCAATGCAGCCGAATATATGTAAAAAATAAATACAAATTGTGCACAGTTGTTGCTGTAGAGTAGACTGTGGATCCTTTTGTGGCTGACTGGCACTGACACCTTTCTTCTGTCACAGGTCATGGTGGTGGTCGTGTAATAGTATGGGCTGTGTTTCCAATTTTTATATTTTCATATAATTTGTGCAACATCATTTCAGGGATTTGGTTTTTGTTTGGTTGCAGGCTTTGGGAGCCACACAGGCCATGTGAGTGATGCTGTTGATGTTAATTATTCAGTTAGCTCCTGAGTATTTTTTCTTGTTTTTGAATTTTTTTCTGTTTCCAATAGTAATGTAATTCAGCTTTTTTGAGTGACGCATGTAGCAGTTTGGTATTTTTACAGCGACATATATGAAAGGCTACTGTAACTTATAGCAGCCAATAAGATTTTCCTTTCATCTTCTAAACAGTGTACTGTCATTTTATAGGTGGGAATGGATTTCAACAAATCTTTAATTTAAAGACAAAACCAGTGCAGAGAAGCGTACTAGATGCCCACACACAATGAAGATGGCCATTGTCTGTTTACTAAAGCAGTGTCCTACCTGTGGGTTCACTATAAAGCGGTGACTTGTCACTAGTTCCTAGTGAATTGTTAGGCTGCATTTTCATGAATATTAGTCTAGGACACAAAATGGCTGCCACCACCGAGTGCAGATGACACATCCACTTTAGCATCCCTGTGGAAATAGCAGAGGGGCCTCATTTTATGGATGACTTACCGTTTATAAGGAAAATAGTACCTAATATGTTTTTCACAGCTATAGATGGCCAATATACAGGTGTTATTGGTGGTATTTGTAGTGGAATAATACTGTTCCATAGTCCTAATATAAGGCTGATGCAGCTTGTTGTAGCGTGAATTATCCCAGAGGTACTTTCATGTGCCCCTAATCCCCAACCTCTCAGCTACAGAAGCCATACGTCCTAATTTCCCTGTTGAATATGGATTTGAATTGTCAGAAGAGGCTGTGTAAGTGTTCCTTGAGTATAATTGTAAAGCACTCCGGAATTGAAAAGTACCATATAACATTGCAATTTAAAAAGGGGTCAGAGTGGAATATTGAGTATTTATCGAAGACATCTTATGTCAACTATTATTCACTTCCACAAGGTTATTTTCTTCCATCTACTCTGCAGCCCAGGACTAATGCCAGAGAGCTTTGTAATATGCCAGGCATAAAGGGCACAGGTGCCAGTAATTACACTTTGTCCTTAAAGAGGAAACAAATAGATTTCACCTTTACTATTTCCATCACATATGTTGCTGCAGTGTATATTTGTGTGTGTGTATATTGTGTGTGTGTATATTGTGTGTGCTCAGGATATACTATTATAATGGGAGAGTACAGAAAGAACATAAGCTGCATGACAGGCTGTGTACTCTTCCTGACCCCTACAAATTTAGAGGAGCATATGGTGGGGCTACCAGATAGCCTTAGTATGGGACCATTACTGTGTTACCCATATACACCATAAATATAACTTGGACAGAAGTTTGGAAGAGATTTAGGGAAAAATAAAGTTAATGTGTGCTGGGTATATTCAGGGATTGCCTAGGTTTGTATCACCTGGTAAGCTAAAAAGATAGCTAAGCTTGGCTGCCACCCCATCCATGGTCGACTGGCCCACAGGGATTCAGAAAAAAATCCCCGGTGGGTCCCACTGCCCGAGGGCCCCATCCTCTTTCTATAGTGGTCAGGTTCCAGATTGTGAATTCAAATTATACATTGTTACTCTGCTAGAGGGTCATAAACGGTGTATGAACTTTCGTGCTTGGTTTGTTTCCATGGAAACTACACCAAGATTAGCCCTCCTGCCAATCAAAGTGTGTGGTCCTGACACATCCCTGTGCCATCCATTATAAATAGGCCCTGTCCTTAGCAGGCTGAGTATGTCCTCTCTAATGACTAGCCAAGTCCCTCTGTGGTGGTTGGCCATATTCTCTCTAGTGGCTGACCACACCCCTTAAGCATAGGCCTCTACCACTGCGTTCTCCGGTGGGCCCTTCATACCCCAGTCCGATACTCACCACATCTTAAGGCTCCAGCCCCTAAATCATAAAAAGTTAGGGGAGGGCCTGACAATGAAGGACTCACAAGAGCAGATTCGGGCGTCGACTAAGCATGGGCAGCTTCACATTCACAGAGAAACCCCAGCCAGGCTTCACAGGGCATGCTCAGATGAGGCCCTTGTTCTGCTCTTTTAAGAGTGTAGTGATGCTGGCATCTGGAGGGTGATCTGGAATCGCCACTCCCCAAGATCTTAAAGTGGCATGCGCCCCCTTTAAGATCTTGGGGATCTGGAGGGTAGATTCTGCACTGTTCTGAATAACAGCGAGTATTGTTCATCTTCACAATTACATAAAAGTGGAGCATAGATGAATAAAACTAGGCAATTTTGTATTTCTTCTATTTACTGCATAAGAATGGAGTCTGCTCATGCCTTATATTAGCAGCCAAGTGTCATTCTCTCTTTATATGGCCGTACACAACTCATTACCTAGTAACATATTGGATAAGGTATCAAATGTAAAGACATAAATGTCTCATATGGATTCCATGATGATATGACCTCATTAATCACTTTTAATGCAAATGTTATCGATAGGAGGTTATAAATATATTGAATTACATATGCACTTCTTATAATGTATAAGTGATATTATAATATATGAGTAAATACTTACACATTATTTTTTTTAACAAAGCTGCAGTGGAAAGTCAAGGTAAGACTAAACAATATATTTAATTTTAACATAATAATGTCTAATGTCATTTATTATTCTTTCACATTTGTTGTAAAAAGACCTACTGCCAAGGAAAAAGAGCAGTAAGAGTAGACTGGTCTCACCAGCAATGGCCTCCAAGGATCACGCCGGTACAAATAAGATCCTTGTGCTATTCAACTCGGGGTGGCAATAAGAGTTTAATGATAAATTGTGTCAATAGGTGATTTATCTCGGCTATAGAAAATCAGCCCTATCACTGCATTTTAATCAACAGACCCCACATTGCGGAGCACAGTGGGACATACACCGTCCTCTTTAGCCCGTTACAGACTTCATCCATGTTTGACAGCACAGTTGTGTCCATTTGATTACGCTTCTCTTACACTTATGGAAGGTTCTGTTGCTGCCGCAGCTAACATTGTGCCAGGTCAGAGCTGCGTCGGAATATTTGCATGTCTCGCTAATTCTGATTCAATGTTTTTTGTTTTGTTCTTTTTTTCTATTAAAAGTAAAGATTGATAAATGGTAAGTTCTCATACTCTGAGCGGTTACCATGTGTTCGTACAGCAACATGTGAGGAGCATAATGTAAGGCTGCGGGTGCTGAAACAGCAACGTGCCTCAAAGTGCCAAAGGGGAGAATTGGTTGGTTTGTTTAGTTAATTAAAGCTACGCGAAGCAAAAAATTAATGGATGCTTTATGCACAGTGCTACAAGTTTAATTAACATCAGCCTGTTGTTGGAAAAAGCAATAATTCATAAAGGGTTAAATAATCCTATTTATGATCTGCCCTGATGAAATGACGTTTGCCATTAATTACGTGCAGTTTGCTAAGGCAGGCTGGAATGACGCTGCTGAGTCTATACATCTCTGTCAACGCGCCCTTCCCTTACAGCTCCATGACAGATTAGATATATGTATTGTATAGGGGTTATGTATGTGGTGTATACCAACATTTATTAGGGCATAGTGAAATAAGTATATGCTAAATGGAGGCAGGCCCCCAAACGTAGTGTACCATCAATAAAACATAATTTTCTCTATGTACACATATGTGCAATCTGTTATAATATGCACACATACAGAGCCGTAACTAGACTTTTTGGTGCCCTGTGCCAGAGAGAGCATTGGCGCCCCCTCCCCCATTTTTTAAATAGGGACATAAGATAGTGCACCTGATAAAGGGCCATGGCCTCATGGGGAAGGGCCAGGGAAGAGATGGGGGAGGCCAGGAGATGCTGGGGATAAAAGAAGAGGAAGCTACCAGTGAGAATGATAATAAACAGGAAAATTGACAGGACCAAGCAGTGCCCCCTGCCCTGTGCTATGGCACTGGTCGCACTACCCTAGTTACGACCCTGCACACATATAACATACTTGCATATAATCCTACATATCAGTGTTTTCATACAAAAATAGGAGAGTATACGTACCATTATATTACATTCTAAACATGCAGTACTCATACATGGCACAGGAAATAATCATGTTTATTGCCTTCAACTTTCATAACATAAAGTATAACACGAGATGGAGAGAAGTGCATGAAGTACCCAAAGCCACAGTAATAGTACTAGACAAAGGGTGAACAACGATACTGCTCATTGTTATCAAGGATAAACGCAAACATGACACGGGAGAGTAGTGTAGTAGAGAACTGCGAAAATAACATACTGATGCCACAAAGCCGGATTTTCGGATTCTGGAAAATAAATTTTTTTTATATTCAAATATTCTACAAGATTGAAAAGTGCATTGGAACCCTAATTAGTTTATTAGAATTAACCATTCGTGGCCATCACCTAAAGTGCATATAGCCACCATTTGGACATTGGATAGTCCAGTATAAGTACAGGGGAATGCAGACACCAAACACAGCAGAGGCAGGTTATGGGTCATCTGCTGATATGTTACATCACTACCTGTGCTCTTTATACTGACTGTCTGTTCTGACTCCATGACAGTCACACTGCCTGCCACAAACATGTCTGACTGTGCCCACTCTGGTATCTTCATTGGGACATCACAGGCTTCTTAAAAGCTTAACATTGGGGCACACTCCAGCAGTGCTGTTACTCCTGTTATTGAGGCAGCAAACAATGAACATAGCTCTGGTTTCAGGATTTCTCAAAGGGAGGCAGTACCAGTGCTATGTGCCTGTAATAGATTGGAGCAAGATAAGACCAAGAAACGTATTATACCAAAAAGAAAAGCCACGATTACTACTTTCTCTTACATAGAAAGTCACATAATATACACTGGGAGGTGGTAGTTCCTCTATTTTAGCTGGTTTCCATCATCCCTCTAATCATGGGTACAGGGAAGTAGGTTCAATTTATCAAACTGAGGGGTCTAGTTGCTAAGCAGTGTTAGGAGACAGAGTGAAAAGTAATAAGAAAGTGATGAGGTGCCAGCCAATCAGCTCCCAACTGTCATTTTACAAACACAGCCTATGAGATGACAGTTGGGAGCTGATTGGCTGGCATATATCTTATCGCATATATCTGTCTGGCATATATCATATCGCATTGGCTGTGCTGCACAGCCGATGGATAGATATGTCTGAAGACATATCTGTCCATCGGCAAGTGTGCAGACCACCCGTACATACACAGCGGCAGCCGCGGGGAGGGGGGCGGGACGGGCCCCGCGGGCAGAAGCAGATGATGGCCGTTCACTGTGTATGAACGACCATCATCTGCAGATATATCTGCAGAGCACTCGATCTGCAGATATAACGCTATAGTGTGTACCCAGCATTAGGCAATGATTGGTTGCTATGGGCAACATCTCCACTCCTCTAAACCTGCAGTTCAGTTAATATACCCCTAACTTTTATTTTTGAAAGCACCAGTCTGGTTGCTATGCATTACATAATATAATTATAGGTTGATGGAATTTAACACTTGCAATTACTTGATAGCATTTTAATTTCGTAAACAAGTTTTGTTGGCGCTCAAATGTGATCTTACATTTTCATCCTTGGTAATTTATGGCTTCGTAGGTCATGAGTACATGAGGCTTAAATTTCGGTTCACTTGCAGCGGTTTGGCACTGCTAAAGAATGGACACCGCCGTCCTAGCCAAGGGATCACAACGCTGGTGCTTGTAATGTGCCCTGTCGCTCACCCTCCCCTCTTCCAGCCTCCTTATCCTGTGCAGGCAGAATCAAGCAGTTAGAGATTGATTTTATTGTAGCAGCTGGAGCGAGCATTGATCCATTCACAGCTTTAATCCATCCTGTTCATGGCCCCGGGCCATTGAGTCTTTTCCTGCTAGCCCTAAAAAGAGCTAAATCAGAGTTGCAGAGGGTCACGGGTATAAAGCTTCATGTTGCTCTGTGACTGCTCCAGCTGTAGAGTGAGGAGCGAGTGTAGAGAGAACATTTTGGAGTATAGCGTTAAGTTTAGAGATAAGAGTTTATCTCTCCATGAAATTAATTCCGATCCTAAAACTAGAGATTCTGCTGTCAGAATATGGCATTTAAATTATTAAGTAGCTCAACTGGTTTTTGTTTTATTTTTTTTTACTTTTCTTTGCCTTTTTGTTCTTTTAAACTTCTTTACACAATGGGGATGATTAAGAGTGGCATGAAAGACGGACACAGGTGTGGCCGCATAATTTGCCTCAGAAATAAATGTGGATCTCTGCCCGTTTCCAGAGTTGGCTGCATCGCCTGTATATCTATCGGAATGGGTATGTAATGGTGGCTGTCGGGATGCCTCCTGTCAGAATAACGACAGCGGCATCCCAATGGTTGGTACCCCGGCATGGGTCGGGTAAGTATACTTACCCTTCCCCCCAACCCTCCCTTCTTGTATCCTAACCCTCCCCACCTCGCACCCTAACCCTCCCCGTTAGTGCCTAAACATAATTTTCCCCCCTCCGTGCCTAAACCTAATCCTCACCCCCTTAGTGCCTAACTCTATCCCCCCCCCATAGGTGCCTAACCCCCCCAGGGGTGCCTAACTCTAACCTCCCCCCAAAACCTAACCCCGCTACACGCCCCAAAACGTAACACACACCCTCCGCGGCTAATGCTAAGGGGGCCCCAGACTTACCTCATACGGGCAGGCGTCCTTCGGCGTTCCGGCAAAGGGATTAAGATAGGCGTCGGTATTTCTTAAACCGTTGTCGGAATTTCACCGTGGGTATTGAGACCAGTGGCATCGTGGCTGCCGTTCTCCATAACTGCATCCCTATCTATCTGTCTGTGAATGTACCAGTCATCGCTATGACCGTGCATTTACACCAGCCTTACTCTTGATGCAAGAGAGCCACCTGAAGTTAGCCGGATCTCTGTGAGCGCTCACTGCATCCAGCAATTCCACCTGCACACCCATGACAAGCCCACAGAACACTTAGCCGACGTGTGAACGCCAATTTGCCGCCCAGATCAGACCACCCCTTTAGACCACAACATTAATTATTATTTATTTATTAACAGTTTCTTATATAGCGCAGCAAATTCCATTGCGCTTTACAATTTGAATCAAGATTAACATTATACTGGGTTGTAAAAGACATACATACATGACATACATAAGGGTAAGAGGGCCCTGCTCACAAGCTTACAATCTATAGGGAAATAGGTGTTGATACACAAGGAGAGGTGCTATTGCAAATTGGTCCAGCCCAATTGCAGATATTCTTGGAGGGCTGTATAATCCAATCACACTGGAAAGTTGGCTTAGGGTTAGGAGGATGTTCAATTGAAGAAAGAGAAGATGTGATAGGTGTTTACTATAAGAAGAGAGTTAGATAGGGAGCTATAAAAGGTTAGGTGGGCGGTCCTGGAATCTGATAAGCTTGTCTAAAGAGGTGAGTTTTCAGAGAACGCTTGAATGTTTGGAAACTAGTGGAAAGTCTTATTGTGCATGGGAGGGCATTCCACAGGGTGGGTGCAGCCCGAAAAAAGTCCTGTAACCGTGCATGGGAACAAGTAATGCGCGGGGATGAGAGACGCAGATCTTGTGCAGAACGGAGATGTCGGGTTGGAAGATATTTTGAGATAAGTGAAGAGATGTATGTTGGTGTGGTTTGGTTAATAGCTTTATGTGTGAGTGTAAGTATTTTAAATTGAATACGGTAGAAGACCGGCAGCCAATGGAGGGACTGACAGAGTGGATCAGCAGACACTGAACGTTTGGTGAGAAAGATCAACCTCGCAGCTGCATTCAAAATGGATTGTAGTGGGGAGAGCCTGTTTTTGGAAGACCAATAAGGAGACTATTGCAATAGTCAATGAGGGAAATTATGAGTGCGTGTATAAGAGTTTTTGCAGTGTCTTGCGTAAGATATGATCGAATTTTGGCTATGTTTCTTAGATGTATGTAACAGGATTTAGAGACAGATTGAATGTGGGGAACAAAAGACAGTTCAGAGTCAAGGATGACACCTAGGCAGCGAGCTTGTGGGGTAGGGTAGATTGTCGAGTTGTCAACAGTAATAGAGATATCAGGTTGGTAACTGCTATTGGCTGGTGGAAATATAATTAATTCTGTTTTGGATATATTAAGTTTGAGGTGGCGAGATGACATCCAAGATGAAATGGCAGAGAGACATTCAGTGACACGGACCAGCACAGATGGTGACAAATCTGGGGAGGATAGGTAAATTTGAGTATCATCCGCGTACAGATGATACTGAAAACCAAAAGAGCTGATTAGTTTGTCAAGAGAGGTGGTATATATTGAGAAAAGCAGAGGACCTAATACTGAACCTTGTGGTACTCCAACTGATAGCGGTAGCGAAGTGGAGGTAGAATCAGAAAAGCGAACAGTGAAAGAGCGATTAGATAGGTAAGTTGAGAACCAAGAAAGGGCTGTGTCTTGAAGACCTATGGATCGTAGTGTTTGTATGAGAAGAGAGTGGTCAACAGTGTCAAAGGCAGCTGAGAGATTTAGAAAAATTAGAAGTGAATAATGGCCTTTAGCCTTGGCAGTGACCAGATCATTTACTACCTTAGCCAGTGCTGTCTCAGTGGAGTGTTGGGAACGAAAGCCTGACTGAAGTGGATCCAATAAGTTGTGGGTGTTAAGAAAGTGTGTGAGGCGAGTGTAGGCAAGTCTCTCCAGTAGCTTGGAGGGGCAAGGTAGCTGGGAGATAGGACGGTAATTTGAGAGAGAGTTAGGGTCAGAATTTTGTTTTTTCAAAATGGGAGTGATCACTTCATGCTTGAACAGTGATGGAAAGATACCAGTAGAGAAAGACAGATTACAGATTTTAGTTAAGTGTGGAATGAGCACAGGAGACAGAGCTTTACTGATTTGTGAGGGTATAGGATCAAGAGGAGAGGTAGTAGAGTAGGAGGATGAGAAGAGTGTAGCTACTTCATCTTCATTAGTGGGGTCAAATGATGAGAACGTGCCATTGGGTTCAGGTAGGGAATTGAACAAGACCCTGGCTGAGGAAGTGCATACCATTTCATTTCGGATATTATTAATGGGTGTACCCCAATTTTATGGGTCAGATAGCTCACTGCAACCCAGTCAGAGATATGCCACTGATAACTTGGAAGTCACCTGCCATGCTAGCCGGATGATTGGCCATCCCCAAGCCGTGTGCACTCTAATTGCTCCATCCATTTCCCATTTACAACATATTTAAGCTGTGCTGTACTGTACGCATGGCCGACCCATACACACTCCACTCAAGATGCAGTAGATACAATACAGTAAATATTTTGAAATTACTGGGAAATTTTGGACAGTAATAAAACAAGTGTCTCAGTGCCACTCCCAGCAAGTGGCAACCCTAGGCACGTGCTTCACAGACCTAATGGCAAAGTCACGACAATGCCCAGTTCCACCCACTCAGCCACATGTGGAGATACGGCCGGGATGTCTAGAATCTGTATGACCCATAGTTGGTCAAAGTTGAGTATGCTCGGCCACGGATCATGTACAGGGCGAAAAATCACAGTATCTGTCTGGTGAGTGTTACAGCCTCTTTTATTTGTACAACTGCCTTATTGATTAAACAATACTGATTGTCTTCAGATTGCTGAGACCATTATGTCAGTGGTTTTTACTAAATTGATAGATTACATTCTCAAGAATATTGATTAGAGCTTCCTTTACTGTGTGTAGGAAGTGGATGCACTGGGGCTGATGCAGAATAGTTACATCAGTTGGAGTAAGATATTTTACGTGCAATTGCACCGCGCATGCCCAGAGGGGATGCAGCCAGGAAGCCGATGGTCGAAATGCCGACCGCCGGCTTTCCGACTGTGCAATCCCGACGGGACTAATGATAGGCGTCGAAATCCCAACGCCTAACATTATCCCTATGCCGGGAGCCCAGCATATCGAACAAAGTATATCGAACAAAGGTAAGCCAGGCGGCGGGCGTGGACAGAGGGTTAGGTTAGGGGCTCTCAGGGGGGACTTAGGGTTAGGCACCAGCCCTGGAGGGTTAGAGTTAAGCTAGAGGAAGGGGGGGTTAGGCACCTCTGGGGGGAGGTTAGGGTTAGGCACCCCCTCGGGAGGGTTAGGTCTAGGCTGCGGGGAGGGGGGTGTTAAGGTTAGGCACTAGGGGGGGAGGTTCGGGTTAGGCACCCCTAAAGGTACCTACATTATTGTGTTCACCAAGTCCCTGATACTGTGCCCATGTATTGTATTTGAGGTGGAGAGGAGAACGAGGAGGTTCACGTTGTCATCAGGTTACACTATAAGAACACCCATCCTACAGACATCACTAGATAAACTGTTTAGGATTATTCAATTCCTTGGGACTATCCAACGATCCTTCTCCATAAGAGAGAGTAGGATTTTGGACATAAGCACATTTCCCGGTCAGGGATAAGGATTGCAGACCAACTTTTCAGTTATTTTTTAAGAACACCCTACCTACAGATTTAAAGTCGGGACTTCATGTTATTTATAACCACAGGACAATGTATAATTAACTAAGACACGCTTACTTCACTAACACATTAGGATTGCCCCAGAGCGCACCAATATTGTTCTATTATTCATTTATTCAGAGAGGTTGGGATACCTCTATCAGTGGAGCAGCTAGGGACAATTCCCAGATAGGACCAAAAGCGGTGGGTTAGGGTTAGGGGGGGGGGGAAGGTTAGGGATAGTTACTGTAGTTACTTACCATGTCAGGATCTTCACTGCTGCCGGTCCTCCGGCGTCGGGATTTGAACCGTGGGACATAGGTCCAGCGGTCATTCATACCAATCCTGTACAGAATAGTAACCCTAACTTCCCCCGTTGGTGCCTAACCCTATCCCCCCCTTCCCACACCCTAAACCAAAGTCTCCAGAGGGGGGTGCTTATCCCTTACCTCCCCTGGTGATGCCTGACCCTAACCTACCCTCCCCACATCCTAACCCTCCCCGAGGGGGTTCCCAACCCTAATTTCCCCCAGGGGTCCCTAAACCTAACCCTACCTTCCCACACCCTAAACCTAAGTCTCCCGGGGGGTGCCTATCCCTAACCTCCCACTGGTGGTGCCTAACCCCCTCCCCGCAGCCTAATTTCTCCCCAGTGATCCCTAAACCTAATCCCCCCTTCCCCAGGCTAACGCGAATACTTACCCGGATCCTACATTCAGGATTCCGGTGGTAGGGATGCCGACGCCGGTATCCTAATCCCATTCGGGACAGCGGCATTGGCATTTTGCCAGGTGGCAGGATGCCGGCGTCAGTATATCGACGGCCGGCATCTCGTCCGCCAGCGTATTCACTGCATTCATTACACTGCCTGCACCTTTATGTGTGGGACAGTAAGGGCATTTCAGTGCATTTGCGAGCTGATGCAGACCAGGATGGGAAAGTTTTATCACTTGTGTGTGGTAAGGGGCAGTGGATAAAGATGGTGATGGCCGCAGGGCTTAAAGTGTTCCTGGAGAAGTGGTGGAACTCATCTCTCCCGAAGCCTACTCCCCACCCCCCCACCACGCTAGTCTGACAGGCCAAAACAAGTGTGAAAATGGTTCTTTACACACACACACACACACACACAATGTTGTGTATAGGAAACAGTAAAGTCAATGGCTTGGGGCCGCTCAGGCCCCAAAAGCTTTGGGGGCTGTGACAGTGTGAAATACATTTTAGATGCTTTTTTTTTTAACACTCCTGCCATCAGCTGAGACTACAATGTTAGATCACATAAAAATAAAAAAAAAATTCTATATCATCATCAGTGTTATTTTTCTGCTGTGCCTGTGTTTTTTTATAGGGTCCCCACAAACTAGTCTATGTCACTTGGATGCCCAATGTTTTTTTGCAACCCCTATGTATTGTCTACACTTGATTCTTTCCTTACCTATATGCTGGCTTCTCTGAAGAAATTGAGAGTGAGTGGCTGTCTGTCTGTGGGACTTGTGTGCAGGGACTTAGTTGAGGTGGAACTAGTTTGAGGTGACGGAACTCAGTTCCACCCCGTTCCTGCCCACTTTAACCCCTGGATGGCCGTCCCTAGCACTAATAAACTGCTTCTTATTGGCTGTTTGCAAATACTCCACTGACACTGACTGGTGCACTGCTTGTCGCTCGGACTTAGGGGTCTATTCCACACTTTTCACTGCTTGATAAATAGACCCCATAGAGAGGTGTTCCGAAGACTTGTAGTTTAAGTTATGCATAATAGCAAATGCATTTGTTGCACATAAAATAAATAACTTACAACATAGACGCAAGTGCGACATAAACCAGACGCATATGCTACTGTTGTGGAAATTTGCATTTATCTGTAAATTACTCTTCAGCAGCCGCCCCTCTGAATTTGTTATGTACTTACTTTTACATGTTTGTGTTGGTTGCTTCATTATGTAATAATGTTTTTTTATACGTTTACGTTATAAAAGTAGGACATGATAGATGTGTCATTTGTTAATTTACATTTATGCTAATCTTTTCTCTCACCATTTATTTTAATTTCACAGTCGGTATTTGGATTAACCGAGTGTCATGCACATGAGAGAAAGTGGCATAGCTCTAACCCAGATCCATAATAATGTATGTTTCTGGGAGATACAGTGGGGGAATTCACTGTCTGTAATAGCCCAAGGGATTAGTAGATTCCCATCACATACAGTAAGAGATTGGCACGCTCCCCCTCATTATCTGCCGCAACTTTTTGAAGGCCTTTGGATTTAAGCCTCTATGCAGAGATGGATGTGTAGAAATGTTAATGTGCCCATCACTGGATGAGAGGTTTAAATAACCAATGTTAGTCTTAGTGCACGTCCATGAGAATCCATCCGTATGCTAACTTAAGTTGATATCCTCAGCAAATTGATTATCTTATAAATGTGGCGTGTTCACAAGGTCTTAGAGGGGAAGCTTTAAAACTTTTAAAGATCCTGTTTGTGATACACTCACTAAATCCGTAATTTAAAGGGGCTCTCCTCAACTTTGAATATGAAATGTACTGAATCCCCTCCCAATATTAATACACTAGTGGGAGTCCCTCTCCTGATGCTCCTCATTAGCTGTATATAGTCTCACCACTCACATTGAGCATGGACCTCTGTCCATCATCTGCAGCACTGCTGGGCTCTCACCGCAGCAGGGAAGATCCAGAGCAAAGTCTTTAAGGATTTTTATTATATATATGTATATATATGTCATATATAATGAGCGGTTTCCATGACAACAGAACGCTTGTGTGTAAAGAGAAGCTGTCTGGATCAGGTGGTCTTACTTCACAGATGAATTTTGCCTTTTGTGAAAATTGACCTTATTTTAAATACAGACAAACTAGTTTACTGAGCCCCGACTTCCAGCTTTATATTAAAGTGCATTTCTTGTCTACACTCCAGTGAAAGCAGCCATTTTTTGAGCTGACTTAATATTCACGACAATTATCCTATCACTGGGATATCATGTAACATCTGCTTCCAGCGTAGGGGTAACAGAAAGGGTGTGGGTACTTATGAGGTTGAAAAGTGGGATAGCCATTTTCACAGTTATATCAAGGTGGGAAAGGGCAGGGTTTATGCTGGGGAAAAGATATACCATGCTATATACCATATTGAAAAAAATGTCCTGTTTTTTGTTCTCCTTAAATGTCGCGCATGCTTTCTGGCACTTCTGGGGGTGAAGGGGGGGGGGGGGAGAGATAGGGCAAGGAGAGATGTCATGTGTGCTCTCTGGTACTTCTGGGGGGTGGATGGGAGATGTCACGTGCGCTCTGGCACTTCTGGGGGGGGATAGGGGAAGGGGGAATGTCACGCGTGCTCTCTGGCACTTCTTGTGGTGTGTGTGTGTGTGTGTTGGGAGGGGGGTGATGTCTTCATCAATTGTGATTTTAATTTGTGCCCTTACTCACACAGAAGCCCACCACACTCAGGGGATTTAAATGGATGTCTGCATCCACAGTTTAACAGTAATTAACTGCAGGAGGCTAATTTTGTACCTATGCGACTGACTAGAAATACAACCCGTGAATTATGCTGATCTGAAGCTGGACTATAAATAGATTATCAGAGATAAATGGATGTGGAATCAATTAGGCTGGTGAGTTCCTGCCTGCTAGATGCTCTGGGTTTTCATGGGGAAAGGCATATGGATTATACACAAAATGATGAAGGAAAACTTTAGGAAACATTCCAGTTTTTTGTCATTAGTTTCTGTCTGACAGCTTGCCTAATAGAAAATGAACGGAACGCGTACCAGTTCTCTAGATCAAACACATACCACATCACCAATGACAATTACCAGTGAAATAATTCAGGGGAGCTGTAAGATTCTGGGTCCATAGTGATTGATACTTTCATTACCAGTGAGAAAACTCAGGGGAGATGGAGGACTTTGGGTTAGATGTATCAAGCCTTGGAGAGAGATAAAGTGGATGAGTTGTCCAAAGCAACCAATCGGCTTCTAACTGTTATTTAGCAAGCACAGACTTTGAAATGACAGTTAAAAGCTGATTGGTTGTTTTGGGCAACTCCTCTAAGAATTGATACAACTCCCCTTTTGAGTCCTTAATGATTGCTACTTTCTATACCAGTTAGAGAAGTCAGTGATGCTGTAGTATCCTGGGGCATACGTGCCTACTCTCCCAGAATGGCCAGGAGGCTCCCGAAATCAGGTGTCCCTCCCAACCACTAGAAAAGAAGCAAGTCTCCCACAACCTCCCACCGGCCTCCCATCCACCCACTCTGAACCCCCTCCCCCCGTTCTCCCCCACAGCTTGCCACTTACAGAGCACAATTGGCGGTCTGGAGGGGGTTGATGAGTAATCGTAGCCTCGCCCCCCATTATACAGTGCCTGTTTTGTCAACACTGTATAGCAGGGGCGGGGCCATGATAGCGCAATTGCGCCATCACGCCCCCTGCACGGCCCACTTTCCCGGACACCACGCCTCCTCTCTGCTGACCTGGCTGCTCCCTCCCGAATGAGGGGGCAGCAAAGTCGGTAATTATGTTCTGGGAGTTCGTGAAAGACGTGAAAAGCCATGTGTCACAAACCACCTGTGAAAACAGGACTTTTCACCTCTTCGTCGTATTCAAGAGCAGTTTGACGTGGAGAAGTCTAAGGGGTCAATCCTTTTAGGTGCGATGATCTTGCCTGTGCGAGTCGTCGCGGCAGTGGCCGCACTTTACGGCAGCCCGGATTCGCCTAATATTGCTCGCAGCCCCATAGGGCTCCAAGCAAAATTATGCGAATCCAGGCTCGGGTCAGGTAGCAAAGGGTGCGAGATGCAGTGCCGTTGCCGGCGTTTAAACGCTGTTGCACATCGCACCCATCGCACCTAATTGGATTGACCCCTAAGATTGCTCAAGCGGTGCCTCTGTTATGTGATAGCATCATTTCCTCATACACTCATATAAGGAGAGCAATTCACAGAAGAATGTAAATCTCAGCTTTTTGTTCCTCATCTCCACAGAAATTTGCCATCTGAGGATGGCTTACTGAGAGGAAACTAGCCGCATGTTAGAAGTTCAGAGAAGTTGAATATTTCCTTGCTGTGTACCCATCCTCGGCACTAGATCCGCCACCTCTGTAGAGTCCAGCGACCATGTAGTGAGCGAACACTGTGGCGCAAAGCACTGCCAGCGCAAGTGCAATGTGACCAAGACGTCATAGCGATAAGTCGTTCTCTGCACTGATTACTGGGATTGTGGAGGGGGCTGCTTATGAGAAACAGCATTTACTGAATGGCTACAAAACATTACTATATATTTCATTGTTATGATATAATATATAGTGATATTTACCGATAGCCGCTTCATGTTGTACATAAGTAGAGCCCTGGGTCCTTAATGAATGATACCTTCATTACCAGTAAGAAAATACAGGGGAGCTGTAAGATTCTGGGTCCTTAGTAATTAATACTTTCATTGATAGTGAGAGAATTCAAGGGAGATGTACGATTCTGGGACCTATTCATCATCGGGGTCCGGATAGCTTCCGATAATTAAGTATCCAACTCGCCGTGTGTTGCAGTGGTGAATACTTAACTAGCAGAGCAATTCAGTATTGCCCACGTCTTTTTACAGCTGCTTGGATACCTCTTTGCAATTTTGGACCCCGCTCCCATAGGAAGGAGTGGGGCACTAGGAATCCATGCCACCTGTAGATAGCGTTGGTTCCTGCAAGCAAACTCCGAAAACTGCTGAATACTAAGCTGCCCCTTTGGGCCCCTAATAATGAAAGGGCCGTTTACTAAAAACATGGTCATTCGTAATGGGCCCTTAAGGGATGATGAATAGGCCCTTTAGTAATTAATACTTTCATTAGCAGTGAGAGAAGTCAGGGGAGCTGTAGGATTCAGTGTCCTTAGTGAATGATATTTTGATTACCCGTGAGAGGATACGTTTAATCAACAACGAATCCCGACGCCCGGCTTAATGCCAATGCCGCTATCCCCAAGACATCAGGATACCATCCTTGGCAACCCCACCCTCGCCATCCCGAAGGTAAGTATACAGGTAAGTATTAAACTTAGCCCGGGGATGGGGAGGTTTGGTTTAGGGACCCCTAGGGGGAGATTAGGGTTAGCCCCCCCCCCCCCGGGAAGGTTAGGGTTAGGCTGTGGGGAGGGGAGGTTAGGGTTGGGCACCACTGGGGGGAGTTTAGGGTTAGGCAACCCCCAGGCAGGGTTAGGTTTAGGGTGCGGGAAGAGGGGGGGTTAGGCACCACCGGGGGGGGAATTTTGGGTTAGGCAACTCCCAGGGAGGGTTAGGTTTAGGGTGCAGGAAGGGGGGGGGGGTTAGGATTAGGCATCACCAAGGGAGGGTTAGGGATAGGGGGGGGGGGCAGGGGGAGGGTTAGGGTACTTACCGTCCCTGTCAGGATTCTGGACCTTCGGGTTTCCAGCTATTCATATCCAACCCCCAGTGAGAACTCGGGAGCTGTAGGATTCAGGGTCCTTAGTAACTAATGCAGTGAGAGAAATCAGGGGAGTTGTTGGATTCTTTGTCTTGCAAATGACAAATAATACAAATTGGAATATTAATTTTGTGCAGTAACCAAGACAGTGTCAGTATCTGTTTTAAAGGATTCTTTCCTGTCCAGTACAGTAGATCTAACAATGTGTTTGTGCAACTTGACTTGAACACAATCCTTTCCCCAGATGTGGGGACATCTTTCATTGACTCAGTCTGATGCCGCGTATCCACTACGCGACATTACTGAGTGATTGCACGATTATGACACAAATAGCGTATATTAATGTCGGAAACGACCAGCGTTACGCACTCCAGCTGGTCGTTTCCGACATCAATCATCGCCCGAACATGCTGGTCAACCTGACGATAACGTCAGGTTGAGCATGTTAGGAGATGATTGATGTGCCTACACTGAACGACTGAACGTTCAGTGTAGGCACAGCACAGACTGAGGAATGACTGCACGATTACAATGTCATAATCGTGCAGTCGTTTCTATGTCTGCTAGTGGATGTGCGCCATAACTCCTGCTTCCTGCAATATTACTTGTAGTACATTCTCTTTGTATAAAAGAATAAAAAACATTTAAATATTGCATGCAACAAAAATGTCAGGCCTCCATGTTGATGGGGAAATGGACAGCTGAATATAACTCAGCTTATCTCATTCTATTGTAGGATAGCTGCAGTGAAAAGAAACTCGTTAATACTTTATAAGGCAAATGCTCTCCTTCTACAGAGCACGTTTCAGTGGGTTAAATTTTGCAAATCAAGGTCCCTCAGCCTGTGACATCATAGAAGTATTGCTGCCCCTTTGCAGAGGGAATAATGTTGTCTGTAATGACAGAGTGGGTGGGGGTGGTGCAAAATTAGAGTCTACAGAAAAGTAGGATGTTACAATGTTTACTTACTGTTTTGTATAATATATTAATTAAAGGGATGTTAAACTGAAAATATATATTGAATTCTCTCCTTCATGAATAAACCATTAGTTTTCCCTGATCGTGTTGTCATATAGATATTATTTGCTGTTTATGCCAGGTAACTATGTATAATTTTCCATAATAATTTGCTACAGATATATCCTGTATGTATGATATACTATACAATTATGCCCCAGAAGCCTCATGACAGCTCCCACTACTAGTAATTAACAGAGAATAATAACTACATGCAGAGATGTATTTTGCCACATAGGCGATCAACGCAAACAGCTATGGCAGCACATTCTATTAGCTGCATGGTTTTATGCTCATTTTATTTATATTTTAACTTTTACATTTTTTTTAGTTATCTTCACTAATCATCTATTGTTTTTTTTTTTTTTTTTAAATAATAGGGTTTATTGAATAGAGGCATAAAAGCATGTAGGTAGCATAATCATTTATTTTGAGTAAGGTTACTCATTCTTAGAGGTATATTTACTAAAGTGCGGGTTTGTAGAAGTAGAGGTGTTGCCCATAACAACCAATCAGATTCTAGCTATTATCTTCTAGAAGGTGCTAGATGCATGTTAAGTAGAATCTGGTTGCTATGGGCAACATCTCTACTTCTAGTAAATATACCCCTAATTGTCTGAACGTCTAACTCCCATATCGACTGACTCAGGGGTGTACGCACTGCCGATGTCGGATGTACAGTATTGGGGAGATTTTTTTTGCTACTGGTCATGCATCTAACTAGCACCGCGCATGCATCCTGATTGTGTCCTTACAGACTCGCAGTTGCAATTCCAGGCGCACACAGGGAGAAGTGTATTGAACATGTAGTGGGCATTCATGGGGGGGGGCAGGAAGGTGTCTTAGCTCATGCACGGAGATGGTCTGTCTTATAGGTTTGTTATAGGAATGTCCAAGTGCCATACTGCTGGTGCAAATTTAGATGGTGCGACCGATAGTGGAATCTAAGGATGCACCAATCTGTATTACCAGGTGTACGGATGCTTACATTGGGTGTCTGAGTCCTTGCACATTCGGACGCACAAATGTACAGGGAAGGACGTTCTATCCGCATTTGCATAAAGTCACAGACGGCCGACCGCCAATAGACTTAGCTGCTTGCGCTTCTGTGTCCACCTCTGAACCAGGCCCATAATAATATATGAATTCATTTAAAACACCCATCATTTCAGATGCATCTAAATGTTTTCAAAAGTACATCTTCTGATTAATTTTGCAGATTTTTGTATTATTACATTTAGGCCGGGATGTACTAAGGTTGCGGTGACCATTCCGCCAGTCACCGCAACCTTACTAATCGCATATGTACTAACATATGCGATTAGTATCGCAAAGGACAGCTCTTGCGATAAGAGCTGCCCTTTTTGAAGCAGCCGACGCCGGGTGACGGGGTCTCCGTGGGACACCGCCCCCTCCGAGCCCCAGAGCTTCCTGATGGTCACATGTGCAGGAAGCCCCAGGCTTCTCCTCCTCCCTGCACCCGGAAGAAGATTAGGAGGAGGCGAGGAACCAGGAGGAGCACGGGCCGGCGACCATGGAGAGCAGTTGAGTCGGGGCTAGCGTTGGGCGTCGGCGGCGAACCGTCGCGAGCAGAGTGTGGTAGGAAGCCCATAGGCTTATATAGGGTAACGCCAGGTTTTTCTGGTGTTACCCTCTGCACCGATAAAAGTGCGGCTGGGCCTTAGTACATATGGCATTTTTCCTTTAGTACATCCCGGCCTATATGTGCGTTTACGTAAAAATGACCAGACTCTAAATTGCCCCTTGAATATGACAATTTAAGATATATTGCAAAACATTGCCAAAGGAACTTTATCAGTAAACACTACCTACCAATGGGTTGGGTATGGGATCCCAGCTGTCACAGAATACTGACAGCGACATCCCAACAGTCACAATCCCGAAGGTAAGTTTCCTAACCCCTACCCCTAACTCTCCCTCCCTCCCCGGTGTCTGAACCTAACCTCCCCCCCCAAGTGCCTAAACCTAACCTCCTCATCCCCGCACCCTAAACTCAACCCTCCCCCCTTAGTGCCTAACCCTTCCCCTAGTGCCTAACCCTAACTCTCCCCTAAATCACGATACTTATCTTTGGGATGTCGGCGGTTGGGATTCTGGAGCCGGGATCCAGTTGCTGTCGGGATTCAGGCGCCGGTATTTAGACCATCAGCATCCCGTCTGCCGGGATGCTGGCTACGTCCCCCTACCAACATCCCTTGTCCCTGATTGGAGGAGCAGGCCCTCTTGCATCAGTGTGTGAGGAATCGTGTCTCTCAGGAATCCTAAGTATCCTTCCTCCATTTGAAATGTAAAAAAATATATAATACAAAAGTAATGTTAGTACAATTACAAATTCTAGTATATAACGTATGTGTAAGCCATGGGCGTGATTACCATAGGGGTGCGGGTGTTATAGGGCCCAGAGCTGAGGGGGCCCATCTTCCTTGTCTAAGTTACATGTGTTAAATACATTATTGGATGACACATAGTGGCACTGAACTTTTGCTATGGGGCTTTCAAATAACCTAGCTACACCCCTGGTATCAGCGTTATAAGGAAAAGTGTGTTCCTGCCTACAGATACAATGTTAATGGGACAGTCCCGATTTCCAGTTACTAAAAGGGTGTGGTCAATATGGATGTTGTATGTTTTCGCTAGAAATGGATGTATTGTGGATGGATCTGGTCATATTAGAGGCAGTTTGGGAAGTGAAGCAGAGTAGCCCCTTTTGTCATTTGTCACAGATATGAGAAGCACGTAGCACGTAGCCTTTGGTCTCATACCTTCATATGGTTAAGGAACTTCTAGCCGAATACTAATATTAATTAGTAACAATATTAACTAACAATTAATATTGTTCTAATTTGTTGGGGGGGGTTGCCTTACCTCATTATATTGTATAGAGGTCGAAATTATCCCTCAACCTATTTGCTCTGTGTATTTTTAAGGTGCACGCTCCCTTTCTGGTCCTGGAACGGCACTCATATAAAAGGGGAATGCACCTTAGGTTTTTGGGTTTCTACAACCCTAGCAGTAATTTCAGTCTTTAGGTTTGTCTCCTAAAATATTCCCAAATTTTAGTTAACTTTTGTTTTAAATCATGAGTAATAACAGTGCACATCAGTACTGTCTATATTACATGTGTCATCATTATTGTACATTTTAATGTTTTTATTGGTTGAAGTGCATGTAAATGATAGGTAGAAAATGTGTGCCATTGAAAGCATAGGTCTGATTTTTTTATTTATGGGTTAAAATGTACCCCTCCCCTTTGATGCACACCCCCCCCCCCCTTATACAGAATATTCTGTTGCGCTTTACAATTGGGATATAGGACCTAATTCAGACCCGCTCCCTAGATGCGGCCGCTCGCTCCCAGCATATGGTAATTCAGCTAAGTGACGTCAAGGCAGCTGCCCGCTCGGCAAGGCATAAGCATGCCCACTATGTCTTGGCGAATGATCACTTTAGTGTTTATAGATGCCCACCAGCCTGTCTTTAGCCGCCCACTAGCGTACGTCATCTCCAGGAAGTATATACAACCATTGGGAACCATCGGAACAGACCGCAGCGTTTTCTGTTGACTGTACAAATGAACCAAGTGACGTGTACTATGACGCTGCCTGATAATTATACACGCCTCTGAAACGGCGTGAAAACACTCTAGCACGCCTGCTAGAACTGAATCAGTTCCATAGTTTTATATAGTTGCCATTCATGTGTCTAGTCTGATATCAGCAGGGGAACCACCATCCAGCTTCTCGTCATCTTGGCCGGCAAATTTACACTCTTTGGGGGCAATACAATTAAATGCGATGTTAGTAATGGGCCATTGGAATGGCCTAGGAACAATTGTGTAGGTGGCACATTGTACTCCCTGTAAATATCAGCGATGTGCACTGTCACACATCACGTGTAATAGAATTTCCCCCTTAGAAGGAACCGCATATAACTGAAGCAGAGTGTACTTGGGAATGTTGTGTACCAGTGTATCCCAGAGATTTATGGCTATACTGTTGGTGTATATTAAACCAGGAAACCGTGGCTGTCAGTACATGCTGTGTGAGTTGTAGTGTAACAATAGCAGCAGAACCACAGGTTGTCCACTCTTGTAAAGGTTAAAGAAATTTAATTTCTCATTGGCAATTGGCCCTGTTCTACTGGAAGGCATTAATCACTGTCATTAGTCAGTTTGGCTGTTCAGTGCTGCTCACTTCTCTGCCCTTCTGCAATGGAGACATAGAAGGACATGCTGCCAGGCAGTGCAGCCCTGGAGGAGTTTGCTTGTCAATATGTTTTTATCTGTAGTGACTATAGGATCCCCCCCAATCCTTAATTTGATATCTATCCTGAGATTAGAGTTTGTGGAAAGGAGGCGGGTTCGGGTTGGGTGACTTCACAACAGGGTGCTAATGGAATTGTGTGGGCGCGTGCTCGCATCTCCACAAATTAAACTGCCGCCTGCTTCTCAAATGATTTTTTTTTTTACACAAAGTTTTCTAATTACATTATTGATTTCATGGTGGAAACTTTTACAGAAGCAACTGCTAGAGAGACTAATTAAATGTATGCACTTGTTTATGTGACAGTGTTTGAATAGGACTTGTCAGGGACTGCGCCTTTAACGTACACAGCAAAGAAACAGCCAGAGAGCAGAGTGGGACTCTCATCATGAAATATTCATTCACCTGCAATATTGTCAAACCGCTTGACACAGAATAATGTCAGTGTTGCCCTCTTTTCTCTACACCTTGGTATCTGGGCTCTAATGATCTTCAGAAAGATAATCAACTTACATGGGAAGTAGACAATTTACTTTTATTATTGTCTGTAGTTTTTTTTTTTACACTAATTTCTAAACTTTGTTATTGCAATAAGTACAATTCAATGAAGTATTTAATTTTTTTTTTTAAAGTCCCTAAAAGGAGTTCAGTACAGAAGTAATGCAGTTACAAACTGTCCTGCAATTCCTTTACATTCATTCAGTTTTATATCTGAAACTATTTTAATCTCAAAACATGTATAAAGTAAAGCATTTCTATTGTTAGACGAGATCAGTAAAAGAGACTCAGGGGCTCATGTAGAATTAGAAGCATTTTGCACAAATGGCAGAACTGTATGTATCTGAAGATGTGTCCAGCCCTGCAAGGGTAGCATATGTTCCTCGTTTACGTGAGGAGATCTGACTTTGTAGCAAGGCTGTAACTAGAGGTGTGCGAGTGGTGAGCTCTACAGGGCGCAGGGCCTCGGGGCAGCACTGTTGCTGCCCATGGCACCTATATTTGATATGCAGGTTGCCTGGAATCCACTGGCTGGAGTGTGTCCGGTCACACAGCTTCTGCATAGTCCCGTGGGCAAGCCGCCACAGACCTGCATGGAGTGTCCTTAAGACGTATAGCTCCTGCCTACTGTGCCCCTTTCCCCTCAGAGCGTATGGTATAAGGCCTATGCTCAGGGTGGCCTCTGCTTCTACCAGCGGCAAGCCACCACCACTGGTGTAACTGCCTTAGTTGCAGGGGGTGTGGCTGCTTTGGGGCCCGGGTCGCCTCCGAGGCCCGGCCCTCCCGCTGCACCTATGGAAGCAGCTAGATCCCCTTCCATAGATTGACCCTGACGTCATCAGCCAGTGTCCAACGTCATTCCCTACCATCCGAGTGGACATAGAGGGGGAGTATAATCATTTGAGCCCAAAGTGTGGTGAGCAAAGCGAGCCCGCGAGGGGCCAACTTTCTTTTTTTGGTGGACTGTGTGGGCAGGAAACTGCACTTCCGCCGTTAGTTCACGTCACTTCCAGGTACAGTATCTGAAGAGGAAATATACCTTTCCCTGCACCTATTTTGCCAGGCCAGCCATAGTCGCTTCCTCCTTTGCAGCAGTGTCAGTTTGCTGCGCAGGACAGGCACATATGTCCTCCTGGTCGGCTCCGCCTCCGTCTCTCCTCACTGATACTGGGAGGAGGCGTGGCCGTGATCCGGGAATGTCCCAGCAGGCTCAGCGCTTCTTCTCCCAGCATCAGTCAGTGAGGACTGAGAGATGGAGCCGACCGGGAGAGGATATGTGCCTGCCCTGGTCGGCACACTGCTGAAGAAGGACACGACCACGAAGCAAAGGGAAGTCGTGGGGAGGGAGTGCGGGGGAGAGAGAGGGGGTTAGAGGGAGAAGGGGGACCTAGGGGGGCCTGAGAAAATTTTGCTATGAGGCCCCCCCATGTCTAGTTACGCCCCTGGACACCACCCCTCATTATCTTAACGTTATATGTTCCAGGGGCTAGGCCGGCACAGAGTGCATTATCACCTTGTTAGTAGTACATGTGCGAACAAGTCCATTTTAATCAATTTGAATATACATATCTCAAACATTAAGAAGAAGATTGGGATAGGTAAGGCTCATAGGAGAGGAGGAGAAGCAGATTTCCTGTTGTAGCTTAGATGGCGTAACGTAAGCCAATGAAATTGACTAGGAAGGCCCTCCAACAATAACCACGTTTCAACCAAGCAGTCGGGTGAAAACATTCTTAGTTTCAAGATCCACAGAAAGCGTGTTTCTAACATTCTTTTCATAGCACCAGAATGTTCTGTAATACTTTGCAATATTGTGTTATAAAAAAGGGACAGAAAATTACTCTTTGCTCCCTTTTTGCTAGCATTGTTTTAACTCACAGGGGAGCACTTCTGGCCTCTGGGCCATCTATTTATATTATGGTAGAGATATCCTATATACATCATTCTTAAATGATTTCTGTGTTTATATCAATGCTCCCCCCCACCCCCCCTTTGGAGTTATTGCAATATTGCGTTACATCATCAGAAGACACACAGCTCTGTTTATTAATCTTTTTTTTACTAAAATATTGTGGAGAACGGTGTATTCACTCCCTTTTCACATTATTTTAGTTTCACTGAAATTTATTAAAGGGCAATTGTAATAGCTTTCATGAAAAACTAATCCAAGCCCTTTAATTCGCATTTCTATAGCAAGCAGAATGCATTTTCTATACTGGTGTTGTAAATCCCAAAGACTTCTCTGAGTAAGCCCCCTAGAGCCCCGCCTAGCGGGCTCTTCCACCACTAACAGCCACCCGTTGTTCCCTTAGAACTAGCAATGCTCACTGGTACTTAGGTGGCCGCCTGGACTTAATACTCGGGGTAGTAGTGGCTTCCGCGAGTGTCCGATGGAATCCAATGGTAAAGTGAGGATTTTGGAACAGAAAGTGTCAATGAGGCAACCAGAGACCCGATGGTGTGGCTGGTAGCAGAAATAAGTGAGTTGATGGTGCGGCATTGGGAGCAGATAGTGTGGCTAAGGTGCCGATGGTGCGGCTTTGAGCCGGTAGTAGGAGTTGGTGTATTTGAGATGTGGCTTTGTGAGTCGATGGTGTGACTTGGGAGCCGGTACACAAGTTGGTGTACTTGCAATGTGGCTTTGAGAGCCGATGGTGCAGATAGGGTGCCGGTACACAAGTTGGTGTACTTGCAATGTGGATTTGAGAGATGATGGTGTGGATAGGGAGACGGTACACAAGTTGGTGTACTTGCGATGTGGCTTTGAGAGCCAATGGCAGCACGGAAGCTGCTGGTGCGGCTGGAAACCGATGGAGTGGCTTTGGAGACGGTGGCAGCACGGAAGCTGCTAGTGCGGCTGTGAAGCCGATGCAGTTGCTGGTGAGCCGGTGGCAGCATGGAAGCTGCTTTTGCAGCTGGGTTGCCGATAACCGGTGGCTAGGCAATACCGCTGGAGAACCAGGACACAACGTAGCAAGAAAGCACAGAATGCTGACCATGCAGCAGAGCCGAGAGAACCAAAAGGAATGCTATAGTCGGCGACGCAGCAAAAGGCCAGCGTGCACAAATAGGAGGAGGAACCAATCACGCCGTGCTGTGGATAACGTGACGGCCTGTGGCATGCAGATTGCCTAGCAATTGAGGGAACCGGAACAACAGCGTCATGAGAAGGTAAACTGCTAGAGGGAGACAAGTTGCAACCGCGACTTGTAACAACTTGTAATGGGAATTGCAGTATGCCGGAAATTTACTAAGGGAGAATTGTAAAAAAAGTCTAAATAGACCACAAGCTAATTACTGTAAATAAAAGAATATTTAATAAAAAAACAACACTTATCTGCAGGCGGGGGTCCGCCAATTGGTGAGCTCTCTTCTCAGGTCATCTGGTCGACGGGGCTCCTGCACTGTGACACCGATTAACTGTGTTGTAAACCCGGTCTCTCTTTTTAGGTGGTCACAGACCAAAATACAGTGAGAATTGTGCGGTGGGGATTCGCAGGGACAGAGTTTTCTTGCAAACTTTGTCCCTGTTTGAGAACGTTGATACATTCTCATTTGAAATGCGGATTGTAGAAATAGGGGTCAAAGGGCGGGATGCATGACAACTAAAGATGGCGTTGCCCAACCCATCAAAGCTTAATGCATATGAGAAATGTGGTCAAACCCCCAAAAGCAGCATTTTCAGGGGTTTGACAGCATTATTGACTTTGCTACATCCCGCCCATAGTGTTTCCAATCTATAATTGTTGCCGTTTATTTAACCTAAACTTCAGTGTATATAGAATTCAGCCACAGATGCCAACTAAAATAGATTGCCAACGGAAACACGAGAGGTTGTAGAGTTTAGGTCTTGTCAGCAATGTGACATTGCTGTTCCAGGGAAAGCCAGAGTAAGTTGCGCATGCCATACTTACACGGCAGATGTGGTGCAGGGATTTCCATGGGATGGATAGATCCATGTCGCAGTAACACAGCTCACACATTTCCTGCTGGGAATGCATATTGATTTAAGGTTCATTCTGCGAACACAGGCTTGGTAACAATCGTAGGCTAGCAAATAAGAACGGTGCCCAGTGGGGCTGTTCACATAGCAGCTGTCACTACATATAATTTTCACCTGAAATGTGATGGAATTTGTTAGTGCTTCAATGACATTTAAACATTTAGAATGAATAAGTAAATTAATGATAGACTAGAGTGAGATATTGGTGCAGCGGTTATCAATTGCTACCATCATTTGCCTTTCATGCAGGGATACCGCACAAACAACATGGGACTACTTTTTTAACTCAAACTGGTACAATTTAATGTATTGCTAAAGTTTGGGTCTAATATATTACTCATCATAGCAATAAGGTCAATAAGGACTCATTAGAGTCATACTTGCTTAACTTTTGGACCTTCCCACTAAGATCTCCTAGGTCCAAAGGGCAAATGTGGGTGGCATGATGGTGCATCATCAGGACCCAGCATTTCTGAATGGTAATGAGAATCATTTTAGCTGCAGGATAGCCTGGGACTGATGATAAGAATTGTTTCGTCATTGTGCCTACTTCACAAGCACAAGCAGCAGGATCCACAGGGTGGCCTACTCTACCTTTGGTAGTCTTCTGAACATTGTCGGAGAGTGGGCAAGTATGCTTTGAGTGCCTGCTTGTCCCTGCCCCATGTGCTGGGTTCACGGAGTGGAGGTCTGGGATCGCCTTATCACAATCAGCAGGAGAGTGTTTCTCAGGAACTAACATAAATAGACAGGATTGGTATGTTAGGAGATTATTCAGAGAAGGTCTATGACTCATGAACACAGCACAGACAGATATAGCAACCAAGAGTGTCAGGCACACCATGGTCAGGAGACTGGAGAGGGCAGTTGCACATCAGGGGGTCAAAACCAAAATCATGGGAAGTCAGCAAAGTAGGGGGTGCTACAAGGAATAGATGCAAACATAAATAGGACAAAGGCACAATAAAGAATATTGAACAAGAGTGAGGTATAAATAACAGACGGATGGGCTTAACACCCAACCACAACTAGAGAAGAGAGCTCCCATTGTGGAGCTATAATATCTGCCTAAAGCATCCACCTGTCCCCTCCAGACTACACTCTGAAGCCCGGAGAGTAGGATAGCATGTGCACCTTTGCTAAATTATAGCAGGGCAAACGGGGGTGACTGACCATGACAGAGACAAGAGATAGTAGCGAAAATAACTGAACAAGGTAGACACTGGGAAAGCTATTGGCCAGGATACACAACACTGACATTACGACTAGGAAGACAGGGAAAGCATTCACAAAGCTTCAGACTAAAATGGAAGAGCACAAGGCCACTAGCTTAGGGCCCAGAGAATCCAGCAAGCATGGATTAAAAATACAAAGTGGGGCTGGGTGCAAGGAGAAACCACAAAATGTTATAATAACTTCCCTATATACAGTACATCTGGGGAATGGGAGTACAATACTGCTGGTGGCATTCGGACAGGGGAGAAAGACACACAATGGAGAAGACAATACGCTAGATAGGAGAACAGGTATATATATAGACTATATCCCTAAAGGATATACCACAGCCTCAGAAGCCTAGACACTAAGGATCACATACAGCACAAAGGCTCTGTGTACAATCCCTGGCAAACCTTCTACACCCCAATGTCCATTGTCATTAGTCCCATAAGCTGGCCACACACTAGAGCAACTTACATCCAACCAGCCAACTTGTTAATTGGTTGGAATGAAAATCTGGTAACGGATGGGAGTAACTGTTGATCAGCAATTTGCTCCTAAATGCCATAAAACAGATGAAAATGGTCGTCAGACAAGTTTGTTAAATGTTTGCTCTAAACAATTTGTTCAAATACCAGTTTTTGTCCATTTTCTGGCGTTTGGGAGCAAATTGCTGATTGTCATTTGCTTTCATCCTTACCACATTTTCATTCCAACCAATCAACAAGTTGGCTGGTTGGACAGATAATCTTTAGATGTGTGGCCAGCTATAATCTCTGCAAACCCGTTATTAGACTACCAGCTGATACTCTCACTTTTCACACTTTTCTTATATAAGTCCTCAAATTAAAATTAAGTACAATATTAAAACATGGGTTAAAAGTTGATTCACCAACATAAATGCATAAAACCCCTTGAATATTATGTTGTTTTTGTGAAATAGGTATGGCATTGGACTTAAGCAATGCAATTACTCTTCCATTTCCTGCTTTTTGTTTCCCATCATATGTAACTACAGAGGAACATCTTATTGCGGATTTCCTACACAGAAAATATAAACTTTTCTTTTTTTTTTTCAGAAGAAATCAATTTTCCCTTTAATGCCTGACAATAAATCATTTATGAACGCTGTGATGTAATTAAGAAATAATAAAAAAGTAACCGCAGATGTAACGATTATTAATCTGTTATGTGTCCTTTATATTTTTTGTCGTCAGACCCCTATTAGAAGACACTGAGCTCAGTAAACAGTAGTTACTTGTTGCAGCATTATATAATTGTACCCAAAAAATTTGCAATAGGTAGTGATGTGATGAGCCTTTTTTCATAGGGGACGTACATTTAATTTTCAGGCTGCCTGATTGTCTGTGCCGGTTCCAGGGCCCAGTGTAGTTTCCATGGAAACGTAAACCTCTGCCTCATGCACAATTCATGTTGACCTTTTTTCTTTTTTTACACCGAATCCTCCTCTTCCTCCCTGTCCTTCCACCCTCCGCTGCAAACATCTCCCCGCTCGCTGCCTTTCATGTCCTCCTCAGGAGAGAGTCACAGGCCCTGATGCACAGGGAAAAGCTGCTGCATCCTATGCCCTCCCACCTTCCTGCCCTTTGAAGAGTGTTCCTATCATATGAATGCAAAGCTAGAGACAGCTGTAATTATACCGGTGGGATTTAAAACTCCCACGTTAGCAATGGATCTACTGAGAATGGTGGAGCCATTGGATGAAGAGTGCAGACTATTTACCCTACAGCATACTCCGATGGCATATCATTAGCATGTTACTCATTTTGGGTCGCTATTTGTAATAAAATATTTAATGAAAGTTTTAAATCTAACAGAATAGCAGTGAAATGTTGGCACATTACTAATTTTCCTCTTTAGCCATGAAATCACTGAGCGCCAATGAAGTGTGAGATTTTTTTCTTACACAATTGGATGATTACTAATGCTTGAACAACACAAAGACTTCAGCAGTGGAGTTGCACAGTATTTTCCAGATCCAGTCTGCAGGTCCAGTATGGGTGCAGATAGGTCTTTGGGTGGGGGGACAGATCCGAACCAATTTGCTATGAAGATAGTTGGAACACAGTGATAACCAAAATGGCATGAGGGCTATGTCTGCCCAATCTCATCCCATATTACGTCCCTTCCAATCTCCCCCATATCACCCATCAATCCTCCTATCTTTGTCACCTCACTTACCTATGACCATACATTTGTGTTGTCAATTCATATTATACCAAATAGAACTGGACAATGTATTTTATGTAGCATATGTACAACTGACTGCACCGGTCCGTCCTCAGATTTCCAGGGATGGGGATAATTAGGGCATGAGGGTGCCACTGCGCTGCTATATCCTGTGAGATGGCATTCGACATTAGGGTGTTGTTAGGCACGTACGTGACTCTTATGAGTATTAGTCCTGCAACAGCATTGGCTAGATGCAGTCGTACAACAGCTTTGAGAGATGGCAGACAACTTGGCTAGGTGGGCCTGAAGGCTGTAGGTGATGAAGCGGCCTTTGGGCCATGTAGCAGCCTTGAGGGTTGGAGTAACTTGGCAGGTTGCGGCCTTTGGGCCGTGTAGCAGCCTCTGGGCTGTGTAGCAGCCTTGAAGACTGATAAACTTGCCCAGTAGCGGCCTTTTTGCTGTGTAGCAGCCTTGAGGGCTGGAGTAACTTGGCAGGTTGCGGCCTTTGGGCCGTGTAGCAGCCTGTGGGCTGGGTAGCAGCCTTGAGGGCTGAAAAAGCTTGGCAAGATGTGGCAGATGAAGATCTGTGCAGAAATAAAATCACTGGCGTTGGTATGCTGGATTGTGCACTGAACACGCTGGAGTGTGGCCTGTGCCGCCAGGTTGACACAAGCAGCTGATGCTGTAGTGCGGCCTGTGCTGCTGGGTTGACACAAGCAGCTGATGCTGTAATGCGGCCTGTGCCGCCAGGTTGACACAAGCAGCGCACGCTGGGCTGCGTACTCTGGACACAGAGTACTGTCCGTGCCACCTGGATGACACGAACGGCAGAGGACAGGTATGCGAACCATGTCGCCAAGATGATACTAACGGCAGGTAAATGATAAGCAAACCGTGCCGCCTGGATGACACAAACGGCAGAATAACACAATACAAAAGACAGGAGAACTGGAGCTCGACTGGGTGACAGGAGACTAAGCCAGAACCGGAAACACGAATACTCTATCACCAGCATGGAGTGAAGGGCTGGCTGTAATTTAACAGATACAGGGTCCAATCAGAAGAAGCGCTGCAAGCCTCCCTAATGACAGACCAGTGTGCAATCAACTAGTTGCAGCTGATACTGCACACAGCAGACAGTTAATTACTGAACACATGATCAGCACACAGACAGACAGGATTAAATTCTAGTAGCAGCTAAGACTGGGAATTGCGACCAAGATGATCTGCTAACCGCAGATCCTAACAGCTTAGTCCCTAAGTGCACACGCCTGTGAATTACATAGATGACTGCTAACAAACTATATTGGTCTATTCTGAGAAAACAGTGGTACTGATTTATAACTGCAATTTCATATCTGTAATTTATTTGTGCGGAATTACTGACAGAATGTGGAGATACAGCCATTAATGCTAATGATAACCACTGATGATTTTTAGATGCATTTTACGGTTTTACATTAGTTTGTATTGTTTGTTAAATGCGTGTAAACGAGTGTTACACAAGAAGTCATTGTTAATAAAGATACACATTGGCATTTTTACTAGCATCATATTGACTGTGTGTCCAGTTTATTCGGGAGCATTGCGTTGGCCACATTTATACTCAATGAAAAGCTCTGTAAATGGAAGGAACTAAAGTGCTAGTACTAACACCAATAGCATAATGGTACATAAACTAAAAGGAGGGCCTGAGCCACTCTGCTTGTAAATACATTAGTATTTCTGTATAAAGTGGCTCTGAGAAGTATTCTCCAATTTTGGAATATGCTGCGCTATATAAGAAACTGTTATTAATTATAATAATAATAATAGGTACCGATTTATATTACAGCGGGACAGTGAACCAAAGCATGAGGCAGTCAACGTTTATAGAGAATCTTAGTAATGATTTCAAAATATTGCTGTCCACAAATGGGTCCAGCCATCATTTTAGACCTGGAGCAGTATTTCAGGGGCTAGATGTGGAAATCTCCTAAAGACTCACAGCTGTAATTGGTGTTGAAGGGTTTTCTACCAAATATTAAAACATTATGCATCAATAATGTTTTTATAAATGTTGTAATTATAGAAATATGGGACATTACAGTATGTATTGTGCTAGTCAGCGGTAGGGACTCCTGAAACCCCCCAAAAATGCCACAGGTGAATACCATTTATAACCACTGAAATTTATCATAGAAAAAATTGTAACTCCACATAGAGGGCTTTATTCAGAGGCGGCCGTACGGTCTACGACCGCACGGCCGCCTCGATGTTTGTCCAGTGCGCATGCGCACGAGGGAGCCAGCTCCTTCGTGCGCATGCGTGAGACCCGCTACGACCGACAGCGCCGGTCATAGCGGGTCTCTTTCCAAAGGGGGCAAGCTGTCGATGTTGATTGACAGCTCGCCCCGTTTGGAAGGCGGGCCGGGGGGTGGCAGCCCAAATGGAGGACGTCTGCCGTTTGGGGGAGGCCCCACTGACATCACTAGTGATGTCAGTGGAGAGCTTCCGGCTCTGACAGAGCCAGAAGCTCTACGGGGCTTACGACAAGTGAGACCCTACCCTAGGGTCTCGTCGTAAGCCCCGATGGTCGCGATGGTCTATGACCATTGCGACCATCACCCTAGCGGTTGTTAGAGCTGTGGGTGTAAACCCACAGCCTAACGACCGAAACAGAGGCGGCCGGTCAGGATGCAAGCGGCCGCCCAGTTTCTGAGCGACCGCTTGCATCCTCCGACCGCCTCTGAATGAGGGCCAGAGTACCTTGTACATCATGAGCTTATTCTTGAATTACATTTTGTCTTGTTTCAAAATATTATTATCGTCTTATAGTGTATAAGACAGTAACTTGAAAGTCAACACACAAAGTGGATGATTTATCACTATTGTAATCTTTCCTCCATAAGCGATAAAGTGTGTGTGCCTGTCTGTCTGTCCTTTATACACGGCCAGAGTTTTGTACCTAGCTCCACCAAATTTGGCATGGTGGAGTAGTTTGACCAGGATTACTGTAGGTTTAGTGTGAAGTTTGTCAAGGCCATGGAGGTCTACATGGTGCCCACCAAGTAGGCCATGGAGTCTCTGATTTGAAATTTTGGTTGAAGCAAGTTCGCTCAGGAGTGCCTAAAACTGTACTGATCTGAAGGCACAGGCTGATATTTACCAGTGGGGGGCAGGCAAAGCTCCAACAGAAGAGCAGTGAGTCAGAGGATCAACTGTCACACTGCACCTGCACTGACAGTTACTAAGGCCTGCACTGACAGTTACTAATTTCCTCCAAGCACATTTTCATATGCCATGGTCTGTGCATTATCCAACTATTTCTAAACTGCCAGGAACCACAATGGATACCTCTGCACAAATTATTTTTGAAGGTTGATGCACTAATAATGCTGCTTAGAAACCTTGTTGCTTCAAAGCTTTGCAGTGGTACAAGGCTTTGCATAAAAAAACTCTCAAAGCCCATATCATTGAAGCCACTATCATAACAGTATGTGCTTCAGGAGAGGATGTGTTCATTCCTCGCATCCCACTCATACCAACAGACATGCCATTTGAATTTGAGAGTTTGCAGTTTACAATCTTACTCTCTTTTGCAATGACTATCAATAAGGCCCAAGGTCAATCTTTAAAGGTAGCAGGTATTGACCTGCAAACTCCTTGCTTTTCCCATGGGCAGTTGTATGTGGCATGTGTAACAGTGTCTAAATACTATATATAAATGGATAAAACCGTGTTCGCAAACAGTGGGGTCCTTTTCAGGATCAATGGCATGGGGTTATAGGTGAGGACAATGTAAAAAGTAAATGCTGCAGATCTACTTCAAGGTCCATTCTTCAACACGGGCAACGCCGGCTATCCCAGCTAGTTAAATAGAATTTCCTATCGCTGCATATTGTGGAAATAAGTCATATTTATTTGCAATTTATCAAATATCTCTTTTTGGAACAAAGGGTCCTGTAAGAGCCCCAGCGAAGGGTAAAACGTAATGCACTATGACTTTACTTCCGGGTATGGGCCCATCTTGCCTTATGCACATAGATGAGCATCGGTCTGTGCATATCCGAGTACAGGCCGCCGAAGACATATCCGAAGTTAAGGTAAATTGGGCATTTTTGCAGTCCCCATAGAAAGCTATTGGGACTGCTTTTGCAAATGACAACAGTTGGAGCTTAGCAGATATCTTCCGCTGTACCCACATAATAAATTGGTACGCTATTTAAATAATGTAGCAATCCTTAAAACCTGCCATTTTCCAAAGATTGGCAGCAAAATAGATTACTAAATCAGGTTTACTGAAAGATAATTAAGTTTTACTGTAGAAAAATGTATATATTACTGTAACACAGTGACATACCTGTCTACCTTTGGGCTCCGGGAGGGGTCAGCCAGATCAGCACTGCAAAGGTTTGTCACGGTAGAAGTGGACAGTACTGGGGGCATGGTGACGTGAATGCATCATTGTGGCCCCACTAGACAATCCCGAGATTACCGTATTTGTGAAGCTGGGGCATTGCCATGATGACAAATTCAATGTAAATGGGTGGCCGTGGTTGCGGGCAGCTCTGGGAGACTTGCCCACTTTTCCAGGTAGAAAGGTGTACCTCCCGGTTTCGGGGACCTCCCGGACGTTCCTGGAGAGTAGACAAGAATGCTGTAACAGATGTTTGACTTTAGTGTAGGTCAGGGGTGTCAAACTCGTGGCCATCCAGCTGCTGGGAGACTACATATCCCAGCATGCCCTAGTAGCAAAACTGGCAGTGCATGCTGGGACATGTAGTTCTACTGCAGCTGGATAGCCACGAGTTTGACACCACTGGTGTAGGTCAATTAAGATACTGAGGTCAGACTTTGTTTCTTTTTTTTGACCTTCCATTAAATAAACGTATAGGAAGAACTAACGACAAATAGAACAACCACAAATGGATTTTTTTTTAAACTATTAGATTCTTAATTTTAAGCCCCATTAATATTCATAAAACTTCAGCCTGTTCATGTACTAGCTGTCTCATACATTGATTGTCTTTATTTTGATACATTTTGGCACAGCTCACAAAATGGCTGCCTCCGCTACGCAATAACTATATAATTCATACTCACAAAAAATGTTTTAAACTGTGCAGGAGTTCAGTTTCTATTTAAACAAGGTGACAATGAAGTGTAACATTAATTTTAATTAAAAAGTTTCATTAAATAGGGGTGCTACCCCATGCTTATCCGCAATAACGTAAAAAGCTCAGCTTATAACAGGAAAGCTGTCTCAAGGATGCATGGAAAAGAAAACCACCCATATGTAAGAAATAAGATTGTTTTGTGTCGCTTCAGTGATGCCTACTTTGTTTTTGTTTTTTTCCTCGCTGATGCTCGTGCTTTTATTTTTTTATTAGATTATTTTTTATTAATTAATAAACAGTTTTATAGAATACAAGTATCCAATTATTGTAGCTGCATTGTGACATTTGGTTTGTGGTCGTCAAAAAAGGCAACTTACAAAAATGTGCAAAATTGTGGGTTCTGCATGGCGAATGCCATTTCTTCCTGTGTTTGTGTAAAAAACAGGTGGCAAAGATTGACGCGGGCGATCTGATTGTTTTCACACGTAGCTGACACTAATGGGCACCCATCAAAGCAATTCAATTGTTGCTCCGATCGGCCGTGATTAGCTGCTGGAGCACACACTTCTGCCTGCACCCTCCTGAGGTGGTGAACAGAAATGTGCGATAAGTCTGTGTTTTGGGCGCGCTAACCAGGACTTTAGATGAGTAAATGTCGGAAGTATTACATGCACTGCAGTTTGTGTGAGACAAAGTATAGCTTGTTAAGTGCTAATTATGCCCCCTTCATGAGCTGGCTAAACTCTCTCTAAAATCAAGTATTTGGGAACCCCCCCTAGGAATCCTGTGTTTGCCCCTGTCACGGGTCCTATGCAATCAGTCACTTAAAAGGCACATGTGATGTATGACACAGAATTAAAACTAAGCAGAGTTCTCATTTTATCTTATTATAACTGTTTTCAAAAGTACACTTTGAACAAGAAGAAGCTTCTGTTGAGAAGCACAAATGAGATACATGAAGGGCATCACGTTTTGTACCACTAGACGACTCCTGATTTCATGTGTCCCTTAGGAGACTGTGTCTCTTTCTTTGTACTGTCTGTTCTGAATGGGGCATTCTTAATCTTGCCTGCACGTCCAGGATCAGACTCCTGCTGCCCTGCCACCTTACATTTTCATATTAAATGTCTCACCAGGGGTTTGATTGCTTTCCTACTCTGTATGGTAAGGCACTGTACAGGGCTTAAATGACAGGGAAAGCCCCCACACCATTTTTGCAGTTTTGTGATGATAGGCAGTATTCATTGTGATCACACCGAGGCCACCATAGTAACTGTCCAGGAGTGCTCACAGCTTTTCCCTAAATTGCTAAAGATGAATGCACCTATAATATTTATTGTCATGTCCTCAGTAACAGATGTGTCATCACTTACTGGTTGTCCATACGCCATACAGTGAGAGACTCTCCTAGAGGAGTAGCATACTATATTTATTGTCATGTCCTCAGTTACAGATGTGTCCTCACTTACTGGTTGTCCATACGCCATACAGTGAGAGACTCTCCTAGAGGAGTAGCGTACTATATTTATTGTCATGTCCTCAGTAACAGATGTGTCATCACTTACTGGTTATCCATACGCCATACAGTGAGAGACTCTCCTAGAGGAGTAGCACACTATAATTATTGTCATGTCCTCAGTTACAGATGTGTCATCACTTACTGGTTATCCATACGCCATACAGTGAGAGACTCTCCTAGAGGAGTAGCACACTATAATTATTGTCATGTCCTCAGTTACAGATGTGTCATCACTTACTGGTTATCCATACGCCATACAGTGAGAGACTCTCCTAGAGGAGTAGCACACTATAATTATTGTCATGTCCTCAGTTACAGATGTGTCATCACTTACTGGTTATCCATACGCCATACAGTGAGAGACTCTCCTAGAGGAGTAGCGTACCATATTTTTCTTTACATTTTTGCATCTTATTATCTCAGATCCAGCAAAAAAAAAAAAGGCGCCCATAGTGTACCAGAGACGCTAGGCTGCTACTTTAACCGCACAGGAATTAGTTTTACACACGTACACAGTCACCGATGAAGGTTGACAGAACTTATCATGAAGATGCGGCTGCTCGCCCTTTTTACAAAGATTCAGACTCTGTTACGCACAGACGTACACATGTTGCACACATCAATAATAGGTGTACGCTAGCAGTGTGGTTTTGTCACTTCTATGTGTTTTAATTATGCAAATAAGATGCAAATTGTGAGCAAAAAAAGACCCATCACGTGGCCAAGTTGCATCAGGACCTGGCACAGCCAGAGGGGCTATTTGGCGCAACTGAAGCATCAATAAAAAAGGACACATCTGTATATGGTGACTTATTGAGTTGGATTTTGGTTCTCCTCCTGCTTTGCCATTCACTTTTACTTATTTTGGACTGATTCTCAAATGGGAGTAAATACTTGCCGACTCTAATTAACTCCTCTCCGGGAGAAGCCTAGAGAGGAGAAGCAGCGCACAGCTTCGGAGGGTGGGGCCGGACTTTCTACGCCATTTTAGCCCCACCTCTCCATATGGACCTGTGAATTCCCTGTATAATATCCCCATCCTGCCCACTTCACTAGGAAGTAGGCTATATGCGGGAGATCCGCCTACTCATTCGGGGGTGTGGGGGACTACCCAAAAACCGGGAGCCTCTCGCAACTTCCGGGAGAGTAGGCAAGTATGGCGGAAAAGATTAAGTAATTGCAGTGGCATCCCTCCCCGTGGAGACACCCGGTGCGGAGAGGGTTGTAGTGTTCGGGGCTAAAGGGGCATGTTATCACTCAGTGCAGCACCCGGCTCATGTCACTGCGGAGGAGTCGGCACTTTGGTGTCACCCCTCGGCAGGTTATATCCAGGTGGACCCGCACCCCCCTTGTGATTCCGCTGTGTAACTGTGCATCTGGACAAAACCATGTTGCAGTGCAAAGGGGGGAAATATATTTCTGTTTTGCATGCAGGGTAGATACTGGCTGTTTCTGCATGTAGCCCACAAATGCCAGGCAGATTTATTTTTACACTGCAGTTTAGATGTGAGTTTGGACACACCCCTCCCAAATCTACATCTCTCATGTTATATATCTGCCCCCCCAGCAGCGCAGCATGGCTTTACCAAGGTGCACAGTTACTTGCTCTTTTTTGCTTTACTTCCACCTCAGAATCAGGCTTTTTTTTATCTTAAACTGTGAAACCACTATTACTATTCTGACTTTAACTGAATTTGACACACATTCAGTGTCCTTTAGAAATTGCAAACACAGTACTCTGTTATGTGTAAAATTAATGGACACGGAGAAAGTACAGGGTGAGATTATTTTCCTATATACCAGATACTTACTATCGGCTATTCCAGTACCGAACACTGTAACTAGCGTCTTTTTGTGAGAAATGGCTGATATCATAGAACATTTAAAAAGAAAAATTGAGATACAATAAGCATGATAAAAGTAACCGGTCATAGACCAGCAAAACATTTATTAGGAACAGTCATGTGAAGTAAACAATAACAGTTCTAAGGCCAATGGATGGTCTACAGCTTGTTAAGGGATTGGCCATAGAAGGAGTTAAATACTTGGTATGATCTCCATTGATGATGTGTCTGAGTAGTTTGTGGATGTGCTTGGGGAAGTCCAGAATAGACAAGGGGAGCAGAATATACTTAGGTCATGCAAAATTTGCAGATTAGTAATCCTAGCGAATAAGGAAATTACCTACTTCTAGAATGTATGAAATTTAGGGCAGCTCCACCAGACATGCAGGAAAGGTTCCAGCTCACCACTGTGGTTTTGATTTTGAATTCTGATCACAATTCCTCTAGTAGGCATGTTAAGCACCTGGACAGATGCTGCAGAGCTTACTCAGAAGAACATAGGTCCTGATTCAGTGATGTACGGTAATGCCCCTGCTGCTCCAATTGCATGGCTGTGCAAAAATATGCAAATGTTGCAGCTGCCGGGATTTGTGTTGTGACGCCCACCGGCGGCTTCGCAAATCCAAGCAACCGTGTACAAAGGAACAGCATAGGTCGCAGATCAGTCAGTTGTCAAAGTTTTGAGTAACCCTGCTTTCGTGCAGAATGGACGCGGGAACAAAGATGCTGGAGCCATGTTTATTGCATATGGAGTCGCAGGCAGAGACCCACCCCAAAAAAACAGTTGTGGAGCACTTGCTTTTGAGTTTCCCCCCTGTTGCCGTCTACAAACAGTCCCTGCCTGTCAATCACTTCTGCGAGCGATAACGTTAATGGAGCTTGACACGTGCAGTGCAATGAATGTGCATGGGTTGGGTATGAAATTCCGGCCGTCAGGATGCCGCTAGTCACAATACAGACATCGGCATCCCGACAACCAGAATCCCGACACCCATAGGATCGCACAGTGAGTAATTTCCTAACCCCTACCCTAACCTTTCTCCTCGGTGCCTAACCCTAGCCCCCCCCCTAGTGCCTAAGCCTAACCTCCCCCTCCACGTACCCTAAACCTAACACCCCCTCCCTGGTGCCTAAACCTAACCTCTCCCCAGTGCCTAAACCTAACCTCCCCCTACCCTGCACCCTAATCCTAACACTCCCTACCGTGCCTAACCCTGACCCTCCCCCTAATGCCTAACCCCACTACCTAACCCTAACCTCCCCCTAACACCCTGATACTTACCTTCGGGATGCCGGCAGTCGGGATACTGGTGCTGCCCCCTAACACCCCGATACTTACCTTTGGGATGCCGGCGGTCGGGATACTGGAGCTGGGATCCAGACCTGTCGGTATTTCGTCGCTGGTATTCAGACCGTCGTCATCCCACACGCCCAGTATGCCGACTACATCCCCATATTCATACCACCTATAATAGCTCAACTGCGTAAAATCAGCATTAGGTCCATCTCTGAATCAGGCCATAGTACCACTGGTAAAGTAATATATTTGCATTCCATATTGATGGGTGCCCTTATATAACCCCTTTACTCGGTCTAAGGGTTCAGCAAATTAAGCTCCTCTCTCTTTAATACAAATCACTCTCACTAGTCGATGCAGGAATTAGAGCATTATAGAGCATTGAAATGAAACTTTTAAAGGAATGTCCAGAGAGTTTGGCTGCTCTGCTCTCCAAGGTGGGTTTTAGCAGAGAGAAGAAAATACCTAATCTAGAAACATCCTTTTGAGAAGCCAGGTAAGTCTTTATTTTTCAGAAATCTTGTGTACAGGTTATAATATATATATTTGAGAACATTGCTAACAACTCTGTAATTTAGGGCATGTGGTCCAGTTGTTACTGACCCTTTGCTTGATCTGCAGAGCACTTTATACTGACTGTATATCTAATCATGGTTTTGTCACTATGTATGAGCACGGCACTTTGAGGGCAATCAGCATAGTTCCTTTTTATTTGCAAGACTGATTACCCAATTGTCATTGTCATGCATATCTTGCCCATAAGGTCCCAATACACTGTCTCACACTGACAAGACAACTTACAGATTTGGTCGCACACATTGTGCCAAGAATCTAGTTGTGGGGCTGAGCAACCTGAGCTGACGCAGCCAGACAGCAATGCCTACTTGTGCTCAGCCGGTAATGGTATTCATGCTGCAATATAAGGATCAATGATTTTAGTCATACAATAATTGCTCCAGCGACCATACACACAATAAAATGGCCCAAGGTTGACCAGAGTGGACAATATCTTCTCTGTGTAGATGGCCGGCTATAGAATATATATTTAAATGTTGTATGTTTATTCTTAGATTAAAGTTCTCCTCCTGTACATGCAATCTGTCTTATTAGCAGTAATTATGCTTTGCAGCATGCAACATTTCAGAAATCAGGTTATTACGCCCCACGTCTATCCTATTCATATCTTCTTCAGTCTGATTTGTTCCAAGGTAAAAATAGTCCTAATTTGCATCAGTCAGGTTATTTCTAATCCCGTTCCCTGTACATAGTTCTGTTTCCCACCCCCTCATCCCCCTGTCCCTCATTTCATGTGTATGACAGTATCTCCATAGACAGAGCTGTTGCCTGTGGCAGGCGGCAGCGATGTGCAGCTACCACAAGACAGGCTGAATGGGAGAGTGTCAGATTCATGGCTATCTGCTTCCTCCACTCTGCAAGTCAGCTGGACACAGGCAGAGGAGACCCGGCAGGTTGTTGGCATTGGCCACAGCAATGTATTCTCTAGAAGGTCTTCCTGAAGTCTCCTGGCTAGACTATGTGGCCAAGGCAGCTGCATCAATTGTAATCCTACATTCCCTGAGAAACCAATATTATTATTTACAGTAAGAATGAATTGCATTACTTGTTTTGCATCAGTTTTGTATTGTTTAGAGAGTACAGTGATATTATAATAAGAGAGTTCAATGCTTCGTGGTTTCTGATGGTTAAAAGGAAACAAACAAACAAAAAAGAAATGAAAGCCAAACTGCATTAAGATAACCTGAAAGAGTATTATGTCCTCTGTGTAATCTGTTCCTGTAGTCTTTGTAGAGTGCAAAACGTTCTATTTGAAGATTTGATGACTCCTGACTGCTGCTTTCAATTGTGTTCTGCAAAACCAGCACTGAGATCCTCCCTCCCTTTATTCATTCCTCGGAGAACCCTCTCCAGCTGTCTTCAGCTGTTTAGTACCAGCATCTGTGCCCAATCCCAAAAGCGCACATAACTTACCATATTGAGATATATTCTGATTTATACCTGCAGATAAATCATTATGTAATAATATAAATATTTCCTCTGTCCAGTGTGGAAGATTAAAGCATGCAGCTAATTGCCCTTTCATAATTGGCTAGGGTAGAGATTGCCAGCCTGGTGCTGGAGGTAACCGGATCTCCAAAGTACATCCCGGCCTTTTCCTCCCATCTGCTGATGGCCGGAGGGAAATGAAGAAGGGTTATTTCATCCAGCTGGTGAGGGACTTGTGCGGATCTTCTGGTTATCTCAGGTTACTGTTTTGTATGTTCAGTATTTCTGAGTTTATTCCTTTAATAAAGTGCTTCCACAACTGTGAAACGTTTTATGTGTGTGGATTATTGTGGCACTCAATCCCCCACATGAACTCTGTGAAATGACATCTCGTCATCTGCTAATTATCTCACACAGCATTTGGTTATGTTATGTAACAATATAGAAGATTTACAATATCCGACAAAGGGAAGGCCACTCATACTGGTTTTAGGATTAACTAGTGGGGTCATAAAGTTGACAGATAAACATGTCAACATAATCATCATGTCGACATTCACCTTGATGACGTAGTGCACCAGTAACAGATTCCCTTCCTTTCTCCGACATACGCTGATGAAATGTTAACTATTTTGACCATGTTTTCAGGAAACCCCTAACACTAATGATGACATTTTCACTATTTCAACTTGCTATATGTTGAAATTTTTTACATTTTATTCATGCCGACATTCCGAATGACAACACAGTACATGTCGACATGACTGGATACCAGCTAGTGATAATACTAGGGCAGGAGACAGTATTACTGACAGGAAATTCGCTGTGCAACTCTTGGTAAAAATAGCATCTTAAAAACATGACACAGTCTTTCTCCTGGCATCTGAGGCAGGGGTGCTCTGGCTGGACATCTGCTCTGAGAATGTGAATCTCCCAAGTGCAGAAGTCCAGGATTACCAGTTAAGGCGTACATCCACTAGCAGATATTAATGGACGACTGAATGATAATGACATCGTTATCGTTCAGTTGTCCATTAGTCGTGCATGAATCGGGCACTAAAATGTCAGAAACGTCCAGCGATGCGCGCTCCCGCTGGTCGTTTCTGATCTCAATCATCGCCCGTACATGCCGGTCAATCTTCCGATAATGACGGATTGGCCATGTTCAGGGATGATGGAGGGTGCATACACTCAACGACTAATCATTCAGTGTAGGCACTGCAGGGGATGGTAAACGACTGTACGATTACAATGTCATATTCGTACTGTTGTTGCCTCATCTGCTAGTGGATGTGCGGCATTACAGACAAACAACATCTGACAACATCTGCAGATTTCCAGACAGTGGCTGATAAACAAGGAAGTGACTAGTTTGTAATGTGACCCTTTGTAGAGAACCATCTCAAGCATTGTCGAATGATCCTCATTGCATATGAATATTAGAGCATCTATTTACTCAACATTCAAAATCCTTACAATGCCACATTATACAATGCATTTAATGGCCTATGGGCCTGATTCAGACCCACTCGCGAGCGGCTGTCCGCTCGCAAGTGGGTCGATGGTCTGCACTGAGCATGCGCACGACGGAGGGAGCTCCGTCGTGCGCATGCGCCAGACACGACGAGCGAAGGACTTTCCTTCGCTCGTTGTGTCTGATCAAAGGGGGCGTGCTGTCAATGTTGATTGACAGCACGCCCCCTTTGGTGGGCGTGCCGGGGGCGTGCCTCCCTGACGGGGGCGTTCCCACGGGAATGCCTCCCGTCAGAAGCCGGCCCACTGACATCACTAGTGATGTCAGTGGGAGTGATTTTGGCTCTGATAGAGCCAAAATCACTCCGGAGCTTGCGGTTGAAAACCTCAACCGCAGGCTCCGGCTCGCAATTTCGATGGTCGCGATGGTCACGACCATCGCGGCCATCAAAATGCACGCTCGTATAGCCTGTGGGTGGTGACCCACAGCTATACGAGCGTCCAGGAGGACGCTCCATGAAAATGGAGCCCGGCCCTCATTCAGAGCGTGCGCTCTGCTCAGAGCGTACAGCTCTGAATGAGGGCCTATGTCAGAGGTTCCCAAACTCGGTCCTCAAGGCACCCTAACAGTCCAGGTTTGAAGGATATCCATGATTGAGCAAAGACGGTTAAATAAAAAAACTGAGGTACTAATTAAGTCACCTGGGCCCAAGCATGGTTATCTTTAAAACCTGGACCGTTAAGGTGCCTTGAGGGCTTTCTTTGGGAACCTCTGGCTTATGTTAATGTGTACAAGTCATTATTGCCATGCAAATGGTAGTTTTAAGAAATTAAATAAATAGTTTTCTGGATCAGTCTCTCCTTCACTACACTCTCCACACATAAGAGATAGCTTTGTGCCTTAGACTAGTACCTAGGCACACCAGGAGCCTTCTGTATAGGACAGATTGTTTCTTTAAGATCCTAATGAACCCTGAAGGAGCACAGTATTTGGGTGGGCTAGATGGTGATAGGCTGCCACAGCTCCAGTTCCTTAGTCCAGGGACCACAGACAGGTAGCACTGGAGACCATCCCAGTAGCTCTGTTAGGATTTTCATGAAGTATGGTGCTAGAGCAAGCAAAGTGCCACAGAGTAGCTGATGAGCTCTGGCCACCAGCAATTCTGGGCTGTTCCCCTGGGATTTGGCCAAACCTGACATATCCGAATTTGGTTAGAGGTTGTGTTAGATTCCAGTGCCAAAACAACTTGGATGTGAATCTAGGCTGGAGCTATAGACATTAAATCCCCCTAACCTTTGGCTGGAGTGGGTAAAAGCTTGGGCAGTGTGGGAATGAGACCCTTATGGCACCACTAGGGCTGAGAGAGGGATATTGTGAATACATGGCTGTAGGGTGAAGCTTTCCTCCAACCACTTTCCCCCTTTCTTACTACTGTCTGTCCTGACTAATGCCTGTGGCTGTGGTATGCAGATAAGAGGGCAGAGACTGAGAGACAGACGTGTTAGCTGCATGCTGAAAGAAGAGATTTAAATGAGAATTACAAATAAAGCATTCCTTCACCACGCCACAGTCATGAAGATAAATCCTTGCACGATGAGCTAAAGATGCTAATGTTTATGTGGGTCTAACAGTTCGATTAAAACATGAGAGCAGGGAGGGAGGGGGTAACCCCTAGTTGTCAATTGGAAATGTGACCCATGTTGAAACCACTGTGTTTTCAGGGTGGTAGAGTCAGCACTGCACCTAACTGTAACCAAGTGTGAGATAGATATATAGATATATTTTTATTTATTTTTATTTATTACTAGTTATTTATACAGCATACGCATATTCCGCAGCGCTGTACATTTGTCCATACACATCAATCCCTGCTCCGGTGGAGCTTACAATCTATGGCCCTGATTCAGACCCACTCGCAAGTGGGCGTACGCACGTTCGGTGTACGTAAAAAAATATTTAAATTCAAGCACTCGCTCGTATTTTCATACGCAGCTAAAAATCCGCCCCAAACTCAACAGACCCCTCCTCTGACTAACGAGCGTGCCAAATAGCGAGCGTACATCCCCGAAATGGCTTGAAGGGAACGCACGCACAAGTACAAACCGGAAGTGGGACTGTCAGATTCCGATTACCTGCTCGTTTTTTCGCCCTACCTCCCTCAATCGTATCATGCCAATCAATGTATCGATTAGCTTAATTGTTTTTTTTTTTTCAACACAATGCAATAAACTTTAATCTTGTCCGTGTTTGTATTTGCTCGCAGAATACGTACGGCTGAAACCTTCGCTTTTATTGTTCAAAAGACATGTTAGCCCCAATTAAACAATTGTTCTATTTGTTTGTCTCCCCACAATTTTTCTGTGGTTCATTTCTTTATTTAAATTTGCTTACGCATGTCACTGCATCAAGCCTATCATAACTCTCAAGAGATTTGTGGCCCTGTCGAACACATGACTCATACACTAACCAATAGAATTTGTCCTGTTAATTTCCCAAATACATTAGCCAATCAAATTTGTTTGTGGTGCTTTATTAAAATATTTTGACAAAAAAACACCATTGCCATCATGAGATCCGCCGCATTCACCAGGCGCGAACTGCTGGTGCTGACGGTGGTGATGGACATGAGGATCACCAGTCAGCCTCCACCCATCTATAATAGGCGCAAGCGTTCCGCATATGCGGAGGTACGTCGACGCCTGCGCTCCTTCGGCTCACGCCAACATATTGGCCAGCTGGAGCGCAGGTGGTCGGACCTGCACCGGCGGACGCCCCGCTTGCTGGCATGCTTTCGCATGCAGATTGCGGAAAGTAAGTGTTCTGGACTGTGGTTTTCAAGTTTATCTTGTGGGCCCTAACTGCGTGTGCATGTTTTCATGTCTGTCCTATTGAGTCATTGTAGTCATATCTGCATGTGCATGTTTTCATGTCTGTCCTATTGAGTCATTGTAGTCATATCTGCATGTGCATGTTTTCATGTCTGTCCTATTGAGTCATTGTAGTCATATCTGCATGTGCATGTTTTCATGTCTGTCCTATTGAGTCATTGTAGTCATATCTGCATGTGCATGTTTTCATGTCTGTCCTATTGTGTTTTTTTTTTTGGTTTCCTGTTGAAACTAACCACAATATTTTTGTCCTTTTTTAGGGGCACAGCAAACACTACGGCGGCATCGCCACACAAGACGCCGGTCCCGGCCCCTCTCTCCAACCCCCAATTCCTCTATTACCCCCTCCTCCCCAGACCCTGTGGCCGAAATTTCAGGCCTACTTCCCCTCCAGCCCAATTCCCCGTCTCCTCCATCCGTCCCTCCTCCAAATACCCCCTCCCAGGATCCCGAAAACACCTTGCCCCTTGGGTTGGGGAATGTAGCCACCTCCGAGGTGGTCCAGGGAGTGGCTTCTGGCTCTGTCGTTTTGGAGAACGGTATGTTTTTAAAGTTTATTTTGGACAACACAAACTGTTTGTATGTAATCATGTGTCGTCCCCATTTTTTTTGACTTTTTGTCGCCTTAGGGTATTTTTGGGGGTTGTCTTTACCTGTTCCTGCTGATGTCACCATACACATATCACACCTGTGTGCCTTTTTTAGGGCCCTTGTATTTTTGCCCTTAGACATTTTGGGGTGCTGGGTTTTATCCGTGTAATGTTTTTTTGGCCCACAAGCTTGTAAGTTTTGGTTTGCTTGTTTTGTGTTTTTTTTCAATGTTGCTTCATTATCGATTTATTAATCCCCAAACTTTTGTCACCCACAGAGGAACAGAGGCGTCGGGAAGAGATAGTGAATTGTGTGGGCCGTATGTGGGAGCAGGTCACCGGGCTTATGCAGGGCCTTGACCATCTGTTGGTCCTCCTTAGGAATTCGTTTTTTTTTTTATTTTTTTACAAATTGTTTCTTAATAAATCAGTTTTAAATCAAGCTCTGTCTCATGCGTTTGGAGTAAATCCAAATTTCTTTACACTGACATAAGTAGACTCTTCAACCAAGGTTTGCCACAGAATCTCACTACAGATTGTGTGTTCTATTTTGAATGCAAACAGACACAAGAAACACCTCCCAGTACCAATGTCATTTTCCTTTTTTGTGGTGGTCAACATGATAGTTTACACCATTTTTCAGGTTCCTATTTGGTGGCCAAACTGCTTCGGACAATCTTACGAAGGCAACTGATTGTACACGATTCCTTGTTGTGTTGGTTAGTACCCCGAAAACATATTACATTTTAGCTCCACTTGCTTCATTACTGGGTTACCCCTTAGGTAAAATTAACGTTTGGGAGTTTGTTTACACTTGCTTCTAACGTGCCCAAAAAGGAAACAAATTACACTCTCCAAATATTTATTCACAACAGAAATCAAAATACAAAGTGGTCACTCACAAACAAAACACACAGTGATAATCAGAAAAACACCACATACCAAAAACACTAAACAAACACACAACAAATCAAGAACTGGTTGACGAAGGTCCATGCCCACATGATTTCAAAAATATGGCGTTGCAATATTGGTGTCAGAATATATTCCCGAAGTTTCAACAGAAAGGTTTTTGAAGGGTAGCAGGAAGTAGTCATCGTGGGAGTGCCAAAGATTATGCAAACAAACAGAAGATGGTGCAAGAATTAATATAAAAAAAGATGAACGTTAAAAAACCGTAACACATTGGGTATACACACTGTTGTTTGATCAATAATTACCTAAAATATCGGGACACCACATCATCGCGTATGGCCCCCCCACATACTGACCTCCGACCAACCTCGGGGGGGGCCATCCTCAGGTAAGGCATCCTCTGGCTGCATTGGAACACCACTCCTTATGGCGATGTTGTGAAAGATCCCACACAGGACCACAATTTTCGAAACCATATCCGGCTAATACATGAGCTCGCCACCAGAGCGGTGGAGGCATCTGAATCGGCCTTTTAAAAGGCCGATACAGCGCTCCACCACTTGCCTGGTGGCTGTAAGTGCGGTATTAAACTCACTTTGTGGGCCTGGTGTGGGAGCCAAATAAGGAGTGAGCAGCCAGGGCATGCCAGGGTATCCACTGTCTCCTGTGAAAAACAATAGACAACATCAGGATCACTGTGTATCAAGCTTAACATTGTTATGTACTAAAGGTCTCCACTTACCCAGAAGCCACGCATCACCAGCTTGTAGGTTGTTTAATTTGTGCCATATCCCTGATTGCCGGATGACGAAGGAGTCATGTGCACTTCCTGGTAATTTTGCATTCAGGGCCAGGATCTGGAGGGAGGCATCACATACCACCATTACATTCAGGGGGTGATAGTGTTTCCTGTTTCGAAATATGGCCTCCAGCCGTGCTGGAGGCTGAAGTGGTATGTGAGTACCATCCACAATCCCTATGATGTGTGGGAAGCCAGCTATTTGGTAAAAATTGGCCTTGGCCACACTAAGGGCACCCATATCCAAAGGCATTTGAATAAAATGATGGAGGTGCTTGAAAAGTGCCTCCATCACTGCCCTCAGGATCCGGGAAAAGGAGGATTGTGAGATGCCCGCCACTATTCCCACCATTGTTTGAAACGATCCTGAGGCACAGAAATGTAACACCGCCATAAATTGCGTAAGTGGTGGTATTGCTGTAGGACTGTCAATTTGCCGCTCAAGATCACTCTCTATTAATGAGAGAGTGTCTATGATGATTTTGGGAGGAAGACGGTAGCGTCTTAAAACCTCATCATCGGGCATTCCAAAAAGGGTGACACGTGTTCGAAATATCTGGGGCCTTGCACGCCTACGATGCCTACGCCTGGGACGAGATTGAGGTTGGTCGGCTTCCGGGAGCATGGCCAGAACAATCCGCCCAAGATCAACCTGAAATGGCAAGATTGGAATGTAAGGCTTTGGACCCACCCCAAAAGAAAATTAAAAACAACTTAGCTTGATGATACCATCCATTGCTGCTTACATGCCGGGGTATTGTCATGATACGTCCAAACTGAAATTAATCACAAAAATAATTTGACAAATTTCACTCTGTGCATTTTTGATTCTAAATTTTGTGCTAGACAAAACTTAAAATATGCGAAACACACATTTGGCAAAAGAGCAAAACGACATTGCACACAGTACATCAAAATGGGTTGAAATGTTTGCCAAAAAAGCGAAAGGGCAACCACAAAAAATTTTACAGGATTAATAAGTATTTAAAAATGTGCTAATTAGTTCGCAAATACAAGTCACAATAGTAAGTAGTAAAAATGTGCTAATTAGTTTGCAAATACAAGTCACAATAGTAAGTAGTAAAAATGCGCTAATTAGTTCGCAAATACAAGTCACAATAGTAAGTAGTAAAAATGCGCTAATTAGTTCGCAAATACAAGTCACAATAGTAAGTAGTAAAAATGCGCTAATTAGTTCGCAAATACAAGTCACAATAGTAAGTAGTAAAAATGCACTAATTAGTTCGCAAATACAAGTCACAATAGTAAGTAGTAAAAATGCGCTACTAAGTTCGCAAATACAAGATAAAAAATGGACTTACCAAGAGCAAATATATAAGAGTCCAAATCAAAAGGTCTTTGGGTCCGAAATTAATAAAAAGCTAAAATATATGAAATTATGGATCCAAAAATTAAAAACAAGAAGAAACACAATGAGACAACAATTGATCAAAAGTTAGACTTCACAAAACTTACCAAATCAAGAAACGAGGCCAAAAAAAACAAAAACAAAAAAGAGAACGGAAAATAAAAACGCAAATCTAGCAAACAAAATAAACTCCAAACGCCAACTCCTTTATACGCAAACAAGAAACTCCAGCCAAGGTAACCTCCAACAATCCAAATACGCCACCTCGACTCGAGACACACCAAGCCATAAATAGTGTTTCGTTTCCCGCACAAATTAAGGAGGGATCATAGGAACGCACAATCAATGATGCGGCCGCAAAATAAGGACGCATGTATAAATACGTCACGAAAACACATTTAAATTCTGGTGTATTTCTTGTTTGGACCTCAGACATGGCGACAGACCAGGGAAACAATGCCCAAGAGTCAGGCGGTAAGTCTTTCATGCATTTTGTATCAATGATTAATTTGAAACATAAGATTGGGCAAGTTGTGAATTTGTGAAATATGAATATTTACACAAATAGGTGAGGAGGATGACATGGAAGAGGCTGCTGGGCCCAGTATTCCGGCCAAAGCTGCCAAAAAAAAAAGGCAGCCACATTTCACAAGAAAGGAGATGGAGGTTTTGATACAGAAGTGTGTGGACATCCTGCCACAGGCAGACAGGAATATGAGTCTAAGCCAGAAGGGGAGAATGTGGGAAGAGGTAGCCGTTGCTGTCAATAGGGTGGGTGATTATGTCCGTCTAGCCCGGGATGTCAAACGGCGGTAAGTAAACACTTGCCCCCCCTAAAAACAAACACCATTTTAAACAAAAGGATAATGGCTTCCATTTTTTCCCACAGATGGGGCGACTTCAAATATCGCCTAAAGCAAAAACTCGCGGACAGGGCTAGGCATGCAAGGGGGACAGGTGGGGGTCCCACCCCTGTGTCATTGGAGTTGACGGATTTAGAAGAGCTGGCACAGGGGTGTGTGCAGCCTGTGGAGGTGTTTGGCGTGTCCAACATGGATACGGACATGCCAGACTTTGCGGCTCCTCATGTTGTCCCAGGTAAATCTTTTGATGTCACCAACTCTGAAATGTTAGTGGGCCAATATGTAGATTATAATGTGAGTCTTTTCTCTTTTTTCCTAACAGAGACACAGGCGGATGAGTCTGCTCCAGAGGGGAGCCTTGGCCACCGAATTTCTGCTGGCTCGGCAGGGGAGGAACCAGTACATCCAGCTGAGGACCCTGCAGAAGCCAGTCCAGGGCAATCCCCCTCGCAGGCAGTGTCCCTCCTCACAGAACTCAATTTCAAATCGGATTTCCATACGGAGATTCTGCAGAGGATGGACGCCAGTCTGCTACGGGTGGCTGAGGCCCTGGAGCAAAATGCTGCGGCCAACGTGACCATTGGTCAGGCCCTGGCGGAAAATACCAGGGCCAACATCCGCATCGCCAATGCCCTGGAGCAGCTCGTTCGCCAGCACATGGTGGAGCTGACCTCCCTTCCTGCCGGAACATCAGGATCCTCCACCTCTGGCACAACATCAGCCAATCCTCCAAATGTGCCTAGCCTTGTGCCTAGTCCAGAGGCCACAACATCTGCCTCTGGACAGGCCAGCCCGATGACATCCCGGACCCGGTCTGGCGCCCTCCCTCCCCCATCCAAACGGGTGAAAAAACGGTGAGAGCAATGGCGACTTTTCCCACAATCCTTCTGTGCTTGGCTCATATTCCTTTCTGGTCAAAACTTCCCTCTCCTTTCTTGTGAAATGTTTTTAATTTTTTGTTGTATGTTTATGTCAACAGTTATGTTGGGCCAATTTGTTTGATTTTGGGACAGATCTTTGCCAAAAAAAGATGTCCCCAAATTTTTTAAGAATTTATTTTTTGTTTGACCAATAAATTTACACCAAAAATCTGACATTGGATTGTGAAATTATTGTACAAATGGGTTACATTTAATCCTGGACCAAAAGGCAAAAACTTGCAAAAAATAATATAAAAAAAAAAAAAAAAAAAAGGGCTCTTTAAGGAACGTTTAAAAATTCATATAACGAGGCAAATTCAAGAGGCAAAAATAAAATGGTGAGAAAATTAAAACATGATGACATTATTGTTACAATAGGCCCTAACCACCAAATTGAGTGCCAAATAAACCCCCACAAATGTACGCAAATTGATTGTGTCATCCTGACATTAGCAGCTCTGATTTCCACCTGCGTACGGTTTTGTGCTATCCCAAAAAACTGATTTCAAAACACATACCAAGATACCAAGCCGGTTTTCAATCCAACACTAATTGCTTTTCAGCCCTCCCGCGATTAATCGCAACAACATCGTGGAGTCCCGGGACGGAGGAGAAGGCCATCGCCAATGTGGTCGAGTAATCCAGCCCCTAAGCTGTGCGAGCATTTTGAAGGGAAAGAGGATCATCCAGTGACGTATGAGTCGGTCCGAACACATTTTACGCTCGCATCTGCTAATGTATGTACGCCCCAAAAACGCCTCGCCACGCCTGCGTTTTTCCATCTCCACCCCCGTCAACACCCAAAAACGCCCTGTTCTGTCAATCACATTTGACATGTCACTTCCTGTACGCTATTTGACGAACGAGACCAAAAAAGCTCGCAATCTGCCGTACGCACATGCACAGTGTTACACCGACGCATGCGCGGTTATTCAACATCGGAACGCAACGAGCGTACTGCTGTTTGCGAGTGGCTCTGAATGAGGGCCTATGTTCCCTATCACATGCGCACACACACACATACTAGGGTTAATTTTGTGTTGGGACCCAATTAACCTACCAGTATATTTTTTTAGAGTGTGGGAGGAAACCAGACTACCCGGAGGAAACCCACGCAAGCACAGGGAGAATATACAAACTCCACACAGTTAGGGCAGTAGTGGGAATCGAACCCATGACCTCAATGCTGTGTGGCAGTAATGCTAACCACTACACCGTCTGTGCTTCTTCTAAAATTTATTGAAAGCCGAGAAGGTCTTATGTGAAATGATAGAGAAAAACGTCATTGTACAATGTGGCAGAGAGTGATGGACACCTCCAGTCATCCGTATCTAACTGATTGAAGCAGTGGATGAAAAAAAAGCAATTATGCAAAACTGTTAATAATGGATTTCTTTTCAGCTTTCGAGACATTTGTGTCACTCAATAGGAATCAGAAATGCCATAAAACCCCACTGGATGACCCAATTAAATAAATTAAATGTGATAATAAAGAAATAACTAGTGTTCGAAATTCTGCGGCAGTTCGGCACAACTCATGGCTCATGCTGAACTACATTTCCCAGCGTGCGCTGCCCAGATGTTGGTGGGCCATGCTGGGACTGGTAATCCAACAGCAGCAGGTGAACCTATGATTGAGTAAACCTGAATAAGTTAGAAATGCCATAATGAGTAGGTCAGTACAGAGAATTAGATTGGGAAGACCTTACATCATGCCATATTACGGGCTGCATCACCCACAGTCGTGCCTTTTTAAGAGTGCACCAAATCTATATGTTCGGATTCAACCGAATACGGAATCATGTTACTAAATATTGTGCCAAACACAAAACCAAATCCAAACTCTTATCTACATATCAATGCAATTTTATTTTTAACTTCTGGAAACAACTTGCAGGGAATTCAGCATGTAGATTGAGTTGGCAGAATCCAAAGCATTTGGCTGAACCCACATTTTACTAAACAAAAAAAAATCCTTTTAAGATGCAGAAGAAATCAAAGCTGAAATTCTGGTTTCATTGCATCACTATTATATTCCTCTGGGATTCTTCCCTAACCGCTGTGTTTAATATAGCACCAGGGCCGTAGCTAGAGTAGTGTGCGGCCGGTGCCATCGCACAGGACACCACAGGTCAGGGGGCGCTGTTTGGAGCTGTCAAATTTCTGTTTATTATCATTCTCACTTGTAGCTTCCTCTTATTCCATCCCCAGCATCTCTTGGCCTCCCCTGTCTCTTCCCTGGACCTTCCCCATGAGGCTATTCCCCTTTTTTGGGTGCATTATGTCCCTTTGAAAAATGAGGGGGGTGCCAATGCTCTTTCTGGCACAGGGCACCAAAAAGTCTAGTTACGGCTCTGTATAGTACATGCACTACATGAGAATATTGCTGCAAATGAATTCAGCCTTTCGCACCCTCCGCCCCTCCCCTTGTACACATCTTTGTTTCTGACAGAGCTTTGATAACCCAACAGGTTGTTGCTGGAAAGTCACAACCTATTTAATAGCTCTTCTCGAAAAGGTCCATCTTTCCGAAGTGAGAGGCTCCCCAATGCAGTAGGTGTACAGAGAGCCTGCAAGTGCTTGAGGGATGAATATTATATGTTCTGTGAGTAGAACCAGTTAGAAAGTGGTTAACCTTTGAATGACTATAGACTGGAAAATCCCAATAAGGTTGAAGCTCTACATAGCATATAAAAAAATATTCCTTTTGTGAGTTTATAATTTTTTTGAGAGACATTTTAAGTATTGCAAACCCCCTCCCCTTTTAATCATTTGTCTATTTTATTTTCTATGAAGTCTTTATTTGGCCCTTTCTAAAAGAATATTAAAGTGAAAGGACATTGGTTCTGTACTATATGGATTGGCATATGTGGAGTGCATAAAGTCAAATTATTGCCTAGTTTTGTACATCTAGGGGTAAATATATCAATATGTTTTTTTTGGGCGAGTTTGAAACTGCCACACGTCAGCGATTTTGCCCTCCAACTGTGGAAGTTATAATCCAGCGGTTTGGCATAATAGGTGCGCCCAACATTACAACGTACTTATGAGGCCATGATAACTATTATAAAGAATATAGGCCCATTATAACTAAGTGGGCACAATCTGGCCATCAGTGATGGTTCCTAAGATAAAGAGGGGAGAGGAGGAGGATTGTGTACAGAGAAGAGGGGTTTGTGCACCCCAGCCCATGTAATCTTAGCTACGCTAGTGACAGGAAGCCTTATCTCCCCTACTATAACCATGGGCTAAATGAAAAGTTGGTGGGAATCATAGAAAACCATATTTGTGTACTGTGTGTGGCTGAAAACATGTGACGCGTAATGAAAGCTACATTTGACTATGGTGTTTCATTGTAAAACATGGAGCTTTATATCGCCTATACAGTAATGTAGCAAAAAATGAGATTGTTTCATCTGCAGAGACTGTAAGCACACTGGAGCCGAATATATTTCAAAGCATGAAAATTTCCTAACACGCCACATTATATTCCTCAGCAGAACACATTATTGGAGAAAAATGTGTATATCCAATTTATTCCATCTCCGCTCGTCCTTCCTTCCTCATCCTTTTCTCTCCATGTTCATCTGTTCCCTCCCTCCCTGCTCTACCTTCTCCTAGGAAGGTGACAAAACTGGGTCGCTGGAGCTGCCTGAATAATTAATAGACTCCTGTCCAGACATCTGGGGGTCTCTGCTGGTGGAAGAAGTCTGTGATGGGCAGATGGGCTTCCTCTGTAGTATTACTATAAGTGGGTTGTGTATCTGGGTGATAAAGCAAAGTAACCAAGCACTGAGTTTATCTCTTACAACCAGTTTTTGTTGTATCTTATCTTGTATAATTGCAGCAGTCCAGTTACACATACAGTATGTAGCCATGTCTCTGGCACTGTCGAGCAATATCGGCTTTAAAAGAAATGTATTTCTCTATAGTTTTTTTAAATCCATGCTTGTAATCAAAACGCATATGCCCTGGATTGTCATGTCTCCTTCATTTGGAAGAGACTTCACTCAGGGGAAGACTGGCTTAATCATCAAAGTCAGCTTCAGTTTATGAAAATGTGCTATTCTGGGCAAGAACCTTGAAAAGTGTCTGATTTCTTTCTCTAGATGCTGATAACTCTGATAGTCATTGTCTCCAGGGTACTGGGTCCTGGTGAGCCTCTACTACAGGATTCTGTGCTTTTTTTTCTTTCTTTCTTTTTAATGTATAATCACATTTATCTTTCTGTGCCGAATGCCTTCCTTAAAATCACGGCAGGCATTTCAGTGTGTGATTGATTTCTACTTACAAACTTTGATATCTGTTATATAGAGCCTGCGAACACCAAAATGGATACGGGTTCTATACAAGAGGAGGCGGTATAAAAATACAGTACTCATGGAAAAAAAAATCTATTAGGAAATAACACATGGGGCCAAATGTAATAGGGTGAGAGTTTAGAAAATGTCAGCGTTTACCAGTAAACTCTCACACTTTTTAAACTTGGCCAATGTTATACAGTCCTTTAACAGGCAAACTCACATGTTTTTAGGCTCAAAAACTGTAACGATTTAAACTCTCATCCAGGTGTTTTCCCATTTTTAAGATAAAACTCGACCAATGTGAGTTTACTGCTAAACTCTCACATTTTCTAAACTCTCATCCTATTACATTTGGCCCATACTCGCGAAACCTAAAAAAAATGGCGGGATGCAGACCAGCTTCCGGCTTCCCGACTGTATAATCCCAGCAGGGGTCTAATGACAGGTGTCAAAATTCCGACACCTATCATTTTACCTAAGCTGAGAGCCTGACACCCGGCATACTGACCGAAGGTAAGCCGGGCAGCGGGAGCGGACAGCCACGGGGGGGGGGGGGGGGGAGGGTTAGGTTAGGGGCTCCCGGGGGAGACTTTGGGTTAGACACCCCCCGGGAGGGTTAGGCTAGGGGAAGGGGGGTCAAGGTTAGGCACCCCTGGGGGAGGTTAGGGTTAGGCACCTCCCCGGGAGACTTAGGTTTAGGTTGCAGGGAATGGGGGGTTAGGTTTAGGCACTTACAGGGGGGGTTAGGGTTAGGCACCCCTAAGGGAGCGTTAGGGGGGGTAAGGTTAGTTATAGTTAAAATACTTACCTGTCGGGATCTTCAGTTGCCGTTTTTCCGGCGTCTGGATTTGAACCCGCCGGATATGCGTCCGGCGGTATTTCATACCGATCCCCCTTAGGCCTCCAATCGCAATTTCTGGGTGGCAATGTCCAATTTGTTTCCTTCTGGGTATATTTATTGTAAGTGTGGGTTTGCAAAAGTGGAGCTGTTGCCAATCTTGCTATCATTTTGTAGAAGGTACTAGATCAATGGTAAGTAGAAAATGATTGGTTGCTATAGGCAACATCTCCACTTTTGTAAACTTGCACTTTAGTAAATATATGTAAACTAGGATGCAAATATGTTAAGCAGGGCCATAACTAGGGTAGTGCGACCAGTGCTATGGCACAGGGCACCGCAGGGCAGGGGGCGCTGTTTGTGCCTGTCTGTTTTCCTGTTTATTATCATTCTCACTGGTAGCTTCCTCTTCTTTTATCCCCAGCATCTCCTGTCCTCCCCTATCTCTTCCCTGGCCCTTCCCATGAAGCCATTGTCCTTTTTCAGGTGCACTATCTTATGTCCCTATTTAAAAAATGGGGGGGACCAAAAAGTCTAGTTACGGCTCTAATGTTAAGTAACTATGTTTTATGATAATAAAATATCTCACTGAAACAGCCGGGGGTTTCTTGGTGATAAATGTCTTTGATAGAAATGTTTTTGCCACTTCGTGTTTCTTCCGCTTCTAAGTTTTCAGTTCTTTTTGAAAGCACAAAAAAAAGAAAAAAGTTATTACACAATGAAAGCACTGATATACCAGTTTCCTCCCATGTCGCTGACAGCTGAAAAAACCTGTTCCTTCTCTGGATATAGTCATAATGATCCTGATTGGCATCTTAATGATGCAGCGCACGGTGGCAGTTATACAAATATCCCCAGCCTACACAGATCCCAATGTTCCTCTCGCTCACCATTCTTTGTGTCTGTATATCTGCATCTTCTCTTAACTCCCATGTTTCAAACTGGTATTCAGCATTCTACTTCTAAAAAAGTTCCATAGTATTATATTTGAAGTAACCAGAAAAGTTTTGTTGCCAAGGAAAATGACATGATATAAATTGATGGAATTAAAGGAAAACAGAACACCCATTTGTGCATTTAATAATGATAAAAAAATTTTTTATAACAGTGATATTCTGGGTAGGTACAGCAAACTTACCGACTTTTAAGCTGCCCCCTTTGGGAGGCGTGGTGGCTCAATCGCGTCATTGTGGCCCTGCCCTCCGCTGTACAGAGCCGACAATACCGGCACTGTAAAGCGGGGGCGGGGCTACGATGATGCGAATCGCGTCATCGCCCCCTGGACTGCCCACTTTTACACAGTAAGTGGGCAGTCACGGGTGGAGTGCAGACAGCAACGGGGGGGGGGGGGTGCAGGCCGTTCCTGGGAGACTTGCCTAGTCTTCCAGGTGGTTGGGAGCGCCATCTGATTTTCGGGAGGCTCCTGACTATTTTGAGAGAGTAGGTAAGTGTTGTGACATAGTCAGGTCAGGGGGTCCCTCTCCTGGGTAGGGGACTCCTTCCTTACACACACACACAGCAGCAGGGAAGCAGCACACCAGTCTAGATGTGAGTACAAGCTGGTCGGCGCCAGTCTTTATTGTACAATGTCAGAAATAACATAAAGAAAACATAAACATAAATCCTAGCCCTGTCGGGGCACTAACTTCACAGGTGGTTCCCTCACTACCAGAACCTGGCAGGGCCTAATGCCCTCACCAGCAACAAAGGCACAGCACAAAACTCACAGTTAGGTTTTCAAGTGTCTCTGAGCAAACTCCCTGCCTGCTCTCCCAGGTGAGACACTCAGCCCTAAACACACTAGGCTTATATTGGCCACTCTCAGGTGGAAACCCTAACATGCCTGTTACCAGGCTGCAAGGCCCAAAACCTGGAGTGGCCATTGGTGGAGCCCTCCCTCTCCTCTCACCCACAACCCCCAGGTCCCAAACCGGCTTTTCAAAAAGCCGAGACTCAAGCCTGCTACACTGCAGACTTTCTCCTGGGGGTTTAAAACACATAAGACAGGAATCCGGGACAAATGTACCTGCCACAGACCACTTTACCAGTGATCCTATCACATATCCCCCCCCTTTGTTTCGACCTGTGGGGCGGAACAACTGAAGCCCCCAAACAATGAACGCGTAACAACGCGTCTGCATTGGCCAGCTGGCTTCCTGGCCTGTGTTCTACTGAAAATTTAAAAGTTTGTAACGCCAAGAACCATCTCGTAATTCTCGCATTACTGTCCTTATTTTTCGGACATCCACTTCAAAGGGGCATGGTCAGTGGTCAATTTGAACTTCCTTCCAACCAAGTAGTACCTGAGAGCCTCTAACGCCCACTTTATGGTCAACGCCTCCTTCTCCACTGTGGCATCGGGTAGGCATCGAATTTTGAAACCCTGTTCAACTTTTGGAAGTCATTGCAGAAACACACACTCCCGTCGGGCTTTGGAATCAACACAATGGGACTTGAGCATTCACTATGTGATTCTTCAATAACCCCTAACTCTAGCATATTTTTAATTTCTTTCGACACCGATTCTCTTTGTGCTTCTGGTAACCTATAGGGCTTTAGATTAACTTTAACCCCTGGGTCAGTGATTATGTCATGTTTAATGACCGAGGTTTTCCCAGGTACGTCAGAGAACAGCACCCTATTTCTGATCAGAAACTCCTTGACCTCTTGTTGTTGAATTGCCGACAGGGTTTTTGCCACTGTCACTTCGGGAACTAAGGGCCCTGGATTTACTGGAGTGGCTCGGACGGCCGACAGTACCGTTCTATCTTTCCAGGGCTTTAACAGATTTATATGGTATATCTGTTCCGGCTTTCTTTTCCCCGCCTGGTAAACTTTGTAATTGACCTGTCCCACTCTTTCTAAGATTTCAAAGGGCCCTTGCCAGTTAGCCAAAAGTTTATTTTCCACAGTGGGAACCAACACTAACACTCTGTCCCCAGGAGCAAAGCTGCGTAACCGAGCATTGCGGTTGTATACCCTCTGCTGTGCCTGTTGAGCCTGTTCCAGGTGCACTCTCACTATCGGCACCTCTATAATAGGCAATGGAACTAGTGGACCCTTAAAATGTGGTCTGGGAGCATGATACTGACACTCAGGGCAGGATGCGCAAAAGTCAGATACCTCTTTATGAAGCCCGGGCCACAAAAACCTCTGCATTATTCGCTCAGTGGTTTTCTCTACCCCTAGATGGCCTGCCGTTATATGACCATGGGCCAGATCCAACACTGTTCTTCTGTAGGCTTTGGGAACTATTAGTTGTTCCACAACATCTTCCCCCTTCTTAGTCACCTGATATAACAAATCCTGACACATTGCCATGTGGGGATAGGACAAAGGACTATCAGGGTCAACTACTTTTACATTCTCCCTGGCTTTTACCAAAGTAGGGTCATTCAACTGCTCCATGGCAAAGACCTCTCTTCTGACCTCTAAATCAGGCAGACGATCCACTGGCCCAACAACACTTCCCACCTCAGTGGGAGGCACATCAGTTGGCGGGCCACCATCACGCTCCACATTCTCTAGTTCGCCAATCATAGTAGAAAAAGGGAATAACTGACTCAGAAGAAACTCCCTCCTCCACTACATCGACAACCTTCTCAAATGGATCGGGGTTGTTCACTTCTGGAACAAAACGGCTTTCCCACAACTTCCAGAAGTGAGCAAAGTCTCTCCCCAATATTGCATCGTACATCAGACCATGCACCAAACCCACAGAAACTATAGCAGAGCCACAGGGTGTCTCAATGTTCACCTCGGCAGTAACATAATATCGAGTATTCCCATGTATGCAGGTCACACCAACAGTTTTCCCTGTATGCCTCAAGGGGTTCACCAGTTCAGCTTTCATAAGTGTCACCAAGCTACCAGAGTCTAACAGTGCCTGTACTCGGTTGCCATCTACAGTGAGTACACACATGGGCTTATCAGTCTCAGCCTGCTGGTCAGCCGTACAGGCTGTCTGTGCAAAGAAAGACCCCCTGCGGTAGACATGAGCAGTATCACATTGCATAGGTTCAGTTGTAAGTGAACAATTAGCGGCAATATGGCCGAAGCCACCACATCGGAAACACTGAGTCATATTAATGTCTAGTCGTTTACGGGGCAAGAACCTTCCTGGCCTGGCAGGCCTGTCTCCAGGTTCTACACCCTCAGTCTTAGGTACATTCCACCGCCCAGCACCCTTCTCCCCTGGAACAGTCTTACCAGTGTCTGTGTGAGTTCGCCGGTGCGCCATCGGGGCTCGGTGGGGCATACTCATCAGCTCCTCAGCCGCCACGTACCTCTCCACCAGCTCAACCAACTGGTCCGCGGACTTAGGGTCTGCATGGCTCACCCACTTGCGCAGAGTCGCAGGTAACGATCGCAGGTACCGGTCCATCACGACCCTTTCCACGATCTGTGGTCCCGTCAGCATCTCGGGCTGTAGCCATTTTGAGGACAGATGGATGAGGTCATGCATCTGTGAACGTGGAGGCTTGTCCATATGGAACTCCCAGCAGTGGACCCGTTGGGCACGAACAAAGGTGGTGACTCCCAAGCGAGTTAGGATCTCCTGTTTTAGTATTTATAGTCCTTGGCATCAGCCAGGCATAAGTTGAAATATGCTTTTTGTGGCTCCCCAGACAAAAAAGGTGCCACCAGACTTGCCCACTGCTCCTTGGGCCAACTCTCCCTTTCGGCCGTTCTTTCAAATGCGGCGAGATAGGCCTCCACATCATCGCCCGAAGTCATCTTTTGGAGGAAGTGACTGGCTCGTACGGAGTGAGTGGTGGTGGGAGGACCAGTAGTAACATCTCTGGGCCGGGCGACCAGGTGCTGTACCACCTCTTTTATGGCCTGGCTGTTTTCCGCTAAGGCCTGGCGGGTTTCCTCGATGGCGACCTGTTGTTGCCTCTGGGTTGTCTCCAAGGCCAACAGTTGCACCCTGGTGGATTCCTGCTGAGCCCAGGTAGATTCCTGCTGAAGTTTGTTCGTCTCCTGCTGAGCTCTGGTAGATTCCTGCTGAGCTCTGGTAGATTCCTGCTGAAGTTTGTTTGTCTTCTGCTGAGCTGCTGTAGCTTGGAGCAAGGCCTTAATAATGTCCTCCATTTTGTCCTGGGGTGTAGGTTGGAAGCTGAACCTTGCCTCTCTGAGCATTGGCTGACGCCTCCTCTATGGGACTCCAAGGACACAGTGTTATTTCCACACTCACAAATTGGGTGTCCCTTTAATTTTTAAACGGAAAGTTTTCCTCTCGCTGCAACTTCAGTGTGTGTGGGTGCCCGCATTCTCCACCATATTGTGACATAGTCAGGTCAGGGGGTCCCCCTCCTGGGTAGGGGACTCCTTCCTTACACACACACACAGCAGCAGGGACTCAGCACACCAGTCTGGATGTGAGTACAAGCTGGTCGGCGCCAGTCTTTATTGTACAATGTCAGAAATAACATAAAGAAAACATAAACATAAATCCTAGCCCTGTCGGGGCACTAACTTCACAGGTGGTTCCCTCACTACCAGAACCTGGCAGGGCCTAATGCCCTCACCAGCAACAAAGGCACAGCACAACACTCACAGTTAGGTTTTCAAGTGTCTCTGAGCAAACTCCCTGCCTGCTCTCCCAGGTGAGACACTCAGCCCTAAACACACTAGGCTTATATTGGCCACTCTCAGGTGGAAACCCTAACAAGCCTGTTACCAGGCTGCAAGGCCCAAAACATGGAGTGGCCGTGGGTGGAGCCCTCCCTCTCCTCTCACCCACAACCCCCAGGTCCCAAACCGGCTTTTCAAAAAGCCGAGACTCAAGCCTGCTACACTGCAGACTTTCTCCTGGGGGTTTAAAACACATAAGACAGGAATCTGGGACAAATGTACCTGCCACAGACCACTTTACCAGTGATCCTATCACAGTATGATGTACAGCATATATTGTTATATGTCTGTGCAGCAAGCTGAGGGGTCTATGTACTAAGCCATGGAGAGAGATAGTGGAATGGAGATAAAGTACCAACCAATCAGCTCCTAACCGTCATTTTTCAATAACAGCCTGTGAAGTGACAGGAGCTGATTGGTTGGTATTTTATCTCCATCCACTTGATCTCTCTTCAAGGCTTAGTACATAGACCCATTTGTCTTTCCTGATTGAGAGCTGATATGGTCTATTGTACAATGTGTATTCTGTACTTAGTGTATTCTGAGAATTAAGAGTATTATATGAGGATAGAAATGCTAAACTCTGGTTTCCAAAAACTCTGGAAAAAGTAACTACTAAATCATTGAAACCAATAGTCTCCAGCCCCACACTCATTTACATGCTACTACTAGCATTAATAGGAACTAGTAAAACAAATAAATTTTCAGCCATGTGCCTTCTTGGCTGAGCATTTTCAAAACCACCTATTTGTGGGAAAAGTAAACTTGTGATGTGTCATTGTACTATCAAACCTAAAGTCATTTTACTATTTGAAGATCAAATTAAAATTTAGTGTTCAGTGGAATATAGATCTTATGAATATTTCGCCACACATCTTTCGAATGATTGGTAATCAACACTTATAATTTATAATTGCTGCAGGTGACTAATATATTACACTTGTAGGCATTGACGATTTTGTATGGGTAACTTATAATTTTATTGATATGTATTAAAGGTTATATTTTAACATTTCTATGAACATTCACAAAGAGTGCCCCCGCAACCAGCCTTTCTTCCTTCTTTTTGTTTAATTCATGTATTAAATATTGGGCTTTACTTGTTTATTGTATTACCAACAATACTTGGTAATACAATAAATATCAAGATAATAGATGGTTGGTTTACAATAATTGATCCATTTTGGCTCTGTGCGGAATCTCCCCTTTATTGTTTCCTAATTAATGATTATACCTGTCATGTGACACCAATGGGTATATTTACTAAAGTACTGGTTTTTAGAAGTGGAGGTGTTGCTTATAGCAACCAATCATATTCTATTTCACATTTAAATAGCACCTTCTAGAAGATAATAGCTAGAATCTGATTGGTTGCTATGAGAAACATCTCCACTTCTATAAACCTCCACTTTAGTAAATGTACCACCAAGAGTATTACCTAGGTACACATTATTGCACTGGACTAAAGCAGCACTGCCTTGGTGCCTACTGTGTATCTCAACGTGATGTCCACGGGGTCTATCCTAATAGGTGCGAATTGTGAGTAGCGAGTTTGTTTCTTGAAACTCCCACACTTCGCAGCGAAGCTCGCTCCCGAGAATTCTCCAATCCAATTAAAAATCCCTATTCGTACTACTCGCAGCGGAGGGGTGTGAGTTGACTGCCAAATGAGATTTACGAGAAATGCATGAAAATATGGGGAGACCACACTGGACCCCCTAAAATGGATAAATTTATTAGCAGGACTGTATAGACAGCTGTTTGTGGACATTAGGAAGGTACTGTAGGTTTTTAAATGTTGTGAAATGGCTGATAAATGATAAAAAATCATCTTTTTTCGTTTAATCCCAAACGAATTAAACGAAAAATGCAAAAAAAAAGTAGAAAAAAGGGTGATTTTGGGGTACTTTGAGGGCACCTTAAAAAATGTAAAAAGAAAACAATTATTTTTCAACTAAAAAAATTATTGTAATTAAATATGGGGTGCTTAAACTAATGAAAAAGTTTGAGTTAGGGGTAATTTGAAGCCCAAAAAATGACATGCAATTATTATTGGACTAAATAAGCTCATTGGAAACTTCCAAATGCCTAATTAGTCTTTAGGGATGGATGGGGGGGGGGTCCAAGGGGTTCAGCATGGTGTCCCCACATTTTAACTGTAAAATAAAGATTTTCCTTTCCATCTCTCACCCTCAGGGAGGTGCGAGTGGAAACTTGCAAATTCAGTCTGACTGATTCAGTGCGATTTCGAAGTGAAAATAGCACCTCGCAATTCGCACCTAATAGGATTGAGCCACATGACTCTAGTTATTAGCCCCCGACAGATGAGAAGTCTTTAGGACTGTAGAGTAGTGGTTTATGCATACTTGCCAACTCTCCCTGATTGTCAGGGAGAATCCCTGACATAGTAGTAATCTCCCTGACTCCCTGAAGAGTCTAACAATCTCCCTGATTGCACCTCAACCCCATTATGAAGCTGTTATATAAAAAAAATATTACAGAGATATATACATACAAATTGGATCATTAGTATCATTGCCCTAAGACACAATGATCCCTATGAATACATGCATTTTCTGAAAAGTATCAATGTGTTTTCATCAACAAGTTATCTTAATAACTACTTTGGGGCTCATTTACATTTGGAAGTCAGTTTTATGGCACGTCTCTCAGATGTAGCAGTGCACGCCCACTTTACTGCCGCGCTCACAGGTGTTGTTTTCACAATCTCCTTGAAATGCTTTTTCAAAGGTAGGCAAGTATGGTTTACGGGTAATCGCAAAAAAGGGGTTAATACAATTATTGCACATTCCTACTTTGATGCAACACTTGTAATATAACACATATATATATATATTTTTGCACAGTTTGTCAAGTGATTATGTTTAATCAGTTCTCTTTTGCCAAAGAGCTCATTAACACATGAAAAAAAGCTTAGATGTGTTTTATATATACACATATACACTATGTGTGAAGGAGTTGATGCGCATATGTAGAAATATATGCATTTTTTAAGCCCATAATGGGCCCAAATTGTTTAAGGCGTCAGATGCTAGAAATAGTCATGCAAACTATGAAACATTATAAAAAATAATAATAATAATTACCTCCAAATTACCAAGAAACACCCACTGTCTTAAGCTCCGCCTTCTTTAGTGGCAACTCGACGCATTTCTAGGTCTACGAATCAGGACTCTCACACTGGGGAGGGGATGTAGTTAGGAAGCTGACGGTCGAAATGATGACTGCTGGCTTCCCGACTGTGAAATCCCGGCATGGGACTAATGATAGGCGTCTAAATACCGACGCCTATCATCAGCCCCACGCCGAAATCTCGACACCCGGCATACCAATTGTAGCTAAGCCGGACGCCGGGAGCGCTCAGCCGTGGGGTGGAGGGTTAGGACTAGGGACTCTCAGGGGGACTAAGGGTGAGGCCCCCCCCCCCCCGGAGGGTTAGGTTCAGGCTAGGGGAAGGGGGGGTTAGGGTCAGCCACCACCGGGGGGAGTTTAAGTTTAGGCGCCCCCCCCTCGGGAGGGTTAGATTTAGGGTGTGGGGAGGTGGGGTTAGGTTTAGGCACCCCTGGGGGGAGGTTAGGCACTAGGGGGTAGGTTAGGGTTAGGCACCCCTAAGGGAGGATTAGGGTTAGGGGAGGAGAGGGGAGGGTTAGGGGTGTTACTTACCTCACTCGGGATCTTCAGCTGCCAGCCTTCTGGCGTCTGTATTTCATCCGCCGGGCTTAGGTCCGGCGGTGATTCATGCCGATTCCCTGGGGAGGTATGAGTGCACACATTCACAAAGCTTGCATTCTCGTATGTGAATAGGCACTAAGGGCCTGATTCAGATCTGCACACTGACGCTGCTGCGTCTTTTGCACAGCCACGTCTGCGTTTTTATGTTTCCGCGACCGATGCGATGCCCACTAGCAGCGGCGCTAACACGTCTCACTGCGTCTTTAGACACAACATCGGTCTCAACATCGAAGCTTGCACCGACCCTAGGGCGGTTGCAGTTTCTCCATCGGAACTTGGCGTACTGTGACAGCACTACTGCGTCTTTAGACACATTCGCTGTTAGTGAATTGTCCACGAAACACGTCCTGGTTTTGTTAGCTACCCCCCTGTTGCCTTCCAGGAATAGCCATTGAAATCCACTGCTGTTGCATCCAAACTCATTCTGTGTCTCCGTGCGGTAACCATCCGAATGCATGCGCAGTGCAACTCGGATGCAGCATCAAAGTACCGCATGCGCAGTGCTTCCAACATCAGTCGACTGCGTGCATATCGGCACTGTGTGCACCACTGAATCAGGCCCCAAGTCTATATTATACTTTATTTCCAGGGAGGTATGAGTAGAGTTAATATTAAGTTAAAAAAAAGAAATTCAGCAAACCTAATGAATATGAATCATTCTTCCCAAAGAATCTCATTTATCTGCACGTATTCCACTGAATTGTTATCCTTAGAGGCCCGTGAGGCAGTGCCTCTAGAGGCCAAATTATCATGGAAATGGTAAAACACATGCTTACCTTTACAAAGCTAGAACATTTATTTATTTATTTTTGTAAAAGCGTGTATTAAAGAAGCTCTACAAAATAAAATATTGCTGTTAGATTAAGTAATGTTTCCTTATATTGTTCATTTAATAATTAAGGCACGTTTATGTTGATATGACTTTGGTGAGAGGTGGTCGTTAAATTGATTTTCACACTATCTGCTGATATTTGCAGATCTGAGCAGGAGACGCACTGCGCATGTGAAATTCTGGTCCAGCGATGACGCTCGCAGTGATTCAAAAGACGCAGAATGACTGACATGCTGCTGCGTTTTGGGGGCGGTAATGGTACAGAAATTAGAGGCAGATTGGTCCCGTTTTCTGGGCGCGTCGAAGACAGTGGCTGCGTCCTTGGAAGCAGTTTCACCGGCTCCGACATTGTGATATCCTGAGTAACTGGAGGGTTAGACAGATGTCCAATGGTCACGCAGTTGATTTATTACTGCAATCACACAAGCCGGCAGTGGGCTCCTTTTTACTTAAGACACCTCCTGCGGATTTGTCATTATGTGGCACAGCCGCTGTATACGACAACGCAGCGGCTGTGCCTTTTTAGCGGCCACCTCTGAATCAGTCTTTTTGGTTGGCCCACAAACGTATCTCACAACAACTTTATTTCATGTTATTTTACAAAGGCTTTACATTTGTGTCATTCATCCCAATTACTGTACAGTACCTACTGTTACTGTCCATTTTCTAATGTGTAACATGCTGCCATTATGTTGCAATAAAGGATCATTTTATACATATAATTCCCTTAATCATGTGTCCATTTCTTGTAAGTAACAACAAGTAGCAATTAAGGTAAAATATTCAGGGAACTTAAAAAATAAAATAAAAAAAAAACATTGCATAATATTTTACACAGCTGGGTGATTTCTTGTTTAATGAAATTTTTTTTAAAAAAAATTCCCTTGTGTAGAGCCCTTTGGGGGTAGGACAGAAGCGGTTATAAAGCTGTGAAGGGGATGTTTATATAAATCTTGAGTTGTCTCTTGGGACCTGAAGCGAGTGACAGTTTTAGTGTGGTTCTAGATGCAAGTAATTTAATGGAGGAGGAAAACGCACCCTTTCTGGGATATGCCTCTGATGTGTCTCCTACTGAATACTCTGCTATTATTACCATTCTGATGCCGCCTTTAACCACCCCTGAACAATATAAGAGCTTCTTGGCAGTTCTAACTGCAGGCTATATTTTATCATTCCTGTCTGAGCATTTTCCTCTAGTAAATGGATTCATGGTTTTCCCACCGTAACCAAACTCTTGCTCAATTATAGGTAGAAAATATTTTGCTACATTTTTTTTTTCACTCCCAGAAATAAGGATACAGAAACAATGGCTTATAAATGAATCAATCATTATTATCCCGTCAATAATGCACCGATATAATAAACAATGGAAAATCTCAGTGCAATGTGGTCGTTCATCATTAAAGGGACATGGCATCTTCTCATTACTTAATCAGATCATATTGTTAATCCAATCTAATATTAATTTGGCCACCAGTTGGCGCTGTTTTCTTGGCAGTGGGTGAATTGGCCATGGTTGAGCAGCAATGCTTACTTGTTCATATTCGGAAATGTGATCTGCACAATGCTATCCATAAAGAGAATATTTGAATGATCTATTATAATTATTTAATATAGAGAAGCAATTGAATAATACTAGATAGAAATTTTGAAAAAAATCATGTTTTAAAGTGTAGTCATTATGAAAGTTTGAAAATATGAGTGAAAGTTTGATAGCAATTTAGAGTAAGCTATAAACCTGTACACGCACTTTCTCTTATAATGCCATTATGCACCGTTTCATTTAGCCTCTGCCTTGGGCTATCCTAATCTTTTGTGGTTATTCAGAACCAATGTGCTTAAATCTGACATTCTTCTTACAGACTGATAGAAGGTTTCCCAGGGGAACAGTTTTCTCTTATCATTACATAGAACGTTCACACTCTAGAACACTCATGAATGTTTCATACTGCCCAGAAGTTGGCTAACCATGCAAATGTTTATGAAGGTGACTGTAGAAGTAGTTAACAGTTAGGACACACAGTAAATATAATGTATGTTTGTATGTTCAGATATATGTTTAAAGTTTGTTTATTTATTGCAAAGTTGTGTATAGGGAACAGGCATGGATGCAGAGGAGGAAAGGGTAAAAATGCCTTGGAACACCAAGTGACAGATCATGAGGACCGAAGGGGTGACTGCCTAGGGCCCAGGGACTCCAGTGCCCATATCACCCTAGGAGATGTAGAGCCCCATTATAGGCAGGAATCAGGTTACTGCACAATTATCTTCCTATTGGTCAGTGTGTTGACCCCCCACCTCCACCCCCGGTTGTGAGTGCAGCCTGGGATGTTGGTACTGGGGACCCAGTTTCCTGTTATTATGAACTTGGGTGGGGGGCTGGGTGGCATCTTCCCCCTAGGCCAGTACAATTTTGCTAACAACATGAGGGCTACGGGAGGAGCACGCTAGACGGCCGGCCGGTAGGCAGATAACACAAACAGACAAAATCCATGCAGCTTGTGTCTGCAATGTGGGGGGAATTCAATTGATTTGCTGGTGCCTTTTTTTTCTAAGACACCCGACGGAGCAATTAAATTGTTGCTCTGTCAGGGCGCGGTAGACGATGGCATTTGTGAGAAACCCCCTGGTTGGCATGCCCTAACCAGAAATTAGACGGGTTTAGCCATTTTACACGACTAAACCTGGGGCAAGAGGGCGATAATTAATGAGCACCCAAAACAATTGAATTGCAACACTGGGCGCTCGTTAATTATCACGCCTTACAAAACAATTGAATCGCTACGAGTCTGTGCTTCTCTGCATCGAGTTACTAGTGTCCGGGTTTCCTCTGATGAACCACCCATTGTAAAAGGAGCTGGAGACGCGTATCAAGAAAGCGCACAAGAGGCCGCTTACTACTTCTAATCTGTGTGAATACAGCTCAACTATAATAGTACAAGTCACACCACTGTTTTAAAGTCCAATATCAGTGCTTTGTGTAGGCTGCTTATATTCACAGTGGACTACGGTACTTCAGGTCATTGAGTGAGTACAAACAGTTATACCCTGTTGTACTAGCTGGGATACCCGGTGTTTCCCGGATTGAAGACTGGACCTGAAATACATCAACAGTCTTTATTTGTTTTCATTGTCCTCGTCTATAACCCCATTCCATTGATCCTAAAAAGGACCCCACTGTTTGCTAACATGCATGCAGACAGTGGCAGAACTACCGTGGGTACAAGGGGTGTGGCTGCTATGGTACCCAAGCTGCCTCTGTGGCCTGCCACTCTCCCTGCACCCAGTCACACACACAAGGTGGGCCGGTCTAGTCAGGCCCGCCGACGGGAGCCCAGGTGTCAGCTGTGTTGATTTGGTGCCGGCTCGCCAGCTGATTACAGCTGGCGCACCAGCAGGCAGACATGGAGAGACAGCGCCTCTGGTCGCGAGGAAATCAGCTCGCAGACCGGCAGCCAATCAGTAGTGGTGGCTCCGGACTGGCTGCCGGTCCACAATCTATGATGGGCTCGCGATTGGCGCCAGATTCAAATTGTGCCGTCCCTGCCTGCCAGTGTGCCAGCTGTAATTAGCTGGTGGCCTGGCACCAAATCCACATCTGCTGGCTGCTAATGGCACACAGGGAGAGGTGAGAGGCTGCAATGGGGGGGGCATAATGGGTAAGAGGCAATACCATGTGGCATGTTATAAGGGGCATTACTGTGTGTCATAGGGTGTAAGGGGTACTACTATTGTGTGGAGTAATGTGTTATATGGGTCAGTACACTATGTGGCATAATCTGTAAAGGGCAGTACTAGGGTATAATGTGTGAGAGGCATTACTGTGTAGTGTACGGAGCATTACTGTGTGGCATAATGTATAAGGGGCACTACTACTGTGTGGCATAACCTGAATGGGCTCTGTGTGGCGTATCATGAATGGACGGGGCAAATGTATGGGTTTTTTTTTTCTTTTACTCTGGGGGTGGGTCCTTTTAAGATCTTGCTATGTGGCCCCCAAAGTTCCAGTTACGCCCTTGCATGCAAACACGGAGGACTGACTAATATATATGGTCACTTTAAAAAGGGCTAATTGTGGATTTAAAATGAACATGCATGAGTCATAACATTTGCAGGCTTTCACACAGGTTTTTGGCCGACTGCCAATTTCCTCTGAAGCCAGCCCTGGCACCTGTGTAATGTCAGAGTGTCCCCATTTTTAGGAATTGTGTGACAGTGTGTGGCCCTGATGAAGTTCAAACCTAGGCAAAAACCTAATTCTGGCCAAACTACACCACCATGCCAAATTTGGTGGAGCTAGGTCCAAAACACTGTTCGTGCATAAAGGACAGACAGACGGAAATGCACGGTTTCTCACTTGTTATATAGATATGTAGTCATAAAAAAACAATATATATATATATATATATATATATATATATATATATATATATATATATATATATATATATATATATATATGTATATGCAATAGATTTTATTGGGTAATTTTTTTTAATGATTTTTCATGGTCACTAAAAATGGTCTGTGTATTGTAAATTGGTGTAATTTATAGGGGGTGACTGCTTTGTCAGATGGGGCTGGTATGTGTTGTATTTGTTTATACCTATTGGACATAAACCTGTTTTATATATTTTATTAGCTATTTAAACCACACTCACATTAGACAAACCACACCTGCAGGTGTTTTGTCATGCCTGGTTTTCCATTGCAATACGCTGGTAGAAAAGCCAGGGCCACATTCTTGTGTCTTCTCCCTAGGCTGAAAAATGCCAGCCAGTCCCTGTCGGCCCAGGTGACAGATCACCTTAAATATTATTGCCCCTAAAATCAATATATATCTATTATATGAATAGTTCCTCAATAACACTCTTAGGTACTGCATAGCATTCAGTGATAGCAGCAATGTACAGAGTAAGGTTTTGTGCTTCAGTATTAAATTGCCTATAATCTAAAGCTCCCGGTGATCCTTCTCCCTCAGTAATTGATTTTCTTTTGTAAGACAACTTTACAAAGTTCTGTGACATTAATGCTATGGAAGAGTCTCATGACTCCCCACCAGTAATTCTAGATGGCTATAAACATACCTGCTTTTCAGGAAAGCAAGCAAGGACATTCTTGTCCAACAAGCATTGATATGTGACAGGGAGGTCATTGATGTGGGAGGAATCTTACGCAATTGCTTTCTTACTGAGCCAACCTGTAACCTCATTACATAGCAGCAACAAGGTCAGCTCATCACTTACACACCAGTGTATGCAGGTCAAAGCACATTTCAAATAAAAGGGAAAAAAAAGGCAAAACAAAAAGTATCATTCAAAAAGTAATGCATCTGAAAATTGTTTTAGTTCTAAATATATATAAATACATTTTACCCATGTACAACATTTCAAGATCATGAAAAACCAACACAAGTTAGCTACTTAATAATTGCCAAAACAATGAAAATGTCATGGATAATACTTGCCGTTGGTTAAGCAGAGCAATGTTGTAGTGTTAGAAAAACAAGAGTCACTACCAGGGCCGCCAAGAGCCGTTAGGGGACTGGGTACTGAGGGGTAGAGGAGGTCATGGCCAGGGAGGTGTGGCCATGCTTCCTCCCAAAAATTTGTTTTTCAGAAGTCCTATTCGCAGCCAGGGGGCAGATCTGGGGGAGGGAGGGGTACAATTAGTGTGATTGCCTCCCTGTAATACTTGTAGGGAGATAGAGGAAACTGCTGCTGCTCACTGGCTGAGCCTCTGTGGACCCTCCAATGCTGTGTGCTGGGCTGGGGAGAGGGCAGCAGCAATCTTCTCTCTCTTCACGCCCAATGTGCTACTGATTTGGGCCCCTACAGGTGGCCCAGGTAAGTAGCATTTACTCCCACCCTCTCGGCGCTCCTGGCCACTAGATACATAGACGCATTTATAATAGGTGCAAGCAGGGCCGGTACTCGGCACCCATTGCTGTATCAAGGCGGCAGTGCATTCTGTGCTTCAATGTTGACAATGTCTTTCGCTCCATCCCCCTAAGCTAATCCAAATAATGTCAGCGGGTGGTTGGAGGAACTGGCCACCATACGGCCCTCGCACCCTTGTATGGCCGCATGAATGGAACATGCCGCAAGCCGGCCCTGGGTGCAAGGTGTACACGGGCCCCTGGGTCCAGGGGGGCCCTCACCACACGCCCTGTACCCATAGTATACTTACCTGTACCGGCAAGCGGGTCTCTCCTCCATGGTGCCATCCTCCCAGTGACATCTTCAGGAAGACGGCGCTGCCCAGTAAAAGCAAAGATTCTGGCACTGTGTCAGAGCCTTTGCTCTCTTGAGTGCATGCGTCATCTTCCCGAATATCCCTGGGAAGATGGCGCCGTGTAGGAGGAGGGACCTGCTTGCTGACTCAAGAGATGTGGTGCTTTGGGGGGGGGGGGGCACTGCTCAGAGGAGGGAGCCTGGTGCACATGAGTTCCCTTGGGTGTTAATATGCCCCTGACTGGATATGGAAAATCAACCCAAATCACAAACGGGCAGCAATGTTATGGTAGGGGCATATAGTTTGAAATTATGCCGCGGGATCAGGTTGGCATGTCTACAACTGTTTTTGGCAAGACCAGTTTTACAAAATTAAGAATTGTTTATTGATGTCAAGTTGCAAAAAAATCAGGACACACATGCAGAGCCATAAAGAGGGGTGTACGACAGGTGTTCCTCCGCTGGGCTGAGGGGACAACACTACCCTGAATGAACTATGGAGAGACAGCACGGCTCCCTTTTCTTCCTTCTAAGGTGCCTGAAGAGGTTACTTAGGAGGAAGCGTCCCTAGGGTGTGCCTGCCAGCTATCTTTCTGCTCTCCCGGCACTTGATGTGTGACATCACATGGGGTGGGGGTGACAGCCCAAGCTACAGCACTTCATATAAGGATTTTAATTGTGTGTTATTGTCTGCTCATCTGGCTTTATACCTCTTCCCTTCTTGAACTCCCCATGTTTGTCTCAACATTACCTATTGCTCAACATGTCTAAAATTGATTCATCATCTTTTCTTCCTCTAGACTGGAGTCAATGGTGTCTCTCTTCCAAGTCTGTGTTTCCATCTTTGAAATCTTTCACTTGTGACAATCCCAAAATTCTCATCTTCTCCTATTTCTCCTACCGTAACTACTGCAACCTCACCCTGACTCCCTCTCACCTTTCTATTTCAACCCATCCTCAAGACTGATTCTTCTCTCCAGCCATTTTCCAGCCTTCTGCCTCTACTCTTTACCAATGTCTACATTCCCACCCCTTTCCCAACAGATCCTATTCAGTCTCCACAAAGTCCCTTACAAAGTTCTCCCCTGACCTCTAACTGCATCTTAAACCTCATCTAACGTGACATTGCCTCATGCTCCCTTCACTTTGTTAATGACAGGCGCTTCAATTTCCAACTGAAATCCAAATCCTACTTTCACCTTCAAGTAGTCTGTCATGCCACTCCCCACCTACCTAGTTAATATTGACTTTGATGCCAAAATAGACTCTCCACCATCCTCTAAAGTTTTAAACGCTGCTTAAAAACTCAGCTGTTCATTATACAGTATGATACCAGGCTCTGGCCTATCTCCAATCTTCCTGGCCCAGCCTGCCTCAGCTTAGTCACCGTCCCTTTTTATCTCACTCTTGTCCACCCCATTAGATTGTAACCGTTCTTGAGTTGAATGAGTTATCCTTGGATCATGCCTCTGACATGTTCTGTATGACACTTGTAAGTTTATACAATTGGCCTATTATGTCTTATTAAAAGTTCTATGTTTAACTTTTTGCTTGTCTCGCTTTTACATTTCTTGACTATCTACTATTTTGCTTGCTAGTCCTCTAAGTGTTTGTAATAATATGCTATACTTCCCCCACTGTACTAAACCGAGGAGTTCTGTTGCACAATCATTTGAACAATTCTGGAAAAGCAGCACATGTATAAATTACTTTTATGATGGGTTTCTAAATTATATGTATACAGTTATGTGTATATCCGTCAACTGGAAAGTTGCATTACTATCCCAAGCAAGTGATGTCACTGAGACACAGGTCATATGCTTCTTTTTCTGGAATACTAGCCTTCAAAATGGCTGCCTTGCCCTTTACCAGTGCCTCAGTGACATCACTGGTTCCTAGAGAGCTGATAGGTTTCAATACAGATTCAGCTCACAAAATGGATGCTTTGCTGCGTTTAATTGGAGGGCAGAACAGTTCTGTTTGTCAAAGAAATAAAAAAAAAATTAAATGTTAATATTTTTTATACATTTGACCCCTCTTGGCAGCAGTTGTTTTTGGCATTGCATATCTGCTTTGCAGCAAGAGAGGTTTTCACTCCCAGCCTTTAATTACCCTTCAAAGGGCATCACTGTTGTCTATGATTCTCCTTTCTCATCTCATCCTGCAGGAGGTTGCCATCAATGAATCATGCTTTTATCTCTCTTCTTGTGCTACAGGATTATTCATTTCTCTTCTTATCTCTCCACCATTTCCCATCCCATCGCCTTCCACCCTCTCTCAGCTTTCATGCTCTCCATGTATTTTTGAATACGTCTCATTACTGTCTGACAAAAGAAAAAATAAATTGTGGAAAAAAAATTGTAAATAAAATACGACTTCATTAATATGATAATTATCTCTCTCTTGGTGTTCCCCACCAAAACTGCTACCAGCAGATAAGAAAAAGACGATAAGCGTTTGTATAAGGATGATACTTTTATAAGCTATGTTTAATCTTTTAAGACCATTCAAAATTCCTTTCTTATGCATTTCTGTGCAAAACCAGTTTAAACTAATTACAATGTTATGTTATAATTGATATCTTAAAAAAAAGAAACACACATACAGTCAGCATAAGCATTTAAAAACTGGTATACTTACTGGTGTCACTGTCTCCTAATAGTTTTCTTTTTTATTTATTCTTGTAATGCGGGCCAGACATCAGCGCTGCGATTCCCCAATGCCAATCTGGTTGGCGATCACAAATGCTGATCCGCAAACTTTGATGATCGGCGATCCGTCTGGGAATCTGGGAAATTCAACTTGTTAAAAAATCCCAGACTCGAAGATTCCGACCATTTTCGGGTCGGATTCAGGAATATGAGAATGTCCAACATGTTGGATTTCCCTCACCCCGGCGTTGGCAGTATGGGGAATTGGGGCAAACCATCGCAGATGTATGGGGCTCCATAAGGCTCCGACTTTCCATTTAAGTTGTCTGTGAGAACACCTCAGTTGCCCTAGCAGCATGTTTTCACATCTTAAAGAAAGATGAAGCCTGCAGGGATCCTGTAGATTTCTGTGCAGTGGTTTCCAACAACCGGCCTGTCATAGGCCGGTCATTGTTTTGTGTGGGATCACGGCGAGTTTGTAGCAGGTTCTAAACTGGCTGATCGCATTATCTGTATTATCGGGAATCTACACGTGCACAGGACCCATTCTGCGAATGTGCAGAACGGGTCCTGTGTGATCGCACGCAGCCCCTTCTATGCCTCTGCCCGACTGAAAGGCAGAGGCATTTAAAGGGCGGTGCGGTGGCGAAGATGGCCATCGTTCCCACAAACGGGGGCATGTCCACCTTATTTTCCGGGAGTGACAAGACCAGGGGCTGCGTCCACGGACACAGTTTCCTTACCTCGCAAGCCAGCCAGCCTGCATAAGATGAGGCTTACTCAGCTGGTGTTCGCGATGGTGATCCCAGCCTGTGATCTTGGATTGCAAATGCAGCAGTGGATGTCATACACCTCCTACTGCATTTGCATTATTGCAAGGATCACAATTGCAGAGCTGCCTGAATTAGCCCCAGTGTTTTCTACTTTAATGTGTGAATGCAGTAGTTTTAAGTTTAGTAAATCAGCAGGAGGCAAGGAAAAAGTCCACTTCATATCAGCATTGCACTGGTGTTGGGTAGCCATAACTTACTTGCCAAAGAGGTAGGTTTATGTGGGACCTCTCCAGTGGGTGTAGTTTTACTAAACTATTTCACATAGAAAAAAAAAAGTTCTAAAAATAGACCCCAAACTAAGGGATCTCTGAAACTCTGCTGGGCATCTGGAAAGGTTCCAAGCAGTTATGTTTTCTAAAAAAAACTTGTATTCAATTCATACTGGAGGGCTGGAAGAAATATGCTGGATTTAGTACAACTTCTTTAGACCAATTACTGTAAGATCTGCATGTAATTGGTGCAGTATTTCCCTAATTGCTACACCTTTCATGGAAAATATGTCCAAGCAGCAGTGATATTCACAGAATGGCCTATAGAGAGCTTGCACACTGGTATACATTTACCAGAGTACTGGAGATGATAAGCTGCTGATTCAGAGCTACCGGTCTAAGAAAATTCGCAGCATTGAAGTGCTAATGAGCGCGCACCTTTTATTCCATTCTTGGCTCTCATTCTAATTTATGGTTGAACCTGCAATCTGCAGTTCCTCTCATGTCAGCCCATCCAGGTGTGTGTCGCTTGAGATGAACCCTAGGCAAGAGATCTTCACAGGCTTGCCAAATGCTGAGATGCATTAACTCCTTCTTTGTACAGTGTCTGACTGAGTTGCAATTTAACAATGTACTACACCCAGAGCCGTAGCTAGACTTTTTGGTGCCCTGTGCCAGAAAGAGCATTGGCGCCCCCTCATTTTTCAAAGGGACACGATGCACCCAAAAAAGGAGAATTGCCTCATGGGGAAGGCCCAGGGAAGAGATAGGGGAGGCCAGGAGATGCTGGGAATGAAATAAGAGAAAGTTATTAGTGAGAATGATACTAACAGAAATCTGACAGGCCCAAACAGCGCCCCCTGACCTGTGGTGCCCTGTGCGATGGCACCGGCCGCACTACCCTAGCTACGGCCCTGACTACACCATTGGTGTCAAACTCGGGCCCTTCAGCTGCAGTGGAACTACACATCCCAGCATGCACTGCCAGAGTTTTGCTATAAGGGCATGCTAAAACTGTGGCAGGGCATGCTGGGATAAGTAGTCCCACAGCAGCTTGAGGGCCCGAGTTTGACACCACTGTACTACACCAAGATACAACTGTGTTATTTATAAGTATTTTATCACTGTTCTGTTGAAAGTAGCTATAACTAACCTGTTATAAACCATACTTGCCTACTCTCTTGGGGCTTCCGGGAGCCTCCTGACAATCGGGTGCTGCTCCCTTGCCCCGCAAGAGTAGGCAGTCTCCCGGAATGGCTGCCGCCTCCCTGCTGCACCCGCACACGAAAGTGTCCGGTCCGGTGATGACGGGATTCACGCTGAACCGTGTTATCGTAACTACGCCCTCTGTTTTACAATGACGGAAATACCGGCATCATAAAGCGGGGGCGGGGCCACTATGATGCAATCTCGCCGGGATGCCCTCGCACCGCCCACTTAAGCCGCCTCCACACCCCCTGCTGCACCAAGTAAAGTATGTTTCATAAACACTGCTTGCCTAATTGTGTAGGCTGAATACTCCTTTTAAGAACAAGTACTAAGCTGGCCATGCACTGAGCGATAATCGTTCCAGCCGATGAACCACCGTTCTGCACTATTAGGGATGCTGAATGCATTTTATATGCATGTTACAAATTAAACTCCTAGTCTGTGTTGATGGTACAGTACAAGAATCAATCTAGTTTCGAGGTGTGCCTGATTTTTGTTAGCCTATGGCTGTTTTTTGGGGGTGTTTAAGGTGCCATTTTAGACTTATAGTGTATGTGGCCTAGAGGGAGGGTCTCTTTCTGCTGAAGATTTTCCTGCTCATCCGGCCCTGTGTTTTTTAGTTTCTGTGTCAGCTTTCATTGTGGCGGGAAAGAACGTAGCAGTCACTATCTGCCTTTAGCTATTGAGGTGCTTTTCCCGCCAATACATGGGTTAGGCTGATTTTACCCTACTGGGGTCAGCGGCACCACTGTTCCTGGTGAGCCTTTTATGTCTTTGGGATGGGAGTTGGATACCTTTTAGTTGTGATGAAGGGCTGACGGTTGTCCCCCATCTAGACGCAAGTGGAGTTGGAGAGCAGATGGCGATATTGTTCAGTGGGGCCGTTCTTTCCTTGCCACCATACTTTATCTGTCTTCTCCCTTACCTTTTAATGAATTATAAAGCTGATCGTATCTTACCCCACCAATATGCTTCCATGTCATTATTTGTATAAGTTAGTTATTATTATGTTGTTATACAGGTTGAGTCTCCCATATAAAAATATTCCAAAATACGGAATATTTTTAGCATGACTGAGATAGTGAATCCTTTGCTTTTTGATTTTTTTATGTACATAAACTTTGTTTAAGGCACCAAATTATTAAAAGTATAGTATAAATATCCTTCAGGCAGTGTGTATAAGGTGTATAGCAAACATAAATTAATTTCATGTACAGCAGGCTTGCCTACCCCCCCGATTTGGCCGGGAGCCTCCTGATTTTCGGGTGCCGCTCCCGCCCCCCCGGAAAGGCAGGCAAGCCTCCCTGAAGCCTCCGGCCCCCACGTCCTCCCCCTCGCAAAGATTAGAAACCCCCGCAGCGGGGGAGCCGGTGACGCGATTCGCGCTGAATCGCGTCATCGCGGCCCCGCCCCCTGCTTCACACTTCCGAAAATAACGGCATTGTGAAGAGGGGCGGAGCCACGATCACGCGATCGTGCAGCTCCACCCCCGGCTCCACCCCCAATGTACCACCAACTGGCTGGCCCGCCCCCGGCTCCGCCCCCAATTATCCCCCCCCCCACCTTCGTTCGGGATGCCAGGTATCTGGATTTCTGCGTCTGGCTAAAGATAGACGTTGGTATTTAGACACCTATCTTTAGTACAGAGTCATGCTTCCAGCGTCGGGATGCCGATGTCCAGCATTCTGGACGCCGGTAAATGAACTGCATCCCGTTCTGAAGAGTTCAGTGACTTAAAGCGTGGTACTGTGATAGGATGCCACCTTTGCTATGAGACTGTTTGTGAAATTTCATACCTGCTGGATACTCCATGGTCAACTGTAAGTGATATTATTACAAAGTGGAAGCATTTAGGAACAACAGCAACTCAGCTTCAAAGTGCAAGACCACGTAAATTCACAGAACAGGGTCAACGATTTCTAAGGTGCATGGTGCGTAAAAGTCGCCAACGCTTTGCTTATTCCGTAGCTGAAGAGTTCCAAACTTCCACTGGCATTAATGTAAGCACAAAAACTGTGCGGCGGGAGCTTAATGGAATCGGTTTCCATGGCCGAGCAGCTGTATGCAAGCCTCACATCACCAAGTTCAATGCCAAGTGTCGGATGAAGTGATATAAAGCACACAGACACCGGACTGTGGAGAAATGGAAACGTGTTATGTGAAGTGATGAATCATGCTTCTCTATTTGGCAGTCAGATGGGCGAGCCTGGGTTTGGCGGATGCTCTACAGAATGAATGGGCAACAATTCCCACAGAGACACTCCAAAATCTTGTGGAAAGCCTTCCAACAACAGTGGTAGCTGCAAAAGGGGACCAACTCCATATTAAAGTATATGTATTTGAATATAATGTCACTACAGTCACTGTTGGTGTAATGGTCAGGCATCCGAATACTTTTGTCCATATAGTGTATATAAATACAGGGTAGTCTAACACATAACTGCATCAAGAGTGTGCCAGAAATATGCTACTTGTGACAGGAGGGCTACTTTATATTGCACCCACATGCAAAATGACATTTCATGGTGCTGGGCAATATATTCCATTGAGATTCAGCTATAAGGGGCACATTCCCGGACCAGCAGAGACTTCTATTCCAAAAATACGTCGGGATTTTTAGATCCTCAGTGGCATCAGAGACTGCAACATATAATATTAATGGGATTATTATTATTACATTTTATTTTTAGGGCGCCACAAGTGTTCTGCAGTGCCGTACAGAGGGCAAAACAATAAGACAGTACAGGGTAAAATAGTACAGTGCAAATAGCACTACAGATCTCCACACAGCCACTGATGCAATGTGTGCCATTGCAATGTACAGCTATTAGCGTGGGCGCAAATGACGGGTCTAGTTCATCTGAAAAAAAAACAAAAACAGATGATTGGAGCCCAAGGAGGATGTGTGGTAGGTGATGAGAACAGGAGGGAGGAAGGCCCTGCTTATGGAGTTTTCAGACTAAAGGGAAGTCTAAATTACATTTTCACACAGGAAATCTCATTTATAGGTGCAAAAATAGCAATAATAATAACACATTTAAATGTTTAAAAAAGACACATGAAATAAAGATGTAATTTGGCTTTTATTTTATATTTATGATGTAAATTGGGCTCCAATGAATTAAGGCCCCCATATATCAGAGATTGATTGCAGCAATCGTGCAATTTGCAATCGATTGTGTATAAATATCTTTCCCTTTTTCAATCGATTGCAGATTACAGAATTGCCAATCGATTGAAAAAGGGAAAGATTTTTAAACACAATCGATTGCAAATTGCACGATTGCTGCAATCAATCTCTGATGTATGGGGGCCTTAAGTTGTTGGCTGTACAAGTGATAGTAATCAGGACATCCAAATTTGTACTTTTGCCAGAATGTCTATTCCCATCCCATAAACCCACTAGGGGTCTTGTAAAGCATGAACGTAGACGCACTTCTCAAACTTGGACAAATGGATGCTCAGTAACATCCCTTTCACATTGCAGTGGCAGATCGCACCCGGGATTTGTACACGCGTCCATCCCAGGTGCCACCCGCCTGAGACCCCTTTCAGACCGATGGCCTGACCCGGCAATAATGCTGGATAGACGACGTCACTGTCATCACTGCTGAACCGGCACTTAGAGATGAGATCATCTCCAAGTGCCGGCTCTCCCTATGCAGTGAACAGGACCCGGGTCGCCTCAACCTGGGTTCCTCGTTCACACTGCACCGTGAGCCAGGTTAAACACAAGTTCAACTCTGCTCGTTACCCGAGTTGGCCCCTTTCACACTGCACAGTAACCTGGGTTGCTGCAGGTTCATGTGCAATAACCCGGGTTTTTTGATGGCAGTGTGAAAGGGGTATAAATGAGCCTTAATGTGTGTGTGGTGCAGTCATTAAATTATCCTTTTTATCTATGTTTTAGAATTTGATATAACTTTGCAGTGTTTTAGGTTCTAAAACTCAGTTTGTAAATTCTATAAGACAGTGGTTCCCAAACTGGGTGCAGTGGGGCACTTGCAGGGGTGCCACAGGTTGGTGGTCCAGGACCAAATTAAATTATTTATGGTCAATATGATTGGCAAAACCAGTACTAGTGTCTGCCAATTATAAAATATGTAGACAAACAATAGGGCAACCACAACCATATAACTGAACTTAAGGGAGGCACAATTTGCTTAATTTATTTTTTTTCCTGAATTTCTCAATAAGAAACTTTTGGTCAAGGAATGTAATGGGAAAAAAAAATGCTGATACTGTATAGTGCCGGAACTCAAGAAAGTTTGGGAACCACTGCTTTAGGGCAATGATAAATCCCTATATGTTATATATGCAGACATTTAATCAGTTCTGAATAATAATGAGACCTCCTAAATCATAAAGAACTGATAAATTCCCTTTAAGCATCTGACTTTGCTTGTTGTGTTTATTGGGTCATAATTTCCTGTGCCGTTACTGAAAGCCAAGGTTCACTGATGACATTCTATCGATAAAAATATGTATTCATGTATCTGAATGCACTCCCTTAGAGGTGCGTGCCTGGCTGCTAAATGGTACCGCTAGTCTTATTCTGTTCAGGTTGTGTGACGACCCCGCAATCAGTGCTAGGTGTCACAGAGGTTGGCCTGGTAATATCACTAGATGCAGGTTAATCAGGTTTCCTTTCAGTGACAGCTGTGTGTGACCTTGAGTAAATTACTTTGTGTTCCCTGCACCTCCAGCAAACAGAAATGATATTGTAAACTCCAGGGCAGGCTACTGTGTTGTGGTTTTTGTGCAAAATGATGGTCTTTGTTTTGTTCATGTACTACATATAGCATACTATTATTTTTGTAAGTATTTGTGTCTGGGACTGAAATAGGACAAGTTATTTTAAATTCTATCACCATATAAACAATTGGCTTCCTGTTTCATTTCATGGGGAATAGACCGCTTTAATCTCCTTTCTCATGTACTTAATTGATAGTGTTCCTGCCATTTGCATCCAGTAAAGGCAGCCATGTTTGTCAGCTGAGGTAATAATTGGAATACAACGTAATAAAATGACTAGGAAATGGAGGTACCATTAGTGCATAGTGAACCAATAGGCCACACACTCCTGAATATTGGTCCTTTCCACTAAATGGCTGCCACAACTCCGGGTCCACATGAAGGTTAATGACTTATCCCAACTTTTTTTTAACATCGTTTTGGGACCCCAAATGAAGCAGTTTCAAATGGAGTGTATTACATCCTGAGCATGTGTGGTGCACATATGTCTTGCCACCAGGATGGACAAAAAATAAATAAAATATATATATATATATTATTTTTTTCTTACTGGGATTTGCTTCCTACAATGCATTATTGGTGAAACTGTTCTCTTTCCTCCTTTGCTGAGCTTTCTATTATTCCATCTCTTTCTCATTCTAAGCAAGGCTTCATAATCTCCCCACTTTATTTCTTCATATGCTTGTCCTTTGGTCAGGGCTATGAGCAGGCAGTATGGATTAGCTGGGTCACATTAACATAGTCTGCCTGAGATGGAGGTGTTCCTGCATCTAAGAGGGGGAGGATAGCCCAAGCCTGAGGATATGTGATCAGTGGATTTGCATACTGCTCAGCTCAGGGCGCTTGTATTAATTCCACTCCAGCTCTCCTGCCTCTGACTTGGCATTGTGTCATTAACTCTTCCATACAAACGAGATGCTATATCTATCTCAACCCATCCAGTTGTTTCCTTATTTGTCATTTTTGCTCAGTAGGAGGTTGCAGCGTATAATGTATGCATGCGGTGTTCAGCAGTTGATGTAGATTATAGCCTGCATAGAACAGGCTGAGTTGTAGAAGAGGCTGAGGTACCATAATATACCTGTTAGAGGTGTGCAAGAAAGCCAACTTTTAACATAGGGCGTTTTTAATGTAAATGAATAGCTGTTTCAAAGCACTGGAAAAAGGACAGTCAGAATCTGATCGGTTGCTAAAGGCAACACCTGTCCTCTTTAGAAGGTTTAATAATTATCCCACACAGAACTGGGAAATCTGTAAAGCTAACCATCTGAGAGCTGGATGGCCAATCACAGGCCAAAATCTCTTGATTGCAGCTTGTGATTGGCCCTGACGCTTGCAAATACCCCCCCATTTTTTGTTTGGGACTGTGGGGATGTCTAGTCGCATGTAGGGATGGAGCATTTTTAATCTATAATAGGGTAACTGGAGGTTGGCCATATATGATGGCAAGATAATCTCATGTAGGAATATCTAATGGAAGGATAGCCATGTAAAAAGCCAAATTAGCTGAGTACACACTTTACTTTGGTGTATTCTGGCAATTTCGAGCAGCCTGTTCTTGTTATTCAAATAGTTCAGCTTTAAGATCCTGCTTGTCTTTGAGAAGTAGGAGCTGCTCATTTACTCACTGACGTGTTAATGTGGCTGTGCTTCCCATTAGATCACTCAGTTTTGTAACAAGCCCAGGACGCCTCAATATGGGCCACTTGCCCACCAAATGATTTCCTGATAATTAGCATTGTGATGCCGCACCAGATGCGAGATTTCGGGGTAATGGGTTCTTTCTGTGAGCGGCTTGTCTCTGATGTTACTTGTGCAGGGAGCTTCTACTTTGCAGGCATAATGTATCACCGTTGTTAAGCGCTAGCAGCTTAATTTGTTGCCAGTTTCTAAAATGGAATAAATTAACTTTAGATTCAACAGAGAGATAGTGTCAGACCCAGAGGCTGCGTCTTGCAAACTTGTGATTGCAGGTTTTTATTTCCATATCCAGTTGTGACCAGAAGCAATAGTTACCGTTAATATATAATAAATTGATCCAAGCAAAAACAATTAGCTGTAAAGGGACAGTATGGCCTAAATATACATTGTTTATTTTATACACGTTGCTCCATGCTCCGATATCATGAGCGATTTTGCTTGAACTCTCCCCGGCACTTCAGGACACGTGTCCAATCTGACCAACAATCTATCGTCCGTCCTTAACGATTTCCAGTGCATCGTGTACGAGATTGGCAGATCTTGCCTGCTGTAGGAAAGATCTGAAGATGCGATGTACGACCCACGGGTACGCGCATCGGCATCGTGACTGGACACTCACGATTTGGACATATTTTACACGATTTGTCGTTCTGATGCATCGAAATCGGGCGAATTATGCAAAATATCGTCTAGTGTGTACGCACCCCGCTGCACAGTATTGTGATGCCACAAATGATGTGCCACAATCCAGCACCTTCCATGTGGGCATCACCTGGGCGGCAAGGGTAAAAGGTATGGGTTAAATGAACAGGTTAAATTTGATCAGTGCTACACACTTGCTTAGTATTACCAAGCAATATGTTTTAAGTAAATCAGCTCTGAGACATGTAAGTTATTATGTATACTGTGTGTAGAATAAATACATCATATTTAGCTTCTGTAAATTGTGTACTTATAATCAATGAGTACACCATAACATGCGTATTCTGTACATTTCCTCTCATGTAGTGAGGAAAACAATAGATGAGAGCTTTGCCAGGGAGGCCATTACTTTTCTGTGCATGTGTGACCTGGCCTTGCCGATTAACACGTGTACAATGTACTGGAAGCCTGAACTTGAGCTTCCAGTTACAGATCCAATTGGGGATGGCCATCGGTGGGTTAACCATCAATGGTCACCATCGATGGTACCATTAGTCGTTAACCTCGATGGTATGAAACCATTGACAAGTGAACAATCAAGAGTTTTCACCCATCGATGGTCATCCCTGCTCTATTACTCACCAGGCAGTGGGCCAATCAGAGGTGCGAGCTGGGCTTTGTGGGTTATGTTGGAGGTGGGCTTCGTCCTAGGGTCTTGTAAAAAGAGAAAAAACTGCTGGGCTCTGTACCATCAATGGTGAAAAACTATTGGATCTCTGCCAACATTGTCAAAACCAACTACCATTGGTGGTTAACCATCGATGACTGTTAACCATTGATGGTCGATGGCCATCCCTAGATCCAATATAAAGAAAAATAAATTAGACAGATTTAGGGATTTTCCCTGTTTCCTAAATATACAAACAATCTCTTGCACTGATAAGAGGCACTAAGGCCCAGGCTGTGACGCGTTCTAATAGGTTACATTTTTACAACGTTACAATCTCATAACACAAGTCAGCGGTTCTTATTGCTAAATTTGAGCTTGTTAATTCTCAGTTGCAGCAGAACTCTCTGCACATTTTGAGGGCATCACTAAACCTTTGTCTGCTGGCATCATTAGCTCTCTGCTAAATGACACATTAACTGTGGAGAGGAATGAAGACTCGTCAAAAATTTCCAGAAGCACTTGTGTCTCCAACTCATTTTGTATTGATGATCCCATTCATAGACACCACTCTGCAGCAGATTGAGGTCCACTCTGAGTCTACAAGTGACTCTCCCAATAGACGTTCCCCTGCATGTGATGAAAGTGGGCCACATCCTGTTACATCGGAATAGTGAGCTGCGAGTTGTGCTGTAATGAGGGTTTGGGTGCCAATGATTCTCTATTTTAAGAACTAGTTTCTTGAAATCAGCTTAAGCTGAACAAATACAAACTGTTCTGTAAGAAATGACACTCCTGTGACATGGCTAGGACCAGCTTGTGTGAATACTACATTGTGTTTGCTATAGAGATACTAGACAGGAGGGAGACTAGAACTTACACAGCTGGCCTGCTGACCTCTGACCTGTTGATAAATCTAAATGATGGCTCAATATCCCTGAAGGCTGATTGACATCTTGATAGGGGCAATGCCTCGTGTTGTCATGGTGCTCTTATTCTGGCACTTTTTGTAAATCATCCTAATCTACGGCTATATCATTATCATCATCATCTTTACAAAATGCTGGCAAAAGAAATCCAATCACATCTTGATATGGGAGTGTATGCTCTTAACATGTGCGTGTAATATAGAAATATATATAAAGCTGTGATGCTGAACCGTGATTTAGTCTTGCATATTAATTCTGAATATTTTAAACACTGAATGGATCTGGAATTGAGCAGGTTAAGCCAGAGCCAAGGGCTGGTATACCTCTTTTGTATGCACTGTTCCTCTCACATTGTTAATGGAAAATTACTAGGCTGTAAACGTCCTGCGCCGCACACCACGAACGATAAAAGAAGTATTTTGCCGTTCGAACACGCTGGTCAATTTCTGCGTGTTGCTGAACGACTTTAGAAAAGCCGTTCAGTGGATATGCAGTGAACGACGGCGAACGCTAAACGACTTTTATTTTAATGAATATTCACTCCATTCATTAAAAATTTCCACTCCCTTGTCTCTTCAGCGACAATCCTTGGTCCTTGGTCTTTAAATATATCATTCACATAGTCTTTCATGTTTGTGAAAGATTTTTTGCATGAAAGACTTTTTTGTTGGCAGGAATAAACTTTGGTCTTTCACAAAAAAAGTCTTCTAATGGATAGGCCCCTTTACAAACACATCGCCGCTAGCGGCGGCTGTGTGTTTGTTATAGCAGCCAATGAGAGTCAGACAGACTCTCATTGCCTGCTGAGTCCACGGAGGGAGCCGGCTGGAGCTCACTCATGCTCCACCTTCTGGCTCCCCCTGCAGCGGGTGATGGGAGAGACGTCATGACGTCTCTCCTATAGTGCACTGCAGAGCGGGCCGGGAGGAGTGGTTGCGGCAGGAGCGGGGATTCAGGTATGTTGTGAGGTTTTTTTTGTGTGTGTGTGTAAGGGGCACGGGCACTGACACTGCATAGGGGGGGCGCTACTTGGGGCACTGTATGGGGGGACACTACTAGGGGCACTGTATAGGAGGGCCGCTACTGGGGGCACAGTGTAGAGGGGGTGGCTGCTACTGGGGGCAATGCATAGAGGGGACTACTACTGGGGGCAATGCATAGGGGGGACTACTACTGAAGGCAATGCATAGGGGGGACTACTACTGAAGGCAATACATAGGGGGGACTATACTGGGGGCACTGCATAGGGGGGACTACTACTGGGGGCACTGCGTAGGGGGGAGCACTTCTGGGGGCACTGTATAAGGGGTACCACTACTGGGGGCACTGCATAGGGGAGCCCAAAGCATATTCTTGCACCTGGGCCCACCACTCTCTAGGTCCGCCACTGGTTATACCGTCAATAGGTCGACATGGACAAAGGGTCAACACACTAAAGGTCGACATGGAAGACGGTCGTCATTTACAAATGGTCGACAGTGTCAAAAGTCGACACAAAATGAAATGGCAGAAGAAAAAAATCTTCGGGACATTATTTTTTTTACTGTTAGAGTTAGGCCCCGATGGTTAGGCACCAGGAGGGAGGGTTAGGCACTTACCGGAAGGTTAGGGTTAGGCACTAGAAGGGACAGTTAGGGTCAGGGTTAGGGTTAAAGCTGCATGCACACTAGACAATGTGTGTATGCAGCGATATCGTCTGCGGCGGGACACTGCGGGGGATGCCGACATTGGTAAGTGTATACACACTTACCAATGTCGGCCACGACGAACGACAGCGGAGGAGGCGGGGCCATGCTGAACTCGGCAGCATTGCATCGTTATCGATATCCCCAGATTGAACTGCATGTTCAGCCGACAGGGGATATCATTACCGACCCACGGGAGTGTGCATCATTGGTAGTTCATATCGTTCATAAAAATCATGTAGTGTGTATGCCCCATTAGGGTTAGATTGATCAGGCTTAGGGTATACATGGTTCTGTGCTTACAGGCTCTAGTGTTGTACAACCTGATTATATTGGCTGCTTTTACCACTAGTCCCTTATACTAGTATTATTAATTCAATAATAACATGTTTTATAAAGTACTCATATATTGCACAGCGATTTACAGAGAATGTTTAGTCATTCTCATCAGGCTCTACCCCAATGGAGCTCACAGTCTATATACCCTACACACAGACACACACTTGGACTACTAACCTATCATTACTACTTCATCGAAGCCTTCCAGCTATCATCCTAACTCGCTGCTACATGCTCCTTCCTCCCAGTCTACCCCATCTGTGTCACCCCTGTTTGTCTGCCCCTCCCTTTTAGAATGTAAGCTCATACGAGCAGGGCCCTCTACTCTATTGTACTTCTCCCTACTTTAGTTTCATCTACTTCTTCACCACTAGGGCACCTAACACTTGGTTGCTTATGCTCTGTTGCTTATCTGGGTGTTATGGTCGCTAATGTAGCAATATATATTATCCATATCCTGATCCTATTGTATTGCTCTGTAAGTCACTGGTCAACAATTTGTTTATGTACTATGTAAGGCGCTGCGGAACACTTGTGGCGCCATATAAATAAATGATAATAATAATAATTGTGTTTTGCCATGTGGGAGGATATCGGAGTGTAAGGAGAGAGCCTGCGCAAAATGGGGAGAATCTACAAATTCCACCCAGATAGAGTTCTGGTGGGTATTTAACCCACAACTTGAGTTCAATGCTTACCACTGTACTACTGTAGTCTTATGTATGTCTAATGTATGCTTTCTCTGTGTTACAGTGTGTCGGGGAATGCTCTGTGGCTTTGGTGCTGTGTGCGAGAAGAGCATCAGTGACCCGTCTCAGGCGACCTGTGTCTGCAAGAAGTCTGCCTGCCCCACCGTGGTGGCGCCCGTTTGTGGATCTGACTACTCCACCTACAGCAACGAGTGTGAACTTGAAAGAGCCCAGTGCAACCAGCAGCGGAGAATCAAAGTAATCAGCAAAGGGCCTTGTGGTAAGATCCCTGATTGTCCCTACAATATGAATTCTGTATTGCAGAGAAATGACAGGAGGACCATATATGATTTGTGCACCACAGGATTAGTCCCCGCAAGACTCTTGTAAGATGTGTAATGACACTCTATATAGCAGTTGGATCAGATGTATCTGTATTATCCATTTTTTTCTGCAGAGCTCTGTGATTAGATGTGTTATACATGGCGTCTCCCCTCCCTCGTTTTTACGTCTCTCTAATGAGAGATATAATAAATGGCCTCTTTTCTTCCTGAGCTAAATAGCTCCCTGGCCATACATATACTATAATGTGCAGTCTTACTGTTTACTGCCCATGCTGTACCCTCAGCAGAGCTCCGCTGCATGCCCGTCTGGTCCCTGGCTCATGGTGATAACTGATAAAATGTGCAGTACATAGGAACATCCTATCTCCCTGGCCAAATGTAATACACATGGCTTCAACTTCTTACTATACAGTCTCCAGGTTTGATGTATAAAATATGGGCTTCTGTGAAATGTTCCCCCATGCAGTACCTTGATTACATATTCAGTGAAAGGGTTGCTTCCTATGCACTTACACTCTTCTATTGCAGTACAAAAATCCTAGCAGGATCTATAAAACAAAGCTTTACTTCTCATTCATAGTGCCAGAGGAGATGCTTTATGTACTGCCTCTTCTCAATACAAATCCCTGGTCAGATAAATAGTGCTAATACACCCATTTCTCTGCATAGGAAGACCTCCTCTGATAAGTCTCTGCTTAGCCTGAATATTTAACCAAGTTGTGACCAGAGGAACTTACAGCCGTGCTCGGAACACAATTCCAAATCTCCACTTAAACATCACTGTATCTTCATATTGCCTAAGTAGAGTAAAATAGTACAAAATAGCTAGGGTACAGGTGGTATGCAGTCAGAATGTCGATACCCAATTTTAGGGTTAGGGTCAGGCTGCAATTAGGGTTACATGAAAAGTGCATTGGAAATTGATATTCTGTCAATGTCGACATTCAGACCATGACGACATTCTGGTGTCGACATTCTGAATATCCACTTAACCGGCTAATATTTTCTTCTCTTAAACGCTCAGATATTACAAATCTTTTAATGATTAAATTAGGTCACGAACATATATTTGTAACTTATCCCTCACAATCTTATACAAATATATATATATTTTTTTAAACACATAACCGTAAAACTGAACCTACCAATATAGCGGGAAAATCGATAATCTTCTCATTGCAACTTTACATTTCCCCAGCGACTGCTCCTGTCTGCAGCCATCGGTTATATACTTGGGGGGGGGGGGGGGGGATCTACAGTTTCCCACCAGGTGGGGGTGCTGCCTGGCTGCCCGATTCTCTGTGATTGGCTGAACAGCAAGGAAGCATCAGGGCTGGGAGGCTCCTGTGAGATGGTTGGCTGCTGGGAAGATTATCTTCTGGCAGCTGCCCAGTGATCTTTTCTGACATGTCGCATTGTTTCCGACCATGTTAAGGAACACACAGCCTGGCGTAATCGCAAACAATGCAACCACACCAGGCAAGTGGTTAATACGCCACACGCGACAAGAGAATACCAAATAATACTGACTTAGGGCCTGATTCTGAGTCACACGCAAGTCGCAATGCGCACTGATCTGGGCATACTACGTGTGCTCCAATGAAAGAAATCTGCTTCTGGACATGCGCTGGATCAGATTTGCGCACACAAGTTTGCTAATGCGTGCGGATTGATCTGTTTGTTGTCGGACCACGCTCTCCGTGAAATGGGCGTCTCTGGGTGGTAACTGAGCTGGGTGCATGGATCTCTTCTCAATTAAACGGACGATTTGCCGGCCGGTGTCTACCCAGCATTAGACTTCGCATTGAGCCCTTATAACCAGATTACCTGGAGAGCACATGCCCCATATTGTCTTAAAACGTCTCTTTCCCCGAAACAAAAAGGGGCATGTAAGATCTACGAATGACAAGGCAAAGGCTTGGGTCCATCCCATGCATTCTGCTGCACGTTTCCTAGTGGGGCCGCCTGCACTGGGAGTGAGAATAGCGGAGCTGCATGCTGCTACTAAGATTTAGGCGCTGTAAACGAGACCCAGTCCCCCTACTCTTAAAGCAAATTAGCAAGACCTTTGTCTTTAACTCTGCTGAGACTCGTCACTGCCCTCGCCCTCACGGCTGTGAAAATCAGCCTGGTGGCGGCTGCTGTAAGCGCAGCCGCCATCTCCGCATGCCACCAGAAGAGCTTGCTAATTGGGGAATGTGTGAGAACCTTTGAGTTTGTGTCTAAATTCAGCACACCAGATCCCCCAAGGCTTTGTGGCAGACTTTAGATTGGATTATTTGAAGTTCTGTTAAATAAATGGAAAAACCAAATCTATAGATTAGTCTACAGAAAGCTAAATTATTAATATTTTCAGACAAGAGATTACTTGCACCAGTTACATTGGTCTCCTATTTGTTAGAAAGGACCACTCCAGTGTAAAGACACATTATTTTGAAATGTTGGTTCTAACAACAGAATCATTTACAAACCACAAAGGGGGAATCCAAACCCTGCAGCCAATTACCCGTGCCGGGAGATTCAATTATCCCCCAGCGTTAAACCACAGATGTACCTGAAGCTGCGAGGAAAAGTCACTGAGTAAAGGTACCTGCGGGGGGTTAATGCGTGGGAAAAACCCATTGATTCCGCAATTTGCGCGGATTCAACAGGTTAGCGCGTGATTACCCCAGGTTTACCGTGCGGGGAAATTCTATTTAATTGAATAGCATTTCAATGCGTGCCACAGGTAATTAACACCACAGCTAATTGAATTCCCCCCAAAAAACAACACGACCCTCCCTAGTGATTATTGGTTTAAGTGCACCTACCTGTCTGCTTGGCATAGAACTAAATAACTATTTAATAACATTTCCTTCATGAAATATTTTTTTTCTATTTTTTATATTTAATCCTTTTTAATCCTTATTTAACTAATGAATTAATCATACAAGTGCGTGGACCTTGCACCTGTTTTTGTTATTGTGCTACTGTTGTGTGTTTGGTACTGTTTATTACTGGTTGAAGTGGCTTCCAAATGCACAGAAGAGTAAATAAAAGACCTCAAAGCAGGACACTTCACCCTCAGGTGCCTACTGCACTTCCTTATCTCATTTCAATAATCTCCTATTTTTGCATGTAGACGGTACAGTAAGTGCACTTATTCTCCTAATTCTTACTCGGCAAGGAGCGTCCCCGGTTTCCCCAATGTCTTCCATCTGACTGTGCAAACCTCATAAATCCCTTATAATGCATACTTGCCGACTATTAAATCTTCCTCCCCGGGAGAAGGCCAGGGAGGTGAAACAGATAGGCGGAGTTGGGGGCGGGGCCAGTCAGATCACATTAAGCCCCGCCCCTTGTGGGAATTCACTGCGATTATGCATAATTAAAATAGGGGGTGGAGCTAAATGACACGATTCTCATAGAATTGCTTAATTAGGCACCGTCCCCAACGCTCAGAACCGTTGATCCCCGCTAATATTCTCCCCGTTCTGCCCACTTCACTAGGAAGTGGGCAGAATGCGGGAGAACTGCCTACCCTTCTGGGGGTGCGGGGGGTTACCTGAAAAAATCGGGAGCCTCCCGCAAAAACCGGGAGAGTAGGCATGTATGTTTTAATGTGGCCATCTACCCAAAAGCTTTTCTACTGGATTTGCTATTTTTTAAATTAATATTAGTGTGGATTTATTTAGATCTCTTCTTGATGAATACAATAAAGCTATTTCAATGCCTGAGAAGTGTTTAGTCCAGAAATTCAGTACAACTACATTCAAACAAGTCAACAGATTTCCTTTATTTGACCACCAGGGGCACCGTTTTATTGGAGTCAATGGTTGATACTTCAGTCACATTGTCAAGAACTACCGGTGCCCCATTCATGATGTCCAATTGGCCAGAACTCTGCCTTTGTTGTATCAAAGCTTCTAAAGAGTGATACATAGCAACCAATCAGCTTCTTACTTTCCTTTTATAGAAAGTACTTGATAAATGTTAGCTAGAATCGAATTTGTTGCTATGGGGTTTGATACATTTACCCCCTAAGAACCAGTTCTACATTTTCGAGCAATCTTAGTTTGAGTCCCGCTTTGCTACCTGTGGCCTCAATAGAGATTGTGCAGTGTAGAATGCTGTGCTAGCATGACATCGTGTAACGACACTCCATTATGTGTGACATTGTGGAAGTCCTGTGCTTAACAGGGCACTGGTGCTTCTATACTGTACACAGTGTCAGTAAGAGCGCTGATGCAAAGTTGTACGCTATGCCGATGTTTACATCAGTGGTGGATCTAGACACTTCTTTTAGAGGGGCAGTTTACCGTTTAGCACCGACTCCTCCCCCTCCAATTAATACCTTGCCAGACAATAATGTAAGCTGCAAGGAGGAAAGATGGACCTGTGACTATGAGTTTCTGCACTCAGCATATGCACACACAGATAGCCACATATATACATACAGCCACATATGCATACACACACACACACACACACACACACACACACACACACACACACACACACACACACACACAGATAGCCACCTATATACACACAGCCACATATATTTACACACACTGAAATATTAGGAACTTATGTGATCTCCTGTAATGTACCTTACTGGTTGTGGATAGATCCCCTTCCATGCTACCACGGTACTTCTTCCTGATGGGGGCTGGTCCTCGGGAAAATGGCCACCGCTCCTCATCACTTGCACATGATAAAGCCAGGGGACACCTGCTACTACTCTATTGCCCTCTAGTGCCTGGCCCTGGATCTCCACCCCCTCATGCCTGCAGCACGTGACATGGCCGGCTGCTGGATGCTAGGGAGAGGGACGCGGAGCGCTGTTCTACGGCAGCAGGGGCTGTGCTGCCCTGTCTGCTAGGAGGGCGATCACCTCAATCGCCCCCCCTGGATCCGACAGTGGTTTAGATAGTTGAGCAATTATCGGCCATCTGCGAATGCGAATGAGTCCCACAGCATATGCGTCAAGGTACATTACAGTAGGCGCAAGTTTTTATTTGCAGTGTGATTGACACACAAGGGAGTGTTTGGGGGGTGGTAACGGAGTGTCAGCTAAAAGTGCAGTCTTGTCGCGACCGTTTCAGGGGCTTGTCACCTCATGTGTCTGTGATCCCATACGCAGCAAACATGGCTTTGGCTTCTCATTTGCCGCGGCCATTCTGTTCGACCATAGATTTACTCAGGACTACTATGTGACCGATGCAGCGTCTTTGCACGCACATGCTTGCATTTGCAGAGACGCTGGGGGAGTCTCAAAACATGTCCCGGAGGCTGTGACATTTGCATAGTTTTTCACAGTTGCGGCGTATGGGATCGCAACTGCCATGGCAATAGCACACTTATCTGAATGAAGCCCAGGAATGAATTGGTAGGGTTCCAGGCACTAGAGCTGGCCATGTAGGCTATCACCGTCAGCTGTTGTTGCTGGTGTATGGCCAGATATCAGTGCATGCTTTCTCCACCATTGGGTCACTCCATATATGAGAACTCTGGGGTTATGCAAATCCACAATAATACTTTAATTATCCGTAAAATAATTCATCGGACTAGCTGGCTTTAATCTGCCATTATGTTTTTAGTTACAAATGTTACAAGCTTTCTAATAATACATTATCTTTTATTCCTTACAGCAGAGTATTACAGAGGACATGACTCCAGTCCATTTTCATGTGCCCACTGCTAATGCATATTTGTCTTCAATATGCCACTCAGATACACACCTATTTTCCACACTGCTCCGGGTCATATGCGTGTTTAATATGCTACGGTCAGCGTGCCTCATGACACACAATGCTACTATTTGTGAAGTTGTGCGTTGGAAAATAATTTTGATACACAATGATGCATAACCCTTCTGTACCACACTGCGAATATCAATTCAAAGGTCTTAGGGCCTGATTCAGCAAGGAACGCAGTTGCTTATACGCACACAGTCGGTCCATTGTTGCGTTCTGCGTATACATCGCAGTGCGTGAACTAGCCACTGGGATCGGGATAGCGATCGCAGAGGATACGCAGGCCCATGGCAGAGTAATTGACAGTAAGTGCCATTTGTGGGTGGTGATGGGGGGGGGGGGAAGGGGTCAGGCGAACGCATACGCGCCAGTGCGTTTCAACGCCATTGCATGGGCGTGCATAAAGTAGCCACTGCGATACCAGACACCGCCTGAGGCCTCATAGTGTGCGCTGAAGTAAGCAATTCCTGAGTGAGGACTGAGCTTCATTAACTGTTACTCAGTGTTACCGATTGTTTCTCTGTGTTAGCCAAGTATACGGATATGAGTAAGGGGAAGTGAGCATCCTTACTGTATGTCAGGCTGCGATCGCAATGCGAATGCAAACATTTACATGACACCGCTGATATTAGCAACTGCGTAGAAGCAGAATAGCGATCTGTAGTGAATCAGGCCCTTAGTACAAAGAAAATCCATGTTCCTATATCGTATTTACAGTGTGTCTATGGGGCTCAATTGCTAACAGAGGGTCTTACAGTATGAGGGGTTGCATACAAGTGTGTTTTACGAAGTGGCACTGTGCTTCCTCCGTAGCTTAGTGCATACATCTACGTGCAATTAAATTGCATCTCCACTGTCACATAAATGCGTATGACTCTGCTTACAGGCGATATCTGCATTTGATTCTTTGCACTTGATAGAGTTAACATTATGTTGAGTATGTCTGGCTGCCATCTTATATTATCGCCAGCCATCTTGTACCATTTTGTGAATTATGTTACTCATAAACCTATTTCATTGTCATATACATGACTTGCAAGAGACAAGAACTGTTTAGAAACTCTCACTTACTTGTTAGCTATTTTTGAGAAGGATAGAACTGCGTCCACATTCCAATGCCAGGCACATCCAAGAAAGATACTGAATGTACGGTAGCTTTCTGTAACTTTCTGCGTCCTGCTTATCTTATTGCTAGGCAGAATATCTAGTAGGTGGGGGTTGAGAGACTTTTCCAACTGTTACCAGAGTGCTATAAAATTGTAACTGAAATGAATACACTTCAGAGGATATCATAAACCACCCATTGCTTGTGTGTTGATTATTATTTCCGAGCCAGCCGTAAACAACTGGATTCCTGACACATACAGAACTCTCTTTGGGCCCGGTGAAGTCCAGTGAACCAGATTCATTACACTCCTGACCCCATTTAGAGTCGGTCGAAGCGGCCGCACGGTCATACGCCACCGATGTTCACTATACTGCGCATGCGTAAAGTTCGCAATGCGCGTGCGCAAACTAGCCGCTACGATCAGAAATTTCTCTCTCCTTGAACACAGCCAGGTCGGTAGTTTGAGTGACAGATGGAGGCGTTTTTGGGTGGTAACAGGGGAAGGTGCTTGAAAACGTGGGAGTGGAGATCCGAACGCAGGCGTGCCTAATTATGCGAACGGCGTTTTATGGGAGTGCATACGGTTTATGGGAGTGCATAATTAACAAAGTAGCGTCATGGCACATGTGACATGGGAGGTTTTTACACTGACATGATCGTAGAGCTTAAGAGAGGGTATGGTCAACCTTAAGCTCTACGACCAGTTCTGATGGTTCCCGATGGTCTCGATTAATCCTTATATGCCCGGAGAAGACGTGCAATGCGTACGAGAAGAGGGCGTATTTTTGGGAATTCCGGCCGCTTCCTCCCCTTTGTCGGCCAGCTACCGATCCGAACTTAGGGACGCAACTATTGAATATCCAGCCCTTTTCCCGTGCGACCGCTTCGACCGACTCTGAATGAGGTCCTCAATGTGGGTGTAGTGACATAAGTACAACTCTGAATAGACTCCATAGGGATGCTTTGCTTGCTCTAGAATCTAGACCAGTGGTAACCAAACTTTCTTATATCACAGCTCTCTAGAGTATCAGCATCTTTTTCACAGCACCCCTAGGCAGAGTAGGGAGACGTGGTCACGCCCTCTCAAAAGAAAAGGGAGGAAGAAAACTGTTTTCCCGATGCAACACTCAGGGGGCTCCAATAGGTGAACAGTGGCCTTACAGGAGGACATTTAACCCCATCAGCAGCGCTGCAAAGGAAAACAATGCCCCCCCTTAGCAGCTGACTCGGCCCTCCAACAAGCCTGGGACCAGGTAATTAGTGCACGATCCCTCCCCCACTCTGTGCCCCTGTCCCTAGGCCAGAAGTTCCTTATTGGGAAATTCATAAAAAATGATTAAACAAAATAAATTGTGCTTACCCGTCTCCCTTAGGTTCAGTTATGTGATAGTGGACAGGGTTGCACTTTTGTGTTTGTTCACATATTTTATGATTGACAGCCACCAGCACTGGTTTTGTTTTGGCCCTGGACCACCATCCCGTGGCACCAGGGACGTGCAGTTAGGGTAGGCATCCCATCATACTCCTGAGATTTTATATAAAAATTATTAGAATAATACAAAGAAGATATTTATAACTTAACTATAAAAATGATTGCAATAAACAAAGAAGATATTTATAACTTAGAAATATCTTCTTTGTTTATTGCAATAATTTTTATAGTTAACACTCACCAGCTTTGTGGAGCACCCTGGGACTGTAGGGAGACGAGAGATGAGGCAGCTCAGCCTCGCTTCTGTGTAGTCAGACACTGCTTGCAAAGCTGGGGGCGGGGCCAGGCCATGGGCAGTAAGCTGCACAGAGAGATGGCTAATAGAGGCATGCCTCTGAGTATGGGGGGCATGCCTTGAGCACTGATGGACACCATAGATGTGTCATGTGACCATTACGTGCACTGCAGTGTTTAGAGCTCGGAGCTTAATCAGCAACAGCAAGAGAAGACACAGTGATGCAGGTAGGAAAAACAATGGACACTGCAGCTTAGTGCAGTGAGAGGAGAGTTACAGTGAGTAGGGGGTGAGACAGGCTACCAGCACTCAGACCCATCTCCATGGGTGCCTCCCCAGTCATTGACCTCACCGCACGTCACTGCATGGCACCCCTACAAGTGCCACAGCACCCAGTTTGGGAATAACTTCTCTAGACAGATAAAAGTTTCTTGGACTGTTCAACTTAAAAATGAACCTTCCTGTTCTTAAATCTGATTCTCCAATAATCTAAATACATTTCTTTATTATAATTGTATTTCTACTTCAGGGTCCATAGGGTATCCACAGGATACCTTGGGGTATAGGTGTGACGTCAGTCGCAGGGCACCAAAGAGTTAAGCTTTCAGCCTCCCAGGATGCACTAGGTCCCCCTCCTATACCCCGCCCCCGGGCCAAGGCACCTCAGTTTAGTTTGGTGCCCGGCCGACGTCGGGTGCACCTGTCGGAGTGGGGGCTAGAAGAGCCCCTGAAGCTTTCTTCAGTGCAGCTGTGGCTGCACATCTGGATGTACAGCATGGACAGTCAGTCCTGACGTCCATGCTGTCTTCCCTACACCCCCGCCGGTACCAGAACGCCGGTACCGATCCGGGGATGCTGGTGAGCATCTGGGGTCACAGCTAGCGGTGACCCCAGATGTTCCGGACCATGGCCGGATCCAAGGGGGACAAAGGTAAGCAGCGGGGTCCCGCGGTGGGTCCCCGCTGGTCACATGGTCCTAAGTCCCCAGGCAGGGGGCTCCCTGGGGACTGGCTGCAGCGTGGAGCCAGGTACTGAACCTGCGCTTTCCACTACCCCCTGGGACAGCGGACCGCAGCAGAGCGGTAGCGCTGCGGCGTCCCAGGGGTTAAATGCATGCCAGGGGAGCGCGCCTTCCCTGTCTCACAGCCGGCGCCTCCCCCGCTGCACACAGCCCTCTCTGCACTGTGCTGACTGGCCCTGTGTCAGCGCTCCTCCCCCAGGCCAGCTTCTCTCTGCTCCTCGGCGGCCATCTTCTCTGCAATGCATGGTGAATGCTGCTGGAAGTCTGGAAGGAAGCATCGTGGTCTGGGTCCCCCCGCATACCTCTCCTCCGCTGTGGCTCAGGTCTGTGTATGCAGCGCTGTGTCCTACCAGGCCCTGTGTCTGTGTAGTTGAGTGATCAGCGCTGTTAGTGCAGGAATTGTTATTTCTCTGCATTGTATGTGACTGTGCTAGCGCTGCCTGTAACTTTTCTTCTCTAAACTGTCAGCTTTATTACTGTCCCTGTTCTTTCTGCTAAAGCCCTTGCGGTGCGGTGCTGCAGGGTGGTCTCTCGCCTATTTAATACTTAATTGGTGAGAGAGGTCACATACGTGGTGCCATCATGTCTGAAAGTGATTTTCCCCTCCGGCTACAGTGTACCACGTGCAAAGTACCGTTAGCGGAGGGGGAGGGTAGCGCGGAGGGCCTTTGCCGGCAGTGTTTGTCCATGGCGTGGCCTATTACGGTTACAGCACCGGTACAGGAGCCGCCCTGGGCTTGTTTCGCTCAGGCGTTAACAGCTTTAGTGGGCCAGTTAGCTCCGCAGCCCGCGTTTACTCCGATGGGTTTGTCCCAGCAGTCTGTGGTGTCGTCACCCATGCAGGGCTTCCCACGACAATTGGTGGTACCCCACAGTCTCCCTATTTCCCCGCTCCCGGGTTCTCAGGAGCCAGCGTGGGTTAACTCCCTGACGAGTTCTGTACAGCACTTATCGGATGTGTTGCAAGGGGAGTCTGTGATGCGGCCTCATAAAAGGCCGGTGGCGTCTCTGTCCGCTCCTTATGAGGATGCCGAAGGGACGTCTGATGATGGGGAGATTCTGGATCCTTACGATCAGGAACCTCTCCATACTAAGGACGCTGATGCTAAGTCCAAAGTATATATTCCTGGACTTATTCGGGCGGTCCGCACAGCCTTGGTGATTGAGGACGAAGTTCCCCCAGCGGCTAAATCTAAGTATGCCTTTTTCAAAGATGTGAAGGGCGATGCCACAGTCTTTCCTCTTTCGGGTCAGTTGGTGGACCATTTAGAGGAGGCGTGGAAACAACCTGGCAAAAGATACCAGCTGCAGAGACGCCTGGCGGTGGCTTATCCGTTCGCGGATAATTATTTTGCTAAGTGGGAATCCCCTCCACAGGTGGATTCTCACGTGACCCGTCTTGTCCGTAGTGCCACATTGCCGATGCCATCCATGTCCTCCCTTAAGGATGCTACGGACCGCAAGGTAGAAATCTGCCTGAAGTCCGCTTATTCCCTTGCAGGGGGGGCAGCACGGCCGGCTATGGCCATTTGCTGGGTTGCCAGAGCGATGGAGCGCTGGGCGGATTCATTAGAGGCTTCTTTTGAATCCGACTGTCCGGCCGAACAGGCGGAGTTGATTGGCAATCTCCGTGATTCGGCCACCTACATCAACGAGGCGGCTCTAGACATTAGTACTCTGGTGTCTAGAATTTCTTCAGCAGCGGTAGCTGCTCGTCGCACCTTGTGGCTGCGATCCTGGAAGGCGGACGCAGATTCCAAGAAAGGTCTGGAAGCGTTGCCGTTTACCGGAGAAGTTCTCTTCGGTCCGGATCTGGATAAGATTGTGGCCACGCTGGCGGCAGCCAAATCTGCTTGTCTTCCGTCGGCCGCTGCTCCTTCTGGTTCTGGACCATCGTCCTTTCGGTCATTTAGGGCCCAGGGCAGGCCCAAACCACAGTCGTTTCCTCGACAGGCTGGCCCTAAGAAATCGGTCAAGCCCCGGAAACAGGCATGGAGTACCAGACGACCGGCCCCCAAGCCAGATGACAAGCCTGCGGCCTGACGGTCCGGGTCTCCCCTTTGGGGATCCCAGGGTGGGAGGCTGCCTGCTGCAGTTCTCCCGGTGTTGGTCGTTCACTACGACAGACACTTGGGTTCTGGAGGTGGTCTCCCACGGGTACGCCCTCTCCTTCCGGCACAGACCCCCGGCTCGATTCTTCACCACGGGTCTACCATCAGACCGGAACAAGGCTACGGAGCTGCGGAAGGTATTGCACACTATGCTCCAGGCTGGAGTTATAGTGTCTGTTCCATTCTCCCAGAGGGGCCAGGGTTTCTATTCAAATCTATTTTTGGTACAGAAACCCAATGGGTAATATCGTCCGATTCTCAACCTCAAAGCACTCAACAAGTCTTTGCGGGTCCCGAAGTTTCGGATGGAGACCCTACGGTCCATCATTCTGGCGCTGGAACCTGGGGACTACATGGTGTCATTGGACATACAGGATGCTTACCTGCATGTCCCTATTCTTTTGCGCCATCAAGAGTTCCTTCGGTTTGCAATCCGCAGCGACCACTTCCAGTTTCGGGCGTTACCTTTTGGCCTGGCGACAGCACCACGTGTTTTCACCAAGGTGATGGCGGTCATGGCGGCTTCTCTGCGGCTGCAAGGAGTCCGCATGTTGCCGTACTTGGACGACCTGTTATTGGTGGCAGGATCTCCAGAGCTCCTGTTACACCACTTGGACCTGACCATTGCACTGCTGCAACGGCACGGCTGGCTAATCAACTGGCAGAAGTCCACTCTAATCCCGTCTCGGAGGATTCTGCATCTTGGAGCCTTATTGGACTCGGGACAGCAAAGGATCTTCGTGACGGAGGACAAGATCTCTGCTTTACAGTCAAGGGTGCGCAGTTGTCTGCACAGCCGCCGGGTGTCCTTACACTCGGCGATGAGGTTACTGGGCTCCATGGTGTCGGTGTTCGACATGGTGGAATACGCCCAGTTTCACTCCAGACCTCTGCAGCACCTGTCCAAGTGGAACGGGCTGCCTCAGTCTCTGAAGTTCCAGACGATTGTGCTCACCCCGGAGGTTCGCCTGTCCCTTGCGTGGTGGTTAAAGACGACCCACCTCAACAAGGGACGTCCGTTCTGGGTTCCAAATTGGGTCCTGTTGACAACGGACGCCAGTCTTCGGGGCTGGGGAGCAGTTTCGGGTCCACACTTGTTCCAGGGCAGGTGGACGCCGACAGAAGCGGAGCTTCCAATAAATATCTTGGAACTCCGTGCGGTCTTCAATGCTCTCCTGCAGGCACAGCGGTTTCTCCAGGGTCACCCGGTGCAGGTCCAGTCGGACAACGCTACCACAGTGGCCTACATAAACAGGCAAGGAGGAACTCGCAGTCGGGCGGCTCTCGTAGAGGTCTCTCGGATCCTGGTTTGGGCGGAGCGCAATCTTCCGGCCATATCAGCGGTCTTCATCCCGGGAGTGCTAAATTGGGAGGTGGACTTTCTAAGTCACCAGGACGTTCATCCAGGGGAATGGTCCCTGCACCCGGACGTTTTTCAACTACTGGTGGACAGGTGGGGTCTTCCAGAAATCGACCTCATGGCGTCCCGGCACAACAACAAGTTGCCGGTGTACGGGTCTCGCACAAGAGACGAAGGGGCGTCTCTGGTGGATGCTCTGTCCGTCCGGTGGACGTTCAGGTTCGCATACCTGTTCCCTCCGGTCTCCCTTCTTCCACGGGTAATCCGGAAATTCAAACAGGAAGGAGGGACGCTCCTGTTGATAGCTCCCACGTGGCCCAGACGGCACTGGTTCTCAGACCTTCAGGGTCTGTCCGTGGACAGTCCTCTGCGGTTGCCGCTACGACCGGACCTTCTGTCTCAGGGTCCTTGTCTTCACCCGGACCTGACTCGGCTGTCTTTGACGGCGTGGCTGTTGAGACGGCCATGCTGAGGTCCCGGGGGCTTTCCAGCTCTGTGGTGCGTACCATGTTACGAGCTCGGAAACCGTCTTCCGCGAGGATATACCATCACGTGTGGCATACGTTCTTCCAGTGGTGTCGACCGAGAGGTTATGCACCGCGGGAGTTTCGTCTGTCTCGGATTCTCGCCATCCTGCAAGCGGGACTAGATCATGGGCTTCGCCTTGCTTCTTTGAAGGTACAGGTTTCGGCCCTATCTGTCTGGTTTCACCGTAGGATTGCTACAATCCCAGATGTGCGCATCTTTATGCAAGGTGTTCTCCGTATTCAGCCGCCCTTTGTTCCACCTGTGGCGCCTTGGGATTTGGCTGTGGTCCTGAGGGCTCTCCAAGGACCGCCGTTTGAACCTCTGGGCTCAGTGGATATTAAATGGCTAACAGCTAAGACTGTTTTCCTTCTGGCCATTGCTTCGGCCAGACGTGTTTCTGAGTTAGGGGCTCTTTCTTGTAGACCCCCTTTCTTGGTTTTTCATGGGAACAGGGCAGTGCTCCGCACTCGGCCCGAGTTTCTTCCCAAAGTTGTTTCCCAGTTTCATGTTAACGAGGAAATAGTTGTTCCGGCCTTTAACTCACCGGGTCTTTCCGTGGGTGAGGCCTCTTTGGATGTTGTGCGGGCCTTAAGGACTTATGTTGACCGCACTTCTTCGTTTAGGAAGTCGGACGCTTTGTTTGTCCTCTATGGCTTCCGTAAAAAGGGTTGGCCTGCTTCAAAGCAAACTTTGGCAGCCTGGATCCGTATGGCTATTTCTGAAGCTTATCTTCATGAAGGCCTACCGGTCCCTCCTTCTCTGAAGGCTCATTCCACTAGGTCTGTGGGTCCTTCGTGGGCAGCTCGACGTGGTGCCTCGGCAGTTCAGATCTGCAAGGCTGCTACGTGGTCTTCTGTCTATACCTTCGTGAGGTATTACAGGTTTGACACCTTCGCCTCTCAGGATGCTTCCTTCGGGCGGCGGATTCTCCTTTCTGCACAGGAGCGTCCCCACCCTTAAAGGATACTGCTTTGGGACATCCCCAAGGTATCCTGTGGATACCCTATGGACCCTGAAGTAGAAAATATGAGATATGGTAAGAACTTACCCTTGTTATCTCTATTTCTACGAAGTCCATAGGGTTCCACAGGACTCCCGCCCTGTCGCACCTGTGCTGCAGATGGGCTTTGCTCTGGTCACCGGTTTTCCGTCTCCCTCTGGTGAGAATGTGATTCTTGTATGTGTCCAGATCTTTGTTCTCTCTCTTCCTTCTCCTCCTCCGGCCTATGGCTTGGTAACTAACTGAGGTGCCTTGGCCCGGGGGCGGGGTATAGGAGGGGGACCTAGTGCATCCTGGGAGGCTGAAAGCTTAACTCTTTGGTGCCCTGCGACTGACGTCACACCTATACCCCAAGGTATCCTGTGGAACCCTATGGACTTCGTAGAAATAGATATAACAAGGGTAAGTTCTTACCATATCTCATATTTTATTTTTCAAATATGCATCTATCCCTTGTCCAAGTGGACCAATTTCCAGTGTGTATTACATAAAATATCTACTACTATTGTATGTCGCATTGCACTTAATGTATATAAATGTCAGAGCTCTTCCCTTTTATCCACGCCTACATAAAGGTCTTCATACAACTAGGGTTGCAGTATCATGTCATGATGAGTCTCTCTGTACTTTTGTCCCTTTTTCAGGCTCCCGGGACCCTTGTTCTTCTGTGTCCTGCAGCTATGGGAGTACCTGCATGCGCTCGACAGATGGGCAGACTGCAAAATGTGTCTGCCCAACCACCTGTGCCGGTATGCCAGAGAATGTGGTTTGTGGCAGTGATGGCAAAGACTATCGTAACGAGTGCGCACTGAACAAGCAGGCCTGTGACAATCAGGAGAACCTCTACAAGAAGTTTGAGGGGTCATGTGGTAAGTGTGGGCAGAAAGATGTGGGCTCCGTTTCCGAAACATAAATAATATATATATTTCTTAATAATTTCCTGCGATTGATGTTGTGAATGTATGATATGTTAATATTTGCTTTTATTCCCAGTAGCAATTAAAAATACAGTAGCATGTCTATAAACTTTCATAGCATGGAAGGAGTGCAGATTGTGGAAGATATCTAGTGATGTAGACTTACCAGATGTATTTTTGTTTATTCAGCACTTGCAGATGGATCTGAGAGGCGTAATGCCTGGATCTCGCTGTCAACAAAACACATTTGAAATTCATGAGTAGACAATTGACCGTTTCTTAGCAAAACTCGTGTTTCATTTTTTGACTAGTGTAGACTAGCAAGCTTTTCTCATATTTCCCATGATAAATTGTCAAATAGGTCCCATGACTGATACCTTTGTATTGGCTAAAATAAACTCTATAATTAGGTTACATTTTATTTATAAGATGATGTTTGTATTGCCATAGGAATAATGTAGCTGGACAGAATTCTATCTTTAAAGGAGAAGTATCAGATGTTCTTAGGACCCCATTTAACAACGAGACATAACCCCTTCAGCACTCGCTAAAGGGGTTATGTCCTCCTTCCTGTATTTAACAAACAGCGGTAATCTAAGACTACCGCTGGTTGTCGCTTACACCATTTATAGATGACGAGAGTGACACAGCCCCCTTGACGGCAATGGGAACCCTAGTAATTAAAGGATATGTAATATGCGCTACACCTCTGTGGTATATACAATATGTTAATTATGTAATAAGCTGAATTATATATCACACTACAGCAATGTATGAAGAGTGTTTTAATTATCGATCTGGAGTTACAGTGCTCCCGAGGAAAAGAATATAAAATTAAAGTAAAAAGTTAGAATGGAATAAAATACATTTGAGTTCCACAATGGATCAAGTGGTGATCCTATTAATGTCCTTTAGAGTGGGTAATGGTAAGGGTGTTTAGTAGGCTTCTTTAGGGTGCCACTATAGTATACTTACAACTACATGTTCCCAATTTACATATGTAGTGCATAGCATTAGTGACCCACCCTGATCTAGTTGTTCCACAAGGTGGTGTGTGGTAATAAGTGTGCCCTTTGAGGGGGCTACTTTCCGTATGGTCACTTGTACCTACGTCACCTATGTCCAGTTGTGTATGTGCTTTTATAAGGGAGGTGAGGACCCTAATGAAGGTCCTTTACTGTATGGAGAGATGTCATACGTTACAATGGGAACCCATCAACAGCCTTTCAGTGAAGCCTTCTGGGCATTGCCGAGTTCCTGCCGGTGAGAGTGCCACGCACTTGACGCAGCGGTAGGCAACTTCTCCAGTTTATTTCTCATGAAGGTTTGATACCTCTTTCCCCTGTGCCTCTAGTGCATGTGTCAGGGGAATACCTCCCATCACCCCACAAATCGGGACAATTGGTTGGCAGAGCAGTCCCCTGAAATTGGGACTGTCCTGCTGGAATTGGGATGGTTTGTGTGGTATGTAAATGTCTGCAGTAATACATAGTACACAGAAATAACACTGTCATTTGACGTCACAGAAGCAGCACAGAGATTCAAATCGCAGTTAAGGAAAAATTTATTACGAAGATTTAATGGGAACCCAATTGCTTTGAGTCCCCAGTTGACAATAAGAACAATATTTGCACACGATTGTTTATTTTCTGTTGCCTTCTTGTGGAAATTGACCACATTTTAATGTTGTTTTAAAAAATTTCTGCACTCGAGAATCCAACTGACCTGTATAATGGAGTTTGATAAGAGACTAGATTGCACGTTTACTTGGCACTATTCACTACAACAGACTGTGGCAGCCAGCCAGCAGACCTCTGCCACCGCTGAGATTAATTGTGGGATATAAATTAGACATGAGGGTGGGGAATGTTTTTAATATGTTTGCAAGTAAACACCTCTAGACTGTTGCTTAACCAGTGAAGACAGATGTTGAGTGACTTGTTTCCTGACACCCCATTCACCATTGAACTGCATTCATCAGACATGTAGTATTGGCATTACCAAAGTGTAATCCATTAACCCGGGCCTGCTGGCTAATCATGATGTTACTAGGAATACATTTCATGTGGTGGGGCCCCAGTGGCAATTAGAGGATGGGTGTAACAGTACATCCCCATCCTCATTGCCAAATTTAGTGACGGTCTGGCGATACTGCTTCAACCTGCTGCACCCCTTGGGCAAGTTCTGAACATGTGCAGTTCTAGCCCTCCTAACAGAAGAGAGGGGAGATTTGAGAAGGTGATCCAGCATTGAGGGGTCCTCCGCACCTCCAGGCCTGGTAACTGTTGCTTCCCCTGCATTGGTGGTATTCCCAGATTGGTTCTCCTCTGCCACTAAAACTATTCACGTACATGCAGATAGCACCAAACTCCGTGATCTTACTTTACAGGGGACATCTGTCTGGCTCTCCCCTCACTGGACTGATCAAAAGTAAAAATAAATGAATAAATATGGTATATATTCAATTCACCGTGAGGGTTAGTCAGATCCCCATGCGGTAATATAATGTGAGTTATCTGGGAAGGAACCTCACTTGTCTTTGCTCACAACCCATAGCTATGCAAGCAAAAATTAGATTGGCTGTCTCTCCTGCAATGTATGTTTAATTGAATCTCCTTAGTATGTAAAAAAAAAAAAAAAAACATTAGAAACAGTTCTATCATCTCTCCCTTACCTCATGTCAAACAAGATGAGACTATGCTTGTGTGCGTTTGAACATTACATTTTGGGTCACCCCCAAAATTTTTCTTTCATTTTGGGGGTAAAAATAAAAATAGGGAACACACTTCTAAAATAGCCAAATTAAATTCAGAGGGGTTCCCAAATATGCGGCAGGTGTTTTCTTCATTGCGGGACTAGCGGCAGGTACATTTTTGCAGAATTTTTAAAAATCATTTTAGGGACTTTAAAAACTGCTTACCCCCATTTTCATGTACCCCAAATTTGATATTAATAGTTTTAAAAAAAAAAATCGAAGTGCTATTCTTCACCCTTTCTTCATAGCAGCAAATATGCACCTGCCACGGCTGTTACCCCGACTTCCTTCAGCAGGTAAAATTGGGGGTACCCATAGTGATCCCCCATGTCTAGACACCTTTAGGGGGGTCCCTGGAATGTTTCCTGAAAATTCACATTTTTTTGCGATACTTACCTTTTCGCCGGCTCCCGTTTTCGCTTGATTTCTAATTGAATACGGGGATAAAGCGGGCACGCGCCCAATACTTTATCCACAGAAAACCTGCTATGTGGAGCGAAAAATGTAGCACAGACTTTTCGCTCCCAAATTGAATATGGCCCTTAGTGTTGGTCACCCCAAAACTTTCCATTCTCCAACATTTGTCTTCCCTGCCTGGACCACCCTCCACTCCTTCTAAGCGTAGGATGTATGCTTTAGGAGAAAATGTGACTAAATCTAACTTTGTTCCTGGACTCTATAACTACGTCGGTCAGACCTTGCTTAAGCTGTACTTTTAATTGTATTGCTATCCCGGAAGTTCGGGTGTAAATAATTGGAATTGCACTGATTGGGTGCTGTGCCAAATAAAAAAAAGTGTGCTTTTATCCTGTTTTACTAATTGTCTTCCAATATAAAGCCCATATTTAATTAAATGTATTTATAATTAGCATATATTACTCCTTTCAAGAACTGTGACATATAATACTTACAGTATACTTAGGTTTAGATGGCAGGGGACATAATGCACCAAAAATAAAATTTGTTTTCTAAATATGTCAAGCTTGATTAAAAATAATGTACTATCGCATAATAGCACTGTGTGTGTCTATATATAAGTGAATACAGTAAACTAATAATAGAAATAAATAATTCTGGAATTGCTTTAAGGCAGTGGATTTCTGCTGGGAATAGCCACCTCTCTACTTTCAGTGAAATCACTGTATCTCATTTAATGTACTTATGTTCCCTCAAGACATTTATACCAATATATTTTATAGTGAATTTCAGTTTGTGCATTGTATAGTCTGAGTCATATTTGAAACACTTGGTAATAGCTAACACTAGATATTTTGTGTCTGTTCATTTTATATATGCCTGGTTATTATCTGCAAACATTGGATTTGTTTGGTGAACAAGCACAAAAACATCTTTTAAAATAGTATAGATATGCTGCACCAGAAACTAGTATCTGTTATTTCGGCAGCCCCACTCCAACGGAATTTACAACAAAACATTAGGGCACAACAAAAGGGGCAGATCACAGGAAGCACTGGGTAATACGTATGCTATATTTCTCTGGTATTTCTGCAGACCCGTGCAAGAGTGCCCTAAATGATTTGAATAGAGTGTGCAGAGTGAACCCACGCTCACGTAAAGTGGAGATGCTTTCCCGGCCAGAGAACTGCCCAGCCCGCAGAGAACCTCTATGTGCCGATGACGGAGTGACCTACGACAATGAGTGTGTAATGACCAGAACTGGTGCCATCCGAGGGATAGAACTGATGAAAGTGCGCTCAGGGCAGTGCCAGGCTCAGGGTAAGTAAAGCCAGTCAGCGTGAGTGGTGTGATAAAATATTTTGTGGGTTATATAATATTGCATACTCCAATTAGATATATCAGTAAATCAGCACTTACCTTATTGTTAGCGCAACTCCAAAACTGCGAATGAGCACTCTTTAACAATGTGGTACTCTCTGCACTGAGAGTATAATCTGAACAGAATCAAATCAATGCTGCAATCCTTACAAGGGCTCTTCATATTAGGTTTAGTAGGGGATATCGGCATTCGGGATCCCGGCGTTCAGAATCCCGACGCCGGCATCCCGACTAGGTTAGCATACCGACAGCTCAAGGTAAGTATAACTAACCTAACCCCTAACCCTACCATAACCCTCCCTCTCCAGTGCCTAAACCTAACCTCCCCCTAATGCTTAACCTAACCCTCACCTTAACCCCGCTACTTACCTTCGGGATTTCGGCGCTTGGGATGCCAGTGCCGGTATTCCGATAAGTATTGGGTTTCCGGCGTCGGCATTGTGACTGCCGGAATCTCTGCTGTCGGGATATTAAACGTATCCCTTAAAATGATGGTAGAGTAAAGTAATTTCAGCAAAATGATGCCAGCCAATACTCCTATTGAGAGATTATATATGTACTGTTACTAGATTCACTGTAATACAGTATCTTAATTTCTTACTGCAAGAGAATGCATTTAACCTATTGAAACACAGCTCCATGGAGCCTGGAGAGATACTATGATGTGCAGCTATATATGTAAAGATGCCAGTCTTTGTTATAGAATACAGCACACCGGTCTATACAACCCTGCAGTCTGAACCACTAAATCAATATCTCACTGACACTGTCACCGCCTCAATAGAAGCATTCCCAACACAAAGAAAGTATTTGTAAAGTGAAGTGACACTTATGCGGTTGGGAAACATATTAATGGAAGCCTGTGTCGGCACTTTGCCATGGATTTGTGTGACAGTAAGTGCTCTTTTAGAAGTGCAGAATAAAAGAAAGCAAAGTGTCATTCCACAATACAGGGCATTCTTCTGTGCAGAATTTTAGGTGGACATTTTGAACCTTTTTGAAAGGTTTACAAATATCAATTCAGTCACATAAATATACAGAAGTAACTAGTGATTAATACAAGTATGAATAACAGACATACTTAGCTGTATTTCAGAAGAGCAGGACAGCTGTAAGACACCACAGATTTGCTATTACCAATAGTAGATTGGCTGTTATTATTTTACATATATTACAATGTCTTAGAAGCATCCATTTTACTGAAATGATACTTTGATTCATATCTATCTATTGTTTTGTTATTGCACGCTTCAGGGTTTATTTACAACCAGACTCTTCTGTTTGTGTTTTTGCCAGATAATTAAAAAGGCAGTGCTTTTTACTAGCTGTGTCTTGCTAGTAAAAGCACTGCCCTTTTAATTATCGGGCAGAAACACGAACAGAAGTGTCAGGTTTTACAACCTGCCATTTCGTAAATAAACTCCTTCATCTCCCCGCTCAAACATCTTTTATATAAAGAGTGTACATGTGTATGTAGATATTTAATTTGTGTGTTTGTGTCTACCACACACCATACTTGCCTAATTGTTGTATCTCCTCTGCGGGGGAAGCCCAAGGAGGAGATGCAGCAGGCCACTTCGGAGGTAGGCGCTTTCACGTTATTAAGTCCTGCCACAGCAAGATGGGCGGGTTGCGGGGGAGATCGACCCACTCGTCCGGGAGTGTGGGGGACTACCAGAAAAATTAGAGTCCCCCGCTACTTCTGGGAGAGTCATACAGTATATAGTCATGTTCTCTTGCAGGATGTCCTGATATTCTGTTCAGCTTTGGGGCGGGATGCAGGAAAGTTAGAAATGCTGTCAAATCTCTGAAAATGCAGTTTTCTGGGGTCTGACCGCATTTCGCACATGCATCAAGCCCCGGAACGTGATATATTCTGCCGTTGCCCAGTAGAAGCCTCTGGGCTTCTATTCGCGATGCCCCCCTGGGTTCCATCCCAGCAGGCATTGGGCGTCCTTCTGCACATGCATTGGGTGTCCCCCACACCCCCAGACGAGTCTTGTGATACCTCCCACTTTCAAGTGCAGTATGGGGATCGCAGTCTGTATGGTTTCAGGGATAAAATTACATGAAACAAACAACACAAACAGAAGAGTCGGGTTGTAAATAAACCCGGAAGTCCCTCATTCTAAAAGTACAGCTGTTACCGATGGAGTGAGTTGTCCTTTGCGTTTTCCGACATGTGTAATTAACGTCGGCATGCATGCGAAGAGTGGACTGAAGTAAAGGCCCCCATACACGGCACGATATACGCGCCGATCCAACGGATCGGCACAATATAGGTGATATATCGTGCAGTGTATGGGCACGATATCATACCTGATATTGTGCTGCGCGTGCCCGCGGGGTCATACATCGCATCCCCAGATCTTCCTGCAAAACCATCTGATCTGGGATGCGATGTACGATCCCATTCAGATGACGGAGGGGGGAGCCGGCATATTGTGCGGTATTCGGGGACTGCATGATTGCCGGCGGTGACAGCACGATGCCTCTGCCGACGGATCGGCAGTCGCCCTACACGGTGCATCGCACCGTGTATGGACATCTTAACTGTGAACGAAAAGAGACAACCTGGTAATAATTTCACGTTATTTAAATCCTGACCGACGTCATCAAATTGGAAAGAGCATTATTACTATTTGTGCAAAGCAGGTTTGCTAGGTACAGTATATATTTCTGAATATACTGTAGCTGGTGGCTGACGATGATGAATTTTACATCATATAGATTTAAAGTTTCAAACATCGCCTATTTTTAGTACAGCTAATATATTCGAATTGTAGCAATGAAGAAAATGAACAGCATTATAATTGATGAAACTCCAGTTTATGTTGCATTTGTATATCTGCAGTAATAAGTTATTATAATGTTTTGACTGATTTCCTATGAATAGCTGCTATATTTATATTGCCCATCACTGATATGCAGAGACTGGACCGCTTGTTGGTGTGACATGTATTTCCTTCTGATCATACCCCTTCTAGACAAGTGCAAGGATGAATGTATGCACAATGCTGTGTGCCTTAACCGGCGAGGAGTCACCCGCTGCTCTTGTGACCGCATTACTTGTGACGGCACTTACAAGCCTGTCTGCGGCCGGGACAGCCGCACTTACGCCAATGACTGCGAGAGGCAAAAATCAGAGTGTCTCCAGAAAACAGCCATTCCAATGAAACACAAGGGTCCATGCGGTGAGTACATAGACCTGCTCACCTCTATCATGCCTTCTGTTATGGAAATCTCCTAGTATGTGTTTCCGCTGACAAGGTAAGCATCACTAATCCTCATGACTGTGCTCTTATTTCACCAACAAACAGAACAGCAATGAACTTGTCATGTCTGGTGTGGTCACATAAGAAGATAGTGAATGATTTGGTGGGAGGGGAAGCTTTAGGAAGAAGCGTGGGAGGGTGTTCTCCATTTGCATTGCTTGCCCATGTATTCCCTCTTGCATATCTTCATCTCATTGAGATTCTGAACATTACCACTCGTGTCAGTGTTGTTTCACCCTCTTCCCCTGCTACCCCAAGAACAACATATTGATATTTGTATCTTCTCCCTTTCTTCCTAATGTCTTCTCTCTGTCTCTGTCTCTCCCTCATAGAGCAGGTGTACAGTGGGTAAATTTCTGCTGGTGACCAGATAAGGTTTGGCGAAACCAGAGGATTGGGAATGTATTAAACAAAACAAAAATGGTGTTGACATTACTAATGAAGCCTCATCCCATTCTCTCCTTTGCTGCATGGATAAATGCACCTCCTTCCAACTATCAGACTTTGCGCCTCCATTACTCTTAAATACTGTCCAAGGAGAACCTGCAGCGCTTAACACTCTATGACAATGTGGGCGAGCTCAGTAGGAGCTTATAGACATGGGATACTGCTTTGGCTGCTTCCCTATCGATGGCTGATTGGCTGCTCAGAATCTGCCGCTATATTCTCCCTGTTTGCTCTCATTTCCCTGTATTTTGTGTCTTTCTTTTCAGCAGTGGTTCTGTGGGGTAAAGATGGATGAACCCTTGGTTGCTTTCTTCTATCTGTCTGTGAGGTCTTCAGTCTGAGGTCTGCTCTCTAAGCCACTCATCTCCCTCAAGACACCCATTCTTCTTCCCATCACATCCTCTCCATTCACAGCTTGCTATCATTAATTTGTTTGTGGATGAGAATCCTTGTGCTTTTCTCAGCTTGCTTCCAGGCTTTGAGAACTGGTGCACCTTGGGCTCCCATCAACCTTTATAGCTCCTTCCTTAATCCATTTGTTTGTGCTGACAGTCGTCCTGTGCTTGTTGCCTGTTTACGTATTGGTGCATTGCCTAAGCCTTTAAAAACTCCTACAAATCTTAATGGATACCCGAGCGAACACTCTCTGCTGTATTACCAAGAAGGGCGTAAGCTCTAAGCAAATACCTAATATCCTATTGCACTCAGATAACATTTTCGGCATGCATGTCTGTAGCCTGATACCTGGACGGACAGTCTATGCCGTTCGACTGCTTGTTGTGTGATAGTAGCTGTGGCTTGTAGATGATGTATTTTTTTTGTTCTTGCAGCGACTGTAAAGTGTTAGCATGCTCAAGGGCTTAGGGCGATCTCCTGCACTGGTTGGGGTTACAATACCTTTGATTAAAACACATTGGTTTGATCTAGTTTATCCTTAAGCAAGTGGTAAGTGGCCTGTAAATAGGAATCGATGAACAGTGTATAATATTATACAAATACAAATAAACAGACAGAAGACTCATTGTATGACTCCTTTGTTATTGTATATAACCTCTAAACCGTTTAGACATGCTTTGCTCAGAAATACAGGCTAGTTGGGGAACTCAGTAATGCAGGATGGAAGACTGTGACTTATAAAGTAGCTTCTAGTGTGCCTATCCTTTTCTGTAATGCAAAAGCCTAAACAGGCTGAACAATTCCCATTTATTTGGATGAATTATCATTCATCGGTAGCTAATGTCCTTCATTATAGCTTTAGCAAAACTTGTACACAATGTATCCATCACTTCTTTATCAAAACAATACAGTCAAGCAGCATCCTTGTGACTCAACCATCTGTTATTCAGTTTGTATGTTTTTTTGGGACGGATGGGGGGGGAGTAGTGTCTATGCATCTTATTTCCATTCACACCTATAAAAAAATTGAATGCACTTGTTTATGAATTTACTTTTCTCTGGAATTCTAACACAACAAGACTGCAGTGAGTCCGGTAGCCCATGTGCCGCTATACCGCCAGCGTGCTTCTACAAAGCATAGCATGAAATACGCTGACCATTTCTTCTCACCTGTAATTATTTTTAGTTGTGTATTGTAAAGGCCCTTCCATTGCTGTTTCCCTCTCATCGTTTTAGAGCAAGCAGCTTTTTACATATAAATTAGAAATGCATACAGCCCTCCATACATGGCTATAAATACCACAGTACACTAAAATATGTAATAATAAATACAATGTATGCTATTATAAATGTAGGATGCAAACAGATACTATGGATAGCCAGCTATACAGATCAGATCTAGACATCCTTCCACACTGTCTCAGCAAAAATGCTTTCTACCCAAGAGAGGGACAGGTGGGAGATTTGCCATATGTTCTCCATAAGCCATTTGTGTTCTGTGACCCCCTACTAGATTCATATAAAACAATTCTAGGAGCACCATCCCTCATATTCCGGATTCCAGGTCCTGGTGCACTCGTCAGCAGCAGTCTTCCATAGAGATGAGGGAGACGGACAGCTGCTGGGAATGTCCTGAGCAAGAAGGGTTTATGTCATAGCTGTAACGCAGTGTTTTGCAGATGATGTGTTCAGATGTACGAGGCCAGTTTTTATATTTTAGTATATCCCCTATATACAGTATCATTGGGATGACATGGCTAGGAATTTAACACTCTGGGCCTGATTCAGAGCCGCTCGTAAACGGCCGCTCGCTCGCTCCGAGCGATGTTCGCAGATCTGCGCATGCGTATGGGTCGTAATGCGCATGTGCCAACCAGTCATTGCGGTCGGAAATCGTGCGCTCGCAAAACAGCGAGGGCCTGCTAATTTGAGTGACAGAATGAGGCGTTTGTGGGTGGTAACAGGGGAAGGTGCTTGAAAACGGGGAGTGGAGATCCGAACGCAGGTGTGCCAAACGGTCAAAACGGGCGTTTAATGGGTGTGCATAATGAACAAAGCAGCGTCATCGACCACGTCACTTGGTTGTCTTTTAGCCTGAACTTCTTGCAGTGATTGCGGGAAGTAAAACCTACCACAAGCACTGCGAGCAGTTCAGACGCCTTTCGATGTACTCGATTAATCTAATAAATAGCGGAGATGACGTAGGATGCGAACGGCCAGGGGGCGTCTTTACAAAATAGTGAGCGCATGTTTCGTTCAATTTAAATAGCCGGCCCCTTTTTCTGAACGACCGTTCGCAAATAGCGTCCGGCTCTCTATACATAATACATAGCATAGCTGCAAGGGGATGCTTAACAGAGGGAAAAAGGCAAACTCTGTCTCATAATAACACTTTACCTATCTCATTACTTAGTCTCTTTAAAGCTAACACATTCATTAAATTATAGGTTGCCGTCAGTACCCTTGCTGGTGTATAGTGTATGTTTGCATGTTTGTGTGTACGTTAATTAGATCTTGAGAAGGTTTTATGAGATTTTTTGTAACAGTCACCAAAATCACCCTGCATTTTTTTTTTTTATAGCTCACAATCCACTTTGATTGACAGAAGGCTGACACTTGTGTACGTGTAACCCATGTGGGGTACTCAGAATGAGGGGGTATGTTAATTTGGCGACTCAGATACCTGTATCCCATTAATTATACATGGGTAGTCATATGTAGTTTACTTGGCACATAGGGTTTTAGATGTATATGTGAGGATCATATAGTATTGTTAATGATTCAGCTAAGTTATACTTATGAGATGATACGTTTCTGATATTGTACGCTTAACTAGGGAGGAGTATTATTCACCAGTGTGTATTTTATAAATGACAATAAGTGCTTAGGGACAGAGGGAGCTAGTGGTAGGGAATCCTCCAGAAGGACCAGACGTGAGGCCAGTAATGGAGGGAAGGGTATAATTAAGCAGTTTACAGTTGGAAGGGCAGACTGGTGTTCCCCCTGCTGAGCGCATCACCTGAGTCCTGGACACTGCCTCAGAGCTATAACAGCGTCCATCGAGTGACTGAGGTGAATGTAGCCAGTGACGATATGTGGATCCACCAAGTAGCACTGACTAACAGCGCATACCTGAGAGGCTTGTTGTGTTGATCGGTGAGGGTGCCCATCAGTCGTCACTGGAGCTGGGGGAGAGAGCCGGGCTGGCGGATTGCCCCTGATGCTGTGTTTCCGTGCAGAGACTGGCGGATGTCCGGAGGAGTGGTAAAGTGGTGCGGATCCCTATCGATAGACTGCCTGCCTAACACTGACAGCTATTAACCCTATAAATAGACCCAGAGGAGTAGTGAATATTAAGCACATCGCTTCCAGAGTTTAGAATCTGATTCTGTGGTGGATCCCATAACTATACTATTGGATGAATAGGGCTGGCTATAACTATAAAGTATTACCCCCCCAAAGGATAATCTCTAATCATTAGCTAGCCAGTGCAGCTAATATAGGAGGCAGTGAAGTAGAGAGCCAACAGATAGTACATATGGAAATAACATTTGGGAAGTTGATTCCTCTTGGGTCCCTATCACAAGAGTAATTATAGCGTCGGGGGAGACATATTTACATCTCATCACATGACACTAGGATACAAACACGTGGAGCAGTGTATTGTCATTCTATGTACAGTATACAGTCCTGAGATTACTCCCTCCTGGAGAGCTTAGATATGTTATGCTTGTACCTTTGTGTATCACTCTGATAAAGAAAAGATTGATGGTAAATAATATATACAAAGTAAGTTTTGGGACTCAGCAAATTGATACAACTATGTTATTGGCACAAATGTGTCCAAAGACTCAGAACTGAATGCTGAAGTTGTACCATTAATTATCCTCTATAGTATTTGTCAAAGAAAAGACTTCCTGGGGACATTGATACTATGTAGGAAGCTTTTGAGACACGGCGAATTACTCAATGTTATGTAGATATATATATATATATATATGTGTCCACATTCCGGCACTCAACAGGTATACTCTCGATGACTGTGCCAGGTGCCCTCCACAATGTAGACATGGAACCAGGAATCTCTGTCATATAGAAAACCACTGGCGGCACTTCAGAGCAAACAAATCACTCAAACAACATAGGTTATCAGCAGCTGCTAATAACCCATTATGTTTGAGTGATTTATTTTGCTCCGGAGTGCCGCCAGTGGTTATATAGATAGATCTGTATGTATGTATGTGTGTGTGTGTATGTATGTGTGTATATGTATGTATATATATATATATATATATATATAATATATATATATATAATATATATGCTTCTTGAGAGTGATAATCTGTGCTGAAATATATTCACTCCACTGTTTTTTTTCATGGTCTATTCATATTATATATTGTGTAATGTGAGGGTAAGGGGAAGTGGGTATTGGTATGTTTGGGGAATATAGCAGATGTGACATATTGTATATGGGTATGGACTTCTGATTATATACTATTCACTATTGGATCACTATAGGGTATATGCAAGGGACAGAAAGATTCTATCAATAAAGGAAGAGATGAGCACATATTTGGATATAAACAACACATAAATATATCAGCATAATACGTACTTAATAAGTGGGTCTCCCTAGCATTCCCATACCTACCCATAAAAGTAGCCCAAAGCTGGGGTGGAGGCACTGTTCAACTTAAAATGTGTTACATACGCAGTAGTGGGAGCCTCCTATCAATCATTGTAGTGACCAGGGGTGGCTAATGTATCACTACCTTAGAAGTGTCAGTAACTGCATAGAGGTTCATTGACTTATTATACCTGCTGTGTAAAACAATCCTTGGAGAGGTTGGTGATGAAAGGAAAACTTGGTTGGACATCTCCGTAATGTGTGTAGCAAATTGGAGGGCCAGTTTTAAGCCCCAAATCACTCTGTGTGTGGGTGTAAAATGGACAGCAGTCCTGACCATCAACAGATTAGGATTGATCAAATGTCAATGAGGATTACTGGAGATATTTGTCAACGATAATCTCTCAGTGTATATATCCAGCGTCCCAGGCGCCCATGTAATCCAGTCACTTGGCCTGAGAGTTAGACAACCCGATTTATCCAGTTTTGTCAACCACATGGGTAGGCATCATTATGCAAGAAGTGTCTCCCACTTCCAATTACTATAGTGGAAGGTGACATTGTAGTTCAGTATCAGTAGTAATTAAATATACATTTTGTGTAGTACAGTATGTCAGTTATCAAGAAGAGCTTCTATCTTTATTGGAAGTGCCTCTTTGTGTAAGACTTCTGTTCATTTGAGACACCTGGGCAACAAAGAACCTCTAATGTACTTCCATTCATTACAGGTGGTTACTCTGTACTGGCAATGACACTCTGCAGTTAATGTCGTGCTCTAGTTCAGTTAATTGCTATTAGTATTTTTTTTCCTGTAGGGAACAGACGAATGCTGCTCTATTATGTTCTTGGAGAGCAGCTGGAGAGGATATATAAAAAGGAAATATTGACTTTCAGTTCCTTCTACAGATTTAAACCTGTCTGAAAACTGTTCTTAGGCCAGTTAGCCGGCGAGAGTACGGCGATTGCTGCAGCTGAAGGAGCACTGTAAGTGTAGGCGCCCAGCATTGCTGTCACTTTCACACCATATATTAGTTGTATTCATCAGACTAATCCTGTAACACACTTAACAGATAAGAAATTTCCTTTAACTCTCTGTGTTTCTATTTATCAAGCGTTTTTTTTATTCCAGGTGTAAAAGCTGCAGTTTCTGCATAATTTGATAAATTGCTGCTATGTACTAATGGCCTAATGCAGGAGATTCCACAGAAATCTCCTGCATAATGCTAATTATCGCTGCAGATCGCTATGGGGACAATGATCTGACCCCTAAAAGGGACTGACCCCCTCTGAAAGCGAAGCTCAACCCCGTTAGTTTACATCATATTCAGATGGTGTAAATCGCTTTAAGCTATTGGTGGTTTACAAGCAGGAGAGGCATCTTCTGATTCCTCTCCTGCAGTTACCGGGATCTGACACTGTGTGCTTGCGCAGTGTCAGATTCCCCCAGAGGAGTCTCTCAGAAATGTGAAAGAGTATGCCAGAGATGTAACTCGCATGGACAGCGTTTATCGCTACAGCTGTCCCTGTGGGTTCAGCCATCACTGTTCCTGCGGCAACTATTTTTGTTCAAAATGAAAATATCCCCTGCAATACTGATTGTTAATAATCGCGGCAGTGCCACGATTATTAATACATAGGCCCCTAAGACTTGATGTATTTAAAGTCACTCGGTTTGTTTGTTAAAAAAGAAATGTTTCATTCATGGAGAAAGAACACCGTGCAATGATCTGAAAGGGGGCGTGGCCTCACACCAGAGAAGTCACGCCCCTTTATATGAGCCACACCCCATACTTGTCACGCTGGGGACTTGCCCAGTGGTGCGGAAGGGGCCGGGCAGCCCCCAGCCTCTCTGGATACGAGGTTCCATCACTGCTGCTGCAGTGCTGCTCGGTGACAGCATCCGATGGGGGTGACACCAAAATTGCAGAGCTGCACTGCTATTATGGTGTCAACCAGGGCTGTAGCTAGGGTAGTGCGGCCGGTGCCATCGCACAGGGCACCACAGGTCAGGGGGAGCTGTTTGGGCCTGTGAAAGTTCTGTTTATTGCCATTCTCATCCCCAGCATCTCCTGGCCTCCCCTATCCCTTCCCTGGCTCTTTCCCATGAGGCCATTCCCTTTTTTTGGGTGCATTATTTCCCTTTGAAAAATGAGGGGGGCGCCAATGCTCTTTCTGGCACAGGGCACCAAAAAGGCTAGTTACAGCTCTGGTGGCAACCCTTTGGATGGTGTCACCCGGTGCAGCCCACACCCCCCTCACCCCTTCTAGTGACGCCAATGGTGCTATATAAATAAACAGTAATAAATATATTTGTCATTCTGACTGTCTGGTGCCGAGGAGTTTTGTATTGCATTAAAAATAAACCTGGATGATGAAGATCACCTATAGCACATTACACTGTATTAGAGAGACACTTGAGTAGCATGAAATTGTGGGCCTACATAACAGTACCTGGAGCCGGTGAGATCGGAGTGGTACAGTATCTGGCCAGTGGTTCAGAATTTGAAAGTGCCCAAAATGTTTCAGGAAGTTGTTGGAGCTAAAGAAAGTTTAAATTAGTTAAGGGACACTGTGGAATACAGTACAAGGTATGCATTCTACTCACCCCATGGGCGGGATACATGATGCATCGCATTCGGGATTCAATGCATCCTGCCACTCTTTGCATGCATGCTATGCTGGTATGCATGAAGGAAAATGCAAAGAACCGCTATCTTGGTAAGAGCGGTCCTTTGCGAAAGAGGGACTTCCAGGTCTATGACCCAGAAGTCCCTCCAGCATCCTTCTGCGCATGACCGGAAGGACGCACGTCGCTTGGGGTGCTGGGGGGGATCCGATTGGATCCCTCCCAGTGGGGCAGCCATGAATAGAAGCCCATAGGCTTCTATTGGGCAACGTCATCTGAAGATGGCGTTGCCCACTGCGTCAAAGCCCTTGAATGTATTGCATTCTAGGGCTTGATGCATATGAGAAATGTGGTCAGACCCCAGAAACTTTCGTTTTCGAGGTTTGACCGCATTTCCGATGTTAGTGCATCCTGCCCCAAGTCTTATTGGACTGTAAGCCTAATTAAATAAACAGGAGATGATTGGAGCTTAGAATGGAAAATGATAGAGGACAACAGCTCTCACTCATTTCGATGAGGACACACACAACATCATCCTAGTTCATTATCTGTGATTGGATGGAAATGTGCACCTATATAGGGCCTGATTCTGAGTTGGGAGTAAAGCAAAAACTATGCACCTGTACAAACCATGCTGCTATACAAGGGGTGCATAATATTTTGGAGGGTTTTAGCAGGCAGGGTAAATATTGGCTAATTTTGCATGTAGGCCACAAATACTGGACAGATATATTTTTACACCGCAATTTAGACTCTCTCCATATTTTATATCTGTCAATCTAGTACAACATGATTTTACCATACTTGCTGACATCTGAATTCACCTCTCTGGGAGAAGCCAGGAGAGGAGATGCAGCTGACCCCTTAGGGGGCGTAGCCAAGCTCTTTATGTTATTAGGCCCCTGCCATTACATTTTTTTTGCGGGTCTGTAAGGAGGAGGCGGGGCTGAAACATCTCAATTTGTCATTTTAACCCCGCACCCTCCGTACAGACCAAGATTCCCGGCAATAATCTCCCCGTCCTGTCCACTTAACTAGCAAGTGGTTGAGATCCACCACTATTCTGGGGGTGCGGAGGATTACCTGAAAAATTGAGAGTTTTACCAAGGTGCAAAGTTACTTGCTCTTTATTGCTCTTCTCCGAACTTAGAATTAGGCCCATAGTTGTGACTTTTAGATGCAGATTAATATTGGAGCAGTGTGTACTTTAGCTCTAGTGGTCTAAAGTCATATTAATGAGCACCGGGATCATTTTGAATCAATGCCCCCTTAGTAATGATATGTTAAAGATGGGATGTAGTCTGGAAGCCGACGGTCTAAATCCCAACCGCCAGCTTCCAGACACTGTAATCCCGGCGTGGTACTAATGACAGGCGTCAATAGCGAAGCCTGTCAATAACCAGACGCCGGAAGACCGATGCCCGGCATACCCAACGAAGGTAAGCCGGGCGCGGGCAGCCGCTGGGGGGGAGGGTTAGGTTAGGACTCCCGGGGGATTTAGGGTTAGGCATCCCCCTGGAGGTTTAGGGTGAAGCTAGGGGAAGGGGGGGTTAGAGTTAGGCACCCTCCCGGGAGATTTAGGTTTAGGCAGCGGGGAAGGGGGGGTTAGGTTTAGGCATTTACAGTGGGGATTAGGATTAGGCACTTGGGGGGGAGGATAGGCACCCCTAAGGGAGGGTTAGGGTAGGGAATTAGGTTAGCGATACTTACCTTGGGACGATCGTAATTTTCACCCTTGCCGGGCAGCCGCTGTCGGGATTTGAACCGCCGGCCATGCGTCCGGTGGTAATACTTACCACACCCGTCAAAGATATGTCACTTATTAAGAAACTTACATATGAACCATAATGTTTATAATAGATTGATGTCTTTAAGGTGTCCCTTAGCAATCCTTATGTTGTATTACTAAATGCAAAAAAGGCAAGAGATACAAAGATAGTGTATTGCTTGAATGACAGCTGAAAATGAATAGGCAATGACTATAGGTCTACTACAGCTATTGTTTTTATGCTTGACCACTGTGGTGAATAAAACCACAATTCAATACAGAGACTTCCCCCGACAAGCTATTTCAGTGAGTTATTTTTTCAAGCATGCCTTTATAAATGTAGGCTAATAATAACTGTGACATTTATGGTGCCTGCTTATTTTGATGCTGCAGTACCGCAGCACGCCTAAGCAACAACTTCCATTATATCACATTTGCAAAACGGAAATAAATCCATTCTATTGGTAATGTAAATAATAATTACTTACGCTAATTGGCTTATATGGCAAAAAGAGGATGAAACATGGGTCAGCCTGATGCCCATACAGTTCTGCCGCTATAAGCCCTGGTCTTTCTGGCCTTTCCAAAAAATCCATCCAGGTCATGAGGTCCTAAGTGTAAACCACATGGCACTCTGCAAAGGTAAAGTGGCACTGCCTATTGCCTGTTAAAAAGACCCATTATAATAGAGGGCATCACTGGACTGAATCACATGTAAACATTTTTCCATTGATGTAATTAAAAACAGTATGTTTATATAACATAGCTCATGGGGTTTGCTATATTAAGTTATTGACGATGACTATAAAAAGTGTTTAGACCCTTTGGTATTTTATTTTCTTATAGCATAAAATCAATATGCAATTATTCAGGAATTCTTACCACTGATTAGGACAATATAATCTCTAATCTCAAATAATGAGATCTAAATCCCTTTCGTATCGAATTAAAAAAAAACAACACAATAATTGATTACATCATTATATTCCCCTTTTCCTAACATTTGCCGAATACGCCCTGGAGCAGTCAGCTGTCTTTAGAGGTCACATAGTTCAGTCCCACAGTTGATTTAGTAAATTTCCAAGCAAGAAATGAATAATGCAGATCAAAGACCAATTAAAGTAAATCTGAGGGAGCGTTATTGAAGGCACCGATCAGGCAAAGGATATGAAAAGACTGAAATACTGTTTGTATCCCGTGGAGCACTGTCAGGGACTTTAAGAAGAAAAGGAAAGAATATGGCTTAATTGTGAATTTTGTCGAGAGTAGGTCATCTTCCAAAACGGAGCATCTATGTATGTCCGCCTGAGATATTTGCCAGGGGACATCAGTAGCGCATGCCCCTCATATCTTTGCTATGCGAGTGGAAGACAAAAATGCATCCATTGCTGTAGCAAGCGTATGTGAAAAGACAAGTAGGGCCTGATTTTACGATGAATCAATATTCACACAAATCTCAGATTTTTTGATGATTAGTGCATTTGCAGATCTGGGGATGCGATGTCGCTTGTAGTGCCTCAAAAGCCGTAGCATGATTGTCGTGCTGCTGGCGTTTGGGGACAGCGATGGGCAGCTTTCCAGAAAATAGATGCGTTTTGGCCCCATTTTCTGTGATGTGCGGATGTCACGCAGCTTCATTGGCCCTGGCAGTTTGATTTCACCAGACATCCTGAGTAGCTCAAGCGTTACTCAGATGTCCGATGGTCACACAGATGATCCCATGCTGAGCCTTCGGACGCAGCGGAGGTTTACAGAAGGCGTCAGTGAGCTTCATTGTACTTAAGACACCACCAGCAGCTTTTAAATATTCTAACACAGCCACTGCGTACAAAGACGCACAGCGGCTGTGCTATTAGTGTCCACCTTTGAAACAGCCCCATAAAGCTTGCACGATGGTATGTAGGAGACCACACGGCAAGTGAAGAAAGCTGCTGTGGTCTGATGACACAAAGACTGAACATTTTGGTTTCATTGCTAGGTGCTATGTCTGGCACAAGCCTAATACTGTGTGTCACTCCAAGAATTACGTCCTTACAGTGAAGCATGATTACATCCTTACAGTGAAGCATGGTGGCAAGACTGTTATGCTATGGTGAAGCAGCTGAAGCTCCTGTGCTTCTGGGATTGAAAAACTGTCAAAATAGAGGACAAAATGGATAGAGCAAAATAATAAACAAATCTTTGAGAAACTTGTACTGCAGTCTACAAAAAGAACTGGAACGTGGGAGAAGATGTATATTCCAGCAGGGTAGTGACACAAACATACAGTGGCATTGGTAAAATCCAAAACTATCTAAGTCCCGAAGCCCAGACCTTCACCCCATTTAGAATCTGCGTAATAGCCGCTTTTCACCATGGCCACCATACTTCCAGCTGGAACAAAAGCAAACAAGATTGGGGAGGAGAGGGGGGGGGGTTGACGCCCAGATAATCAACACTGTAGAGACTTCACCGAATCTCATTACTCACCGAATCTCATTACTCACTGCTGTAATTGCAGCTAACTATGCTACTACCAAGTGTTAGAACAACAGCAGGGAATACTTATGTAATCAATTAATGCCTGATTTTTTTTCTGTAATTAATTAAGAAATAGCTATTGTTTTCTTTTGGCATTAGACTGTGTTTTATGCTGATCAGTTGTAAGAATTTCCCCCAGAAAATCTGTTTTGATGATGTAATAACGTAAAAATCTTAATAGTCTTTATTACCCATGTACAGTATTCTCTTCCTTTGATAATGTGCTTTCTGCCTGCTGTAATAACTATCAGATAAAGGGGGTCATTCAGACCCACTCGCGAGCGGCAGTACGCTCGCAAGTGGGTCGATGTTCCCCACTGCGCATGCGCACGAAAGAGGGAGCTCCGTCGTGCGCATGCGCGAGACCCCGGGGAGCGACGGGCTTTCCATCGCTCCAGGTCTCGCACCAAAGGGGGCATGCTGTCGATGTTGATTGACAGCACGCCCCCTTTGGTGGGCGTGCCGGGGGCGTGGCTGCCAGACGGAGGCGTTCCCATGGGAACGCCTACCGTCTGAAGCCGGCCCCATTGACATCACTAGTGATGTCAGTGGGAGTGATTTTGGCTCTGATAGAGCCCAAATCACTCTAGGGCTTGTGGCAGGGAGACCCTACCGCAGGGTCTCCGTCGCAAGTCCGATGGTAGCAATGGTCAAGACCATCGCGACCATCTTTTTGGCCGCTCTCATATACTGTGGGTGGTCACCCACAGCTATGCGAGCGGCCAGGAGGCCGCTCCATTTTCATGGAGGAGGGCCCTGATTCAGAGCGAGCGCTCTGGTCAGAGCGTCCGGCTCTGCATCAGGCCCAAAGCCCCCTGTGCACTGGAAGCACCTTTATTACAATCAACAAGAAATACCTGGGAATTCTATTTCTTTATCTAAATAAGTTCTATTTTGTGGACCTTGGGATCATTTGGGCTAACATGCATTAAAGGGGTTAATAAGTTGATGTAATATTAAAACCGCCTTGTAACAATCAAACAAATGGAGTATATAGTCCACGTCTCTTGGTAGAACATTAGATAGATTACCCCTGTTATCTGACTGAGCACAGACCATTATCTGCTCTAATCTTCCACTTTAGACTTTAAAAACAAATATGTATTTTGGTGTTCCGATACATAATAAGCTTGCCGGGTGAATCTCAGCATTATCTTAAATGTCTTCAGTTCTGACAAACCCCTGAAAGCTGTATCTGTCTGTGAAATGCCACCAGTAGCTAGTATAGAATAGTTCCTTTTAATGTGCATAGTTATGTGACTGTACATAACGACACCCCCCCTGTACATGCAGATAGCACAAATGTTGCCCGATAAGGGGAAGTGCATTCATTGTGCCTTCAAAACCTTTGGTGAATGAATCTACCGCATTGGTGCAAGAGACTTTTCTTAAATCAGACTTTTTACTTTAATCCAAACTCTCAGCACAATATCATTCTGATATGTGTCAGGGAAACAGAATTCTATTATCACAGTGGTGCTGGAGTGAGGCTTACAATATGAGGGCTGGCAAGATTTCCCTGCTAAGCTTATTGGTTCATGAAAAAGGTGGCAGAGACTGCAATAGCCTTTGCAGCAAGGGGAACCATTTGTCACTTAAAATATACGGTTGTAATAACATCAGAAATAGTACCTAATAAATCTACCTTGCCTATGTCTCATATATATTTTATGTAAAACAGTTTTGCATACACAGTCGAGAGGCAATAAACGCTGAACGCAGCCAAAGCCGTGTTCATTACATACAGTATATATATTATATATGTGACTATATATACTACTCTTCATATGTCTGATCATAATATACATTTACATGTAATAAATATCGCTGTGTGCAAAATGTATTTATATTTAATTGCATAATAAAAAATGTCTTGGTTAAAGTATTATATTGAAAGGAATTTTTACCCTACACCTAAAAAGAAAAAGCAAGTTGCAATTTAGCTGAGCACAAAGCTTTTGGAAGTAGGAGATATAAGAATAAGAAAATCTTCAAGATGTAGAATACAAAACATTTGTTAAGAGGTAGAAACCACAACATGTTGTATATATTTTTTTGAATAATGCTGATTTAGTATGGTTGAAAAACAGCACTTTACCAGGCAGGCATAAGAATTCTCATGATGTTGCATTGTGCGGCTTTTGATCTGCCATATTTCAATTTCTAAGCATTTCAAATTTACATTTAGAAGTAAAGGCCTACAACCACTAATATCACTATGGAAACCAGGATCTCCGCGCATAGACCACTCACAATAGCTTTAATTTCAGGCTACACTTTCTCAAATATAGAGAAAAAACTGTTTGCAAAGTGAAGGAATGAAACAATAACAGATGTTATTTTCCCTAAACTTGTCAGGATTTGCTTGCTGTTTTAACTCGCTCTTTTCCAAAACAGCATATACTTATACCCTGCCATGGTAGGCCCTAGAGTAATTGAAAGCTTGCATAAATACTGTAGGTCAGACTACCAGGTAGCAATTATTTTTTGGATGACAACATCTATGGTTCCATAAAGACACAGGGCCTGATTTAGCAAGGATTGTAACTGCGATTACACACGCAATCGGCCGATTGTTGCATTCATTGGCCGATTGTTGTGTTCTGCGTATGCCTCACAGTGCGCGAACACTCCACTGCGATCAGGACTGCAGTGACTACGCAGACCCATTGCAGAGTGATTGACAGGAAGTATCGTTTGGGGGTGGTGATGAGGGGTGGTCGGCCAAACGCAGGCGTGCTAAGGCGTTTGAAAGTCGTTGCATGGGCGTGCATAAATGCATATGCAACTTGTGTGCTCACCGCGTGCAATGAGGTTAGTAATTCCTGAGTAAGGTCAGATCATGTGCAAGTGTGTGTGAGACAGCGATGGTTCACGATATTACCGATGGTTTTGCAGTCTTGCGAAGTTTTATGGATGTGTGCAAGCTAAGGTGGGCGTCCTTATGTGTGCTGTGACAGCAAAGCGATCTCAGGGGATTAGCATAACATCGCAGTGAGAGTTATCGCTATTGCATTCGCAGTTGCGATCTGTAATGAATCAGGCCCACAGTTGTCTGCTGTGTGCAGTGTGAATGTAACATAGCTAATCGTATACTATCATGTTTCACTTGTACTGCTCCATATCGGAACAGAGAGGTGGGCTCAGCTTTGCCACAGCCGGTATATAGATGAAGGCAGCTTGCTAACTCTGTTGGAGAACCAGGGCTGCTTTTAGATAGACTTAGATGTTGCCTATACACATGTCCTCCATCGTTGTAGCAGTCGCATTAAACAGCCCTTCTAGTTGCATGTGTTTGCTCAGTCCGAGCGTCTTTTTCGCAATGCGATACAAATTAGATGCACAAGCAGACATAGATAGGCCCGAAGGTAAAAGGTGTCAGTGTGTGTCCTGGAGTAACATGCTATTGTTTGGCCTTATTGTTATCAGCTTGTGTTTTCTGGCCAGGTAAAATAAATCAGAGAGGGCATGTTAAAGTGGACTATTTCAGTTCACCTGATTTACTAAAGTACAAAGATATAGTAACCTGCTTCAATATGCCCAACTGTACTGTTACACATAACAGCCAATCAGATTGCATGTCTCATTGTTGTAGCCCAAAAAAATGAAAGCCAAAATCTGACTGGTTGCTATGGGTTACAGCACGTTTCTGAAGTGTTGGACTTGATCCTCAAATACCATGCATTTAAGGTAATTAATGCTGTCTTCTTGCTTTTCAAAAGCTTTTCTGCTGTACATCCAAATGGGAAAGTTGGCATGTAAAGCAACACTTTAGAAAGTACTCGCCAAAAGACGACTAATGTTTATGGACATATAATAATGTAAATTAGGCTCTGCGCATTCAAATAAGGGCATGCCACAAGGTGTATACTAAATAATAAATAGCTGCATATGAAGTGTTGTAACATTCACAGTATTTGAAAATAAAATTTCCAATTATTTTATTTATTAATGTGAGGTTGGAATTAGAAAACAAACAAATAAAATTCTATGCATAATTCATTAGTGAAACATGTTTAATTCGGATATTAATGAACCGTAATGCATAGTGTTACGTGTTTTCTATGTAATATATTTAATTTGCAAGTTCTGTGAGTGTTAACAAATTCTGTATGCTGTATTGCATTTTTTTTTTTGGGGGGGGGGGGATTTATTAAGAATGGCCTGTTCAATCCATAGTAGCTGTGCAGTTGTTTTCTAAACGCAGCACTGCGAGGTGCCCTCGCACAAAGAGCTTGACGTTCCATTCCCTCCACTAGGGGGCAGAGTATGACTAGCATGCAACACTTTCCCCGCTTGCCCTGCTTGCTGCTCAGGGAGCGCTTGTAAATGTGCTCTCCCCAACCTTTTTATCGCAGGTCTCTAAGCTGAGCTTTCTCTCTCTCTCTTGCAGATCTCCATGCTCCCAGTCCTTGCCTGAACGTGGAGTGCAGTTTTGGAGCAGCATGTGTTGTGAAAAACAGGAAGCCAGTCTGCGAGTGCCAGCAAGTGTGCCAGAGTGTGTATGACCCCGTTTGTGGCAGTGACTCGCGCACTTACGGCAATGCATGCGAGCTCGAGGCTACAGCTTGTGCACTTAAGAAGGCGATCACAATTAAACACAAGGGACCGTGTGGTAAGAGATACTAAGAATGACAGCGGTGCTCTGCTCATAAACCCACTATATCTGTTAATGAATAGACACAGTGTTTCATTGGCCTATGCTAACCCCTGGGGGTACTATGCCAATTTTGTGTTTTTTTTTTTTTTTTTTTCTCTCAATGCTAGCAGTAGTATGACTGAATGCTGATTGTCAATTGTGGGGTTGATTCTGAGTTGGTAGCAAAGCAAATGAAGCAAGTAACTTTGCACCTCGCATAGGCAAACATGGGGGGGAGTCCAGTTGCTTGGCTTGCCCATGACCGCAATAGCAGTAGTATATAATATGATTTTAATAGAGCTGTGGCCACAACATGCAATATAAGGGACAGACTGAGCAGTTGTGCATGACCAGGTCAGGCTTTCTGACCCTATTGCCGAATCTAGCGGCTTAATGTAATCACTGGCCCTGTAGATGTGATGTCTGATATTACATACACTGCACTTGCATGAGCCCTCTTCATGGGCTGGCCACACTTGCTTTCCAATTAAACATTTGGACCCCCCCCTCCTAAATATCCTATATCTGTGGGTGGGGCAGATGTAAAATGTGCAGAGAGATGGGCGTGTCCAAACTCACATCTAAACTGCAGTGTAAAAATAAAGCTGTCCAGCATTTTTTGGCTATATTCAAAAGCAGCCAGTATTTACCCTGCATGCAAAAAATAATTAAATGCAAAATGGTGTTTTCCTGATAGGTACTTTTTCTGCTTTGCTCCCAACTCAGAATTAGCTCTTACAACTATAAAATATGGTATTCATTTACTTATTTATTAAAAGTAAAGATGGTTAAATCCAATTGTAAAGTGCACCATTATATGCTGGAGCTATATAAATAAGTGTTAATTAACAATTATTAATCAGTGCAGCTTGTATTGTAGGAAGTGTCTTTATTATCATGTATATGTGAAGGTATATAGGCATCGTTGTACATATCTCTAGAGAGGTTACCAAGAGATCAACAAATGATTAATACAGTTAGTAAAAAGCACAGGACGGGGTGTATCGTGTATTGCCATTAGATTACGATATATCCTGTCCCTATTAGCACTCATTCCGGCGGTTTTTAAAGCCGGTATGCATGATTACTTACCTGACGGGACAGCTCCTCCTTTTGCGCATGCGCGTCCCTCAGCCAGTGCTTGAGCAAACCGAGGGGAGACATGTTGCTTATTGGGCTCAGGCTCTGGAGAGTTACGCTTTCCAGAGCTTGGTGCATATAGGCACATCACATAGCAGCCCCATAAAATTCTATGGGGCTTGCTGTGCTGCGAGTCTGCCGCAGATATCTCCGATATCTACTGTAGAGCTTTTTAATACATATGGGGATGTACGAAATATACCTCAATATACAGGGCCATAAATGTTGAATGTCTGTATACCGACGCCCGTCAGGAAACCAGTGCCGTGCTCCCGAAGGGATCGACATAACCACGTCAGCATTCCGAATGCCGGCATGCCGAATGTAAGTATACATGCTCTCACCCGGGGATGGGGGAGATTAGGATTAGGGACCTCCCGGGGCGTGTTAGGGTTAGGCTGCCAGGAGGGGGGGTTAGGCATCCCCCCAGTGGGTTAGGTTTAGGGTGCTGGAAGGGGGGGTTAGGGTTAGACACCACTGAGGGCAGGGTAGGGTTAGGCACCACCAAGGGAGGGTTGGGGGGGGGGGGGTCAGGGGAAGGGTTAGGGTACTTACCAGCCTCTGTTGTTGTAGTGAAGATCGGGATGCCGCGGTCGGTATTCTGACCGCCGGCATCCTGTCCAATGATATTTCATGCCCATTCCCATAAATACACTAGGTAATTCAATTTATGTTGTAATTAGAAACTATACCCTTTTGGAAACACATGAATGGGTTATCCATAGAACATTCTGAAGTCTTAGGGGTATATTTACTAAAGGGTGGGTTTTTAGAAGTGGAGATGTTACCCCTAGCAACCAATCAGATTCTACCTAACATTTATCTAGTACCTTCTGTTGCCCACCCCTATTCTAGAAGACGATAGCTAGAAGCTGATTGGTTGCTATATGCAACATCTTCTCTTCTAAAAACTCTCACTTTAGTAAATATACCCCTTAGAGAGAGATTAGTAGGAAGGAATATTAGGACAGGAGGTCCAAAGAGCAACAAATGGACATTGTGAGCAGTACTAGAATGGAATAGATTGCGTTGAGACAGCGGTAGGCACTCTAGCCATGGAATTAAAGGTCAGAGTAAGTCATGCCTGCTAGATGCAAATAATTCTGTATCCTAAAGATGGATATTGGGGGGGGGAGGATCTATTTATTAAGCAGTGACTGTTTAGCAGGAGAATGAGATTATCACTGCTTCTCCCAATTTAAGAAGTCGTAAAATCACTGATTTCTCCTGCACAGGTACCTATTTTTGTGCCACGTACCAAAGTCTCCATAGACATCGAAGCATCTAGGGAACACCATCCTGAATGTACTAACTGACCCACCAAAGATAAATAAGGTGACTTTGGCCAAGTCATTACTGAATAGAAATAGTAGCATTGCTTAGGGCAGTAGTTCTCAAAGTCGGTCCTCGGGACCCCACAGAGGTCATGTTTTCCAGGTCACCCAGCAACTGCACAGGTGTATTCATTACTCACCAACACATTTTAAAAGTTCCACTGATGGAGCTAATTATTTCACTTGTGACTCTGTGAAGAGACCTGGAAAACATGCATTGTTTGGGGTCCTGAGGACCGAGTTTGAGAACCTATGACTTAGGGCTATTAGGTGGTGATTCCATTCAACGTGAATTGAATAGCGCTGGGAGCGAGCTCCTGGAGCTATTCAATTCAGTGCGCTCTGTGGTCGGAGAATGCCAGTTATCGCGCCTTAACAAGGGTGTTAAGGCGCATTAACCGGCATTCTCTGACCAAAGTGCCCGGAACTTTGGTCGGATTTCTCCTCGTATCCCCAGAGGGGTGTGAGAACAAATCCTTAGCCCGACCAAACAGCACACTGAATTGAATCGCTCCCTTAGATTGGAATCTCAGTGCATTTAGCCGCTGGCTGACCGGCTAGGCTGGGAATTTACCTTGAGATGTTAGCAACTCCACTCTTTTTTAATAAACTCACAGCTGGATTTTGAATGCAGTCATTGGTATTTATGGGGAATGAAGGGTTAACACTTTTACTTCCCAACATGATACTGTTTTATTGCGGGAAGGGATTCTGGGTCCTGGTAAAGTGATGAGGTCTCGGAATATGCTCCTTGTTGCAAGTAATGAAAGTGCTGAGCGTCGATGAACAACAGGTCAGAGACTGTGCTCTGTTATTAGCTTTGGATGCTCCCGGCTCTGTCCCTCTCACCAGCACAAGTGTCAGATTCTCTTGCTGTGATACAGTGTTTGTCCACTTCTGCGTTACACACTCACTGAGCACATGAATGTTTATCATAACACTTCTCTCTCCCCCGATAAGCAATTTGTATAGTTTGTATTGCCTGTTTGTGCACATTACCTAGCCATCATTTTCAATCTGTATGATCCAGTAACTCCTCTGCTTATACCCCGCTCATCAGCCGTGGGACTCATTTATATGAGGGCTGTATGAGCAGGAGGCTGGAATCCTGGGTATTTTTGTGTCCATGTAGCATTTGCCAGCAGAATGTTGTCTCACATTTTTATAGTGTGTTCCATTTATCCTTTTATACTCCAGAAACACGTTTACAATCTATGGCCCTCATTCAGAGCCGCTCGCTAGCGGCAGTACGCTCGTTCCGAGCGATGTTCGCACATCTGCGCATGCGTACGTTTTTTAGTACGCATGCGCGAACCAGTCAGTGCGGCCAAAAATCGTTTGTACGCTATATAGCGAGTGCCTGCTATTTTGAGTGACAGAATGAGGCGTATGTGGGTGGTAACAGGGGAAGGTGCTTGAAAACGGGGGAGTGGAATTCGAACGCAGGCGTGCTTAAAGGTCAAAATGGGCGTTTTAAGGGAGTGCATAATTAATACAGCAGCGTCATTGACCACGTCACTTGTTTTTTTTTAACTCAGAACTGCTCGCAAAATAGCGGTTGAAAAAACCAACCACAAGAATAGCGAGCAGTTCATATGCTGTACGATGTACTCGATTAATCTAATAAATAGCGGACATGACGTATGGTGCGAGCGGCCAGGGGGCGTTTTTATCAAATAAACGAGCGTATGTTTTGCGCGCTCGTTCAGACTTAGAGGTGGGAACAGACTGCAATTTGCGAATGGATCATTTGAATAGCCACCCCTTGTTTTTGAACGAACGACCGCAAATAGCGAACGGCTCTGAATCAGGCCCTATGATCACAGTGTATTTGTTTATTAACCTTTCTTCAGTTCTACAGGGGACACTGTAGGATTTGTCCATTTGTATTTTTATCTGCTATAGTTGGAGCAGGACAAAGTATTTATAGATGGTAAATCCAATAATGTCTTTAGATTCCACGGGGTAAATTTACTAAAGGTCGATTTGGCATTTTGAGTGATTTGAGGTGCGATTTTCATTCAATTTGTATTTGATTTTGCTTTTGGGTATTTACTAAAGGCCAAATCGAACTTCAAATCTAATTTTTAGTCAAATCGACCTCAAATCGACCATCGGAAAAACATTGGTACTTTTACATGGCCCAACACACAAAACCATTATTTACTATCATTCGATTTGAAATCGACGTCAAAATCGGACTTCAAATCGAACTTCAAATCACCAATAGATTAGACCTGCTTCATGCTTTCGATTTGAGCATGAGCACGTCGGATTGACACAGACACATGCAGACATGAGCCAATGAACGGCTCCTCCATTGAACTCAATGGTGGGAGCCGCAGGATAAACTTTAGTTACCCTGCGGCTACCATCATTGGGTTCAATGGAGGAGCCGTTCATTGGCTGAGAGGTGGGGCCTGACCGCTCTCAGCCAATGAACGCACAGACACGGAGCTTCAAATGAGGAAGCCGCGTCTGTGCGCTACATTCGGGAAGAATAATCATTCTGGTTAGAATGATTATTCCATAGTGCGATGGTAGGGTTTTTCGTTTTGTTATTTTAACCCATGGATGCCTACTGGACAAGGGAACCACTTGAGGTAATATAGGTGAGTATGTGTGAGTGTGTATGTACAATGTGTATGTACAGTATGTATGTATTAAACTTATACTGTGTAAGGTGTGTGTTTCTTTAAACATTTCTTTACAGGTGAACTACAGGTCCCAGTGGGCCCTTAATGCTGGTACTTGTGGTTCTCCAAGCACCAGCATGCGGGGGAGGCTTGCTGGGAGCTGCAGTTCTACTGGAAGACAATGTTTTTATACTTCTATTTTTACACAACACTCTCACACAATCAACCCTCCGCCCAGGGGTGGTGGGGATAGCCCCGGGCTATCAGCTTAGGCTAGGGGTGTCCTGGAGAGGGAGACCCCCTTTTTTTGGAGGGGCCTCCAACTCCCCAGGGATCCCTGGCCCGGGCTGACGAGCGGTCAGGGCTGATGCTGCGGCTGGGAGGCCCGGTGATAGGACTGCCCTGGCTGTGGCATCAGTCCCCCATTAGAAAGGGTCCCGGGCTGGTTCTGTGATTTACAGGGAGACCCTACGCTAATTTTTCCCTGTAAATCCAGAACCAGCCCTGGTTCCCATAGCCCAGTGCTGGTTGTACTGAGTACAGGGAGACCCTACGTAATTTTTTCCCTGTACTTGGTCAACCAAACCTGGGTTCAGCAGTCCGGGGCTGGTTCTGATTTGGGGGGGGGACCTCACGTTTTTTTTTTGTTTTTTTTTTAATTTTAACTCTTTAGTCACTTTTTCCAGTCAGATACATGCAGGCATCTCACTGATGTCTGCATGTATCTGTGTGAGAACGAACTGTTCATGCTGAAAGTGAAAGCATGAAGCAGTTCAATGGTGTCAGGGAGTTGCAGTTCGTTTGAGTTGTGATTTGCCGTTCGATATGTACATTAACATGCCAAATCGAACAACAAATCACTGTTCAAAACCGACTGAAATTGAATTTGTTTTGCAAATCGCAAAACAAATCGAATAATAGTAAATGCAGTGAAAAAACGGTTTTCACTGCATTCGATTTGAGAAGAGCTAAATCACTCCTCAAATCGACCTGCAAATCGACCTTTAGTAAATTTACCCCCATATATTTAATGGATCTTGCTTTATGATCGTAGTTCTGTAGCTGATGCCACATGGGAATTTTATCTCATCATGACATTCCATACCGAAAAAAAAAAACTTGGCGTTCAGTAAATAGAGTAGTAATTCAGCAGTCAGGGGCTGATGAAGAGTTGGACATAAGCGTATTTAGTTTTGCCCAAATGGTGTTTTTCAGTACCGCTCATACGTATTCTGGGCAGTATGTACTAAGCATCACATCCACGGTGCTGTACATTCCACCACTTATTGGGTACATACTGGCGATAATATCACATCCCGGAGCTTGGTACTTATGGAAATGCGGCCAAAACTCAGAAAATGGGTGTTTTCGGAGTTTTGACTGCATTTCACCCCTGCATTTTCGCCCAAAACCTTTTACGTTTCTAATAGTGAATAAATCGGGCATTGCTCCCACACCTCATTATGCTTAGGAGAAAGGCAGGGAAGGGGGTGCATACATGTAAGCCGATTACAGTAAGAAGACAGAAATGCTCCTCACACACACTACAACAAAATTGCACCTGCCCTTTTCAGGCGGCATATAAGTTGTGCGTGCTCAACCCCTGGTTCAAAATTCCCAATGATGATGATAAATGATGGCTGCATCTGAATTACATAGTAATCCCCTGATATCACCTGTAGATGCTCAAAGTTGTTTATGCTCAGCTGCAGAGCATGCGTATGCACAGTTACATGGGCCATGCTGAAAATGGAATTGCGCACAACTCTGAATCAGCCTCAAATGCTGTAACTTCTGCATTTTCTACTAAAGCGGCACATCCACTAGCAGACTGTGAAACGACTGCACGATTACAAAGTCGTAATCGTTTCAGTCTATGCTGTGCCTACACTGGGCCTGATTCAGACCCGCACGCGAGCGCACATCGTTCGCGAGCGGGTCGATGGTCCCCCACTGTGCACGCCGGAGCTGCATCCGCGAGCCCCGGAGCGAAAGAGAAATTCTCTCGCTCCGGGACTCACTACAAAAGGGACAGCTGTCGATGTTGATCGAGAGCTCACCCCGTTTTGTAGGCGGGGCGGGGGGGGGGGGTGGCTACACAAACGGAGGCGTTCCCGAAGGAATGCCTGCCATTTGTGGGCGGCCCTACTGACATCACTCGTGATGTCAGTAGGTGGATTTCCTGCTCTATTAGAGCAGGAAGTCCACTGGGGCTTGCGGCCACGAGACCCTAACACAAGGGTCTCGTCGCAAGCCCGTTGGTCGCGATGGTCTTGACCATCGCGACCATCACCTGACCTCTCGCATAAGCTGTGGGTGGTCAGGAGGCCGTCTTTAAAAAAAAAAAGGGACGCCCTGATTCAGAGCGAGCTCTCTCAAAGAGCGTCCGGCTCTGAATCAGGCCCACTGAGCGATCAGTTGTTCAGTGTAGGGACCCTTCCTTATCCTCGAACATGGCCAATCTGTCATTATCGGCACATTGACCAGCATGTTCGGGCAATGATAGATGTCAAAAACGATCAGCGGGAGTGGGCATCTCTGGTAGTTTTTGACATGAAGCTGCCCAATAAACAAACGTTTGAGCGAAAACAATGTCGTTATCGTTCAATCGCTCTGTTTAATCGGGTAGTGGATGTGCGCCTTAACATTGCCAAGTCACATCTCCTGGGGTAAAACAGACTCATATACCCTTACAGAGCTGGACGCATCTTCAGTTTGTTTCCATCCTTGGAATAGTAGAGTATCTCATGGTACTACATTTGTATATTAACTTGCTACACCTATGTGGGTGCAGTTTGCATAGAGAGTTCCAAGTGTGTCTTACTGCTGGCCAGTCTTCTGGCTCCCAACAGAAGTTGGTACTTTTATTATAACTAAATTTACGTGGCCATAGAGGAGATAATGACATCCATTAGTACATAGCACATCTGGATTGATAAATGGTTGCTGACCTCTTGATCTTTTCCTTGTGCAGCATATATGCACCCCCCCCCCCTCCCAAGGAGAACAGAGAAGCTATGGAGAGGTTAGCTCTCATAGACAAAATAAAATGTCCAACTCACTAAACTGGCATATGAGCTCCAGATAGTGCAAACAGTTGTTGTAATATAAGTTAAAAAAATATATATATAGTTACGAAATGCTGTCAAAACTCCGAAAATCACCGTTACCCAATAGAAGCCTATGGGCTTATTTTCAAATTTACCCTTGAGAGGGATCTAATTGGATCCCTCCCAGCACCCCCCGTGGCACGCGTCATTCTGCCTATGCCCAGAAGAACGCCGTAGGGACTTCTGGGTCATAAACTCGGAAGTCCCTCTTTCTACTTCAGGGTCCATAGGGTATCCACAGGATACCTTGGGGTATAGGTGTGACGTCAGTCATCGGGCACCAAAGAGTTAAGCTTTCAGCCTCCCAAGATGCACTAGGTCCCCCTCCTATACCCCGCCCCCGAGCCAAGGCACCTCAGTTTAGTTTGGTGCCCGGCCGGAGTCGGGTGCACCTGTCGGAGTGGGGGCTAGAAGAGCCCCTGAAGCTTTCTTCTATGCAGCTGTGGCTGCACATCTGGATGTACAGCATGGACAGTCAGTCCTGACGTCCATGCTGTCTTCCCTACACCCCCGCCGGTACCAGAACGCTGGTACCGATCCGGGGATGCTGGTGAGAATCTGGGGTCACAGCTAGCGGTGACCCCAGATGTTCCGGACCATGGCCGGATTTAAGGGGGACAAAGGTAAGCAGCGGGGTCCCGCGGTGGGTCCCCGCTGATCACATGGTCCTGAGTCCCCAGGCAGGGGGCTCCCTGGGGACTGGCTGCAGCGTAGAGCCAGGCGACCAACCTGCGCTTCCACTACCCCCTGGGACAGCGGCGTCCCAGGGGTTAAATGCATGCCAGGGGAGCGCGCCTTCCCTGTCTCACAGCCGGCGCCTCCCCCGCTGCACACAGCCCTCTCTGCACGCTGCCGACTGGTCCTGTGGCAGCGCTCCTCCCCCAGGCCAGCCTCCTCTCTGCTCCTCGGCGGCCATCTTCCTCTGAACGCATGGTGAACGCTGCTGGAAGCCTGGACGGAAGCATCGTGGTCTGGGTCCCCCCGCATACCTCTCCTCCGATTTGGGTCAGGTCTGTGTATGCTGCGCTGTGTCCTACCAGGCCCTGTGTCTGCGTAGTTGATTGATCAGCGCTGTTAGTGCAGGAATTGATATTTCTTTGCATTGTATGTGACTGTGCTAGCGCTGCTGCCTGTAACTTTTCTTCTAAACTGTCAGCTTTATTACTATCCCTGTTCTTTCTGCTAAGCCCTTGCGGTGCGGTGCTGCAAGGTGGTCTCTCACCTATTTGATATATAATTGGTGAGAGGGGTCACATACTTGGTGCCATCATGTCTGAAAGTGATTTTCCTCTCCGGCTACAGTGTACTACGTGTAAAGTACCGTTAGCGGAGGGGGAGGGTAGCGCGGAGGGCCTCTGCCGGCAGTGTTTGTCCATGGCGCCGCCTCTTATGGTTACAGCACCGGTACAGGAGCTGCCCTGGGCTTGTTTCGCTCAGGCGCTTACAACCTTAGTGGGCCAGTTAGCTCCGCAACCCGCGTTTACACCGATGGGTTTGTCCCAGCAGTCAGTGGTGTCGTCACCCATGCAGGGCTTCCCACGACAATTGGTGGTACCCCACAGTCTCCCTATTTCCCCGCTCCCGGTTTCTCAGGAGCCGGCATGGGTTAACTCCCTGACGAGTTCTGTACAGCACGTGTCGGATGTGTTGCAAGGGGAGTCTGTGATCCGGCCACATAAACGGCCGGTGGCGTCTCTGTCGGCTCCTTATGAGGATGACGAGGGGACGTCTGATGATGGGGAGATTCTGCATCCTTACGATCAGGAACCTCTCCATACTAAGGACACTGACGCTAAGTCCAAGGTATATATTCCTGGACTTATTCGGGCAGTCCGCACAGCCTTGGTGATTGAGGACGAAGTTCCCCCAGCGGCTAAATCTAAGTACGCCTTTTTTAAAGATGTGAAGGGCGATGCCACAGTCTTTCCTCTTTCAGGCCAGTTAGTGGACCATTTAGAGGAGGCGTGGAAACAGCCTGGCAAAAGATACAAGCCTCAGAGGCGCCTGGCGGTGGCTTATCCGTTCGCGGATAATTATTTTGCAAAGTGGGAATCCCCTCCACAGGTGGATTCTCACGTGACCCGTCTTGTCCGTAGTGCCACATTGCCGATGCCATCCATGTCCTCCCTTAAGGATGCTATGGACCGCAAGGTGGAGATCTGCCTGAAGTCCGCTTATTCCCTTGCGGGGGGGGGGCAGCACGACCGGCTATGGCCATTTGCTAGGTTGCCAGAGCGATGGAGCGCTGGGCGGATTAATTAGAGCATCTTTTGAATCCGACTGTCCGGCCGAACAGGCGGAGTTGATTGGTAATCTCCGTGATTCGGCCACTTATATCAACGAGGCGGCCCTAGACATTAGTACTCTGGTGTCTAGAATTTCTTCAGCAGCGGTGGCTGCTCGTCGCACCTTGTGGCTGCGATCCTGGAAGGCGGACGCAGATTCCAAAAGGGGTCTGGAGGCGTTGCCATTTACCGGAGAAGTTCTCTTCGGTCCGGATCTGGATAAGATTGTGGCCACGCTGGCGGCAGCCAAATCGGCTTGTCTCCCGTCGGCCGCTGCTCCTTTTGGTTCTGGACCATCGTCCTTTCGGTCATCTAGGGCCCAGGGCAGGCCCAAACCACAGTCTTTTCCTCAACAGGCTGGCCCTAAGAAATCGTCCAAGCCCCGGAAGCAGGCATGGAGTACCAGACGTCCGGCCCCCAAGCCAGATGACAAGCCTGCGGCCTGACGGTCCGGGCCTCCCTTTGGGGGATCCCAAAGTGGGAGGCCGCTTGCTGCAGTTCGCCCAGTGTTGGTCGGTCACTACGACAGACACTTGGGTTCTCGAGGTGGTCTCCCACGGGTACGCCCTCTCCTTCCGGCACAGACCCCCGGCTCGATTCTTCACCACGGGTCTACCATCAGACCGGAACAAGGCTACGGAGCTGCGGAAGGTATTGCACACTATGCTCCAGGCTGGAGTTATAGTGCCTGTTCCATTCTCCCAGAGGGGCCAGGGTTTCTATTCAAATCTTTTTTTGGCACAGAAACCCAATGGGTCGTATCGTCCGATTCTCAACCTCAAAGCTCTCAACAGGTCTTTGTGGGTACCGAAGTTTCGGATGGAGACCCTACGGTCCATCATTCTGGCGCTGGAACCTGGGGACTACATGGTGTCATTGGACATACAGGACGCTTACCTGCATGTCCCTATTCTTTTGCGCCATCAACAGTTCCACAGGTTTGCAATCTGCAGCGACCACTTCCAGTTTCGGGCGTTACCTTTTGGCCTGGCGACAGCACCACGTGTGTTCACCAAGGTGATGGCGGTCATGGCGGCTTCTCTGCGGCTGCAGGGATTCCGCATGTTGCCGTACTTGGACGACCTTTTATTGGTGGCAGGATCTCCAGAGCTCCTTCTACGCCACTTGGGCCTGACCATTGCGCTACTGCAACGGCACGGCTGGATAATCAACTGGCAGAAGTCCACTCTAATCCCGTCTCGGAGGATTCTGCACCTCGGAGCCTTATTGGACTCGGAACAGCAGAGGATCTTCGTGACGGAGGAAAAGATCTCTGCTTTACAGTCGAGGGTGCACAGTTGTCTGCTCAGTCGCCGGGTGTCTCTACACTCGGCGATGAGGTTACTGGGCTCCATGGTGTCGGTGTTCGACATGGTGAAATATGCCCAGTTTCACTCCAGACCTCTGCAGCACCTGATTCTGTCCAAGTGGAACGGGCTGCCGCAGTCTCTGAAGTCCCAGACAATTGTGCTCACCCCGGAGGTTCGCCTGTCCCTTGCCTGGTGGTTACAGACGACCCATCTCAGCGGGGGACGTCCGTTCTGGGTTCCAAATTGGGTCCTGTTGACAACGGACGCCAGTCTTCGGGGCTGGGGAGCAGTTTCGGATCCACACTTGTTCCAGGGCAGGTGGACGCCGACAGAAGCGGAGCTTCCAATCAATATCTTGGTACTCCGTGCGGTCTTCAATGCTCTCCAGCAGGCACATCGGGTTCTCCAGGGTCGCCCAGTACAGGTCCAGTCGGACAACGCTACCACCGTGGCCTACATAAACAGGCAAGGAGGAACCCGAAGTCGGGCGGCTCTCGTGGAGATCTCTCGGATCCTGGTATGGGCGGAGCGCAATCTTCCGGCCATATCAGCGGTCATCATCCCGGGAGTGCTAAATTGGGAGGCGGACTTTCTAAGTCGCCAGGACGTTCATCCGGGGGAATGGTCCCTGCACCCGGACGTTTTTCAACTGCTGGTGGACAGATGGGGTCTTCCAGAGATCGACCTCATGGCGTCCCGGTGTACGGGTCTCGCACAAGAGACGAAGGGGCGTCTCTGGTGGATGCTCTGTCCGTCCGGTGGACGTTCCGGTTTGCATACCTGTTCCCTCCGGTCTCCCTTCTTCCACGGGTAATCCGGAAATTCAAACAGGAAGGAGGCTCCCGCGTGGCCCAGACGGCACTGGTTCTCAGACCTTCAGGGTCTGTCCGCTACGACCGGACCTTCTGTCTCAGGGTCCTTGCCTTCACACAGACCTGACTCGGCTGTCTTTGATGTCGTGGCTGTTGAGACGGCCATGCTGAGGTCCCGGGGGTTTTCCAGCTCGGTATGGCGTACCATGTTGCGAGCTCGGAAACTGTCTTCCGCGAGGATATACCATCGCGTGTGGCATACGTTCTTCCAGTGGTGTCGACCGAGAGGTTATGCACTGCGGGAGTTTCGTCTGTCTCGGATTCTCGCCTTCCTACAAGTGGGACTAGATCATGGGCTTCTTTGAAGGTACAGGTTTCGGCCCTGTCTGTCTGGTTTCACCGTAGGATTGCTACAATCCCGGATTTGTGCACCTTTATGCAAGGTGTTCTCCGTATTCAGCCGCCCTTTGTTCCACCTGTGGCGCCTTGGGATTTGGCTGTGGTCCTGAGGGCTCTCCAAGGACCGCCGTTTGAACCACTGGGCTCAGTGGATCTTAAATGGCTGACAGCTAAGACTGTTTTCCTTCTGGCTATTGCTTTGGCCAGACGTGTTTCTGATTTAGGGGCTCTTTCTTGTAGACCCCCTTTCTTGGTTTTTCATGGGAACAGGGCAGTGCTCTGCACTCGGCCCGAGTTTCTTCCCAAAGTTGTTTCCCAGTTTCATGTTAACGAGGAAATCGTTGTTCCGGCCTTTAACTCACCGGGTCTTTCCGTGGGTGAGGCCTCGTTGGATGTTGTGCGGGCCTTAAGGACTTATGTTGACCGCACTTCTTTGTTTAGGAAGTCGGACGCTTTGTTTGTCCTTTATGGCTTCCGCAAAAAGGGTTGGCCTGCCTCAAAGCAAACTTTGGCAGCCTGGATCCGTATGGCTATTTCTGAAGCTTATCTTCATGAAGGCCTACCGGTTCCTCCTTCTCTGAAGGCTCATTCCACTAGGTCTGTGGGTCCTTCGTGGGCAGCTTGACGTGGTGCCTCTGCAGTCCAGATCTGCAAGGCTGCTACGTGGTCCTCTGTCCATACCTTCATGAGGTATTACAGGTTTGACACCTTCGCCTCTCAGGATGCTTCCTTCGGGCGGCGGATTCTCCTTTCTGCACAGGAGCGTCCCCACCCTTAAAGGATACTGCTTTGGGACATCCCCAAGGTATCCTGTGGATACCCTATGGACCCTGAAGTAGAAAATATGAGATATGGTAAGAACTTACCCTTGTTATCTCTATTTCTACGAAGTCCATAGGGTTCCACAGGACTCCCGCCCTGTCGCACCTGTGCTGCAGATGGGCTTTGCTCTGGTCACCGGTTTTTCCATCTCCCTCTGGCGAGAATGTGATTCTTGTGTGTGTCCAGATCTTTTTTCTCTCTCTTCCTTCTCCTCCTCCGGCCTATGGCTTGGTAACTAACTGAGGTGCCTTGGCTCGGGGGCGGGGTATAGGAGGTGGACCTAGTGCATCCTGGAAGGCTGAAAGCTTAACTCTTTGGTGCCCGATGACTGACGTCACACCTATACCCCAAGGTATCCTGTGGAACCCTATGGACTTCGTAGAAATAGAGATAACAAGGGTAAGTTCTTACCATATCTCATATTATCGCAAAGTACAGCTCTTACCGGAGATCTTTCCTTTGCAATTTTAACCGCTTTTCTAGGTACATACCGGCGATATTATCACTGGTTGTACCCGAAAAGTGGCGGAATGCACAACATTGCGGATGCGATGCTTAGTACTTCCCACCCTAAGTGAATTAAATAGAAGAGCACATGTAAGGACTAGGGACTGAGGCCCTGATCCAGAGCCGGGCGCTCTGAAAGAGCGCTCGCTCTGAATCAGGGCTTTTTCTGAATCAGGGTCGCAATGGTCTTGACCATTGCGACCATCATTTTGGCCGCTCGCTATAGCTGTGGGTGGTCACCCACAGCTATGCGAGCGGCCAGGAGGCCTCTCCAAAATAAAGGAGGGACGGCCCTGATTCAGAGCGAACGCTCTTTCAGAGCGTCCGGCTCTGATTCAGGGCCTGAGAGCACGTGTAAGGACTAGGGACTGAGAGCACATGTAAGGACTAGGGACTGAGAGCACATGTAAGGACTAGGGACTTGAGAGCACATGTAAGGACTAGGGACTGAAAGCACATGTAAGGACTAGGGTCTGAGAGTACATGTATGGACTAGGGTCTGAGAGCACATGTAAGGACTAGTGTCTGAGAGCACATGTAAGGACTAGGGACTGAGAGTACATGTATGGACTAGGGTCTGAGAGCACATGTAAGGACTAGTGTCTGAGAGCACATGTAAGGACTAGGGACTGAAAGCACACGTAAGGACTAGGGACTGGCTGATTTTATGAAAAAATATGAGTAATTATTACAAAGTTGGGGTTGATTTAGAGTTGGACGTAAGCACTGTTTTTGCATATGTTGTAATGTTCATTCTTGGTGCAGGGTGCGGATCAGTGAGGAGAGCATATTTTAAATTAATTTTGAAGAGCAAAATTTTAGACGGGTATTGATGCTGACGCTGTAACGATACATCTTGTCTAAAACTTTTCCCATCAAAATTAAAATTTGCCCTCCTCACTGATCAGCACCCTGCACCTAGGGTGAACGTTATCTTGTACTTTGCCTGCATAGTAAATTTGCGTAAGAGGCATGGTAGAAGGAAAAGGCCAAAGCATTCAAAGAGAGGGAGAATGATGACGATGTCAGTCAAGTCAGAGTTCATGGTATTGTCCAGAGGGATAATGAAGTCACCCAGGATAATGGAGGAAAGGTTGGAGGAGAGTAAGAGGGGAAGCCAAGCAATGAAGTTATTTTGGAAGTGGGAGGAGCAACCAGAGAGGAGGTAGATGACCGCAAAAAAAACAGTAAAACATGGATGAATAAGGTGGAAGAGGCAGATAGAGTGGACCTCAAAGGAGGAGAAGGAGAGGTTGGGTTTAAGGGGTCTGTATACAAGAGGTGCAGGAAGGAGAGAGAAGGACTCCCTTCCTCCCTACTACATAGTTGGTTACCAGAAGAAGGGGTGTGAGAGCTCCTTAAATGAGGGAGAAGCAGGAGAAGTGGTATCAGACAGTGAGAGCCATGTTTTGGTGATGGTGAGAAGGCTGAGTTAGAAAGAAAATGGTCCTGGTGAAGGCCAGAGCGGTACAAACCAATCTGGCATTCCCAAGGTCACAGAATAAATGGATGTAGCGAAGGAGGATGGGAATGGCAGAGCTGAGAGGGGCAGTGAGGTGGGAGGTGAAGATGTGGGTGGATGGGAGGAAGGAGAGAGTGAGGAAATAAGAGGAAAATACAGGGGGGGGGGTTAGTGATAATAGTGAGAATGCCAAAGAGAATAGCAAGAGAAGGTGATGAAAGTAGGAGGGACCAGTGGAGTTAGGGGAATGAGGGGAGCAGCAGTGGAACAGAGCGATACAGATCAGTGAGTGGGGATGAGAAGAGGGGGGTGGGCAGATGGGAAAGATAAATGGTAAGGGGGGCAGAGCAGCATGTAATGAGATGGGAGGGCAAAGGGAAATAGAATAGAGGTATTACAGAGGCTGGATAATAGAATTAGCAATGATAAAGGACTCTGTCTTGTGGCAATATGAATAAAGACAATTGAAGGCAGTAATACAGAGGCAGTAAGTAAGCAAGACTATTCATAACATATGCTGTGAAGTAAAGGCATGGCAGGAGATGTGGTAAATAGTATAAATAACAAACAACTGGAGGAAGACGAGGTGAAACATTCAGATAGATATCAATTAAGTCCAATGGACAAAGATTAGGGGCTGAGCAGTTATGTGACTGAAGGGGACAAACCACCCTGGATGGGGACCTAAAGTAGAGGGGAGTAGAGTATTTGGATTTCCAAATCTTGGTATAGATTGCTGAGTCGTGTATAGGGAAAGGCCTGTTTGTCTGGACTGCTTACATTGTGTCCAGCCATGGAATGTACTGACAGGGGAGTCCAAGATGTAGAAAAGATTGTGGCTTAAGGGAGAGCAGTAACTGGAAGCACTAGTGACCAGGGCTGCTGGTGGCGATGATGAATGTATATTAGGCTGAATCTGTGGCCTAGGTTAGCACAGCCAGTTTGGATCAGGACCAGGAGAAGCAGCAGTCACAGGTTCAAGCAATGCGTGTGGATGGTACAGATGAGGAATAGACTGGAGCCGCTGCCTTGATTAGCTTCAGTGGGACAGAGTGGTGACCATGCTAGGGTCAATGTTATGTCTAATCTATGGAATGCCTGGCAGAAGAACAGACAATGAATTAAGCGAGAGATAAATTGGAGAATGAGGGTTTTTTATTACCCCACACACACCCAGCAGGGGTTTGGAAAGAGCCCTAATGCTCTCAGCACTGTTTTTCCTAGAAGGGTGGGACGCACATATCTTTACCATTTGTTAATGTTAATTTGGCCACTGGATGGTAGTGCTCTATTCCTACCTGGATAATGGGTTTTATAAGTGTGCAGACCACTATGTCAGGGCAGAAAATAGTATGGCCAATTAGTTTAGGAACATAACATTGATATGAAAAAGAATAGCAATAAGGTTGATATATAAATAGGGTGTATATTCCTTTTAAATACAGTTGTATGCGTTGGATGCTTGGGAAATTCTTCATTAAAAATCATAATACAAGCCCACTGTCTCTCATGAATGTTCTTATTTTTTAATTTATTTATTCATTCTGTCCATTTCAGACTCTATAAACATTTTTTTGCTTTATGAAGCGAGAAAAATAAATGAATATTTTCATAAATGAATTGTGTTTTCAATTACAAAAAAAATGATGTTGAAAGCTGAAACATATTTGCTTGGGGCAAAAGTTAGGATTTAGCTGAGAACCTACCAGAAGGCATCTTGCTTTCAAGTGACAATTAAACTTTTTCAAACAACAAGCTCACTGGTTGCTGATTTCCTGAGTGCAAGTGCTTTAAAATATACAAATGCAATAAACTGTAGAGAAATGATCTAATAAACCTTCCTTACCCATTTCTTCTAGAATTTGTATGAATAGTGAAATTTTTCCCAAGAGGAACATTTCAGAAAGGATTTGATGAAGGAAATTACCCCCTCGCACCATTACAATGAATGCTAGTTTTAATGCAGTTGTCCTTTTTACACCCTCTGACCTTGTCAGTCTGCCCAAGGACACTCTGTTGAGTTAATGGCATCTGATGGATTACTGCAGGGTGGCAGGTCAATTAATTAAAGTGGGTGCAGGTGCATCCATGCGATCTTGGGAGGACAGGCGAATGACATACAAAACGCATCTGGAAAGCAGAGTGGGAGATATTTAAAGCTCTTTCTTACCTATTTTTTTATTTTACTCTATTGCAGATCTCTGCAGGAAATGTCAGTTTGGAGCCATCTGCGAGGCAGAGACTGGCCGTTGTGTGTGCCCAACGGAATGTGTCCCCTCTGCCCAACCAGTGTGTGGCACTGATGGCAATACCTATGGGAGTGAATGTGAGCTCCATGTGCGAGCCTGCACTCAGCAAATGAACCTTCAGGTGGCTGCGCAGGGAGACTGCAGTAAGTGGCTGATCCAAACCAATCTGTGTGTTTGACTTTTCTGTATGTGTAATGCAGTAAGTAGTCACTGGCCTGGTCCAGTCTTGTTTATTTAGTAAATGCAGATGTTTTACAAAAATCAATACAAGCATATCCAACATTTCGCCTTTTGTCTCCCCCAGGATTATGAGCAGGGGGGTAGCCCAGATAAACACTAGATTATGTGAATAATAATTGATTATATATATATCTGTGGTGACTAAGTGTATCACAGTCAGTATATTATGTGAGTCTTTTTGGTGTATAAACTTATATATATTTTTTTTAGGTGCATATTTATTAAACGTTATGTTTTAAATACATTTTCAATACTTATAGTTATTTGAAGGTAAACAGTGCCCCCACAAAGGAGTTTTCTTTATTATCCTGCTATACAGGATAATATTTGGTTTATTTAGAGGGAGCAAAGCTTTTAGACATCTGTATATCCACTTATTCTTTCTGGTTCTGGTAATGTTGTGCATGAACCCATTGAGGAGTAAAATATACCCCCACACCTTTCCCTATTACAGAGAAAGCCACTCCATGGTTCTATTTAGGCTCTAGATTTTCAGAATCAGGACATCTTTGTCTTCCCAGGCCACGTCTCATCCACCCAAACCATGACCCCAAACCATTAGTGCCCTCATATGTAAAGCGTTTTCAGTCCTATTCATACTTCCCTACTTTCTTAAGATGATCTCCAGGGAGGCCTGAGTGGGAGCTGTGGGGTCAGGGTGCCATGAATCCTGTCATTGCAGTACTCCCTTCCCCCTATGGTAGACTTTGCTGCAATTTGTGGCATTGCACCACAGAGGCTGGGGCCATGATGATGTGTATCTACTTCACTGAGCAATGGAGGGTTGTCTACTCTTTCAGGAGCCAAGGAGAATTCCTCGAAATTTTAGAGTCTCTCAGACATTTGGGATAGTAGTAAACTATGATCCTTTTGGGATAAAAGCAAGAGAGAGAGAGAAATAAAATGTTATATATTAGGGATGTGCTCCGGTCCATTCTAATTCTAAGTCCAGATTTGGTTCTAATTCGTCGTCCGGATTTGGATTTGCCAAACTGTTGATTGGATTTGGATTTTTTTTTTTTTAAATTTACAAAAAAAAAAAGCTAAAATCACATAAATTGGGCTTTTTTTCTTCCTAGAGTATTATTAACCTCAATAACCTTAATTTCCAATCATTTACAGTCAATTTAGACCACCTCACAGTTTAAATTATAGTTTTCACCATTATTGGCCAAAGGTTGCAGTGAGCTGACTGGTTACCAAGCGACAAAGCAGCGGCACAGACACCACAGTTTAAAGCACATCTATGACACATTGCCACACAGCAGTGGCAGAAATGAAAAGTAGTACACCCACCCAGTGGGGTACGGCCAGCAGAATCACAGTGCACAATCTTATTTACAATACACCGCACATAGTGCCCCTGATTAACATTACACCATAAAGTAGTGTCTCTTATTTATGTTACGACACACAGTAGTGCCCCTTTTACACAATGCCCACAGTAGTGCCCCTTTTACACAATGCCCACAGTAGTGACCCTTTTACACAATGCCCACAGTAGTGACCCTTTTACACAATGCCCACAGTAGTGACCCTTATACACAAAGCCCACAGTAGTAATGCCCCTTATACAATGCCCACAGTAGTAGTGCCACTTATACAATGCCCCCAGCAGTGGTGTCCCTTACACAATGTCCCCAGTAGTGGTGCGGCCTATGCAGTCCCCTTAGTAGTAGGGCCCCCTATGCAGTGCCCCCAGTAGTAGTATGCCCCCCAGTAGCAGTGCCCCTATTAGCAGGCCCCCAGTAGTAGTGCCTCCATTAGCATGCCCCAGTAGTATACCCCCCAGTAGTAGTGCCCCCATTATCATGTCCCTAGTAGTAGCGTGCCCCCCATTAGCAGTGCCCCCATTAGCAGTGCCCCCCAGTAGTATGCCCTCAGTAGTAGTGCCCCCATTAGCATGACCTCAGTAGTAGTATGCCCCCCAGTAGTAGGCCCCAGTAGTAGTGCCCCCAGTAGCATACCCCCAGTAGTAGTATGCCCCCCAGTAGCAGTGTCCCCAGTAGCGCCCCCTTACAAACACACAAATGAAAAAAAAAAAAAATACCTGAATCCCCGCTCCTGCTGTATTATGCGCGTAGGGAGCCGGACCGGAGCTCATGAGTGGGCTCCAACCGGCTCCCTCCGTGCAGCAGCCAATGAGAGTCTGCCTGACTCTCATTGGCTGCTATTACAAACACACAGCTGCCGCTGGCGGCTGTGTGTTTGTGTCTGTGTATCACAGCGGTCTGCCCCACACTAGAGGAGCCCTGACGTTGGATTCTCTCGCGAAAATCCGACATCAGAAGGCCACCGTTTGGCCCCGAACGGGGATCCGAGTCAGGCGGGGAACACCCGATCAGGGTTCGGATGGACTCGGATCCCCTATGTTCGGAGCGGTTCGGATTCCACAGAATCTGAACCGCTCATCTCTAAAATAAATATATATATATATATATATATGGGGCATTCCATGATGTATAGGAGACAATACATGAAAATTCAATTTCACATGTCCGCTAACATAGTACAGGTTGAGTCTCCCATATCCAAATATTCGGAAATACGGAATATTCCGAAATACGGAATTTTTTTGGTTTGACTCAGATAATTAAACTTTTGATTTTTGATGGTTCAGTGTACACAAACTTTGTCTAAGGCACAAATTATTAAAAATATTGTATAAAATTACCTTCAGGTTGTGTGTATAGGGTGTATATGAAACAACTGAATTTTATGTATGTACACAAACTTTGTTTGAGCCACAAAATGATTGAAAATATTGTATAAGATTACCTGCAGGCTGTGTGTATAAGGTGTATATAAAACATAAATGCATCCTGTGTGTATATTTGGGTCCCATTCCCAAGATATTTCATTATGATATACAAGTATTCCAAAATACGGAATATTCCGATATACAAAATTCCCCCGGTCCCAAGCATTTTGGATATCGGAGACTCAACCTGTAACATATTAATGTCATTTTCAGTTATTTCAGATGATTTAGTGAAAGTTGGTGACTGGTTCTATGTTGAGTATATAAGAAAGGGTCCTGGACTGCACACCCTGAATATATATAACGGGAGGTGCTACCTGTTGAGACTATTATTGCAGCCACAGAAACAGACAGATCACAGGTGCACAACTCCAAACTACTGATTATATATAAATACATTATGCAATAAAATTTTGCAATGAAAAGAGGTTTTTAGCATAATCATGGCCAAGGTTATAGGCCTACCCACCATATCCAGGTAACCTCTGTAGGGTAGGTCCCTAACATACTGGGGTTCAAATCCAGAGCGCAGGACACCCCCAAACCAGCTCAGCCGAGCCACCCCAGGACAGCGCTCTAATGAGAAAATTAAGTGTAAAGTAAGAAAGATAAGAGCAGCTGCTGCTGCATGTATAGGAAAAATTGAAAAGTGAAAATACAAATATAATAAAAACAAACAGTAAAAGTGTTTAAAATGTGCAAAAAAGGAAGAGTGTTATAATGCAATGCCCTGAAGCAGACCAACCAAAGCAATCCAGGGGACCCACACCCCAAAAATCAACCCAAAGTTATATAATTTGTAGGACTTACCTAAAATTGTGCCTATTACTAGTGTGCATTTACAATACTAGACTCCATGTTTTAAACCAATAAGGAAGGGGTGCTAGTCCAGGTAGAAGGTGTCTCAGCCTTCAGATGTGCAGAGAAGCACACTAATACTCCTTTTACACCGGAGCTAAAACCCGGGTTTTTGAAGGGTTAACCCGGGCAGCTCCCTGGTGTAAAAGGGGAGAGGGTTGAATCGCCGGGTCGAGTAACCCCGGCAATCCAACCCAGGTACCTAGCAGGGTTTAACACGGGCGTAGCCCGTGAAACCCTGCTGTGAGAACAGCGCACTCTGGGTCACGATGACCTGGAGTGCACTGCTATACGGCCGATTGGTCCGGCTTCAGTGGCGCTTGGAGATGACATCATCTCCTAGCGACCACTTTCACTCCGGAAAAGCCGGGTCTATGCAGACCCGACTCCGGTGTGAGCGGCGTCGACTCGGGACTCGGCGCCGGCAAAATTCCGGGGCTGATCCGGATAGGAACTTTTTCCAACTCCGGGTCAGACCAGAAATTTAGTTGGAAAAGGGGTATAAATGGAGTGTATAAGAAAGGGTCCTAGACTGCACACCCTGAATATATATAATGGGAGGTCCTACAAATTATATACTGTAGTGCAACTTTGGGTTGAGTTTTGGGGTGTGGGTCCCCTGGATTGCTTTGGTTGGTCTGCTTCAGGGCATCGCATTATAACACTTTTCCTTTTTTGCACATTTTAAAAACTTTTACTGTTTGTTTTTATTATATTTGTATTTTCACTTCTCTATCCTATACATGCAGCAGCAGCTGCTTTTATCTATCTTACTTTACACTTCACTTTTCTCATTAGAGTGGTCTCCTGGGGTGGCTCGGCTGAGCTGGTTTGGGGGGTGTCCTGCGCTCTGGATTTGAACCCCAGTATGTTAGGGTCCTACACTACAGAGGTTACCTGGATATGGTGGGTAGGCACATCACCATGGCCATGATTATGCTAAAAACCTCTATTGCAAAATTTTATTGCATAATGTATTTATATATAATCAGTAATTTGGAGTTGTGCACCTGTGATTTGTCTGTTTCTGTGCCTGGTTCTATGTTGAATATGATGAAAAGAGTTACCCAGGAGAGATCAAGGACATCAGAGATGGTGAATACTTAGTAAGCACAATGGAAGAAGCTGGTAGTAACTGGATATGGCCATCATCATCAGATTAAATATTGTATACATCATCACAGTTAATCAGGAAGATACATAGGTCTACATTGATTAATTCATGTGGATTCTACAGGTTTGAATTCTTTGATTGGGGACAGATATGTAACGTGAGTCACATTCGTATGTAACACGAGTCACATGTCAGAATTGATTTTAAGTATAGTTTGGTTAGCAATCAGTTTTATGTTTGTATATCAATCATAAGTTTAGGGTCTTATAAGTGTATAGTATAACAATCATATTGTAAAAATAATTAGGAGAGCAGGTTTAGATAAATATATAAGTCCCCTCAGTTCCTATGTCCATTCTGTTGTAACATGAGTCACACATATAAACAATACATTTTAACTACTAAGAGTGTCCATTTGTTTCTGCTTCTAAGCATTAATTATGACTACCTACCCCATATATTGTCATATTTTTAAAATGTCGATTTCAGCTTCATTTTTGTGTGTGGTGCATTTAAACTTCTAAAAATGAACATGAAATGTAACGTGAGTCACATGGAATTACATATATATATAATATATATATATTTTTTTATATACTTATCCATTAATCACAACTTTAGATCAAATATCTTCATCTCCGTGCATCTGACTGTGGTCGGGGTGCATGACGCATCGCATTTGGGATGCGATGCATTCCGGCACTTTTTGCATGCATGCCGGCATTGGTAATGCAGGTATGCATGATGAACACCGCAAAGGACCGCTTTTACTGTAAGACCGGCCCTTTGCGATGGAGGGACTTACGGGTCTATGACCCAGAAGCTCTTCTGGCGTCCTTCTGCACATGCCGCTGAGGGTGCTGGGAGGGATTGGATCCCTCTCTCAGCACTCTCCCGATAGAAGCCCATAGGCTTCTATAGGGTAACACCATCAGGAAGATGGGGTTATCCACCGCAGCCAAGCCCCGGAGTGCATCACAGGTTTTACCACATTTTTACATTTCCTACATAACAAAGTTCTAGTGCTAGAGTCTCTGTTCCTCTTAGACCAATATTGTGTTTTCTTTCCACTGGTTCAGGATAAAATGCTCATATATTCTGGCAATTCACTTTGGCCCTGATAGGTAAAAAATTATTCAGAGCTGAGAACATTTGTTTTTACACATTTATTTTTAAACCTTTCAGCTACAGAAGGGAACACATGATGTGGCATAAATCACCATAGTATCAATACGTCTGAACATTCTGTATACCTAAATAAATAGCTGAAAAAAAGAACCGTACCAATGAAAGATCCAGCATCATTGTATAACAGGAGAATTACCCAATTTTGTCATTTTCCATCTGAGTAGCAGTGACATATAGAGGACTTTACAGTACAATATTATCCAGGGCTATAATTTAACATTTTGCGGCACACACAGCCCATTTTTTACATGTTTTACTCCATTCTGAATTAATGTGTTCTTTAGGGAATTGTTCAAAAATAATAAAAAAAAACATTCTTTAATGAAAACTCCACATTCAGTAGATAAATTTGAAGAAAATTCTCCAAGCAATTTATTTTTTTCATTTATAATACTGTATGCAAGCTGTGATGAAGGCTTTATTTATTAAAGTATCTGGGAACAATTTATTGTGGTCATAGGCCTTATTATCTTACAAAGATAACATTTCATACCTTAACTGATATCATTACAGTGTCTCCAACATCTACACATAATTATTTGCAATAAACATTTATAAGAATAAAGTCTATGAGCAAGCTCACTAGAAACCAGTGATATTTAGGTTCGTGTGTGTGTGTGTATGTATATATAATCAATGCACAACACCTTTCTCTTGTGCTGAAAGACTGAGCAGCACTTCAAATCAGAATCCCTGTTAGTGGTCCTGCCAAAAAAAATTATAAAAAAGATCTAAGGGTGCTTAAAAAAATGTGAATAATGTAAATGTAGACACTGTTTTTTTGACACTCGATTAGTCCATTAAATTCTTGTTATGGTGAACATGTCTTTCTTTGAATAATTCTAGTTCCTGGGACCAATAGGAATGGTTTGCTTGAATCAGTTTGACACCTCATAAATGGGTTAGTTGAAATTTCCTGGAATTAGACCCTCTCACCAAGAAATCACACGAAACATGGCCAAATGGCCCCCTTGTTAGTAAAATTACCAGTTTGTTTATTCTTAATACAAAGAATTCTTCAGTAAATGAAATTTGCTTACATCCAATAAAATGGTGACCAATATCCAGCGCCTATGTGGGGCAGATGTAACTTCACACCATCACCCCTAAGGGAGCGAGCTATATGGTAGGAAACCTCACTGATGGCGAATGGATTTTGGCACCAAAACAGACCCTACGCGTTTCGTCCCCAGCATGGGACTTCATCGGGGGTACAAGCCAATTTGTTAAATTGTAACTTCGACAAATTACTCCATGGTTTCATACAAAGGACAGTATCCTGAATGTGGACAATAACACTATGTGTCAGAATGGAAGTATTGCTCTGCAAAATCAAGCAAAAGACTAATGCTTCAAATGTGGCTTTACATTTGCATCAAATGTGTGCCCAGGAGAAACCTTCCAGTGACATCAATACCACTGGGCACACATTCGATGCAAATGTAAAGCCACATTTGAAGCCATCCAGTACCCGGGATGGTCTATTCCGGTATTCAGAGAGTCCAATACGTGGTATGGTATCGCTTTGTATGGAAGTTGTCGATGCAACTCCCAGGATGTAACAGACAAGAAGGATGGATACACAACGGTCAGTCTACAATTGAACTGCCGGAGGAAGCATCTCCTGAAGGTCACCATTGTGCGAGATCGACGTCACACGGTTATCCACACCAGGCCACCCGTACCCACGTCTCTCTCAGCTACACATCCACAAGTATCCAGGCACTCTCTGAATACCGGAATAGACCATCCCGGGTACTAATAATACCCATTACCACCTTCCACTTTACGGCAAACACTTGCCACACTAACATTGTTACTGGACATTGTGACATTGACTTATGTTTTAATTTGTTTTGCTGCATCCTGCATGTCCAAGATTGCCCCATTTGTGTCATTGTGCACATTATAATATTTGTTTATACCAACCCACATCTATGATTGCTACATTTCTCTTTACAAGCACCAATATTCTGTTTACTGCTGCTGTCTATTGAGACCAGTAATACCCCTTTCAGACATCTCGAGATTCCCGGGAATTTGGCCTGCCTCAGCCAAATTCCCGGGAAGCCAAGTCTGTCTGAAAGGTACTTACCGCCGCCCCTGCAATCGACCAGGGTTTTTCCCGGGACTTAAGTCCGGGGAAATTACCCTGCCTCTGTCTGAATGGTGCTACCCGGGAATTTACTACTCCCGGGGAGCACCAAGCAGTTTTTACATGGAGTTGGCAGCACAGAGCGTCCTATTGGACGCTCAGCGCTGCTGCTTTGAGCCGACAGCGCAGAGCGTCCTATAGGACGCTCAGCGCTGCTGCTCTGAGTTGGCAGCGCAGAGCGTCCTATAGGACGCTCAGCGCTGCCGCTCACCACCCGTCCACACTCCCGCTGGACCACCACTACTGCCCCTATTGCGAGGGGCAATGCGAGGGGCAGGATGCTAGAAGAGGCGGCTCCGGGTCACTGGGGCGGGGGTTTCACGGGGTCACCAAGCTCGGCTCTAGCGCAGCGCCATCAACCTGGCTCCAAGAGTGGGCCTCCCCTGTCACTGCAGCCCGGGGACCCATTACAGAATGGCAGTACTGCCTCCAACCTGGCTAGTCCCCCGCTCTCCCCTAGCACATCTCGGGGGACATGTCCGGATTAGGCTGTGGCGCTGACGTGTCAGAGAAGGAAGTGAGAGGTGGGGAAGCTACGGCAGCAGCGTGGGATAAATGTCGGTCACACTGTCATCTCGCTTTCTATAAGCACCTACAACACTAGGTATTATCAGACATCCAGTGTGTATAAAACAGAAATACCCGGCTTGTGTCTGAAAGGGGTGTAGACTATATAGTGTGAAAGGGGGGTCTCCACCAAATACCCAGGATTTTACACAGGGGAAATTCCTGGGTCTGAGCAGGAAATTTCCCGGGTCGTATGTCTGAAAGGGGTATAAACTATTATCTTGCAACATTTTTGGTCCATTCGTCCTTACACATCACCCAATCATGTGAAACAATACCACTTAGCAATAGGTCTGAGCGCTACACATACCAATTTTCTTGCAAGGTATTACGGATGTGAGTAAAGGGAAGTGGGCGTCTTTATGCTGTGCTGCGGCGTTATAGCGATTGCAGTCATTTGCAGAATTTTGCAGCATAACTGCATACGCGGTTGCTGCCGCTATCGCATCAGTGTTCCTTGCTGAATCAGGTTCTTTGTAAATAGTCTGCATGTGTGTCACAGTGTTCTATTTTATGCTTTTTAAACTGCATCAGAAATTGTGTATTATATATAGGCTTGCCATACATCCCTTTAATACGGGACACACATGAATTACACAGGTCCTGTGGCACACTGACTTCAAGTCTTCATATCACCTGGTTTTAATCAGCCACAGACCTGTGTAATTCACATTTCCCAAATTAAATTGATGATGTGGCAAGCCTGTTTAAATTGGAAAGGCAGCTCTTCAAAAGGCTTTACTCCAGTAGCAATCGGTTTAAAGATTCTGTAGAGTAGTCAGACTCCATTCCTGAGGCCCAGTTCGTGTCTTTTGGCCGCCCAGCTACACATCAGGCTGATTAGCAGAGAGTGTGCCTCCAGAACGCTGTGCCCATCTCACTAACTGGCGAATGAAGTCGGAAACCTTTGCAAAGAAAATAAACTGGCTTATTCTAAGTGAGACAAATCTGCCTATAGCATTTGTATCAGTGGCCTGGATATTTGGGATGCGGATGCGATGATTAGTACATCCCGCCTCCCATTGATTATTGCAAAGGACAGCTCTCCCGATAAGAGCTGTCCTTTGTGATGCCCCCCGGATAGAGAGACTTCTGTGTTTAACACCCAGAAGTCCCTCTGGCATCCTTCTGCGCATGCACACAGGGACACGGGCTGCAGGCGGAGATGGGAGGAATTTGATTGGATCCCTCTTAAAGAAGGCGTCCCGAAAAGAAGCTATAGGCTTTTACTGGGGAACGCCACCTGAAGATGGCGTTACCCACCGGTGCTTTGTACATATGGAAAATGTGGTAAAACCCCCCAAAGCTGCATCCTCTGGGATTTTACCACATTTTGCCCTTTAGTACATCCCGCACTTGGTGTCCCACACTTACGGGCCAATTTCGAGTCACAAGCCTCTGCGACTGCTTTAGGGTCTTTTGCCGTAGTCGCGTCTTCTCTCTATGCTGATGCTAGTAAAAGCCCTTCTCCTGATGTACGGCTGTGTGTCTGAAGACTGACGCCGACATTTTTAGACGCTGTAATATCGCTTGGTGTATCTTTACACGCAGCCATCAGCCGCACCATCTAAATTTTCACCACCCTTCTGGTAGGTGCAGATTTTCCATATGGCCTCCAAAGTGAGCGATTAAGTGTCTGTGTGCACAACCAGTACAGTGACACATGTGACACTTTCATAACACGCCCATAAGACGGTTCATCTCCGTGCACCTGAATAGCCACCGCGCAGGAATGCCCAATATATTTACAATACACTTTTGCGCGATTCTAAAATCGCCACTGTAACTCTTTACCAACACATTCAAAATGCATGCGTGGTGTGACTTAGATGCGTGTGCAGTAATAAAAAGAATTGCTCAACTGCGCTGACATAGTGTGCAACTCAGAATCAGGCCTTTAGGGGCAAATGTATGAAATAGTGATACAGTAACCCCTCTTTTCAGCATTTTCGCCAAATTCACACTTCTCGGAAATTGAAGAAAATCAGACCATAGAGAAAACAGAGATTTCTCAAGTGTTGCCTTTGGCCTCTGTTAATAACTCTTCCACCATGGCGGCGAGGCATGAGCGGCACTTTATTTGTTTTAGATCGCTTGACACGTAGGGGGCGATTCAGACCCGGACGCTAAGCCGCGATCGCTCTCATCCAAAAGGGGCCGGGTATGCAAATTCCGTGATCGCACTGTCTGGTGTAAGGACGCCCTCTATGTCTTAGAGAGTGACGGCAGAGTGAGTGCACGCCGGTATAAAGACGCCCACTTTTCTTACTTGGCACACGTCATCTCCAGGAAGTGTATGATTAATCAGAACCATCGGAGCTGCACGCAGCACTTGATTTAGACCCTACCCCACCGCAAGCACTGCAATCACTGCAGGCTGAAATACAACCAGGTGACGTGTACATTGACTTCCATGCTAATTATGTACACTCTTAAAACTCCGTTTTAAAGCCCAGACACGCCTGCGTTCGCAACACCACTCTCCCGTTCAGATGCACCTTCCCGTTACCTCCCACAAACGGCACTATCTGTCACTCAAAGTAGCGCTCAGTCTTTGTGCTACGAGCGCACGATTCCCAATCGCAGTGACTGGTTCGCGCACGTGCACTGCGATGCATGCGCAGACGGGCGACAATCGCCCATAGAGAGCGATCGCGGCTTAGCGTCCGGGCCTGAATCAGGCCCATAGCACCATATGAGGATAGTGCTGTGTGTTACTTATGAGTCCTGATGACGACCCCCAACGTCTTTGCACATGTACAGTTCTCTCACATGGAGATCTCGCGCATGCGCACAACACCCACCGGGAGTAACTCTGTATGGCTTTAGCGCTAGGCTAATGCGATACACGCAAGGTAGAGAAAAGGGGCATATTAACAGATTTGCCTCTTAGGGGTTTATTTACTAAGAATTGTGTCTGGTCGTGATTGCATTCTCAAGTAAGGTTTTCCCTGATTTTCAAACAGATTTACTAAAGGCAAACATGGTTGTACAAACACGATTCAATCTGCAAGACACAGTGCCTCTGTGCTATAGGTTTAACAAAGAGTTAAAAATAAAAAAAAATTAAATGGGGTCCCCCATTCAGAGGATCAACCAGCCCTGGGCTGAAAGCTGAAAGGACAGGGCTCTTTCCTGCACCCCTTGAGGTGGTGGGTGCAGGCCTAGTGGTTTTAATATAGTTCTTCACAGTGGGACTACGGGTCCCAGCAAGCCTGCTCTGCGGCACTTGTAGAGCCACGAGTGCCAGCAGGCCGCCGGCACCTGTACCCCCACTGTGAAGACAATATAAAAAAAAAAACAGACAGGTCACCGAATGTTTTAATCCTTTATTACACATTCACTCACTCGCCTGCACTCACACTACATACTTACCTACTCCATGGTGTTGCTCCTTTTGTCCAGTAGGCACCCAGGGGCTTGGCAAAAATCTAAAACAAATCCCTGATCAAGTGGACACAGAAGCGCTGTGTATACATACTGTACATTGCTTCCCCTGACACTGACTAGTTCCCCACGTGGGTTCCTGCACCTTATTCATGATTGGATAAGAGTCAGACCAATCTTAGCCAATCAGTGGTCACTGTCATATAAGTTAGTAAATTTGAGTGTTTAATTGGGAAAACTTCACATATCCCATCGATGCCCAGCATATTTAATCTCAGTAGGACACGATTAGTAAATATACCCCTTAGACAGGGGCTTCAACATCAAGTTAGTAAATTCCTGGACAGACTAGGATGGGAGACAATGGGCCTGATTCAGACCCACTCGCCAGATACGGCCGCTCGCTCTCAGCTTATGGAAATTTTGCGAAGTGACATCAAGGCAGCCGCTCGCTCAGCAAGGCATAAGCACGCCCACTATGTCTTGGTGAGCAATCACTTTGTGTTTACAGCCGCCCACTAGCGTACATCATCTCCAGGAAGTATATTCAACCATCGGTGCATCGAGTTCCATCCGACCTGACCGCAGCGCTTGCGGTTGACTGTACCCTACCTCAAGCACTGCGAGCACTTCAGTGTAAAAATCAACCAAGTGACGTGTACTATGACGCTGCCTGTTAATTATCCACGCCCCAGAAACGGTGAGAAAACAGTCTGGCACGCCTGCGTCCGCAACTCCACTCCCCCGTTACTACTGGCCTGCCCCTGTTACCACCCACAAATGGCCTCTCCTGTCACTCATTCCACTGGGCTGTCTTTGCAGGGCGAGCGAGCAAAATCCGTTTGCTCGTACTAGTTTGCGCACGTGCATTGCGAACTACACGCATGCGCACATTAACGAACATCGTCTGCAACGAGCGACCGCTTGCTAGCGAGCGGGTCTGAATCAGGCCCAATGTTTGCTATCGGATCCCACTAATAAATAAGTAAATAACATTTCCTGTTAGGAAGGGGAATGGGTTTGACCCTAATAATTTGTTAAATGTTTTTATATCTGTTGTGACTTCCCCATCCTAAATTACCACCTATCAAGTGTAACACTTTGGTGGTAAGAGGTCCTCTTCTGTAGGTCTGCTTTGATTTAAAAGGAGGCGGATGCAAGAACCTTCAGTGCTGGAGAACAGCATTGGGTGGGTAATTGGGATTGTCTATACCTGGGAAGTGGGCATTGAGTGCAGCACCTGATGGAACAGCACCGCCCCATCCTTTTTGCTTGTATCTCCTCCACCTGACTAACAGCACAGCCTGTCTAATCATACCAGGCAACATTTTACAGTATGAGATTTTTATGTGATAGGAGGCGATACACTGCTTGTGGTGAAAGGCAAATTGTAATCAAAGATGTATTCTAAGGCTAATTAGGTGTGAGGAGTGCCACCACTAGGGGGTGCCAATGTGATCTGAAGTACAGTGTTTTAAAATCATCCCTTACAATGAGCATTATAGAAACAAATGAGCCTTTTTGTTTTGCATGTTATCCTGGGAAGGTCTGACCTGCACAGTTTGCAGCTATGGAGGGTCTACCCCAACCGGTTTCTTAGTTCATGTAGCCCCAGTCCATCTGCATCTTCACTTCCTCTTGTCGTAATGATAAATAATGCAATTTCCCACTTAGCACTAATAAATCATAAATGTCCCTCTACACCAGTGTTGGCTAGCCTTGACACTCCAGCTGTTATGGAACTACATAACCCAGCATGCACTGCCACAGTTTTAGCATGCCCTAATAGCAAAACTGTAGCAGTGCATGCTGGGTTATGTAGTTCCATAACAGCTGGAGTGTCAAGGTTAGCCAACACTGCTCTACACGATGATGTATGTTGGAATACTAGATCCGCATGTTCCAAGTGTGAAGGGGAGGTAGCATATGTCTTACCCTGTATGCTGATTTGCACAGCAGGAAATTCACGGCTTACATCCTGCCTCTATATGGAGTAATACTACTGCTCAGTTTTAATCTTTCTTATATCTCTTCTGTATTTCTGTTTTTCAGAGACCTGTGGAAACACCATCTGTAGTTTTGGTGCCAAGTGTGTAAACAGCCAGTGTGTGTGCCAGCCTTGTGAGCGCCAGCCTTACCTACCGGTGTGTGGCAGTGATGGAGTCACTTATGACAACCAGTGCGAGCTGCAAGCTGCATCCTGCAAGCAGAAGAAGAAAATAGATGTTTCTCGGGCAGGCTCCTGTGATGACGGTAATGCAATTTCCTGGTCTGCTTTTTCCTGTTATTTCTTATTAAAATACAAATCAGAGGGCGTCTGAATCAGGTCAGACTTTGCTCACACTAGTGACTATTCTCTACAGAGAAGAATCAAGTACTGTACAGGAGGTGCACGCAAAGGAGAAATGAGGAAATGGTCCTAGTGGTAATTGTCTCATTTACATTGTACCAATTATGGGAGTTTTCTCTTTAAATCGTGTATTTTCTCTATCACAATTACTAATTTATTGTATTCCACCAAGTACCCCCATGTTACTAGGTAAAACCATACATTAATTAAATCATTGTTCTAATAACATATGAGCCTATTTTTAGTGCATATTAACATGGTCTGTACAGTTCGCAGCAATGGTGGATTAAAGGTTTCTTAAATCACGCAGCCCCCTTACCATTTGTGAGTTGACGTTTTAGGTATTGTATAGAAAATAACACATTGATATGTAGCCGATTTTCGTGCACAGCAGCAGTCTGCTAACATGTAAGTGTGACAGTGTATAAGTGTGATATAGGTGTCATACATTCTAAGCGAAGGCTCACACACAGTGCACACATACTTATTATTTACTCATACAGTATACAGAGAATATACACTCATTCACATCAGTCTCTACCACACACTCATATGCTCAGACCTACCAGTATGTATGTGGGGGATGGGTAGGGGATGCCGGCATCCAAAATCCCGACACTGGCATCCCAACAGGGTTAGGGCGGAAGGAGCAGGTGAAGGACAGAAATACATGACCGCATGCAGTAAATAGCAACCGAGAACGACAAAGAGCAAGAAAAGGTGAATGTTATATTTTGCTAAGTTACTGTCATGAAGCTCGGGTTTTGCAGCAGGAAGAACCAGCTATTGGGCCATATTCAATTAGGCTGCGAAAAGCCGTTATCGGCGATACTTTATCGCAGATGACGTCATTTTCGCATTTCTCACTTATCCCCGTATTACATTTTTCCACATCAGACCCTGCGAAAAAGTATCACCTATGAACAGGTGGCGGGAAAAAGTGCAGAATTGGGGTTTTGGGGTACAAACTTCAAAAAAACACCCTGCACCCAGACAGTCCCCCAAAGGTATTGTGTGTCAAATAATTTAAAAAAAGTACCACAGGACACCCCAAAAAAGGTACTTTCATTTTGGGGGCAAAAAAATAAAAGTAGGGGGACAAACTTCTAAAGTAGCGAAATAGACTCAGGCGGGTCCCCAAGTATGCGCCAGGTGTTTTTTTAAATGCAGGTAGGTTGCAGCAGGTGGATTTTTCAAAGTTCACATTAGCCACTTTAAAATATGCTTGCACCCCTTTTGATGTACCCCAAATTTGATGGAGCTACTTATTTTACCCCCAAAAAGTTGCTAAATGCTATTCAGCACCACTAACTTAAAAATCGCAAAACAGTAGCTATTGAGACCGTTTAAAGACCCCACATACCTTTAGCAGGGCTATTCGGGGGTACCCATAGTGAACCCCCATGTCAGAGCAACTTTTGGGGGAGTACATGCTGTATCTGGTACAGGGCACCAAGAAGTGTGGTTACGGCTCTGCGGGAGCTCCGTGTGCCTCGGTAGCACCAAGCATCTTTTCGTGCGTATTTTTACCTTCAAATGCGTCTTATTCGCACAACGATGCGAATAGCTAGCACAAGCAGCTTCTCCTGATTAAAATGATATGTGACATGCCTATGTTATGCGTAACACTACATTACAGGGTCAGCGGCTGTAACACTGTAACGTAGTGTTTAGCATGCAGATACACCCGCTGATGCACACAGAACATAGACATGCTGCATATCATTTTAATCAACAGAAGCTGATAGTGGTAAATATTCACATCGTTGTGCGAATAAGACACATTTGAAGGTAAAAAGACGCTCGGCGCTACTGAGTCACACCACGGCATGGCGCGACTAGAAGGGCTGTTTAACGCGCCAGGAGACTAGATGTATGAGGACACATCTGTATCTATTCAGACAACACCGGTGATTCATCTTTTTCATAAGAAGTAGTTCATATCCGTAGAGCCCTGTAATTTGTTATACAATGTTCGGATCAGTCCTTATACACAAATATACCATAGTCTGAGTGTTGGCTTTACAAACTGGGTACCAAGCACTGGTTGGTACAACATAGTATGGACCAATCTTATTTCTTGCACATATGGAGTAAGCACTAACATATACCCAGACAAAGAAATACAGTAGTGACGTATCCTAGAATGTCTACATTTATACGATCTTCCAAAGCCCCTTTGTCTAGAGAATATGGACTTCACTATCAGTAACCCATAATGCTTAGCATCTCTACACATCTTACAATGGTCATTTTATTGGAATGTGTCTCACTGTCTACTGCTAACACCGTATAAGGTACTGCTTCGTAGAGGCCCATTGTACATCTCTACTAATGTCAAGTAAAACTATATATGTCTTGTCTGACTCTAAAGGTTATGGCCTTTCTCAGCATGCAATCTCCTTTTTCGTACCTCAATGGGGCCCAACACAGGCTCTAATACTTGTATGTTATGTAGAAATTAAATAATCAACCCACTGGTACTATATAATTATATATATAATTATAGACTAAGTAGTTAGAAGCTTAAACACAGTTATAAAAAGAATATTGAAGTCTTATCTCCCAGCTGTCCTTGTTTTGGAGGAACATTTTCTCTCCCCAGCTTATTCCTCTATTTTATCAGTTGTGTAGATCTGTCAGGTTGGTGCCTAGGATCAGCCATTACTCAGCTGTCCGCCGACTTCCCCTGATCTCCCGTGGGGTCAGACACCAGGTGCAGTGGAGGGTACGTGCCGAGTATTCTACCTAGTGCCATGTGAACTCCTTAGACTGCGCCGTGCCTGGCTTCTGCGGTTGCCGTCATGGACGTGGCTATGACAGTTTGCATCACCTGACGACTCCATCCCCAATGGTAGCATGGCGGTGGTCAGCTGACGCTGTCCACCAATGATCTGCTACTGCAGGGGATAGAGCCAGCCTGCGGACCACAGGAAGTTGCCTGAGCAATGTTGTCATTTTCCAGTGTCTACTGAAGAATTCGTTCCAGGTCCTACCTCGTGTTTTCCATGTGCTTACCAGTGCAACAGGCCGTCCTAAACATCTCGCCTGTCTGCGGATCATTTTCCTCCTCGTTGTACAGAAGTGCATCCACAACACCTCACCTGTCTGCGGATCATTTGCCACCTCGTTGTGCAGAAGTGCGTCCTCAACATCTCACTTGTCTGTGAATCATTTGCCACTTCGTTGAGCAAAATTGCATCCTAGACATCTTACCCATGTTCAGAGCAATTGTTAATTCTGCTGTCACTACAGCATCCAGCCACAGTACCACTTTCACTACAGTGTCCAGCATCAGTTCTGCTGTCACAACAGCATCCAGCCACAGTACCGCTGTCACCACAGCGTCCAATCCTCAGTGCCATTGTGCCTCCTAGATCCTCCGGTGTATATATTAGAAGCTATACAAGGGTATAGCATTGTCCTTGTAAGAAGTATCTTCTAGTGCCACGGTAACAAGGCTCTCTATTCCCGTGAGTACCAGTTACCTGACCAAAGGACCGCAACCTGCCAACTGGGTGCAGCTAAACCCATATCCCGCTTGGAGGGGTCACTGGTGAACACCTCCCGGCTGGTTAGACTCCGCACCTTTGGTCAGGTCTCGCCAACGACTGGTATTTGTGGATGAGGAGACCTTGTGTAAAGGCCCCATGTCTCAGATTTCCTCTTTTTGCCCAGAACCACAGCTTGCACCCCACAGCAGGGGATTCCATACAGCCGGTCGTGAAAAGATCATTGTAAATAGATATCTGTAATCAACCAGAAAAAGAACTGAAGGCCCTATAAGGCTATTGTGGCTTTGTCCAACCCATAGCCCTATGGTTTATGTGCTGGACCAGTGTTTTGTATTAATCCTATTAGTGGTTAAAGGGTGTGTTTGGGTAGGTTATTTGTGCCTGTTACTGGTGAAGTCCTCAATCCTTTTTTTGGTGAATGTCTATTACTTAGTTTTACAGGCTGTTTTTTAGTGGGAAATAACAGCACGTCATCAGCCCGGGTGCAAGTTTATTGTGTTGGGTTTCACTTTGTTGACTGGTTTTGGACTGATAAGTTAATCACGTTTGGAAGGGGAAAATTGCAAACCCTGTTTTGTGTTGATAAGAGCGCACAGGGCAGTCTCCGTCCACCATGCATGTTTGTTATTATGTTGTTGTGCATTTATGGCCAACTTTCCTACCTCTCTGAATGGCCGGGAGGCTCCGGAATATCAGCTCTGTACAGCAGGGGGCGGGGCCACGATGACGCAATTGAGCCACCACACGCTCACTCACTGCCCACCTATTGCCATGCCACGCCTCCCTATTGTGAGGAGGGAGCCGACATGACTGCCCCCTCCCGGAGGGGGCAGCCAGAGACTTGGTAAGTCTGATTTATGGGCGGAACTGATTCCATGCCATCCTTTCTTCGCCACTGTACAGTTTTATTATATTGATTATAAATAAGTAGCTGACCTTTATCTGCCAATTTGCGTATCTAAATCTTTATTATTTTGTTAAGTCTTTAATATGTTTCACTCACATGGGACATCCTTCATCTTATAGGAGGTTGAGAAGAACTGAAGGCTCTATAAGCCTAAAGTGACCTGACTAACAAGGCTGTGGTCACGTTTGATATTTATCCTATTATTGGTTAAGGGTTGTGTTTGAGCAGGTTATTTATTCATGTGGCTTTAAAGCCCAGGCCTCTTTGACAGGTGAATCTCCCCCTCTTTTTGGCTTGGTTTGTCTTTTATATAGGGTTGCTACAATATCCCTTTAATCATGGACACTTATAAATTACACATTTAATCATTTAGATTAGTAATCACAAATGCATTTACACATAGCAAATGCAATGTTTTAGACCTGTGTTTAGCAATAATTGACCTCTAATGCTGGGTTCACACTTAATGATGTGTACCCAGCCGATATCACGAGCGGCAGGACCTGGCAGGGGTGCCGGCATTGGCCCCCGCTGACGATATAACCCGTCAAACCTGAAGGTATATTGGGCGTTGTCACTGACGACGCACAGGAGCGCACATTGCCAGCGACATAGCAAGTGCACACTGCCCGATGTGGACGATATGTCGTTCGATCCGCTGGATCGGGCAACATATTGTCTAGTGTGTTACCGGCATAACAGTCCGGGTTATAAGGATAGCCATGTTTGAGCACGAAATTACTGTAATACTCAAGGATATCCTTAACACCTGGACTGTTAGTGAGCATTGAGGGCCAAGCTTTGTAAACCTCCCTTATACTAAATACTTCCACTTACCAGAAGTGATTGGATGCACAGGCATTAATTAAAATATTTTTTTTTTCTAATTTCATAATTTGTTTTCACTGTTAAGATGTGCAGGTGCGCTGATAATTGGGGAGTCACACCACTAGTAGCTTCCTTTCTGGTTTGCTGATACATCAATACTACTTGATTATGCTCAGCTGCTTGAAAGCGGAAACATAACATAATTAGCAAAATTGTTCACGTGCGAGTGAAAAAAAAAGTGTTTATCTATTAATTATGTATAAACTCTGTTTTTGCTGCATATCTTCTCTACTGTTCCTGCAGAGGACATCTAGCTTGTCATAAAGGTTTACACCATTGCAGAAAGTGATTGACATGTTCTGTATCTGCTGAGGATTTAATGTGAAGCCATTGTGTGCTGTAATCATTGGTTCAATTGGCTGTCGGAGCTCCAGATCTGTAGTTACTCTTCATCTGTTCTAGAGTGATATTTGCAACTGACAGAGTGGTCAGTTTGTGCCTCTTCAATATTATTTGCAGCTTTTACAATATTTGAACATTGTAGTTCAGTGACCACTAGTGATCCTGTGTACAAACAAGTCTGAGGTTCATTTACATAATAATGTGCATTGCTTTATTCACAGGCTCACAGATACCTCCGAAAATGTACATGGTAGAAACGATAACAATGTCTTATCAAAGACGACTTATTCCCTCTTTATGACCATCTTATTCATATAAAACTGTCAGCTCTCCTTATAAAATACAGCACAGTTTAAGCTTTGGTATATAGCTAGACATGAGAAGTGGGGACCCTACAGTTACCTTCATTACGTCAGTTTAGTGTGTATAAGGTACATACTGTTGGATTAGGAGCTCTCTGCGCTGTCTCCATAGTGAGAGCCGGTGGTATCTAGGACCCGCCACAGCTCTGTCAGGAGGCCTGACCTCTGACATGCGATACTGCGCATGCACGGCTTCTCTTGAGGTCTTTCTCCTTTGCATCCGTGTTAGATGGAGATACCCTGAGACTTTCCTCAACCTTACAGCCATTCAAGGCCCCACAGGTGTCCCAAACACCCTCTTCCACCACCGTTTATCTAGAGGAGCACAGAGCCACACACCACTAAGGTGTATTCTCCAATCACACCTGGCACACTACAATGCCCAGCATGTCCAGTCGCTCCAGGCTGCATCTAATACCTAGTGCAAAATGTGTCCTATAATATGACAGTCTCACCCCTGCTTCCTACCGTGCTCCCAACTCGCATCCACTTTTCAGACATTAAAGCTAAATGCAGTATTGCTACTAAAGTCTATTACCAATTCTACCTATTATAGGTTGCTTGAGCACTGCTGTTTCACTCAATCTACAACCTAGGCCTTATTTCTATACTTTATTTGTGGTTGGGTATGATATACCTCTGTGTAGAATGCCGGCTGTCAATACACTGAGAGCGGCATCCCGATGTCTACAATCCCGACAGGGGAATGGTCAGTAGTGTTCCTCTGCCCTATTTACTCCCTAACCCTTTCCTGCACCCTCACCCTAACCCTCCCGGTAAGTGCCTAAACCTAATCCTCCCCCCTTAGTGTCTAACCCTAACCTCCCCCGGTGGTGCCTAACCCCAAAGCCCCTGTCTGGAGCCTAACCTCCCCCCTCCCGCAGCTGAAGCCTAAAGGTGCCTACATACTTGGCGATGTGCTGATGATGTGTACGATTTCCCTTGAAACTCCCCCTGCAGCTCCCCAGCAGTCCTGCTCACGATTTGGCACATGATTCGATGTATGTACAGACGATCCATCATGCATCCTTTCTTTTTTTTCAGTGCAACCTTGGCCTGATTAAGATCTGTGGGGGCCCCTGGGCCCCTATCAGTAAAAGTTGGAAAAAAACAATAAATAAATAAATATATATATATATATATATATATGTATATATATATATATATATATATATATATATATATATATATATATATTACACACACACACAGCCATTACCTTGGCACTTCGGACGAAGAAATGTACAGCAGGGTGCCTTCCTACTTAAAACATGTAATTCATTCCTATAGTGTAGTATGGCAACCACACACAGTAAGGAAAAGGCGGCACTCCTGAATCCGGTGAAATAAACAACTTTGTATTCTCAACATAAGTGTACACCATGACTGTTGTACACTTATGGTGTTGTGAATACAAATTCGTTTATTTCACCGGATTCAGGAGTACCGCCTTTTCCTTACTGTGTGTGGTTGCCATACTACACTATAGGAATGAATTATATATATATTCACTCTAGGTCCAACGCCCATTTAGGGCACATCTAGGCACGCGTGCCCGAAAAAGAGGCATGACCAATTAAAAGGGGGCATATCTTTAAGACATGTCCCCTTTTATCACTCTTGGGGGCGTTCCAGGCTGCTCTCATACGCTGCTGTCAGTGTGAATCAATGTGCCCGGCATCCATTCACCATCAGTTTTCCCCACCTGCGGGACACTGTGACCCGCAGGTGGGGATGGCACCTGCAGGCTGTTTCAGTGGGGCGCCGGAGGACGGGTGCTTTTTGCCTTTTAGAAATAGGGCAGGGCGCTGCCTAGCGGGACTGCTATATTACAGTATGTGTGTGTGTATATATGTGTGTGTGTGTGTGTATATATATATATATATATATATATAATGACACAGATAAACATATACATTGCTGCTTACCTCTCCTGGTTTCAGAGGCAGCAGCAGAAGTGTTGGAGGACCAGCGCGATTCGTGGGTCTTTAAAAAGGGGGGGGGGGCCAATACCGAGAGGGGAGGGGCTTAATCGCGGGCCGCCGCTGGCAGCTCTGTTAGAAGCAAAAAAAGTGTTCATCGGGGGATGCGGCCGGGGACAGTGTGTGGGGGCCCCGGGACGACCGCCCCTATCGCCCTGCCTATAATACGGCCCTGAATGCATCGTGTCCCAGATTGTCAGATCACCCCTACAGCACGGCAGATCTGAAGATGCGATGTGCGACCAGCATGGACACGCATCGTGAGTGGGGACTCACAATTAGGACATATTTTACACGATTTGTCATCACGATTCGTCGAAATCGGGCAAATCATGTAAAATATCGCTATGTGTGTAGGTACCTTAAGTCCCCCTGGGGCACCTAAGCCTAACCCCCTCCCCCCACGGCTAACAGCTACCTACAAAGTGGGATGCCGGCTTTTGCTATTCTGGCGTCTGCATCTCCACCCATGTCAGGATTCTGTTGCCAGTCTTCCTACGCTGATCGCCATTCCGGCGCCGGGATTTCGGCAGTCAGCATCCCAGCCATCGATCAATTGACCGCATCCCCTTTATTTTGAGCTTAACTCCACTAGTTTGGTGTCCAAAGATCCACATGAGCTTGTTTGGGAGAGAAACCTGGATTGGAAAAAATAGCTGTCGCAACCCATCCTAACAGTAGCTGATTCAGCAACTTCTCTCATCCCTCCTCTGTCTCTAGCTCCCACTATCCAAGCCAACAGAGGCAGTGGCATAACTATAAATTTTGCTCCCCCATGCCAAAAAAAGTTTCAGGTGCCCCCTCCCCCCCCCTTCCCCGCCCAAAGATCAAACACACCCAAAGATGACGTTAAAGGTGTGTGTTTACATGATACAGTAACGTGCCTTACACATTATGACACACTAAGTAATGCCACTTATAACACAGTGTACCACACCGGAATGCCCCTTACAACACATTATGCCACACCGGAGTGCCCCTTACACATGCCACACAATAATGCCACGTATAACACATAATGACATACAGTAATGCCCTTATAACAAATTTATGCCACGCTGTAATGCCCCTGTTTCACATTATGCAACACTGTAATGCCACATACAACACATTATGCCACACAGTAATGCCCCTAATAGCACATTGTGCACACAGTAATGCCAAATACACATTATGCCAAACAGTAATGCCCATTACATCCCACCCTGACAGATCTACTTCACCAATCCTCCTCTCTGCTCCTGCCAGTCTGTCACCTCAGCTCAAGACAGGTTGCACAGATTTTATGTCCGTGTAGAACCAGATTATTGGGAACATAGTTTATAACCTGTAAACTGCATGTATCAAGTTAGTGCCCCTTATACAGTGCCTCCTATACTAGTGCCCCTTATGCAATGCCCCCCTGTAATAGTGCCCCTTATGCAATGCCCCCTGTAATAGTGCCCATTATGCATGGCCCCCTGTAGTTGTGCCCATTAAAGTAGTGCCCCCTGTAGTTGTGCCCCATATGCAATGCCCCCTATACTAGTGCCCCTTATGCAATGTCCCCTGTAATAGTGCCCTTTATGCAATGCCCCCTGTAGTAGCACCCATTATGCAGGGCCCCCTGTAGTTGTGCCCATTATGCAGGGCCCCCTGTAGTCGTGCCCATTATGCAGGGCCCCCTGTAGTTGTGCCTCATATGCAATGCCCCCAATACTAGTGCTCCTTATGCAATGCCCCCTGTAATAGTGCCCATTATGCAATGCCCCCTGTAGTAGTGCCAATTATGCAGGGCCCCCTGTAGTTGTGCCCATTAAAGTAGTGCCCCCTGTAGTTGTACCCCTTTTAGTAATGCCCCCTGTAGTTGTGCCCCTTCTAGTAGTGCCCCCGTAGTTGTGCCCCTTTTAGTAGTGCCCCACTGTAGTTGTGGCCTCCCCAAACCTCTCTCCCTCCCCCCCCTCCCTCACTTACCTGACTTTGCGCGCTGTCATCCGCGTTGTCTCTCCCGCTGCCACGCTGACTGGATCTAAATAGATCCAGCAGACGCGGCCGCGCAGGTTCCCCAGGTCGCGGGTGACGTCATGACGTCACCCGCGCACTGCATTACTGGGAACGCTGGTCTCTTAAGTGATCGGAGGCTTCCTTAGCCTCCGATCAATTCAGAGGCCAGCGCTCACAGTAATGCAGTGGCGTAACCACTACCCCCGTCGCCCCCAAACTACCCGGCTCCTCCAAGCCACCGCGGGGGCAGTAGTTACGCCACTGAACAGAGGTACACTATGGCAGGACGAGCAATGAATCTCTTTGCAAACCACATTACCATTGTGTCAATTCCAGCTATGCCCCCACCCTGTCTGAAATTAAGATAGCCGTTAACTCTGCAGACCATTGCATCTATGTGACATCCATGGATTTTGTCTATGTAACATCTATGGAGGGCATTGCCTAATTGGCATGTACGTAGTTAAATGAAGATAGCGGTTGTGGCAATTAGTGGAATTATGCTATCCCTAAGGCACCAGGGACTGTTTTTATTTAAATTATTTGTCTTTATTTTTTTAAGCCACAGTTTAACGCGTTACCCTAATTTGCAAACTACAGACACATTAAACATTAAAAAATATGAAATTGTTGACTTATTTTCTTCTTTTTTTTTTTGTTCCAATTAAAACATGGTGTTCTGTAAATCCGCAAGCTCTGGATTTTAAAAGTGACACCGTGCTTCTCTATCCTGTCCGAAATTTCCATTTATAATGCACTTGTTTGGCAGCGGGAGGTGTGCGCAGTCTGGAGAAGGTCTGGGCAGCTGGTGTTTACACTGCACCTGTTCGGCAGCACCTGTACATGAATCACTTGGAAGGGCATCCACTCCTGTTCATATTATAGAAGAAGCTGGTTTTATCATTGCCAGCTCCTAGTGTCTTCCTCAGAGATGTGCATGAGACATTGGCAAATATTTTATTAGATTTCTACTCCTTGTGCCCATCATACAGTCCAGGCTGGCAGTCCTGCCTAGGCATTATAAGCTGCTATTATGTCTCCAAGTGATTGTGGGTAATTATTTAGCACATTAGGGAAGATGGATGGCGTGTACTACCAATGGGAGACTTTAGACACTGTCTCTTCAAAGACTGTTTAAACAGTATTACTCTTGGCTACTGTTGGCTTATGCCTAATGCTGGGCATACACTGTCAGATAAAATGTTTGTCAGACTGACAGCCTGTAACCCAGCAGATACTGTGGCCATACACTGTAAGATATATAACAGTATATGGCCACATGATATCTGCATTCCTCAACTGGGGAGAAAACATTTCCCGATCCCTCCCCTGCGAAGGAACAGGGGAAATGTCGGTCCCTGTGTCTGGCAGCACATACGCTGCCCAACGCGGCTGATTAGCAGCTCACAAATGATCAGATCTTTCGGACATGCCAGACGATCGGGCATGTCCGACAGACTAATAATTAGTGATCGGTCGCGCACGTATACTGTACAATTATCTGGCCCGATATCTGGCAGATCGGCCAGATAATTGTATAATGTATGCCCAGCATAAGTGTTGTTTTTGTATGTACATTTTTAGTTCACATTGCATTTTCATATTTACGTTTTACTTTATAAGGCATTACAAAAAACATCATTTTTCATAGGTGCATATTTTATAAGGTTGAAAAAAATAAATAGACCAGTCCATCCAGTTTCTAAAGATCTATTGTGTTGATCCAGAGGAAGCCTATACTTTGTATTTATACCTATCTTTAATTAATATTAAGCCAGCAGTGAACTATTTTAGTGGAGTCTAAATCAATCTAATATTTAAAATAAAATGACTTGCATTAACACCAAGAGACACCCTTGTCACATGTGAAAAATGTATGATGTTTCATAGAACTTCCTTTGGGGTCAGGCTTTCGTGTGCCCCTAACCCATATTTGCCCACTCTCCCGGAAATGTTTGGTATACTGGACAGCACTACTCGGTCTCCTGCACTCCATGGAGAGTAGAACGCTCTCCTGTATCCTGCCCATTTCCGCAGTGAAGTGGGTGGGGCCAGGATGCAGCAATCTGCTGCATCATCCTAGCCACACCCCACACTGAGTGCAGCTGCAATTCTCAGCATTTTGCAGCAGAGGGGGCCATGGTAACACGAATCACATCACCACGCCCCTACACGTTCCCCCATGGATCTCCTCTCCTAAAAAGTATTGCCCTCTGATATCACAAAATGTACCCAAAATTATTTAAGTTCATTTGTATTTAAGATAAAATATATTTTTTTCGATACTTGCAGGCCCAAAGCCCATATAACTGAAATACAGTTGGACAAGTCAGACTTGAAATTATATGTTCAGTATAAAGAAATTCATGGTGCTTAACACCAATTTTAACATTCTCTTTGCTATTTATTTTTAAATAGGACTCTTTTGTACACTTGCCTGCAGCTGAAACATTAAACCAGTATATTTAGATGTACCTTATTAGGCTTTAATAGAACTCTTTTTCAAATATAGATAATAAATACATAATAATTACACAATCCATGAGCATTTTGGCTTTTGGGACACGCTAGCGTACAGGCATTGCCCATTTATGCTAATTGTATAAATCAGCCATCATTAGATGAAGGGGAGTTGATGATTTTGGGTTATTCCCGTGTTGTATTATGTGCTGTGTTGAAAGCACCGAGGATGCACATTTGTGTCCTGTATCTGTGCTCTGTCTTCCTCTGGAGAACCACACAGTGCCAGCTAATAAGGGTATATTTGACTAGTCTCCTAGCAACGCTTCGGGGGTGATTCCAGTTTTGGGTGATCAGTTTGGAGCAGAGCCTTTAATATCCCGTCTCGCATCCAGCACTAGTGTAATTACCACAGGTTCATTAACACAGCAGGGCTTGGATAAAGCTGGGGATGTGTGCAGGGAGTGGAGTGCGCTGGTGGTGGATGATGTACGTATAGAGAAGAGACGGCTGCTGGCTCAGTGCTGACTTGAAAGTGAGACTTTTAATCGTCATCCCTTGCTTTCATCTCCTGATAACTGGTGATCGTTTTACGTAAATAGACCGCCGAGGATTGATATGATGGCGCTTTCATTTCACACTTCAGATCCCTCTTCGTATCTGATTCTCCTATCCCAGAATATTTCCTTGTCACCGTATCTCCGTAATCAGGTATTCTGTAATTATTATTATTAAAAGTAGAAGTACAATCTGAGTGAGAACACCCAGATATTTTTCTACACAAAAGCATGTCTTGAATTAGCTATAGCAAATAGAAGTGCTAAGTGCTTCAGCTTTGGGTAAAACCCCTGGTGCAACAATGAATTTCAAATATTCACAGCTGATGAAGTCCCATTGGCCCATCCGGATCGCCCATTTAGTGTATTACTCTTTGGGCGGTAGTCAATTGTTATAGCGCGCCCAATCTCCCGTCTAATATGACGGGAGATCGCGGGGCACTATTCAATTGTTGCTGTTATTTGCGCTAATCGTGCCCAAAGTTGCCGGGTTTAGACGCGTAAAGTGGCTACCCCCGACCAAAGTACTGGGTGCGATCGCGAAAAGTGCTGTTTGAGCGCCCAAACAGGTAACTTTTTGCCCATTTCAGCTCGCACCCCCCTTGGGCTGTGAGCTGAAATGGTGCGCTGGCAGCTGATCGCACCCGACAGGAGCAACAATTGAATAGCTCCTGTCGGGCGCGTAAAGGTGCAAAACAATTGAATACCGCCCTGTTATTCTTAAAGGTTTACTTACAGTTACTGTAGATTTTCCGAACACATTCACTAGACCTGCGATCCATCAGATATTTTCAGTGTGACCCATTCTTTCGTTCCTCTTGCACTACTTTCCCTGTTCATCATTCGCCTTGCAGAGATAGCCATGAACACTGCACCTGCGTCCTCTACTGAGGTCAGTGATCTCTGGGTAAGTATTCATCCTTTCTCCTTTCATCTGCCAAAAATGAACTTAAGGAAGATGGTATTAGCGTCCTATGTGCACATAGACTTATATGTAATCTTCTCTGTACTCACATGAGCGTGTTGGCTGCCTGTTTTGTTTGTGTTTCATTAACCTTTGCTAGTTGCTATGTGCTGAGTGTTATAGAGTATGATATTAGCATACTGCCTGGCCAATTGCTAAGTATGGGTTTATTCATGGCAACCTAGAGCGCCACAAACTGTACATGTTGTTGCTCCACTCCCCTGTCTCATTTATATAATCCCACTTTCAAAATAAAATCTCATTAATGTATTTGGTCGCCTTCATTTACGCCCTATCTGCTCTTAACCCGTAAAACCTTTCATTTGCCTATCTGCTCTGATCTAGCGATACAAACCCTTTACATCCTCATGTTGGCCGGCAAACGTTCTTCCCTATGACACTGGCTATTATTGCGCCCATCGGCAGGTAGGTTTCGGTGCATAAGCGTACTTGTTCTGCAGTGTTACACTCTCTGTTTGGAATATTGTGCTAAGAATACACAATAGCCCTCACAATTGGGGTTTTCCCATTGATGTCAACAATGGCCTTCCTTATTGTATTGGTACTTTTTGTTGTCCAGGTGACAAAATGAAAGAGGTCAGTGATCTGGTCAAGGCTGACAGCGCCATAGACTTTGCAAAAGGATTTTGTGTTCATATTAGACAAAGAAATATCTTGGGAATACCACGTAAAGTATTGTGTACTATTCATGTAAACTGACAGCAGAGAACTACTTTCTCCCTGGTAATATCCATGTGAATATGTTTCCAGATGTGACATCTGTGTGCCTCCAATCATAGGATTTCATGATACCATGACCTATTGACTCCATGGCGACCCTCGCTTCTATTCTCAACAGGTTACTTTGATACTAGAAGATATTTGATGTATAGCACTTGATGAAACATCTTTAAAAAAGGATGCTGGGAATAACAATAACAGACTGTTGGTTTCTAAAAATGACAGGTCTGGGCTCTTCCTCTTGATGGCTGAGTGCATTAATGCACCTATTTATCTATAATGAAAGGTTGTGCAAGGAGGCAGTCTCCAAAGAGAGACCAGTTCGGTCACTCCAGCATCATTTATCCGTTCAATGATTTGACAGCGTTAATTAACCTGCTCTGAATACGCTGTTTGTGTAGGTCTCAAAATCGCATAGAACGGTAGTTTCCAGCTTATTTTTAGAAACTATCTGATTTATACAATTTATTCAGAAATAAATGTAACTACAATGTAGGATTAACGAATAATTATGCCACTAACACCCAAACCACTAATTGTTGCATATGTTTACTAGGATGAAGGTGTCCACTGTTTCAATACATTGTCACTTTTTTTGCAATGAATCACTGTATTACACTGTATTCTGGGTACCAAGAGACTAAGGACCTGATTCAGAGCCGCTCACAAGATGCGGCCGCTCGCTCCCAGCGTATGCAAATCCAGCACACGCCCAGCAAGGCATTAGCATGCCGACTATGTCTTGGCGAGTGATCACTTTCTGTATTCAGACGCCCACCAGCCATTCATAAGAAGCCCACTTGCGCACGTCATCTCCAGGAAGTGCATGAAAACATTGGTACATCGAGCACCATCGGATGCGATCGCAGCGCTTGAGGTAGACTATACCTGGCCGCAAGCACTGCGATCCCTTCAGTGTGAAATGCAAGCAGTTGACGTGTACAATGACGCTGCCTGTTAATTATGCACGCCTATGAAACGGCATTCAAACACACAGGCACGCATGCGTTCGTACTTCCACTCCCCCGTTTCTAGTGCCCTGCCCCTGTTGCCACCCACAAACGGCCACTCCTGTCACTCATTCAACTGGGCTGTCTATGCTGAGCGAGCGAGTGCTTCCTGATCTGTCGCGGTGGTTCGCTAATGCGCAATGTGATGCATGCGCAGAATGCGAATATCGGCCAGCAATGAGCGGTCGCATCCTAGCGAGCAGGTCTGAATCAGGTCCTAAATCAAATGCATATTTTACACCTCCAGAGTTATGTTTGTTAGAGAAAAATGCGCTGTTTTCTTTTTCTATTGGGTTTGATATTCAATAAATAATAACTTAGCTGAACATATTCATGCAACGGTGCAACCAGGAGGCTTGCATTACTCCTAATATGCTGCCTTTTTATTACTGATCCAATACAGTAGGTGGTCTAGGGATGCAGACATTTCAGCTCACATTTCATCTTATTCCCTGTTACAGAGTGTGGCTCTGGTACTGGTGGCTCAGGGTCAGGTGATGACAGCGAGTGTGAACAAGACAGGTGCAGGCGTTATGGGGGCTCCTGGGATGAGGACGCTGAGGACGATCGTTGTGTCTGTGACTTCACGTGCCATGCCGTGCTGCGGAACCTGGTAAGTGTGATGCATAATGCATAACTTGCTCAATGAGGCATATGCAGGAGGTAAAACCAATAGAATTTGAATAAAATGTTTACATATGAATAGAATTACCTTTGCCTTTGTGGACTTTATTAAGGATTAGGGCAGATTCAGTAAGTTGTGGGTTAACACTTCTTTTTGTACGCACCTCTGCCAAATCTTTATAATAATTATAAACCCTGCCCCGTGTCCAACCTGTGGTCACAAATGTGCACCATCGGGCTTAAGATGACTAACTCGAGCTTTTGGGGCTATTCAGTTTAAATCACTGATGTTGACTAGGCAGTGAAAGGCTGGGCACAGACAAGGACTGCATATACTTGGCCTGGATCAAGAAACAAATCATTATGGTACTTGTTCGAACAGCATACAGTATGCATCTAACCAACAGTAATATATAGCGTATAATGGCAAATACACCCTTTGTGGCTGAATCAATACTCTAGAATGCAGTCTGTGAATTAATTAGAGACTAATGGCTGGTTCCCAGTGAACTGATAGGCTGAGTATTGCTTGAGCCCGCAAAACAGCTTCCTCATCTATGTATCGCTAATGATACGCTTTGAAGTGCACCTACAAAGACTAGACACACTTGAAATATTCGAGTTCCTCTCCCTTCTACTCGAGGAAACAAATAAATGTTGACCTCTGCATTCTGTTCTGGCTGAACTTGGCTGTAAAAAAAAGCCAACAGCACTTGAATTCTCAGCAGGATTCCAAATTTAAGGTCAGACAACGTCATGGTATCTCTTAAGTAAGGAGCAGAGCTATCGCTTCTGTCCGAATTCACAAGAATGGAGAGGAATCAACGTAGTACTTAAAATGTATATTGTAGTTATAGTGGTATTTAAGAGTTAGGAGATGGGGTGCATGGCATATTTACGTTGGCTCCTCTTCTGCTACAGGTTTGTGGTTCTGACGGTACAACGTATTCCAATGAGTGCGAGTTAAAGAAAACTCGGTGTGAAAGGCACCAGGATCTGTACGTGGCTGGACAAGGTCCCTGCCGAGGTGAGAACCAGGATTATTATACATTTCAGCTACTGTAGCATTAGTCCCTCTTCCCTACTGGGAACTATTTCCTTTCCGACTTCATTTCCTCTGATGTGCGATAAAATCTCTGCCCATTTACAAGCTCTGCAGATTCCTGAGCGAAATCTCTTGGCACAGAATTCACTGCAGGATTTGGATTATTGTCATACAGCTGACAAATGATGGTAAGCAGATGAGAGGCTTATGTGTGCGAGAAGTCTTTGAATATGAAATGGGTTATTTAACCCCGCACCGGCAGAAAGTCATGGGACACACTGCACACAAAGTTCTCTTTCACCGTTTCAATTTGACTAACATGTATTCTTCAAACGAGGAACGAATATTGGAATATATTCACGGAGCAAGCTGTGTAGTTCCCGACCTTTCAGCATTAATTAGAGAAGGGCAGCAGCACTGGCTGCTTTGTAGGGATGTGTGGAGCTGGCAATACAGGTTTTAAGCTCCATTCTTGCTTCATCTTTGCACACTGTATTTTTACATTTGCACTTTGCAGAATTTCTAGTGCACGAATACAGCTGAGACGATGATAATTCATTCTGCTGCATGGTGGAGTTGGGGTATGGCTGGGTGTTTATTCAGTCAATTGGTAACTGCGCCAGTATTGTGCTAGGTCAGAATCATCAGAAAGCAATAACCTCTGGCGACCATAGAAGAACTTGTGTTAATGGAAACATTTTACTGTGGCACAGTGAATGTATCTTGTACAAGTAATAGCAGAATTTTTTTATTTTTTTTCTCTATTCAGCAACACACAGTAACTAGAGCAGAATGCTAAATATGCATTTTCTGAGTTATGAATAGAATTATCATTTTCCTGCATAAGAAGCAAACAGTTCTCTCTTACCCACTGTAAAACTTAAAGTACAACTCTACCCTGACCATAAGTTATAATATTCCCCCACAGCTAGAGAATATTGCGGGGTCCCTAGTGTGCTGAACCTCTCTGGGTGACCGGATTTGGCTCTATATATTAAGGTGGAGTAGAATTTCAATTTATATTATAATAAACTAGTGAGACTGTTGCAGTGTGTCAAAATCACAAGAGGTGAGCAGTTCCTGTAACACTCAAACCACCTCGTCTGGCAACAGCAGTCACCCCACTGTCAGAGTCCCTTAGATCACATTTCTTCCCCATGCCCATGCCAGAGTTTCTGTTTCAACAACTGAACCTGTTGGCCATACAGATGATTAGATATTCACATTAACAAGCAGGTGTTCTGTACCTAATAAAGTGTCCACTAATCGTGTTTGTGTGTGTGTCTTAATTGGGCTTCCATACAGTTATTCTGAAGAGCTTTGTACTCCACAGCTGTATGTTTGCACAAATTGCCTGCCAACCTGCTCTCATTATATAAAGGGAGCTAGGCTACATATTTTAGAGGTTCCATCAGTCTTCTCATTCACACGACTGAATAGAAAATCACATCTACCAGTAGTATTTCAACAATTACACGCAGTGTCGTCACACTTTGGGTATATTTTTCCTGGGTTTTTTTACAGATCAGTTTAGCGTTAACTATGGGCCTTCATGTTACCAGTTGGCTTTATATGGAATAACACAAGAGAGTTAGTTAGTGCCCACAGCAGCACTTAATCCATAACACACATACCTGGCAGTAACAGCTGTAATCAATTAGCAGTGAAAATAATATCAGACGATTTTTCTGCATTATCGCACTCGCGATCATTTTTCACACTTTTATAGTGAGAAACAGGAGTAAAGTTTTCTCCATCTCAGACCTGGAGAAAAAAATTGTTAAATCCTTATATTTGCCTAAAAATGTGGGGATTTCTTTCAGAACCCTTTGGACACCCCCCCAATGATAAATTACCACAAAAAATTGAAAACCGGTTAAAAAAAACGCCTGCTGCGGCCACGTGCAATGTTTAAAACACTTGTCGCTTTCATACGGCTCCCAGAAAACAAGACCCAATACTTAAAACCAATTTTTTTTTTCTTTTCACCAAAACTTGCACGGCCAATTGTTCGACAAAGTACGCAACTTACAAAAAAAATTTTTGTGGTAATTTATCATTAGGGTAATTAACTGGAATTTAGGGGCATTCCCAGCTTGTGGAAAGTCACACAGGTTTTTCTCTCTGACAAAAGAACTTGATTTTATCACCTCTGTTGTGGTGGCAGAGATTGGGTCTTGTCCTATACTCTTAATGGGACACATTCTGTACCTTACAGTTGCTGACAAAGAAACAGAGCAGTCTGCAACATTGAGGTTCATAAATGAGCCGTACTGAGAGGGATACATTTTCCTCTAACTATATTTATGTCTACTGCAAAGATGACTGACACCTGCAGGAAGTGTATAACACAATAACATTTATTTACTAGCTCACCCATTTACTTACAATATCCACATTATGGACCTCATTCAGAGCCGGTCGCACAGAGCGTGCGGTCGGTCTGAATGAGGGGAGGACCTCTTGAATTTTCAAGACGTCCTCCTTTGCGGTGGTAAGGCTGTGGGTTAACACCCACAGCCTTATGACCACCTAAAGTGATGGTCGCGATGGTCAAGACCATCGCGACCATCGGGGCTTACGACGAGACCCTAGGGTAGGCTCTCCCTTGTCGTAAGCCCCAGAGAGCTTTCGGCTCTGTCTGAGCCGGAAGCTCTCCACTGACATCACTAGTGATGTCAGTGGGGCCGCCCCCAAACGGTAGGCGTTCCCATGGGAACGCCCCCATTTGGGCTGCCACCCCCCCGGCCCGCCTTCCAAACGGGGCGAGCAGTCAATCGACATCGACAGCTCGGCGCTGTCGGTCGTAGCGGGTCTCACGCATGTGCATGACGGCGCCGTCGTGCGCATGCTCTGTGGGGGGCCTGAATGACCCCCTATATCCTGAGAAAGAACCCTGTCACACATCGTATGAACTGATTACAAGTATATTATGTGTTTTATAGAGGTACAGCGAAAGCAAACTGAGGAACGCTAAGCAAATAGTGGATTTAAGATAAAAGTGGACACTTCCAAGTGAACAATGAGGGAAGTGACACCCCCACCATCAGCACCATTGTTGTAAACCACAGTGAACGTTGTATCACACACAGTGGAAATTTTCCAGTCTAGAATTCCTTTACCAAAAATGTGACTATTAAGTGAACTTAAAATTAGGAAAAAGACAATAAATTCATCATTGGGGGTTTATCTTGAATACTTGGACAAATACATGAGACAACCCCTTGTGTGAATTTTTTTCCTTTTTTTTTTTTTTTCCATTTTTTTTGGTTTTTGGCTTTCATTGATTATGTTTTGGGTTTTTTTTGCCCTTTTTTTGATTTTTGAAATGTGATATTTTAATTTTGCCATCTATACCCTTTTTTTTTTTATATAAAACTCCAAAAGATTGTGGATATCACAGAAGATATAGGGCCTGATTCGGTGGTGCACGTAGTGTTGATGCAGCACACACAAGCAGCCAATGTTTTCAGTCTGCACATGCATCTAAATTGCACTGCGCTTGTGTCCCGATGGTTACCGCTCTAAACAGCAGTACGAATTTGGACGCAAAAACTGGGTATTTCAGTGAGCGTTCCTGAGAGGTAACATGGGGGTGGCTAGCCAGATGCGGGCGTATCACGAATAGCGACTGTGTCTAAAGATGCAGTTGCACTGACACAGGCAGCCATGTTCTGAAGGAGTTTCTGCACTTCCATAGGGCGACTTCTGGTGCGTCGTTATACGCACAGTGATGCCTACCGGTGGGCATCTCAGTAGGAAGACTGCAACTGCGTCCACCTCTGAATCAGGGATGTATTGTGCACTATCCACACATTATACTGTGCAAAGGTAATCTATAAAACTCTGCTTTATTCTCTCTGCAACTTCAAGGAGCTGGATGCCTCAGAGTTAAGCTGTATAAGATTATATACACTTGATATCGATTCCTACAGAACCCTGTGAGCGCTAACGCTCCAACCAATTTACTACTTACAATGTCAACCTTTCACCAAGCTTTTCTGTTTATGCAAATAAGAAACCTACAATTATCATATTCTGAATACATAACTAAATTCCAAAATATAGCAATTGAGATTCCTCACGATTCTTTTTTTAACGCTTATCTCATGCACAAAACATTTTATCATTAACATTTACTTAAAGAGCACAACAAAGTTCTGCAGCTCTGTACAGAGCAGTGATTCAAACAAGGTAGACATAGTGATACAATTACAGCATACTATGGGGCCTATTCATCATCGGGGGCTGTATGGACCCCGATGATTAAGTATTCATCTCGCTGCAAGGGATGCTTAAGTATCCAACTTGTAGCGGTGGATACTTTACACCGGAGCAATTCATCATTGCTCCAGTGTGGGGTCAGCTGCTCCAAAAAACCGCTATTCCCGCTACAGATGTACCTGTGTTACTTAACCTCTCCCCCGTCGGCACGCCTACACATGTGCAACCCGAGGTCACGAATGAGCTAATCCACCGGGGTGGTAGTGAGGAGGCCCGGAGAGATCCATCTTCGCATCCCTGGAATTCATTCCCATAGGAAGGAGCAGGGATCCGAAGATGGCGCCTGTTCTCGCAAGAGCCATCCTATTTGGACCCATGATGAAGAATGGGCTGGTAACCTAAACCATGGTTACCGGGCCATTTATCGTTTGATGAATAGGCCCCTTCGACATAATTACAAGACAATTCATAGTTGTACAGCGCAACGGAATATGCAGGCGCTATAAGTACATCTTAATAATTGCATGCATATACGTAATAGCATACTTACATGGATATGTAGTTATGTGAAGGACACAATCCTGACAGCGGAATCAAGGACGACACGGGCCCGAATGAGGTAAGTACGGTGCGCCCAACCTCTTAGCCGCTGGAAGGGGGGGTTAGGTTTAGGCACCCCTGAGGGGAGGTTAGAGATAGGCACTAGGAAGGGAGGTTAGGGTTAGGCACCCCTAAAGGAGGGTTGGGAGTGGGGAGAGGGGAGTGTTAGGGTACTTACCTCACACTGTCGGGATTTCCCCCTGTCGGGCTCACAGTGTCAGGATTTGAGCCGACAGCTAAACAGCCGCCGGCATTACAATGCCATTCTCTTATATGAACTATAGGGAGGGATGAGACAAGAGGAGGGAGGGCCCTGCTCATGGGGATGTCGACGGCATCCCAACAGTCTGGATGCCGACGGTCACAATACCGACAGCTGCATCCCGACTGTCAGAATACCAACAGATTGCGGAGGTAAGTATTAGGGTTAGGGGGAGGGTTAGGAACTATTAGGAAGGATTATGGTTAGGCTGCAGGACGGTAAGGTTAGGCTGTGGGAGGGGTGGGTTAGGATTAGGAGGAGGGATAGGTAAAGGTTATAATGCTTACAAAAATCTGTCGTGTTCTGACTGTCGGGATACCACTGTCGTATTCTGACCATCGGTATCCCGTACCGAACCCCTGCTCATGAGTGCTTACATTTTAAAGAGAAGGTAGGAGTGAAGGTACTGGGGAGGAGAGACAAAGTAGGTAAGGTAGCAATTAATAAATTAGTTTTGAAGGAACAGAGGCTGATAGAGACAGCTAACCGAATTGGGCAGTAGAGAGAAAAGGTCAGGACCAAAAGAAGGTGATAATGCCTCCTTGGACCACCCCATTCCCTGCACATGTGATGTCACTATGAGGGGGCAGTGCCCTCGGAACCATTAAGAAGGTGAGCACCCTTAAGTATGTGCTGGCACCATGGGACAATGACAGTGCACCCTTAGACCCTGCACCCTGGTTGGCGGCACCGTTCGCCCACCCCCTAGTTACGACCCTGGATAAGGTTGGAGATGGAGCTGGGAGAGGAGTAGATAGTAAGGAGGGTATTGGTAACCAGTGCACTGATTGGCAAATATTGAAGGAAGAAGCAAAGTGGCATTAAAAAAAGTCAACCTAACACAATGTTAGGGGGAGATTGAAGAGAAAAGAGGCAGGTGAAGGGGAGACCAGAGAGAAGAAGGTTGCAAGGAGTTGACGTGTTTTGGTACAAAAGGGTCCAATCCTAGCGATGTTCTGGTGATAGAACCGGCAGGAGTGGGTGAGGGACTGGCTGTGGGCAGTGAATTAGACAGAGGTATCAAGGGTAATGCTCAGGCATTGGACTCATGTTACTGAAGAGATGTTGTTACTGCCAGCCGTGAGCGAGAGGTGGGAAGAAGCATGGTAATTGTAGGACCTAGTGCTCAGATTCTATGACACATATAACATGAAAAATAGACATTTAATATGAAAGGGTACATGCTACCCACAGACCTTGAAGGCAGCTGTTTAGTAGGCAGAAACAGCATTTGTTGGTATATAGTCAATTCATTGGGGACTAATGTCATCACCACTTCATGAGCAATATCCTTAACAGTTACCAGATAGACATAAGGCACTGGCTCCTATGGATTAATTGAGCACAAATGATGCACTTTCAAATAAGTATCCAACATGTATCTGTCATGAAAGAACCCAATGCCTACGCTATAGTGAAACCTATATGAGCGGATGGGATTGATGTATGAATCCTACTTTATAGCAAACATTTTATGTTTGGCTTTCTCTGTCTGTAATCTGCTATTTCCTTCCTTCCTTTTAGCACACCAGCACCTCAGTCTCTTGGAGGGTAATTGTGACTGAGTGAAATTGCAGCCGCTCCATCATTTTAATGTGAAAATGTGCTTTGTGTACTTTGCCATGTGTTATGCCAAGCATTCTGAGTTTTGTCACATAGATCTGCCATGGAGAGTGAAATGAGCCCTGAGACCAGATTATTGCAAGGAAATGTAACTCCTGTGGTGCCTTCAACCTCAATGCCCTCATCCCTTTGCTTTTTTTTTCTTCAATTTCTTTGACAGCTGCCTCCATTAGCACTCCTCCCATGGTCCCACACTGCAGTCACGCGGTGTATGGCTGCTGTCCTGACAATGTCACTGCTGCCCTTGGTGTAGGCCTGGCGGGATGCCCAAGTAAGATGCACTTCTATTTGTTCTTTGCTTGATATAGGATATGTGCTCCAGAACCCTTGTTAGTGGATTCTTTCCTATCGCACACCAAATACTACCACCACAAGTGTACTTGGCTGTAATAAGACATATATTTCAGGGAGCACACTCCAAATTATTGACTTGTTGTGATATGGCGTGGGCAGTTTTAGGAACACATTGAGCTAAATGATAGCGTTTATCAATTATTTCCTTGACATGGTAGGACAGAGTTGTACCGACCAATGTTTTAGGCAGTGGGAGGTGAGAAAGGTATGAATGAGATGCAGTGTCCGCTGATAATCCAGAGGGCATCGGATTGGCTGTCTGCCTCTGGACCCTTCTGCATCTTTCAAACCTCTCCTGCTATTCATTATCAGAGCCGTGACAAGACGAGCATTTATAGCAAGCAGCCTGCCTTTTAATTAACAGATAGTGAAACTCTCCAGAGGGTCTTAACCTGTAATACAGGTCCAAAACATAACCCCTGCATCATCTAGGTTGGGTTAGCAAAAAAGTATTTTAATATTATTCCATCCAAGCACCATATTTCTTAAGTTATATTTTAATACAAATTATATTTTTAAAGTATCAATCAATAAAATAATTAGTACTGCAGTATTCAAAACTTAAAATAGACAAACCCATGTAAATCAATTGTGACCTGTATACATAGTAAATAGAGGAGGGATACCGGGTGTGACACCAATCAGGGGGCAGGCTTTCAGCCCTGGAGGATGCATTCTGTCCATATTACTTCAGTATTGCTTTATTGAAACCTGGGGATAAGGGAACCCATTATTTATGGGGCAGGATTGATGGGTCCATGGTTTCCGAACTTCCAAATTTGATCTGAGTTCTGGGCAAAGAAAGTTAAGAACGTTTGTGTTATAATAGATCAAAATAGGCTTTTGTTTTCATTCTAAATGCAAATGTTAAATGTGTGTTCCTATCTCTTATCACAGGCAACTGTTTAGTTTCAATATTTGTGCATTTTAAGGAAGAATTTTGATAGCTCTTGTACATTTACTCATCCATCTTGTGTGGGCTGATTGATGTTCCACTGAAGTCACAGATGGACATGCCAGCTCACATTAGCTGTATAGATGTGTTCCTGCACAAATAAAAGTGACTAGAAAATTAAGAAATCTTTCTGTTCCTCACCCACGGAAGCAATCTTTAAATGTCAGCCAATGTACCTAGCACCTGTTATGCCAGCTATCTACCATCCCTGTGATTGCAGGGAGAACTGCATAACAAGCCTAATTCACCGACTACTCTGTCCTCCGGAGATGGCTTGCTTTTGTTGGTGTTGGATCAGGGCTATGAATTGAGATGTATACTCTCTCTATAACCTGTTTCCACCAGCCAGCTGAAGATTAATCCATTCGTCCGAAAGTCCCAGTGAATCCCAGAAATTCATCTTGTCACTTTTATTTTATTTTTTATTATCTCCTCCACACCTTCACAGATGGAAATGGCTGCGTCCCATGCCAGCTGTTCCAGGCCCATGTTGTCACCTGCTGTGTTACTGCGCTTTGTTATTAATAGCAGTGATCTGAATGCAGAAAATACACAATGACATATTGCTCAATGTGCTGTTAGCGTAGCCTTCAACTGATTAACCCCCTTTCTTATAAGAAGAGCTAAAACCCTCCTATGAATCACAGGCAGCATCGAACAGCACTGTTGTTGAATAAGTCATCATTTCGCTTGTAGGTGATGGCATTTGAAGGCGTCGCTGGCAAATTGTTTACTCTTAGGGAAAATATTTGCTCATTGGCTAGGCGGCGTGCTGTGATAAATAACCAGATTAACTAAACAGAAACAGGAGGCGAAGGCGCAGCTTATTATTCTCATGACATCTTTTGCTGCTAGTGACTTGCTTGGTATTTAGCACAATTGGGTGTAGTGTAAACAATCATGATACAGATTTGTTTCCTAACGGTATTGAAAGGGCTTTGGTATGACAGCCTTAAATGTGTCGCTGTTAGTGAGCAATCGGTTTCATGAGGTTAAATAAGACAGCATTAAACCACCTTTGATATAGTATTATAAGAGTCTCAACACTGCTTGGGCTTTTGACCTTTTATTACTGCCCATCGTACAACTGCCGACAATGAGAGGCCAGCGACGGAGTGCGCCATATGGAACCACTTAAAATATTTAATGTCCCACTACGTAAAGCATAACTTTCTGTGTCCTCTTACCTTTGCCTGCCAGCTGGATGTTCAGTTTGGCAATGAAATGGATAATTAAAATGACATGAACGTCGTACAGGTCAATGACACCGATTCATTCTGCTTTCTGCAGGCAGCTGCCAGTGTAACCTGCACGGTTCCTACGGGGGAACTTGTGACCCTACCACCGGCCAGTGCTCCTGTAAGCCTGGCGTAGGAGGACTGAAGTGTGACCGGTGTGAGCCTGGATTTTGGAACTTCCGAGGCATTGTGACCGATAAGAAGAGCGGCTGTACCCGTGAGTGCTTTACAGGAAAAGGAATACCAGATGAATATATAAATGGCTCTGTAAATCTTTTTGTTCTGCGCTATGATCATGGTGCAAAGTATAGACCTGCAGAGCTGGTACAGAGAAGGAGGGGAACAGCTCAGTGCTTTATTCTCCATAATAAGCAGTCAGATATTTGCTCTGCGCATTACTACTTTAATGCACAAATGTGTTTTATTACAAGAAATAAACAACACACTGATATAAGACCACCTTATTATTCTGTGTTGTCAATGTTTAAATATAACCAAATTCTAAAGATCTAGACCTGTATGGCTAGTTGTCTAACTGGGCGGGGCTTTAGTCAGTCTGAGTATTAGAAGATTGGCAGCAGCACAGATTATTTAAGATAATGCGATTTCTGTGTGTCTCTGTATAAACAAGATTGATGTGGGAAGGGCTAAGACAACACATAACCAGTGCAGCATCTAAATGATATCGGTAAGAGGTTGTGATGAGCAGCTCCTGTCACAAGGGTGGCCGCAGGAAGATTGTGGTGTCAAACCCATCCATGTATGACACTATGGGGGAGATTTATCAAAGCTTGGAGAGGGTTAAAGTAACAACCAATCAGCTTCTAACTGCCATTTTACAGGCTGTGTTTTGAAAAATGACAGCTAGGAGCTGATTGGTTGGTACTTTATCTCTCTCCACTGTATCTCTCTCTCCAAGCTTTGATAAATCACGCCCCACGTTTGTAACACAAACTTGTTATTTCTGTTACTGTTAATATTTCTAACAGACCAGTGGTTATGTACTTACCTGCAGTGACTCTTAACAATTAGCTTTGATTGGTCAAGTGCAAGGCAGACTAAAGTGAATCACTAGCTGTTTTTGGAAACAGCGTCTACAAATGTTGAATCTAGGTTAGTAAATAACCCCAGGTTAGTAAATAACACCAGTGTGTTTAGCGTTTGGAATATTCTTAAGCCACATAACCAGTTTCTACGTCACTATTATCTCACCAGGGGAAACATTTGGACTTCTTGATCTGTTAAAAAATGACTTGAGGACTTATCAAAAAATAAATAACAATGACTGATTTATGTGAGGGAAGGCTCTTTTTCCACCTTTCATGTCTATTTTACATTTCCATAGAACCCTACAGAAGCTGTCCACTCCATTACATAGTAACACTATGCAACAGTTCAGTATTGTATAGTTAATTATCCATTTCCACAGGCATTGTGTTAAAGTTTCACTGCAACAGCAATTATTTGACACAGACAACATTTTGGAGCAGTTTCCCCGAATCTGAGAGTCCCACTGGATTGTGAGAGCCTGAGGCAAGGATTGATACAAGTGTATAAAGCTGAAGGCATGATCCTGAATGACGCAATGAAGTGTCAGGCAGCATAATGATGAATAACTGCATGGGGAAGCTCACCTACACATAGTCACCGTCAGTAGCATTTGGGGACCACACAACTTCCCACACTGCTGTATCAGGCTGCTTGTCTGAACACTGGAATTAAAACAGTGGAGTGAAATAGACCTGCGGAACTCCGGCTTAGTATCACTTAGCTGTCCAGCAGAGCATTATGGGTCACATTTGCCCCCTGGGCAGCCAGTTGTCAGTAATGTAATAGAAGCAGTGAGTATGACAGCTTGTCAGAATGACAGATACAGCTTAGGCAGGTAGATGGGGATTCTCTGAGCAATGATCACTGTACAGTTTATCTAAATAACAGACAAGATTCTACCCTATCAGATTGTTTAAATAGAAGTACTCTAATTTCTAATTTAAGAGTTATTAAGTAAACGAAAAGCATTTCAGAGAATGATCAGTGCCTACCAGTAGCCTGCATGTTGCTAATTGTAGTTGTCTGCACATAAAAACCCTCTATATAGATTTCAATTACATAATTTACCTAATTTAAAATTTAAAAAAAAATATATATATATATATATATATATATATATATATATATTTCTCCCTTTTATGTTATCAGATTAGTCTGTTTGCTCCAATTCTGCAGAGATCATGTTCTAAAGTCAACGTTCTGCTGTTTTGCTGACTCTTGATTCTTAGCTTGAAAAAGCAAATTCACTGGTGCATTCCTCCAATGCTCAATTGAATGTGACAGGGAAAATGAGCAAGCTAGCGATCAGTTGATGTATTTACCATGCCCGGTATGCTGAGATGATATACGCTGCATGGAGAGGCCTCAGAGAACATGCTGTCGCCTGTATGTGGCATGTGGACAGCAGACACGGCCTGCCCGAGAGATCAGTTGGCCTCTGCTTCGCTCTTCTTCACATTTTATCCTGCCTAATTACCTACTCGGGCTTCCAGAAAAACATGAATATGATGATGATGATAATAATAATAATTGCCATCTTTTGCTTCTGTTTCACAGCATGCAACTGTGATCCGGTTGGCGCCGTGCGTGATGACTGTGAGCAGATGACTGGACTTTGCTCCTGTAAAACGGGCATCTCTGGCTTGAAGTGCAGTCAGTGCCCGAACGGAAGAAAACCTGGCTTGAATGGCTGCGAACAGGGTAAATAAAAGGATTACATTGGTGCTTTTGGGTTTGGGGATAGCAAGTTATGGAGGTACAGATGGGGCCACATACATCTTACTTCCTTGCGCATTAAACAGCCCTTCTAGTCGTGCCATGCCGTGATGTGACTCAGGAGTGTCTTTTTGTGCGACTTTTTACATTCAAATGTGTCTTATTCGCACAGTGATGCAAATAGTACGCACAATTAGCTTCTGCTGATTAAAGTGATATGTGGCATGCCTATATTCTGTGTACAACTTCAGGTGTATCTGCATGTGAAATGCTACGTTACAGTGTCACAGCCGCTGACACTGTAACGTAGCATTTCACATGCAGATACAGCCGCAGTCGCACACAGAACATAGGCATGCCACATATCATTTTAATCAGCAGAAGCTGCTTATGCATCTTAGGACACATTTGAAGGTAAAAAGTTGCTTGAAAATATGCTTGGCGCTACTGAGTCGCACAGTGTTTACACGTTATGTTTAACGCGACTTGTAGTTCACGGAGGTAAGATGTATGTGGACACATCTGTATATGGATGCTTGGCCATCTGTATTTGTGATGAAGTGTGGCACGGAATGTGGCATTGCTTTATACTATAAAATTTGCCTATTACTGTATTGGAACAGTATCATTTATGATCCCTGCAACAGTCGCACAGGCTGATGGAGCTGTACCCAGAAGCTTCTTTCACAGATTTTGTTTTGATTGTTGGCTCTAACAATAACAATAATTGACCTTAGTCAGTTATTACAGCTAAATGAAACGGATTTCAGCAAACGCAAAAACACGGCAAAATGAAATCAGATTATATTGTACAATTGATTGGCCCATATTGTTAGCTTACTGTTCTATCTATTCTATGTCAACATTTACAAGAGATATTCTTCTGTATTTTGTTATATTTAAAGAGATCCTACACACATGCAGGTTAGTCTTGGTAGAGCTGCTGCATATTCTGTATAAATATAGTATTGCATATGTCAATATTTGTATGACTTATCCATATACAGTTACAGTTGTCTTTGCTACTGCCTGATTCAGCTTAGTACATAAACCCAATGGTTGACGTACTAACCCAGTTGTTTGGAGTCTGTGCATGTGCAGGATCCGTTCTGCTCATGTGCTGGCTCAGACAGACCCAAAATAAGGATACTCATACATTTGGGAGATGCTTTGTCCAGAGGTTTTAGTTAGAGATGAGCATATCATAATTTGCCTTTATCAGAGAGTTTTCTAGCTTCCGTTGATGTGTCCCGTAGTTTAGTGTAAACATAGCCTGCCTGCAGACCCAGTGTTTCATAATTTGTCCAATAATAGCAATATCGCTTCCCCAAACCTTCATTTGTGCTAAATCCCAGGGCCATAGCTAGGGTAGTGCGGCCGGTGCCATCTCACAGGGCACCACAGGTCAGGGGGCGCTGTTTGGGCCTGTTAAATTTCTGTTTATTAGCATTCTTGCTTGTAGCTTCCTCTTATTTCATCCCCAGCATCTCCTGGTGTCTCTTATCTCTTCCCTGGCCCTTCCCCATGAAGCCATGGCCCTTTTTTGGGTGCATTATGTCCCTTTGAAAAATGAGGGGGGCGCCAATGCTCTTTCTGGCACAGGGCACCAAAAAGTCTAGTTACGGCTCTGCTAAATCCACACCCAGTACTGGAGCCTGGAAAGTGGTGGCAGAGGCCTGATACCACTGGGGTCAGTGGCGGGCTGGGCCGGGGGGCAGGGTACCATGTGCCCCCCGGGCCGCAGCGTCATACGGGCCGCCTGTGTCACTGTGACACAAACTGCACCTCGTGTGTAGCGCTGACCGGACAGAGTTCGGTCAGCGCTACACAGCACAAACACACAGCCGCCGGAGCCGGCAGCTGTGTGTTTGCTGTAATCAGCAGCCGCTGAGAGTCTGTCAGATTCTCATCGACTGCTGCTGCTCCCACTGCGGGAGCCATCTTCCGGCTCCCACAGTGGGTAATGGGAGAGATGTCGTCATGACGACGTCTCTCCCATAATGCAAAGCGGCCGGAGGAGCAGGTAGAAGCGTCGGGACCAGGAGCGGGAGTTTCAGGTAAGTGTTTTTTTTTTTTTTTTTATTAAGTCTCTCTCTACTGGGGGGGGGGGGGACTACTGGGGGAACTACCAGGGGGGGATTACTATGGGGGCACTTCCAGGGGGGTGGATTGCTACTGGGGGCACTACAAGGGGGGGCTACTACTGGGGGCACTACAAAGGGGGGGGACTACTGCTGGTGGCACTACAAAGGGGGGGACTACTACTACTGGACGCACTACAAAGGGGGGGGACTACTACTATTGGGAGCACTACAAAGGGGGGGGACTACTACTGGGGGCACTACAAGGGGGGACTACTACTACTGGGGGCACTACAAGGGGGACTACTACTACTGGGTGCACTACAAGGGGGGGACTACTACTACTGGGGGCACTACAAGGGGGTGCTACTACTGAGGGCACTACAAAGGGGGACTACTACTAGGGGCACTACAAGGGGAGGGGACTACTACTAGGGGCACTGCATAGGGGGGAGGGTACTACTACTAGGGGCACTACATAGGGGGAGGGGACTACCACTGGGGGCACTGCATCGAGGGACCACTGCTGGGGGCTCTATATAAAGGGCAATACTGGGGGTACTGCATAGGGGGGAGACTACAACTGGGGCCACTATTTAAGGGGCATTGCATAAGGGTTACCACTATTGGGGGCACTGCATGGGGGTGGACTGCTACTGGGGGCACTATATAAGGGGCACTGCATAGGGGGTACCACTATTGGGGCACTATATAAGGGGCTTACTACTGGGGGCACAAGGGGCACTGCACAGGGGGGACCACTACTGGGGGCACTATGGACCTCATTCAGAGCCAGTCGCACAGAGCGTGCGGTCGGTCTGAATGAGGGGAGGACGTCTTGAATTTTCAAGACGTCCTCCTTTGCGGTGGTAAGGCTGTGGGTTAACACACCCACAGCCTTACGACCGCCTAAGGTGATGGTCGCGATGGTCAAGACCATCGCGACTATCGGGGCTTACGACGAGACCCTAGGGTAGGGTCTCCCTTGTCGTAAGCCCCGTAAGCTTCTCTGTCTGAGCCGGAAGCTCTCCACTGACATCACTAGTGATGTCAGTGGGGCCGCCCCCAAACGGTAGGCATTCACATGGGAACGCCCCCGTTTGGGCTGCCACCCCCCCGGCCCATCTTCCAAATGGGGCGAGCTGTCAATCAACATCGACAGCTCGCCCCCTTTGGATCGAGACCCGCCATGACCGGCGCTGTCGGTCGTAGTGGGTCTCACGCATGCGCATGACGTCGCCGTCGTGCGCATGCTCTGTGGGGGGCTATCGACCCGTTCCGAGCGCATCAGCGCTAACGACCGGGTCTGAATGACCCCCTATATAAGGGGCTTACTACTGGGGGCACTGCATAGGGGGGGATCACTACTGGGGGCACTACTGGAGGCCTGCATAAGGGTGTTCTCTCCTGTGGCACACGGGGGCACTGCATATGGGCACTACGACAGGGGGCTGCCCCTAATCTTTATTTTTACCTTACATTAATCCCATATGGACCCGCCTCCTCCCTGAAACACTTGAGGGGGGGCGGCGCCTTAGCACTCACGTTCTTCGGGCACCCTGGCTACACGCTAATCCTCTGCCAGGGCCGCCTGCATGCATTTGCCCCCCATGCTAAAAGTTGCCAGCCAGCCCCTGACTGGGGTCATAGTCAGAGATCTGGTAAAATAATAGGAACATGCAACCCCCCTAGTTTATGTATAAGACTGCAGAAGTGAGTCCATAAGACAATATAACAATATTAAATCTGTGATATATTCTGATGCTGCTGGTATAGTAAAGTAGGTGCTGCAGGTTTGCTGTGCTCCTCTCTGCCATTATATTTAGTAATGGTATGCAATACAAGACACTGTACTATAATGAATTGTGCAAGTTTATTGGTCTATTGTAATTAATATATAATGTTTTGACCTTGAAGATGTAAACTGACTGTAAACACAGTGGCTAGGTTTCTATATTTGGTTGTTTTATGATAAATTGGTCTGATTTTATACCATGTTTGCCACCAATCCCCATCATCATCTAATCATATGTTATGAAGACTGGTGGGAAATGGTGGGAAATGGTGGGAAATGAGGCTGCATGATGACAATGATCTTCTACACTGACAGCACTGATAGAAACCACATAGGTTTTTCTCATTCGGCCCAAGCACTGAATAGTCCAACCTGTCCATCTTGGCTGTACATATGTGGCGCCAAGTAAGACAAAAACCAAAAGAGAGACTGTAGGGCAGGCTAGAGAAGATAGGAACCAGTCAGAGCTCAGAGGAGGCCATTTGTAGACTTGCGGATTCTCTCAGGCATTTATTCTTATGGAAAGTAATGCAGCTCTCCTGGGGGTATTGTTGAATTGGAACATGAGTAATGAGTGTTAGTTGTGTCTCTAAGCGTCTGTCTCGGTTTCCAGAAAATACATTAAGGTTTGTGTTGGAAACTACTTCTAGGAGTTGGTGGTGTTTAGTGTGTATTTTGTGCCAACAACCCCCCTTCCCCTTCCTCCTGGGTTTATTTTCTATAATGTTTCTTTCCATGTGCAAACTGCTTCCTGTAACGCTGATTATAAGCATGTTATATATCCCCGCTTATTACATAAAAACAATGTTCTGCCATTTTGAAAATGGTTCTACGATGTTTATAGGCTGATATATCAGAACAGAACATGATGTGGCAGGTCTTATTTATAGTAACACTCAAATGACTAATAATTTTTTTTGTAGAATAACCCATTAATTTCATAATTTAGTCTTTCATCTCGGCTCTGCTTCATTCCCCTAGATCCATCAGCCCCTAAATCTTGCCGCGCTATCCAGTGCCAGTTCGGAGCAAGTTGTGTGGTGGTTGATGGGATTGCCCATTGCGAGTGTCCTTCCCCCCTCTGTCCAGAATCTAATATGACAAAGGTAAGAGTGTAAGGTCTTGTGGTATTACAGTGCACCAGCCACCTGCACATAGAGGAGGCAGCCATATTGCTGGCTTGAGTTAATAATCAGGTGATTGCAGCTCATCCATTGGGATAAAGTTAATATCCCTGCACAAGGGATGCCGCTGCTTAGAATACTGGCACAGGAATCCTGAAACCTGTCAGAATCCCGGCGTCAGCATCCCGAAGGTAAATAGCAGAGTTAGGGGGAGGGTTAGGGTTAGGCACCGAGGAGGGTTAGGGCTGGGGAGAGGGGGAGAGTTAGGATACCAACCAACAGGTGTCGGTATCCTAACCCTGCCTGGATGCCGGCATTGGGATTCTGACCGCCGGGATCCCGAGCACCTGCGTCCCGTACCCAACCCCATCAACTCATTAGAAGCTAGTGACAACATGGAGGCCCTCTGCAGCCATTTTGGGCCTAAATGATAAACTGTAGATTTATGTATATTGAGTCAGTCCACAAAATGCTTCCCTACTCTGTGCATAAGCCACACTCCCCTACACTCCTGGAATTTTCAGCAGACCTGAATTTTGGGGAGTTCTCTTAGATGCCTAGGAGAGCAGACCACCCTCCCGATCCCGGGAACGTAGGCAGGAATGGTGATGATGATGTGATTGGCGTTGCCAGGCCTCCCCGAAAAGTAGGTAAATATAGCCAGTTGATTCAATGAAATGCAATCTAATGCTGTTATATGTCTGTATTATTTTACTTGTGCAGCCAATATGATATTTTTGCTTATAAATATTTGGAAATGACTGCTGTAGAGATCTTTGTTTTCCCTATGTCTGAAAAGCCTTCATTCACTCTGATCTCCGAGGCTCAGAATGCCGAAAGTGTTTCTGAACCCGCGCAGGCACACTAGGGATACCGAAAGATTTCATGGACATCTTATAACAAACAAGGAAACATTTGACCTCACATGTAGAGCATGTATCTTTGGGAATATGGTGTGAGCAAGTGCCTGATTGCGACAGACACTGTGTTCTGTCTTTATTGTTACCCGACTTCAATTCCCTTTAGGCAAATAAACTCGCTTTAGACACACAATTCAGTTTATGCTTTATTTCCCTTGCTGGCTCTTGCACATTCTGCACAGATTGATTATTTAAATTCCCCAATGCCACCTGTATCTGTATTTCAATGTATATTTTCAATCTTCCTGTAACGATAAATATTTAAATTATTCCTTAACACAATTTTCATCTTCTTAATTCATTAGTTTATTTCTGACTTACAGTACCCCTTCAACTTACATCAAAGTACACTAATTGAACATATGAAATGATAATCTAACACACATGTATTCTATATGTAGATGTGTCCTCGTACATCTAGCCTTAATACGCCACGCATAGCGACTTGACTGGCGTGAGGTACCGTGCTACTCTGCTAGCGCCGGGCGTCTTGTTAAGGGAAAAATGCGTTTAAGGGAGTGATTCAGCATAGGATGGAATTGCAAAGCTGCTTTCGTGCATTCTGTTTTTGCTAATATGCAAATGCAGCAGGAGGTGTATGACAATCCTTGATGCATTTGCGATCCCAGGCTGGGATCACCATCACCACCATCAGTCACAATGGTGGACGGCGACGGGCATATGCTGGGTAAGCCTCAGCATACGCAGGCTGGCCTGCTTGCGCGGCCAGGAAACTGCATCCGGCCATCCTCGCCCCTGCACCACCCCTTAAATGCCCTCTGCCTATCAATCAGGCAGAGACATAGCAGGGGCTGCGTGCGATCACATAGGACCTGTTTGGCACATTCGCAGACCGGGTCCTGAACACTTGCAGATTCCTGATAATCGTGAATCTGCATTCAGCATTGCATGTATGAATCAGCCCCTAAATGGCAATGTGACTGGGATGCACCAGGAGTCTGTGCTGATTAATATGATATGCGACACTTGTTTATCTGTGTGCAAATGTGTCTGTATATGAAGCACAACGGCACTTAATATGAAGAAATCTGCAGCCGCTACATTGTAGCACTGCATCCAGAGACTCTGTCGCACATAGATATACAAGTGTTGCATATCAAATTAATCAGAACAGTCTGCTGGTGCATCCTGGCCACATCAAATTACAATTTAGGTGCATTTTTTGCCAAGAAAAGTTGAAAAAAAGACACCCGGCGCTAGCAGAGTCTCACAAGACCTGGCGCACCAACAAGGGCTTTTTAGCGTGACTGCAGCAAAGATATATAAGGACACATCTGTATATAATAGAATATATATAAATATATTTAAATAAAAAAAACATAAATTACAGAATTGCTCATGTTGTCCTATATGTGTTTGCTGAGACTTCCCACCACACCCCTACATCTGCACCACTCCCAATACTTTATATATTAGTTACTGGGTTAGAGGGGAAGAGGATCGGAGGTAGGAGAGGGGAAGGAATACCCCTTTCTGCCTGTTGTGTGTCTAAACAGTCACTAAGGGGTACTTTTACTAAGATGGGAGTTCTATTTAAGAAGTGATGTTGCCCATAGCAACCAATCAGATTCTACTTCTCATTTATCTAGCAGTTTCTAGAAGATAATACCTGGAATCTGATTGGTTGCTATGGGCAACATCACTTCTTAAATAGAACTCCAATCTTAGTAAATTTACCCGTAAGGCTCATTTCTGACCATACAAAGTGCACCTCCACAATGCAAACACTTTTGTGAAATCACACCCCTAGAATGGTGTCCAAGCTGACTGGTATTTGCATGAACGTGCCGGCCACATTGGCTGCATCTGCAGGGGAGCAGAGGTTTGCACTTGCCGATGGCAGGAGATGAATGAGACATGCCTTGTTAAATGTGGATTAGGTGCATGAACGCATCTACTTTTGCAATTCACAGAAAAAAAACAAGATATTTTGCGGGACAGGATTATTCAAAGGAGCCGGGGATGTGGGGGGATTCTCCTAGTTTTATTAGCGGGTACACAGGGTTTTTTATTCCCGCAAAAGAACCTATTACATCCTGTACTTTGTTGGGAAGCACATTTCTAGGTGCACATTCAGTGATGACCATAATAATTATGGTGCATACACACGGTCAGATTTCCTTCAGATCTGTACAATAATGATTTTAAAAATCGTTCAATCATCCATATCTGAAGGAAAATCTGACATATCTGAACAATGAACGATGCGCGTTCCCGTTTGTCAGATAACGATATCTGACATCTGATGTGTTTGGATGATTCCATTCATTTTGATAGAGGCAAAAATCGTTCAATTGTTCAAATCGTTGGTAAATCGTTCAGATCATTCAAATTGTTCAATCATTCATCTGACATATCTGACCGTGTGTATGCACCATTAGTCCTAATATTGTCTCCCACATAATTAAAGTCACATTTGAGGCCAAAATACTGTAAGTAGCCTCATTTCTGTCCAAATGTATATAACGGGGTGGCGCTTTTTTGGAAGTAGGTTGGACATTTGTCACAAGCTAATCTAGGCTCACCCGCTGCCTTTACTGTATTTTTTTTCTAAAGACCAAGAAGTCGGCTTGTGCAATAGGGAGATGCCTGGGGGCCATCAGTTGCACATGTGCCAATAAAGAAGCAGATCAGGACCACTGGGGGGTTTTGTGGTCTGTAAATGATCCTTATTGTCTCCCACAGAAATGTATCTTCTCACATCTTGTTCTGCACACAGCACAAGGGGGAGAGGAAACATTGGTGTTAGTGACAAAGGTGTACTCTGCATTACAGCGTGATGGGTTTTGCATATTACTGAATACTAAGCAATATAAATCAGCCAATCGACATGAAGTTCAGTCAGATGAAATAACAATGTGCCCGTATTCTACCATTTAAACCCGAGGGCTGAATCTGATTCGCACTTAAAAGCGAACGCAGCGTTTATTGGCGGGCACTGGTCTGTAAGTTCATGCAGATGGCATACACACTCCCTTATATACTTCCGTGCGGCCCCATGTGCAAAGACTGAGACACCCACTTTTAGCACCCATGCATGCTGCAATAGATGGGTGCCTCCTTATACGCCACCATCGGTCGCACCATATGGTCTGAATGGATCACAGCAGTACCTTTGTGCATACACTGTAACGCATGTGTCTTAAGGCCCCCATACATCAGAGATCGATTGCAGCAATCGTGCAATTTGCAATCGATTGTGTATAAAAATCTTTACCTTTTTCAATCGATTGTGGCATCTCTGCAATCAGCAATCGATCGAAAAAGGGAAAGATTTTTATACACAATCGATTGCAAATTGCACGATTGCTGCAATCAATCTCTGATGTATGGGGGCCTTTAGGGGTTTTACAGACTTTTCGCACATTCACAGTTGCAAACAATCACTCAACTACGTGCAGCTGAGAATCCGGCCCCTGATGTTTAGCACCACCTTTACTTACATTCATTTCCTAACAGAAACATGCCGCTGTGCTGCTCATGTACAGTAACTGCCTCTGTGCTGCTCATGTACAGTAACTGCCTCTGTGCTGCTCATGTACAGTAATTGCCTCTGTGCTGCTCATGTACAGTAACTGCCTCTGTGCTGCTCATGTACAGTAACTGCCTCTGTGCTGCTCATGTACAGTAATTGCCGCTGTGCTGCTCATGTACAGTAACTGCCGCTGTGCTGCTCATGTACAGTAACTGCCTCTGTGCTGCTCATGTACAGTAACTGCCTCTGTGCTGCTCATGTACAGTAACTGCCTCTGTGCTGCTCATGTACAGTAATTGCCTCTGTGCTGCTCATGTACAGTAACTGCCTCTGACCTGCTCATGTACAGTAACTGCCACTGTGCTGCTCATGTACAGTAACTGCCTCTTTGCTGCTCATGTACAGTAACTGCCGCTGTGCTGCTCATGTACAGTAACTGCCTCTGACCTGCTCATGTACAGTAACTGCCGCTGTGCTGGTCATGTACAGTAACTGCCTCTGTGCTGCTCATGTACAGTAACTGCCTCTGTGCTGCTAATGTACAGTAACTGCCGCTGTGCTGGTCATGTACAGTAACTGCCGCTGTGCTGCTCATGTACAGTAACTGCCTCTGACCTGCTCATGTACAGTAACTGCCGCTGTGCTGCTCATGTACAGTAACTGCCTCTGTGCTACTCATGCACAGTAACTGCCGCTGTGCTGCTCATGTACAGTAACTGCCTCTGTGCTGCTCATGTACAGTAACTGCCTCTGACCTGCTCATGTACAGTAACTGCCTCTGTGCTGCTCATGTACAGTAACTGTCGCTGTGCTGCTCATGTACAGTAACTGCCGCTGTGCTGCTCATGTACAGTAACTGCCGCTGTGCTGGTCATGTACAGTAACTGCCGCTGTGCTGCTCATGTACAGTAACTGCCTCTGTTGCTTGGTCTCTTAGGTCTGTGGCTCTGATGGAGTAACCTATGGAGATTGGTGCCAATTGAAAATCATCGCTTGCAGACAAGGTCGTACCATCGCAGTAAAGCACACTGGACCCTGCCAAGGTATAGTGTACTTACTGTTGACTAATGTATATTGTTTCTGGAGTTGTTGAGCATCACATCACCATGAATAAATGTCTGTATTTACTGTAAGGCTGTATTTATCATTTACCCTGCCCTAGGCAGATCAGGAGAGTGACGCTGTAATGCACAGCACTTACTCTTTGCCCCACCCCAATCCCACATGCTTACTGCAGGTGAGTAAAGCAATGTTATTCTTTATTAATTTATATTTTGCATTTATTATTCTAACATAAACACCTGTGCTTGCTGATACTGCTATTCTGGGGGCACCGGGTATCTGATATTCTGGCAAATTAATGGAAATTACAAATTTCTACCTGCAAACATTGAATCTAAAAACAGGAACACATAAAAAACCTATGTAAGTAATAGTTTGGCTTTTTGATGGTAGGGGTTAATAAAGGTACCTGATGTGGATGGGCAGATTGCTGCATATTGGAATGTCATTTTGATGTAGTTACTTGAACAGATAAAAACATATCTGTGAGAACAACAAGGGTCACTGGCAATGCAGCAGTATACTGTACTAATCAGACGCAGCTCCATCTGTATCCGCCATAGGGCATTCCTGTACTACGTCATATATGCAATATGTGAAAGTAGAGAGTATACCTGCAGACCGGCTGCATTAGTAGTTTAGGTGATTCCACCTTCCATTGTGCCTTCCCCCTACAGTCCTACCTGACATCTAATGCAGAGCTCACATGCAGTGTTCATCTCGCTGATCAGTTCTTATCTTTGTCATTATTTCGCACACTGCACTTTACTTTTTAATATTTCTTACCTCCCACATAGCGGTATTTCTCCAAAGTCTCAGACTAAGGCTTATTAGGATTAGTATCTCATCCTCTCCTTATCTCTGTTTTACATTCATTCAAACACATTTGATCCCCTCTTGCAAACTTCCATTAATTGATCTTCTAATACTGGCCTTACCCTCCTTTATTTATCAATGAATATCTATTTTTGTATTGTTTTATTATTATTATTATTATTACAACCATTTATTTATATAGCACCAGCATACACTGCAAATACCCCATCACCTTATATTCGTCCCCAAGAATTAATCTACCCCTTCTTCACAATTACTGTAACTCCCTTTTTCATTCTAGTCTCTTTTGTGTCTCTCCTTCCATTTGATCTTCTTGCTTTACTCATCAGACTGTGTTGGTTCTTCTCCTGCACAGCTGCTACAGTGTGGCACTAAGTGGCACTATTGAAATTTAAAGGGGCAATGATTTTAAATACCAAAACAGATGTGCTTTGCATTTAATATTATTGTCCCTTTTAAATACAGCAGCTGAAACCCACATTTTATTAAACATACAAACTTCTTTGCTTAATCCTGCCACTCTCAGCCGTGAAATAGGGAAGCCGAAGACACCCAAATCTACCTTTTTAAACGATGACCATACCTGGAAACCCAGAGCTAATCCTGAATAGCACAATGTGTTATTGGCTTCCTCCACATTTTTCCTGTTAGCTCTCCCCCATTATTTCTTGCACTGAAATGAGCAAAAGGTGAGGGAGGACCACATTTCTGCTAACCAGGGGGTGTGATGTGACATTTCCCTCAGCTCATGGAGATAAATACACTTCAGAAAGACAGATTGAAATGTCACATACTGTACTGCAGTAGAGCAAACATTTAATATTAAAGGGATTCGCCAGTAAAAAAAAATAAAAAAATTCTCTATAGTAGTAAATTATTATTTACTCGATTATCTGGAAATCCTGCATTGATCACACAATTGCCTTTATTCAAGCCTGAATATATATCCCCCATATGTCTTCATGCAGATGAATGCAGTTAGAGGACTTAGGGCCTGATTCACTATGGATCGCTATTGTGATTGCAGCTGTGATTACGCACTGAGTTCTGCTGCGAAAATATGCTAATGAATGCAATCGCAAAGCCATCGCACAGCCAGCATAGAGACGCCCACTACCGCTATCTCACATTCGTAATACCTTGCAGTCCTGCGTATACATCGGGAACATCGAGTAACATCGGCCCCTCACTCACAATTACAGCAGCCCTGACTTTACTCAGAAATTGCTAACCTCGTCGCACGCAGTGAGTGTTTAAGCTGCGTATGCTGTCGCAGTGGCTAATTTATGCACGCCCATGCAACGGTGTTCAAACGAATGACATGCCTGCGTTTCCATCCCACGTCACCACCCCCAAATGCTGACCTCCCGTTTAGTTTCTCACTCTACGATGGCTTTCTTTCTGCGTGAGTGATCGCAGAGCGATCGCAATACTAACTCACGAACGCACACTGCGATGCATACGCATTAGCAGTACGCACTATCAAGCCATCTGCATACACTGTTGCAATTGCGATCCCTTATGAATCAGGCCCTTAGTGCATTGCTACAAATATTTTCTAGTGATTCTGCCTTAGGGGGGAATTCAGGTAGACCCGTTATCACACCCGTTAATTTAACGGGTGTGATAAAGGGTGGTAGCCTCTGGCTTTAATGCCCGGGATTATTCAATTAGAGCCCCTTTTTACCCCGAGACCCTTTTTAACACCCGGTAAATTACAGTGTTAACGGGAGTTAGCACATAGGAGCTGTGATAAGTTCACAGACCTATGCGTTAACAGGGTCTCTTCACCCGCTAACAGGCCATTTATCAGGGATTTCTTTTTTGGTCTGATTAGACCTGAAAAAAATCCCCGATGAGTACAACCTATGGGCTGCCTTCGGGGCTAAGTGATTAGCCCTGGAGATCAATTAGCACGCTGTAAATTACCGCAGATAATTGAATTGCCCCTAGTTTGCAGCGTTAGCACTGCTGTCCTTCATATGTGGTTTTGTTACAATGAGCTTATGTAAAATGGTGTTTTCATGAAGGATACATAATTTAAGTTGAAACTTAAGGACCAAGAAGCACTTTCACTGAGCATTATAGCAAAATTGTTACACCCTATACTTGGTGTGATCATTACCCTTGTGAAATTCTGACTGTGGGTGCCCACCGGCCTCTCCTTGTCTGGAGACCTTTATAATTTAACTATTATATGTTCTTCATCTGAATAGAAAATCGTCTCACAGACATGGAAGTGTGTCATAAAATTTTGGACAGCTTAAATGATATTGTGTGTTGTACCGTAGCCAGCTGCATCCCTAGCGATGCCACAGATGACTTTCCTGTTTCACACAGCTGTTACCCCTTTCCATTTACTGCCCAACTCCCATCCCCATAAATATAAGAATACATGTCTACCACTCCTCCCCTAATGCACATGGAATTTCAGGAAGGGTCGTGTGGTTATTACTGGACGGGTGACTTGCATTTTAAAGGTTTAAGATTCAAGTTCTGAGTGAGAAGTTTAATATAGTTTTTCCTTTTAGGTTCCTTTTCATTATATACCGTAAAACAAGTCTCTTATTCATGACACATACCGGTATACTGTCCAGATTGTATTAGTACATTGCTATCTTGCTTTGTGATTGTGATATATCTGTAGCTGCTCTGTATACTTGTTGTTCATATAAAACCAAATAAAGAATTGTTGAAAAGTGACATTTCTATGTTCTATTGGTCATTAGCAGATTGTATTGTTGTGAGAAAGTTTAGCATGGATCAGAATATTGGTGCTGTCAAAAATGACTGTGTGTCTTTCTCTTTAGAAACAATCACCATTGCTAATCTTCAGACACTGGCGCCTTCTGGGACCCCAGGTCCACCTATGGGTCGATCGCTTCCTACGCCAGAAACCACAAGGTCTCAAGATCCCAGAAAAAGAGTGGACTCTTTCCCCATGGTGATGGAAACTGAACGACCCCGTCAACGTTTCACCAGCACTGCTAGGCCGGTGACCCAGACACACAGCATACGCACGTCCACCGTAAGGCCAGGACTTACAGTGCCTATGCGGCCCACTACCACTCATGCATACGATGAGTCAGGAAGCGGAAGTGGAGATGAGGAGATGGAATCAAGTGGAGATCAGGAACTAAGTGGAACTGAGCCAGGAAGTATGTGTTCTGCTTATTGGAAAGCTTCACAAGGAATATGACTGTGCTTATGTCGTAAATAATGTATTTCCTTTTCAAGGAATTTATATACCTTTATTGTGCAGCTGGGTGTGGACTGGAAGATCAACAGTATTTAGATAGACTGTAAATTGGTCTACAGGCAGTAGGTAGACGGGGTCAACATGTTCAAATGGATGACTGTTAAATGGTCGACATGGACTAAGGTCAAATGGTCGACTGTGTCAAAGGGTCGACACAGAAAATGTTGGCAATGTATTTATTATTTTGATCTTACCCCTAGTGCCTGTGCCTAACCCTAACCCACCCCTTGGTGCCTAACCCTCCCCTTGGTGTCTAACCCTAACCCTCCCCCTACTGCCTAATCGTCCGCAGCCTAACCCTCAGGCAACTGCCTAAACCAAACCCTAACCCTCATCCTAAAACTAACCCTACAAATCATGGAAAATGATGAAAATCCATGTGTTGACCTTTTCCATGTTGACCTCTTTACCCTGTCGACCATTTGCATGTTGATATTTTGGTGTCTACCTATTTGTTGTCTATCTAGACACTGTAGATCTTCGATCCCTGTACCTATGCAGATACAGCCTTACATTGTCTGATTTATAAAATTGAGGCAAGTTAGGCCTTTCTCCGCTGATGCTCCCAGATTGTGTCCATGATTTGCCTGGACATGCTTACAATGTGCCCACATTAAAGCAAGATTGTCCTCTAAAACTGTAGACTCATGGGTCCAGTGATAGTTTTTCAATGGAAACACTTATACTCTATCTTAGGACTTTCTAACCTAAAGTTTGACAGCTATGCTCCTTCCAATAGTTTTTGGGCTACAAGATCCCAGCTATTGTTATGTCTAGTTGTAAATGTCTTCTGCTACAGAGGACAAATTTGAAGGAGGAGACGAGCAGCAGGAGGAAGGTGAGGAAAGTAAGGACTTTGAGGCTACACCCGTCATGGAGAGAGCCAGCTGCTACAACACCCCTCTAGGATGTTGCTCAGATGGGAAGACGCCAGCTATTGATTCTGATGGCACAAACTGCCCGAGTAAGTGATCTCTAGTCGTGGTAGTGTTGTATCTGTCACTGTTGTTCTTGCATGACAAGAGATAGTGATGAGAACCAGGCATTATAATATGTATTTAAAAAGTTAACATTCTGTGAAAAATATATTTTTTTTCATTTTCACCAATGGGTACGGTCTCTGAGAGGTGGTATGATTTGTATCTGCAATCTCTAAGAGACTTGTTAAAAGAAACTATGAATTAATAATATAGACTGCTCGAGGCAAAGGTTTCTGGGGACCCCTGAGATCAGCTAACTACATGCTATGATTCACACTTTTAGTGTTCTGTACAATCGTATAACCCAAAGAGGGACCCTGAAAAACAAAATGACAATTTGTACTTTTAGAAAGACTTAAGTAGTCTCGTAAGGACCAGGGTTTGTTTTTTGAAATGTAATATCACTGTTGGATGTTGTAAGTTGTTGGCATTTGTCTTTCTCTGTTATGCCCTCTGCTACCGGCAGCTTCCACACAACTCCCATTCCAGTCTCATAGCGTCTGTATTTTAGCCCTTTCCATGATGAAGCAGGAATCAGGTTTGCGCCTGAGAAAGATAAAAACTTCCGGGTCACACTGCTGCATTGCAATGGGATACACATGTACTATGACCTGGAAGTGTTCAACTGCAATAGGTGTAAACATAATTCCTCTTATACTGTGGGTTTAAATCTAGAAATTATTAGATTGGAATGTCCGAATTGCTGATCCCTTTATCTCCAAGTTAATTTACAGGTGTAACTGCTTAATCTGTTTTACCTCCTGTTAACTGCCTAATATGTGTTTTTTTTGTTGCCCAGCTAGTAAAGGCTTTGCGTTAAGCCACTTCTCAATGGAAGTTACCATGCCTGGTAAAGTGCTGTGTTATTTTCCCTCTTCAGCTTCCCTGATGATGCCACATGTACATCCGCACTCTGAGTCAGTTACTAACCCTCCATAGTTCAGCCTTGTGTCATGCTACTAACCCCACCCCAAGCACTGACCATACTCACCCACCAGGAGGGACTAGGGACGAGTAATAGGCAGACTTTCTCTTGTACTGTCAGAGTGTCACCAGCTGACCTGCCTTTGTATCCTTCTCTACTCTTTCCCCAGAAACGAAAACATTCGAAGGTGTTCTCATCGTAGAGGAGCTGGAGGGTCAGGAGGTGTTTTATACCCCAGAGATGTCGGACTACAAGTCAGAATTGTTTGGCGAGACAGCCAGAAGCATTGAGAATGCGGTGAGTGATCATGGGGCGAGGATCAATCAATAGATCCAGACCTGAACACAGAGGCAGCCACGGGAAACAGCAAAGACATAATATGATCTGAAGAGCCCTTTGAAGGGCCACTAAACCTAAGGTGCAAGCTGATCTGTGAAAATATATATTAATAGCTTTGAAAAAAAGTTTTCAAAAGGTTCCAGGTATAAAACAGCAAGTATCATAAGATGCAATGGCACGACGGGAGGAAGGCCAACAATGCTATGCCTCATGTCTGCACCTTAGATGTCTCTGGTTTGTTTCTGTGTGTGGTGTGTTATACCGTCACTCCAACACTGTGCAGTTTTGTGTCACCCTATAAATAATGATGATGATGAGGAAAGGCTGATAAGGGTGGGGGCAGAAGGACAATTTGCCCCGAGCCACAGCTTTCTTTATAGAGCACTGACATATGTATATGATTTCTTTAAGCTCTTCCAGTCATCAGGACTGAAGATAAGTATACCCATGGATGTCTTACAGCCCCTATACACAGGGCGATTTGTATCCGATCCGATCTCGCATACGATTTCCCTTGAAAATTCCACCCTTGACATTCAGTACGATTTGTGTTTAGAAAAGTGCGATTGTTCAAATGACCAAACGATCCGATGTATCTTAAACGATTGTAAATCGTTTATGATAAATCGTATGCAGCAAATATACACCCGATGCATCTGCTAGAATATCAATAGTCTGTCACAAAACGGAGGAGGGGAGAGCCCAGGGACATCATACATCGCATGGTACTGCTGCAAAATGCGTACGATGTGTGTCAAATCATACACTATAGGTCGCAATCTTTCTGCAAAACCATCTGATCTACGATGCCGATACACATTGCCGGGGATGCGCATCGGCATTGTAATTGTGTATGAAAACACTACTTTTCACTAGGGATGTGCAGGCTCGGTTCTACTTGGTTCCGTTCGGTTTTTTTTACCGAATCTTATTGGCTATCAAAAACTCGTGACAGCTGAAACCCAATAAGATTCGGGGAAAAAAAAACGAACGGAACCGAGTAGAACCGAGCCTGCACATCCCTACTTTTCACACGATTGGTCGTTACGATCAGTCGAAAATAGCCATGTTGTGTGAAAAATCGTCCCGTGTATGTGGGCCTTTACAGGAGGTCACATAGAGCTAACCATTACAGCTAACCACCCGCACTCTCTTACCTATTGTTACCTATTATTGGAAACGAGTATGGTGTTTGGTGTATTAGTGTACAGTAGCAGATGCACTGACTAGATAGGGGTTTATGTATCAAGCAGTGAAAAGCTTGGAGAAGTGGACCAGTGGAGAAGTTGCCCATAGCAACCAATAAGCTCCTACCAATTATTTTATAGACTGTACTCAATAAATTCTACCTCAAAGCTGTTTGGTTGCTATGGGCAACTTCTCCACTGGTCCATGTTTACAAATGAATTCAATCTTCAATATTAAAACTGGTGTCTAACGAAACAGGAAGTTGTTTTCAACAATACGTATAAACCCTATTTCATTGTATATTTTTGTGCGTACTATGCATTCCCATTGAGATAAAGGTACATTTTTACCCACAATGCTGCTCATTCGATGTTACACAAGTTAAAAGTAGATAAAATATGCAAAAATGTATGCAGTAGCCTGCGAGATGCAGGCATGATAACAGTGAGTTATCTCGTCTGGTTTTGCCTTTTAAATTAGTGTAACTAAAATAAGGGCTAAATTGCCACATGTGCTTGCATCTCACGGGCTATTACATGAGGCGGCGACCCATGGTCTCTTTTGGTGCAGTGGTTTTTACTTTTTTAGCCAATTACATGCACTTACATTAGAAACACATCTTAAATAAAGAATTTCACCTAAGTCTATTAGAATGCGCATCACTACAAATGACGTGGCCTAGAGAACGATGGATGATGGTGATGGCAGGGCACATATACATTGGGATAACTGCTGGATAAACTACTGGATATTTTTGCGTTATTTCTGCTGAAATATATTTGTTTGGCCTAATTTGTAGGATTAAAGTTTTTTTTCATTAATTTTAAGTCATTTGGCAAATTATTACATATTTTAGTTTTCACTCAATGTACAAAGTGTTACATGGATTTGGGGTGGCTTGTGGTTTCTTACATTCATTTAGGTGCTTTATATTCATTTAGGGGAGTTTGTATTAAAATTGGACTGCTGTCCCTCTTCATGCTGCTTATGGGGACAGTGAGTACGTTCCACAGTGACAGGGTAGATGTTCTAACATGTTGATTAAAACCCTGCGTCTTGGGTCAGGTGTACAGGCAAAAGGCCAACAGCTTTGGATGCAGTATGAATCAAAATAACAATCGCTCTGCTCACAACCATGTCAGATTGCAAAGGGCATAATTTAATTAACACCTTGTTAAACTGAAAAGTGGTGGAAGTGGAGAAAGGGGAAATAGTTCTGCTTCTGACATTTCAAAGTAAAGTTCATTTTTTTTTATCTTTCTTTGTTCTGTGTCTCCAATCTAAAATTACTCTATTAATAATCTGTTTTTAACACTTACCATACATGTCCTCTGATGTGAGGAGTGGAACTCCCTTCGCTTAGTAACGCATATAAAAGACCAAACAGTACATAGCTACAAAAAATGGACAAAAATAAAAGTTGGTTACAAAATAATAATAATATAATATGATTTGTAATTAGCTTATTAGTTCTTAATGGGCCTGATTCAGAGTTGTGCGCAAAATATGCAAATGTGTGAGTCAGGCCCAATATGCGCAAGGTTTGCAAAAGAGGATAATGTGTAACCTAATAGGCCTCGAGATGCTTTAGGCTAATTCAGAGGTGCTCGCTATTGCAGCCGGGTGGTTTGCCGCAGAACGACTGCGCCTTTGTGATAATTCCGCAGCTGATGGTATTCGTACAGGGGTCCCCCACCAACTGCACGCTGTGTGTATTAAGGTTGCACCATCGAACGTTGCATCAGCCCTATTAAAGCAGGGATTATCCATCTGAACATGGCCGTCTGAGTCAGTGCAACTGTGTTTTAAGACGCAGTCACTGACCACGACACACCCACGTCTGGCTAGCCACCCCCCCTGTTACCACCCAGAAACACCCACCGAAATTGCCTCTCTCTGCGTCCAAATTCGTTCCGTGGCTCCCGGTGGTAACCATCGGGACACCTGACTCAGAAGCATGCGCAGACTGAAGGCATTGTCTGCTTGCGTGCAGCCAGGGCCGTTTCTAGGGGCAGGTGACCCGTGCAATCGCACGGGGCGTGCCACCTCCGACCCCTGCTGCAGAAACAGCCTGTGAACTGCCGGGCGCCCGCTGAGATTCAGTTACCAGCGGGCGCCCGGCAGAGCAGCCGGAGACGGAGGCTCCAGCTTCCGGCTCCCCCAGTGTGCACTATTGGAGGATGTCATGAGCCACCACTACTGGGGGCATTACTCAGGGCCCAGGGGCACTACTACTGGGGGCACTGCATAAAGGCACCACTACTGTGGGCTCTGCATAAGTTGCACTACCACTGTGGGAACTGCATAAGGGGCATACATACAAGGGGCACTGCATAAGGGGCACAAATACAGGGGACACTGAATATGGGGACAACTACAGGGGGCACTGCATAATGGGCACTTTTGCCTGAGAGCCAGTGGGGGGGGAAGCCTAAGACCTGTCGGGATGGAATGGCAAGGGAGGGGGCTGGAATGAAGTGTGTATTATGTGAATCATGTTTTTTCAATGTGTTTTATGTGGTTCTGGATTTAATAATGTATTTGAGGTGGATGTGGTTTTAAAACGTAGTTTATGTGCCTCTGGCTTTTCCAATATATTTTATGTGGAAGTGGTTTGTTGCAGTGTATTATATGTGGATCTGGCTTGTATTTTCAATGTGCTGGGTTCGCTCCCAACGTGACTAAAAACTAGTGTGATGCAAGGTCATACTTCTGCAAATGTCACACCAAAGGCATGCACACAGAAATGCGGCGTGGGCTTGTGACAGCTAGGCCACACCCCATTTTTTGAGTCTTCAAAGCTGCCGATTATCAGAAATTAAACGGCAAAAATATGAAATGGAAAATACGCCTTTTGGCCTTTTTGGAAATGCTCGTTTTGTTTCTCTAATATTTGTGGTAATTAGAAATAGGACTGGTTATCTAGGACTGGACAGCAGTCTGCGCACAGGATGGGAGAGGAAGTGCCAGACACTACTGAAAAGGAGATCAGAGGCTTGAGGCTGTGCAGTCACTGAAGTGTTTGAGATACGTTTTCAAATCCATTCTAGAAAGTACTAGCCAAAATATAGAGATCAAACTTTGTCTGCAGACTTATATCCCATCTGCCCACTTGATTTTTATGTTTGGCTCTATTGTTGTTTTTGTTTTTTTTGCTTTGATTTCAGAAGCTCTTCTCTCTTGTTAAACCCATGAATACTTGATGTAGCTGCGTGCATTGTGCCAGCTGTAAGCTTAAATAGTAATATTGCGCTCCATACTTCTTGCTCACAGCAGTGTATTGCAAGAGGTGCATGATGGGATGGGTTGAAAGCTCCCCCTGCTGGCTAAAGCTCATTTTGCTAGTTAGCTCTTCATTATAATAATTGTTCATTGAAACTGTCACTATGATTATTATTATTATCTATTTATAAATTATGGAAAAATATTGGGCAGATGAGTATCAGCTTGTGAAAAGAACATCATTTTAGATTTTATTTTATAAATATCAACTGAATAGCTGCTATTTGCATAAATGTGTTTTTGTTAATGCATTTATATGGATTAAAAGCATATAAACCATACAGTGTATTTAGTTTGTAAATGCATTTAGACATGCTTACAAATTAATTCAATCTTCAATATTAAAACAGGTGTCTAACAAAACAGGAAGTTGTTTTCAACAATACGTGTAAACCCTATTTCAGTGTATCTCATTGTATGTACTATGCATTCCCATTGAGATAAAAGTACATTTTTAACCATGATGCCGCGCATTAGGTGTTACGCAAGTTAAAAGCAGATAAAAGATGCAAAAATTTATGCAGTAGCCTGCGAGATGCTGGCACGATAACAGTGAGTTATCTCGTCTGTTTTTACCTTTTAAATTAGTGGAATTTTAAAAATTTGGGCTAAATTGCCAGAGTTAAATAAAGAATTTGACATCAATGTGTAGACAACAACCTTATAGTAATGCAAATTAGATTACATGTCATTTCCAAGATCTAGCTCTCCAGCAAGATCTGTATTTTGCTGTATTTAGCACCAGTCAGCAGGTTATATCAGTTCAGGCAGCACACCTCACCTTACTGTTATATACCCCAGCCTTTAGTTTACTCTTAATTCCATCACACACCGATAGACTAACATATGGGTATAGCAGAATCTACTCCAAAATAGGATTGTTCAGATGCTGGCAGACCAGGTAGCTCATTTCACTCCTGACTTCCTGCCTTGGATCATTGAATTCATTAAATAGGTTGACTCATTTAATAGGTAAATTTGGTTTCTTTTCCAAAGAAAAGCATTTATCTCATTACATACACATAGGGGGAGAGAGATGTATCAAACCGTGCAGAGAGATAAGGTAGAGAGAGATAACCAACCAATCATCTCCTAGTCTCGCATATGGATGCTGAAAATGGTTTATCTCATAGGGTGCGCACAGATTTAAATGACCTGATAATTCTCTCGTGTACATCTAGTAGAAGACACATTGTTACATTCTTTGTCTGTCCTTTCCATCTTCTCTTTCTTTGTTCTCAGCCACTGTTCTTCCCATTTTATCTTTAATCCTAACAGAATCCTTACCTCTGTTTGCCGCCACCCGTGATGGGAAATATAGGATGTTATCAGCTCTGGTTCTGTCCAGGAGGAAATAGAAGGTGGTAGCTTTTAAGGTAGAAAGTTGGAGATGAAAGCAGAAGATACTATTCGTTCTTTACAGGCCGATCAGTTCCTGTTACCTCCCCCGCTCTACATGAATGATCAACATTAGTGCCTTGATTTTTTTGGATACTAAAGAAGAGTATATTTCTTTATATTTTGTAAAACTAACTTTATATGCTTACTATAACAGTAGCAGAGTCCTGATTTTGTGCTGGCAGAAGTATAAATTATATAGTAAGCGTGGACACTATAAAATGAGGTCATGTTGGGGGTCTGACCATTTGTACTCCAGTATGGGGAGGCTTCTGGTTTAGGATCCGCTTCATAAGAGTGTGTTTTTGTGCTGTAGCGGAGAAGAACGTTTACTATTAGAAATGCAGCAATTGTCCTATAGCCCTTTATGCTGATTACCATTTAGTTTCCACAGAAACCAACATTATAGGCACATTAATGAATATGAAATACCCTAATTAATAAAGTGTTTTGCTAGTTCGGTACACTTGATAATTTCATTTTAAACATATCTTCTGTTTCTACCCAATGATTGACTTAAAGGGCATTTGGTATCTCAAAACAGCGAGTGTGTCATGTTTCTACATAACCCTGATTTTGGGTTCTTGTCAAATAATGTGATGTTATCGCTGCATGAAAATGACCTTAACATTCATAAATCTGCAGGAGCACAATGACTGTGCCATTTATTTGAGTTAGACTAGAGGACGCTGGTTCATTTGGCATTGGTATTTTGCAGATTCCTCTTTTATGTATCTCCAAATCCATTTATTGTGCATAAAATTCATTGGGATGGATGGCATGCACGGCAGCCAAGTCTGTGGAGCAGACGGCTTCTGAGGGACACACAAGTGTCTGTTCTCATACACTACGGCTCTCGCCAGCCAGATTCCAGTAGTGGATTAGATGCCTCATGCATTACTGGAAAGAGGAACAGAAGGCGAGCTAATAACTATTGTGATATTAGGACATTCTACTAATCTCAAAGAAAAGTGATTAATGTTCCGTGTGTTTAGTCTAAACTAAACTACAATAATACGCAGTCATATCAAGCTTAGAATGGACTGGTCACCTGCACAGTGCTGTAGTCGTCTGAATTATTACTTATGAGATTGTAGCTTATCAGTTTAATAAGAATTCCTAATCCAAACTGTATCTATTCTAACCATTCCGGTGGCCGAACTAGTACCACTGCATGGATTAAAATGAGAGGTGGGGGCTTAGCAATGGGGGTCACCCGCATGGCCTCCAGATCCCCACGCTCAGAGCCGTAACTAGACTTTTTGGTGCCCTGTGCCAGAAAGAGCATTGGCGCCCCCTCATTGTTCACAGGGACATGATGCACCAAAAAAAGGGCCATGGCTTCATGGGGAAGGGCCATGGAAGAGATAGGAGAGTCCAGGAGATGCTGGGGATGAAATAAGAGGAAGTTACAAGTGAGAATGATAATAAACAACAGTTTGACAGGCCCAAACAGTGCCCCCTGACCTGTGGTGCCCTGTGCGATTGCACCGGCCGAACTACCCTAGCTACGGCCCTGCCCACGCTGCTCTCAGAAGACCAGATCAAGGGCCTAATTCAGAAATGTACACTAATGCCACTGAAGTTGCAAATCTGTACGCAGAGGCTGTGTGTAAATATGCACATTTGCAGCCGGCGTGATTTGTATTTACACAGCCGCAGTGCGACTCATACACATACGCAGATTACCGTTAATCGCTCAAACTACATGACAATCGGTTTTGCGTCCATCTCTGAATCAGGAGCGCAGGTGGGATAATTACTGACACAGCAAAGTAAATTAACTCACCTGCTCATGATTAAAAAATACAGAAAACATGCCTTGTTGGGGGTACCTGGATTAGAGTTCAGAACCACTGATCTATTTAATTCAAAAAATGAAAGAAGCTGTGACATCTATTACCTGTCTGCTTAAGCTATTTTGATTGCTGTCTGAAGACAAAAAATACTGGCATCCATACCCTGCCTCAGTATTTTCTCTGGTACATATCTGCCCTGCACTGTTGTGAGCATCAGAGAATAATGGCAAGAGAAGCAACACATTAGTTAATGCCTGACTTTTTCTCTGGGTATTTTTGCAATTTTCTCTGTACCAAAGGAGAAAGAACTAAATTGTATTCAATGTCTGCCCTGTTCCCATAGCAGGGACAAAGCGAGACTTTTATGGAAATTATACTGGCTTCTGATAATGTCTGGTCTTTGTGTACAGGTCAGGGAAACAACCTAAGAACAGGAGTTGTAAGTAAGTCTCAGGATCCTGGCTGTTCCTGAAGTACCACTCTCAGAATCCTCAGCCAATGCAGTATAGTAGCAGCAACTGAGCTCCTCCTGGTCACTTTATCTAGTGCAAAAACTCAAGTCCGATATTTCACTATCTGTATTCATCCCCTTCAGTGATACAGTTCTCCTGCTGTTCTCTGCTAATGACATTCTCCTCTACTTGTCCTGCAGTTGGATAATCTTCTCCGAAATTCAGATGTGAAGAGGGATTTCAGAAGCATCCGCGTCCGAGACCTGGGGCCGAGCAACTCCATCAGAGCTATAGTGGAAGCGCATTTCGATCCAGGTTTGCTAATTCAGACAGACACATGAAATGTGCAGTGAGAGCAATTAGATTGTGCTGGGTTTATTTGACTTAGAACCACCTCATCATGATCAAGGCTGTGATTGAATACAACAGCAGACTTTTTTGCATTAGTTATGCCATACATTCTATAAATGCAGAAATCCTGCCAGTCAGGAAAATCAGAACATGCTCGGAATTGTACAGTGTCAGTGACCTAAGGTGATTCACAGATTGGCACCTCTGTTCTATACTGTCACTGGTAGACAATGGCCCTCATTCAGAGCCGTACGCTCTGAGCAGAGCGCACGCTCTGAATGAGGGCCGGGCTCCATTTTCATGGAGCGTCCTCCTGGACGCTCGTATAGCTGTGGGTCACCACCCACAGGCTATACGAGCGTGCATTTTGATGGCCGCGATGGTCGTGACCATCGCGACCATCGAAATTGCGAGCCGGAGCCTGCGGTTGAGGTTTTCGGGCCTGATTCAGACCCACTCGCGAGCGGCTGTCCGCTCGCAAGTGGGTCGATGTTATGCACTGAGCATGCGCACGACGGAGGGAGCTCCGTCGTGCGCATGCGCCAGACGTGACGAGCGAAGGAAAGTCCTTCGCTCGTTGTGTCCGATCAAAGGGGGCGTGCTGTCAATGTTGATTGACAGCACGCCCCCTTTGGTGGGCGGGTGGGCGTGCCGGGGGCGTGCCTCCCTGACGGGGGCGTTCCCACGGGAACGCCTCCCGTCAGAAGCCGGCCCACTGACATCACTAGTGATGTCAGTGGGAGTGATTTTGGCTCTGATAGAGCCAAAATCACTCCGGAGCTTGCGGTTGAAAACCTCAACTGCAGGCTCCGGCTCGCAATTTCGATGGTCGCGATGGTCTCGACCATCGCGGCCATCAAAAAGCACGCTCGTATAGCCTGTGGGTGGTGACCCACAGCTATACGAGCGTCCAGGAGGACGCTCCATGAAAATGGAGCCCGGCCCTCATTCAGAGAGTGCGCTCTGCTCAGAGCGTACGGCTCTGAATGAGGGCCTTCAACCGCAAGCTCCGGAGTGATTTTGGCTCTATCAGAGCCAAAATCACTCCCACTGACATCACTAGTGATGTCAGTGGGCCGGCTTCTGACGGGAGGCGTTCCCGTGGGAACGCCCCCGTCAGGGAGGCACGCCCCCGGCACGCCCACCAAAGGGGGCGTGCTGTCAATCAACATTGACAGCACGCCCCCTTTGATCGGACACAACGAGCGAAGGAAAGTCCTTCGCTCGTCGTGTCTGGCGCATGCGCACGACGGAGCTCCCTCCGTCGTGCGCATGCTCAGTGCAGACCATCGACCCACTTGCGAGCGGACAGCCGCTCGCGAGTGGGTCTGAATCAGGCCCAATGTTCCAAACAAGCTCTTTTTATGCAGGCAGGCTATGTTTATATAAGGCTTAAAAAAAATTAGATATTAAATTATTTTCTGCAGTTTAGGAGCTGACACCAAAAAAATGATAAAAGAAATCATAGATTAGGAGGTCATAGGTCACCTTCCTAGTAGTGTTTTTCTCTTTACACAGTTACAAAAGGGTCTCTCACAAGCAGACCGTAGTACCTAGTCCGGTATTTCTTACAAGTATCCTGTGCTGTTTGTCACATGAGATGTGCTCATACCCTTCCTCTCACACACTGGCTGCCAGCCGGGACCCCAGCCTGGAGGAATCCCTCACTGATACAGGAGCCTTGTCCACTCCCTTCCTCTTGCACCTTGGCTTCTGCACAGTCTCCTGCAAGGGACTGCAAACCGCAAGTTGCAACCAAAACCCCCAACAACCACTACTACCTAACCTGAGCAGTTCACAAACCCTTAGTTGACCAGCATAAGTAATGAGGGGCAGGGTAAGAGATTCCCCACAGGGAAATTCAATAGTGAACTGGACTACAGGGATGTCAACAAAACCCGCACAGGCTTCAAAAATGTCTCTCAGGGTGGCCCTGTTTATAGAAAGTAACAACACACAGTTTTGAGCCTTTTATGGAATCGCCAATTTCCACATGTTTAGGTTACTCTCTACTCTTAGAACACCTTTCTTCCTGAAAAAGATACAATAGTATAATTTGTTTGTGTGACTGTAGAGGCCTTTTCTACAAGAAGAGGTTTGTGTACATTGGATTATCTAATGTTGGCTTCCTCTAATGTCTACTGCATTTCACTGATGGTCCTCAGGGAGCCGTTCCATCCCAAGTGCAGTATGTTCTGAGGCTGTGTTGGGCAGCTGGTGCTCGTACATTAGGAAATTGAGAGAGCTCTCTAATGTATAATGCCAGCAGGATGCGATTGGGTTGCATTGTCTCATCTTTTTTATTTCAGCTACTAGCCTGACATCCCTGGATGTGCAGAAAGCATTATTGGCAAGGCTCAAGAGCACCAAGAAGAAGGCAATCTCTGTAAAGAAGCCTATTCAGGACAACGTGAAGTTCCTGGACTTCGGTGAGATCCCTGGTACATCTTTCTGTTTCATTTTCAACTCTAGAACATTTATCCCTGTGGGAAATATTGAGCAATTGGATTTTTTTCTGTTTCTTGATGCAGACATGATATTTTGGCCCATGGCTATTACAAATGATTGCTTATAGGGGCATTAATCTCACTGAAGGGATGTTGGCTGGTGCTGGCAGGAATTCTTTCCAGTGTAAAGGTCAAGCTGTGGTGTATCCAGGGACAGAATTAAAGGCATATTGACTTGAGTTCAGGAGACTCATCATGTTAGCAGATTTACAATGAATGCAGCACTGCTGTTGAGTCCTTTCTTCTAAGATAATCACCAGAAAAAAAGTTTACGCTACTGAATCTGGTACTAAGGACCTCTCCTGCTATCATCTGCTGAAACCTGTGCTGTATACAGATCATGGGGCCAGGTGGAACCTTTTCCTACTGTGTGCTCCAGAACCGTTGCTAGGTTCCTAAAAGCCCTGGGGCCTAGCTCCACAACCAAGCTAACAGCATTCATAATCAGTCCTTCTATGCACATGGTGTAAAAATATATGGAATTCTAATATATATTTAACTATTTGATGTTCATGTCCTGCAACAGTTTGAGAGGCCAATTCCACGCGAAGGGTGCAAGTTTCCGTTGCAACTGCATTAAAACGCCGACAACAGCACCGCATCTCCCGGCCAGCTCCGAGTCCGAAGTTGCATAAGTTTGCTCAGAGCCCTATGTGGCTGTGAGCATTTTTATGCAAATTCGGGCTGCCGTCAAGTGCGCTCGTAGTTGCGGTAACTCGCACCCATGAGTACATCGCATGGAATTGGATCGGCCCCTATGTATGTAAAATAAGTACCCAGGGAACTGTGCATGAGGCAGTGGACCTGGGCTCATGGTACCAGGCTTAGCTACACCTCTGGTGTGTTCGTACCCAGAAAATGGGAGTCGTTCATAGCCAGTAATTCATTGAAGGGCTATGCATGACATTCTATATCCAAAATCTCCTAAACATTGAGCTTGTTATTCCTACTTTTGGTGTAATGAACAGCTAGAACATTCTCTGCTAGAAATGCCTGCAAAGCAACATGTCGAGGCTTTGAAACCGCAGAAGGGCACTCGCAGCTGCTGTGAGATCAGATTGTCTCCTCAATGAGCCGTGCCTAGCTAAAGTAATATCACTGCACAGACAGAAAACCCTCATTACAAGATAGCGGGGGAAACTGTGCTTACCCACTTTATGGGGAAGGCAGAAATGACTACAGGTATATTTTAGAGGCTTTGTTGCTGTTACAGAAAATGTGCAGTATCAGCAGTAAGGTCTGCTGGTATGCAGTCGGGAAGCCGGCGGACGTAAGCCCGACAGCCGGCTTCCCGACTGCTTTATCCCGGCTAGGGTTAAAGGACAGGCGTCTAAAATTAGACGCCTGTCATTCTACCGATGCCGGGAGACCGGTGCCCGGCATCCCGATCGAATTGATGCCGGGCGCTGCTGCGGACAGCTGCGGGGGAAGGTGGTGTCTTTGGTTTAGGGTTCCCGGGGGGGACTTAGGCATAGGCCCCCCTTCCCCCCGGGAGGTTAGGCTTAGGCTAGGGGAAGGGAGGGTTAGGGTTAGGCACCCCTGGGGGGGACTTAGGGTTAGACACCCCCCCGGGTTTAGGCGGCGGGGAAGGGGGATTAGGGTTAGACACGGGGGGAAGGTTAGGGTTAGGCACCCCTAAGGAGGGTTAGGGGGGTTAGGTTAGTTGATACTTACCTGTGGACGATCGGGATTTTCAGCCATGTCGGCCAGCCGCTGTTGGGATTTGAACTCATACCGATTCTGGTCTGCTAGGGTCTAATCATTATCCATTAATTTGTACAAAGTAGGTGAAAATTAACATTTTCACCAACTTTTGTAGAAATTAAGGATCGGGGCTACTCATTATAAAGATAATGCCAATCCCACCGCCTCTGTTCGGCTCCTTCTGCCAGATGCCTAACCGACTTCATGCTCTTTCCTCCCTATCTTCCCCTTCTGTGCCACGCCTATCTGTCTGCCCCTCCCCTTTAGAATGTAAGCTCTCACGAGCAGGAACCTCTTCCCTCATGTGCTTCTCCTTACACTTTCGTCTACTCCTTACTCCCCACAAGGGTACCTAACACTTGTCTGCTAACTCCCGGCTGCTTACTGTGAGTGCTTTAATCGCTATTGCAGCAATGTATATAAACCATGTCCTTGTCCTGCATTGTAATATAGTGTAAGTTACTCGTTTCTTGTTCACTTATTATTTTTTGTACTCTGTAAGGCTCTGCGGAACACTTGTGGCGCTATATAAATAAAGGATAATGATAATCTTTGTTCAAATGCGTGAACCCAAGTTGATTTTTGGGATTTTAGTATCCACCACTGCTAGTGAGTTGGGTACTTAATTATTGGGGGCCAACTAGGCCCCCAATAATGAATAGGCCCTGTAGAGCGTTAGTAATTTGCACTTTGCTTATCAGTGCAAGCTGAATTCAGGTGGAGGAATGACCAATTTATTGTGTGCTGGTTCTGTAATTACTGTAGGTAAGGTATTGCTGAATGTTATGTCCTCTAACTGCAAATTTTTTACTAGACTGGGTACCGGCGATGGTTGCAACCACCACAACGATAGCGGCAACTACCAGCACCATGGCAACTACCACAACTGTAACAACCACTATACCAGTTCTGGCTACCACTAGCATTGCCACTACACCTTCTCCCAAAAGGCTATCAACTGTCAGGACCACTCCTGTGCCACTCCTTCATCACCCAGCCACCACCGTGAGAATGACCACAAGAAGGCCAGTCACTACCACTAAGAGGCCGATAACCACCGCCCCTGCGGCAAACAGGCGGAAACCATCCAACAAGAAACTTCGACCCTGTGATTCGCATCCATGCATGCATGGCGGCACTTGTGAGGACGACGGTAAAGAGTTCACCTGCAGCTGTCCAGCTGGGAAGGGAGGAGCTGTATGCGAGAAAAGTAAGATCAAATGTCTAAATGGGCTAAATGCTCAGATAGACTTATCCTTATAAGTATGCTCATCACCTACATACGGCTGAGGCGGCCATTTGATGAGCTTAACCAGTAATGATAACTATGAACTAGTTGACTAGCGTATATTGAGCACAAGTAAGTGCTGCTATGCAGTCATATACAATGTGGGCGCATTGACCCTTATGACCAAAGAGACGAAACTGGGGTGGAAAGAGAGACAGCGATGACGATGACTTGCAGTAACCTGGTCACCGATGCAGAGGCTGCGGCATTAGCAGAAAGACGCAGTCGCGCTGAATAGAAAGACGCAGTCACAGCTGCATTACTGTCCACCTCTGAATCAGGCCCGCAGTGACTTACCAGTTCCTAGCGATTTGATTGGCTGCAAATTGGTCCAGCACACAGAATAGCTGCCATCACCGTGTACAAGCCACAGGTGAAATGTCATCTTATTTGTGTATTTGGTTTCGTAACTAGCGAAACAAATTCTACAAATTAGTCTTGAATGGGATTAGATGACCTGTAAATAAACAAAATACACATTTTTACTTATCAATACAGATATCGGTGTTAGACGTGGTTCAAAAATACTATGTTAATTGGTCCTGTTCAACTAATGGTTTCTGCAGTACCACAAATTAAATTCAAACTTACTGTTGCCCTGAGCTTAAAATACAGCATTGGCTGCTTTACATGCCCTGGAGAAAATCACATTAAGAACACCTTTAGGGTGTATTGTTATAGGGAATGTTACTCAAGTGTGTCTGGTAAGGATGTGATTATGCTGCATTTAGGAAACAGAAATGCATTGTTGGAGCCAGTAACACTGGGGTATCTATTAACAGAAATATGCAGCACAACAATAAACTATACAATAAGACATGACAAATAAGTAACATCTATAAAATAATCTATATACTGTAATCAGACAAATAAATTGCATAGAACAAGCATATATGTTTTGAAAAGAAACACTTGCCCTTTAAAACAGAGGCCCTCATTCAGAGCCACTCGCTAGCGGCAGTACGCTCGTTCCGAGCGATGTTCGCACATCTGCGCATGCGTACGGATCGTTATACGCATGCGCGAACCAGTCAGTGCAGCCGAAATTCATGTGCTCGCAAAATAGCGAATGCCTGATAATTTGAGTGACAGGATGAGGCGTATGTGGGTGGTAACAGGGGAAGGTGCTTGAAAACGGGGAGTGGAAATCAGAACGCAGGCGTGCTTAAAGGTCAAAACGGGCGTTTTATGGGTGTGCATATTTAAAACAGCAGCGTCATTGACCACGTCACTGGGTTTTTTTTAAGCCAGAACTGTTCGCAAAATTGTGGTAGCAAAAACCAACCACAAGAATAGCGAGCAGTTCATACGCTGGTCGATGTACTCGATTAATCTAATAAATAGCGGACATGACGTATGGTGCGAGCGGCCAGGGGGCGTTTTTAACAAATAAACGAGCATATGTTTTGCTCGCTCGTTCAGACTTAGAGGTGTGAACAGACTGCAATTTGCGAACGGATCATTTGAATAGCCACCCCTTGTTTTTGAACGAACGACCGCAAATAGCGAACGGCTCTGAATCGGGCCCAGAATACTTAGAAAGGTCATCGCAGTCAGAATGGGCTATTTATTTTCCATAACTTCAGCCTTCTTCATTAGCACTGACAAGAAAAAAAGACCTCCCCTGTCTCATATGGCATTGGTACAGCCATGCAGGCTGCACAGGTGCTATGCGGACCGTCAGAAGTGTAATCAGGGGTGCGGGCTCAGCAGGGCAGGAGTCCAAGTGGCAGGTCAGTCTTAAAACACATTGAATAAAAAGGATCAGGTGGATGTAGTGGTAATTCCTAGCTATACCTTTGGGAACACAAGCAACGCCGGCAAAGTAGTTGTAACAGTTTCATGCTCTGTGAGGAGTACTGTAAATCACTGCACTCATGTATGGTTGTTACTTTTGTAGATATTCAGTATTTTATCCCTGGATTTGGGGGTAAGTCCTATCTGGCGTTTAAGATGATGAAGGCCTATCATACCGTGCGCATCGCCATGGAGTTCCGCTCCTCTGAGCAGAACGGTCTTCTGTTATACAACGGCCAGGTCCGGGGAAAGGATTTCATCTCGCTGGCAGTGCTGAATGGCTTTGTGGAGCTCAGGTAGATGAGATGGATGTACCCTGCTGTTCCCAAGTGCTGTATTGTACATTTTATTTCCACTGTTAAAGTGCTTGATGCTGTAATTTGTACAGTTTTATTATCATATTGTTTTACTGTGGTGCATAGTAGTAGTGTAATAATATAATAATACTGCAGCATCTTCACATTCTGCTCCCTATAGTAGTCACTAAAGTCTACGCACATACTGGTGCAAGAGCCTTCCACATTTATAATATATAATTGTGTTACCATTCTGTACATGATACAGGAGAATACCATTATTGTTTGTTGCTATGTGTATGGTACCTTAGCAGTAGCATGCTGTACTTTCAACTATAATGTCATTATATTATTCCTAATGATGCTACTATATAACATTTTATACATTAGACGGTATACATTTACCATCTGTGCTTTCTGCTTAGTCTTATTGTGCCTTTATATACTGCTCTCTTCTACAATATTGCCATTATATTGCATCTTCTTGTTTAACTGTTCAGTACATTCAACCATACTGTAGCTATACAGTACATTTTACCATGCTGTAGCTATGCAATACATTTTACAATGCTGTAGCTATGCAATACATTTTACAATGATGTGGGTATCCAGTACATTTTACAAAGATTTAGCTATACTGTATATTCTACAGTGGTTAAGCTGTACAGTACATTGTACAAGGTTATGGTTATACTATATATTCTACAATGGTGTAGCTGTACTGTACATTGTACAATGGTGTAGCTGTACTGTACATTGTACAATGGTGTAGCTGTACTGTACATTGTACAATGGGGTAGCTGTATTGTACATTGTACAATGGGGTAGCTGTATTGTACAACGTACAATGTTGTAGTTGTATTGTACAACGTACAATGTTGTAGCTGTACTGTACATTGTACAATGGTGTAGCTATATTGTACATTCTACTGTCACAGGGGACATGGCACACAGAGAGGGGCTACTTGCCACGTCTGAAACAACAGTAAGATCGGACACATCTGTATATACTACATTGGACAATGGTGTAGCTGTGCAGTACATTCTACAATGGAGCAGCCATACCATATATTTATGGTGTTCCTCTACTGTATATTGTACAATGTTCTAGCTGTACTGTACATTTGTACAATGGTGTAGAAGTACCGAACATTGCAAAATTGTGTTGCTATGCTGTAAATTTGCCAATGTTTTACCTGTAATGTACATTCTACAATGGTGTCACTATAATATAAGCTACAATCTGCTATGTCTTTTCAGATTTAATACTGGGTCTGGAACTGGAATAATTACCAGTAAAGTTCCAGTGGAGCCTGGCAAGTGGCACCAGCTTGTGGTAAACCGTAATCGGCGTAGTGGTATGTTATCAGTGGATGGAGAAACTCATGTGAATGGAGAGAGTCCATCAGGTACAGACGGCCTGAACCTAGACACAGATCTGTTCATGGGAGGCGCTCCAGAGGACCAGATGGCTGTGTATGTATTGGTTGGGTGATAATTGCGATCACTTTATAGGACTCAATTGTCATATGCATCCAATCGTGTCTATGATGAAGCAGACAGAGGCAGCTGTCTCAGGCTGCAAAATGTTTGAAATACATATATAAAAATCAACTATTATTGTTGGCAAAGTCTTCAAATATTAATTTCCACTTTCTTGGTATGTCCAGTAATGATTCAGGGGATGCTGGTGGGTATTATTATTATTTATGTTGAGAAAAATAAGGCATGAGAGGGATGCTATTTTAGTCGTTGCCTCAATTGCAGAATATCTAGACATGCCACTGTGTATCCATAGCTGTACTGTAGACATAATCACACTGTTGCTTCAATCTGGCAGATACTACAGAGGCAGGTCTTCTCTTCTGATGTTACTGTATAAAATGCACATAGGAGATAGACTCAATGTATGACTATAAATACAGCTGATATACAGTGGGATAGCAATGAATGCTAACTCTCTTCATCTAATAGCCTTGAGCGATCACATATAGTAAAACAAATTAATTTGTAGTAAGGGTTATTTTCAGTGTCAGGATTGATGATGTCACAGGTATGACAGCAGCAATCATACCCATCAGTGTATAGAATAATCTTCCGCCTGCGCTGTACTGTATCACCTGCTTGGTGACTGCAGGAATAATGACTGGAGGCTATGAGGCTATTATTGTCCCTGATACATGAATAATACAGGCTGCAGAAAGTTGGCACATGAGGAATGATATGATACACGCTGCTGCATTGCCTATTTGAGGAGCCTATTTAAATTTCCAATATTGTTCTGCAATTTTCTTGGCTCTTTCTGAGAGTCTTCAGGAAATTCAGTTTGTCATAAACCCTTGGCTGCCAGAGCTGTACCATAACAGTGCACTGCTCATTGCCCTGCCAGTAGTTAGCCCGTTTATCTTTGCTTCTTCGTTTAGGGTGGCAGAACGGACCTCAGTGTCCAGCGGCCTCAAAGGTTGCATTCGCCTCCTGGATGTGAACAATCAAGTGTACAACTTGCAAGAAGGGGGAGCGGATGTCTTTTACGGAAGTGGCGTTGGTGAATGTGGGAACAATCCATGCCAGCCCAACCCTTGTCACAATGGGGCTATGTGCCAAGTGAAAGAAGCAGAAATGTTCCACTGCCAGTGTCAAAACGGCTACACAGGTGGGTTTTCAGTAGCTATAGACGAACATGAAAACTTATGTACTATATTTACAATAGGAATAGTGCTGACAAAAACTAGGCAAACAATGTAATTGATCTTTGAGGTTGGGAATTGTAGTTGTAATTTAATTCTCTTTTCCCTGGTATATAAAAAGCAACTAGCTTTTACTAGAGCCTAATGTATAAGTTATGTGAAATAGGTTGAACTGACTGAGATTTCAGTATGCAGGAGGCCAGGTGCACCCAGTTCTAGTTTCTGCGCTGGTGTCCTCTGTTCATTATCAAGTGTTAACGTCTCCGCTTATCCACTGTTTATGAGGTTTGATACATCTCCCCCTAAGTTACAAATGCTGGGAGATCATCATACAATGAACCTGTTGCTCAGTCAGAGTCACAGAGGAAGGCCTGGCAGCTGGGATGAGCAACAGACCCCGCTGGAAAGTTCTGCTTCAGAATACATGTTTTCCTAACAATTAGACGCATCACTATTATTGGGCATAGATGCAGTATCTAGAAACAAAATCAAGCACAAGGGTGCTGCTGTAGAGCGGCCCTCAAGATAACCTTAATACATATACACATGGGGCTCTGACAGCTTCAACCTCACTGCCGCCCCATCCTCCTCAAGACGTCGGCCCTGTAACAACTGTACCCGCTACTACCATTGTAGTCCTTCCCATTGCACCAACACGTCAGTTATGTTCCTGCCCCATCAGCTGGCTTAGGCGGCTTTTGTGTGCCACCAGCAATAATAATGAAGTAACTATGGAGTCTATGTACTAAGCACTGTTAGGAGTCAGAGTGAAAAGTAATAAGAAAGTGATAAGGTGCCAGCCAATCAGCTCGCAACTGTCATTTTTCAAACACAGCCTGTGAGATGACAGTTGGGAGCTGATTGGCTGGCACCTTATCACTTTCTTATCACTTTTCAATCTGACTCCTAACACTGCTTAGTAAATAGACCCCTAAATCCTCAGCTGCTAGTAATTTCTCTACACCCTGTCGCCCCTGTGCACATATACACAAACAGGAGGAAGTGATTGGGCCATCCACTGACCACTCTCTACTTGCTTCATCCAGTCAAGAGCCCAGGAGTGGCAGCAACTGACAGATGGGGGAATTAGCCGGGTGACAGGGTGAATTAGAGCATAGTTGAAGATTTGTATCCGCTGAAAGCCATGTCTGTCACATGTGCAAAGACAAGGTGTAACAATAAACATTAGCATGTCTGGCTTTCTCCATGCCAAGCAAACGCACCTCGGGACCCTCAGAATACCTTGTGTGTCTGCCCCTATTCCAAACCAATCATTTACTTGTTTATCTTTTGTCATATTTTTCTCTGACTTTCTGTGATTTAAGGTCCTACCTGTGCGGATGAGCGCAACCCATGTGACCCCAACCCCTGTCACATCTCAGCAACTTGTCTGGTGCTACCGGAAGGTGGAGCCAAGTGTGAGTGTCCAATGGGCAGAGAGGGAGAGTTCTGTGAGAAAGGTAAGCTACAAGTCACGGACATGCTCACAGATTTTCATGTCATGCAGGTTTCCTATCTGCGGACGCATTATTGGCGTGGAGAAACAGTAGCTGCGTTGTCCTTATGGGATTTGCCTGGTTGTTCTTGTAAATGGATTGGGCGGCTCTTGTTTGCATTTGTTGGGGAGACATCTGTCTCTTCAGCTATTTAAAAGTGCTGCACATCCCGCTTGAAGTCTCTTATAATGCAAAGGGTTGTGGGAGAGGGTTTTAGGGCTGAAAGGCGTTTCATTATTTTCTTATTTTCTTGTTTCTCCGCACAGTTAGCGATCAGGATCTGAATTTGCCCTTTTTGCCTCATTTTAATGGCTATTCTTACCTGGAACTGAAAGGCCTCCAGACCTTTGTCACTGACATCACGTAAGTGTTCTGCGAGGGGGAGGGGAGAATCTTACACAGACCTATTAGTGCAGTTCCGATGTTCAGACAGAACAAAGAGTAATGCTGTTCTGAACAAATAATGGCTTTCTGCAGACAACAGCATAAGGGATAACTCTTCTTGTTTAATTGAAGCTGTTTTTGACACTGAGATCCACTTGAGTCTGTTATGGGTAATTAACATATTATCATCACTACACAATGGCAGTTACTATTCAAATGAATACGTGCAAAACTGCAGAGATATTAGGTTCTTTGTGTTAATTACAAATGAAGAATAAACCATGCAGATTAATTCAATCAGGTGCATTGCCATGTAAGGATATTAACAATGGAAAACATTTGATAACCTCTTCTGAAATAGTGATATTGGATTAAAATGTAGTAAAGGATTATAAAGCTCACCCATTATGTGTGCACAAAGGCAGCAGCCATTTTGTGTTCCAAATTAATAGTCATGAGAATGTAGCCCTACTCTGTGCTAGGAACCCGTGATTAAATGCAACAATGATGTTATAGGCTGTTAGCTCATTTACATGTACAAGATTAAGCTGAGTGTCAGTTTAGGGACCCATGGTTCACTTTTCAATTAATAGTATATTTTTTAATTATATTTGCCATACTACACAATAGTTTTACAGAGAGCATCATCAGCCTAGAACCCCAGAAGTCTAGAATAGCAGTTAGAGTAGAGATGTGGGTTTGGTTTTATTCGGTTCTTATCGCCAAGTTCCAATTTCTCTTATTGGCTATCCAAAATACGTGACAGCCGGATAGCCAATATGATGCCGTTTTTGAGATCCGAACATATCCGAGTAAAACCAAACTGCACATCTCTAGTATAGAAGAGTTCTGACGTACTAGGAATGAGAAATGATAAAGTGATGAGATATCTATGTTGCCCTCTTATTTTGTGGAATATTTATTTCAATAATAAATTCTGTGTTGTTCCCCAGGGATAAACTTGCCATGGAGGTTGTGTTCCTTACCAGCAGCCCCAGCGGACTTCTGTTCTATAATGGGCAGAAAACTGATGGAAAAGGGGACTTTGTGTCTTTGGCCTTACACGATGGACATCTGGAATACAGATATGATCTAGGGAAAGGAGCAGCGGTCATAAAGTATGTGTTAGAAGATAACTATATTGTTGTCCCTACTACAAAGACCCCACAAACTGCAAAGTCTTACCTCTGGTTTTCCATAATACCTCTATTATTACTGTTATAGTTATTAATATGGAGGACTGCCTTTCAAGAAACAGAACAGTAACACTCCTGAGTAATGACTTGCTCCAGTAATTAGCAAAACGGCAAAAAAAAGTACAGCGAAAACAGTTGCTAAATACAATCATTTAAATTATTATAATCTAGTGCTCATTAGCACAAAAAAACCCCAAAGAATGTGAGCAATTATAATTGGAACACGTTGACTGGGAAGTTTCCTGCACCTAATAATCTGACATTATGTTCAATATGCAAACAGTTGTTGAATATAATAATAATTCAGTAACCCTGAGAAGCCTGACTGACGTGGGAGGGATATACTGACAGGTTTTCTTTATTATATACTCTACATTTTCTAAAGGACCATGGTCATAAATGCAGCTTAATATTCAGACTGCGTGCACATATTCTGGTTTTGCCAAGGTAACGCCAGGCGGGGGGGATTTTATGGACAATTTCAGGGCTTGATAGTACAGGGCTTGGAAGTTTTAAAGAAAAAAATTAGAAAGTTAGTGAAATCGGCTAGACATCATAGCTCAGTCAGTCAGCGCCAATGTGTCTGAACACTTTGGGTGTGATTCTGAGTCGGACGATGTGTACAGGGTGTACGGACAGCGGCGATTTTTCCAATTCTGCACATACGCGAAAGTATTGAGCAAACGATCTGCCCATGCACCAACTGGGCCTTTTTCAGAGCGTACAGTCTGTAAATGTGAGGTCCGTAAAGTGGGCGTGGCTTAGCGGTTACTCCATCAACCTCATTTACATAGGACTTTCCTGGGCGTGTCATGGTTGTTCTCTGGGTGTATACGATGTACTATATTTAAATAATTGACATCAGCAGTGCTGGTGCACGCTGTCAGTAGGCCCAGTCTGTCCAAGTCAGACATACAAATTGCAATTGCAGATAACACTCTGTTGTGCAAAGTAGTCGGGATATGCCTACGACGTGCAGGCACACGGCACTAGGCATACCACATGCAGGCGCACGGCACTAGGCATACCACCTGCTGGCGCATGGCTTCTAGGCACACCAATGCTGGCGCACGGCACTAGGCACACTAAATGCTGGCGCACGGAACTAGGCATACCAATGCTGGCGCACGTCACTACGCACACCAAATGCAGGTGCATGGCACTAGGCACACCAATGTTGGCGCACGGCACTAGGCACACAACATGCAGGCGCATGGCACTAGGCATACCACATGCTGGTGCATGGCACTAGGCACACCAATGTTGGCGCACGGCACTAGGCACACCACATGCAGGCGCACGGCACTAGGCACACCACATGCTGGCGCACGGCGTTAGGCACACCACATGCAGGCGCACGGCACTAGGCACACCACATGCTGGCGCACGGCATTAGGCATACCACATGCAGGCGCAGGGCGTTAGGCATGCCACATGCAGGCACAGGGTTAGGCATACCACATGCAGGTGCCCGGCGTTAGGCATACCACATGCAGGCGCAGGGCGTTAGGCATACCACCTGCAGGCGCCCGGCGTTAGGCATACCACATGCAGGCGCAAGGTGTTAGGCATACCACATGCAGGCACCCGGCGTTAGGCATACCTCATGCAGGCGCAGGGCGTTAGGCATACCACATGCAGGCGCAGGGCGTTAGGCATACCACATGCAGGCGCAGGGCGTTAGGCATACCACCTGCAGGCGCCCGGCGTTAGGCATACCACATGCAGGCGCAAGGTGTTAGGCATACCACATGCAGGCACCCGGCGTTAGGCATACCTCATGCAGGCGCAGGGCGTTAGGCATACCACATGCAGGCGCAGGGCGTTAGGCATACCACATGCAGGCGCAGGGCGTTAGGCATACCACCTGCAGGCGCCCGGCGTTAGGCATACCACATGCAGGCGCAAGGTGTTAGGCATACCACATGCAGGCGCAGGGCGTTAGGCATACCACATGCAGGCGCAGGGCGTTAGGCATACCACATGCAGGCGCAGGGCGTTAGGCATACCACATGCAGGCGCAGGGCGTTAGGCATACCACCTGCAGGCGCAGGGCGTTAGGCATACCACATGCAGGCGCAGGGCGTTAGGCATACCACATGCAGGCGCAGGGCGTTAGGCATACCACCTGCAGGCGCCCGGCGTTAGGCATACCACATGCAGGCGCAGGGCGTTAGGCATACCACCTGCAGGCGCCCGGCGTTAGGCATACCACATGCAGGCGCAAGGTGTTAGGAATACCTCATGCAGGCGCCCGGCGTTAGGCATACCACATGCAGGCGCAGGGCGTTAGGCATACCACCTGCAGGCGCAGGGCGTTAGGCATACCACCTGCAGGCGCAGGGCGTTAGGCATACCACATGCAGGCGCAGGGTGTTAGGCATACCACATGCAGGCGCAGGGCGTTAGGCATACCACCTGCAGGCGCCCGGCGTTAGGCATACCACATGCAGGCGCCTGGCGTTAGGCATACCACGCAGGCGCAGGGCGTTAGGCATACCACATGCAGGCGCCCGGCGTTAGGCATACCACATGCAGGCGCCCGGCGTTAGGCATACCACATGCAGGGGCACAGGCACATTTGGGTATTAGAGGAGCACATGGCCGAAGCACCCTGCATACACTGTACGTCTCAGAAATACCCCCTTTATGTTTATAGTTACTCACTGATGGTGTTTACTGCATAGAATTATGTCATTACTCTAAGCCTTATTTGTTGACAGCAATACATCATACATAGAGGGATGTCTATTGTCATTGTAAACCTAGCCGGCAAAAATGGTGCACAACACAGAGTGCTTCCTTCAAAATTATGGCCCTCATTCAGAGCCGTACGCTCTGAGCAGAGCGCACACTCTGAATGAGGGCCGTCCCCCATAACTATGGAGCGTCCTCCTGGACGCTCGTATAGCTGTGGGTCACCACCCACAGCCTATACGAGCGTGCAGTTTGATGGCCGCGATGGTCGAGACCATCGCGACCATCGAAACTGCGTACAAAAGCCTGTGGTTGAGTTTTTCAACCACAAGGCTCGGAGTGATTTTGGCTCTATCAGAGCCAAAATCACTCCCACTGACATCACTAGTGACGTCAGTGGGCCGGCTTCTGACGGGAGGCGTTCCCGTGGGAACGCCCCCGTCAGGGAGGCACGCCCCCGGCACGCCCACCAAAGGGGGCGTGCTGTCAGTCAACATCGACAGCACGCCCCCTTTGAAGAGACACTACGAGCGAAGGAAAATCCTTCGCTCGTCGCGTCTGGCGCATGCGCACGACGGAGCTCCCTCCGTCGTGCGCATGCTCAGTGCAGAACATCGACCCACTTGCGAGCGGACAGCCGCTCGCGAGTGGGTCTGAATCAGGCCCTATGTTTCCATTCAAACGTTTGCACTTTTCCTCCTTTATTTTGAAGGCACAATGGCCCATCATTCAGAGGCTCTCGCAAGAAGCGAGCGCTCATTCTGAATGAGGGCGGCTGCTTGTATTTTTAAGTGCGGCCTCCTTGTCGCTAGCTAAGCTGTGGGTTACCACCCACAGCTTTAGCGACCGACCAGGTTGATGGTCGCGATGGTCAAGACCATCGCGACCATCGGGGCTTGCGATGAGACCCTATGTTTGTGTCTCGGCAACCGCAAGCCCCAGGGAGCTTCCTGCTCTGATCGAGCAGGAAGCTCCCCACTGACATCACTGCTGATGTCAGTGGGGACACTGCTGATGTCAGTGCGGCCGCCCACAAAACGGCAGGTGTTCCTTAAGGAACACCTCTGTTTGTGAAACCACTCCCCGCCACGCCTACAAAACAGGCTGAGCTGTCGATCAGCATTGACAGCCGTCCCTTTTATAGTGAGCTCCGGAGTGAGAGATTTTCTCTCTCGCTCCGGGGCTTGCGCATGCACAATGCGGCCGCTGCGCGTGCGCAGGGCCTAAACATGGACCCGGTTGCGAGCGCTCAGCGCTTCTGACCGGGTCTGAATGAGGGTCAATATTCTTCTATGTACGTTGAAAAATCAGTGCAGCTGAAAATATCTTCTTGCAATCTATATCTGTTTTAACATCATTAGGGCATTATTTATCAAATGGCAGAAAACTGACCCTTTATCAGGGTCAGTTTATCAGCTAAAAAAAAAAAATCATGGGTTGGTAAGTGTCATGCCGCATATCCACTAGGAGATTAAAATGAGCGATTGAACGATAACGTTATCGTTCAATCGCTCATTAACGTTCACAAATTGGGCACTACAATGTCGGAAACGACCAGCGATGCGTGCTCCCGCTGGTCGTTTTCAACATCAATCATCGCCTGGACATGCAGGTCAATTTGCTGATAACGACAGATCGTGCATGGGATGAGGGAGGGTGCCTACACTGAACGACATATCGCACTGCACATTATGAGGAACGACTGTACGATTACAATGTTGTAAGTGGATACGCACCTTTATTATAGACAGTATTGCCGGCCAATCAGGGGTTCCTACTGCTCATCAGTGACCCGACATATCCGGATCACACAGGAGCACTGCCCTGGATGCCCAGTGTCAGACTCCAAGGTGCATGTTCATTAAATATAAAAACATGTAAATACATTTGAAAATAAATTGTAAATAAAAATGTAAAAGAAAAATATTTGAACAGGACTGTACTAAGAAATATTATGGATTTGAATAATAAGGAATTTATTTATTTTTACTGCATCTGCTATTGCCATCCTGAAATGGCGGTTGCATATGAGAGCAGCTGGAGGTACAGATACCGCTGCTGTCCTTCTTACATATGCGGTAAATAGTTTCCACACGCTTAGCCGTTGTAGGGTATTTATCACTGATAAAGAAACCCCTTCGTATGAACAATCTAAGTGAACTGAGATAATAAGTTTAGCAATACGGCTGCTCCCTGCACCTTTATGGAATGTGAAAGTAACAATGAGAGCATGCCATCTGCTCTGTGTGTAATATGTGCTTTTATATCTGTATGTGAGGAGATTTCCATCGTTATTTGGATTACACTTTCTGCAGTCGGGATTGTAGAGACTGTTATGCCTAGCCTCTACTGCAGCACACAGGTAACATGGTCATTGTATTGCTTATTCTAGGAGCAAGGACACAATTCCCCTGAACACCTGGGTTAGTGTCACTGTGGAACGCAGTGGGAGGAAGGGCCTGATGCGTGTGAATAACAAGGAGCAGGTCACAGGAGAGTCACCGGTAAGACCTGAGATAAGAAAGACAGAGCTGAGGCAGAGAGTAAACATACCATGCAGAGAATATATGATGTGTGACACTGATGCAGCTCTTACATGTCTGTCACACCACAGCACACGGGTGAATGCTTCCATGCAAATCATGGTGAAGTTTCTGTATATTGTAACTGACATTTACCAATACTGAGAACACATGAACACAAATTCTGAAGAGGATAAGACTGTGGTAAAGTTGGTTTTTACATAAGGACACAGTATCCTACTGCAGCCATATGATGATGATATGTAGTTTGTTCTAGTGGCCTTAAATGCTCTGTGTTGATTTGCATTATATTTTTTGTACCGTTTTAATGATTTCATGCAACGTAAATGAAACTTCCTTCTGCCTATTTCATACAGTAATTTGTCTATGCGCTGCGTAGGAGTACTAAATCCACAGACAGCACCTTTCCTGGCCACCAATGCATTGCGCTGTGTATTTTATTGTGTACAACTCTAGACTCCTGTCCAACCTTCTAGGAATCCAGCTTTCTATGTAATCTTATATAAGCAGATCTGCACACACAGGCAGAGCTAATCTAACACACGCTGTAACTGCATTCTTCTGCCCCAGCCATTCCCAACCAGTGTGTCACATCAGCAGTCTGAATGTGTCATAGGGACCTAGGGGTGAAATGTGAGAGCGCTTCCAAATGTGTGAACAGGTGTTGTTGGGATTTAAATGAATTACATAATATTACTAGTATCTGCTTTATGTTTATCCATATTCTGGAATGATGTATGCAGTGTTTAGGTTTACTGTTTCCATAGGGCAAGAATCAGAGCCGTAACTAGACTTATTGGTGCCCTGTGCCAGAAAGAGCATTGGCGCCCCCCTCCCCCTATTTTTTAAATAGGGTGATAACACACCCGAAAAAGGGCCATGGTCTCATGGGGAAGGGCCAGGGAAGAGATAGGGGAGGCCAGGAGATGCTGGGGATAAAATAAGAGGGAGCTACTAGTGAGAATGATAATAAACAGGAAAATTGACAGGCCCAAACAGCGCCCCCTGCCCTGCGGTGCCCTGTGCCGTGGCACTGGGCGCACTACCCTAGTTACGGCCCTGGCAAGAATAGAAGGTGTATGTCACAAAATAGAAGCCAGGGACCACTGTTCTATACAAACATTTTAGACTTTATGGAGCTGATGTAAAGCTGGAAGTAGAGGTATGCGCGGACCCCTGTGTTTTGCTTCTAATTCATCATCGTGTCAATGACTTTAGCAGCTGCCTCTGATTGGCTGAGCACATCTCGATCCCTCCTTCTGATATCATATTAATTAATATCAGCACTCCTATTATTATAAAGGATAAAATATGTGCAGAAATATGCAAAATATATGTAAAATATATAAATAAAAGTACAAATGTGTCCTCATACATCATTGCTGCAGTCATGCCAAACAGCCCCTCTCGGTGCGCAAGGTCCCATGCAACTCTGCTAGCGCCAGGCGTCTTTTCGTGTCTTTTACCTCCGAAAATGCATCTCAGCCTGTGTGCCACCTAGTCTGAATCTGTATACGAAGTGTTACGATACAGCGGGCGCCAAGTTTCATTGTGCTGCGTATATTGAGCATGATTCAGCAAGGATCACTATTCTGCTATTACGCACGCAAAGTAGTTGCTAATATCAGCGGTGATATACAAATAATTGCATTCACATTGCGATTACAGCCTAACATAAGGACGCCCACTTCCCCATATTCACACCAGTATACTTTAACAACATAGCAAAATAATCGGTAACATCGAATAACATCGGACCCATACGCACAGTTAAGGCAGGTCAGACCTCACTCAGGAACTGCTAGCTTCAGCGCACGCTATGAAGTCTCAGGCTGCGTATGGAATCGCAGTGGCTAATTTATGCATACCCCTGCAACGCCCTTGAAACGCACTGGCACGCCTGCGGTCGCCCGACAACCCCCCCCCATTACCACCCACAAACAGCACTTCCTGTCAATCACTCTGCGATGGGTCTATGTCAACCGCAGTTCCGATTACAGCGGCTGGCATGCGCACTGCAAAGCATGCGCAGTGCGAAACAATTGGCCGATTGCATGCGTATTAGCAACTGCAATCCTTGCAGAATCAGGCACATAGACTCAGTCGCACACAGATATACAAGTGTTGCATAGCAAATTAATCAGTGCAGCCTCCCGGTGCGTCCTAGTCGCAACACACTGGTGGCTCACTAGCACAAGTGGCATATTGAGGCTAGACATATGAGGGCACATCTGCAGCAGTACATAGTAAGACAGATATTAGTCTGGCAGGTTTAGTACAGATAAACAAAGCAGTTGTGGTGTGTGACTACACATACAGTATAACAGATAGTGATGCATTGGTGACTGCCCATTAAACTACTATTTTGTGTACTATAACTTTAGCATTAACTACTAACACTAACAGCCTCCTTTCCTCTGCTGCGCAAATGTGCCTTCTTCTGAGCGCATAATAAGCCTGCATTTTTTGGCGCAGCAGGGGTCTTTACACAAAAATGGCTCTAACTCTACATCAGTACCTGTAACTCTTTGAATTTTTAATAGTTATCATTTGGTCCAATTAAGAATGTTGCGCTGAAGTGTAAAACATTTTACTTACTGGCTGTGGAGAATTTTTCAGTTCTGGACGGTCCCCCAATGCCACTAACAAACTATGTTAAGGGGCTTTGATGTATGTCTGTGCAAACAGGCAAATTGTAGCAGCAGGGGGCAGCAGCAGGCTGAGAGGTCGAGTATTAGGGGACCCTGCCAGTTCAGAAGAACGCCGCACTGCCACTATATTTTATAGCTCATCATACTGAGCTCAAGCCCAAAACTAAGTTGTGACTACAAGACAACTAAATCTCTTCATCTATTATATCAAAATCTGAATATGTAAGAAAATAGATAATGTTATTGCTGTGTACTTTATACATCTTATATGATAACAGTACTGTTTACAGTTTGTCATATATATTGTCATTGTCGGTAAGTTACTGTGCAGTTGCATGCCTTGTTTTATGACCTAGGTGGTGCTATTTCTGTTTTATGACCTAGGTGGCTTCAAAATATTATTTTTAGAATGTCTTTTCAGGAACAATTTATATTTTTAAGCTTAATTATGGACATAAACTATGTTCATTTAATAACAAATAGAAGCTACCTGCAAATATTAATGCTGAATATGAAATCATTGTACATGCCTCACAATACAGCTAGACCCTGGCCGGAACTTGTCACCCTTCCAGTTATGTATGTTGTACTGATCTTAGTGTGGTATGTACTATGCGGAAAAGGAAGAGCCTGAATGCCAAGCACAATATTTATTATTTCTGTGGGCAGTGTCAGACAGGCGCTTTTAGCAGGCAGCATTGTACTGACCACCGCATATTAAAGTAATAATACACTTATTCTATCTCCTAATATATAGTTATGATCATACATTTCTTACCCAACATATAGCTTATATATACCAAATGCCCATTAACTTGTGTTTATTTTTTAAAAGTTCATGTTACTTGGCCATATATGCACATGGAAAAAGGCACTGACTGTACATCTGCTGGTGATTCCTCCGTGCGTCTCTCCACCATGTCACCACCAGTGAGGAGACGGATATAGGTGCCACCAGCTGACCATGTGACTTCCCCCAGCAGCACAATCATACATCGGCAGCTGCCGACGAGGAGATGGGGGCATATTCTCGTGAACTGGGGGCATCAGCTGAAATCTTGCCTTTAGGCAATATTTTGGGCCAATGCCCCTATCCCCAGATGCCGGAGTTGGGGCATGGGTGAAATGCAACATGTTGGATTTCACTGATTTGCCAATCAAGAACAAAATATGATCATGATCAGCAAATCGGGGATTTTTAACATGTAGAATTTCATTGATTCCCCGACGGATTGGTGACCATTGATGGCCTCTGCATGGCATTTCTGTGTATGTATGGGGAACATAAGGCACCAAATTGGTCAGGGCCGGCTATGACAATCACTGTCTCACATTGTCATGTGCACAGTATAACTTCTCTTATTCTCTATACCATGTCCCTATCTGTCCTTATCATGGCTCCTGCTCTAAAAGTGAACTGTATGTAATATCCTATACAATAGAAGTGTGTCAGACATTAATGCGGTACCTGTCATGCTATGGGCAGCAGTGCTGTACATCTGCAGATACATGTCATGTCTTTTACTAATGGATGAACCTGCCCAGTAAATTGCAATTCTCCTGGATATTGTACTTAAACATCACTATGAGATCCCACCAGATGGCTATTTAAAGTACTGTAATTACCAAATTAGACCACAAATCGACTGCTTTGTAGGAGAACTGTTAAATAGACATAATCAATAGCACTTTCCTTCTAGCCTAATTACAATCAGAGAGTACATCAGAACCCAATCTTTTCCATTGTGTTGAGCCCACAAATCTGTATCACAATGACAGAGAGCCGTCGCTGTCTCCCAGCCCCCTACAGCTGGTCATCTCATTGAGGTGATCGTGATCTGAGAAAAGTACTGTAAGATGTTCCCATTAATAACATCAGAATGTTTTTTTGTTTGTTTTTTTAAATAAAAGAGCATTTTAATTGACTTCAAATCTTTTTCAAAAGAAAAACAAAAAAAACCCGTTATTGCAAGTAGTGCTTGGCACGGATCCATACAATTAAGAGACGGCCGTCTGCAGCGTTTGTTTGAGTAAAGCAGTTGTCTGGGCCGCTGGCATGGACTGATGCTGTAATTGGCGCACAGTACTCTGTAGGGATTGGTGCTCAGAGAGTATGTTTCTAAAGCTTGCTAAAAACTTTGAATTGTGGATGGATGACGTAGCCGCCCTGCATGCCGGAGCTTTTACAATCCACTGATGTCTTCTTTTCTTCTCCTTTTTCCTCTTCTCTCTGTCTCTGCTATTGTTGCGCTCTCTGGATTTCAGAAATCCCGTAAGGTAAAGATAAGCAAACGTGTTTCATCCCATATCCCATGTGTATCTCCATTCCAGCCCTTCTATTAATCACTCTTAGACTAGATTACGTATCTGCTTTGGTGTTTGTTTCTCTCTTTCCCTTTAATGTATTTTATCTTTTCAGTTTTTTTTTTTCCTCACAGAAACTAAACCTTTTTTTTTTGTTCCAAGCATTTTCCAATCATTTCCAGCCATCCATCCATCTCTGTAACTCCAGTGAGCATCAAGCACTAATTAACACAGACCTTTAATCAATGGGAATAGTGCAGCGTGCGTGTTATTAAGGGAACCTATTGGGACCAGTGCAGAATGAGCAGCTTGTTTGGCTGTTGTGGTACAGCAGAGATTAACTAGTGAATGCTGTGGCTGTTTTTATTAATGGGGTTTGAAGGAGAAATATAGATCTATAAGACTCGTAGGTGACGGGATTATTCTGTTCTATACTTGTATGGGAGTAGTAACACACAACGCTGGTAGATTTGCTTTTTATATGACCGCATAAGTGCAATTTTTAAAAATGCTGCAATCTGTACTAGACCAGCAGAGGGCGACATAGAAACACTGAAATCCTGCTTAATACTCTCTTTAAGGTGAAATTCAGTGTTTCATAGCTTCAGAGGGCTCGGGCTGGGGACTACGGGTGTACATTATAAATACATTGAACATCCCCTGCCCCCCCCCCCCCAATTTCATCCTGTAACACAGCAGGAACAGAGTCCCCTCTAGCAGGCTGATGTTATACCACAGACTTATGCAATGATTAGACTGAGTCTTGTAGGGCAGCATGGTGGCTGGATTAATGAGTGGGTCTCCGGAATCCTAGGTCTAGTAATGTAGACAGTTAGTGGGTAGCAAACGGCGTGCAAGTGCGGAAATGTTGCCCATCTTCCTTTCATTCCGTGCACTGTCTGTTTCCAGTATGTAACCTATCCTTTGCCTCTTTCTCCAGGCACCACACACTGCTCTAAACCTGAAGGAGCCCCTCTATGTGGGTGGATCATCCGACTTTAGCAAATTGGCTCGAGCAGCAGCGATATCTACCAGCTTTGAAGGGTCTATCCAGAAGGTAAGAAGCCATACCCATGAGCCCGTATTGGTCAGCCTTGTAAGAATATTTTCCTATGGCCCCAGCTGTTACCTGTAGTAAGTGTCACAGGCACACATTCCTTCTTGCACTCAGTCACTTCACTATGCGCTGTTGGTGCAGTGCTTCCGTATTGGCCATCTGTACGGGTTGGATACGGGATGCCAATACAGAATCCTGACGCCGGCATCCTTACAGGGTTAGAATACCGACACTTGGTTTAACATAATCCTAAACCTTCCCCCCCCCCCCCAGTGCCTAAATCTAACCTCCCCATTTTCACACCCATTCTCGCGCCCTAACCCTCCCCATAGTGCCTAACCCTACCCCTAAGGCCTAATCCTCCACCCCCCACCCCAACCCCGCTACTTACCTTCGGGATACCGGAGCCAGGATTTTGACAAGTGTCGGGATTCCGGCGTCGGCATTCTGAACGCCATTATCCCAGTGGTCGGGATATTGACGGCATCCCATCTGTACACCCTGATCTCATATACTCACTCGTCCCACTTTTGTCTCCGCAGCTCATATATTATTTAGTCTTATTAAACCCAGTTGCTTTCCCTCTCATTGCCTACGCTAGCAGAGTAGTTTTGTGGGAGAGTAACAATGAATTTTCATACGGGGTATGGACTACAGGCTGAGTCTGTGGTATTGTGAGCTTGCTGTGAATCTGGTTATGTAGAAGTAAGACCAACAATTATTAAATCGGGGAGAAGAACGATGTTACCCAGACTAGAAAATCCAGTTTTGCTGATTGGTTGATTTTTGCAGATTTCCATCAAGGGGCTTCCTGTACTGAGGGAGGAGAACATAGTCCACGCCATGGAAATCTTTCCATTCCGCGACCACCCCTGCACCCAGAAACCAAACCCTTGTCACAATGGAGGACTCTGTACACCCAAAAAAGAGACCTTTGAGTGTATCTGCCAGAGAGGCTTCTCAGGGGGCCACTGTGAGAAAGGTAAGTTCACCAACTCCACCCCTAACATTTCACGCTCATCAATGATCGAGGACTCATGGCACAAACTCGGACACTCATTACAGTACTGGCACATGGCTATTCTCCACACACCCCAAGTTTTATCAGAGGAGACTCTGCGTCATTTCTCTGTGTTTTCCATCACATGGCAGACAGTGCTGGAACTGGGTTCTGTGACTTCTGTCACACATGAGTTGATAAGAGTGTATCTGCTTTCATGTGGCAATCTCTTACACTGCCTACCATGTGCAGGACAGCAGCACGAAACGCTGTAATGCTTCTTGGCTAATACGTCTGTGTACAGGACGGCCTGTGTGACAGTGCTGCAAATCATATGTATATATGATAAAAAGGCTAGCTATTGTAAGCTCTTTGTGTTCAATCAAACATTTTATTAGCTTATTTATTATCAAACTGTAGTATTTCAAAGTGGTACCTGCAGGAGCCAATAATACTGAGAATGCAGCCAATCAATTCACTAGGAACTACTGGCATCACTATGACACAGGCGAGGCACGAGGTGATATCTCTCATAAGCTGAGTCCTCAGGAAGATTGGTCACCGTACCCGCTGTGCGTAGGCAGCCGGAAGAGCGCAAATGTCCATACATCTCCTTTATAGCAGTGTCATGAACATCTGATGGTGAAGGAAGGTTGTATCCATTACAAAGACTGAAAGTTAATATAATTATTCAAACTTATGGTGGCAGCAGTGGGAAATGACACTGAAGAATGCGTTTTACTTAAAACTACTTAAAAATCCATGTGTGTGTAATAATGCACTTCCTATACATTCTGCAGATGCAGTATTAGGAGTCAGGGAGTAGGTCAGTGAGCATGTAGTGAGCGTGTATGCTGAGGGTCTTCTACAGGTCACACTTCTAGTTTAGGGGGTGTTATTCAATATAATACACATGTCGTCTCATGACACCAGAGCTCACAGATTATACAGTAAGTGATGACTTCAGCTGTTTATAAAGATGTTATGTATACGAGTTCATACATATATTATATGTGTACAGCATTATACAATTGATAAAATAGATAAGTATATAAATTGGGGCAATTGGTTCTTCTGTATCATATTCTATTTCTCAAGTATAGTTTCATTGTATTTGTACATGATGATCTTAAAGATTCCTTCCTTGGATTCCCACACTTCACAGCTGACTGAACAGGAGATGGAGAAAAATCAATAAATAAAATGAACTGTCAGACAGATCAAATTGGAGCTTTGTGCTGCATAATGCTTTCACCTCCAGCATTCCCACAGGGGCCCGCTTGCAGATAGCTCATACTAGCGTTACTGTATTCCTCGCATCCCACCTGCTGTATACCTGACTACTGCAGCACTTTCACCTGTACTCATCCCACCCACTGTATACCTGACTACTGCAGCACTTTCACCTGTACTCATCCCACCCACTGTATACCTGACTATTGCAGCACCTTCACCTGTACTCATCCCACCCACTGTATACCTGACTACTACAGCACCTTCTCCTGCTCTCATCCCACCCACTGTATACCTGACTATTGCAGCACCTTCACCTGTACTCATCCCACCCACTGTATACCTGACTAATACAGCACCTTCTCCTGTTCTCATCCCACCCACTGTATACCTGACTACTACAGCACCTTCTCCTGTTCTCATCCCACCCACTGTATACCTGACTACTACAGCACCTTCTCCTGTTCTCATCCCACCCACTGTATACCTGACTACTACAGCACCTTCTCCTGTTCTCATCCCACCCACTGTATACCTGACTACTGCAGCACCTTCTCCTCCTCTCATCCCACCCACTGTATACCTGACTACTGCAGCACTTTCACTTGTACTCATCCAACCCACTGTATACCTGACTACTGCAGCACTTTCACCTGTACTCATCCAACCCACTGTATACCTGACTACTGCAGCACCTTCACCTGTTCTCATCCCACCCACTGTATACCTGACTACTACAGCACCTTCTCCTGCTCTCATCCCACCCACTGTATACCTGACTACTGCAGCACCTTCACCTCTTCTCATCCCACCAACTGAATACCTGACTACTACAGCACCTTCTCCTCCTCTCATCCCACCCACTGTATACCTGACTATTGCAGCACCTTCACCTGTACTCATCCCACCCACTGTATACCTGACTACTACAGCACCTTCTCCTGCTCTCATCCCACCCACTGTATACCTGACTATTGCAGCACCTTCACCTGTACTCATCCCACCCACTGTATACCTGACTACTACAGCACCTTCTCCTGTTCTCATCCCACCCACTGTATACCTGACTACTACAGCACCTTCTCCTGTTCTCATCCCACCCACTGTATACCTGACTACTACAGCACCTTCTCCTGTTCTCATCCCACCCACTGTATACCTGACTACTACAGCACCTTCTCCTGTTCTCATCCCACCCACTGTATACCTGACTACTGCAGCACCTTCTCCTCCTCTCATCCCACCCACTGTATACCTGACTACTGCAGCACTTTCACCTGTACTCATCCAACCCACTGTATACCTGACTACTACAGCACCTTCACCTACTCTCATCCCACCCACTGTATACCTGACTACTGCAGCACCTTCACCTGTTCTCATCCCACCCACTGTATACCTGACTACTGCAGCACCTTCTCCTCCTCTCATCCCACCCACTGTATACCTGACTACTACAGCACCTTCACCTCCTCTCATCCCACCCACTGTATACCTGACTACTACAGCACCTTCTCCTGCTCTCATCCCACCCACTGTATACCTGACTACTACAGCACCTTCTCCTCCTCTCATCCCACCCACTGTATACCTGACTACTACAGCACCTTCTCCTCCTCTCATCCCACCCACTGTATACCTGACTACTACAGCACCTTCTCCTCCTCTCATCCCACCCACTGTATACCTGACTACTACAGCACCTTCACCTACTCTCATCCCACCCACTGTATACCTGACTACTGCAGCACCTTCACCTGTTCTCATCCCACCCACTGTATACCTGACTACTGCAGCACCTTCTCCTCCTCTCATCCCACCCACTGTATACCTGACTACTGCAGCACCTTCTCCTCCTCTCATCCCACCCACTGTATACCTGACTACTGCAGCACCTTCTCCTCCTCTCATCCCACCCACTGTATACCTGACTACTACAGCACCTTGTCCTGTTCTCATCCCACCCACTGTATACCTGACTACTGCAGCACCTTCTCCTGTTCTCATCCCACCCACTGTATACCTGACTATTGCAGCACCTTCTCCTGCTCTCATCCCACCCACTGTATACCTGACTACTGCAGCACCTTCATCTCCTCTCATCCCACCCACTGTATACCTGACTACTGCAGCACCTTCACCTCTTCTCATCCCACCCACTGTATACCTGACTACTACAGCACCTTCTCCTCCTCTCATCCCACCCACTGTATACCTGACTACTACAGCACCTTCTCCTCCTCTCATCCCACCCACTGTATACCTGACTACTACAGCACCTTCACCTGTTCTCATCCCACCCACTGTATACCTGACTACTGCAGCACCTTCTCCTCCTCTCATCCCGCCCACTGTATACCTGACTACTGCAGCACCTTCTCCTCCTCTCATCCCACCCACTGTATACCTGACTACTGCAGCACCTTCACCTGTTCTCATCCCACCCACTGTATACCTGACTACTGCAGCACCTTCATCTCCTCTCATCCCACCCACTGTATACCTGACTACTGCAGCACCTTCACCTCCTCTCATCCCACCCACTGTATACCTGACTACTGCAGCACCTTCACCTCCTCTCATCCCACCCACTGTATACCTGACTACTGCAGCACCTTCACCTCCTCTCATCCCACCCACTGTATACCTGACTACTACAGCACCTTCTCCTCCTCTCATCCCACCCACTGTATACCTGACTACTACAGCACCTGCTCCTCCTCTCATCCCACCCACTGTATACCTGACTACTACAGCACCTTCACCTCCTCTCATCCCACCCACTGTATACCTGACTTCTGCAGCACCTTCACCTCCTCTCATCCCACCCACTGTATACCTGACTACTACAGCACCTTGTCCTGTTCTCATCCCACCCACTGTATACCTGACTACTACAGCACCTTCTCCTCCTCTCATCCCACCCACTGTATACCTGACTACTACAGCACCTGCTCCTCCTCTCATCCCACCCACTGTATACCTGACTACTACAGCACCTTCACCTCCTCTCATCCCACCCACTGTATACCTGACTTCTGCAGCACCTTCACCTCCTCTCATCCCACCCACTGTATACCTGACTACTACAGCACCTTGTCCTGTTCTCATCCCACCCACTGTATACCTGACTACTACAGCACCTTCTCCTCCTCTCATCCCACCCACTGTATACCTGACTACTACAGCACCTTCTCCTCCTCTCATCCCACCCACTGTATACCTGACTACTACAGCACCTTCACCTACTCTCATCCCACCCACTGTATACCTGACTACTGCAGCACCTTCACCTGTTCTCATCCCACCCACTGTATACCTGACTACTGCAGCACCTTCTCCTCCTCTCATCCCACCCACTGTATACCTGACTACTGCAGCACCTTCTCCTCCTCTCATCCCACCCACTGTATACCTGACTACTGCAGCACCTTCTCCTCCTCTCATCCCACCCACTGTATACCTGACTACTACAGCACCTTGTCCTGTTCTCATCCCACCCACTGTATACCTGACTACTGCAGCACCTTCTCCTGTTCTCATCCCACCCACTGTATACCTGACTATTGCAGCACCTTCTCCTGCTCTCATCCCACCCACTGTATACCTGACTACTGCAGCACCTTCATCTCCTCTCATCCCACCCACTGTATACCTGACTACTGCAGCACCTTCACCTCTTCTCATCCCACCCACTGTATACCTGACTACTACAGCACCTTCTCCTCCTCTCATCCCACCCACTGTATACCTGACTACTACAGCACCTTCTCCTCCTCTCATCCCACCCACTGTATACCTGACTACTACAGCACCTTCACCTGTTCTCATCCCACCCACTGTATACCTGACTACTGCAGCACCTTCTCCTCCTCTCATCCCGCCCACTGTATACCTGACTACTGCAGCACCTTCTCCTCCTCTCATCCCACCCACTGTATACCTGACTACTGCAGCACCTTCACCTGTTCTCATCCCACCCACTGTATACCTGACTACTGCAGCACCTTCATCTCCTCTCATCCCACCCACTGTATACCTGACTACTGCAGCACCTTCACCTCCTCTCATCCCACCCACTGTATACCTGACTACTGCAGCACCTTCACCTCCTCTCATCCCACCCACTGTATACCTGACTACTGCAGCACCTTCACCTCCTCTCATCCCACCCACTGTATACCTGACTACTACAGCACCTTCTCCTCCTCTCATCCCACCCACTGTATACCTGACTACTACAGCACCTGCTCCTCCTCTCATCCCACCCACTGTATACCTGACTACTACAGCACCTTCACCTCCTCTCATCCCACCCACTGTATACCTGACTTCTGCAGCACCTTCACCTCCTCTCATCCCACCCACTGTATACCTGACTACTGCAGCACCTTCACCTGTTCTCATCCCACCCACTGTATACCTGACTACTGCAGCACCTTCTCCTCCTCTCATCCCACCCACTGTATACCTGACTACTACAGCACCTTCACCTGTTCTCATCCCACCCACTGTATACCTGACTACTACTGCACCTTCTCCTGCTCTCATCCCACCCACTGTATACCTGACTACTGCAGCACCTTCACCTCTTCTCATCCCACCAACTGAATACCTGACTACTACAGCATCTTCTCCTCCTCTCACCCCACCCACTGTATACCTGACTACTACAGCACCTTCACCTCCTCTCATCCCACCCACTGTATACCTGACTACTGCAGCACCTCCTCTCATCCCACCCACTGTATATCTGACTACTACAGCACCTTCTCCTGCTCTCATCCCACCCACTGTATACCTGACTACTGCAGCACCTTCATCTCCTCTCATCCCACCCACTGTATACCTGACTACTGCAGCACCTTCACCTCTTCTCATCCCACCCACTGTATACCTGACTACTACAGCACCTTCTCCTCGTCTCATCCCACCCACTGTATACCTGACTACTACAGCACCTTCTCCTCCTCTCATCCCACCCACTGTATACCTGACTACTACAGCACCTTCACCTGTTCTCATCCCACCCACTGTATACCTGACTACTGCAGCACCTTCTCCTCCTCTCATCCCGCCCACTGTATACCTGACTACTGCAGCACCTTCTCCTCCTCTCATCCCACCCACTGTATACCTGACTACTGCAGCACCTTCACCTGTTCTCATCCCACCCACTGTATACCTGACTACTGCAGCACCTTCATCTCCTCTCATCCCACCCACTGTATACCTGACTACTGCAGCACCTTCACCTCCTCTCATCCAACCCACTGTATACCTGACTACTGCAGCACCTTCACCTCCTCTCATCCCACCCACTGTATACCTGACTACTGCAGCACCTTCACCTCCTCTCATCCCACCCACTGTATACCTGACTACTACAGCACCTTCTCCTCCTCTCATCCCACCACTGTATACCTGACTACTACAGCACCTGCTCCTCCTCTCATCCCACCCACTGTATACCTGACTACTACAGCACCTTCACCTCCTCTCATCCCACCCACTGTATACCTGACTACTGCAGCACCTTCTCCTCCTCTCATCCCACCCACTGTATACCTGACTACTACAGCACCTTCACCTCCTCTCATCCCACCCACTGTATACCTGACTACTGCAGCACCTTCTCCTCCTCTCATCCCACCCACTGTATACCTGACTACTACAGCACCTTCACCTGTTCTCATCCCACCCACTGTATACCTGACTACTACAGCACCTTCTCCTGCTCTCATCCCACCCACTGTATACCTGACTACTGCAGCACCTTCACCTCTTCTCATCCCACCAACTGAATACCTGACTACTACAGCACCTTCTCCTCCTCTCATCCCACCCACTGTATACCTGACTACTACAGCACCTTCACCTCCTCTCATCCCACCCACTGTATACCTGACTACTGCAGCACCTCCTCTCATCCCACCCACTGTATATCTGACTACTACAGCACCTTCTCCTCCTCTCATCCCACCCACTGTATACCTGACTACTGCAACACCTTCACCTCCTCTCATCCCACCCACTGTATACCTGACTACTGCAGCACCTTCACCTGTTCTCATCCCACCCACTGTATACCTGACTACTACAGCACCTCCTCTCATCCCACCCACTGTATATCTGACTACTACAGCACCTTCTCCTCCTCTCATCCCGCCCACTGTATACCTGACTACTGCAGCACCTTCACCTCCTCTCATCCCACCCACTGTATACCTGACTACTGCAGCACCTTCACCTATTCTCATCCCACCCACTGTATACCTGACTACTACAGCACCTTCTCCTCTCATCCCACCCACTGTATACCTGACTACTGCAGCACCTTCACCTCCTATCATCCCACCCACTGTATACCTGACTAATGCAGCACCTTCACCTCCTCTCATCTCACCCACTGTATACCTGACTACTGCAGCACCTTCACCTCCTCTCATCCCACCCACTGTATACCTGACTACTTCAGCACCTTCACCTCCTCTCATCCCACCCACTGTATACCTGACTACTACAGCACCTTCTCCTCCTCTCATCCCACCCACTGTATACCTGACTACTGCAGCACCTTCACCTCCTCTCATCCCACCCACTGTATCCCTGACTACTACAGCACCTTCATCTGTTCTCATCCCACCCACTGTATACCTGACTACTGCAGCACCTTCTCCTCCTCTCATCCCACCCACTGTATACCTGACTACTGCAGCACCTTCTCCTCCTCTCATCCCACCCACTGTATACCTGACTACTGCAGCACCTTCTCCTGTTCTCATCCCACCCACTGTATACCTGACTACTACAGCACCTTCTCCTGCTCTCATCCCACCCACTGTATACCTGACTACTGCAGCACCTTCACCTCCTCTCATCCCACCCACTGTATCCCTGACTACTACAGCACCTTCTCCTCCTCTCATCCCACCCACTGTATACCTGACTACTACAGCACCTGCTCCTCGTCTCATCCCACCCACTGTATACCTGACTACTGCAGCACCTTCATCTCCTCTCATCCCACCCACTGTATACCTGACTACTGCAGCACCTTCACCTCCTCTCATCCCACCCACTGTATACCTGACTACTGCAGCACCTTCACCTCCTCTCATCCCACCCACTGTATACCTGACTACTGCAGCACCTTCACCTCCTCTCATCCCACCCACTGTATACCTGACTACTACAGCACCTTCTCCTCCTCTCATCCCACCCACTGTATACCTGACTACTACAGCACCTGCTCCTCGTCTCATCCCACCCACTGTATACCTGACTACTACAGCACCTTCACCTCCTCTCATCCCACCCACTGTATATCTGACTACTGCAGCACCTTCACCTCCTCTCATCCCACCCACTGTATACCTGACTACTGCAGCACCTTCACCTGTTCTCATCCCACCCACTGTATACCTGACTACTGCAGCACCTTCTCCTCCTCTCATCCCACCCACTGTATACCTGACTACTACAGCACCTTCACCTGTTCTCATCCCACCCACTGTATACCTGACTACTACAGCACCTTCTCCTGCTCTCATCCCACCCACTGTATACCTGACTACTGCAGCACCTTCACCTCTTCTCATCCCACCAACTGAATACCTGACTACTACAGCACCTTCTCCTCCTCTCATCCCACCCACTGTATACCTGACTACTACAGCACCTTCACCTCCTCTCATCCCACCCACTGTATACCTGACTACTGCAGCACCTCCTCTCATCCCACCCACTGTATATCTGACTACTACAGCACCTTCTCCTCCTCTCATCCCACCCACTGTATACCTGACTACTGCAGCACCTTCACCTCCTCTCATCCCACCCACTGTATACCTGACTACTGCAGCACCTTCACCTGTTCTCATCCCACCCACTGTATACCTGACTACTACAGCACCTCCTCTCATCCCACCCACTGTATATCTGACTACTACAGCACCTTCTCCTCCTCTCATCCCGCCCACTGTATACCTGACTACTGCAGCACCTTCACCTCCTCTCATCCCACCCACTGTATACCTGACTACTGCAGCACCTTCACCTATTCTCATCCCACCCACTGTATACCTGACTACTACAGCACCTTCTCCTCCTCTCATCCCACCCACTGTATACCTGACTACTGCAGCACCTTCACCTGTTCTCATCCCACCCACTGTATACCTGACTACTGCAGCACCTTCTCCTCCTCTCATCCCACCCACTGTATACCTGACTACTACAGCACCTTCACCTGTTCTCATCCCACCCACTGTATACCTGACTACTACAGCACCTTCTCCTGCTCTCATCCCACCCACTGTATACCTGACTACTGCAGCACCTTCACCTCTTCTCATCCCACCAACTGAATACCTGCCTACTACAGCACCTTCTCCTCCTCTCAACCCACCCACTGTATACCTGACTACTACAGCACCTTCACCTCCTCTCATCCCACCCACTGTATACCTGACTACTGCAGCACCTCCTCTCATCCCACCCACTGTATATCTGACTACTACAGCACCTTCTCCTCCTCTCATCCCACCCACTGTATACCTGACTACTGCAGCACCTTCACCTCCTCTCATCCCACCCACTGTATACCTGACTACTGCAGCACCTTCACCTGTTCTCATCCCACCCACTGTATACCTGACTACTACAGCACCTCCTCTCATCCCACCCACTGTATATCTGACTACTACAGCACCTTCTCCTCCTCTCATCCCGCCCACTGTATACCTGACTACTGCAGCACCTTCACCTCCTCTCATCCCACCCACTGTATACCTGACTACTGCAGCACCTTCACCTATTCTCATCCCACCCACTGTATACCTGACTACTACAGCACCTTCTCCTCCTCTCATCCCACCCACTGTATACCTGACTACTGCAGCACCTTCACCTCCTCTCATCCCACCCACTGTATACCTGACTAATGCAGCACCTTCTCCTCCTCTCATCTCACCCACTGTATACCTGACTACTGCAGCACCTTCATCCCCTCTCATCCCACCCACTGTATACCTGACTACTACAGCGCCTTCACCTCCTCTCATCCCACCCACTGTATACCTGACTACTACAGCACCTTCTCCTCCTCTCATCCCACCCACTGTATACCTGACTACTGCAGCACCTTCACCTCCTCTCATCCCACCCACTGTATACCTGACTAATGCAGCACCTTCACCTCCTCTCATCCCACCCACTGTATACCTGACTACTACAGCACCTTCACCTCCTCTCATCCCACCCACTGTATACCTGACTACTGCAGCACCTCCTCTCATCCCACTCACTGTATACCTGACTACTGCAGCATCTCCTCTCATCCCACCCACTGTATACCTGACTACTACAGCACCTTCACCTCCTCTCATCCCACCCACTGTATACCTGACTACTACAGCACCTTGTCCTGCTCTCATCCCACCCACTGTATACCTGACTACTACAGCACCTTCTCCTCCTCTCATCCCACCCACTGTATACCTGACTACTACAGCACCTTCACCTCCTCTCATCCCACCCACTGTATACCTGACTACTGCAGCACCTTCACCCCCTCTCATCTCACCCACTGTATACCTGACTAATGCAGCACCTTCACCTCCTCTCATACCACCCACTGTATATCTGACTACTACAGCACCTTCTCCTCCTCTCATCCCACCCACTGTATACCTGACTACTGCAGCACCTTCACCTCCTCTCATCCCACCCACTGTATACCTGACTACTGCAGCACCTTCACCTGTTCTCATCCCACCCACTGTATACCTGACTACTACAGCACCTCCTCTCATCCCACCCACTGTATATCTGACTACTACAGCACCTTCTCCTCCTCTCATCCCGCCCACTGTATACCTGACTACTGCAGCACCTTCACCTCCTCTCATCCCACCCACTGTATACCTGACTACTGCAGCACCTTCACCTATTCTCATCCCACCCACTGTATACCTGACTACTACAGCACCTTCTCCTCCTCTCATCCCACCCACTGTATACCTGACTACTGCAGCACCTTCACCTCCTCTCATCCCACCCACTGTATACCTGACTAATGCAGCACCTTCTCCTCCTCTCATCTCACCCACTGTATACCTGACTACTGCAGCACCTTCATCCCCTCTCATCCCACCCACTGTATACCTGACTACTACAGCACCTTCACCTCCTCTCATCCCACCCACTGTATACCTGACTACTACAGCACCTTCTCCTCCTCTCATCCCACCCGCTGTATACCTGACTACTGCAGCACCTTCACCTCCTCTCATCCCACCCACTGTATACCTGACTAATGCAGCACCTTCACCTCCTCTCATCCCACCCACTGTATACCTGACTACTACAGCACCTTCACCTCCTCTCATCCCACCCACTGTATACCTGACTACTGCAGCACCTCCTCTCATCCCACCCACTGTATACCTGACTACTGCAGCATCTCCTCTCATCCCACCCACTGTATACCTGACTACTACAGCACCTTCACCTCCTCTCATCCCACCCACTGTATACCTGACTACTACAGCACCTTGTCCTGCTCTCATCCCACCCACTGTATACCTGACTACTACAGCACCTTCTCCTCCTCTCATCCCACCCACTGTATACCTGACTACTACAGCACCTTCACCTCCTCTCATCCCACCCACTGTATACCTGACTACTGCAGCACCTTCACCCCCTCTCATCTCACCCACTGTATACCTGACTAATGCAGCACCTTCACCTCCTCTCATACCACCCACTGTATATCTGACTACTGCAGCACCTTCACCTCCTCTCATCCCACCCACTGTATACCTGACTACTACAGCACCTTCACCTCCTCTCATCCCACCCACTGTATACCTGACTACTGCAGCACCTTCACCTCCTCTCATCCCACCCACTGTATACCTGACTGCTAGAGCACCTTCACCTCCTCTCATCCCACCCACTGTATACCTGACTACTACAGCACCTCCTCTCATCCCACCCACTGTATACCTGACTACTGCAGTGCCTTCATCTCCTCTCATCCCACTCACTGTTTAGCCGTGGCGAAAGGTTTTGAGAATGACACAAGTATTGGTTTTTACAAAGTTTGCTGCTTCAGTGTTTTTAGACCTTTTCGTCAGATGTTACTATGGTATACTAAAGTAAAATTACAAGCATTTCATAAGTGTCAAAGGCTTTTATTGACAAGTACATTAAGTTTATGCAAAGAGTCAATATTTGCAGTGTTGACCCTTCTTTTTCAAGAAAACTGCAATTCGCCCTGGCATGCTGTCAGTTAAATTCTGGCCCACATACTGACGGATGGCTGCCCATTCTGGCCTAATCAATGCTTGGAGTTTGTCAGAATTTGTGGGGTTTCTACTTCAGGGTCCATAGGGGGTCCACAGGGTTGACCTTGGGGTATAGCTGGATCTGGATCCACGGGCACCACGCAGTTAAAGCTTTGCTGCTCCCAGGATGCACTTGGGTCCGTCCTCCTCTATACCCCGCCCCGGCCACAGGCACCTCAGTTTTAGTTGGTGCCCGGCCGGAGTCGGGTCACCCTGTCGCAGTGGGGCTGCAGGAGCAGCCCCTAAGCTTTATTTTAAAAGAAATTTTTTTTATTTTTTTCTTCTTTTTTTACACTTTTAGAGCGGCAGCATCAGACTGTCCTTTAGGACGTCCACGCTGCCGCTCCTTCTCCCCGCTGGCGCCGCGACGCCAGTACAGCTCTGGGGATCGCGGCGGGACCCCAGAGCCTGTACTAGCCGGGCTCTGGGGACTCCCTTGACTGCTGCCGGACGCGACGGGGATCAGGTAAGCCGCGGGTCGCCGCGTGCGGCGGCCCGCGGATACTTCAATGCAGTCAGGAGCCTCCGGTCTCTGGGGACAGACCGGAGGCGCTAGCGGCGGCGACGGGCTCCCCCTCAATTGAGGAATACCCCGCGTGTCCGCTAGACCACCAGGGTATCAGGCTGGTAGCGGGACCGGCAACCCGGGGGTTAATTGCTAGCCTGGGGAGGCAGCCTTCCCTGTCTAGCGGCTCCTCCCCTCAGCTCAGCGCGCCTTTCAACAAGCAGTCTGGCGTCGCTGAGCTGCTCTTATCTTACGGCCACTCCTCCTCTGAGGTCTCCGGCGGCCATCTTTACTGGCACATCGCAGACTCCCAGGCGGTATCAAGTGGACCGGTCCCCCTGTGTACCTCTCCCCTGCTAAAGGACAGTGTACACAGCGCTATAGCCCTCCCAGACACTGAATCTGGGCGGTTGATTGTAGCGGAAGGTGCAGTGAGTATAACTTTTCTGCATTGTATGTGACTATTGCTAGTGCTGCCTGTCTGTGACTTATTCTCCTTACTGTCAGCTTATAACTATCCCTTTCCTTCTCCTACGGCCCGGCAGGTGTGTGGGGGAAGGGCGTTTTTCTGAGACCCTCACATATATAAAACACGTATTTGTGGGGTCAGTCACATACTGTTGTGTGCTACACAGTACCATATCTGGGCTGTTGTTTCGCATACTGGTGAGTGCGCGGGTGTTAAAACCGTAATTCCTCTGGTGATACCTATTTCTTGTGTATTTACGGTATCATGTCGGATGAGGAGACTGAGCGCTCTGTGGCTCCTGTGCTATTTTCCTGCAGACGCTGTGCTGCTGGAGTTGATGGGGAGGACTTATCTCAGGATGGTCTGTGCGGGCGGTGCCAGCTGGTACCGGGCCCCTCCAACCCCCCTGTATCACAGGACCCTCCTTGGGCGATGTTTTCACAGGTGCTGGCGTCTATTGCGGACCGGTTATCGGTCCCATCAGCGGTCCCTTCTAGGGCGTTACCGCAGCCCACCATCCCCCATTCCCCGAGGGTTCCACAAATGTTGCGGTCTTCCCCCGGGGCCCAGACTGTGGGTCCTTACTCGGGACTGCCTGTGTATGTGCAGTCTTCCCCAGGGACGTGTCAGTCTGTAGTGCCTTTGCAGAGTGTTGCTCCGACGGCTCCTCCGCCTTGGGTGGATGTTCTATCCAGCTCCGTACAGAGTCTGGCGGCTTCATCCTCGGCGTTTCAGTCTATGTTGCAAGGTGATGTGCCACCAAGGGTGTCTAAACGTCCGGTTGTGAGTTCACTAGCTGCGCAGTTGTCGGACTCGGAAGTGTCCTCAGATGATGGAGAAATCCATGAGGACTCTGACTCTGATGTCATGGGGCAGGAGGTGGAAGCTAAGTCCTCCATTAATGTTCCAGCCTTAGTTAGGGCGGTGCGGGCTATCCTACATGTTGAGGATGATGCGCCGGCTCCTAGGTCGAAGTTTCCTAATTTTAAAAAGGCCAAGGTGACCTCAACTGTGTTCCCCCTGTCTGATCAATTATCGGATCATATGGCGGCGGCCTGGCAATTACCTAGTAAGAGGTTCCATCCACAGAAGAGGTTGGCGGCGAACTATCCTTTTCCTGAAGCTCATTGCAGGAAATGGGAAACTCCGCCGGCGGTGGATTCCCACTTTACCCGCTTGATCAAAAGCGCGACGTTGCCATTGCCGTCTATCTCCTCTTTGAAGGATCCCACGGACAGGAAGGTGGAGACTTGTTTAAAGTCCATTTATTCTCTTTCCGGGGCGGTGGCTCGCCCGTCCATGGCTATCTCCTGGGTGGCTAAAGCCATTGAGGCATGGGCCAATGCCTTGGAGGATACCTTTCCTGATGAGGCTCCGGATATCCAGAGAGCGTTAGTGGGACAGATGCGGGATGCAGCTTCCTATATTGGGGAAGCGTCTTTGGATGCCAGCCTGCTCACTTCTAGGGTGTCGGCTGCAGCGGTATCTGCTCGGCGCTCCCTGTGGCTGAGGTCCTGGAGGGCTGATGCAGATTCAAAAAAGGGTCTGGAGGCCTTGCCTTTTAATGGTGATTTACTATTTGGTCCGGATTTGGACAGAATAGTGGATACTTTGGCTAAGTCCAAGTCGGCTTTTCTCCCTTCGGCCTCTGCGCCGGCTAAAGTGAGGAGCTCTGCCTTTCGGTCCTTTCGGGTTCAGGGTAAGGCCAAGGGCCAGTCCTTCCCGAGACATTCGGCGACCAAGGCCGCACCCAAGCCCAAGAAGCAGGCATGGAGTGCTCGGCGCCCTTCCTCCAAGCAGGAGGATAAGCCTGCTGCCTGATGGGACGGGCCTCTCTCTGGGGGACCCCAGAGTGGGAGGCCGACTTCTCCAATTCGCCCAGTGTTGGCACAATACCACCACGGATGCCTGGGTTCGAGAAGTAGTCTCTCAGGGGTACGCCCTGTCTTTTCGGTTCAGGCCGCCCCACCAGTTTTTCTGTACGAGTCCTTCTCTGGACAAGACCAAAGCTGGTCAGATTCAGGTAGCTATAGAATCCTTGCTACAAGCAGGGGTCATTGTTCCCGTTCCGCAGTCTCAGCGCGGGACGGGGTACTATTCTACTCTGTTTCTGGTACAGAAACCCAATGGTTCTCATCGCCCTATCCTGAATTTGAAGTCTCTGAACAGATACCTCAGAGTTCCCAGGTTCAGGATGGAAACGTTACGTTCCATCATTCTGGCGATGGAACCCGGGGATTATATGGTCTCCCTCGATATCCAGGACGCCTATCTCCATGTGCCCATAGCACCGGCACATCAGCGGTATCTGAGGTTTGCTATCCTGAACCATCACTACCAATTTCGGGCGTTGCCTTTTGGCCTTTCCACGGCTCCGAGGGTGTTCACCAAGGTGATGGCGGTTATGGCTGCCCACCTTCGGGGTCAGGGTCTACGTCTGTTGCCGTACCTGGACGATCTTCTGCTGCTGGCGAGCTCCCCGGAGGTGCTTCTTCGACATCTCCACCTGACCATTGCTTGTCTTCAAGCACACGGGTGGTTGATAAACTGGAAGAAGTCCTCCCTGATTCCATCACAGCGGATGGTTCATTTGGGAGCCCTGCTGGATTCTCGTCAGCAGCGGATTTTCCTGACTCCAGAGAAGGTCTCCTCCCTGCAGCTGCGGATACACAGTTGCCTGAGCAGTTGCCGCCTGTCGGTCCATTCAGCTATGAGAGTTCTGGGGTCCATGGTGTCGACATTCGACATGGTGGAATTTGCCCAGTTCCATTCCCGGCCCCTGCAGGGGCTGATTCTATCGGAATGGAACGGGTTACCTCACCGGATCCGCTCTCAGATGCTGGTGTTGTCCGCGGAGGTTCGGCAGTCTTTGGCTTGGTGGCTTCAGATGGTGCATCTGGTCGAGGGGCGCCCCTTTTGGATCCCGGACTGGGTCCTGCTCACGACGGATGCCAGTCTTCGGGGTTGGGGGGCAGTGACCGGCTCATTATCGCTTCAGGGTCGTTGGTCCGCGGAAGAAGCACTTCTCCCCATCAACATCCTGGAACTGCGGGCTGTGTACAGGGCCCTGCAGTCGTCCGGCCCCGCTCTTCACGGAAGGGTGGTTCAGGTGCAGTCCGACATCGCCACCACGGTGGCGTACATCAACCACCAAGGGGGAACTCGCAGTCGGGCAGCAATGTCGGAGGTGTCTCGCATTCTTGCTTGGGCGGAGTGTCACGTTCCAGCGATCTCGGCAGTCTTCATTCCCGGAGTCCTCAATTGGGAGGCGGACTTCCTCAGCCGTCACGATGTGCATCCCGGGGAATGGTCGCTTCACCCAGTGGTGTTTCAGCTACTCGTGGACAGGTGGGGGCTGCCGGAGCTGGACTTGATGGCCTCCCGTCACAATCACAAGTTGCCCGTTTACGGGTCAAGGACAAGAGACGCAGGCGCCTGTCTGGTAGACGCTCTGTCGGTGAAATGGACGTTTCACCTGGCGTATCTGTTTCCTCCGATATCCTTACTTCCTCGGGTTCTGCGGAAATTCAAGCAGGACGGCGGCACGCTCGTGCTGGTGGCTCCGGCGTGGCCCAGACGTCCTTGGTACTCCGATCTGAGGTGCCTCTCCATCGACGCTCCGTACCTTCTTCCTCAGCGTCGGGACCTGTTGTCTCAGGGGCCCTGCCTTTACCCGGATCTGGGTCGGCTGTCTTTGACGGCGTGGCTCTTGAGACAGCCGTCTTGAGGTCTAGGGGTTTCTCCAGTTCAGTGATTGGTACCATGCTTAGGGCACGCAAGCCTGCCTCCGCGCGGATTTACCACAGGGTGTGGCGCACTTATTTTCAATGGTGTGAATCCAGAAACTATGATCCGCAGGTGTTCCGGGTTTCCAGAATCTTGGAATTTCTTCAATCGGGTTTGGACCTCGGCTTACGCCTGGCCTCTCTGAAGGTTCATGTGTCTGCTTTGTCCGTGTGGTTTCAGCGACGGATTGCTACACTGCCAGATGTTTACACCTTTTTCCAAGGTGTTCTCAGGATCCAGCCTCCCTTCGTGCCTCCGGTGGCTCCGTGGGACTTGACGGTGGTACTGAGGGTCTTGCAGGGTCCTCCTTTTGAGCCGCTTGAGTCGGTGGAGCTCAAGTGGCTGACGTTTAAGACCATTTTTCTCCTGGCAATTGCTTCGGCCAGGAGGGTTTCAGAATTGGGGGCGCTTTCCTGTCGCCCTCCTTTTCTGATTTTTCACCAGGACAGGGCAGTGCTCCGCACGCGTCCTGAGTTTTTGCCCAAAGTGGTTTCAAAGTTCCACATTAATCAGGAACTTGTTGTGCCAGCTTTTCAGTCACCTGATCTTTCGGCTGGTGAGGCTTCCTTGGATGTGGTCCGGGCACTTAGAATCTATGTGGACCGGACTGCTTCGGTTAGGAAGTCGGATTCTTTGTTTGTCCTCTTTGGTTTTCACAAGAGGGGTTGGCCTGCCAACAAGCAAACGATAGCCCGTTGGCTTCGTTCAGTTATTTGTGAGGCTTATGCGCAGGAGGGTTTACCTGTGCCAGCCTCTGTTAAGGCTCATTCCACTCGTTCTGTGGGTCCCTCTTGGGCTGCTAGACGTGGCGCCTCCGCTGTTCAGCTGTGTAAGGCGGCTACTTGGTCTTCAATTCAGACGTTTTTGAGGTTTTATGCGTTTGACACCTTCGCCTCTCAGGATGCATCCTTTGGGCGCCGGGTACTCCTTTCAGCACAGGAGCGTCCCCGCCCTTAGTTGAACTGCTTTGGGACATCCCCAAGGTCAACCCTGTGGACCCCCTATGGACCCTGAAGTAGAAAACAAGAGATATGGTAAGAACTTACCTTTGTTATCTCTGTTTCTACGAAGTCCATAGGGTCCACAGGGCGCCCGCCCTGACGCACCTGGCTTCAAATGGGCTGTGTGGCTGGTCACCGGTTTTCCGTCTCCCATTTCTGTGAGTATGGTTTCTTGTGTGTTCCAGTCTTCCTTCTCTCTGTTTAGTCTCCTCCTCCGGCCTTAGCTGCTTACCAACTGAGGTGCCTGTGGCCGGGGCGGGGTATAGAGGAGGACGGACCCAAGTGCATCCTGGGAGCAGCAAAGCTTTAACTGCGTGGTGCCCGTGGATCCAGATCCAGCTATACCCCAAGGTCAACCCTGTGGACCCTATGGACTTCGTAGAAACAGAGATAACAAAGGTAAGTTCTTACCATATCTCTTGTTTTTTGTTGTCCACCCGCCTCTTGAGGATTGACCACAAATTCTCAATGGGATTAATGTCTGGGGAGATTCCTGGCCAAGGACCCAAAATTTTGATGTTTTGTTCCCCGAGCCACTTAGTTATCACTTTTGCCTTATAGCAAGGTGCTCCATCATGCTGGAAAAGGCATTGTTCATCACCAAACTGTTATTGATGGTTGAACTGTTATTGATGGTTGGGAGAAGTTGCTCTTGGAGGATGGTTTGGTACCATTCTTTATTCATGGCTGTGTTCTTAGGCAAAATTGTGAGTGAGCCCACTCCCTTGGCTGAGAAGAAACCCCACACATGAATGGTCACACCATCACCTCCCCGCGTGTTGTCTCAGCCACACCATCGCCTCCACCCCCGTGTCATCTCTCAGCCACACCATCACCTTCCTCCATGTCATCTCTCAGTTACACCATCGCCTCCCCCCCTGTGTCGTCTCTCAGCCACACCATCTCCTCCCCCCTGTGTCGTCTCTCAGCCACACCATCACCTTCCTCCGTGTCGTCTCTCAGCATACCATCACAGATACACACACACACACTGACACAGATACACTGACACACGCACACACACACACACTGACACTGATCAGATACAGACACACTGACACACACACACTGACACAGATACACACACCTCATTCACACAAATGCACCCCTCCTCCCCCCCCCCAGGATGGGAATAACTGCCTGGGAGGGGCTGCACGCTTCTGCTGCAGCTCCCCTACAGTCAGCACCATTAGGCACAGTTGCCTGATCGTTCCATTATAGGTACTCTTCTTCCGTTTGGGTGCAATGGTGGTGCTTTGCGATGCCCTGCCCGGTGCCACCCCTCTGCCGGGCCTGCCACAGCGCCCAGGGCACATGCCCCGCTTGGCCCCCCTAGTTACGCCAACAGCTGTATGACTGACCATTGCAGCACCTTCGCTTCCTCTTTCACCATGACAACTAGCCTGTTGCTGGCACATCCAGCATCTTACAGTGCTTCCTCTACCCATTCACTCACCAGCTGTGCTGCTGACCCGTCCAGCAACTCGGCAGCCAGCACTCCCTAATTTATAAATATAGGCTGCTAATAATGATACTGCTGCGCCCAGCCAAACATTAGATAACAGCTGTGAGTAGGCCTGACTGGGATATATGAGAAAGGAATGTCAGCAAGGGAGGGATAAGGGTGTATGTCATTATAAGGAAGGAGCAGAGGAATGGTTCAATTTCTGCCTGATTGGGATGTTTATACTGAAATATAAATATGAGGCTTTGTAATGAATCCAGGACTTTACCAACCACCTCATATGAAGCTTTTACCCACACATAATGTATGTTGCCGCTCAAAGATCTTAACTGTGCTTGAGAAAATTGCTTTGCTTTATTAATGTGACAGAATAATAGAACAATATTGTCAGTTTGCTTTTCCATGAATAGCGTGTTCAGTGCTGATATCTGAGAGTGAAGGGTTTACGTAAGCCCGAGCCGTAGTACACAACTGGCAGGATGGCGTTTTATTGTGTGTGAATAGCCGAGGATGATGGGCTTTATCACATTGTGCACTTGTTGGGGTTTTGCTTTTGTTATGCATAATAGATCAGCATTAGCATTTAAAGTGCATCATAAATGTATTTTGTATTGTTGGTTTTCTATGTTTAGTATTAAAAAATGTCCTTAACAAATGAGAAATCTGTATATAGCAAATGTTATGGTGTGATATGAAGTGGGAATGTACGTGTGGCTGCAGATATCTGGGTGCTTGTTCACTGATTCTCTTCTACTTGTCCCGGATAGCTGAGGCTCAGGAGTGAGGCAGGCATTTTCCTACTGGTGGCAGCAGCCATTTTGGGAAGAAGTGGACTGTGGAATGGTTTTCTCATAAACAAAAAAAAAAAACTGCTTTCATTGTGTATTAAATAAAAGAGAATGTTTAAAAATGTTTCCCTTTTCAGTGATAATCAGGTAATATAAAACCTACCTCAGTAGCTTACCTTTATTGGTGTGCGGGCCGTGCACTTATTGTCAAAACAGCTATTTATGTGTACATAGACACCAACTCTCCCTAATTTCCAGGTTTTAAAGATATCTCCTCATTTTATATTTGACCTATTTGCACAGTACAGTTCCTGGACTTTTATATACCGGATGCATTTCTCACTATGTACTCCTATTCTATAACTGAATAATAAACAGGAACATTGACAATGCAAGTAAATGCCCTTACAGTCGCATACAAGAAGCAAAGCAGTATGGGAGTTGAAGTCCGGGATTGTGTGTGTAGAACGTACTGCACAAGACTATCAGAGATCCTTCTGCTCAGCACTAAAATGTTTCTGGAAATTATTTTAAAATCTCAGCAACTATGAATGTGGTTTTGAAACTGTAAAAAACTGTACATTGCAAATAGGCATTTACACAGGTTGTAGAGTTGGGTACGGGATGCCGGAGCTCGGGATCCCGGCAGTTAAAATCCCGAAGCCGGCATCCCGACAGGGATTGGATTACAACACCTGTCAACACCTACCCCTATCCTCCCCCCCCTCCCTAGTGCCTAAACCTAACCTCCCCACACCCTAAACCTAACCCTCCCTCCTGAGTGCCTAATCCTTCCCCTAGTGCCTAACGCTAACCCTCCCCCTAACCCTGCTACTAACCTTCGGGATGCCGGCACTGGGATTCTGACTGGTGTCTGGATTCCGGCACCGGTATTCTAAATGCCGGCATCCCATGTGCCGGGATATTGACTGCATCCCGTTTTTAATACACATACCATTAATATCACTCCTCTTCTGTGTTATAGATATCTTGGGAATTATTTAAATTAGCTGTTGGTGTGGGCAGACTACCCTGTGATTCTGTGCTCATGTGATCATCCAGAGCCAATGTACTGAATGCTGGCATTCTGATGATGCCACATGATGTTTCTCATACAAAACTGAGCATGGGGTGTCCACTCTCTCATTAAGGGGCCTATTCATGATGTTAATTATCGAGGTCTAAACGGACCCCGATAATTAACACACTGACTCGCCGTGGACGCCGGAGCAATTCATCATTGCTCCAGAGCTGAGACAGCTGATCCAAAAATCATCTATCCTAGCGAGCAGTTTCACTGCCCTACAGGTCACGCATGCGCACAAGACCCTCCGACATCCGGCGTAAGGAGCCGGACAGGGGCGGAGGGATAAGAAAAGATCCCTCTTCGCGACTCGAAACTCCTTCCCATAGGGAAGGAGCGGGTAGCGGTAGCAAACTCCATCTGAAGATGGCGAATGCTACCACAAACAAGCTCCTAAAAATAATATTTTCGGAGCTTGATAATTTTCTGTCCCCATACTAGTGTATGGGGGGACAGGGGGCCATTCCGTAAGAGGCAGGAGATATCGCTTTACCTTCGTGATGAATGGGCCGAACACTTAATTTTTACAATTGCAGGTGAAAATGTTAATTTTCACCTGCTATTGTAAAAATTAAGTGATGATGAATAGGCCTCTTTCACTCATGAATATTCATAGATGCCCAGTAGATGACTAACTTCATGCTGACGTGTAGTAAAGAATATTGAAGAATCTATCTATAGAGGTGTCACACACAGTAAATGTAACCTATGTTTTGTGTTGTATGTTCAGATATTAACATGCAGATGTGTAGACAGGTTGACGTGAAAATAGACCATGTTATATTGATTACAGACAAAACCCATTAAATATATCTAGTTTACTCATTATTTTTTCTGTTTAATTTTAGTGATATTAATTATCCATGGGGAATTATTTTTTTATACATATGGCTCCTTTTAATAACAAGTGATATCTAAGTATTTTTATTTAGAGTTTTAAAACAATGTAATATAACATAAAACAACAAATATCACATATCCAAGCATAGTATCCCAATAATAAACAAATACTATAAAGTGAAAAATATAAATGGAACATAAATGAGGTTAAGAATAATTTTACATGGTGCTCCATCCAATCAGCTCCTAACTCTGTTTGAAAAATGACAGTTAGGAGCTGACTGGTTGGAGCACCATGTAAGATAACTAACGAGTGGTAACGAGAATATCACTCAGTATAGCTTGGTTCTACGTCCGCTGCAAATCTCCTCCAAACATTTACTATTATAATAGCAATGCTTGTGATATCCATCCATGGCTTTATCACTCCTTTCCCTGCCAATGAAATGGCCTTCCATCTCACCCTTCATTAGGCTCTTTAAACATGTTAATCGGGTCCTTTTGTTTTTCTACTTCACTACCGTCTTCAAAGGAGGATTTTAAAATGTTTTGGAAATATTTTAGTAATACCCTAAATTAAAATATTTTGATTTGTTCTGGGTTTTTTTGAGGGGGTGGGGGGGCTTTGGAAAAAGATGTTATTAAAACATAACTTTTATTATTTGTATTTCAATTAAAATGAATCCCTAATAGCAAAGCATAACAAGAAATGATGCACATAAATCATGTACTGATAAGCAAAAATAAAAGCATTAGAATGTTTTAGCATTGGTACATTAATATAAGTAGACTCATCTCCTAGAATCAAATAAGAAAACAAAAATTATTATAACGTAGATGTATTTTAAATAATCTCCTGTACTCAATGACTAGAATAAGTCTATCAAATGGTGTCAATGAACATATGGCAATATGTTGGAAGACGTAAACGCTACATTAAAACCGAATAGGTATCATATGTATAAACCAAGTTGGTATTTGTAATTTACTACATTGTATCGTTATAACACCTCAAAGAAAAAAAAATCACAGAATAGTCAGGAAAAATAGATTTGCCACTGTCTGCTCTGCTCAATCTCACCTGGCACACTGGTCGTCTATGAGAATAGAGTGAGCTGATTCAGTGGCAAACGCAGGATTTCTAGAGGGGGGTTTCCAAATGCTTGATTTTAGAGTGAGTGTGGCCAGTCCATGAAGAGGGTAGAATTAGCACTTATCCAGCTTTAATATGCATCATACAAAGTGTACTGTGTGTCATAATTCCAGCATGTACAGGACCAGTGATCACAGTAAGCCATTAGATGCAGCAGTAGGGCCATCCTGCCTGAGCTGAATGTTTTTATTATAGATGTGGGCACCAATCCAGACTATTGGAGCAAGTCCGGGAGTCTGGGAGCAGCAGAATAACCTAGCACTGCCCTGGACATATGTGTACATATTGGGCTCTATAGCAGCACATCCCTAACAGTGAATGTTTTCCAGATCTCCTAGTTGATGCACAGGTTATTTATTACTGGCTGATACATGTTAAAAGATCCACAGGTGGTGCTAATTATTTTGTTTGTGATACTGAGAAGAACATGCAACACTTGTAAAATTCTATTATCTAACTATTTCTATTGTGGTCATTGTGTGGATTGGGGAGGGGGGTTTCCAGGCAGACGGAACCCCCCCACCCCCTGCGTTTGCCTGTGTGATTGTATGCAATATTCCTCAGAAACAACAGAGTGGGTGGTACATTGCTCAGGGTTTCATCAGTACTCATGGATGTCTTGCTTTCGTATTGGACATCCAATTTGAGGACTAATCACCTGAGTTAGTAACCACCCAATCAGATAATCAGAAGAGGTAATAGGCTAATACTAGCAACAATTTCCAGGGTATACTAATAGAGGTATAATGAACATCGATGGTAATTAGTGCACAAATAGTACATCAATAACCTGAAAAATAAGATAAGACAGAATAGTAGGGAATAGGACCAGTATTCCCCCTTGATGAACTTATACTTAATAATTGGAATAGTGGTTTAATTTACAGTTATTACTCTCCATGATTTATACTGATTTTACACATCAGTGCGACGATACCCCTTTCCCCTTTTCCCCTTGTTTTTCTTGACTTCTATGAATTACTGATCCTGCCCATATGTAGTGCGCCCCAGGTGGCTGCCTCGCCTGGTACTTTAGTACTTTTAAGAGCAGGATGAGCAACTGTTTATGCAGTGAGTTTCATGTTAGTCACTGTTCACTTTATCCTTGTAGGTCTTATTTCCATGTATTTCTTATAACCAATGTAATGCACCCAACATGGCTGCCCTCCTGGTACGCTGTTGTGTAGAATGAACAATGCATGGCTCTGATGATTTTGTAAGGATCTCGCCTAGTTTTTTTTTTTTATCTTCCCCATTATGTGTCATCAATTCCAGGCGTTGCCTATTCTGCCCAGTATAATCATTTATAGTGCACCTAAATCCTCCATGGGTAGGATGAATAATCCTTGCATCTGATGACACTAAATGGGTGCCACACCTTTGTATTATCTTCATGGTTTCTGTGTTGATGCAAATCTAAACCTCTGTATTATGTTTGTGATTTCTCTATTTTTCTTTTATCTAAACCTCTGTATTATGTCATACTACCTGTTACGCGCCTTGAGTCCTATTGGAGAATAGCACTATATAAATAAAATTATTATTATTATTATTCATAGTTACCATTGAAAAGTCAGCGGGAGACTCAGAAGCCGTGTCCTTTGATGGGAAGACTTATCTAGAGTACCACAATGCAGTGACCAAAAGGTAAATTAAAGTCATTTACTGCATCTGACTGTAATCTCCTGTGTTCAGAACGTTATCTGCTGTGTGTTTGCAGGGCACAGAAAGTAACGTGTTTCACCTTCAGGTTGTAGTAATAGAGAAGATGTCGATGGCCTTATACCTGCCAGCATAATGGTCCACTTATATTGTTACACAGGTTCCTGAGCGTTGCGTTTTCGTAAACATATGCTCCTTTCACCAGCATTTACTCTAATGATAATCTTAGTTGAGACGTTGGTCTTCAGCTGCTGTTGAAGTAAAGTCCCATGATGCTCCGCCAGGCGTTGACCAACCAGGTACTTGTAGGTGAAGCACAGCTAGAAATGGGTAGGAACCCATCAGCTGTCACATGATCCATAGCTCAGACATGCCAGGGTAGTAAAATGTGTGAAGTAACATGTAGGACAATGTACAGATGTATTCTCACTCGTCTTTGTTGGAGTCGCACCAAACAGCCCCTCTAGGCGCGCCTGGTCCCGTGAGACTCTGCAAGCGCCGGTTGTCTTTTTTTGCGTCTTTTTTTTTTTTGTGCTGAAAATGTGTCTAATGTAATGATGCAACGACCGACATAGGTGATGGTCACGATGGTCAAGACCATCGCGACCATCGGGGCTTACGACCAGACCCTAGGGTAGGGTCTGGGCACTCGTAAGCCCCTAGGGAGCTTCCTGCTCTGTTCGAGCAGGAAGTTCCCCACTGACATCAGCAATAATGTCAGTGGGGCCGCCCCCGAACGGCATGCGTTCCTACTGGAACGCCTCCGTTTGGCCGGGCACGCCCCCAGCCCGCTCAGCAAACGGGGCGAGCTGTCACTCAACATCGACAGCTTGCCCCGTCCGCTACGAGACCCCTAACGGCGGAGCGCCCGTCGTTAGCCAGGTCTCACGCATGCGCACGACGGAGCCGGCTCCGTCGTGCACATGCGCTGTGGGGCAACATCGTGTCGGTCAGCGCTCACGACCTACTCTGAATGAGCTCCCAAGTTCTGTTTACAGGCTGTCGCACATGGATATACAAGGGTCACATATCAAATTCATCAACACAGTCCCCTGGTATGTCCACCGCTAGCAAAATTGCACGGGACTTGGCTGCTCACTCACGCCAGGCATATCATGCTGTATGGCGTATTGAGGCTAGATGAGGAAGGACACATCTGTAAGTTTGTATACAACTTTTATATATGTCAGCAAGAAATGTCTCATGGAAACATGGACAGTGATTGTTCCATCGGGATTTATAATGAATAAATGGTATTATATACTAAAGGTTAAGTTTCGTATTTGTTCGCAGTGATGTACAGCAGCACATTGCTATGAATTGAATTCCCCCCACTAGGTCCTACATTGTCCTAGGACAGACCTAGTTTGAGCCATACATGCCTACCCTCCCGGTTTTCGCGGGAGGCTCACGATTTTTCGGGTAACCCCCCGCACCCCCGGAAGGGTTGGCATTTCTCCCGCATTCTGCCCACTTCCTAGTGAAGTGGGCAGAATGAGGAGAATACCCGTGGCGATCGCGGGACTCTGTGAAGGGGGCGGGGCTTAAACCGTGATTCAGCAGGAATCACAGCATTTGGCCCCGCCCCCTATGTAAATTGTACCCAATCGCGGCAATTTTACGGTGAGGGGGCGGGGCTTAATGACACAAATCCTCAAGCCCCGCCCCCGTCGGCCCCCTGCTGGTTCTCTTACCCGGGCTTCTCCCGGGAAGAGAGTATTAAAGGTAGGCAACTATGGTTTGAGCTCCAGGAAAACTTTCATTCAAAATAAGTACAGTCCTAAGATCCAGACAGGGCTTCCGGGAAAAAAACACCTAAGACTGTGTTACCATATTTTGCTCTTACTTTGCAGCAAGGGCTTGAGAGAGAACTGTGTGTCACATGGGCGGACTATTTTCCACTTTAAAAACAAACAAACTGGGAGTCCTGTCTATCTGGGTCATTTATAATCATTTACTGTCCACAGTTCATACACAGCTGCACAATGTGCCCTGATCTGTGTTACTGAACTGGATCATTAAAGGGAATATATCTTTAATAATGTGTATTTGTTTGTACTCTGAGCATAGTGTCAGTCTATTTCTATGTTGCTTAATTTTGTCTTTGGAAATAAGAAACCGCTATTAAAAATAAATCTAAATGAATAAAGACGTTCTGTGGCTTTATAGACTCACGCCAGTAAAACTGCTTTTTCAGACATTCGTTTATTTCTGTAGCTGATATTCGGTCCACGTACGGATTTATGTAAGGACTGAATGCTGACCCTCGGCTCTAATGCCAGGAAATGGTCCCTGCCTTCTATCTCATTTCATATATCAGCAGTCAATGTATAAAACAGGCTATTGGAGCAAGTGCTGGATTTAAACAGAGAAAGTGTAATGCAGCCCAGGACGTTATGTTAGTTGTGTATGGCCTGAGCCACAGAGTCAGACTGTAGTGGGTGCTATGGGTGTGGGTGACAGACTTCCATTAGAACAGACAGAGCTCATGCGTTGTAGCAGCTTAGAAGAATACAACTGGGCTGCATGGAACAAATACACATCTGGACATATACAATTAAATTGCTATGATGGTAAATTCCCTTTAATGTAAAGAAGTCTGCGTCTGTCAGCTATGTCTGTCTTTGTCTTATGTGTCCATGTTGTCTCCTTGTTTTCAAGCCAACTGACTAATGAGATACCTGAGTAAGTAAAATGTCCATACATGTCACTTGCCACAACCCATATACATTCTGTATGCCACGTCAGCTGTCGCCCATTGCATTGGATGTCCTCATTGTTATGACGTGCTACTTTGCAGGTGCGAGAGAGGAAAATTAAATGCTGTCCTCATCAGTATGCATCCATGTATATGACATATTTGTTTTATCCCAGTCATCCAGTGTTCTCTGTCTGCCAAATCAGGGCTGCCTTTGAATCCTCAGCTTTTTCCTTTAAGATACAATTCTCATGATCAGGAACAAGTCACTGCCCATAGATTATCAGCTGAAGGACCAAATGATGCCCAGACCAGCAACATATAAATGTACACTTCTTCCCATTGTGTCTCTGCCTTAAGCTGGCCACACATCTAAAGATTAACTGTCCATCCAGCCAACTAGTTGATTGGTTGGAATGAAAATCTGGTAACGTATGGGAGTGACTGATGATCAACAATTTGCTCCTAATGCCAGAAAACAGATGAAAATGGTCGTCAGACAAGTTTGTTAAATGTTTGATCTAAACAATTTGTTCAAACAACAGTTTTTGTCCATTTTCCGGCATTTGGGAGCAAATTGCTGATTGTCATTTACTTTCATACCTTACCAGATTTTCATTCCAACCAATCAACTAGTTGGCTGGTTGGACAGACAATCTTTAGATGTGTGGCCAGCTTTACTCTGTGATACTGTATATAGTCAGTGTAGATTGGAGTGCCCTATGAACTTACTGTCACTCGTTTATAATGTTTTATGAGGAGGATTCTGTCCAGTGATAGGACAGGTGTTGTACAGAGTACCCAATGGTAATGCTTTAGTCTCTGACCTATTGGCAGCCAACTGTGATAAGTCCTGACCAACCATGTTTCTAACTCAGGGGTGGGGAACCTTTTTTCTGCCGAGGGCCATTTTGATATATATAACATTATTCGCGGGCCCGGTGCAGGCCACGTCCCCTTTGTGTGACGTCAACGGGCAACAATCGCCTTTGATGACAATCCTCAGGATGCTCTGGGGAGCTGTAAGGGCAGCGGTGTGACCGTCTGGAGCATCCTTAGGACTGCTGCATAGGTTCTGGCTGCAAGGTGCCATTCTAGGAACCCTGCTAGCCAGTTGAGGCTAGCATAAAAAAGCTCAGAGGGCCAGACCAAATGATTCCGAGGGCCTTATACGGCCCCCGGGCCTAAGGTTCCCCATCCCTGTTCTAACTGAACTCTTTATTCTGTATATACATAGTTTTTCCCCAACATGACTTTAATACACAGAGGCTGTATCAGATCTGCATTTCCTGGTTACCTAACATTTGCCAGGTATCTCTCTACACACACATGGCCTTGTGCAGGCAGATAACATTGGTAGCTCTCAGTGCTGTTACACAGATACTGTACTTCTGGCATCTCTGTGCCTGTTTCCTACATCACTGAGGAGGTGCCATTTACAGGATGGTAAAATGTTATCTCGCTTGCACCAGGACAGATGAGTTTCCCAACAGTAAGCCTAGTTTTCTGTCTACCGTAATTATCTATTCATTAGTAGGAGGTTGTAGTGCTTACAGTCCCCTAAGCAGCCATATTTATCATGTCAATTCCCAGTATAGGAACAACATAGTACCCTCTGCTTCTTGCTATGTTTATTACCCTATACTCCATACAGAACACTTCAGCATTTCAGACAATAACAGAATTTACAGTTTGCTCAGAAGTAAATGATAATCGGTAATTATTACTGTATGCCTTGCGCAGATGACACTATCCTGGGATTCATCAGCTGCAGCCATCATACAGTGCAGGAGATGATACCAGCCATTAACCTCTGCACAGCCCAGAGCCTAGTCACATGTAGCACACAAGATCTGCCTCCGGCTCACATCTAGGTCAAGATCTATTCTCTCCTGCTCTATTGCGTCAGTGTGACACATATCCTCTATAGTGCACTTCTCCCTGCAAAGTAACAAAATAATACTTTTTAAAAATGACCCTTATAGTCGTCAATGCAGTGTCATAGACAGCAGCTGGGGAGCTGGCTGCCGGGTGATAAATCAGTCTCCTCTGTGAAACTGGGACAGCAGAGTACAGGACAACCTGAGAACATGTGATGTGTTAGGGAAAATTAGATCTTCATTTAATGCGACTGTGTTTGAGGCAAAGCCGACTTTAATAATAATAAGCAATGAATCTGTGTCTAGCTCTCAGAGCTTTATTAACATTGGTTACTGTCCGTCTTTGAGATAGAATACAAGGGTTAGTAACAATGGGATGTGAGAAGTTGTTGTACATTAAATCGGATCCAGGGAAGTAGTTGGGGTTGGTGGTAACTGAACCTTTCTAGTTCTCCTGCTGCTGCTTACTGCATGCTTCCCCCTCTCTCTCTGCTTCTAAAGTCCTGACCCTGTGGACAACCCAGATGACCCCAGGTGAGAACCCTCTGCCTGCTCTGTCTGTTGCTGCTTTCTTGTCTGGTGTATTTATTTTTTTATTATTATTTTGTTGGACTTCATTTCCTTGGTTAATTGAATCTCTGTACAATGACAATGAGAGATACATCATAAACCTCCCCTAAACTAAATAATAGTACAACTTTCCATTCATAATGAAGGCTTAACTGAAAGCCCCTTTCACCATTAGTGAGAGCCTGGGATTCCCCTGTATAGGACACACCTGGTGTGACAGAGGTTCCCCAGCATCATCACCCCTCTCTCCTGTACCTGCACTTTGTATACTCTCCTGGTATAATCATCTGGAGAATTTAGAATCCTCCGAAAATTCATTCTACATCAGGGGCACTCAATAGGCGGCTCTCCAGCTGCTGTGGAAATACATATCCCAATATGCCCTGCCAGTTTTAGCATACAATAATTGCAAATCTGTGGCAAGGCATGCTGGGATGTGTAGTTCCACATCAGCTGGAGGGCCGCATGTCGAATAGCCCTGGCCTACATGTTGATTAAAGTTCTTTGGAGAATCGGTGGGATATTATTTGAGTATAGCATCGGAATCCGTTCAGTATCTCCCATAGTCAATGTGCCAAGTATATGAAGCCCCATGGTTTGGGGCAGTGGGAATCTTTAAGATAAATTATTCTTCCAGGTGTAAATTTACTTTAAATATAATAATAACATTCACTGACTGCGGAATGACAATTTAGGAATCACATTGGGCAAGAGTGGTGCATGAATAAGATCAGCTCTAAAGATATTAGTGATCTTTTTACATTAAATTCACATTGCACAACTATTAAAAAAACCCACTGAATTTAGGGCTGTATTCAGAGATGGACACTCTACCGATGTTTGCGCAGTTGGCTGATGTGTTTTGTACTGTGCATACGTCTGAGTCGCACTGTTCATGAGTCGCCATTGGTTATTGATGGCTGTAGTAATGATGAACAGTCAGGGGTAAATTTACTAAGATGGGAGTTCTATTTAAGAAGTGATGTTGCCCATAGCAACCAATCAGATTCCAGGTATTATCCTCTAGAAGGTGCTAGATAAGTGAGAAGTAGAATGATTGGTTGCTATGGGTAACATCATCTGTTAAATAGAACTCCCATCTTAGTAAATTCACCCCTTAGTGTGCGTATATAGGCGGTAACTGGAGGTGGCTAGTCAAGCGCGAGCGTGTCGTAAGCATTGTGGGAGCACGTCGTAACTGGTGACTGCATCTATGCACACAGTGTCACTGGTCCCGGCGGCTTACTTCTGATGGATATCCATAGAAGCCAGTGCGACCGATGGTGCATGTTTGTACGCAAGCAGCGCCTTTAAGATGCAGCCAATGGGCATCGCTGAACAAATAACAGTGGCAGCGGCATTAGCATAACTTCTCACTACCGCTACGAACAAAGAAGCAGCTGCGACGGGATTAGTGCCCGCCTCTGAATCAGGCACTTAAAGCATTGGACTACGGTGGAAGTTCGATTTGCCAACATTGCCAATTTCTAGTGATTTTTGTTGCAGGATTTATAACGGAGGTAGCTGTGGCTGGCTCTGCCATTGAAAAAAAAAATTGATGCTTTAAATCCCGTGGCATAAATCCCAACAAATAGCTGTTCATTACATTTCTCCCAAAGTGTCATCTTTTGAAATCTAGACGAGTAGATCGCAAATTCCACTGCTATGCTATTAGGGAGGCCAGCTGCTCCATTGCAATGTCCTCTCATGAAACATATGCCCAGATATCAGCATATTAACAACTCTTGCTGTTTGTCTGGCTGGAAACCCCCTTAGGCAAGGGAAGCTCCCTCTTCATAAGCTGATCCTACGGACTCGGTCTGCTGTTTCACCAGCTACATACAAGTGGCCTTCTATGGTAATTAAAACTACTACACCCACACCGATCCGATTACATATCAGTCCCTTACATATTGGATTTCCAGACAATAAGGAGAATGTTAAACGTGGTGTCTTTTCATGGTAGTATTCAGTAGACATGAGTCTTGTCAGTATAAAGCGGCCAAAGACCATCAAGTGACCATTTTGTATTAATAGGACTTCACTCTAAAGATATATGTACCACCAATAGGAGTGCAGAAAATAACCACAAGACATGGTTCCACCGTCCGCTAATCTAAGCTTTGAAATTGAATAAAATACATAACTTCAGCTTAATAGCAGAACATTACCTGTGTCGTCATGTTTTAGTTTGTCAAGCTACAACATGATAACGCATGTGATGGTAATGCAGAGTTCTGTTGGTAGTATCACAGTAGGCCCTTATTGAAGAAAGTTGAGGCTCATTGTTGCCTTGCACTCTCGGCTTTCCTGGGTGACAGACACACACACTAGTTTGCTCCCTTTGCAGAACTTCCACTGCCCATCAGCTCTTGCATTTCTGCTATTTCTGTAGTGAGGATGATCTCCTTACAGCCCATATATCTGTAACATGGTGCCAAATGTGAAAAGTGAAGGTGGTTTGATATGTTGTGTTGTCTTGTCAATGTGCGCTGTCAGTGTTTGTATGTGTACCTTTTTTACATATTGATAAAATGAGCGGTGTAGTCAGATCATTATATTATATGGAAGGAATATAAAATTATTTATTTCGATATTGGGGGGTAATCATTTACAGCAAAAATGTATAGGGTTCATGGAAATAAAACCATTACTTAATACTAACCCTTCCCCCCCACCAGATTTCCCTGATATGGGTCTTAGATACTAACTGTGCCCCCTCCCCCCAGCAGACGCACACATATTTCCCCTATATGAGTCGGAGATACTAACTCTGTCCCCCCAAAGATTTCCCCAATATGGGTTAGTGATATTCACTCGGCCCACTCCACAAAGTTCACCCAATATGGCTCAGAGATACTAATTCTGCTCCCCTCAACCCCCACACATAGTTTTCCCCCATATGGGTCCGTAGATACTCACACATCCCCTACCACCACCCCGCAGAGTTGTTTTTATTCAATCACCGCCAGACTACAAGCTTGGGCACTAAGGTATAGGGGGAAGGTGGGATCCTCAAAAGTGTCCTACTTACATAAATTGGTTTTATACCCTAAATTGTGTTATTTTCAGGGCAAGCGGTTATATTATTGTCCATATCCATGTAACTCTGAAATAACCCTTGTGTAAAATTAATTAGTGATTGTGGTTCCTCTCTACAGCGAAAAGGCCCTCCTCACCAACCAGTTTGAGCTAAGTATCAAGACTGAAGCCACCCAGGGTCTCATTCTCTGGAGCGGTAAGGGCACAGAACGGTCTGATTACATAGCTCTTGCTGTGGTAGGAGGTTACGTCCAGATGACTTACGACCTGGGCTCGAAACCTGTTGTCCTGCGCTCTACAGTACCTGTGAACACCAACCAGTGGATCCGCATCAAAGCACTAAGGTAAGAGATTCTGTAGGACATTATAGTAACAAAGACTTAGCAATATTTCAGACCTAATACATTTTTACTACTAAAAAGCAATAATGTGGAAGAAATGATGGAGAAAATATATTAGTGTTCTCTCAGCGCCCGTACTATAACAACTAGAGTTAACATGCTTGCCAACATTTGACAGAGCAGGTATTCCCTGAATCCCCCCTTCTCAATAGGCCTGGTCTGGTCCTATAGGGAGTGGAAAATCCCCACCCCTTCATAGAGATAACCAGCTCACTGCTGAATATCATTGGGACTTTCCTAGTACTCCCTGGGCTGTTTGTACCATGGTAATAAGATTAATAGTTGACACAAAACTAATAAAGTCATTTTTATTGTGCCATATGTAATGCTCACATAAATTCAATTAAATAAAACAGTATAAATTGTTGCTTTTAAGAAAAAACAAAGCAAAAAAAAATACGCACCCCATTGTTGGAGGAAAAAATGCGGAGACCATTATTTTGATTTAGGATCTTAGGTAAAATGGTTATTTAATACAGTAAGCAGATCATTGAATTACCATGATTAAATTAAACTATGATAAATGTTATAATGAATTGTTCACCTCATTAAGTTACTCACAGCCACAATCTGTATCTGGCATCAATCAAAGAAAGAACTTACAGTATACCTTCACTGATTGGCCCACTGCCCATTATAGTGCTTTACCATAGTGATTCCCCAGCCCAATCTGGCAGTGGCCTTGCGAGGTCTTGGCTGGGAGGGAGTAGCTATGCGACTGCGTGTACCCAATTGTTAAATGCAATTGAATTGTTAGGCACGTACGTGACTCTTATGAGTATTAGTCCTGCAACAGCCTAAAGGGCTGGAATTCTTGGCTAGATGCGGCCTTACAACAGTTTTGAGAGCTGGCAGACAATTTGGCTAGTTGGGCCTGAAGGCTGTAGGTGATGAAGCGGCCTTTGGGCAAGATGTGGCAGATGAAGATCTGTGCAATAATAAAGTCACTGGCGTTGGTATGCCGGATGGCGCACTGAACTTGCTGGAGTGTGGCCTGTGCCGCTGGGTTGACACAAGCAGCTGACGCTGTAGTGCGACCTGTGCCGCCGTTGTGATACAAGCAGCTGACGCTGTAGTGCGGCCCGTGCCGCCAGGTTGACACAAGCAGCGCACGCTGGGGCTGCGTACTCTGGACACAGAGTACTGTCCGTGCCGTCTGGATGACACAAACGGCAGAGGACAGGTATGCGAACGGTGCCGCCAAGATGACACTAACGGCAGGTAGATGATAAGCAAACCGTGTCGCCTGGATGATACAAACGGCAGAATAACTATACAAAAGACAGGAGAACTGGAGCTCGACTGGGTGACAGGAGACTAAGCCAGAACCGGAAACACAAATACTCTATCACCGGCATGGAGTGAAGGGCTGGCTGTGATTGAACAGATAGAGGGTCCAATCAGAAGAAGCCCTGCAAGCTTAGCAGCAGCTAAAACTGGGAACTGCAACCAAGATTATCTGCTAACCGCAGATCCTAACAGGAATATTGGAATGTACTTGCCCTATTTAAATAACAGTAAGACCTTGAGAGGTCCGCTTAGTGCTTCTTAATGTTGTTTCTGGAGATGTTCAGAGATCATGGAGGTAATGGACAGGACAGAAAGAACAGGATGTGCAAAATGTATACATTTTTATTACTTACCCAGTAGTTATGTACATTGATGGTGCATACGTCTGTTCTAATAATTTACTAGATCAGACCTAATAAAAAGGTAAAACTCACCAAATCATACGAGTGTTAGAAAATTAGACAGCGTTTACTTCAAATTAGCACTCTTCTTTTTTAATTGTCTAGGTTTGGTAATGCAGTCACTTTGTACATCTATACACATGGACAGTAACATAAAGGAAGGAGTGCTTTGGTCTGAACATGTGTTTGGATGGCATTTATAGACATCAGAGGTACTTGGCATTATCTGAAAATTAATGTACATGTATGCCAAGTCAATGTATAATTACTGGTTGATACTTGGTAAACATTTATAGGCATTAACATAGTTGCCAACTAATATCCATTGAGAATCCTATTTTTTAAAGACTTATCCCTGGAAATATCCCTAGAAGGGCACAACATTTAGTGAGAACGTGGGCCAAATACAGGGACAGAGTATAGGTCAAACCACATGCATGAATTCCCAGAAGTATAACTTCTTTCATGAAAGTGGTGTCATGCCAGTCTCACAAAATTATTTGAAATGTAGTATATTCTGACACAGATTCTACTTTTGTCATAAGTGTTAATTGGCATGGAGAAGGATGCAGTGGGTTGCAGAAAGTCAGCCTGGGATAATTCATCATCCGTTATGCCCTTCAATGTTCCCCCGGGATAAGAAAAGAGTGAGGCATCTGCAGAATGGTGAGCGGGTGGGAAAGCTGACATAGACTTGCTGGGGCTCGTCTGCTCCGGATTCCTGGGCATTCCACTGGCCTAGTCTATCTCTACTGCCTTGCCAGTGATCTGGGGTTTAGTACTGCGGTGCCTTATAAGTCATCAATAACATTACAGCCAAACAATAAAAATGTCTTATATTGATGTTATATGTATGTCCAAATATAGGCACCCCAGTCCGAATAGCTGTGCAAAAACGCAAAATTTCTACAACATTTTGGGTATACTTACCCTTTCCCAAGCAATACAAAGCAATGATATTGCATTGGGACGCGTCGTGCATCTTTCACTTGCTCTTTAGCGGACTTCAGCCAATGTAATATAAACTTAAAAAAAGCGCAAGTATTTGTTGGGGTTCATAAATGGGTCTTATTGTATATTTTGCAGGACTCCAATAAATGTATACACTACAATATATTGATTATTAAAATAGTAAAGTCCTATGAAATTAGTGATCTGTATCAGCAACAAGGGATTGGCAGGAATGTGAGATGACTGGTCTGCGAGGGCAGACTTGGCTGCACATTGCCATGTATGCCAGTCTCTTGTAACCATGCAGAACATGCAATCATTCAGTTACTGTGTACTGTATGGAATGGTAAGAAACGCGCAGAACAACGTTGATGTGAATGGCTTTTACCTGTCACTTATCTGTTCGAATTGTGCCTTCTAGAAATAACAGAGATGGTATCCTACAAGTTGGCAATGAAGCTCCAGTCTTTAGCTCGTCACCGCTTGGAGCCAAACAGCTGGATACAGACGGGGCCCTCTGGCTCGGTATGTCTCTTTAATTATGTCTGCAATGTGAATATCCTGTTTGTGGGCCTGATAATGAGTCGCATGCATTGGCAATATTCAAATAGCCGAGCAATTTTTTTCTTTTGCTACTGCGCATGTGCGTAAACACTTGTACGGTACATGTGTCACACTTTCTGTGTGCACAGAGCTGCAGTTGCGATAGAGGTGCACAGTATCAGATATGTATTGGAAATGAGCTGGGTGTGCCTTGGAGCTGGCTATTCAGACACACGGAGATGCACTGTCTTATATGTGTGTTAGGGGAGTGTCCGGGGCTGCCATCAGAAACTGTGGATCCCAGGATTGACATAATCGGCAAACGCCCCCCTCAGCTCTCCAACCCTATCATGTCTCCCCAGCCCCCTTTTGTCTCTCCAGCCCCCTTCTGTGTCCCCAGCATCTCTCTAGCCCCCTTTTGTGTCTCCAACACAGCTCCCCAGTTTCTCTCCAGCCCCTTCTGTCTATAGCTCCAGCGTGTCTCTCAGGCCCCCTTCTGTTTCTATAGCCCCAGGGTGTCTCTCAGGCACCCCTTTAATCTCTATAGCTCTAGCATGTCTCTCAAGCCCCCTTCTGTCTCTATAGCCTCAGTGTGTCTCTCAGGCCCCCTTCTGTCTGTATAGCCCCTAGTGACAGTACTCCCAGAACCCCGTGCATGCCCTTGTCATCGGACAAGTGAATCAACCTGACACAGGGGGGGAGCCAGGGGCTTTGGCATGCTACTGATGGAACACAGGGCCCGGCCTAGCGAGAACTGTCCCGAAGTCCCAGTGGACCTATCTGCCCCTGGAGGTAGGAGCCAAGGCTGGGCCCCCGTCTCTCTCTGGGCCCAGGACTCCAGTCCTGGCAGTCTTCCACTGATGGCGGCCCTGGGAGTGCCCTGGACGGGTTGCTGAAATGTTTGTGTACACAGATGCTTAATCGCTCACATTGGAGACCATACTCAGAAGTAAAATCTTAACCTGCCATAGGGCCGGTGCAAGTTTCTATGGTGCAATCAATGGTGGTGCCTAAAGATGCACCAAGCTGTATTACAGCATATATAGACTCTCAGCATGGGCGTCTCAGGCTTTGCACAGTCAGATGCACGCTTGTACACAAGGGAAAGGCTCTTACTAGTATTAGCATATAGTTGCAGACACGACTACAGCAAAAGACGCTAAATACTATAGGTCGCAGCACCTTGTGACTCTGATCAGACCGTATACGTCATTGCCATATATCATCCTTAAGGGTGTATTCAATTGCGAGCAAAAATTTAAATTTTCCAACGGTACTGGTTTTTCCCACAGTCACCTTTTTTTTCTTATTCAATTGCCTGAGAGAAATTCAGGCGCTGTAATTTCTATAAAAATTACCACAGCTTTTTTCTTGAAACCCCAGATCGGGTGCAAAGTCAGGGAAATCTTTATTTTAAGGTAAAAATGTCAGGACTTGGTTCAAAAATACCCCCCCCCCTAATTTAATTAAAAAATGTATGTAAGCGAAAAATAATTACTTTTTATTATTCTATCACATTTTTTTTTATTGGCCTCAATTTACCCCAAAATTATTATTTTTTTCTACTTTTATTGAACTTTTTCATTTCATTCGTTTGCAATCAAACGAATAAAAAAGCACCAGAACTGAGAGAAACACACCGAGCAGGAAGCGGAACTTCACAGGTTGTGACAGGTGCAAGGTGCTAGAATAAACTTTAATTATATATCTGTTTGCATTTTACATTATTGCCCTAAGATCATAGTATCAAGTACATAGCCATAAGGTGCGTACACACTAGGCGAACAGGAAAGACAGTATGATTACGATATCGTAATCGTACCGTCGTTCCTGATGCCATGTAGTGCCTACACTGAACGATCAGCGTTCAGTGCAGGCACTGTCCATCATTCCTGAACATGCCAATTTGTCATTATCGGCAGATTGTGTTGCATGTTCAGGCGATGGACAATGTCGGAAACGACCAGCGGGAGTGCGCATCGCTGGTCGTTTCTGACATAAAAGTGCACAATTACTGAGCGATTGCACGATTACGATGTCGTAATCGTGCAGTCGCTCAGTAATATCGCCCAGTGTGTACGCACCTATAGGTATGAAAGGAAGTATAGTGAGTGAGAGCTGAGCATCATGGGAGTTGTAGTTTAGCAGCAGCTGGATTGATTTCTCCTCTTTGCATGATACTTTAAAATAAATAAAACTCAGAAACTCTAGGTATACTTTGCCCCCTTTGTCATTGACTTTGGTGATCTAAATAAAAACCATTATTGCAAAAAATATATATATATTTTAACCTAGTAAATGCCACTGTATCTATTTATAATGTTCCGTTGGACTCAGTAGGTTGTAGTAATACTATTGGAACAGCCAAGATGTGACTGAGATGAGACGATAGTTAATCCCTGTTCAGGGGAAATGGTTAGTCAGTGTACTGATACGTATCTATTCATATTCTATCAAGTCAGGGCAAGTTTGACTTATGTTTGTGCTTTATGAAAATAGGGACTTTCCATCCTGATCAGTTACACGGATTGAAACTGCTGAACATAATATTGCTATTGATAGTACTTGTCTAAATATAGGCATTTAGTTTCCGACTTATTTCTGTAAACAGTGGAATTTTTTGTGGACTAGATAGATCAGAGGTAGACAGCTTATAATTTTCTAGCTATGGTGGAACTACAAGTCTCAGTATTGACCGCCAACCTCTTCAAATTTTATTTGAAGAAGCTTCACTCATGACTATTGTTTTTTTATTAAAAAAAGCCATGAACCGTACATATTGCTTATACAAGCAGCCATCTTGCCTCAAATTCCAAGATGGCTGCTTCCATTTTGTTCTTCAGTGATGCCACTAGTGAATTACAGACTGCATAGTCATGAGGCAACAAAATGGTTTCCTCCTATTTGACTTTATAATGTGATTGCCATTTGATTTTGAAACATTCTTTTCCAGCATCTGCCTTACTTAACTGTCCTGTTCTTCTGTGTGTGCAGGTGGAATAGAGAAACTGAGCGTCTCATACAAGCTGCCCAAGGCGTACAGCACCGGCTTCATCGGGTGCGTGAAGGACGTTCTCGTTGACCAACAGGAGTTGCACCTGGTGGAGGATGCACTGAATAACCCCCCTATATTATATTGCTCAGCCAAATAATTTGAGACCAACTTATCTTCCTCCTTTCTGGCCTAACCCCTATCCTGCTCTCCCCACCCATCCACTGCTGTAATTATTTTCTATTTTTGTAAACTTATTGCTTTTTATATTTTGTGTGTGGGGGGAGGAAGGAGAAGGCAGTGTCTGTATTTGTGTGGACATGAGTGTGTTTCAAAAATGCAACCAGACCAAAATCCCTATGGGGTGGGCACAATGTTACATAACTGAGAAGTTATGTTATCTGCAGGTAAAACGTGAGTACAGTGCAACTCACAAGGGCCTTATTCAAGTCAAATCAGGGATCACATGGGGAGATGAAGGGGACATTTTGTATTGAAGTCCAAGTTACTTTAATGAGAGGGTTGGTTGCATCAGGCTCTACACTAACCCACCCTGACGGCTGCAGTGTTCTTGCCTTGAGTGCATGCGTCTTGAGCCCTTGTGATGTGTGATATGTAGCACTTGGGCTGTACAATCTCCTTACTGAGAGCTAGCTGTGTTATGAGTTGAATCGTTGTCCCCGCTGCTGGCTGCCTTGCATGCCTGAGACATGATCATAAGGAGAAAGAAGAGGAGATAAGGGGTTTCTGATGTACAAATGTGGCCTTGTTATAATGATCGTCTGCTGTGTGAGGTCTGAATGGTTCCCAAACCCCCTGCCAGTCAGCTCCCTGTACCTTTTCCATATCATGATGTCCTCTCAGGAGGTCTCCATTATATAACCTTCCAAAAATTGACATTCCATTTTTTTTTTTTGGATCTGTGAGTTGGTTTCCAAGTTGTATTTGTTACAGCAGAATTGGGGTGGGGGGGGGGTGGGGGGGGGGGGGAGTGGGTAGAAGAGTATTTTTAGTCCTCCAAATCCACTTGTACAGTTACCGTGGAAGTTGGTTGTCTGTTTATTTGGTCCACTGAAGTTGTGAAATTTCCTTAGCTTAACCAGTGTTACAGAGCTTGAGGAAAGGCTTAATCCCTTCTAGGACAGGGTGTTAATTAAAATGCTGGAGGACATGACATTATTTTTCTTTTTTACTTTGCCATTTGTTTTCTTGTTCTGTATGAATTATACATGATCTTTTAGCGCTGGAAACATTTGTTTAACCCTTTATTTCTAACCAATATGCAGTAAATAGTCCTTACTAGTCTTCTGGAGAGTTGGCACCGGGTGCCAGTATTTACAGTTTCAATATTAAGGAAGGGTTTTTTTTGGAGTAGGTGTAGATTGTAACAAGCTCTATCCTAAGGGCAATGAAATATGTAGTTTATTGAACAAGAAAACATTATTAGACTCTTTTTTCCGTTGAGGATACAAAGAGGCTTCACCAGCTAAGACTCTAGGGCCTGACCATACAAGGCTGACGGTTGTGGACTCTTGTCTCTTCAACATTGTACTAACTATAAGGATGATACACATAATTACACACCATTTCATTAGTACAGTATGTGTACATGTAACTAGCCTGACTGCACTAGATTGTGTGCCCTTATCAAGTCTGTTACCTGTGATTTGCAATTGCATTGGTGAATAGTACAAAATAAAAACAAACTAAGTGGGACAATGATTAGCAGGCTGGATTTATGTTACAATTCCTACATCACAGAATATTATTTATTTACTGCTTCAGTTTATCTGCAAGTCACGGCTTGCTGGGATCAATGTACGGGATACTAGACTGGCATCCTTGTCCACAGTTACAGGTAATGATTGGTCATCTACATAATGACGCACATCCAACACAAGATAATGTAGGTGGCTAAAGAGACAGTCACATGATCCTTATATGATTCAGACACTGAACCATTGCAATAACGCACATCTTACAAATGATATTAAAACTGATTTCACATGATCAAGTATGGAAAGAAGGGTTAAACAAATGTAAAACCGTATTTTATTAAGTTTACAGAGAATTGTCCCTAAGCGGCCCGACTGGGCGGTTTACTGATACCTTTGTTCTGGGCACATGCCAGTGTATAACCATCTGTGGGTGGTTACAGAGTTAATCTCAAACCACTTAAGGTAATTGATGCTTCGCATCTGTAAATTGCTGCCATTGTACACGAATGGAGATTTATTACGTGGGAGCTAGGGGCGCAAATGCTGTAAATATACCTTTTTTTTTGTTTGCTTTTGCTGTGTAACAGATGAAGTTTAGGATCTTATTTTGTGTACCTGATCCTTCTCCCTGACTTGTCTGTAAAACTACCCTCTGGTCCATTCTGGAAATATAGAAAATTCCTCTTGTATGCACAATATTTAGACGTTTTTGGAGATCAGAAGCCACATACCTCTTGATCAGTGTGCATTATATATTTCTCCTGGAATATCAATCTTATTTTCTTTTTAACTGTGAAGCTATCCTTTTAGATGTACTGGTAGGATTGGGACTGGCGATCACAGCCTTCCAAACTCATGTCCAGGAGAGAAGAATTCTTAAACAAATCCACAATTTATGTAGATCTTTATTACAGATGGTGATGTGCTCCGGGCAAGTTACCAGGAATGTTAGTGGATGGTAAGCTGGAGTCTACGGCTTATTATTTCTATTCAAGTTCCTTACAAAACATTGTGGGACACTTTTTGTTGGTGCTATTTTTGTACATGAAACAAAGACCAAAAGTATTTAAGGATATTTCTTTGACAGGAGGTATAAAGGGCATTACAGTATGGAACCATATGTCAGCATCTGGTGACGGCAGACGTGCATACAAGTGGAATTTATTGTGGATGGAGCTAGTTTCTTGTGTCCTTGTGAGGACTGTTCACTTTAGCTTAGGAAGAGAGGGATGGGAGGGTAAAGCAATGTATTACCAAGGGCTTATCATACCCTATTCAAGGTGTGCCAGAGAACAAAATAGAATGGGTATCGGTACCGTGTGTCTCCACTTAGTAACCGCAGATTATGCCCTGTGATGATACTCGTTCGATGTAGGTTTAGCCTTTCAGATGATCATATAATAGACTCTGCAGAGTGTTACAGAGCATGGCAACCAGCTGTCCATCATTAACATGTTCAATCATTGTTTGCCACTGTTTTTCCTATGTACAGGTTACAGTGCAATGCCTTGTCATCCATTGCCTCAAAGAAGTAGAAGAATTCACACACTTCACAAAACTGTAACTTACAGCCACAGATTTCCCATTGGCTGCAATAGGTAATGAATTCTAAAACTCACAGTAGAGTGGTGGCCAATGTGATAAGACAGCAGTGGACAATGAATGTTTATGTGAGCTATACTCCCATTGGATAGCTTACTTTGGCCACAGGAGCTGTAGAATATATCAATTCCTGGTTATTATTTTTATTTGATCCTGCCATCCATACAACTCTTTACCATATTACCTGGCACAATTGAAGTCATGTGCACTTACATTATAATTTTTTCTGGTTTACTAGCATTTATATCCATAATGTACTAAATAATTGTGGGTTTGTTTTGGTTGCTTTTTTTGTTTTTGTTTTTAATTTATGTCTGTCAATACATCACACTTTTAGGGTAGTAAAGCCGCTGTGATCTGCTGTAGGAGTCTTGGAGGACTGTGCACAGTATTCAGAACAGCATGTTATAACCATTACTAACTTTATTACTTGTCTTTCGTCCAATCACCACAAAATAAAGTCTGAAAACTATTTAAAAAAAAAAAAAAAAGTTTTTTTTTGTCTTTTCTTTTGGTCTGTACCCGGTAACTGAATATATTTCATAGGATGGTAAGCTGTATAGTGATGTTGACTCCTGATTGGAGCCGCAGTTATCCAAACAGGAGCTACATTGAGAACACATTTCTTATAGCACTGTCTGCTGAATGATGGCTGCAAGTATGTAATGGGGGAACGTCTCACAGATGTGCTAAACTGGGAGCTGGTAGACAGCAGGGATGGCGGCCTAAGTTGTATTTCTACTTTATGTATAACGCATTACGTTTACTATGCGCACAAAGCACCCAGTCAAATCACTATACTGTGATTGTTCAACTTGAAGAAAATATTTGCAAAAGTTCTGACAATGAGACTGATCAGAGGGAACCGGAAACAGGTGGGATTTACCCAAAAAAGTCTCCCAGCCCTGCTACGGGGCTGTCAGAGGGTGGTGTAAAACGCTATGGAAAGAACTCTCTATATTTTTGGGTTTGAAGTCAAATTCCTCCAAGGATTCTTGTCTATGTCTGTAGCAGTCCGCTGCCGTGTTGGTCAATGGCTTTTCCACCAATCCGTCCCAGATTCATAACTGGACACGACAGGGGAACTTGCTCACATTGTTATTCTGTGCCCTTCTATCAAAGATGGGAATTGCATTCATAAAATAATTGTATGCTGGTGGCATCTTCCTAATAACATAATCTGTCAATTCATGACTCTTCCACAGCATCTCTCAGAAATAGCCATTCTGATAAAACGGAGGCTAAGGACATTAATGTTCCACCTACAATGAAAAAACTCAATTTCAATTATAAATGGCAACTTTCCAAGCTCAAATACTTTGGGGTGCAAATAACTAAACAGTACAAGGACCTGATGCGGTTAATTTCCCTCTGGACTTGGGAACCTTGGAAACAATAAACCAGTGATCTCTTGGTCTGGGCATATCTTAGCTGGAAAGGCATTCTTGCTTGGATACTTTATTTGTTCCAGATCCTACAAATACAAATGCCTGTGCAATATCTAAATGAATCTCACAATTCATCTGGGGGGTGTGTGGGGGGCAGAAAGAGGGTGAGAAAACGCTCAATAAATAATGTTTGACAAGAGGCAGCCTAAAAGTCGAAGTCATTAATAATTACTACCTTAACTCATTAAACCAGCTTGGATATGCCTTTATGATTGCTGCTTTGAAAATACTGGAACACTCGCAGGCGTTTCCACAGCCGCTGCAAGTCGCACCCTATTACATAAGCCCTAATGTCTATAAGTGCTCCTTCCTATTACATAAGCCCCAATGCCTACAATTGCTCTCCTTCCCTGGGACCCAACTCTGGGTGGCTACATAACTGGCAAACCTCAAGCCCTTTACAATGTCCTCTATTATACGGATCCCGGCTCAGTAATAATAATTTTATTTATATAGCGCTCTTACTCCCGAGAGGACTCGCGGCGCTTATTAGCTAGTGTGAACATAAAAAAGGTACAACAACTATGAGCATAATAAAGAAAGATAGCTTTGCATGAATACAGAAACCATGGAGAAAATACTAAGGATGTGGGAGGCATTTTAGGCACACTGCATAGAATTACACTGGTCATGAAAGACCATGCCTGCAATTGAAGACTCTTAATGGCAGAGGTAAAAAATACTAGACAAGATACTTGCACGTTCATCAGAACCCTGCAGTTGAGGTCATTAAAGAGTGGGGCCTCTCAATAGTGGAGTTTTCAGATTCACTTTGTGATTAGACCTAAAAAAAAAATATTTTATTTTCAACCATCCTAATCTGTTCTAATTATAGAACAACCAACATATCCACCCAGGCACAATGAGTAGGACCATAGTCGCATTAAATGTGGACAAGGGCCATACTGATCAGTAAATAGAATATGAGGATTGATGAGTAGTTTGCCCATTTCCTCTACTAGTTTTCAGCAACACATGAACATTTTTTTTTTTTTAAATCTCATTTGTTTTATTGAGTTTTTGAAAACAAAAACAAATAAAATACTGTACATTCACAATACACATTCAATTACATCAAGTAGCCTTAGAGCAGGAAATATCAGCACATAAGAATGTCTATACACCTATATAGAGCACTAGAGCAATACAGAATATTCAATAACCCAATAAGTAACAATGTGAACTCTCAAGCAGAGAACATAAAATAGGACCAAAAGGAGATACCATGGATTTATGTTCAATGTATATAGTATAACTTATTGCGGACACATGACCAATGTCTGACTGCCTGTCATGCAGGATGCTGCACCTATCCAATAATGTTCTCCCCCATCACCCAAACCATATGGATATTATATTTCAGCAAACAATTCCTCCCTGATTACATGAATGGCTCATGTCCACTAGAGAGTGGGAATTAGATTCAACAAACATGTAAAAATAAATAACAGAGAAGTTTCTTTTACCTCATTAATCTGAATAATGTCTTAATTGGATCCCTGTCAACAACAGGAGGTCCAGAAGCCAATTGCGTAATAAATTCATGTCATAATTAGAGGTGTCTAAAAAATATTGAGTGTAGGATCCTAAATTAGTTGTTAGTGGGACTTCAGTGACCCACTAAGGAACAGTTGTGCAAAGGAAAGAATATTAATCCAGGGAAAACTCATCCCATGCAAAGCAAATTCTGGAAACTTAATCAATGTACACAAAGATGTCTCTGGATCCAAGCCCTCAACCTCCCACCAGTTTAAATGCCTGTCGCCTGGGTAGTTAATGGGGCCCTATTACCAGTCCTACCTCCAAGCAGCCTCAAGCAATGAATCAAGCTCCTGGCTCCCAATGTCCGATAACATCACTCGTAAATGAGCTAAAGATACCATTTAGGATGCACAAGCCCCTTTGTTTCCAAGCTTCATTCTGCCCAAACTAGTAAAGAAATTTATAGTTGTCTATAGTGTGGATCACCTGAGCAGAAATATAGACCGGTGACTTTTGGAATACATGTCGCAGTTTGCATTGGACAATCATTTCAATTATGTTTATATTACCAGTAATTGCTAAAGGAAGCTTCTTCCAAAACAATTTCTTAATCTTATCCTTTATACCGATTAAAGATCACTGATAAACTGCCTTTAAGTCATTCTAAAGTAATGACAGCTGCACTCAGTGTTAATGAATTCTACCCACTTGAGTCTCCTGTTCTGATTCAGCCCCTATTGGGGAAAGCCAGAAGTGGCTGAATTATTTCCCCAGGCATATTGATGTTTAAGGAAAACCATAAACAGGCACCTCTAGCACCATATTCCACCCATGCAACCAACACTATTAATCTGCAAGTTACAGTATAAGGGCAATTCTAAAAGGACTGATGTGAGGTAGAGAAACATAAATATTGAACAACTTGAGGATGGAGAAGTTGCAGATACAATCCAAGTTTATCTATAAAGTTGACAAAGGCACCAACTGAACTGAGAGGCTCCTGAGTGATGTTTTTGTAACATAGCAATTATTAAGCCTCCAACACAAATGACCAGGGTTTCAGGGTAAATGGTGTTGCATATACTACACCTTTAATTATCTCACTCTTGTACAGAATATAGGAACATAGAGTGGCTATATACAGACTGTAGAAGAGTGAACTGTAAATCTAAGAAACACAAAGCTGCCACCAGGGCTGTCTGAACCTTTTCAAGAACAAAACACTATCACTTATAAATGAGCAACAATACTCCCCTGGAATATGCAGTGTGATTGGAATGGTAGGTCCACCCAACTCAAGAATTTCTCCCAGTCATGGTCTTACTACCAGTAAGATGTGTTTCAAGGGAGCATAGGACATTAGCATTGGATTTTTAAAGTTTATTAAGAGCCAGGGAACATTTCACCTTGTCATTTACCCCCTGATATTCAGAAGAGTATCCGAAGCCCAGCTACTAGTGCTCAGTGAGACCAGAGAGGGAAAAACATAATCAACACAAAATCAGAGAATCAAACATGTTTCCGCAATGAAGTCCATTGCTCAAAGAGATCGCTTATTCCCCTCCATCACCCAACAAACACTTAATTATAAGCAATGATAACCCCCCACACATCCTATATACAACCCACAACTTATATTTGAGCAGGGAACAGCATTGTGTAAGGAAGTCCCAAAGTACAGAGCATTGTAGGAACTGTACTCTATTCTTTTAAATAAATGTAAAAAAAACCAACATATTTTGTGGCCATAAATTTTAACAGACCCTGAACTTGTGGCAAACATAAGACTGAGTCACAATCTTTATAGTGTAAGAGTTTGGCAACAAACGTGAAGGATGGTGACCCAGGAGTTATATTCTGTGTTGGAATCCAATGCACTCTCCACTGCAAACTGCAGCATGAATGCATCTCTTCCATAAACTTGCAATAGCCATCTTTCAACAAAATACTCCAGACAAGTCGGGTGTTATTTTGGCAAATTATCCCCTGTATATTGGTAAGTTTGAGTTTGAACAAATTTAGTTGAGACTCCAAAGACGTCAACTAACACTTGACCGTGGCTGTAAGGTGCTCCAACGATTAATATTAATTTTAGTGGTCTATCCAGATATCGTAAAATAGCTGATATTGCACAGGCAATGCTCTGATAGGGCATTAATAGTAATGTTGTAATTACAGTATATATCCTCCGATGGTCTATATTACTCTGTCATGTTTATTGTTGAGACATTAGGGTAGACAGCCAAACATATGTCCACATTTGTTGGCATATGTGGGCTGTAATATGTGTGCTTATGCATGCACACATGTGTTATGCACACGTATTTGTATACGTATATTATATTATGTTTATTATTCATAGGTTTATTATTAATCGAATCCAGTTGTTTTTATTATCTATTATTTATTTTATATATTTATTGAATATGCTATGTTTAAGATATTTTCTTTTTATACTATAAGAAACAATAAGATTATACTGGAAAATTATATGGACACACCTCTGTTGGAACCGATCACTAAGGGTTAAGGAGAGTTAAATAATTATCTAATTACCCAATGGTCTCCATTCTAACACACTATATATATATATATATCATTCAACCATGAAGGGGAGCATTACAGCTTGAAAAAGGCTACAGTAGTAGCCGAAACGCGTTGCTGCTCTCCACACTAGCTACTGAAGCTATTCCCCATGTGGAACCAGGTGCTGCTACATTGACAACCAGCCTGCAAAGTTTCCTGTGAAATCTGGACTTATCGCTAGACCATTGCCGAATATAAGTGGGTCCCCCTGATCACAGCATTCTCTGGCGTCCCATGCCGAGCCGTGTTTGAGGCTGAGATGGGTTGTCCTGCCCACAGCATCCTCCGGTGTTCATTCCAGACGGGGATCTGAGTCACCTGACTGGTGACGGAGGTCCCGGCGGCTGTCAGTACAAAGACGGGCACTGACGCCGACCACAGGAGAACAAGCGGGTTGCAGAGCATCCAGCCCTGTCGGATACTAATAGCATATCCCTCTGAACTACACCGAGTAATTCCAGCTCATACTTCCTTCGTATATCAAGGGGTGACACGGTCCCACCTACAGGTACTCATCGGCAGCTTTAATTACTGAAGTACCCACTAGAACTTTGCGTGACATTTAATTGCATCTAAGGGTACATTTTTGCTTGTTATATACAGGCTCACTACTGGATTACATGGTCAACCCCACTATTTATACTTGAGATTGGCCACACCATCTGTGACTTTGTTACTAGTAATTGGGAATTTTTTCAACGGTCTCCACCATTATCATTATTGATACATTGTCGGGGATATCTAATCAGCAGCTACAGACTACATCATTGCCCATTAAATACGATTTTCTACAGCATCATACAGGTCTTTATATCTGAACAGATATATGGTGTAGCATTTATTACAGGAGAGTGTGTTTTAGTTTTTGGAGCCTGATCAACTCCTTAACTTCGCATGCTTTACTATTTCCTGTTTGTTATATCTTTTATGAGCTAACCCAGCAGTACATATTTAATACTTCTCTTATTGTGTTCACATGTGTGTTTTTGTATTTGTTATTTAAGTTTCAGGTAATAAATTCTTTAATTTTATTGATGTGTTGTCCCTATGTCTCAACATAAATATATTATTGTTTATGCTTGTGAGGTTGGCAATCACCTCTTTATTACAGCTGCACCGATATTTGATTCACTGGCTCATTAGCGCTGAGATGTTTTTCTGTGTGCTCCAACGAGGAGACATGCACCTCTGCCTCGCCAACTTATTCACTAATTTTTGGCAGGTCGTGGTTCCTAAAGCAGAAGATGGGTAACCATTGTTATAATTGACAGGTTGCCTATCAAATTGCTCCAACTTACTAGCCACAAAGGAGTGACTCGTTTTCTAAATGTTGGTGATAGCGAGCAGACTAGCAGCAAGAAAGGTATAAGTTGTAGATTGTGTACAGTTATACTGAAAACAGTGCGAAAATGCTCTCATTAGAATTATAATGGGGTTGACATTGTGGTGCTGAGATTATGGTGCAGACAAGAACATTGCCTGCAAAGTTCTTGTTGACATAACTTACCCAAGCCATGTACAGTATTATCTGAGTAAACCTCTGTATGATGATGACATAGGCTATATTTCTACATAAGCAGGCATCTTCCAGATCATGTGATCTCCTACATGAATAGTGCATACCGACTCAAGGCACTACAGCCCTGAGGAAGAGTGTGTACACTCGAAACGCGCAGGAAGCGTTATATGGACTTACATGCACCTTTCTGGATCTGATTGGAACTCCCCGTGGACGGTCAGGCAGCTTTGCTTGAAGGGAGGAGGGAATGTATCCGGAACCTCCCACAATGCTCACTTTTAGCACAGAGTCCTGTGCTGAATATGGTACGGGTCCAATTTTTTTCAATTGATAAGGATCACCTATTTTCTTACATACGCTGTTTTATCGTGTGTTTTTCATTTGATTTGCATCCATCCAGATGGCTATGTTAGGAGCCTTGTGTATGTATTAATCTCATATGTGAATTAAATGTTTGCGTTTTTACTTACTATACCATTGTTTGCCCTCTTTTTATTTTGATTGTGAAAGACTTGGAGGATTTATTGGACAATTTATACACCTATCCAAGAAAAGGACTCATGAAGGGAATAAGGATTGCCTTTTTGGCCTGGTTTTAACAACATCAGGAGAGGAACTCGCTCATTCCACGAAAGAGGAACAATCTTGCGACTTGTTTAGAACTGACAGCGCTGCAAGTGTTGAGCAATTTTATTTCTGTTGTGCATTCAATTTCTTCAGAGGTTCCCCATTATAAAAGCCACCATAGAGGGGATACATAAGGTTGTAAACACACAAACACAAATATAGGGTAGGCAAGTGATCGCAACTTGATTGAAGGGACCCTATAAAAAATAACTCCATGGAGTGGCAGACATATAAAAAAAAGTGATGGCATAGAACACATTTTTGTTTTTAATTAGGCTAATATTGGAGTCTGAGCTGGTGACTGGTGCGATACAAATAAAATGTAATTCACAAAGTCAAAGTCCTAAATCTTCTGGGGTCTTGGCGGCTCGCAGGACCCAGGCTGTTTATTTATAATGTTCATCCCACAACAGTGTAATGGGTCTATGTACTAAAGCTTGATGAGAGATAAAGTTGTGAGTGAAAAAGTATTAACCAATCAGCTCCTGTCATTTTTCAAACACAGCTTTTAAAATGTAAGTTAGAAGCTGATTGGTCTGATTGGTTAGTTCTTTATCTCTCAATATTTTCTCTCTCTGTAGTCTTTGATAAATACCCCCTAAGTGCTCACATTGTATTTTTCTTGTCATATTGTTATTTTTCCTGTGCATACCTGATTGTATATTGGGGCCCAAGATTTCAGTTGCCGGCACTGGGCACAGTGATAAGTGTATTGCTACTCTTTGGATTATGCTGGGCACACTCTTGTGGGAGTAATGCTTGTAGTCATAACTGGGCATATTCTGCATGCACAATGACAAAAGGGAATGTTTTAGAGCAGTGGTTCTCAAACTCGGGGCTCAGGACCCCACACAAGTCACATTTATCAGGTCACCTACCAGGTGCACAGGTGCAGTCATTACTCACTGACACATTTTAAAAGATCTGTGGGAGGATGCAAGGGAGGGGATGTGACTTGAGCACTGGTTATATGACCTTGTGAAAAAATGTTATATATAGGGTATATGATGGATAAACACTGTGATAAGTAATATATATAAAAAAAATATTTTCAACACAATTAGGTTCACAGAGGTGCTCCCATTAGAGTAATTTAGAGTATTTAGAGGGAAAGGAGAGGAAACGCAGTACTCTCTTCATTGGGGCACTAATCCATCAACAATAGAGATTGATTCCTAAATCAAGCTAATCAGATCAAACTTAGGCCCTGATTCAGAGCCGGACGCTCTGACCAGAGCGCTCGCTCTGAATCAGGGCCCTCCTCCATTAATATGGAGCGTCCTCCTGGACGCTCGTATAGCTGTGGGTCACCACCCACAGCATATACGAGCGTGCAAAAAGATGGTCGCGATGGTCTTGACCATCGCGACCATCGGACTTGCGAGGGAAACCCTGCGGTCGGGTTTCCCAGCCGCAAGGCCAGGAGTGATTTTGGCTCTATCAGAGCCAAAATCACTCCCACTGACATCACTAGTGATGTCAGCGGGGCCGGCTTCAGACGGTAGGCGTTCCCATGGGAACGCCTCCGTCTGGCAGGCACGCCCCCGGCACACCCACCAAAGGGGGCGTGCTGTCAATGAACATCGACAGCACGCCCCCTTTGGTGCGAGACCCGGAGCGATGGAAAGTCCTTTGCTCGCCGGGTCTCGCGCATGCGCACGACGAAGCTCCCTCCGTCGTGCACATGCGCAGTGGGGACCATCGACCCACTTGCGAGCGTACTGCCGCTCGCGAGTGGGTCTGAATGACCCCCTTAATTTTTAATAAATATGCAAAAAAGGATTAGATGTACTCACATTCAATGTTACATTAATATGACACACAAACAGAATGACACCATGTGGGTCAAGATCAAGAACAGATATGTTACGTGTTCACGAGGATATTCTGGGATTTATGGTGCTGAAATAATACACCCAAAGTCCACCTTCTTGATCTTGACCCACATGGTGTCATTCTATGTTGTGTGTCATATTAATGTGACATTGAATGTGAGTACGTCTAATCCTTTTTTGCATATTTATTAAAAGTTAAATTTTAATCTGATTAGATTGATTTAGGAATCAATCTCTATTGTTGATGGATTAGTGCCCCAACAAAGAGAGGACTGCCTTTCCTCTCCTTTCCCTCTAAAATTTTAAACGATCCACAGGTGGAGATAATTATTTCACTTTTGATTCTGTGAGGAGACCTGGAAAACATGACCTGTTTGGGGTCCTGAGGACCAAGTTTGAGAATCTGTGTTTTAGAGCAGTGGTTCTCAAACTCCGTGGTCAGAACCCCACACAGTTCATATTTTCTAGGTTGCCTGCCAGGAGCACAGGTGCAATTATTACTAACTGACAAATTTTAAAATATCCACAGGTGGAGATAATTATTTCACTTTTGATTCTGAGGAGACCTGAAAAACATGACCTCTTTGGGGTCCTGAGGACCGAGTTTGAGAACCTGTGTTTTATACCCCTTTCACACTGAAAATGAAAATCCCGGGTAATTCACTTTTACCCAGTAATTTGCTAAACAACCTGGGTTTTTTCCTTGTGTGAAAGTGTCATCCTGGGACTAAGGGCCTGATTCAGACCCACTCGCGAGCGGCTGTCCGCTCGCAAGTGGGTCGATGTTCTGGACTGAGCATGCGCACGACGGAGGGAGCTCCGTCGTGCGCATGTGCCAGACGCGACGAGCGAAGGAAAGTCCTTCGCTCGTTGTGTCTGATCAAAGGGGGAGTGCTGTCGATGTTGATTGACAGCACGCCCCCTTTGGTAGGCGTGCCTCCCTGACGGGGGCGTTCCCACGGGAACGCCTCCCGTCAGAAGCCGGCCCACTGACATCACTAGTGATGTCAGTGGGAGTGATTTTGGCTCTGATAGAGCCAAAATCACTCCGGAGCTTGCGGTTGAAAACCTCAACCGCAGGCTCCGGCTCGCAGTTTCGATGGTCGCGATGGTCACGACCATCGCGGCCATCAAACTGCATGCTCGTATAGCCTGTGGGTGGTGACCCACAGCTATACGAGCGTCCAGGAGGACGCTCCATTCTCATGGAAGCCAGCCCTCATTCAGAGCGTGCGCTCTGCTCAGAGCGTACGGCTCTGAATGAGGGCCTAAATTCCCAGGTCTCCAACCCTGGTTTTTGCAGGGTCGTAGACCCGGGAATTAAGTCCCTAGTTGACCCTTTCACACAGGGAACAAACCCAGGTTGTTTAGCAAATTACCAGGTAAAAGTGAATTACCCGGGATTTTCATTTTCCTGTGTGAAAGGGGTATCAGAAAAAAAAGGCAAAAAACCTGGCATGCAAAATGCGGGTAAAAGCTGTGTTGTTTGCCATTTTCTGTCTGAAAGTGGTATTAGATGGACTATACAATTTAGATACAATGAGCAGCACTATATTTTTTTAGCTCAATAGTGGTTCCGCAAGATAAATTCCGCTGTGAGGACCCCATACCAACATTGCTTATATAATTGCTACCGGATTAGAGACAACTAGCACTGGCCAATAATAATTCAAGTAGTAGCTTTCTGATGCGATTGGCTCTCACTTGGTAATCCAAATAACATAGCAAGGCAGGCAGATATGGGTCAGGTTGCTAATGGCTGGGGGCTCCCTGTCCTCCCTCAGTTTCAGCCTGTTACAGTTTTTCTAAAAAGGTAAAAGTGGTTTGAGCATGGAACTATCAGCAGATCAGAGCAGATTGGAAGTCTGCGTCTCCTAAACCTGATTAGTACTTGAGTCGATTACATGCTGCTGCCTCCAGAAGATTTTGTGCAGTGTTTAGTATATAGAAACTGTTGGCCTGATTCAGACCCGTTCGCTATATGTGTGCGCTCGCAAGCGGACCGATGTTCTGCGCATGTGCACACTTTGTTCTGCGCATGTGCGAACTACTCACTGCGATGGCATACTGCTCGCTCGCCCTGCAAAGACAGCCCAGTGTAATGAGTGACAGGAGAGGCTGTTTGTGGGTGGTAACAGAGGCAGGACACTAATAACGGTGGGTTGGAGATGGAGATGAGATGACGTGTTGCTGGTGGGCGGCTCTGCCTGTGCGATTGGGCGTACGCTCAAAGTGGCTGCTCGCTAAGACATGGTGGGCGTGCTTATTCCTTGGAGAGCGATCGCTTCCCGTGGCGTCACTTTGACAAATTTGCATACGCATCCAGCGAGCTTACGCAGATAGCGAACGGGTCTGAATCAGGCCCTGTGTTCCCTCTGCACTGCTCCTGTACTGTACCACAAGATGGCACACAGTAGGTTCAATATGGTGCATCTACTTTGAGTTGTGAAAGGGTGGATCTAGTGGTGGAATACGGGGCCTAATTCACTAATCATTAAGGATTGCTATTGTGATCGCAGCTGCGATTACTCACGCAGTTCTAATACAAATTGGAGAATTACAGCAGGTCTGACCTTTCTCAGAAATTGCAACTCTCATCGCATGCAGTGAGTATCCAGGCTGCGAATGCCGTCGCAGTAGCTAATTTATGCACGCCCAGGCGTGGACAGGCACGCCTGCGTTTCTCCAACCACTCCCCCGTCACCACCCCCAAACGCTGACATCTTGTCTCTCACTCTGCAATGGCTTTGTATCTGCAGTGCGATCGCAATACTGGCAGTACGGACTATCGGCCGATCTGTGTATGCTGTTGCGATCCGTGATGAATCAGTCCCATAGTCCACTACAGGATCCCTGGCAGAGGTCTCACTAAATGTCTGTCAACTTTTACCTGGGTTAAAATATTAAATATCAAGCTCGCTTTGACTCCAACAAGTTGTATTACAAGTTGTATACTAAAAATACTTGTTTGGCAAGGTAATAACATACAAGTAAAGTTTTGTACACACATTTGTTTTGTGTTATCAATTTTCATCATCCTCCATTTAAAATCCATTTTTAAAACATGACCTTAAGTGACTTCTTCACTACTGCACAGTATTATAATGTAAAATGCCAAACTATCTTAAACAGTGTCTAGTGCATGAAAGCGCCACCAGGAGAATGCAATGAAGGACGGTGACAGCTGCAAGAGAGGCGTGGCCATCCATTAGAGGAGGCGAGGTCAGCCATTAGAGGAGGCGTGGCCAGCCATTAGAGGAGGCGTGGCCAGCCATTAGAGGAGGCGTGGCCAGCCATTAGAGGAGGGGTGGTCAGACCACAAAATAAAGTGATTTTCTTTTTTTCTTTTGATACTTGTAATTATAGTAACACCACTGTAGCTCCCAAGCGCTGCGCCACTTCTTCCATTCAAACTGTTCTTTAATTTTATTGTTTTTTTTCCCTCCATATGCCAGTTCAAGTATATGACACCCGCTTTATATGTTATCTACCCATTTTGTAATGCCAGTATTGGTCTGTGTTTTAGGCTGGTAGTATAAAGAAAAAGCCCTGTTTTACACTCTGTGATACATTATAAGGATTATAATCCCTATAATAGCATGCAGTATTTAAATTAGTGACAGAATATAGATGTTCCTGAATTTAAACATAGGGATACAGTGCAAAATATATCTGATTGTGTCAAATAATTAAAGATGGCAGTTATCAGATATCATTAAACTCAGTGGTGTATCTATAGTGGGCGCTGCTTGTGTGACGCACATGGGCCATACTTTCCAACTCTCCCTGATTGTCAGGGAGACGCCCTGAAATAGCAGCAATCTCTCTGTCTCCCTAAAGAGTCTAGTATTCTCCCTGATTGCACCTTACCCCCGTTATGAAGTGGTTATACATATAAAAAAAACAAGATATATATTTTCAAATGGGATCATTAGTATAATTTTTCTACATTGGTTATTATAAGGCACAATGATCCCTATGGGTACATACATTTTCTGAAAAGTATCTGTGTTTTCATCAACAAATATATCTTACTAACTGCTTTTGGGCTCATTTACTGTACATTTGTATATAAGTGAATGTTAGGACATGCCTCTCAGATGTAGAAGTACACGCCCACTCTACCGCCGCGCTCATAGGTGCTACTTTCACAGTCTCCCTGAAACGCTTTTTCAAAGTCAGGAAAGTATGACATGGGCCCCTGGAACCATTGCTATGAATTACCCATTGGCTGTCCAGAAATATGGTGCCAGGACCACAAGAAATTTGTCACATGCCAGAGACTTTGCTATCTTCAGCGCATGCATCGGCACCATATTTGTGGGGGAGGGAGCCGAAGGAGATTGTGACCCCCTCATATCTTAAAACATTACTGTACACCACATTAGCCCACTGATGGGATATCTACTTCTAAACAATACGCAGATATGATCTATGCTAACAGAGAAGAAAGTACAACTAATTTCTATGTCGAATTGTTGAATGTTCTGATAGCAAATAAGTGTGTTCCTTACAATATCTTCTTCGCAAGTGCAAATGTCATGCATTCAGTGTAAAATAATCAGTGTTAATAAAGTAATAATATGAGCTGATATATTTATTGTGAAACTTCTTTATATTCACCCTTTTTTGTCTTTAACTCCCTATATGGCCGCCAGGCTACTTATTCCCAGTCATATTTTCTGCAACATCAGTTACACCAATCAGAAACTGGCTGGAATTAGGAAGTGCTGCTTTTATGGTACCAATTTGACTATAATAGGAATAGAACTGTTATACATTGTTATATGTGACTATACCCAAACTTCTATGATGTACCAAAGATAAAGCACTCATTAAATATTAAGTTATTCATCCTTCAGCTAGATAACACTGAATAAAGGCTGAAGAACACTTTGTTTCAGCAGCTAATACGGGGCCCTTTTTATCAACTGGTTTTGTCACTCAAAACGAGTAATAAAACTCGCTGTGTATGATAAATGGCGCTCCAGCCAATCAGCTCCCAACTGCCATCTGTTTGAAAAATGACAGCTGGGAGCTGATTGGCTGGAGCACCATTTATCATATGCAATGAGTTTTATCACTCGTTTTGAGTGATAAAACTCGTTGATAAATAAGGCCCAGAGTGTTTTATGTTGAATGTACTATTTCATTCCTTCAATTGTCCTGGGTCATACACCAGATTGTACTGGGAGCAAAGTCTGGGTGGCACCTTCTAGAGTAAGGGGGCAGGGTCCTCAGACAGGAATTTCCCCTGTACACTGTTAAGCTGGGTACACACTAGATGATTTACTGGACGATATGATGTTTTGAGGCAAATCACAACAACAAATCATTGTCTAAGCCGGATGATTGGCTAAGACAGAATCTGTTTAAAATCAAGATCTGCAAGACGCCATTTTGCGACTGGTTGCAAAACGCCATTTTAGCTACAACTGGAAAAAATCCTTACATTGAATATCCAGTGATGACGAGACAGGTTTTGTGGATTTGTCTGTGATTAGAGAAGACAAAAAGATATGGTGAGCATTTGCTCTGCACACAGAACGGTATGCCTATGAAAATTTAAGTATAATACAGACACTAATATACTCAGAAGGAATGGATTGGGAAACAATTGTTTGCTTTATCTACCCCCCTTCCCTAAACATAACATTATACAATTTAACTAATTAATTAGGCTGTGAGATATACAATTTTTCAAACTCATATGTTAAGGAAATGGAACAGGATAAAAATTTTGTCAGGGGCCCAATATCTTTTATGGTCGGCCCTGGGTGAAGTGAATACTGACTGACCACCTCCTGCACAGCTATACGGCACAGCTAAAGGTAAAAAATTTAAATACTCAATAAACCTATTAGTGTCAGTGACCTCTAACTCACTTTCTTCTTGTCCACTGTTGGTTACTATGTTATCTGTTTCAACTTACATTGGCACCATAAAATATTTTACACAGATCATTGTTTTAAAAAAGGGAAAAATGCTCACTCTGATTGGATACTTGCAGACAGTCTAGCATCATTTATAAGTAGTTATTACTTCGCTTTAACCCGTGGATTACTGCAGAACGAAATAAGAAAACATCTCTAAACCTTTAGGTGTGAAATAAAGTTGACAAAGAGGGAACTGATGAGTCTTCATTTGCAATAATAGATTTTTCACTGTGTGTTTATATATCTTTACTATGTGGCACTACATATCCCAGCAGGTCCTAGTTACCATGGTATACTAGCGCTTGAAGTTCTATAAATACAAGCATACCCAAGCAATTAATGGCTCCTGGAACTTGCAAAGCCACAGACTAAAATCACTATTTTAGTATGTTGCACCACAAAGGGGAGATTGAGAGGAGCTTGAGACTGGCTTCGCACAGAGGGGTGGCAATTGATCTGGGATGTCTAATGGCGTGGTTGGTGTAACGGTCGGACCTCACTGCGGAGTGCGCCGGGCAGAACTTTGACCCAGGTACCTTCCACTGGATGGATTTGTACGACATCCAGGGACGGTTCTAAGGGCGGGCTAACAGGGCCGTCACCCAGGGCGCCGGCCCCTAGAGGGTGCTGTTGAGCCTCACTCTCATTTCAGGCTTTTTTCATTATAATTTCTGGCCGCCGGGCAGCTGTTGCTACTGGCTGCCTGATTTGTATAGCAGCAGTAGCAGTAGCAGTAGCAGCATACTCTGAGTCTCGGAGGCTGAGCCTGAGAAGCTCCACCTCCTTGAGCTCTGCTCTCAGTGCTCTGGGAGCATCCCACCCGGGCATGGCTGCTAGCAGCAAGGAAGTGTGTGGGAGGATGACAGCAGTACAGAGACTACACAGCCGACTGGAAGGAGAAGACCAGCATCAGTACTAGTGTACTGTTGTAAGTGGTGCTGGGGTGTTAGTAAGAGTGGTAATGGCAAGGGGGGGAGTGTGCTGGTGGTGTTGGGGTGTTTGTAAGAGGGTAGAGTGATGCTGGGATGTTGGTAAGGGGGTTGTGTGCTAGTGGGGTTGTGGTGTTGGTAAGAGGGGGGTAGTGTGGTGCTGGGGGTTGGTATGGGGGGGAGTGTGTGCTGGTGGTGCTGGGGTGTTGGTAAAGAGGGGGGTAGTGTGGTGCTGGGGTGTTGGTAATGGGGGGGGTGTGGTGCTGGGGAGGAGTGTGGTGCTGGGGTGTTGGTAAGGGGGGTGTGCTGGTGGTGCTGGGGTGTTGGTAAAGGGGGGGTGCTGCTGGGGTGTTAGTAAGGTGGGGGAGTGTGCTCTTGGGGTGTTAGTACAGGTGGGGGAGTGTGCTGCTGGGCTGTTGGTAAGGGGAGGGGGGTGTGCTGCTGGGGTGTTGGGAAGGGGAGGGGTTGTGTGCTGATGGGGTGTTGGTGAGGGGAGGGGGTGTGTGCTGCTGGGGTGTAGGTAAGGCGGGGAATGTGCTGCTGCGGTTATGGTAAGGGGAGGGAGTGTGTGCTGCTGGGGTGTTGGTAAGGGGAGGGGGTGTGTGCTGCTGGGGTGTTGGTAATGGGAGGGGGTGTGTGCTGCTGGGGTGTTGGTAAGGGGAGGGGATGTGTGCTGCTGGAGCTGTGGTGTTGGTAAAGGGGGGATTGTGCTGTTGGGGTGTTGGTAAGGGAGTGGTGTGTGATGAGCTGTTGGTACAGGTGGGGGAATGTGCTGCTGGGGTGTTGGTAAGGGGAGGGGGAGTGTGCTGCTGGGGTGTTGGTAAGGGGAGGGGTGTGTGATGAGGTGTTGGTACAGGAGGGGTAGTGTGCTGCTGGGGTGTTGGTAAGGGGTGAAGTGTGTGCTGCTGGGGTGTTGGTAAAGGGGGGATTGTGCTGTTGGGGTGTTGGAAAGGGAGTGGTGTGTGATGGGGTGTTGGTACAGGTGGGGGAGTGTGCTGCTGGGGTGTTGGTAAGGGGAGGGGGAGTGTGCTGCTGGGGTGTTGGTAAGGGGAGGGATGTATGCTGCTGGGGTGTTGGTAAGGGGAGGGGGTGTCTGCTGCTGGGGTGATGGTAAGTGATGGGGGTGTGTGCTGCTGGGGTCTTGGTAAGAGGAGGGGGTGTGTGCTGCTGGGGTGTTTGTGAGGGGAGGGGGTGTGTGCTGCTGGGGTGTTGGTAGCAGGAGGGGTTGTGTGTTGCTGGGGTGTTGGTAAAGGGAGGGGGTGTGTGATTCTAGGTTGTTGGTAAGGGGGGAGTGTGCTGCTGGGGTGTTGGTAAGGGGGGGAGTGTGCTGGTGCTGGGGTGTTGGTAAAGGGGGTATTGTGCTGTTGGGGTGTTGGTAAGGGAGTGGTGTGTGATGGGGTGTTGGTAAGATGGGGAGTGTGCTGCTAGGGTATTGGTAAGGGGAGGGAGTATGTGCTGCTGGGGTGTTGGTAAGGGGAGGGGGTGTGTGCTCCAGGGGTGTTGGTCAAGGGGTGTGTGTGCTGCTGGGGTGTTGGTAAGGGGGGAGAGTGCTGCGGGGTGTTGGTAAGGGCGCAGAGTGTGCTGCTGGTGCTGGGGTGTTGGTAAAGGGGGGATTGTGCTGTTGGGGTGTTGGTAAGGGAGTGGTGTGTGATGGGGTGTCGGTACAGGTGGGGTAGTGTGCTGCTGGGGTGTTGGTAAGGGGAGGGGGTGTGTGCTGCTGGGGTGTTGGTGAGGGGAGGGGGTGTGTGCTGCTGGGGTGTTGGTAAGGGGGGGTGTGTGTGCTGCTGGAGTGTTGGTAAGAGGAGGGGGTGTGTGCTGCTGGGGTGCTGGTAAGGGGAGGGGGTGTGTGCTGCTGGGGTGCTGGTAAGGGGAGGGGGTGTGTGCTGCTGGGGTGTTGGTGAGGGGAGGGGGTGTGTGCTGCTGGGGTGTTATTAAGGGAGGTGTGTGCTGCTGGGGTGTTGGTAAGGGGAGGGAGTGTGTGCTGCTGGGGTATTGGTAAGGGGAGGGAGTGTGTGCTGCTGGGGTGTTGGTAAGGGGGGAGTGTGCTGCTGGGGTGTTGGTTAGGGAGGGGATTGTGCTATTGGGGTGTTGGTAAGGGAGTGGTGTGTGATGGGGTGTCAGTACAGCGGGGGTAGTGTGCTGCTGGGGTGTTGGTAAGGGGAGGGGTAGTGTGCTGTTGGGGTGTTGGTAAGGGGAGGGTGTGTGTGCTGCTGAGGTGTTGGTAAGGGGAGGTGGTGCTGGGGTGTTGGTGAGGGGAGGGGGTGTGTGCTGCTGGGGTGTTGGTAAGGGGGGAGTGAGTGCTGCTGGGGTGTTGGTAAGGGGAGGTGGTGTGTGCTGCTGGGGTGTTGGTAAGTGGAGGGGGTGTGCTGCTGGGGTGTTGGTGAGGGAGGGAGTGTGTGCTGCTGCGGTGTTGGTAAGGGGGTGTGTGCTGCTGTGGTGTTGGTAAAGTGAGGGGGTGTGTGCTGCTGGGGTGTTGGTGAGGGAAGGGTGTGTGTGCTGCTGGGGTGTTGGTAAGGGGGGTGTGTGCTGATGAGGTGTTGGTAAGGGGATGGAGTGTGTGCTGTGGGGTTGTTGGTAAGGGGCGGGAGTGTGTGCTGCTGGGGTGTTGGTAAGGAGAGGGGGTGTGTGCTGCTGGGGTATTGGTGAGTGGAGGGTGTGTGTGCTGCTGGGGTGTTGGTAAAGGGGGGGAGTGTGCTGCTGGAGTGTTGGTAAGGGGGTGTGTGCTGCTGCGGTGTTGGTAAGGTGAGGGGGTGTGTGCTGCTGGGGTGTTGGTGAGGGAAGGGTGTGTGTGCTGCTGGGGTGTTGGTAAGGGGGGGTGTGTGCTGCTGGGGTGTTGGTAAGGGGAGGGAGTGTGTGCTGCTGGGGTGTTGGTAATGGGAGGGGAGGTTGCTGCTGGGGTGTTGGTAAAGGGAGGGGATATGTGCTGCTGGGGTGTTGGTGAGGGGAGGGTGTGTGTGCTGATGGGGTGTTCGTAAGGGGGGAGAGTGTGCTGCTGCATTGTTGGAAAAGGGGGGTGTGCTGCTGGGGTGTTGGTAAAGGGGAGGGAGTGTGTGCTGCTGGGGTGTTGGTAAGGGGGGATGTGTGCTGCTGGGGTGTTGGTAAGGGGGGTGTGTGCTGCTGGGGTGTTGGTAAGGGGATGGAGTGTGTGCTTTTGGGTTGTTGGTAAGGGGCGGGAGTGTGTGCTGCTGGGGTGTTGGTAAGGAGAGGGGGTGTGTGCTGCTGGGGTGTTGGTGAGGGAAGGGTGTGTGTGCTGCTGGGGTGTTGGTAAGGGGGGTGTGTGCTGCTGAGGTGTTGGTAAGGGGATGGAGTGTGTGCTGTTGGGTTGTTGGTAAGGGGCGGGAGTGTGTGCTGCTGGGGTGTTGGTAAGGAGAGGGGGTGTGTGCTGCTGGGGTATTGGTGAGTGGAGGGTGTGTGTGCTGCTGGGGTGTTGGTAAAGGGGGGGAGTGTGCTGCTGGAGTGTTGGTAAGGGGGTGTGTGCTGCTGCGGTGTTGGTAAGGTGAGGGGGTGTGTGCTGCTGGGGTGTTGGTGAGGGAAGGGTGTGTGTGCTGCTGGGGTGTTGGTAAGGGGGGGTGTGTGCTGCTGGGGTGTTGGTAAGGGGAGGGGGTGTGTGCTGCTGGGGTGTTGTTAATGGGAGGGGGTGTGTGCTGCTGGGGTGTTGGTAAGGGGAGGGGATGTGTGCTGCTGGAGCTGTGGTGTTGGTAAAGGGGGGATTGTGCTGTTGGGGTGTTGGTAAGGGAGTGGTGTGTGATGAGCTGTTGGTACAGGTGGGGGAATGTGCTGCTGGGGTGTTGGTAAGGGGAGGGGGAGTGTGCTGCTGGAGTGTTGGTAAGGGGAGGGGTGTGTGATGAGGTGTTGGTACAGGAGGGGTAGTGTGCTGCTGGGGTGTTGGTAAAGGGTGAAGTGTGTGCTGCTGGGGTGTTGGTAAAGGGGGGATTGTGCTGTTGGGGTGTTGGAAAGGGAGTGGTGTGTGATGGAGTGTTGGTACAGGTGGGGGAGTGTGCTGCTGGGGTGTTGGTAAGGGGAGGGGGAGTGTGCTGCTGGGGTGTTGGTAAGGGGAGGGATGTATGCTGCTGGGGTGTTGGTAAGGGGAGGGGGTGTCTGCTGTTGGGGTGATGGTAAGTGATGGGGGTGTGTGCTGCTGGGGTCTTGGTAAGAGGAGGGGGTGTGTGCTGCTGGGGTGTTTGTGAGGGGAGGGGGTGTGTGCTGCTGGGGTGTTGGTAGCAGGAGGGGTTGTGTGTTGCTGGGGTGTTGGTAAAGGGAGGGGGTGTGTGATTCTAGGTTGTTGGTAAGGGGGGAGTGTGCTGCTGGGGTGTTGGTAAGGGGGGGAGTGTGCTGGTGCTGGGGTGTTGGTAAAGGGGGTATTGTGCTGTTGGGGTGTTGGTAAGGGAGTGGTGTGTGATGGGGTGTTGGTAAGATGGGGAGTGTGCTGCTAGGGTATTGGTAAGGGGAGGGAGTATGTGCTGCTGGGGTGTTGGTAAGGGGAGGGGGTGTGTGCTCCAGGGGTGTTGGTCAAGGGGTGTGTGTGCTGCTGGGGTGTTGGTAAGGGGGGAGAGTGCTGCCGGGTGTTGGTAAGGGGGCAGAGTGTGCTGCTGGTGCTGGGGTGTTGGTAAAGGGGGGATTGTGCTGTTGGGGTGTTGGTAAGGGAGTGGTGTGTGATGGGGTGTCGGTACAGGTGGGGTAGTGTGCTGCTGGGGTGTTGGTAAGGGGAGGGGGTGTGTGCTGCTGGGGTGTTGGTGAGGGGAGGGGGTGTGTGCTGCTGGGGTGTTGGTAAGGGGGGGTGTGTGTGCTGCTGGAGTGTTGGTAAGAGGAGGGGGTGTGTGCTGCTGGGGTGCTGGTAAGGGGAGGGGGTGTGTGCTGCTGGGGTGTTGGGGAGGGGGTGTGTGCTGCTGGGGTGTTATTAAGGGAGGTGTGTGCTGCTGGGGTGTTGGTAAGGGGAGGGAGTGTGTGCTGCTGGGGTATTGGTAAGGGGAGGGAGTGTGTGCTGCTGGGGTGTTGGTAAGGGGGGAGTGTGCTGCTGGGGTGTTGGTTAGGGAGGGGATTGTGCTATTGGGGTGTTGGTAAGGGAGTGGTGTGTGATGGGGTGTCAGTACAGCGGGGGTAGTGTGCTGCTGGGGTGTTGGTAAGGGGAGGGGTAGTGTGCTGTTGGGGTGTTGGTAAGGGGAGGGTGTGTGTGCTGCTGAGGTGTTGGTAAGGGGAGGTGGTGCTGGGGTGTTGGTGAGGGGAGGGGGTGTGTGCTGCTGGGGTGTTGGTAAGGGGGGAGTGAGTGCTGCTGGGGTGTTGGTAAGGGGAGGTGGTGTGTGCTGCTGGGGTGTTGGTAAGTGTAGGGGGTGTGCTGCTGGGGTGTTGGTGAGGGAGGGAGTGTGTGCTGCTGCGGTGTTGGTAAGGGGGTGTGTGCTGCTGTGGTGTTGGTAAAGTGAGGGGGTGTGTGCTGCTGGGGTGTTGGTGAGTGAAGGGTGTGTGTGCTGCTGGGGTGTTGGTAAGGGGGGGTGTGTGCTGATGAGGTGTTGGTAAGGGGATGGAGTGTGTGCTGTTGGGTTGTTGGTAAGGGGCGGGAGTGTGTGCTGCTGGGGTGTTGGTAAGGAGAGGGGGTGTGTGCTGCTGGGGTATTGGTGAGTGGAGGGTGTGTGTGCTGCTGGGGTGTTGGTAAAGGGGGGGAGTGTGCTGCTGGAGTGTTGGTAAGGGGGTGTGTGCTGCTGCGGTGTTGGTAAGGTGAGGTGGTGTGTGCTGCTGGGGTGTTGGTGAGGGAAGGGTGTGTGTGCTGCTGGGGTGTTGGTAAGGGGGGGTGTGTGCTGCTGGGGTGTTGGTAAGGGGAGGGAGTGTGTGCTGCTGGGGTGTTGGTAATGGGAGGGGAGGTTGCTGCTGGGGTGTTGGTAAAGGGAGGGGATATGTGCTGCTGGGGTGTTGGTGAGGGGAGGGTGTGTGTGCTGATGGGGTGTTCGTAAGGGGGGAGAGTGTGCTGCTGCATTGTTGGAAAAGGGGGGTGTGCTGCTGGGGTGTTGGTAAAGGGGAGGGAGTGTGTGCTGCTGGGGTGTTGGTAAGGGGGATGTGTGCTGCTGGGGTGTTGGTAAGGGGGGTGTGTGCTGCTGGGGTGTTGGTAAGGGGATGGAGTGTGTGCTTTTGGGTTGTTGGTAAGGGGCGGGAGTGTGTGCTGCTGGGGTGTTGATAAGGAGAGGGGGTGTGTGCTGCTGGGGTATTGGTGAGTGGAGGGTGTGTGTGCTGCTGGGGTGTTGGTAAAGGGGGGGAGTGTGCTGCTGGAGTGTTGGTATGGGGGGAGTGTGCTGCTGGTGCTGGGGTGTTGGTAAAGGGAGGATTGTACTGTTGGGGTGTTGGTAAGGGAGTGGTGTGTGATGGGGTGTTGGTACAGGTGGGGGAGTGTGCTGCTGGGGTGATAGTAAGGGGAGGGGGTGTGTGCTCCAGGGGTGTTGGTGAACAGGTGTGTGTGCTGCTGGGGTGTTGGTAAGGGGGGAGTGTGCTGCTGGGGTGTTGGTGAGGGGAGGGGGTGTGTGCTGCTGGGGTGTAGGTAAGGTGGGGAATGTGCTGCTGCGGTTATGGTAAGGGGAGGGAGTGTGTGCTGCTGGGATGTTGGTAAGGGGAGGGGGTGTGTGCTGCTGGGGTGTTGGTAATGGGAGGGGGTGTGTGCTGCTGGGGTGTTGGTAAGGGGAGGGGATGTGTGTTGCTGGTGCTGTGGTGTTGGTAAAGGGGGGATTGTGCTGTTGGGGTGTTGATAAGGGAGTGGTGTGTGATGGGCTGTTGGTACAGGTGGGGGAATGTGCTGCTGGGGTGTTGGTAAGGGGAGGGGGAGTGTGCTGCTGGGGTGTTGGTAAGGGGAGGGGTGTGTGATGAGGTGTTGGTACAGGGGTAGTGTGCTGCTGGGGTGTTGGTAAGGGGTGAAGTGTGTGCTGCTGGGGTGTTGGTAAGGGGAGGGAGTGTGTGCTGCTGGGGTATTGGTAAGGGGATGGAGTGTGTGCTGCTGGGGTGTTGGTAAGGGGGGAGTGTGCTGCTGGGGTGTTGGTTAGGGAGGGGATTGTGCTATTGGGGTGTTGGTAAGGGAGTGGTGTGTGATGGGGTGTCAGTACAGCGGGGGTAGTGTGCTGCTGGGGTGTTGGTAAGGGGAGGGGTAGTGTGCTGTTGGGGTGTTGGTAAGGGGAGGGTGTGTGTGCTGCTGAGGTGTTGGTAAGGGGAGGTGGTGCTGGGGTGTTGGTGAGGGGAGGGGGTGTGTGCTGCTGGGGTGTTGGTAAGGGGGGAGTGAGTGCTGCTGGGGTGTTGGTAAGGGGAGGTGGTGTGTGCTGCTGGGGTGTTGGTAAGTGGAGGGGGTGTGCTGCTGGGGTGTTGGTGAGGGAGGGAGTGTGTGCTGCTGCGGTGTTGGTAAGGGGGTGTGTGCTGCTGCGGTGTTGGTAAAGTGAGGGGGTGTGTGCTGCTGGGGTGTTGGTGAGGGAAGGGTGTGTGTGCTGCTGGGGTGTTGGTAAGGGGGGGTGTGTGCTGCTGAGGTGTTGGTAAGGGGATGGAGTGTGTGCTGTTGGGTTGTTGGTAAGGGGCGGGAGTGTGTGCTGCTGGGGTGTTGGTAAGGAGAGGGGGTGTGTGCTGCTGGGGTATTGGTGAGTGGAGGGTGTGTGTGCTGCTGGGGTGTTGGTAAAGGGGGGAGTGTGCTGCTGGAGTGTTGGTAAGGGGGTGTGTGCTGCTGCGGTGTTGGTAAGGTGAGGGGGTGTGTGCTGCTGGGGTGTTGGTGAGGGAAGGGTGTGTGTGCTGCTGGGGTGTTGGTAAGGGGGGGTGTGTGCTGCTGGGGTGTTGGTAAGGGGAGGGAGTGTGTGCTGCTGGGGTGTTGGTAATGGGAGGGGAGGTTGCTGCTGGGGTGTTGGTAAAGGGAGGGGATATGTGCTGCTGGGGTGTTGGTGAGGGGAGGGTGTGTGTGCTGATGGGGTGTTCGTAAGGGGGGAGAGTGTGCTGCTGCATTGTTGGAAAAGGGGGGGTGTGCTGCTGGGGTGTTGGTAAAGGGGAGGGAGTGTGTGCTGCTGAGGTGTTGGTAAGGGGGGATGTGTGCTGCTGGGGTGTTGGTAAGGGGGGGTGTGTGCTGCTGGGTATTGGTAAGGGGATGGAGTGTGTGCTTTTGGGTTGTTGGTAAGGGGCGGGAGTGTGTGCTGCTGGGGTGTTGGTAAGGAGAGGGGGTGTGTGCTGCTGGGGTATTGGTGAGTGGAGGGTGTGTGTGCTGCTGGGGTGTTGGTAAAGGGGGGGAGTGTGCTGCTGGAGTGTTGGTATGGGGGGAGTGTGCTGCTGGTGCTGGGGTGTTGGTAAAGGGAGGATTGTACTGTTGGGGTGTTGGTAAGGGAGTGGTGTGTGATGGGGTGTTGGTACAGGTGGGGGAGTGTGCTGCTGGGGTGATAGTAAGGGGAGGGGGTGTGTGCTCCAGGGGTGTTGGTGAACAGGTGTGTGTGCTGCTGGGGTGTTGGTAAGGGGGGAGTGTGCTGCTGGGGTGTTGGTGAGGGGAGGGGGTGTGTGCTGCTGGGGTGTAGGTAAGGTGGGGAATGTGCTGCTGTGGTTATGGTAAGGGGAGGGAGTGTGTGCTGCTGGGATGTTGGTAAGGGGAGGGGGTGTGTGCTGCTGGGGTGTTGGTAATGGGAGGGGGTGTGTGCTGCTGGGGTGTTGGTAAGGGGAGGGGATGTGTGTTGCTGGTGCTGTGGTGTTGGTAAAGGGGGGATTGTGCTGTTGGGGTGTTGATAAGGGAGTGGTGTGTGATGGGTTGTTGGTACAGGTGGGGGAATGTGCTGCTGGGGTGTTGGTAAGGGGAGGGGGAGTGTGCTGCTGGGGTGTTGGTAAGGGGAGGGGTGTGTGATGAGGTGTTGGTACAGGGGTAGTGTGCTGCTGGGGTGTTGGTAAGGGGTGAAGTGTGTGCTGCTGGGGTGTTGGTAAAGGGGAGAATGTGCTGTTGGGGTGTTGGACAGGGAGTGGTGTGTGATGGGGTGTTGGTACAGGTGGGGGAGTGTGCTGCTGGTGTGTTGGTAAGGGGAGGGAAGTGTGCTGCTGGGGTGTTGGTAAGGGGAGGGATGTATGCTGCTGGGGTGTTGGTAAGGGGAGGAGGTGTCTGCTGCTGGGGTGATGGTAAGTGACGGGGGTGTGTGCTGCTGGGGTCTTGGTAAGAGGAGGGGGTGTGTGCTGCTGGGATGTTTGTATGGGGAGGGGGTGTACGCTGATGGGGTGTTGGTAACAGGAGGGGTAGTGTGCTGCTGGGGTGTTGGTAAGGGGAGGGGGTGTGTGATTCTAGGTTGCTGGTAAGGGGGAGTGTGCTGCTGGGGTGTTGGTAAGGGGGGAGAATGCTGGTGCTGGGGTGTTGGTAAAGGGGGGATTGTGCTGTTGGGGTTTTGGTAAGGGAGTGGTGTGTGATGGGGTGTTGGTAAGATGGGGAGTGTGCTGCTAGGGTATTGGTAAGGGGAGGGAGTGTGTGCTGCTGGGGTGTTGGTAAGGGGAGGGGGTGTGTGCTCCAGGGGTGTTGGTCAAGGGGTGTGTGTGCTGCTGGGGTGTTGGTAAGGGGGGGATTGTGCTGTTTGGGTGTTGGTAAGGGAGTGGTGTGTGAAGGGGTGTCGGTACAGGTGGGGTAGTGTGCTGCTGGGGTGATGGAAAGGGGAGAGGGAGTGTGCTGCTGGGGTGTTGGTAAGGGGGGGGGGGGTGTGTGCTGGTGGAGTGTTGGTAAGAGGAGGGGGTGTGTGCTGCTGGCGTACTGGTAAGGGAAGGGGGTGTGTGCTGCTGGGGTGTTATTAAGGGAGGTGTGTGCTGCTGGGGTGTTGGTAAGGGGAGGGAGTGTGTGCTGCTGGGGTATTGGTAAGGGGAGGGAGTGTGTGCTGCTGGGGTGTTGGTAAGGGGGGGAGTGTGCTGCTGGGGTGTTGGTTAGGGAGGGGAGTGTGCTGCTGGGGTGTTGGTAAAGGGGGGATTGTGCTATTGGGGTGTTGGTAAGGGAGTGGTGTGTGATGGGGTGTCAGTACAGCGGGGGTAGTGTGCTGCTGGGTTGTTGGAAAGGGGAGGGGTAGTGTGCTGCTGGGGTGTTGGTAAGGGGAGGGTGTGTGTGCTGCTGAGGTGTTGGTAAGGGGAGGTGGTGCTGGGGTGTTGGTGAGGGGAGGGGGTGTGTGCTTCTGGGTTGTTGGTAAGGGGGGAGTGAGTGCTGCTGTGGTGTTGGTAAGGGGAGGTGATGTGTGCTGCTGGGGTGTTGGTAAGTGGAGGGGGTGTGCTGCTGGGGTGTTGGTGAGGGAGGGAGTGTGTGCTGCTGCGGTGTTGGTAAGGGGGTGTGTGCTGCTGGGGTGTTGGTGTGGGAAGGGTGTGTGTGCTGCTGGGGTGTTGGTAAGGAGGGAGTGTGCTGCTGGGCTGTTGGTAAGGGGGGGTGTGTGCTGCTGGGGTGTTGGTAAGGGGAGGGAGTGTGTCCTGCTGGGGTGTTGGTAATGGGAGGGGTGGTTGCTGCTGGGGTGTTGGTAATGGGAGGGGTGGTTGCTGCTGGGGTGTTGGTAATGGGAGGGGATGTGTGCTGCTGGGGTGTTGGTGAGGGGAGGGGGTGTGTGCTGATGGGGTGTTGGTAAGGGGAGTGTGTGCTGCTGGGGTGTTGGTAAGTGGAGGGAGTGTGTGCTGTTGGGTTGTTGGTAAGGGGCGGGAGTGTGTGCTGCTGGGGTGTTGGTAAGTGGAGGGGGTGTGCTGCTGGGGTGTTGGTGAGGGAGGGAGTGTGTGCTGCTGCATTGTTGGTAAAGGGGGTGTACTGCTGGGGTGTTGGAAAGGGGAGGGAGTGTGCACTGCTGGGGTGTTGGTACGGGGAGGAGGTGTGTGCTGCTGGGGTGTTGGTAAGGGGGTGATGTGTGCTGCTGGGGTGTTGGTAAGGGGGGGTGTGCTGCTGGGGTGTTGGTAAGGGGAGGGAGAGTGTGCTGTTGGGTTGTTGGTAAGGGGCGGGAGTGTGTGCTGCTGGGGTGTTGGTAAGGAGAGGGGGTGTGTGCTGCTGGGGTATTGGTGAGTGGATGGTGTGTGTGCTGCTGGGGTGTTGGTAAAGGGGGGGAGTGTGTTTGCTGGACTGTTGGTAAGGGGGGAGTGTGCTGCTGGTGCTGGGGTGTTGGTAAAGGGAGGATTGTACTGTTGGGGTGTTGGTAAGGGAGTGGTGTGTGATGGGGTGTTGGTACAGGTGGGGGAGTGTGCTGCTGGGATGTTAGTAAGGGGAGGGGGTGTGTGCTCCAGGGGTGTTGGTCAAGGGGTGTGTGTGCTGCTGGGGTGTTGGTAAGGGGGGAGTGTGCTGCTGGGGTGTTGGTAAGGGGGCAGAGTGTGCAGCTGGTGCTGGGGTGTTGGTAAAGGGGGGATTGTGCTGTTGGGGTATTGGAAAGGGAGTGGTGTGTGATGGGGTGTCAGTACAGGTGGGGTAGTGTGCTGCTGGGATGTTGGTAAGGGGAGAGGGAGTGTGCTGCTGGGGTGTTGGTAAGGGGATGGAGTGTGTGCTGTTGGGTTGTTGGTAAGGGGCAGGAGTGTGTGCTGCTGGGGTGTTGGTAAGGAGAGGGAGTGTGCTGCTGGGGTGTTGGTAAGGGGATGGAGTGTGTGCTGTTGGGTTGTTGGTAAGGGGCAGGAGTGTGTGCTGCTGGGGTGTTGGTAAGGAGAGGGGTGTGTGCTGCTGGGGTATTGGTGAGTGGAGGGTGTGTGTGCTGCAGGGGTGTTGGTAAAGGGGGGGAGTGTGCTGCTGGAGTGTTGGTATGGGGGGAGTGTGCTGCTGGTGCTGGGGTGTTGGTAAAGGGAGGATTGTACTGGTGGGGTGTTGGTAAGGGAGTGTTGTGTGATGGGGTGTTGGTACAGGTGGGGGAGTGTGCTGCTGGGGTGTTAGAAAGGGGAGGGGGTGTGTGCTCCAGGGGTGTTGGTGAAGGGGTGTGTGTGCTGCTGGGGTGTTGGTAAGGGGGGAGTGTGCTGCTGGGGTGTTGGTGAGGGGAGGGGGTGTGTGCTGCTGGGGTGTAGGTAAGGCGGGGAATGTTCTGCTGTGGTTATGGTAAGGGGAGGGAGTGTGTGCTGCTGGGGTGTTAGTAAGGGGAGGGGGTGTGTGCTGCTGGGGTTTTGGTAATGGGAGGGGGAGTGTGCTGCTGGGGTGTTGGTAAGGGGAGGGGATGTGTGTTGCTGGTGCTGTGGTGTTGGTAAAGGGGGGATTGTGCTGTTGGGGTGTTGGTAAGGGAGTGGTGTGTGATGAGCTGTTGGTACAGGTGGGGGAATGTGCTGCTGGGGTGTTGGTAAGGGGAGGGGGAGTGTGCTGCTGGGGTGTTGGTAAGGGGAGGGGTGTGTGATGAGGTGTTGGTACAGGGGTAGTGTGCTGCTGGGGTGTTGGTAAGGGGTGAAGTGTGTGCTGCTGGGGTGTTGGTAAAGGGGAGAATGTGCTGTTGGGGTGTTGGAAAGGGAGTGGTGTGTGATGGGGTGTTGGTACAGGTGGGGGAGTGTGCTGCTGGGGTGTTGGTAAGGGGAGGGAAGTGTGCTGCTGGGGTGTTGGTAAGGGGAGGGATGTATGCTGCTGGTGTGTTGGTAAGGGGAGGAGGTGTCTGCTGCTGGGGTGATGGTAAGTGACGGGGGTGTGTGCTGCAGGGGTCTTGGTAAGAGGGGATGTGTGCTGCTGGGATGTTTGTGAGGGGAGGGGGTGTGTGCTGATGGGGTGTTGGTAACAGGAGGGGTTGTGTGCTGCTGGGTAAGGGGGGGGTGTGTGATTCTAGGTTGCTGGTAAGGGGGAGTGTGCTGCTGGGGTGTTGGTAAGGGGGGAGTGTGCTGGTGCTGGGGTGTTGGTAAAGGGGAGATTGTGCTGTTGGGGTTTTGGTAAGGGAGTGGTGTGTGATGTGGTGTTGGTAAGATGGGGAGTGTGCTGCTAGGGTATTGGTAAGGGGAGGGAGTGTGTGCTGCTGGGGTGTTGGTAAGGGGAGGGGGTGTGTGCTCCAGGGGTGTTGGTCAAGGGGTGTGTGTGCTGCTGGGGTGTTGGTAAGGGGGTATTGTGCTGTTGGGGTGTTGGTAAGGGAGTGGTGTGTGATGGGGTGTCGGTACAGGTGGGGTAGTGTGCTGCTGGGGTGTTGGTAAGGGGAGAGGGAGTGTGCTGCTGGGGTGTTGGTAAGGGGAGGGATGTATGCTGCTGGTGTGTTGGTAAGGGGAGGAGGTGTCTGCTGCTGGGGTGATGGTAAGTGACGGGGGTGTGTGCTGCAGGGGTCTTGGTAAGAGGAGGGGATGTGTGCTGCTGGGATGTTTGTGAGGGGAGGGGGTGTGTGCTGATGGGGTGTTGGTAACAGGAGGGGTTGTGTGCTGCTGGATAAGGGGGGGGTGTGTGATTCTAGGTTGCTGGTAAGGGGGAGTATGCTGCTGGGGTGTTTGTAAGGGGGGAGTGTGCTGGTGCTGGGGTGTTGGTAAAGGGGGGATTGTGCTGTTGGGGTTTTGGTAAGGGAGTGGTGTGTGATGTGGTGTTGGTAAGATGGGGAGTGTGCTGCTAGGGTATTGGTAAGGGGAGGGAGTGTGCGCTGCTGGGGTGTTGGTAAGGGGAGGGGGTGTGTGCTCCAGGGGTGTTGGTCAAGGGGTGTGTGTGCTGCTGGGGTGTTGGTAAGGGGGTATTGTGCTGTTGGGGTGTTGGTAAGGGAGTGGTGTGTGATGGTGGGGTATTAGTAAGGGGAGGGGGTGTGTGCTGCTGGGGTGTTGGTAAGGGGGAAGTGTGCTGCTGGGGTGTTGGTTAGGGAGGGGAGTGTGCTGCTGGGGTGTTGGTAAAAGGGGGATTGTGCTATTGGGGTGTTGGTAAGGGAGTGGTGTGTGATGGGGTGTCAGTACAGCGGGGGTAGTGTGCTGCTGGGGTGTTGGAAAGGGGAGGGGTAGTGTGCTGCTGGGGTGTTGGTAAGGGGAAGGTGTGTGTTGTGCTGCTGAGGTGTTGGTAAGGGGAGGTGGTGCTGGGGTGTTGGTGAGGGGAGGGGGTGTGTGCTGCTGGGGTGTTGGTAAGGGGGGAGTGAGTGCTGCTGGGGTGTTGGTAAGTGGAGGGGGTGTGCTGCTGGGGTGTTGGTGAGGGAGGGAGTGTGTGCTGCTGCGGTGTTGGTAAGGGGGGGTGTGCTGCTGTGGTGTTGGTAAGGTGAGGGGGTGTGTGCTGCTGGGGTGTTGGTGAGGGAAGGGTGTGTGTGCTGCTGGGGTGTTGGTAAGGAGGGAGTGTGCTGCTGGGCTGTTGGTAAGGGGGGTATGTGCTGCTGGGGTGTTGGTAAGGGGAGGGAGTGTGTGCTGCTGGGGTGTTGGTAATGGGAGGGGGGGTTGCTTCTGGGGTGTTGGTAATGGGAGGGGATATGTGCTGCTGGGGTGTTGGTGAGGGGAGGGGGTGTGTGCTGATGGGGTGTTGGTAAGGGGGGTGTGTGCTGCTGGGGTGTTGGTAAGGGGAGGGAGTGTGTGCTGTTGGGTTGTTGGTAAGGGGCGGGTGTGTGTGCTGCTGGGGTGTTGCTAAGTGGAGGGGGTGTGCTGCTGGGGTGTTGGTGAGGGAGGGAGTGTGTGCTGCTGCATTGTTGGTAAAGTGGGGTGTGCTGCTGGGGTGTTGGTAAGGGATGGGAGTGTGTGCTGCTGGGGTGTTGGTAAGGGGAGGAGGTGTGTGCTGCTGCAGTGTTGGTAAGGGGGGGATGTGTGCTGCTGGGGTGTTGGTAAGGGGGGGTGTGCTGCTGGGGTGTTGGCAAGGGGAGGGAGTGTGTGCTGTTGGGTTGTTGGTAAGGGGCGGGAGTGTGTGTTGCTGGGGTGTTGGTAAGGAGAGGGGGTGTGTGCTGCTGGGGTATTGGTGAGTGGAGGGTGTGTGTGCTGCTGGGGTGTTGGTAAAGGGGGGGAGTGTGTTGCTGGAGTGTTGGTAAGGGGGGAGTGTGCAGCTGGTGCTGGGGTGTTGGTAAAGGGAGGATTGTACTGTTGGGGTGTTGGTAAGGGAGTGGTGTGTGATGGGGTGTTGGTACAGGTGGGGGAGTGTGCTGCTGGGATGTTAGTAAGGGGAGGGGGTGTGTGCTCCAGGGGTGTTGGTCAAGGGGTGTGTGTGCTGCTGGGGTGTTGGTAAGGGGGGAGTGTGCTGCTGGGGTGTTGGTAAGGGGGCAGAGTGTGCTGCTGGTGCTGGGGTGTTGGTAAAGGGGGGATTGTGCTGTTGGGGTATTGGTAAGGGAGTGGTGTGTGATGGGGTATCGGTACAGGTGGGGTAGTGGGCTGCTGGGATGTTGGTATGGGGAGAGGGAGTGTGCTGCTGGGGTGTTGGTAAGGGGAGGGAGTGTGTGCTGCTTGAGTGTTGGGGAGGGGAGGGGGTGTGTGCTGCTGGGGTGTTGGTAAGGGGGGGTGTGTGTGCTGCTGGTGTGTTGGTAAGAGGAGGGGGTGTGTGCTGCTGGGGTGCTGGTAAGGGGAGGGGGTGTGTGCTGCTGGGGTGTTGGTGAGGGGAGGGGGTGTGTGCTGCTGGGGTGTTGGTAAGGGAGGTGTGTGCTGCTGGGGTGTTAGTAAGGGGAGGGAGTGTGTGCTGCTGGGGTATTGGTAAGGGGAGGGAGTGTGTGCTGCTGGGGTGTTGGTAAGGGGAGGGGGTGTCTGCTGCTGGGGTGTTATTGAGGGGGTGTGTGTGCTGCTGGGGTGTTGGTAAGGGGGGGGTGTGCTGCTGGGGTGTTGGTTAGGAAAGGGAGTGTGCTGCTGGTGCTGGGGTGTTGGTAAAGGGGGGATTGTGCTATTGTTGTGTTGTTAAGGGAGTGGTGTGTGATGGGGTGTCAGTACAGCGGGGGTAGTGTGCTGCTGGGGTGTTGGTAAGGGGAGGGGTAGTGTGCTGCTGGGGTGTTGGTAAGGGGAGGGTGTGTGTGCTGCTGAGGTGTTGGTAAGAGGAGGTGGTGTGTGGTGCTGGGGTGTTGGTGAGGGGAGAGGGTGTGTGCTGCTGGGGTGTTGGTAAGGGGGGGAGTGAGTGCTGCTGGGGTGTTGGTAAGGGGAGGTGGTGTGTGCTGCTGGGGTGTTGGTAAGGGGAGGTGGTTTGTGCTGCTGGTTTGTTGGTAAGTGGAGGGGGTGTGTGCTGCTGGGGTGTTGGTGAGGGAGGGAGTGTGTGTTGCTGCGGTCTTGGTAAGGGGGGGTGCTGCTGCGGTGTTGGTAAGGGGGGATGTGTGCTGCTGGGTGTTGGTAAGGGGGTGTGTGCTGCTGGGGTGTTGGTAAGGGGAGGGAGTATGTGCTGTTGGGTTGTTGGTAAGGGGCGGGAGTGTGTGCTACTGGGGTGATGGTAAGGAGTGGGGGTGTGTGCTGCTGGGGTATTGGTGAGTGGAGGGTGTGTGTGCTGCTGGGGTGTTGGTAAAGGGGGGGAGTGTGCTGCTGGAGTGTTGGCAAGGGGGGAGTGTGCTGCTGGTGCTGGGGTGTTGGGAAAGGGAGGATTGTACTGTTGGGGTGTTGGTAAGGGAGTGGTGTGTGATGGGGTGTTGGTATAGGTGGGGGAGTGTGCTGCTGGGGTGTTGATAAGGTGAGGGGGTGTGTGCTACTGGTATGTTGGTAAGGGGAGGAGATGTCTGCTGCTGGGGTGTTGATAATGGGAGGGGGTGTGTGCTGCTGGGATGTTGGTAAGGGGAGGGGGTGTGTGCTGCTTGGGTGTTGGTGATGGGAGGGGGTGTGTGCTGCTGAGGTGTTGGTAAGGGGGGGAGTGTGCTGCTGGGGTGTTGGTAAGGGAGTGGTGTGTGATGAGGTGTAGGTACAGGTGGGGTAGTGTGCTGCTGGGGTGTTGGTAAGGGGTGAAGTGTGTGCTGCTGGGGTGTTGGTAAGGGTAGGGGGTGTGTGCTGCTGGGGTGTTGGTAAGGTGAGGGGGTGCCTGCTGCTGCTGAGGTGTTGGTAAGGGGGGCGTGTGTGCTGCTGGGGTGTTGGCAAGGGAGGGCGTGTGTGCTGCTGGGTTGTTGGTGAGGGGAGGGGGGGTGTGCTGCTGGGTTGTAGGTAAGGGGGGGAGTGTGCTGCTGGGGTGATAGTAAGGGGGGGTGTATGCTGCTGGGGTGTTGGTAAGGGGAGTGGGTGTGTGCTGCTGGGGTGTTGTTGAGGGAAGGGTGAGTGTGCTGCTGGGGTGTTGGTAAGGGGGGGAGTGTGCTGCTGGGCAGTTGGTAAGGGGGGGAGTGTGTGCCGCTGGGGTGTTGGTAAGGGGAGGGAATGTGTGCTGCTGGTGCTGTGGTGTTGGTAAATTGGGGATTGTGCTGTTGGGGTCTTGGTAAGGGAGTGGTGTGTGATGGGCTGTTGGTACAGGTGGGGGAATGTGCTGCTGGGGTGTTGGTAAAGGGAGAGGGAGTGTGCTGCTGTTGTGTTGGTAAGGGGAGGGGTGTGTGCTGCTTGGGTGTTGGTAAGGGGAGGAGGTGTCTGCTGCTGGGGTGTTGGTAAGGGGAGGGAGTGTGTGCTGCTGGGATGTTGGTAAGGGGAGTGTGTGTGTGCTGCTGGGGTGTTGGTAAGGGGAGTGGGTGTGTGCGGCTGTGGTGTTGGTAGGGGGAGGGGGTGTGTGATTCTAGGGTGTTGGTAATGGGGGAGTGTGCTGCTTGGGTGTTAGAAAGGGGGGGAGTGTGCTGCTGGTGCTGGGGTGTTGATAAAGGGGGGATTGTGCTGTTGGGGTGTTGATAAGGGAGTGCTGTGTGATGGGGTGTTGGTAAGGCGGGGAGTGTGCTGCTGGGGTATTGGTAAGGGGAGGGAGTGTGTGCTGCTGGGGTGTTGGTAAGGGGAGGGGGTGTCTGCTACTGGGGTGCTGCTGGGGTGATGGTAAGGGGAGGGGGTGTGTGGGGCTGGGGCGTTGGTAGGGGGAGGGGTTGTGTGATTTTAAGGTGTTGGTAAGGGGGGAGTGTGCTGCTTGTGTTTTGGTAAGGGGGGGAGTGTGCTTCTGGTGCTGGGGTATTGGTAAAGGGGGGATTGTGCTGTTGGGGTGTTGGTAAGGGAGTGCTGTGTGATGGGGTGTTGGTAAGGTGGGGAGTGTGCTGCTGGGGTATTGTTAAGGGGAGGGAGTGTGTGCTGCTGGGTTGTTTGTAAGGGGAGGGGGTGTCTGCTGCTGGGGTGTTGGTAAGGGGAGGGGGTGTGTGCTGCTGGAGTGTTGGTAAGGGGAGCAGGTGTGTGCTGCTGAGGATTTGGTAAGGGGAGGGGGTGTGTGCGGCTGTGGTGTTGGTAGAGGGAGGGGGTGTGTGATTCTAGGGTGTTGGTAAGGGGGGAGTATGCTGCTTGGGTGTTGGTAAGGGGGGGAGTGTGCTGCTGGTGCTGCGGTGTTGGTAAGGGGAGATTGTGCTGTTGGGGTGTTGGTAAGGGAGTGCTGTGTGATGGGGTGTTGGTAAGGTGGGGAGTGTGCTGCTGGGGTATTGTAAAGGGAGGGAGTGTGTGCTCCTGGGGTGTTGGTAAGGGGAGGGGGTGTGTGCTGCTGGGGTGTTGGTGAGGGGAGGGGGTCTGTGCTGCTGGTGTGTTGGTGAGGGGAGGGGGCAAGTTCTGATGGGGTGTTGATAAGGTGAGGAGGTGTGTGCTACTGGTATGTTGGTAAGGGGAGGAGATGTCTGCTGCTGGGGTGTTGATCATGGGAGGGGGTGTGTGCTGCTGGGGTGTTGGTAAGGGGAGGGGGTGTGTGCTGCTTGGGTGTTGGTGATGGGAGGGGGTGTGTGCTGCTGAGGTATTGGTAAGGGGGGGAGTGTGCTGCTGGGGTGTTGGTAAGGGAGTGGTGTGTGATGAGGTGTAGGTACAGGTGGGGTAGTGTGCTGCTGGGGTGTTGGTAAGGGGTGAAGTGTGTGCTGCTGGGGTGTTGGTAAGGGAAGGGGGTGTCTGCTGCTGGGGTGTTGGTAAGGTGAGGGGGTGCCTGCTGCTGCTGAGGTGTTGGTAGAGGGGGGCGTGTGTGCTGCTGGGGTGTTGGTAAGGGTGGGCGTGTGTGCTGCTGGGTTGTTGGTGAGGGGAGGGGGTGTGTGCTGCTGGGTTGTAGGTAAGGGGGGAGTGTGCTGCTGGGGTGATAGTAAGGGGGGGTGTATGCTGCTGGGGTGTTGGTAAGGGGAGTGGGTGTGTGCTGCTGGGGTGTTGTTGAGGGAAGGGTGAGTGTGCTGCTGGGGTGTTGGTAAGGGGGGGAGTGTGCTGCTGGGCAGTTGGTAAGGGTGGGAGTTTGTGCCGCTGGGGTGTTGGTAAGGGGAGGGAATGTGTGCTGCTGGTGCTGTGGTGTTGGTAAATTGGGGATTGTGCTGTTGGGGTCTTGGTAAGGGAGTGGTGTGTGATGGGCTGTTGGTACAGGTGGGGGAATGTGCTGCTGGGGTGTTGGTAAAGGGAGAGGGAGTGTGCTGCTGGAGTGTTGGTAAGGGGAGGGTTGTGTGCTGCTTGGGTGTTGGTAAGGGGAGGAGGTGTCTGCTGCTGGGGTGTTGGTAAGGGGAGGGAGTGTGTGCTGCTGGGGTGTTGGTAAGGGGAGTGTGTGTGTGCTGCTGGGGTGTTGGTAAGGGGAGTGGGTGTGTGCGGCTGTGGTGTTGGTAGGGGGTGGGGGGGTGTGATTCTAGGGTGTTGGTAAGGGGGGAGTGTGCTGCTTGGGTGTTAGAAAGGGGGGGAGTATGCTGCTGGTGCTGGGGTGTTGATAAAGGGGGGATTGTGCTGCTGGGGTGTTGGTAAGGGAGTGCTGTGTGATGGGGTGTTGGTAAGGCGGGGAGTGTGCTGCTGGGGTATTGGTAAGGGGAGGGAGTGTGTGCTGCTGGGGTGTTGGTAAGGGGAGGGGGTGTCTGCTGCTGGGGTGCTGCTGGGGTGATGGTAAGGGGAGGGGGTGTGTGGGGCTGGGGTGTTGGTAAGGGGAGGGGTTGTGTGATTTTAAGGTGTTGGTAAGGGGGGAGTGTGCTGCTTGTGTTTTGGTAAGGGGGGGAGTGTGCTTCTGGTGCTGGGGTATTGGTAAAGGGGGGATTGTGCTGTTGGGGTGTTGGTAAGGGAGTGCTGTGTGATGGGGTGTTGGTAAGGTGGGGATTGTGCTGCTGGGGTATTGTTAAGGGGAGGGAGTGTGTGCTGCTGGGTTGTTTGTAAGGGGAGGGGGTGTCTGCTGCTGGGGTGTTGGTAAGGGGAGGGGGTGTGTGCTGCTGGAGTGTTGGTAAGGGGAGCGGGTGTGTGCTGCTGAGGTGTTGGTAAGGGGAGGGGGTGTGTGCGGCTGTGGTGTTGGTAGAGGGAGGGGGTGTGTGATTCTAGGGTGTTGGTAAGGGGGGAGTATGCTGCTTGGGTGTTGGTAAGGGGGGGAGTGTGCTGCTGGTGCTGGGGTGTTGGTAAGGGGAGATTGTGCTGTTGGGGTGTTGGTAAGGGAGTGCTGTGTGATGGGGTGTTGGTAAGGTGGGGAGTGTGCTGCTGGGGTATTGGTAAAGGGAGGGAGTGTGTGCTCCTGGGGTGTTGGTAAGGGGAGGGGGTGTGTGCTGCTGGGGTGTTGGTGAGGGGAGGGGGCAAGTTCTGATGGGGTGTTCGTAAGGAGGGAGAGTGTGCTGCTGGGTTGTTGGTATAGGGGGGTGTGCTTCTGGGCTGTTGGTAAGGGGAGGTAGTGTGTGCTGCTGGGGTGTTGGTAAGGGGAGGGTGTGTGCTGCTGGGGTGTTGGTAAGGGGAGGGAGTGTGTGCTGTTGGGTTGTTGGTAAGGGGCGGGAGTGTGTGCTGCTGGGGTTTTGGTAAGGAGAGGGGGTGTGTGCTGCTTGGGTGTTGGTAAGGAGATGGGGTGTGTGCAGCTGGGGTATTGGTGAGGGGAGGGGTGTGTGCTGCTGGGGTGTTGGTAAAGGGGGGGAGTGTGCTGCTGGGGTGTTGGTAAGGGGGGAGTGTGCTGCTGGTGCTGGGGTGTTGGTAAAGGGAGGATTGTACTGTTAGGGTGTTGATAAGGGGGGGAGTGTGCTGTTGGGGTGTTGGTAAGGGAGTGGTGTGTGATGAGGTGTAGGTACAGGTGGAATAGTGTGCTGCTGGTGTATTGGTATGGGGTGAAGTGTGTACTGCTAGGGTTTTGGTAATGGTAGGGGGTGTGTGCTGCTGGGGTGTAGGTAAGGTGAGGGGGTGTCTGCTGCTGGGGTGTTGGTAAGGGGGGGCGTGTGTGCTGCTGGGGTGTTGGTAAGAGAGGGCTTGTGTGCTGATGGGGTGTTGGTAAGGGGGGGAGCGTGTTGCTGTGGTGTTGGTAAGGGAGTGTTGTGTGATGAGGTGTAGGTACAGGTGGGGTAGTGTGCTGCTGGGGTATTGGTAAGGGGTGAAGTGTGTGCTGCTGGAGTGTTGGTAAGGGTAGGGGTCGTGTGCTGCTGGGGTGTTGGTAAGGTGAGGGGGTGTCTGTTGCTGGGGTATTGGTAAGGGGGGACATGTGTGCTGCTGGGGTGTTGGTAAGGGAGGGCTTGTGTGCTGCTGGGTTGTTGGTGAGGGGAGGGGGTGTGTGCTGCTGGGGTGTAGGTAAGGGGAGGAGTGTGCTGCTGGTTTGTTGGTAAGGGGGGGGTGTGCTGCTGGGGTGTTGGTAAGGGAAGGGAGTGTGTGCTGTAGGGGTGTTGGTAAGGGGAGGTCGGTGTGCTGCTGGGGTGTTGGTGAGGGAAGAGTGTGTGTGCTGCTGGGGTGTTGGTAAGGGGGGGAGTGTGCTGCTGGGCTGCTGGTAAGGGGGGGGGTGTGCTGCTGGGGTGTTGGTAAGGGGAGGGAGTGTGCTGCTGGGGTTTTGGTAATGGGAAGGGGTGTGTGCTGCTGGGGTGTTGGTAAGGGGAGGGGATGTGTGCTGCTGGTGCTGTGGTGTTGGTAAGGGGGGAGTGTGCTTCTGGTGCTGTGGTATTGGTAAAGGGTGGATTGTGCTGTTGGGGTGTTGGTAATGGAGTGCTGTATGATGGGGTGTTGGTAAGGCGGGGAGTGTGCTGCTGGGTTATTGGTAAGGGGAGGAAGTGTGTGCTGCTGGGGTGTTGGTAAGGGGAGGGGGTGTGTGCTGCTGGGGTGCTGCTGGGGTGTTGGTAAGGGGAGGGGGTGTTTGCAGATGGGGTGTTGGTAGGGGGAGGGGGTGTGTGATTCTAGGGTGTTGGTAAGGGGGGAGTGTGCTGCTTGGGTGTTGATAGGGGGGAGTGTACTGCTGGTGCTGGGGTGTTGGTAAAGGGGGGATTGTGCTGTTGGGGTGTTGGTAAGGGAGTGCTTTGTGATGGGGTATTGGAAAGGTGGGGAGTGTGCTGCTAGGGTATTGGTAAGGGGAGGGATGTGTGCTGCTGGAGTGTTTGTAAGGGGAGGGGGTGTGTGCTGCTGGGCTGTTGGTGAGGGGGGTGTGTGCTGCTGGGGTTTTGGTAAGGGGGGAGTGTGCTGCTGGGGTGTTGGTAAGGGGGCGGAGTGTTCTGCTGGTGCGGGGGTGTTGGTAAAGAAGTGATTGTGCTGTTGGGGTGTTGGTAAGGGAGTGGTGTGTGGCAGGGTGTCATTACAGGTGGGGTAGTGTGCTGCTGGGGTGTTGGTAAGGGGAGGGGGAGTTTGCTGCTGGGGTGTTGGTAAGAGGAGGGGGTGTGTGCTGCTGGTGTGTTGGTAAGTGGATGGGGTGTGTGCTGCTGGGGTGTTGGTGAGGGGAGGGGGTGTGTGCTGCTGGTGTGTTGGTAAGGGGGGAGAGTGTGCTTCTGGGTTGTTGGTAAAGGGGTGTGTGCTGCTGGGGTGTTGGTAAGGGGAGGGAGTGTGTGCTGCTGGGGTGTTGGTAAAGGGAGGGAATGTGTGCTGTTGGGGTGTTGGTATGGGGAGGGGGTGTGTGCTGCTGGGATGCTGGTGATGGGAGGGGCTGTGTGCTACTGGGGTGTTGGTAAGGGGAGGGGATGTGTGCTGCTGGTGCTGTGGTGTTGGTAAAGGGGGGATTGTGCTGTTGGGGTGTTGGTAAGGGAGTGGTGTGTGATGGGGTGTTTGTACAGGTGGGGGAGTGTGCTGCTGGGGTGCTGGTAAGGGAAGGGGGAGTGTGCTGCTGTGGTGTTGGTAAGGTGAGGGGGTTCTGCTGCTGGGTTATTGATAAGGGGAGGAGGTGTCTGCTGCTGGGGTATTGATAATGGGAGGGGGTGTGTGCTGCTGTGGTGATGGTAATGGGAGAGGGTGTGTGCTGCTGGGATGTTGGTGAGGGGAGGGGGTGTGTGCTGCTGGGGTGTTGGTAAGGGGGGGAGTGTGCTGCTGGGGTATTGGTAAGGGTAGGGGGTGTGTGCTGCTGGGGTGTGGGTGAGGGGAGGGGGTGTGTGCTGTTGGAATATTCATAAGGGGAGGGGGTGTGTGCTGCTGGGGTGTTGGTGAGGGGAGGGGGTGTGTGCTGCTGGGGTATTGGTAAGTGGTGGAGTGTGTGCTGCTGGGGTGTTGGTAAGGGGAGGGGGTGTGTGTTGCTGGGGTGTTGGTAAGGGGTGTGTTGGTAAGGGGTGTGTGCTGCTGGGGTGTTTGTGAGGGGAAGGGGTGTGTGCTGCTGGCATGTTGGTAAGGGGGGCGTGTGTGCTGCTGGGGTGTTGGTAAGGGGAGGGGGTGTGTGCGGTTGGGGTGTTAGTAAGGGTAGGGGTGTATGCTGCTGGGGTGTAGCTTAGGGGGGGAATGTGCTGCTGGGGTGTTGGTAAGGGGAGGGAGTGTGTGCTGCTGGGGTGTTGGTAAGAGGAGGGGGTGTGTGCTGCTGGGGCGTTGAAAAGGCAAGGGGATGTGTGCTGCTTGTGTTGGGGTGTTTGTAAAGGGTTGATTGTGCTGTTGGGGTGTTGGTAAGGGGGTGCTGTGTGATGGGGTGTTGGTAAGGCGGGGAGTGTGCTGCTGGGGTGTTGGTATGGGGAGGGGGTGTGTGCGGCTGGGGTGTTGGTAGGTGGAGGGGGTGTGTGATTCTAAGGTGTTGGTAAGGGGGAGTGTGCTGCTTGTGTGTTTGTAATTGGGGGAGTGTACTGCTGGTGCTGGGGTGTTCGTAAAGGGTGGATTGTGCTGTTGGGGTGTTGGTAAGGGAGTGCTGTGTGATGGGGTATTGGTAAGGCGGGGAGTGTGCTGCTGGGGTATTGGTAAGGGGAGGGATGTGTACTGCTGGGGTGTTTGTAAGGGGAGGGGTTGTGTGCTGCTGGGGTGTTGGTGAGGGGGGGTGTGCTCCTGGGGTGTTGGTAAGAGGGAGTGTGCTGCTGGCGTGTTTGTAAGGGAGGGGAGTGTGCTGCTGGTGCTGGGGTGATGGTAAGGGAAGGGGGTGTGTGCTGCAGGGGTGTTGGTAAGGGGAGGGGGTGTGTGCTGCTGAGGTGTTGGTAAGGGGGGAGAGTGTGCTGCTGGGTTGTTGGTAAAGGGGGGTGTGCTGCTGGGGTGTTGGTAAGGGGAGGGAGTGTGTGCTTCTGGGGTGTTGGTAAAGGGAGGGAATGTGTGCTGTTGGGGTGTTGGTAAGGGAGTGGTGTGTGATGGGGTGTCGGTACAGGTGGGGTAGTGTGCTGCTGGGGTGTTGGTAAGGGGAGAGGGAGTGTGCTACTGGGGTGTTGGTAAGGGGAGGGGTTGTGTGCTGCTGGGGTGTTGGTGAGGGGAGGGGTTGTGTGCTGCTGGGGTGTTGGTAAGGGGGGGTGTGTGTGCTGCTGGAGTGTTGGTAAGAGGAGGGGGTGTGTGCTGCTGGGATGCTGGTAAGGGGAGGGGGTGTGTGCTGCTGGGGTGTTGGTGAGGGGAGGGGGTGTGTGCTGCTGGGGTGTTATTAAGGGAGGTGTGTGCTGCTGGGGTGTTGGTAAAGGGAGGGAGTGTGTGCTGCTGGGGTATTGGTAAGGGGAGGGAGTGTGTGCTGCTGGGGTGTTGGTAAGGGGGGAGTGTGCTGCTGGGGTGTTGGTTAGGGAGGGGAGTGTGCTGCTGGGGTGTTGGTAAAGGGGGATTGTGCTATTGGGGTGTTGGTAAGGGAGTGGTGTGTGATGGGGTGTCAGTACCGTGGGGGTAGTGTGCTGCTGGGGTGTTGGTAAGGGGAGGGGAGGTGGTGCTTGGGTGTTGGTGAGAGGAGGGGGTGTGTGCTGCTGGGGTGTTGGTAAGGGGGAGTGAGTACTGCTGGGGTGTTGGTAAGGGGAGGTGGTGTGTGCTGCTGGTGTGTTGGTAAGTGGAGGGGGTGTGCTGCTGGGGTGTTGGTGAGGGAGGGAGTGTGTGCTGCTGCGGTGTTGGTAAGGGGGGGTGTTCTGCTGCGGTGTTGGTAAGGTGAGGGGGTGTGTGCTGCTGGGGTGTTGGTGACGGAAAGGTGTGTGTGCTGCTGGGGTGTTGGTAAGGAGGGAGTGTGCTGCTGGGCTGTTGGTAAGGGGGTGTTTGTGCTGCTGGGGTGTTGGTAAGGGGAGGGAGTGTGTGCTGCTGGGGTGTTGGTAATGGGAGGGGGGGTTGCTGCTGGGGTGTTGATAAAGGGAGGGGATGTGTGCTGCTGGGGTGTTGGTGAGGGGAGGGGGTGAGTGCTGATGGGGTGTTTGTAAGGGGGGAGAGTGTGCTGCTGCATAGTTGGTAAAGGAGGGTGTGCTGCTGTGGTGTTGGTAAGGGGAGGGAGTGTGTGCTGCTGGGGTGTTGGTAAGGGGATGAGCTGTGTGCTGCTGGGGTGTTGGTAAGGGGGGGATGTGTGCTGCTGGGGTGTTGGTAAGGGGGGTGTGTGCTGCTGGGGTGTTGGTAAGGGGAGGGAGTGTGTGCTGTTGGGTTGTTGGTAAGGGGCGGGAGTGTGTGCTGCTGGGGTGTTGGTAAAGAGAGGTGGTGTGTGCTGCTGGGGTATTGGTGAGTGGAGGGTGTGTGTGCTGCTGGGGTGTTGGTAAAGTGGGGGAGTGTGCTGCTGGAGTGTTGGTAAGGGGGGAGTGTGCTGCTGGTGCTGGGTTGTTGGTAAAGGGAGGATTGTACTGTTGGGGTGTTGGTAAGGGAGTGGTGTGTGATGTGGTGTTGGTACATGTGGGGGAGTGTGCTGCTGGGGTGTTAGTAAGGGGAGGGGGTGTGTGCTCCTGGGGTGTTGGTGAAGGGGTGTGTGTGCTGCAGGGGTGTTGGTAAGGGGGGAGTGTGCTGCTGTGGTGAGGTAAGGTGAGGGGAGGGGGTGTGTGCTGCTGGGGAGTAGGTAAGGCGGGGAATGTGCTGCTGCGGTTATGGTAAGGGGAGGGAGTGTGTGCTGCTGGGGTGTTGGTAAGGGGAGGGGGTGTGTGCTGCTGGGGTGTTGGTAATGGGAGGGGGTGTGTGCTGCTGGGGTGTTGGTAAGGGGAGGGGATGTGTGCTGCTGGTGCTGTGGTGTTGGTAAAGGGGGGATTGTGCTGTTGGGGTGTTGGCAAGGGAGTGGTGTGTGATGGGCTGTTGGTACAGGTGGGGGATTGTGCTGCTGGGGTTTTGGTAAGGGGAGGGGGACTGTGCTGCTGGGGTGTTGGTAAGGGGAGGGGTGTGTGATGAGGTGTTGGTACAGGAGGGGTAGTGTGCTGCTGGGGTGTTGGTAAGGGGTGAAGTGTGTTCTGCTGGGGTGTTGGTAAAGGGGGGATTGTGCTGTTGGGGTGTTGGAAAGGGAGTGGTGTGTGATTGGGTGTTGGTACAGGTGGGGGAGTGTGCTGCTGGGGTGTTGGTAAGGGGAGGGGGAGTGTGCTGCTGGGGTGTTGGTAAGGGGAGGGATGTATGCTGCTGGGGTGTTGGTAAGGGGAGGGGGTGTCTGCTGCTGGGGTGATGGTAAGTGACTGGGGTGTGTGCTGCTGGGGTGTTTGTGAGGGGAGGGGGTGTGTGCTGCTGGGGTGTTGGTAATTGGAGGGGTTGTGTGCTGCTGGGGTGTTGGTAAGGGGAGGGGGTGTGTGATTCTAGGTTGTTGGTAAAGGGGGAGTGTGCTGCTGGGGTGCTGGTAAAGGGGGGAGTGTGCTGGTGCTGGGGTGTTGGTAAAGGGGGGATTGTGCTGTTGGGTGTTGGTAAGGGAGTGGTGTGTGATGGGGTGTTGGTAAGATGGGGAGTGTGCTGCTAGGGTATTGGTAGGGTAGGGAGTGTGTGCTCCAGGGGTGTTGGTCAAGGGGTGTGTGTGCTGCTGGGGTGTTGGTAAGGGGGGGATTGTGCTGTTGGGGTGTTGGTAAGGGAATGGTGTGTGATGGAGTGTCGGTACAGGTGGGGTAGTGTGCTGCTGGGGTGTTGGTAAGGGGAGAGGGAGTGTGCTGCTGGGGTGTTGGTAAGGGGAGGGGTTGTGTGCTGCTGGGATGTTGGTAAGGGGGAAGTGTGCTGCTGGGGTGTTGGTTAGGGAGGGGAGTGTGCTGCTGGGGTGTTGGTAAAGGGGGGATTGTGCTATTGGGGTGTTGGTAAGGAAGTGGTGTGTGATGGGGTGTCAGTACAGCGGGGGTAGTGTGCTGCTGGGGTGTTGGAAAGGGGAGGGGTAGTGTGCTGCTGGGGTGTTGGTTAGGGGAAGGTGTGTGTGCTGCTGAGGTGTTGGTAAGGGGAGGTGGTGCTAGGGTGTTGGTGAGGGGAGGGGGTGTGTGCTGCTGGGGTGTTGGTAAGGGGGTGTGTGTGTGCTGCTGGTTTGTTGGTAAGAGGAGGGGGTGTGTGCTGCTGGGGTGCTGGTAAGGGGAGGAGGTGTGTGCTGCTGGGGTGTTGGTGAGGGGAGGGGGTGTGTGCTGCTGGGGTTTTGGTAAGGGAGGTGTGTGCTGCTGGGGTATTAGTAAGGGGAGGGGGTGTGTGCTGCTGGGGTGTTGGTAAGGGGGAAGTGTGCTGCTGGGGTGTTGGTTAGGGAGGGGAGTGTGCTGCTGGGGTGTTGGTAAAGGGGGGATTGTGCTATTGGGGTGTTGGTAAGGGAGTGGTGTGTGATGGGGTGTCAGTATAGCGGGGGTAGTGTGCTGCTGGGGTGTTGGAAAGGGGAGGGGTAGTGTGCTGCTGGGGTGTTGGTAAGGGGAAGGTGTGTGTGCTGCTGAGGTGTTGGTAAGGGGAGGTGGTGCTGTGGTGTTGGTGAGGGGAGGGGGAGTGTGCTGCTGGGGTGTTGGTAAGGGGGTGTGTGTGTGCTGCTGGTTTGTTGGTAAGAGGAGGGGGTGTGTGCTGCTGGGGTGCTGGTAAGGGGAGGGGGTGTGTGCTGCTGGGGTGTTGTTGAGGGGAGGGGGTGTGTGCTGCTTGGGTGTTGGTAAGGGAGGTGTGTGCTACTGGGGTATTAGTAAGGGGAGGGGGTGTGTGCTGCTGGGGTGTTGGTAAGGTGGAAGTGTGCTGCTGGGGTTTTGGTTAGGGAGGGGAGTGTGCTGCTGGGCTGTTGGTAAAGGGGGGATTGTGCTATTGGGGTGTTGGTAAGGGAGTGGTGTGTGATGGGGTGTCAGTACAGCGGGGGTAGTGTGCTGCTGGGGTGTTGGAAAGGGGAGGGGTAGTGTGCTGCTGGGGTGTTGGTAAGGGGAAGGTGTGTGTGCTGCTGAGGTGTTGGTAAGGGGAGGTGGTGCTAGGGTGTTGGTGAGGGGAGGGGGTGTGTGCTGCTGGGGTGTTGGTAGGGGGTGTGTGTGTGCTGCTGGTTTGTTGGTAAGAGGAGGGGGTGTGTGCTGCTGGGGTGCTGGTAAGGGGAGGGGGTGTGTGCTGCTGGGGTGTTGGTGAGGGGAGGGGGTGTGTGCTGCTGGGGTGTTGGTAAGGGAGGTGTGTGCTGCTGGGGTATTAGTAAGGGGAGGGGGTTTGTGCTGCTGGGGTGTTGGTAAGGGGGAAGTGTGCTGCTGGGGTGTTGGTTAGGGAGGGGAGTGTGCTGCTGGGGTGTTGGTAAAGGGGGGATTGTGCTATTGGGGTGTTGGTAAGGGAGAGGTGTGTGATGGGGTGTCAGTACAGCGGGGGTAGTGTGCTGCTGGGGTGTTGGAAAGGGGAGGGGTAGTGTGCTGCTGGGGTGTTGGTAAGGGGAAGGTGTGTGTGCTGCTGAGGTGTTGGTAAGGGGAGGTGGTGCTGGGGTGTTGGTGAGGGGAGGGGGTGTGTGCTGTTGGGGTGTTGGTAAGGGGGGAGTGAGTGCTGCTGGGGTGTTGATAAGTGGAGGGGGTGTGCTGCTGGGGTGTTGGTGAGGGAGGGAGTGTGTGCTGCTGCGGTGTTGGTAAGGGGGGGTGTGCTGCTGTGGTGTTGGTAAGGTGAGGGGGTGTGTGCTGCTGGGGTGTTGGTGAGGGAAGGGTGTGTGTGCTGCTGGGGTGTTGGTAAGGAGGGAGTGTGCTGCTGGGCTGTTGGTAAGAGGGGTGTGTGCTGCTGGGGTGTTGGTAAGGGGAGGGAGTGTGTGCTGCTGGGGTGTTGGTAATGGGAGGGGGGATTGCTGCTGGGGTGTTGGTAAAGGGAGGGGATATGTGCTGCTGGGGTGTTGGTGAGGGGAGGGGGTGTGTGCTGATGGGGTGTTGGTAAGGGGGGTGTGTGCTGCTGGGGTGTTGGTAAGGGGAGGGAGTGTGTGCTGTCGGGTTGTTGTTAAGGGGCGGGTGTGTGTGCTGCTGGGGTGTTGCTAAGTGGAGGGGGTGTGCTGCTGGGGTGTTGGTAAGGGAGGGAGTGTGTGCTGCTGCATTGTTGGTAAAGGGGGGTGTGCTGCTGGGGTGTTGGTAAGGGGAGGGAGTGTGTACTGCTGGGGTGTTGGTAAGGGGAGGAGGTGTGTGCTGCTGCGGTGTTGGTAAGGGGGGGATGTGTGCTGCTGGGGTGTTGGTAAGGGGGGGTGTGCTGCTGGGGTGTTGGCAAGGGGAGGGAGTGTGTGCTGTTGGGTTGTTGGTAAGGGGCGGGAGTGTGTGTTGCTGGGGTGTTGGTAAGGAGAGGGGGTGTGTGCTGCTGGGGTATTGGTGAGTGGAGGGTGTGTGTGCTGCTGGGGTGTTGGTAAAGGGGGGGAGTGTGTTGCTGGAGTGTTGGTAAGGGGGGAGTGTGCAGCTGGTGCTGGGGTGTTGGTAAAGGGAGGATTGTACTGTTGGGGTGTTGGTAAGGGAGTGGTGTGTGATGGGGTGTTGGTACAGGTGGGGGAGTGTGCTGCTGGGATGTTAGTAAGGGGAGGGGGTGTGTGCTCCAGGGGTGTTGGTCAAGGGGTGTGTGTGCTGCTGGGGTGTTGGTAAGGGGGGAGTGTGCTGCTGGGGTGTTGGTAAGGGGGCAGAGTGTGCTGCTGGTGCTGGGGTGTTGGTAAAGGGGGGATTGTGCTGTTGGGGTATTGGTAAGGGAGTGGTGTGTGATGGGGTGTCGGTACAGGTGGGGTAGTGGGCTGCTGGGATGTTGGTAAGGGGAGAGGGAGTGTGCTGCTGGGGTGTTGGTAAGGGGAGGGAGTGTGTGCTGCTTGAGTGTTGGGGAGGGGAGGGGGTGTGTGCTGCTGGGGTGTTGGTAAGGGGGGGTGTGTGTGCTGCTGGTGTGTTGGTAAGAGGAGGGGGTGTGTGCTGCTGGGGTGCTGGTAAGGGGAGGGGGTGTGTGCTGCTGGGGTGTTTGTGAGGGGAGGGGGTGTGTGCTGCTGGGGTGTTGGTAAGGGAGGTGTGTGCTGTTGGGGTGTTGGTAAGGGGAGGGAGTGTGTGCTGCTGGGGTATTGGTAAGGGGAGGGAGTGTGTGCTGCTGGGGTGTTGGTAAGGGGAGGGGGTATCTGCTGCTGGGGTGTTATTGAGGGGGTGTGTGTGCTGCTGGGGTGTTGGTAAGGGGGGGGGTGTGCTGCTGGGGTGTTGGTTAGGAAAGGGAGTGTGCTGCTGGTGCTGGGGTGTTGGTAAAGGGGGGATTGTGCTATTGTTGTGTTGGTAAGGGAGTGGTGTGTGATGGGGTGTCAGTACAGCGGGGGTAGTGTGCTGCTGGGGTGTTGGTAAGGGGAGGGGTAGTGTGCTGCTGGGGTGTTGGTAAGGGGAGGGTGTGTGTGCTGCTGAGGTGCTGGTAAGAGGAGGTGGTGTGTGGTGCTGGGGTGTTGGTGAGGGGAGGGGGTGTGTGCTGCTGGGGTGTTGGTAAGGGGGGAGTGAGTGCTGCTTGGGTGTTGGTAAGGGGAGGTGGTGTGTGCTGCTGGGGTGTTGGTAAGGGGAGGTGGTTTGTGCTGCTGGGGTGTTGGTAAGAGGATGGGGTGTGTGCTGCTGGGGTGTTGGTGAGGGAGGGAGTGTGTGCTGCTTTGGTCTTGGTAAGGGGGGGTGCTGCTGCGGTGTTGGTAAGGGGGGATGTGTGCTGCTGGGTGTTGGTAAGGGGGTGTGTGCTGCTGGGGTGTTGGTAAGGGGAGGGAGTATGTGCTGTTGGGTTGTTGGTAAGGGGCGGGAGTGTGTGCTGCTGGGGTGTTGGTAAGGAGTGGGGGTGTGTGCTGCTGGGGTATTGGTGAGTGGAGGGTGTGTGTGCTGCTGGGGTGTTGGTAAAGGGGGGAGTGTGCTGCTGGAGTGTTGGCAAGGGGGGAGTGTGCTGCTGGTGCTGGGGTGTTGGTAAAGGGAGGATTGTACTGTTGGGGTGTTGGTAAGGGAGTGGTGTGTGATGGGGTGTTGGTATAGGTGGGGGAGTGTGCTGCTGGGGTGTTGATAAGGTGAGGGGGTGTGTGCTACTGGTATGTTGGTAAGGGGAGGAGATGTCTGCTGCTGGAGTGTTGATAATGGGAGGTGGTGTGTGCTGCTGGGATGTTGGTAAGGGGAGGGGGTGTGTGCTGCTTGGGTGTTGGTGATGGGAGGGGGTGTGTGCTGCTGAGGTGTTGGTAAGGGGGGGAGTGTGCTGCTGGGGTGTTGGTAAGGGAGTGGTGTGTGATGAGGTGTAGGTACAGGTGGGGTAGTGTGCTGCTGGGGTGTTGGTAAGGGGTGAAGTGTGTGCTGCTGGGGTGTTGGTAAGGGTAGGGGGTGTGTGCTGCTGGGGTGTTGGTAAGGTGAGGGGGTGCCTGCTGCTGCTGAGGTGTTGGTAAGGGGGGCGTGTGTGCTGCTGGGGTGTTGGCAAGGGAGGGCGTGTGTGCTGCTGGGTTGTTGGTGAGGGGAGGGGGTGTGTGCTGCTAGGTTGTAGGTAAGGGGGGGAGTGTGCTGCTGGGGTGATAGTAAGGGGGGGTGTATGCTGCTGGGGTGTTGGTAAGGGGAGTGGGTGTGTGCTGCTGGGGTGTTGTTGAGGGAAGGGTGAGTGTGCTGCTGGGGTGTTGGTAAGGGGGGGAGTGTGCTGCTGGGCAGTTGGTAAGGGGGGGGAGTGTGTGCCGCTGGGGTGTTGGGAAGGGGAGGGAATGTGTGCTGCTGGTGCTGTGGTGTTGGTAAATTGGGGATTGTGCTGTTGGGGTCTTGGTAAGGGAGTGGTGTGTGATGGGCTGTTGGTACAGGTGGGGGAATGTGCTGCTGGGGTGTTGGTAAAGGGAGAGGGAGTGTGCTGCTGGTGTGTTGGTAAGGGGAGGGGTGTGTGCTGCTTGGGTGTTGGTAAGGGGAGGAGGTGTCTGCTGCTGGGGTGTTGGTAAGGGGAGGGAGTGTGTGCTGCTGGGGTGTTGGTAAGGGGAGTGTGTGTGTGCTGCTGGGGTGTTGGTAAGGGGAGTGGGTGTGTGCGGCTGTGGTGTTGGTAGGGGGAGGGGGTGTGTGATTCTAGGGTGTTGGTAAGGGGGGAGTGTGCTGCTTGGGTGTTAGAAAGGGGGGGAGTGTGCTGCTGGTGCTGGGGTGTTGATAAAGGGGGGATTGTGCTGTTGGGGTGTTGATAAGGGAGTGCTGTGTGATGGGGTGTTGGTAAGGCGGGGAGTGTGCTGCTGGGGTATTGGTAAGGGGAGGGAGTGTGTGCTGCTGGGGTGTTGGTAAGGGGAGGGGGTGTCTGCTGCTGGGGTGCTGCTGGGGTGATGGTAAGGGGAGGGGGTGTGTGGGGCTGGGGTGTTGGTAAGGGGAGGGGTTGTGTGATTTTAAGGTGTTGGTAAGGGGGGAGTGTGCTGCTTGTGTTTTGGTAAGGGGGGGAGTGTGCTTCTGGTGCTGGGGTATTGGTAAAGGGGGGATTGTGCTGTTGGGGTGTTGGTAAGGGAGTGCTGTGTGATGGGGTGTTGGTAAGGTGGGGATTGTGCTGCTGGGGTATTGTTAAGGGGAGGGAGTGTGTGCTGCTGGGTTGTTTGTAAGGGGAGGGGGTGTCTGCTGCTGGGGTGTTGGTAAGGGGAGGGGGTGTGTGCTGCTGGAGTGTTGGTAAGGGGAGCGGGTGTGTGCTGCTGAGGTGTTGGTAAGGGGAGGGGGTGTGTGCGGCTGTGGTGTTGGTAGAGGGAGGGGGTGTGTGATTCTAGGGTGTTGGTAAGGGGGGAGTATGCTGCTTGGGTGTTGGTAAGGGGGGGAGTGTGCTGCTGGTGCTGGGGTGTTGGTAAGGGGAGATTGTGCTGTTGGGGTGTTGGTAAGGGAGTGCTGTGTGATGGGGTGTTGGTAAGGTGGGGAGTGTGCTGCTGGGGTATTGGTAAAAGGAGGGAGTGTGTGCTCCTGGGGTGTTGGTAAGGGGAGGGGGTGTGTGCTGCTGGGGTGTTGGTGAGGGGAGGGGGCAAGTTCTGATGGGGTGTTCGTAAGGAGGGAGAGTGTGCTGCTGGGTTGTTGGTATAGGGGGTGTGCTTCTGGGCTGTTGGTAAGGGGAGGTAGTGTGTGCTGCTGGGGTGTTGGTAAGGGGAGGGTGTGTGCTGCTGGGGTGTTGGTAAGGGGAGGGAGTTTGTGCTGTTGGGTTGTTGGTAAGGGGCGGGAGTGTGTGCTGCTGGGGTTTTGGTAAGGAGAGGGGGTGTGTGCTGCTTGGGTGTTGGTAAGGAGAGGGGGTGTGTGCAGCTGGGGTATTGGTGAGGGGAGGGGTGTGTGCTGCTGGGGTGTTGGTAAAGGGGGGGAGTGTGCTGCTGGGGTGTTGTTAAGGGGGGAGTGTGCTGCTGGTGCTGGGGTGTTGGTAAAGGGAGGATTGTACTGTTAGGGTGTTGATAAGGGGGGGAGTGTGCTGTTGGGGTGTTGGTAAGGGAGTGGTGTGTGATGAGGTGTAGGTACAGGTGGAATAGTGTGCTGCTGGTGTATTGGTATGGGGTGAAGTGTGTACTGCTGGGGTTTTGGTAATGGTAGGGGGTGTGTGCTGCTGGGGTGTAGGTAAGGTGAGGGGGTGTCTGCTGCTGGGGTGTTGGTAAGGGGGGGCGTGTGTGCTGCTGGGGTGTTGGTAAGAGAGGGCTTGTGTGCTGATGGGGTGTTGGTAAGGGGGGGAGCGTGTTGCTGTGGTGTTGGTAAGGGAGTGTTGTGTGATGAGGTGTAGGTACAGGTGGGGTAGTGTGCTGCTGGGGTATTGGTAAGGGGTGAAGTGTGTGCTGCTGGAGTGTTGGTAAGGGTAGGGGGTGTGTGCTGCTGGGGTGTTGGTAAGGTGAGGGGGTGTCTGTTGCTGGGGTATTGGTAAGGGGGGACATGTGTGCTGCTGGGGTGTTGGTAAGGGAGGGCTTGTGTGCTGCTGGGGTGTTGGTGAGGGGAGGGGGTGTGTGCTGCTGGGGTGTAGGTAAGGGGAGGAATGTGCTGCTGGTTTGTTGGTAAGGGGGGGGTGTGCTGCTGGGGTGTTGGTAAGGGAAGGGAGTGTGTGCTGTAGGGGTGTTGGTAAGGGGAGGTCGGTGTGCTGCTGGGGTGTTGGTGAGGGAAGAGTGTGTGTGCTGCTGGGGTGTTGGTAAGGGGGGGAGTGTGCTGCTGGGCTGCTGGTAAGGGGGGGGGGTGTGCTGCTGGGGTGTTGGTAAGGGGAGGGAGTGTGCTGCTGGGGTTTTGGTAATGGGAAGGGGTGTGTGCTGCTGGGGTGTTGGTAAGGGGAGGGGATGTGTGCTGCTGGTGCTGTGGTGTTGGTAAGGGGGGAGTGTGCTTCTGGTGCTGTGGTATTGGTAAAGGGTGGATTGTGCTGTTGGGGTGTTGGTAATGGAGTGCTGTATGATGGGGTGTTGGTAAGGCGGGGAGTGTGCTGCTGGGTTATTGGTAAGGGGAGGAAGTGTGTGCTGCTGGGGTGTTGGTAAGGGGAGGGGGTGTGTGCTGCTGGGGTGCTGCTGGGGTGTTGGTAAGGGGAGGGGGTGTTTGCAGCTGGGGTGTTGGTAGGGGGAGGGGGTGTGTGATTCTAGGGTGTTGGTAAGGGGGGAGTGTGCTGCTTGGGTGTTGATAGGGGGGAGTGTACTGCTGGTGCTGGGGTGTTGGTAAAGGGGGGATTGTGCTGTTGGGGTGTTGGTAAGGGAGTGCTTTGTGATGGGGTATTGGTAAGGTGGGGAGTGTGCTGCTAGGGTATTGGTAAGGGGAGGGATGTGTGCTGCTGGGGTGTTTGTAAGGGGAGGGGGTGTGTGCTGCTGGGCTGTTGGTGAGGGGGGTGTGTGCTGCTGGGGTTTTGGTAAGGGGGGAGTGTGCTGCTGGGGTGTTGGTAAGGGGGCGGAGTGTTCTACTGGTGCGGGGATGTTGGTAAAGAAGTGATTGTGCTGTTGGGGTGTTGGTAAGGGAGTGGTGTGTGGCAGGGTGTCATTACAGGTGGGGTAGTGTGCTGCTGGGGTGTTGGTAAGGGGAGGGGGAGTTTGCTGCTTGGGTGTTGGTAAGAGGAGGGGGTGTGTGCTGCTGGTGTGTTGGTAAGGGGGGAGAGTGTGCTTCTGGGTTGTTGGTAAAGGGGTGTGTGCTGCTGGGGTGTTGGTAAGGGGAGGGAGTGTGTGCTGCTGGGGTGTTGGTAAAGGGAGGGAATGTGTGCTGTTGGGGTGTTGGTATGGGGAGGGGGTGTGTGCTGCTGGGATGCTGGTGAGGGGAGGGGCTGTGTGCTACTGGGGTGTTGGTAAGGGGAGGGGATGTGTGCTGCTGGTGCTGTGGTGTTGGTAAAGGGGGGATTGTGCTGTTGGGGTGTTGGTAAGGGAGTGGTGTGTGATGGGGTGTTGGTACAGGTGGGGGAGTGTGCTGCTGGGGTGCTGGTAATGGGAGGGGGAGTGTGCTGCTGTGGTGTTGGTAAGGTGAGGGGGTTCTGCTGCTGGGTTATTGATAAGGGGAGGAGGTGTCTGCTGCTGGGGTATTGATAATGGGAGGGGGTGTGTGCTGCTGTGGTGATGGTAATGTGAGAGGGTGTGTGTTGCTGGGATGTTGGTGAGGGGAGGGGGTGTGTGCTGCTGGGGTGTTGGTAAGGGGGGGAGTGTGCTGCTGGGGTATTGGTAAGGGTAGGGGGTGTGTGCTGCTGGGGTGTGGGTGAGGGGAGGGGGTGTGTGCTGCTGGAATATTCATAAGGGGAGGGGGTGTGTGCTGCTGGGGTGTTGGTGAGGGGAGGGGGTGTGTGCTGCTGGGGTATTGGTAAGGGGTGGAGTGTGTGCTGCTGGGGTGTTGGTAAGGGGAGGGGGTGTGTGTTGCTGGGGTGTTGGTAAGGGGTGTGTTGGTAAGGGGTGTGTGCTGCTGGGGTGTTTGTGAGGGGAAGGGGTGTGTGCTGCTGGCATGTTGGTAAGGGGGGCGTGTGTGCTGCTGGGGTGTTGGTAAGGGGAGGGGGTGTGTGCGGTTGGGGTGTTAGTAAGGGTAGGGGTGTATGCTGCTGGGGTGTAGCTTAGGGGGGGAATGTGCTGCTGGGGTGTTGGTAAGGGGAGGGAGTGTGTGCTGCTGGGGTGTTGGTAAGAGGAGGGGGTGTGTGCTGCTGGGGCGTTGAAAAGGCAAGGGGATGTGTGCTGCTTGTGTTGGGGTGTTTGTAAAGGGTTGATTGTGCTGTTGGGGTGTTGGTAAGGGGGTGCTGTGTGATGGGGTGTTGGTAAGGCGGGGAGTGTGCTGCTGGGGTGTTGGTATGGGGAGGGGGTGTGTGCTGCTGGGGTGCTGCTGGGGTGTTGGTAAGGGGAGGGGGTGTGTGCGGCTGGGGTGTTGGTAGGTGGAGGGGGTGTGTGAATCTAGGGTGTTGGTAAGGGGGGAGTGTGCTGCTTGTGTGTTTGTAATTGGGGGAGTGTACTGCTGGTGCTGGGGTGTTCGTAAAGGGTGGATTGTGCTGTTGGGGTGTTGGTAAGGGAGTGCTGTGTGATGGGGTATTGGTAAGGCGGGGAGTGTGCTGCTGGGGTATTGGTAAGGGGAGGGATGTGTACTGCTGGGGTGTTTGTAAGGGGAGGGGGTGTGTGCTGCTGGGGTGTTGGTGAGGGGGGGTGTGCTCCTGGGGTGTTGGTAAGAGGGAGTGTGCTGCTGGGGTGTTTGTAAGGGAGGGGAGTGTGCTGCTGGTGCTGGGGTGATGGTAAGGGGAGGGGGTGTGTGCTGCAGGGGTGTTGGTAAGGGGAGGGGGTGTGTGCTGCTGAGGTGTTGGTAAGGGGGGAGAGTGTGCTGCTGGGTTGTTGGTAAAGGGGGGTGTGCTGCTGGGGTGTTGGTAAGGGGAGGGAGTGTGTGCTTCTGGGGTGTTGGTAAAGGGAGTGAATGTGTGCTGTTGGGGTGTTGGTAAGGGAGTGGTGTGTGATGGGGTGTCGGTACAGGTGGGGTAGTGTGCTGCTGAGGTGTTGGTAAGGGGAGAGGGAGTGTGCTACTGGGGTGTTGGTAAGGGGAGGGGGTGTGTGATTCTTTGGTGCTGCTGGTGTGTTGGTAAGGGGAGGAGGTGTGTGCTGCTGGGGTGTTGGTAAGGGGGGATGTGTGCTGCTGGGGTGTTGGTAAGGGGGGTGTGTGCTGCTGGGGTGTTGGTAAGGGGAGGGAGTGTGTGCTGTTGCGTTGTTGGTAAGGGGCGGGAGTGTGTGCTGCTGGGGTGTTGGTAAGGAGAGGGGTGGTGTGCTGCTGGGGTATTGGTGAGTGGAGGGTGTGTGTGCTGCTGGGGTGTTGGTAAAGGGGGCTAGTGTGCTGCTGGGGTATTGGTAAGGGGGGAGTGTGCTGCTGGTGCTGGGGTGTTGGTAAAGGGAGGATTGTACTGTTGGGGTGTTGGTAAGGGAGTGGTGTGTGATGGGGTGTTGGTAAAGGGAGGGGGAGTGTGCTGCTGTGGTGTTTGTAAGAGGAGGGGTGTGTTTTGCTGGGGTGTTGGTAAGGGGAGGAGGTGTCTGCTGCTGGGGTGTTGATAAGGAGAGGGGGTGTGTGCTGCTGGAGTGTTGGTAAGGGGAGCGGGTGTGTGCTGCTGAGGTGTTGGTAAGGGGAGGGGGTGTGTGCGGCTGTGGTGTTGGTAGAGGGAGGGGGTGTGTGATTCTAGGGTGTTGGTAAGGGGGGAGTATGCTGCTTGGGTGTTGGTAAGGGGGGGAGTGTGCTGCTGGTGCTGGGGTGTTGGTAAGGGGAGATTGTGCTGTTGGGGTGTTGGTAAGGGAGTGCTGTGTGATGGGGTGTTGGTAAGGTGGGGAGTGTGCTGCTGGGGTATTGGTAAAGGGAGGGAGTGTGTGCTCCTGGGGTGTTGGTAAGGGGAGGGGGTGTGTGCTGCTGGGGTGTTGGTGAGGGGAGGGGGCAAGTTCTGATGGGGTGTTCGTAAGGAGGGAGAGTGTGCTGCTGGGTTGTTGGTATAGGGGGGTGTGCTTCTGGGCTGTTGGTAAGGGGAGGTAGTGTGTGCTGCTGGGGTGTTGGTAAGGGGAGGGTGTGTGCTGCTGGGGTGTTGGTAAGGGGAGGGAGTGTGTGCTGTTGGGTTGTTGGTAAGGGGCGGGAGTGTGTGCTGCTGGGGTTTTGGTAAGGAGAGGGGGTGTGTGCTGCTTGGGTGTTGGTAAGGAGAGGGGGTGTGTGCAGCTGGGGTATTGGTGAGGGGAGGGGTGTGTGCTGCTGGGGTGTTGGTAAAGGGGGGGAGTGTGCTGCTGGGGTGTTGTTAAGGGGGGAGTGTGCTGCTGGTGCTGGGGTGTTGGTAAAGGGAGGATTGTACTGTTAGGGTGTTGATAAGGGGGGGAGTGTGCTGTTGGGGTGTTGGTAAGGGAGTGGTGTGTGATGAGGTGTAGGTACAGGTGGAATAGAGTGCTGCTGGTGTATTGGTATGGGGTGAAGTGTGTACTGCTGGGGTTTTGGTAATGGTAGGGGGTGTGTGCTGCTGGGGTGTAGGTAAGGTGAGGGGGTGTCTGCTGCTGGGGTGTTGGTAAGGGGGGGCGTGTGTGCTGCTGGGGTGTTGGTAAGAGAGGGCTTGTGTGCTGATGGGGTGTTGGTAAGGGGGGAGCGTGTTGCTGTGGTGTTGGTAAGGGAGTGTTGTGTGATGAGGTGTAGGTACAGGTGGGGTAGTGTGCTGCTGGGGTATTGGTAAGGGGTGAAGTGTGTTGCTGGTTTGTTGGTAAGGGGGGGGTGTGCTGCTGGGCTGCTGGTAAGGGGGGGGGGGTGTGCTGCTGGGGTGCTGGTGAGGGGAGGGGGTGTGTGCTGCTGGGGTGTAGGTAAGGGGAGGAGTGTGCTGCTGGTTTGTTGGTAAGGGGGGGGTGTGCTGCTGGGGTGTTGGTAAGGGAAGGGAGTGTGTGCTGTAGGGGTGTTGGTAAGGGGAGGTCGGTGTGCTGCTGGGGTGTTGGTGAGGGAAGAGTGTGTGCTGCTGGGGTGTTGGTAAGGGGGGGAGTGTGCTGCTGGGCTGCTGGTAAGGGGGGGGGGGTGTGCTGCTGGGGTGTTGGTAAGGGGAGGGAGTGTGCTGCTGGGGTTTTGGTAATGGGAAGGGATGTGTGCTGCTGGGGTGTTGGTAAGGGGAGGGGATGTGTGCTGCTGGTGCTGTGGTGTTGGTAAGGGGGGAGTGTGCTTCTGGTGCTGTGGTATTGGTAAAGGGTGGATTGTGCTGTTGGGGTGTTGGTAATGGAGTGCTGTATGATGGGGTGTTGGTAAGGCGGGGAGTGTGCTGCTGGGTTATTGGTAAGGGGAGGAAGTGTGTGCTGCTGGGGTGTTGGTAAGGGGAGGGGGTGTGTGCTGCTGGGGTGCTGCTGGGGTGTTGGTAAGGGGAGGGGGTGTTTGCAGCTGGGGTGTTGGTAGGGGGAGGGGGTGTGTGATTCTAGGGTGTTGGTAAGGGGGGAGTGTGCTGCTTGGGTGTTGATAGGGGGGAGTGTACTGCTGGTGCTGGGGTGTTGGTAAAGGGGGGATTGTGCTGTTGGGGTGTTGGTAAGGGAGTGCTTTGTGATGGGGTATTGGTAAGGTGGGGAGTGTGCTGCTAGGGTATTGGTAAGGGGAGGATTGTGTGCTGCTGGGGTGTTTGTAAGGGGAGGGGGTGTGTGCTGCTGGGCTGTTGGTGAGGGGGGTGTGTGCTGCTGGGGTTTTGGTAAGGGGGGAGTGTGCTGCTGGGGTGTTGGTAAGGGGGCGGAGTGTTCTGCTGGTGCGGGGTGTTGGTAAAGAAGTGAAGGGAGTGGTGTGTGGCAGGGTGTCATTACAGGTGGGGTAGTGTGCTGCTGGGGTGTTGGTAAGGGGAGGGGGAGTTTGGTGCTGGGGTGTTGGTAAGAGGAGGGGGTGTGTGCTGCTGGTGTGTTGGTAAGGGGAGGGGGTGTGTGCTGCTGGGGTGTTGGTGAGGGGAGGGGGTGTGTGCTGCTGGTGTGTTGGTAAGGGGGGAGAGTGTGCTGCTGGGGTGTTGGTAAGGGGAGGGAGTGTGTGCTGCTGGGGTGTTGGTAAAGGGAGGGAATGTGTGCTGTTGGGGTGTTGGTATGGGGAGGGGGTGTGTGCTGCTGGGATGCTGGTGAGGGGAGGGGCTGTGTGCTACTGGGGTGTTGGTAAGGGGAGGGGATGTGTGCTGCTGGTGCTGTGGTGTTGGTAAAGGGGGGATTGTGCTGTTGGGGTGTTGGTAAGGGAGTGGTGTGTGATGGGGTGTTGGTACAGGTGGGGGAGTGTGCTGCTGGGGTGCTGGTAAGGGGAGGGGGAGTGTGCTGCTGTGGTGTTGGTAAGGTGAGGGGGTTCTGCTGCTGGGTTATTGATAAGGGGAGGAGGTGTCAGCTGCTGGGGTATTGATAATGGGAGGGGGTGTGTGCTGCTGTGGTGATGGTAATGTGAGAGGGTGTATGCTGCTGGGATGTTGGTGAGGGGAGGGGGTGTGTGCTGCTGGGGTGTTGGTAAGGGGGGGAGTGTGCTACAGGGGTATTGGTAAGGGTAGGGGGTGTGTGCTGCTGGGGTGTGGGTGAGGGGAGGGGGTGTGTGCTGCTGGAATATTCATAAGGGGAGGGGGTGTGTGCTGCTGGGGTGTTGGTGAGGGGAGGGGGTGTGTGCTGCTGGTGTATTGGTAAGGGGTGGAGTGTGTGCTGCTGGGGTGTTGGTAAGGGGAGGGGGTGTGTGTTGCTGGGGTGTTGGTAAGGGGTGTGTTGGTAAGGGGTGTGTGCTGCTGGGGTGTTTGTGAGGGGAAGGGGTGTGTGCTGCTGGCATGTTGGTAAGGGGGGCGTGTGTGCTGCTGGGGTGTTGGTAAGGGGAGGGGGTGTGTGCGGTTGGGGTGTTAGTAAGGGTAGGGGTGTATGCTGCTGGGGTGTAGCTTAGGGGGGGAATGTGCTGCTGGGGTGTTGGTAAGGGGAGGGAGTGTGTGCTGCTGGGGTGTTGGTGAGGGGAGGGGGTGTGTGCTGCTGGTGTGTTGGTAAGGGGGGAGAGTGTGCTGCTGGGGTGTTGGTAAGGGGAGGGAGTGTGTGCTGCTGGGGTGTTGGTAAAGGGAGGGAATGTGTGCTGTTGGGGTGTTGGTATGGGGAGGGGGTGTGTGCTGCTGGGATGCTGGTGAGGGGAGGGGCTGTGTGCTACTGGGGTGTTGGTAAGGGGAGGGGATGTGTGCTGCTGGTGCTGTGGTGTTGGTAAAGGGGGGATTGTGCTGTTGGGGTGTTGGTAAGGGAGTGGTGTGTGATGGGGTGTTGGTACAGGTGGGGGAGTGTGCTGCTGGGGTGCTGGTAAGGGGAGGGGGAGTGTGCTGCTGTGGTGTTGGTAAGGTGAGGGGGTTCTGCTGCTGGGTTATTGATAAGGGGAGGAGGTGTCAGCTGCTGGGGTATTGATAATGGGAGGGGGTGTGTGCTGCTGTGGTGATGGTAATGTGAGAGGGTGTGTGCTGCTGGGATGTTGGTGAGGGGAGGGGGTGTGTGCTGCTGGGGTGTTGGTAAGGGGGGGAGTGTGCTACAGGGGTATTGGTAAGGGTAGGGGGTGTGTGCTGCTGGGGTGTGGGTGAGGGGAGGGGGTGTGTGCTGCTGGAATATTCATAAGGGGAGGGGGTGTGTGCTGCTGGGGTGTTGGTGAGGGGAGGGGGTGTGTGCTGCTGGTGTATTGGTAAGGGGTGGAGTGTGTGCTGCTGGGGTGTTGGTAAGGGGAGGGGGTGTGTGTTGCTGGGGTGTTGGTAAGGGGTGTGTTGGTAAGGGGTGTGTGCTGCTGGGGTGTTTGTGAGGGGAAGGGGTGTGTGCTGCTGGCATGTTGGTAAGGGGGGCGTGTGTGCTGCTGGGGTGTTGGTAAGGGGAGGGGGTGTGTGCGGTTGGGGTGTTAGTAAGGGTAGGGGTGTATGCTGCTGGGGTGTAGCTTAGGGGGGGAATGTGCTGCTGGGGTGTTGGTAAGGGGAGGGAGTGTGTGCTGCTGGGGCGTTGAAAAGGCAAGGGGATGTGTGCTGCTTGTGTTGTGGTGTTTGTAAAGGGTTGATTGTGCTGTTGGGGTGTTGGTAAGGGGGTGCTGTGTGATGGGGTGTTGGTAAGGCAGGGAGTGTGCTGCTGGGGTGTTGGTATGGGGAGGGGGTGTGTGCTGCTGGGGTGCTGCTGGGGTGTTGGTAAGGGGAGGGGGTGTGTGCGGCTGGGGTGTTGGTAGGTGGAGGGGGTGTGTGATTCTAGGGTGTTGGTAAGGGGGGAGTGTGCTGCTTGTGTGTTTGTAATTGGGGGAGTGTACTGCTGGTGCTGGGGTGTTCGTAAAGGGTGGATTGTGCTGTTGGGGTGTTGGTAAGGGAGTGCTGTGTGATGGGGTATTGGTAAGGCGGGGAGTGTGCTGCTGGGGTATTGGTAAGGGGAGGGATGTGTACTGCTGGGGTGTTTGTAAGGGGAGGGGGTGTGTGCTGCTGGGGTGTTGGTGAGGGGGGGTGTGCTCCTGGGGTGTTGGTAAGAGGGAGTGTGCTGCTGGGGTGTTTGTAAGGGAGGGGAGTGTGCTGCTGGTGCTGGGGTGATGGTAAGGGGAGGGGGTGTGTGCTGCAGGGGTGTTGGTAAGGGGAGGGGGTGTGTGCTGCTGAGGTGTTGGTAAGGGGGGAGAGTGTGCTGCTGGGTTGTTGGTAAAGGGGGGTGTGCTGCTAGGGTGTTGGTAAGGGGAGGGAGTGTGTGCTTCTGGGGTGTTGGTAAAGGGAGGGAATGTGTGCTGTTGGGGTGTTGGTAAGGGAGTGGTGTGTGATGCGGTGTCGGTACAGGTGGGGTAGTGTGCTGCTGAGGTGTTGGTAAGGGGAGAGGGAGTGTGCTACTGGGGTGTTGGTAAGGGGAGGGGGTGTGTGCTGCTGGGGTGTTGGTGAGGGGAGGGGTTGTGTGCTGCTGGGGTGTTGGTAAGGGGGGGTGTGTGTGCTGCTGGAGTGTTGGTAAGAGGAGGGGGTGTGTGCTGCTGGGATGCTGGTAAGGGGAGGGGGTGTATGCTGCTGGGGTGTTGGTGAGGGGAGGGGGTGTGTGCTGCTGGGGTGTTATTAAGGGAGGTGTGTGCTGCTGGGGTGTTGGTAAAGGGAGGGAGTGTGTGCTGCTGGGGTATTGGTAAGGGGAGGGAGTGTGTGCTGCTGGGGTGTTGGTAAGGGGGGAGTGTGCTGCTTGGTTGTTGGTTAGGGAGGGGAGTGTGCTGCTGGGGTGTTGGTAAAGGGGGATTGTGCTATTGGGGTGTTGGTAAGGGAGTGGTGTGTGATGGGGTGTCAGTACCGTGGGGGTAGTGTGCTGCTGGGGTGTTGGTAAGGGGAGGGGAGGTGGTGCTTGGGTGTTGGTGAGAGGAGGGTGTGTGTGCTGCTGGGGTGTTGGTAAGGGGGGAGTGAGTACTGCTGGGGTGTTGGTAAGGGGAGGTGGTGTGTGCTGCTGGGGTGTTGGTAAGTGGAGGGGGTGTGCTGCTGGGGTGTTGGTGAGGGAGGGAGTGTGTGCTGCTGCGGTGTTGGTAAGGGGGGGTGTTCTGCTGCGGTGTTGGTAAGGTGAGGGGGTGTGTGCTGCTGGGGTGTTGGTGAGGGAAGGGTGTGTGTGCTGCTGGGGTGTTGGTAAGGAGGGAGTGTGCTGCTGGCCTGTTGGTAAGGGGGGGTTTGTGCTGCTGGGGTGTTGGTAAGGGGAGGGAGTGTGTGCTGCTGGGGTGTTGGTAATGGGAGGGGGGGTTGCTGCTGGGGTGTTGATAAAGGGAGGGGATGTGTGCTGCTGGGGTGTTGGTGAGGGGAGGGGGTGAGTGCTGATGGGGTGTTCGTAAGGGGGGAGAGTGTGCTGCTGCATAGTTGGTAAAGGAGGGTGTGCTGCTGGGGTGTTGGTAAGGGGAGGGTGTGTGCTGCTGGGGTGTTGGTAAGGGGATGAGCTGTGTGCTGCTGGGGTGTTGGTAAGGGGGGGATGTGTGCTGCTGGGGTGTTGGTAAGGTGGGTGTGTGCTGCTGGGGTGTTGGTAAGGGGAGGGAGTGTGTGCTGTTGGGTTGTTGGTAAGGGGCGGGAGTGTGTGCTGCTGGGGTGTTGGTAAAGAGAGGGGGTGTGTGCTGCTGGGGTATTGGTGAGTGGAGGGTGTGTGTGCTGCTGGGGTGTTGGTAAAGTGGGGGAGTGTGCTGCTGGAGTGTTGGTAAGGGGGGAGTGTGCTGCTGGTGCTGGGTTGTTGGTAAAGGGAGGATTGTACTGTTGGGGTGTTGGTAAGGGAGTGGTGTGTGATGTGGTGTTGGTACATGTGGGGGAGTGTGCTGCTGGGGTGTTAGTAAGGGGAGGGGGTGTGTGCTCCTGGGGTGTTGGTGAAGGGGTGTGTGTGCTGCAGGGGTGTTGGTAATGGGGGAGTGTGCTGCTGTGGTGAGGTAAGGTGAGGGGAGGGGGTGTGTGCTGCTGGGGAGTAGGTAAGGCGGGGAATGTGCTGCTGCGGTTATGGTAAGGGGAGGGAGTGTGTGCTGCTGGGGTGTTGGTAAGGGGAGGGGGTGTGTGCTGCTGGGGTGTTGGTAATGGGAGGGGGTGTGTGCTGCTGGGGTGTTGGTAAGGGGAGGGGATGTGTGCTGCTGGTGCTGTGGTGTTGGTAAAGGGGGGATTGTGCTGTTGGGGTGTGGGCAAGGGAGTGGTGTGTGATGGGCTGTTGGTACAGGTGGGGGATTGTGCTGCTGGGGTGTTGGTAAGGGGAGGGGGACTGTGCTGCTGGGGTGTTGGTAAGGGGAGGGGTGTGTGATGAGGTGTTGGTACAGGAGGGGTAGTGTGCTGCTGGGGTGTTGGTAAGGGGTGAAGTGTGTTCTGCTGGGGTGTTGGTAAAGGGGGGATTGTGCTGTTGGGGTGTTGGAAAGGGAGTGGTATGTGATTGGGTGTTGGTACAGGTGGGGGAGTGTGCTGCTGGGGTTTTGGTAAGGGGAGGGGGAGTGTGCTGCTGGGTTGTTGGTAAGGGGAGGGATGTATGCTGCTGGGGTGTTGGTAAGGGGAGGGGGTGTCTGCTGCTGGGGTGATGGTAAGTGACTGGGGTGTGTGCTGCTGGGGTCTTGGAAAGAGGAGGGGGTGTATGCTGCTGGGGTGTTTGTGAGGGGAGGGGGTGTGTGCTGCTGGGGTGTTGGTAATTGGAGGGGTTGTGTGCTGCTGGGGTGTTGGTAAGGGGAGGGGGTGTGTGATTCTAGGTTGTTGGTAAAGGGGGAGTGTGCTGCTGGGGTGCTGGTAAAGGGGGGAGTGTGCTGGTGCTGGGGTGTTGGTAAAGGGGGGATTGTGCTGTTGGGTGTTGGTAAGGGAGTGGTGTGTGATGGGGTGTTGGTAAGATGGGGAGTGTGCTGCTAGGGTATTGTTAAGGGTAGGGAGTGTGTGCTCCAGGGGTGTTGGTCAAGGGGTGTGTGTGCTGCTGGGGTGTTGGTAAGGGGGGGATTGTGCTGTTGGGGTGTTGGTAAGGGAGTGGTGTGTGATGGAGTGTCGGTACAGGTGGGGTAGTGTGCTGCTGGGGTGTTGGTAAGGGGAGAGGGAGTGTGCTGCTGGGGTGTTGGTAAGGGGAGTGGGTGTGTGCTGCTGGTGTGTTGGTGAGGGGAGGGGGTGTGTGCTGCTGGGGTGTTGGAAAGGGGGGGTGTGTGCGCTGCTGGAGTGTTGGTAAGAGGACGGGGTGTGTGCTGCTGGGGTGCTGGTAAGGGGAGGGGGTGTGTGCTGCTGGGGTGTTTGTGAGGGGAGGGGGTGTATGCTGCTGGGGTTTTATTAAGGGAGGTGTGTGCTGCTGGGGTGTTGGTAAGGGGAGGGGGTGTGTGCTCCAGGGGTGTTGGTCAAGGGGTGTGTTTGCTGCTGGGGTGCTGGTAAGGGGGGGATTGTGCTGTTGGGGTGTTGGTAAGGGAGTGGTGTGTGATGGGGTGTCGGTACAGGTGGGGTAGTGTGCTGCTGGGGTGTTGGTAAGGGGAGAGGGAGTGTGCTGCTGGGGTGTTGGTAAGGGGAGGGGGTGTGTGCTGCTGGGGTGTTGGTGAGGGGAGGGGGTGTGTGCTGCTGGGGTGTTGGTAAGGGGGGGTGTGTGCTGCTGGAGTGTTGGTAAGAGGAGGGGGTGTGTGCTGCTGGGGTGCTGGTAATGGGAGGGGGTGTGTGCTGCTGGGGTGTTGGTGAGGGGAGGGGGTGTGTGCTGCTGGGGTGTTATTAAGGGAGGTGTGTGCTGCTGGGGTGTTGGTAAGGGGAGGGAGTGTGTGCTGCTGGGGTATTGGTAAGGGGAGGGAGTGTGTGCTGCTGGGGTGTTGGTAAGGGGGGAGTGTGCTGCTGGGGTGTTGGTTAGGGAGGGGAGTGTGCTTCTGTGGTGTTGGTAAAGGGGGGATTGTGCTATTGGGGTGTTGGTAAGGGAGTGGTGTGTGATGGGGTATCAGTACAGCGGGGGTAGTGTGCTGCTGGGATGTTGGTAAGGGGAGGGGTAGTATGCTGCTGGGGTGTTGGTAAGGGGAGGGTGTTTGTGCTGCTGTGGTGTTGGTAAGGGAGGTGGTGCTGGGGTGTTGGTGAGGGGAGGGGGTGTGTGCTGCTGGGGTGTTGGTAAGGGGGGAGTGACTGCTGCTGGGGTGTTGGTAAGGGGAGGTGGTGTGTGCTGCTGGGGTGTTGGTAAGTGGAGGGGTGTGCTGCTGGGGTGTTGGTGAGGGAGGGAGTGTGTGCTGCTGCAGTGTTGGTAAGGGGGGGTGTGCTGCTGTGGTGTTGGTAAGGTGAGGGGGTGTGTGCTGCTGGGGTGTTGGTGAGGGAAGGGAGTGTGTGCTGCTGGGGTGTTGGTAAGGAGGGAGTGTGCTGCTGGGCTGTTGGTAAGGGGGGGTGTGTGCTGCTGGGGTGTTGGTAATGGGGGGGGTGTGCTGCTGCGGTGTTGGTAAGGGGGGGATGTGTGCTGCTGGGGTGTTGGTAAGGGGGGTATGTGCTGCTGGGGTGTTGGTAAGGGGAGGGAGTGTGTGCTGTTGGGTTGTTGGTAAGGGGCGGGAGTGTGTGCTGCTGGGGTGTTGGTAAGGAGTGGGGGTGTGTGCTGCTGGGGTATTGGTGAGTGGAGGGTGTTTGTGGTGCTGGGGTGTTGGTAAAGGGGGGGAGTGTGCTGCTAGAGTGTTGGTAAGGGGGGAGTGTGCTGCTTGTGCTGGGGTGTTGGTAAAGGGAGGATTGTACTGTTGGGGTGTTGGTAAGGGAGTGGTGTGTGCTGGGGTGTTGGTACAGGTGGAGGAGTGTGCTGCTGGGGTGTTAGTAAGGGGAGTGTCCTGCTGGGGTGTGGATAAGGTAAGGGGGTGTGTGCTACTGGTATGTTTGTAAGGGGAGGAGATATCTGCTGCTGGGGTGTTGATAATGGGAGGGGGTGTGTGCTGCTGGGGTGTTGGTAAGGGGAGAGGGTGTGTGCTGCTTGGGTGTTGGTGATGGGAGGGGGTGTGTGCTGCTGAGGTGTTGGTAAGGGGGGGAGTGTGCTGCTGGGGTGTTGGTAAGGGAGTGGTGTGTGATGAGGTGTAGGTACAGGTGGGGTATTGTGCTGCTGGGGTGTTGGTAAGGTGTGAAGTGTGTGCTGCTGGGGTGTTGGTAAGGGTAGGGGGTGTGTGCTGCTGGGGTGTTGGTAAGGTGAGGGGGTGCCTGCTGCTGCTGGGGTGTTGGTAAGGGGGGCGTGTGTGCTGCTGGGGTGTTGGTAAGGGAGGGCATGTGTGCTGCTGTGGTGTTGGTTCGGGGTGAGGGTGTGTGCTGCTGGGGTGTAGGTAAGGGGGGAGAGTGCTGCTGGGGTGATAGTAAGGGGGGGTGTGCTGCTGGGGTGTTGGTAAGGGGAGGGAGTGTGTGCTGCTGGGTTGTTGGTAAGGGGAGGGGGTGTGTGCTGCTGGGGTGTTGTTGAGGGAAGGGTGAGTGTGCTGCTGGGGTGTTGGTAAGGGGGGGAGTGTGCTGCTGGGCAGTTGGTAAGGGGGGGAGTGTGTGCTGCTGGGGTGTTGGTAAGGGGAGGGAATGTGTGCTGCTGGTGCTGTGGTGTTGGTAAATTGGGGATTGTGCTGTTGGGGTGTTGGTAAGGGAGTGGTGTGTGATGGGCTGTTGGTACATGTGGGGGAATGTGCTGCTGGGGTGTTGGTAAGGGGAGGGGGAGTGTGCTACTGGTGTGTTGGTAAGCGGAGGGGTGTGTGCTGCTTGGGTGTTGGTAAGGGGAGGAGGTGCCTGCTGCTGGGGTGTTGGTAAGGGGAGGGGGTGTGTGCTGCTGGGGTGTTGGTAAGGGGAGTGGGTGTGTGCTGCTGGGGTGTTGGTAAGGGGAGTGGGTGTCTGCGGCTGTGGTGTTGGTAGGGGGAGGGGGTGTGTGATTCTAGGGTGTTGGTAAGGTGGGAGTGTGCTGCTTGGGTGTTAGTAAGGGTTGGAGTGTGCTGCTGGTGCTGGGGTGTTGGTAAAGGGGGGAATGTGCAGTTGGAGTGTTGGTACGGGAGTGCTGTGTGATGGGGTGTTGGTAAGGCAGGGAGTGTGCTGCTGGGGTATTGGTAAGGGGAGGGAGTGTGTGCTGCTGGGGTGTTGGTAAGGGGAGGGGATGTGTGCTGCTGGGGTGCTGCTGGGGTGATGATAAGGGGAGGAGGTGTGTGGGGCTGGGGTGTTGGTAGGGGGAGGGGTTGTGTGATTCTAAGGTGTTGGTAAGGGGGGAGTGTGCTGCTTGTGTTTTGGTAAGGTGGGGAGTGTGCTTCTGGTGCTGGGGTATTGGTAAAGGGGGGATTGTGCTGTTGGGGTGTTGGTAAGGGAGTGTTGTATGATGGGGTGTAGGTAAGGTGGGGGAGTGTGCTGCTGGGGTATTGGTAAGGGGAGGGAGTGTGTGCTGCTGGGTTGTTTGTAAGGGGAGAGGGTGTCTGCTGCTGGGGTGTTGGTAAGGGGAGGGGGTGTGTGCTGCTGGAGTTTTGGTAAGGGGAGCGGGTGTGTGCTGCTGAGGTGTTGGTAAGGGGAGGGGGTGTGTGCAGCTGTGGTGTTGGTAGAGGGAGGGGGTGTGTGATTCTAGGGTGTTGGAAAGGGGGGAGTATGCTGCTTGGGTGTTGGTAAGGGGGGAGTGTGCTGCTGGTGCTGGGGTGTTGGTAAGGGGAGATTGTGCTGTTGGGGTGTTGGTAAGGGAGTGCTGTGAGATGGGGTGTTGGTAAGGCGGGGAGTGTGCTGCAGGGATATTGGTAAAGGGAGGGAGTGTGTGCTCCTGGGGTGTTGGTAAGGGGAGGGGGTGTGTGATTCTTTGGTGCTGCTGGTGTGTTGGTAAGGGGAGGAGGTGTGTGCTGCTGGGGTGTTGGTAAGGGGGGGATGTGTGCTGCTGGGGTGTTGGTAAGGGGGGTGTGTGCTGCTGGGGTGTTGGTAAGGGGAGGGAGTGTGTGCTGTTGCGTTGTTGGTAAGGGGCGGGAGTGTGTGCTGCTGGGGTGTTGGTAAGGAGAGGGGTGGTGTGCTGCTGGGGTATTGGTGAGTGGAGGGTGTGTGTGCTGCTGGGGTGTTGGTAAAGGGGGCTAGTGTGCTGCTGGGGTATTGGTAAGGGGGGAGTGTGCTGCTGGTGCTGGGGTGTTGGTAAAGGGAGGATTGTACTGTTGGGGTGTTGGTAAGGGAGTGGTGTGTGATGGGGTGTTGGTAAAGGGAGGGGGAGTGTGCTGCTGTGGTGTTTGTAAGAGGAGGGGTGTGTTTTGCTGGGGTGTTGGTAAGGGGAGGAGGTGTCTGCTGCTGGGGTGTTGATAAGGGGAGGGGGTGTGTGCTGCTGGAGTGTTGGTAAGGGGAGCAGGTGTGTGCTGCTGAAGTGTTGGTAAGGGGAGGGGGTGTGTGCGGCTGTGGTGTTGGTAGAGGGAGGGGGTGTGTGATTCTAGGGTGTTGGTAAGGGGGGAGTATGCTGCTTGGGTGTTGGTAAGGGGGGGGAGTGTGTTGCTGGTGCTGGGGTGTTGGTAAGGGGAGATTGTGCTGTTGGGGTGTTGGTAAGGGAGTGCTGTGTGATGGGGTGTTGGTAAGGTGGGGAGTGTGCTGCTGGGGTATTGGTAAAGGGAGGGAGTGTGTGCTCCTGGGGTGTTGGTAAGGGGAGGGGGTGTGTGCTGCTGGGGTGTTGGTGAGGGGAGGGGGCAAGTTCTGATGGGGTGTTCGTAAGGAGGGAGAGTGTGCTGCTGGGTTGTTGGTATAGGGGGGTGTGCTTCTGGGCTGTTGGTAAGGGGAGGTAGTGTGTGCTGCTGGGGTGTTGGTAAGGGTAGGGTGTGTGCTGCTGGGGTGTTGGTAAGGGGAGGGAGTGTGTGCTGTTGGGTTGTTGGTAAGGGGCGGGAGTGTGTGCTGCTGGGGTTTTGGTAAGGAGAGGGGGTGTGTGCTGCTTGGGTGTTGGTAAGGAGAGGGGGTGTGTGCAGCTGGGGTATTGGTGAGGGGAGGGGTGTGTGCTGCTGGGGTGTTGGTAAAGGGGGGGAGTGTGCTGCTGGGGTGTTGTTAAGGGGGGAGTGTGCTGCTGGTGCTGGGGTGTTGGTAAAGGGAGGATTGTACTGTTAGGGTGTTGATAAGGGGGGGAGTGTGCTGTTGGGGTGTTGGTAAGGGAGTGGTGTGTGATGAGGTGTAGGTACAGGTGGAATAGAGTGCTGCTGGTGTATTGGTATGGGGTGAAGTGTGTACTGCTGGGGTTTTGGTAATGGTAGGGGGTGTGTGCTGCTGGGGTGTAGGTAAGGTGAGGGGGTGTCTGCTGCTGGGGTGTTGGTAAGGGGGGGCGTGTGTGCTGCTGGGGTGTTGGTAAGAGAGGGCTTGTGTGCTGATGGGGTGTTGGTAAGGGGGGGAGCGTGTTGCTGTGGTGTTGGTAAGGGAGTGTTGTGTGATGAGGTGTAGGTACAGGTGGGGTAGTGTGCTGCTGGGGTATTGGTAAGGGGTGAAGTGTGTGCTGCTGGAGTGTTGGTAAGGGTAGGGGGTGTGTGCTGCTGGGGTGTTGGTAAGGTGAAGGGGTGTCTGTTGCTGGGGTATTGGTAAGGGGGGACATGTGTGCTGCTGGGGTGTTGGTAAGGGAGGGCTTGTGTGCTGCTGGGGTGCTGGTGAGGGGAGGGGGTGTGTGCTGCTGGGGTGTAGGTAAGGGGAGGAGTGTGCTGCTGGTTTGTTGGTAAGGGGGGGGTGTGCTGCTGGGGTGTTGGTAAGGGAAGGGAGTGTGTGCTGTAGGGGTGTTGGTAAGGGGAGGTCGGTGTGCTGCTGGGGTGTTGGTGAGGGAAGAGTGTGTGCTGCTGGGGTGTTGGTAAGGGGGGGAGTGTGCTGCTGGGCTGCTGGTAAGGGGGGGCGGGTGTGCTGCTGGGGTGTTGGTAAGGGGAGGGAGTGTGCTGCTGGGGTTTTGGTAATGGGAAGGGGTGTGTGCTGCTGGGGTGTTGGTAAGGGGAGGGGATGTGTGCTGCTGGTGCTGTGGTGTTGGTAAGGGGGGAGTGTGCTTCTGGTGCTGTGGTATTGGTAAAGGGTGGATTGTGCTGTTGGGGTGTTGGTAATGGAGTGCTGTATGATGGGGTGTTGGTAAGGTGGGGAGTGTGCTGCTGGGTTATTGGTAAGGGGAGGAAGTGTGTGCTGCTGGGGTGTTGGTAAGGGGAGGGGGTGTGTGCTGCTGGGGTGCTGCTGGGGTGTTGGTAAGGGGAGGGGGTGTTTGCAGCTGGGGTGTTGGTAGGGGGAGGGGGTGTGTGATTCTAGGGTGTTGGTAAGGGGGGAGTGTGCTGCTTGGGTGTTGATAGGGGGGAGTGTACTGCTGGTGCTGGGGTGTTGGTAAAGGGGGGATTGTGCTGTTGGGGTGTTGGTAAGGGAGTGCTTTGTGATGGGGTATTGGTAAGGTGGGGAGTGTGCTGCTAGGGTATTGGTAAGGGGAGGGATGTGTGCTGCTGGGGTGTTTGTAAGGGGAGGGGGTGTGTGCTGCTGGGCTGTTGGTGAGGGGGGTGTGTGCTGCTGGGGTTTTTGTAAGGGGGGAGTGTGCTGCTGGGGTGTTGGTAAGGGGGCGGAGTGTTCTGCTGGTGCGGGGTGTTGGTAAAGAAGTGAAGGGAGTGGTGTGTGGCAGGGTGTCATTACAGGTGGGGTAGTGTGCTGCTGGGGTGTTGGTAAGGGGAGGGGGAGTTTGCTGCTGGGGTGTTGGTAAGAGGAGGGGGTGTGTGCTTCTGGTGTGTTGGTAAGGGGAGGGGGTGTGTGCTGCTGGGGTGTTGGTGAGGGGAGGGGGTGTGTGCTGCTGGTGTGTTGGTAAGGGGGGAGAGTGTGCTTCTGGGTTGTTGGTAAAGGGGTGTGTGCTGCTGGGGTGTTGGTAAGGGGAGGGAGTGTGTGCTGCTGGGGTGTTGGTAAAGGGAGGGAATGTGTGCTGTTGGGGTGTTGGTATGGGGAGGGGGTGTGTGCTGCTGGGATGCTGGTGAGGGGAGGGGCTGTGTGCTACTGGGGTGTTGGTAAGGGGAGGGGATGTGTGCTGCTGGTGCTGTGGTGTTGGTAAAGGGGGGATTGTGCTGTTGGGGTGTTGGTAAGGGAGTGGTGTGTGATGGGGTGTTGGTACAGGTGGGGGAGTGTGCTGCTGGGGTGCTGGTAAGGGGAGGGGGAGTGTGCTGCTGTGGTGTTGGTAAGGTGAGGGGGTTCTGCTGCTGGGTTATTGATAAGGGGAGGAGGTGTCTGCTGCTGGGGTATTGATAATGGGAGGGGGTGTGTGCTGCTGTGGTGATGGTAATGTGAGAGGGTGTGTGCTGCTGGGATGTTGGTGAGGGGAGGGGGTGTGTGCTGCTGGGGTGTTGGTAAGGCGGGGAGTGTGCTGCAGGGGTATTGGTAAGGGTAGGGGGTGTGTGCTGCTGGGGTGTGGGTGAGGGGAGGGGGTGTGTGCTGCTGGAATATTCATAAGGGGAGGGGGTGTGTGCTGCTGGGGTGTTAGTGAGGGGAGGGGGTGTGTGCTGCTGGTGTATTGGTAAGGGGTGGAGTGTGTGCTGCTGGGGTGTTGGTAAGGGGAGGGGGTGTGTGTTGCTGGGGTGTTGGTAAGGGGTGTGTTGGTAAGGGGTGTGTGCTGCTGGGGTGTTTGTGAGGGGAAGGGGTGTGTGCTGCTGGCATGTTGGTAAGGGGGGCGTGTGTGCTGCTGGGGTGTTGGTAAGGGGAGGGGGTGTGTGCGGTTGGGGTGTTAGTAAGGGTAGGGGTGTATGCTGCTGGGGTGTAGCTTAGGGGGGGAATGTGCTGCTGGGGTGTTGGTAAGGGGAGGGAGTGTGTGCTGCTGGGGTGTTGGTAAGAGGAGGGGGTGTGTGCTGCTGGGGCATTGAAAAGGCAAGGGGATGTGTGCTGCTTGTGTTGGGGTGTTTGTAAAGGGTTGATTGTGCTGTTGGGGTGTTGTTAAGGGGGTGCTGTGTGATGGGGTGTTGGTAAGGCAGGGAGTGTGCTGCTGGGGTGTTGGTATGGGGAGGGGGTGTGTGCTGCTGGGGTGCTGCTGGGGTGTTGGTAAGGGGAGGGGGTGTGTGCGGCTGGGGTGTTGGTAGGTGGAGGGGGTGTGTGATTCTAGGGTGTTGGTAAGGGGGGAGTGTGCTGCTTGTGTGTTTGTAATTGGGGGAGTGTGCTGCTGGTGCTGGGGTGTTCGTAAAGGGTGGATTGTGCTGTTGGGGTGTTGGTAAGGGAGTGCTGTGTGATGGGGTATTGGTAAGGCGGGGAGTGTGCTGCTGGGGTATTGGTAAGGGGAGGGATGTGTACTGCTGGGGTGTTTGTAAGGGGAGGGGGTGTGTGCTGCTGGGGTGTTGGTGAGGGGGGGTGTGCTCCTGGGGTGTTGGTAAGAGGGAGTGTGCTGCTGGGGTGTTTGTAAGGGAGGGGAGTGTGCTGCTGGTGCTGGGGTGATGGTAAGGGGAGGGGGTGTGTGCTGCAGGGGTGTTGGTAAGGGGAGGGGGTGTGTGCTGCTGAGGTGTTGGTAAGGGGGGAGAGTGTGCTGCTGGGTTGTTGGTAAAGGGGGGTGTGCTGCTGGGGTGTTGGTAAGGGGAGGGAGTGTGTGCTTCTGGGGTGTTGGTAAAGGGAGGGAATGTGTGCTGTTGGGGTGTTGGTAAGGGAGTGGTGTGTGATGGGGTGTCGGTACAGGTGGGGTAGTGTGCTGCTGAGGTGTTGGTAAGGGGAGAGGGAGTGTGCTACTGGGGTGTTGGTAAGGGGAGGGGGTGTGTGCTGCTGGGGTGTTGGTGAGGGGAGGGGTTGTGTGCTGCTGGGGTGTTGGTAAGGGGGGGTGTGTGTGCTGCTGGAGTGTTGGTAAGAGGAGGGGGTGTGTGCTGCTGGGATGCTGGTAAGGGGAGGGGGTGTGTGCTGCTGGGGTGTTGGTGAGGGGAGGGGGTGTGTGCTGCTGGGGTGTTATTAAGGGAGGTGTGTGCTGCTTGGGTGTTGGTAAAGGGAGGGAGTGTGTGCTGCTGGGGTATTGGTAAGGGGAGGGAGTGTGTGCTGCTGGGGTGTTGGTAAGGGGGGAGTGTGCTGCTTGGTTGTTGGTTAGGGAGGGGAGTGTGCTGCTGGGGTGTTGGTAAAGGGGGATTGTGCTATTGGGGTGTTGGTAAGGGAGTGGTGTGTGATGGGGTGTCAGTACCGTGGGGGTAGTGTGCTGCTGGGGTGTTGGTAAGGGGAGGGGAGGTGGTGCTTGGGTGTTGGTGAGAGGAGGGGGTGTGTGCTGCTGGGGTGTTGGTAAGGGGGGAGTGAGTACTGCTGGGGTGTTGGTAAGGGGAGGTGGTGTGTGCTGCTGGGGTGTTGGTAAGTGGAGGGGGTGTGCTGCTGGGGTGTTGGTGAGGGAGGGAGTGTGTGCTGCTGCGGTGTTGGTAAGGGGGGGTGTTCTGCTGCGGTGTTGGTAAGGTGAGGGGGTGTGTGCTGCTGGGGTGTTGGTGAGGGAAGGGTGTGTGTGCTGCTGGGGTGTTGGTAAGGAGGGAGTGTGCTGCTGGCCTGTTGGTAAGGGGGGGTTTGTGCTGCTGGGGTGTTGGTAAGGGGAGGGAGTGTGTGCTGCTGGGGTGTTGGTAATGGGAAGGGGGGGTTGCTGCTGGGGTGTTGATAAAGGGAGGGGATGTGTGCTGCTGGGGTGTTGGTGAGGGGAGGGGGTGAGTGCTGATGGGGTGTTCGTAAGGGGGGAGAGTGTGCTGCTGCATAGTTGGTAAAGGAGGGTGTGCTGCTGGGGTGTTGGTAAGGGGAGGGAGTGTGTGCTGCTGGGGTGTTGGTAAGGGGATGAGCTGTGTGCTGCTGGGGTGTTGGTAAGGGGGGGATGTGTGCTGCTGGGGTGTTGGTAAGGTGGGTGTGTGCTGCTGGGGTGTTGGTAAGGGGAGGGAGTGTGTGCTGTTGGGTTGTTGGTAAGGGGCGGGAGTGTGTGCTGCTGGGGTGTTGGTAAAGAGAGGGGGTGTGTGCTGCTGGGGTATTGGTGAGTGGAGGGTGTGTGTGCTGCTGGGGTGTTGGTAAAGTGGGGGAGTGTGCTGCTGGAGTGTTGGTAAGGGGGGAGTGTGCTGCTGGTGCTGGGTTGTTGGTAAAGGGAGGATTGTACTGTTGGGGTGTTGGTAAGGGAGTGGTGTGTGATGTGGTGTTGGTACATGTGGGGGAGTGTGCTGCTGGGGTGTTAGTAAGGGGAGGGGGTGTGTGCTCCTGGGGTGTTGGTGAAGGGGTGTGTGTGCTGCAGGGGTGTTGGTAAGGGGGGAGTGTGCTGCTGTGGTGAGGTAAGGTGAGGGGAGGGGGTGTGTGCTGCTGGGGAGTAGGTAAGGCGGGGAATGTGCTGCTGCGGTTATGGTAAGGGGAGGGAGTGTGTGCTGCTGGGGTGTTGGTAAGGGGAGGGGGTGTGTGCTGCTGGGGTGTTGGTAATGGGAGGGGGTGTGTGCTGCTGGGGAGTTGGTAAGGGGAGGGGATGTGTGCTGCTGGTGCTATGGTGTTGGTAAAGGGGGGATTGTGCTGTTGGGGTGTTGGCAAGGGAGTGGTGTGTGATGGGCTGTTGGTACAGGTGGGGGATTGTGCTGCTGGGGTGTTGGTAAGGGGAGGGGGACTGTGCTGCTGGGGTGTTGGTAAGGGGAGGGGTGTGTGATGAGGTGTTGGTACAGGAGGGGTAGTGTGCTGCTGGGGTGTTGGTAAGGGGTGAAGTGTGTTCTGCTGGGGTGTTGGTAGAGGGGGGATTGTGCTGTTGGGGTGTTGGAAAGGGAGTGGTGTGTGATTGGGTGTTGGTACAGGTGGGGGAGTGTGCTGCTGGGGTTTTGGTAAGGGGAGGGGGAGTGTGCTGCTGTGGTGTTGGTAAGGGGAGGGATGTATGCTGCTGGGGTGTTGGTAAGGGGAGGGGGTGTCTGCTGCTGGGGTGATGGTAAGTGACTGGGGTGTGTGCTGCTGGGGTCTTGGAAAGAGGAGGGGGTGTATGCTGCTGGGGTGTTTGTGAGGGGAGGGGGTGTGTGCTGCTGGGGTGTTGGTAATTGGAGGGGTTGTGTGCTGCTGGGGTGTTGGTAAGGGGAGGGGGTGTGTGATTCTAGGTTGTTGGTAAAGGGGGAGTGTGCTGCTGGGGTGCTGGTAAAGGGGGGAGTGTGCTGGTGCTGGGGTGTTGGTAAAGGGGGGATTGTGCTGTTGGGTGTTGGTAAGGGAGTGGTGTGTGATGGGGTGTTGGTAAGATGGGGAGTGTGCTGCTAGGGTATTGTTAAGGGTAGGGAGTGTGTGCTCCAGGGGTGTTGGTCAAGGGGTGTGTGTGCTGCTGGGGTGTTGGTAAGGGGGGGATTGTGCTGTTGGGGTGTTGGTAAGGGAGTGGTGTGTGATGGAGTGTCAGTACAGGTGGGGTAGTGTGCTGCTGGGGTGTTGGTAAGGGGAGAGGGAGTGTGCTGCTGTGGTGTTGGTAAGGGGAGGGGGTGTGTGCTGCTGGTGTGTTGGTGAGGGGAGGGGGTGTGTGCTGCTGGGGTGTTGGAAAGGGGGGGTGTGTGTGCTGCTGGAGTGTTGGTAAGAGGACGGGGTGTGTGCTGCTGGGGTGCTGGTAAGGGGAGGGGGTGTGTGCTGCTGGGGTGTTTGTGAGGGGAGGGGGTGTATGCTGCTGGGGTTTTATTAAGGGAGGTGTGTGCTGCTGGGGTGTTGGTAAGGGGAGGGGGTGTGTGCTCCAGGGGTGTTGGTCAAGGGGTGTGTTTGCTGCTGGGGTGTTGGTAAGGGGGGGAATGTGCTGTTGGGGTGTTGGTAAGGGAGTGGTGTGTGATGGGGTGTCGGTACAGGTGGGGTAGTGTGCTGCTGGGGTGTTGGTAAGGGGAGAGGGAGTGTGCTGCTGGGGTGTTGGTAAGGGGAGGGGGTGTGTGCTGCTGGGGTGTTGGTGAGGGGAGGGGGTGTGTGCTGCTGGGGTGTTGGTAAGGGGGGTGTGTGCTGCTGGAGTGTTGGTAAGAGGAGGGGGTGTGTGCTGCTGGGGTGCTGGTAATGGGAGGGGGTGTGTGCTGCTGGGGTGTTGGTGAGGGGAGGGGGTGTGTGCTGCTGGGGTGTTATTAAGGGAGGTGTGTGCTGCTGGGGTGTTGGTAAGGGGAGGGAGTGTGTGCTGCTGGGGTATTGGTAAGGGGAGGGAGTGTGTGCTGCTGGGGTGTTGGTAAGGGGGGAGTGTGCTGCTGGGGTGTTGGTTAGGGAGGGGAGTGTGCTGCTGTGGTGTTGGTAAAGGGGGGATTGTGCTATTGGGGTGTTGATAAGGGAGTGGTGTGTGATGGGGTATCAGTACAGCGGGGGTAGTGTGCTGCTGGGATGTTGGTAAGGGGAGGGGTAGTATGCTGCTGGGGTGTTGGTAAGGGGAGGGTGTGTGTGCTGCTGTGGTGTTGGTAAGGGAGGTGGTGCTGGGGTGTTGGTGAGGGGAGGGGGTGTGTGCTGCTGGGGTGTTGGTAAGGGGGGAGTGACTGCTGCTGGGGTGTTGGTAAGGGGAGGTGGTGTGTGCTGCTGGGGTGTTGGTAAGTGGAGGGGGTGTGCTGCTGGGGTGTTGGTGAGGGAGGGAGTGTGTGCTGCTGCGGTGTTGGTAAGGGGGGGTGTGCTGCTGTGGTGTTGGTAAGGTGAGGGGGTGTGTGCTGCTGGGGTGTTGGTGAGGGAAGGGAGTGTGTGCTGCTGGGGTGTTGGTAAGGAG